>CM073752.1:11721835-13162774 GCA_037127355.1 Schoenoplectus tabernaemontani
AAAAGTTAAAAGAGAATGGTTAGGGATGAATTTGAGGATAGAGTTTAGGATTAAAAAAATTTATTGAGCATCAGTTTTTGATCTAATGATAAAAATAATATTTTTATATGAGAAGTCACAGGTTTGAAATTTAGATAAAATTCTTTATAAACAATTAAAAGATAGATAGCTTACGCTCCCGTCTTTACTAAAAAAGTTTCTTTTAAAAGAAAAATTAATCCAAGCCTCGCTTTATTGCCTCATCTTCTGAACGACGAGTTGCGTATGCCTCTTGCTTCAACCTTCAAATTAAACATTTGTTTCGTACCCTCAGAGTTTTGTACATTTCCATAAAAACAAATAAATCAAATCTACCGGCCAATGTAATCACGGAGGGTTTTTTGTATTGGTTTTTTTTTTTTTTTTTTTTGAATCGGGTGTTGAGCGTTCTTCTCTATCATAATCACAGTTATCAGCATGTAGTTGGTATCCTCTAGCCACACTATCATTGGAAACAATCAAATGGAGGTACTCTAACCATCCAATCAAATCCACATATAAAGTTTTCATAAATCAATAATTTTAAATTGTACACGCTCAATAATTCCGATGCATTTTTTTTTCAATTAAAGTACTTTCATCTTCCGTAGACAAGGATGTGAATTCTTCCTACGAGTTTCTTAAACACTCACCAATCATCATTGTCTTTTTCACTCTGCATCCTCTTTTCGTCATAGTCGGTATACAAAGCGTGTAAATTCCAACTTCATGTTAAAATCTATCCAATTAGAAAGAGAGATAAAAATATAGCATTTGGGTGCTCCAAGGGTCGCTTAAAGGATTTGAAGATGGAGAGTTTTTCCAATTTTAAAATTGAAAGAAGAACAACACGAAACCAAAACTTAAACCGTGCTACACAATATCCAAACTAACAATAATTTTTTGGATAAGGTAGAAAGTGGAGACGTTGAGAGATGGGGAGCATCACATGTGGCCAGTGACTACCACCTTGGTTTATTAATCAACGTTTTTATTCACCATTTACCATATGCTACAACAGATTGACAGGTGGCCCACATATGGATGAAAATCACCTTGAACTAGATATTTAGTTTTTATTTAAAAAAATTGACAGAAGAAACATATTAATATTTTTTGGGAGTGAAATGAGTGAGAAGAAATAAATATAAAAAAATATTTTTTAAAATAAAACAAATGAAACCGTTGAACGAAAGTTTTCGAATGCGCCTCAACCAGCTAGGTGATTTTGACTACTCATATCACTTTTTTATAAACACTAGCTATATACCCGCGCGTTGCAGCAGACTCTTTTATTTAAACATTAAAACATTATAAAATAAAAAATTCACATTGATGAGATTTTATACACAGTATGAGTTAATGATTCATGGGTTTATGGTAACAAAAGTGAATTATTTCAATATATATTATCACCATTAATTTCTTACCAAACATGCACAATGTTGCTAAATAAAAAAAACTATATTACGAAAATAACAATATAGATGAGAAAGAAATGGAGAAAAAAAAGGGATCAATGGACGCGATTACATACGTTCGATCAAGCAAAAATAAATATTATCCGTCTAATTGAGGGATAAAATTGGTATGACAAAAAATGGACCCTCTAATTCTTAGATGCTTTATATAATAGTATAGATAGATTCAAAATTAGTTAGGTGATATCATCCAAGTATAGGAACAAAAAAAACAAAATTGCCAAGACACTTTAGTACTGTTAAAAGTTCAAATTATCAATTTTCTCATTTAAAAAAAAAGACAAGGATTTAAAAATTTAGCAGATTACATGTTGCAAAATTATCTAAAGGTCAACAAAAAAAAAATAAGATTAGGAAAAATAGAGAGAAAATGACAACTCAAGTTTAGTGGTTTTTATAATTTGTTTCCTTACTTTAATTAAACTCTAACTCAATGTCAATTCGAAGAGTTAAAAATGACCACCACACAAATGGAGTTGTCCGTGCTTAATTTTTTTTTCAGCGTGGCATTTTTATACTTCACGACAACAATGGTATGCAATTATGTTAATAATAGTTTAATTTAATTAATTATGTCTAACACGATGCTCTTTTGAAGGTGCTAGAACCGAAATAGAACATTTGCCGGAGTTAATGAAAGATCTAGTATATTAATTAATCCCTTGTGCTCCTCAAAAATTCTAATAAATTTCTCAATTCCACGAGATTGTTTTCAGTTGACAATGTTACAACTAAAAAAAAAAAAAGGAGGTGCAAAGAGTGATATATGTTCAATTTTAAAAAATAAAAATAACTAGCATTTATAGCATTTACACTACCCCTCTTAACCAAATCACAACCACATGCACAATACAAATTATAAACCATTCATCTTGATTTTCCATCTCTGTCGCTACCGTTCATAGGCGCTGATTATGATTTTAATGTATTTCGTAGGATTTTTCTTAGCCGAGTCGATATACTGCCGTCAGAAGAAAAATATCTTTAGAACAAGAGTTGAATTCCACTGAACGAAATTTAATGTGAAATCTTGACAATTGACCTCAACATATTCTGATCATTAAATATAGCATTTTTAATGTTTATCTTAGAGAAAAGCATAACACGCACAGGAAAAGTCATTATACATGTTGCATACTTTATCACTTGTTAAACAACATCGATATTAATTTTTAAATAATAGACAGAGGGATGAATTTACATATATAGTTCTGATAATAATTAAATAATCAATTTATTTGATAAGACATCACATGTATAAACTACACATAATTACTTTTATACATCCTCTGCAACAGTTTGGAAAATACTGCAAAATAGTTCATTTTATAGGTTCCGATTGCTTTAACAACTTTGATGATATTTTTTTAATTTGAAAATATTTTTCGAAGTATTTGTAGACAATCAACCTTCGTACAATTCACGAATCATACAATGACATATTAAGAATCGTGGATGTAAAAAATAATCAATCTAAAATAGATGAAATTTCCAATTACTTTATACATCCCCTACAAATAGAAAGGGGAGATCCTTGACAACTATTTATTTTGACAATCAATCTCAAATGAATTCATAAAAGTTAAAAAAATACAAACATATTCCTATAGATTGATTGTGTTTTAAATTTTATATAATTTGAACGTCATTTAATATTTCATTAAAAGCTAACAAATTTAAATCATTGTAATTGTCATGTAATTATGATCGTCTTCAATGGAATATCAAATTACACTCAAATTGTATGAAACTTAAAATACAATTAATCAATCTATAAGTTTAAGAATATATTTATAATTAAAAAAGTTTGTTTTTATATATTTTTTAGATCATTCTATGAGCATATTTGAAAGTGATTGTTAGTATTGTCAAAATCAAAATAAATAGTTGTCAAAAGAATCTCCACACACATATAAAAAGGAATTTTTTTTATAAAAAAAATTAAGAAATCTCCGAACTATCGCATCAATTTGTGCGTGATATCAATGCAGAAATGGGATACACTACAATCGAAATACTAACTAAAGCGAATTTCGAACGATAATATTGTATAGTATATTTGCAGTCTTAAAATGTTGAATAGTCTAGCTAGCATTTCTGTTGGGAAGGACAAGAGTGCTCAAATCCTCTAAACGTTCCTTCCTCTTTTCTGTCTTCTCCTCTTAATTGTAAAATCTTTTGTTGTGTTAAATGAAATAAGATAGAGGCTGGATCTATATCTTTTACTCACAAAAAGAAATATCTGCATCATGCTCCGAATTTTAATTTTATTTTTCAGAAAATTAATAAAATTGTGAAAACAGACAAATGCAATATAATTGTTTCTCACAGAAAATTCGTTGAGAAAAAAAAATATAATTACAACAAAACAAATAAACACTTATTGCAGTCCAGATCGGCATCAAAATTCCCAAACAACCACTACTGTGCGTACCAGAAAAATGTGGAGATGCTATCCTTTTGTCAAATGCATTAAATGACATTGCAAAACATGAGCATTGAGAAACAAACATTTCAGTGAAATTAGCAGAATGCAAATTGCTGAAAAGGAGAGGGGTAAGAAAATGATAAGGACTGCCCAACATCTCACCCATCAACTCAGAATCAATTCATTATCAGAACCAATGTTTTTTCATCCAATTATTACTATTTGGAAATCTGAAGATACCATCCAACCAATGATTTTTCATCCAATTCAAGAACATTCAACATCACAATTCACAACACAAAAGCACAGTTCACGTTCACCTTGTAATTTGTAATATCAGAAGAAAAAAAAAAAAAAAGAAAAAAAGAACTGAATAGAAACTATAACTCAAGTATTGATCACTCAATCACTCTGCATCTCTTCAATAAAGATCGATGAAATTAGTAATTACACCATAAGGCCAGTAGGGGCTCTTTTCCATCACCATATATCCAGTAGTACATCTAATAAGAAATAGGAAAGAAAAAAGAAGCAGCTGGGAGAGAAGGATTAAAGAGAATAACCAAAAACAATATCCTCCATTACATTAGAGAGGGAAACCAAAAATAATTCCCTTCTTGTTCTTGTTCCCTCAAACAAACACCACAATCCAAGACCACCAATTCGGATCGGCACACAATCCAGTCACTGAGCTTCAACAGTTCGATGCGCAGTGTTGTTGGAGACGGCTGGAGGCGGCTTTAAAAGAGGAGCAGTGGGAGAGGTGGGCGCGGAAGGGGTGCGGTGGAGGCGGCACTTGAACGAATTGGCGTGAGTTGCCGGTGCGCAAACGCACTTGGGAGCACTGCCTTGACTGCATGTTGAGGAGTTGCTCGAAAATGATCTCCGCGTGGTGCGCGGAGACGGCCCTTGCTTCGGGGACAAATGGTGTCGGTCGAACTTTCCTTCGGTTTCGCCCTCAACGTAGTTCGATGCCATCGCTTCGGATCTGTTTCCTTGGAAATTCAAATATCTAGACAAAATAAGACAACAGTGAGTATATCAACGGGAGATCAGATCGATTTTAAAGAGATCCATGTAAATTACTATATCGCCTTCTGATTTGCTTTCTAAATTTTGCTTATTGTGCAGTAATCTAAATTATAAGGGAACTAAAAAGAAGACGTCTGTTCATATTTATCTCGTCAAAAATAAATTAAGTATGTTTTTAGAACAAATTGCATCCAAATGCTAAAATACTACTCAAATAAACCCAAATTCCAGAGACAGTATCAAAAACAAGTTATTTAATCATCGGATCTAGAAATTACACGCTAGCTCTTATGCATATAAACATTAACCTGACAACAGCCAAAGGAGAGTAAAGTAAAACCTTTTCAACCATGGAAGAGAACTATTGTAAACAAAAACTTTATTAATTTGTACTAATTTAAAGGAGGAGGAAAAAATAGAATAAAAAATGGAAAAACCAAGAATCTACCTATTGAAGATGGGATGCCGAAGCGGCAAACTGCGTTCCACTCGGCGAGCGCCTTCATTTATAGCGGGAGTCCTGCCCGCGGGCAATTAGGGCAAGCTGCCCGGGATTCCATCCCACCAACCAGGCCCCGCCACAGCCCCACGTGTCCCGAGAAAAAAAAAGGAAATACCCCCAGAGATACCACGCATTTCTACTATTTCCAACTGTAGTACTGATGTGGCAGTTTATATCTGGGTAGTGTCTTTTAGAAAGTAATAATTCTATGGAGACGTTTTTATTACAGATTTTTCATTTTTCAAGGACTTCCATCCGCATTTGAAGGTAAGGATTTAATCGGTTCTATCGTATAATTTTAACAATTAATTGCTAATGATGTTTTTAAAGTTTTTAACTCTGCCTGTGTGGACTAGTTTCTACACAGTCTGTTCCAAGCCAAAATAAAGGAGGAGGGTTGCGGTGGGTGTGGCGAGCCCTGCACTAAAACAGCCAATCTTTATGGAAATGAAACCCAATCAATTTTCGTTGGGGCGTCACCCTCTTAGCGACGCGCCATATTGGAACCGGATATGGTGATAAGAGAACAAGAGTCGGGTCGTCACCGTCTTAGTGGCGCGCCATATTGGAACCCGAATATGGTGACAAGTGAGCGAGGGCCGGATCGTCATGTGTTAATATCTTATGTGTTCATGAGACTAAATGGACGGGCCGAGAAGGTTAAGGAGGTGGAGAATAAATGCTTTAAATTGTGGTACACGGGAAAAGAACGAAGTAGAAATAGTGTAGGCATCTTAATTGATAAGAGCCTCAAGAATGGAGTTGTCGTAGTTAGGAGACAAGGGGACAGGATCATCATGATCAAATTGATTTTTGGATATTTGGTCTTGAACGTCATCAGTGCATATGCCCCACAAGTAGGTTTTGAGAGATGATGTCAAGAGACGATTCTGGAAAGACTTAGAGGACATGGTTAGAGAAGTGCCTAGCAGTGGAAAAACTCTTCATTGGAGGTGATCTTAATGGTCATGTTGGCACAGTTAGAGGGGGGTTTGAGAGGGTACATGGGGGTTTTGGATATGGCGAACAGAATCAAGAGGGAGAAGACATCTTGAACTTCGCTATAGCTTATGACATCATGGTAGCGAACACCTTCTTTAGAAAGAAAAAATCGCATTTAATTACTTTCAGCAGTGGCCAACACTCGAGCCAGATCGATTTTGTCCTAACTAGAAGGGAGGAGAGACCAAACTGCATGGATTGTAAGGTTATACAGCGAGTGTGTTGTCACACAACACAAACTTTTGGTGGCTGATTTTTATTTTCGGGTATGCGTTCGGCGAGATAGAGGTATGAAAATAACGAGAACGAGGTGGTGGAAGCTCAAAGGGGACGTTTCTCAGGTGTTTAAGAATAGAGTTATTGCAGAAGGATCGTGGAACGAAAGTGAGGATGCGGATAATATATGAAAGAAGATGGCGACTCACATTCGGAAGGTGGCTATAGAAGTGTTTGGAGTAACTAGAGGAAATAAACGTGAACCTAAAGACACTTGGTGATGGAATGATGAAGTACAAAAGGCTATCAATGAGAAGAAAGAATGTTACAAACGTTTACATCACAACAAGAGTGATGAAAACATACAGAAGTACAAAGAAGCTAGAAGAAACGCAAAAAAAAGCTGTGAGCGAAGCAAGGGGTCATGCATATACGGAGTTGTATCGGAAATTAGATACGAAAGAGGGCGAAAATGATGTATACAAGATGGCTAAACTTCGAGAAAGGAAGACGAGACTTCCACCAAGTAAAATGTATTAAGGATGAGGCTGATAGACTTTTGGTGAAAGATGAGGAGATTAAGAACAGATGGAGAACATACTTCGACAAGCTATTCAACGATGAGAGTGAGAAAAACGTGATCGAGTTGGATGACTCAATTGACACCAATAGGCGATTTGTTCGGAGAATTCAAAAGTCTGAGGTGAAAGAAGCTTTAAAAAAGATGAAAACAGGTAAGGCGTTAGGACCAGATGACATCCCGATTGAGGTATGGAGATGTCTTGGAGATATAGCAATAGTGTGGCTCACTAAACTATTTAATACCATTTTTCGGTCCAATAAGATGCCTGATGAGTGGAGAAGAAGTATAATAGTACCAATCTTCAAGAATAAATGAGATATTCAAAGTTGTACTAATTATAGAGGAATTAAGCTCATGAGTCATACCATGAAGCTTTGGGAGAAAGTGATCGAGCACCGTTTAAGAAAACTGACAACTGTCTCTAAAAATCAGTTTGGTTTTATGCCTGGGAGGTCCACTATGGAGGCGATTTTCTTGATAAGACAACTTATGGAGAGACATCGAGAACGAGGAAGAAAGACCTACATATGATATTTATTGATTTAGAGAAAGCGTATGATAAAATTCCGAGAAATATCATGTGGTGGACGCTCAAAGGAAACTAGTCCCAACAAAGTACGTTACCCTTATTAAGGATATGTACACAAATGTTGTGACTTGTGTCGAGCATGTGACGGCGAGTCCGATACATTTCCTATTAAGATAGGATTACATCAAGGGTCGCATTGAGTCCATATATTTTCACCTTAGTGATGGATGAGATCACAAAGGACATACAAGAAGATATTCCTTGGTGTATGCTTTTTTTGATGATGTGGTGCCGATTGACGAGAGCGAGTAATTGGAGTCAATCGAAACTAGAGTTGTGGAGACAAACTTTAGAATCGAAAGGTTTTAGACTTAGTAGGACAAAAACCGAATATATGAGGTGTCGGTTCAATGGGAAAACTTAGATGACGGAGATGTTAGTTTGTATGGACGAGTAGTACCCATGAATAACACATTTCGGTATTTGGGATCGATGTTGCAGAGTGAAGGAGAGATCGATGAAGATGTTAGTCATAGAATAAGAGCTGGATGGGTAAAATGAAGACAAACATCTGGTGTTCTTTGTGACAAGAAGGTCCCAAACAAATTAAAAGGCAAGTTCTACAGGACGATGATTAGACCTGCGATGTTGTATGGCGCAGAATGTTGGGCTACAAAAGGACAACACATCCAGAAGATGAGTGTAGCTGAAATGCGGATGTTGCGTCAGAAATGATGATATTAGGGACAAACTTGGGGTAGCACCAATTCAAGAGAAGCTAGTCCAATATCGTTTGCGATGGTTTGGTCATATCCAACGAAGGCCTCCTGAAGCATCAGTACGCAGCGGTATTTTAAGTCGTCCTGAAAATACAAGAAGAGAAAGAAGTCGACCGAGATTGACATGGGAGGAAGTAATAAAAAGAGATTTGAAGGAATGTAATATACCCAAAGAGCTTGCTTTGGATAGGAGTGCGTGGAAGATAGCGATTCATGTACTTGAACCATGATTTAGGAGTTAGAGTCTAATAGTAGAGTTATAGACTTCATATTCTTAGATTTTTTAGGATTTTAGGATTTAGAATTTGGAAATAGATTTCAGAAATAGAGGTTTAGATAGGATTTTAGAATTTAGAATTTAGAATTCGGTTTTAAAATAGGATTTTAGAAATTAGAAATAGATTTTATAATAGAGGTTTATTGTACTATTATTATTATTGTTATTATTGCTACTATTATTAGCATATTATCATTATCATTATCATCTTTATTTATATATTATTATTTTATTTTGTTACCCCAATTTATTTGGTATTAAAGGCTTTGTTGTTGTTGTTGTTGTTGATATTTTTAAAGTTTTTATAGTTCTTCTCTTCAAACTTTTTAAATTAAGGAATGATCTCATGATCATATCGTTTTTAGTTATCAAAATGCAGATTCCATTAATCTTTTATAATCTAGAAACATAGAAATTCAAAAAATACAAACATATAAATGAGAAGTTGATTTATATATTGGAGTGGGCATATAAGTTTATGAAAAAAAAACTTATAAAACATATAAATTAAATTTGACTATTGTACTTTTTGCAGTGTCAAGTAGCAGCAAATATTAAACTATGTATACAAAATATTGTTTTGTACTAATATTAATTAATTTACACAAATATAACAACAATGAATATATCATGATAATTGTTTAACTTATTAAAACATTACCCTATACAAATTATAAGCTAGTCCTACTAAAATAAGTTTATGATTACTCATTCATATCGACACATCCGTATTATATTGCCAAGTCAGCATTTCGTACGAAATCGTGAAAAAAAAAATCATTGTTTGTACTATGCAAAACAGCAATCGCTTCCAAGTACTTCGAATTTTGTATGTGGCAATTAAATTATATTTAGAAGACCTCCAAAGATATCATAAATGCTATTATTTGAATTCTGATCTTATCAAAGGGTACATCAACCCTATCTAGTTCCATGCAGTTAATTTTTTTTTAAAAGCTGGTATTTTTATGTGTACAAAATCCGATCAAATTTGTACATTCCAGATTCCACGAAAGATACGTCTTTTTTGCACAATGAATCAGTTGTTATTCTAAAGAAGAATAAGATTTTATTATTCTTTCTCTGAAGTAAATCTCATTTTATTATAATTTATAATGAGATTTATTGTCAGATAGAGAGTAACAAGCTTCTATTGTTCTCTAGAATAACAAACCCTGAACACAAATTTAATAATTTTCAACATATCGAAGCGTACAAGTATAAATATCTCAAACCAAAAGAAGAAGTATCCAATCATTCAACGAGACAAGTCTTCTGGAATCATCCTGTGTGCATATCATGCTCTAATCGGTTACTTTCTAGAGAGAAATGGTTGATTTTAGGTCTCGTGGGCTCACACAAGCATGACAAAAAATAATTGTATGGTACTGAGTAACTGAGAGGAGAAAAATATAATTAATTTAGGTACAGTGGGCGCCATCCTGATCCGAAATAAATGGTGGGTTATGTTTTGTGTCTCTGTGGGCGAGTGAGTGCAAAGTCTCCACTGTTGGGGATGCAAATCAGCCTGAAGCAGTGGATTGTAGCTCTTGTTGTGGGTGTGTGGTTTTCTTTCAATTGAATAAAATTTAATTTACTTAATTTTTTATATGCAACTTAAACAATTTTTTAAGGCAGTCCCAAGTATATGAGTTTGTCACTGGTGGTCATGCACATGGGCTGATAATTGAATATTAAAGAATATGGATGGTTAAATAATAAATAGAAATATTCTTTTGGTGAATGTGAATATTTCAATTATTGATTCACATAATTATTTTGATCGAAAAGTTTTGACAATATTTGCTCCAGACCACTTTTTCGCATATATATATATATATATATATATATATATATATATAAAAGGTGTGTTAATGTGCTTTATAAAACACAAAATATTTCGTACTTCACATTTATATTTTTGTTTTAAAATTCAAATGGATGATCTAAACGTTAAATATGATCTTCCTATTAAAATCTCATTGGTGACCAAATTTTATATTTTTTTGGAATTTATTTGCTATTTTTTTAAAGGGATAGAAAATCATTGATATTAAATGGTTCGGATGACGTCAAATCAATGAATTTTGTAGCACTTCAAAAAATAGTAAAAAAAATTCCAAAAATATAAAATTTGATCACCAAGGAGATTTTGATATAAAGATCATATTTAACGGTTTGAATCGTCCATTTGAATTTTAAAATATGAGATATAAGCGTGAAGTACGAAGTCGCGCGCGCGACACACACACACACATATATATATATATATATAGAGAGAGAGAGAGAGAGAGAGAGTTTTTGTCAAGCATACTTCTATTAGCATTTCAACTTGAAATGCTAACGAGTCAAATTTTAATTTTTCATGCTCAAAATTTTAATTAAATCAATAAAATCTTTATATGATAATCTTATAGTATACTAATTTTTATCGTGTTTGGAGTTAGTTTACTATACTTAATGATTTTTACAAAATAAGTTTTTTGACATACATTTTTTATTTTTTTTCTATTATTTCGGAGCTATTTTTCAAAAATCATTAAATATAATAAACTAACTCCAAACACGATAAAAATTAGTATTCTACAAGATTATGATATAAAAAATTTATTGAGATACTTAAATTGAAATTATGAACATAAAAAATTAAAATTTAACTCATTAGCATTTTCGGTTGAAATACTAACGGAAGTATGTTAGACAAACTATATAGGTTATTTTCTTATGTTAAACAGGGCTGTTTTTAAAAATAATTTAAAAAATAGTTAGAAAGCTCAAAAAAATCATGAAAGTTAATATCCTATAAGATTTTGACATGAAAAATTATTGAGCAACTTAGATTGACCATTTGAGATCTCGGGATATAAAATCTCATCCCGAAACAATAACGGTTTTTTGTTTTACAAAGCACCATAAGCCATCTCATATATATATATACTCACTTTTCGTCTTTTATTAAATTCAATGTTTTTTTATTTTTATTGATATGTTATGATTAAAAAAATGATAATGATTAGTGTTATGTTTTTGTGAGCTAATGTATAAAATTCTAACTAATGAACTGCCATTTTCAAGCCATATTGATTGTACGTAAATTACATGTATGTTTATTTTTTTGTAAAACGCGTGATAATTTTGATGTTCAAATTTTATATAATACAATCTAGATTTTTATTTATAATATATTTGACTGCTATAGATATTTGTATCTGCAAAAAAAAACAATGGAAACTAATACGATTGCTGTCCACTAATATAAGTTGTTTACTTAACTCGAAAAACAAAAATAAGAAGGTAATATTTTAAACCGGTTACTACTGAAACTAAAGTCCAGTGGAATCAAGGAAGCCATTGCCAATTAACTCAGATAAAGGTTATTTTCACAGAATCAACTATTCACCAATTAACAGTTACGCGGCTATTAAATTTAGACAACTTTATTACTAGAAGTGCGGGTGTCAAAATCGAAATATATGGAGGTCAAATTGCTTTTATGACATAAGCTTTTAGCAAAAATCAATAGGAAATTACTACAAATTAATAAATTTGGAAAAGAAAATGTAAATCAATAATTGTTTCAATGTTAAAAAAAAGGTGAAGCAATTTGCTAACTCTACCTGACAAAAATGATGCCATAATCAAAATATGTCCAGCGAGAGAACTCATGAAAATACATTATTTTAATTCGCTTATATTCCGATTAGAATATAGTTTATCCATTCAAATTCGTACAATATCTCACTATGCTTTGCTGCTAATTAAATTAAATTAATTAATCCTCATTTAATTACTGAAGCATTTGGTACATGACTACATGTGCTTCCAGAAATGCAATTCAGTATAGGCAGGAATTAACAAGAAGGCTACAAGCCTACAACACACTAAACAAAAATGAGGCAGCAGCACTTGATCCAACGCTCCGCCTAAATATATCCATAAAGAAATAAATAAATAAATAAATAAAAAGCCCATTGTTTCTGTATGAGAAATCAGAAAAGGTATTGACAGCCGGCTCTCAAAAATCTGGGGAATTAAAGCACCTCATGGAGTACAGATGTTTTGCTGGTTGCAGGCAAGAAATAAGATTCTAGCAATTGATCAGATGATGCGAAAAAGATGTATAATAATAAAGAGTGGGGATTCATTGACAATGAGTTATTTTGACAATTTTGATAATGAACCTCTAAATAAATGCAAAAATTTTCTTAAAAATGAAAAAAAAAAGTTTATAGATGTGTTATTCTACCTTTAGATTGATGGTCATTCAAATTTCATGTAATTTCATTATCGTTTGATAGTCCATCAAAGACCGTTAAATTGGAACCGTTGTAATTATATAAAAATTTGATGGCCTTTGATGGACTATCAAACGATAATGAAATTGCTTGAAATTTGAATGAACATCAATCTAAAAGTAGAAGAACACATCTATAAATTTTTTTTCATTTTTTCATTTTTTTATATTTATTTAGAGAATCATTGTCAAGATTGTCAAAATAACCCATTGTCAATTGATCCCTTCTCAATAATAAATATGTGTTACTTATGTCGGACAAGATTAGAGACACGAAATCACATATTCAAGGAATGCTCATATGCGAAATAACTCAGGTAATATGTTATGACGGTAATACCAGCAACAAAGCAACCATGTCAATTATATATGTCTGATACAAATGGTATTGATATCTTAATAGAAGAGCACAACATGTACCGGGGACAAATGGAACTAATCACAATTTTCGTGATTTGGCGTGAGCGGTGTCGAAGAATATTTCAAGGGGCATCACAAGATATCCCAGACATAGTTCAGAGAGATATTCTGAGAGCATAAACAATGATTTTGTAATTGAATTTCAGAAATGACAAAAGAGAACACCTAATGATAACTCAGGAGACTATACCAGAATATTTGGTATTGGCTGTTTAGGGAGTTGATCGGGACAATTTTTTTTCTGTTTTTCTTTTTCTTTATTTTTTTCATATTAAACAATTTTTGTATGTAATTGTCAATCACAAGCTAAGTGATTAATATTAATAAAATTTTAGGGTAGACTCTTATCTTTTTCTTAAATATATATATATATAAGTCCGACTATGGTGTTTTGCAAAGCACAGAGGCGTTGTATGATTTGCGTTCTATTTTTAATTTTAAGTCAGAATTGACTGATCTGAACCGTTCAATCTAATTTTCACATCAAAATCTATTAGTAAACCAAAATTTATATAGTTTTTTTAATTTTTTTGCTATTTTTTATGGTGAGAAGAAAAATGACTTGATCTGAGAATTATAGTTCATCCAAAAATGATGATTTTCCCCTTATCCAAAAAAATGACAAATGAATTCAAAAAAATATAAAATTTGCTTTACTAATAGATTTGAATATGGAGATTAAATTGAGCGATTTGGATCAATCATTAATACATCTACAAACTATAATGTTGGTATATCTAGAAGATTGGTATGAGAATTGGTATATCTACAAACTATTTTTTCAATGACATCTTCGCTATATTAATTTGAATGGATGAACCAACAAAAAACTATCGAGTCAGATATACGAATCTAATTATACGTCTTTAAGCCGCCGATATAGTGAGGTGGTGAGAGATGATGAGAGAGGAGTTATCGGATTATAAAAATATATATACTATTTTTATATATATGTATATCCGTCCAGCCAGGCTGCCAACTGCCAAGCCTCTTGATTTTCTGTATGAGAAAATATGAAAGAATGAGAGAGAATGTGCCTACACAAGTTGCACAGAGAGCGGAAAAAGTTCTTCCATGTCTCTTGGTTTCCAATTGGTAAATATCAAATTCCTGCGTTAGTTTATGGTTCAAAAGGTTTTGATTTATTATTAGTTTATTACCTTACTCAGCTCAAAGCAATTATATCTTGTAATGCTATTGTAACTAAATCAAGTTATAATTGTCTATTATTCTATTTGACGAACTATTTCAAATCTTTTGTGCATGCACTTTACTCCTAAAATTTGAGACAAATCACTTGCCTGACAAGCGCATGGGGAAAAAGAAAGAATTACAGAGGGTACTTGTAATGGAACAATTGGATATGCATTTCCACATTCAGATCCAACCAACCAACCAACCAATTTATTTTTTTCTCCCTTTCGGACAAAGCAGATTACCAAACTCAGTTGGATAAGTATCCACTACGTTCTTTATTACATCATCTATTTGGTTCCTTTTATTTTTTTGTCGGGTCCCACTCTCTCTCTCTCTCTCTCTCTCTCTCTCTCTCTCTCTTAATCTTGCACTGCTCAACTCGTTCTTATCCAAAAATATCTTGTATTAATTGACTCTTAGCTTCAATCGCTTTGTTTATGTTTTTAATTACTTATGTAATTAATACCAGTAGGCAGTAGAGTAATTGAGTAAATTAAATGCGTATTAAGAACATTAAAAAAAGATATGTTGATCTGCACACTGAGGTCAATGAAATGGACAAGATTTTATTTCAGAAGACTGAACTTTTTAAAATAACTATAATGTATATTAATTGCACGGAACATTATCTTAGTAGCGGAGATCATATCAATTTGTATTATACATTATTTTTAGTAGCGGAGATCATATCAGTTTGTATTTATAAATAAATATCGTTTTTGTTATGGAGGTCATAACAAATATTAAGGAACTTCTTTACAACAATTAGATTTTTTTTTGACGTTACGTACTTACGTACGCTTAATTTGACAGTTCGACTTTAAATTGTTATCACCAAATCACAATAATATGTTACGAGTTTATGAAATTATATCTCATATAATGATATCATAAATAAATTCTGATTCATCCTCGTTGAAATTCCAAATTTTACGTGAGGTTTCACAAAATTTTGTTGAAGCGGCATTCTGGTAAATGGTAATTAATATGTCCTTTTTTCACTTTTCAACACAAATTTATATTCAGAAAGAGCATTAATTCTTCAAGGTTTTTGCTTATGTCACATTATCCATGATTTTCACCATTAATTTTGGTTTCTCTATTCATTTATCTTAATCAAATGGCTCATATTATTTTTATTTTTCTTCATTTAAAGAGATGATATGATATCTCTATCATACATTTTAAATAATAAAGCAATACAACTCTTTATATTCTTTCTAGTGAATGATTATGTAGCTAATTATAATATTTATCATTAAATATACTTTTAGTATTTTAAAAAATATATATATTTATGTTAAAAATTTCTTAACAATAGTTATATTTTTATTATTATTTATATATGTTATATTTTTTTAGACGAAATCCGATGAACAACCTAATATTTGTAATGGAGTGACTTGGCTAGAAAATTTTAAGGTCAAAAATCGATGATAAATTGGTGACTTAATTAATATCTTGTGATAGGGAGATAACATTTATCTTATGCAAGAACGATGATAAACGCTTTCCTCATATTGGTGACTTATATCTCCACCAAGTATATCTTTAAAGATAAGAATTGTCTTCTTATCCCAAGCTTCTTTGACTCCTGAATGTATCTCGATAAAATTGTAAACTTGCATGAAACAAGTGTATTTCTCATTATTTTATTTGACTAAATTATTAGTAATTCATTAGTATATTTTTCAATTGCTCTTAAAAAAGATTAGTAATTGTTTATTACTTTGATTTGTTTATGTTAATTTATCACCGTCTCCTTGGACGAGAAGATAAGTCTCAATGTCTGGTACTACACAATATCATACCACACCCCTTCAAATGCACATAATTGACAAGTGATCTGGCAATCCAACCAGCTCAACTTGCTCAGATATTCCCAAAGAAAAAGAACACTAAATCATGTTAAATATATATCTCTATCTCGATCGGAATTACGCCTCCTCTCTTATTTATTTACAAATAGGTCACTTTTGTTTCAGATCTAAGTAAATAATAATGTAACTATCTCATGTGGGCCGGGATGTCCACGTCAGGCCAGGTGAAATGTAGGCCTAAATCTAATTATGCAGAGCATTGCTACACAACACCAAGTCAACTCAAAAGCGCCCTTATAATAGCATGATAAGATGATATGTAAGGATACAAACGAATCAGATATAGTATAATGGTTAAAATCATACTCATACTTATTTTAATTTTCTGAATACAAATATAAATTTTTTTTATTATGAATACGGATAATTTTGGATACAAATATAGATAATGTATATATATTATCAAAAATAAATATAGAATTTACTTAAAATTTATAAAATATATTAGAACATACAATAAATAAGTTTTTCTATACTATTATTTATTTAAAAATATATTACTAATTTTGTAAAATATTAAAATTTAAAATATCTATCCGACTATAATGGAGAATAATAGTTTTTGTAATATATATTAAATAATATATTATATATAGTATTCAAATATAAATAATTAAAATTGTCCTAGTATTTGAACATAGATAATTTTGTATATTTTTTAGCCGAATACGAACGGATATTATTGTGTAAGTTTGCATCCTTGGTGGTATCTAACTTTAATCGGAAACCTTTTTAATTTTTATTATCATTTTGATTGTTCCTCTTTAAAAGCTTGTGTGAACGAACTAAACGAGGGCCACGAGCCAGAGAATGTTCGATTTTACACGAGTGGCGAATTATTTCTCAATATGAACTAGGGCTGCACAAAAAAGTTCGGACTCGTGGCTCAGTTCGGATTCGGATCGGGCTCGAATTTAATCTGGCATTCGAAATTTAAAATGATTGAATTTAATTTGGCTCGAGCTAATCTGGCATTTCGGTAGTTAAATGAGCGAGTTTGAGTTTGAGTTGGTCAAATCGGCTCGGCTCGTGGCTCGACTAAGCTCGAATAAAAAAAAGTTTTTATATTATTTTTTTTGCCGAACTCTAATCCGATAACTCCTCTCTCATCATCTCTCACCATCTCACCATGTCAGCGGCTTAAAGACGTCTCTTACTCGCTCGTAATTAGATTCGTATATCTGACTCGATAGTTTTTTGTTGGTCCATCCATTCAAATTAATGTAGCGAAGATGTCATTGAAAAAATAGTTTGTTGATATACCAATTTTGTACCAATTCTCATACCAATTTTCTAGATATACCAACTTTATAGTTTGTAGATGTATTAAATCTAAATATCAAATTGAGTCAACGCACATGCATTGGCTCGTGAGCCAGCTCGTGAGCTAGCTCGAATAATAACGAGCCGAGTTTGAGCTAGGTTTTTCAGCTCGAACCGTTTCACGAGCTCGGCTCGACTCGACTCGAATTTTCATGAGCCGAGCTTGAGTTAAACCCAGCTCGGCTCAACTCGTTTGCAGCCCTAATATGAACCTCTTATTAATACGCAACCCATTCCACATGCGTAGAAATAGTGACAAATATTCTATTCCACAATTATTTTCTTTTTGAATTTTGGACATGTAATTTTTTTATTTCTCGGTTGACAAGTTTTGTTGCCACCTTAATTTAAGAAAACCAAAATTTTTTTGAGCTAGATATGTCACGTAATGATGTGACCATCTTTTGTAGATGTGGACAACGTTACTTTTAGCATAAATAGTTTTTATTGAATGAATATTTTTTATTGAGTGAAATTTGTTCATGTCGGCAGCATAACATTAATTTATAGACGTAAAATCCCCAGAAGCTTCTAAACACAATAAATAAATTTTAACAGCAAGAAGTTGAAATTTAGTGATGACCTCGTGATATTAAGCAAGGTTATGAGGACCTTATTAACAAAATCATATTTTTTATACAAATCATACAAGACTAATTAAAAAATGGTTTGAGGGGCTAAGTGCTATTGAGGCAGGGGTCCACCCTGCAAAATTTCTACTGGCAAAATCGCCAATTATTGACATCGTGTGACATGCACGTGACTTAGGATATTTATTTTTGAACACGTATCTATCCTTAAACGACCCACCTAGGATTTCTATCGCATGAATTTAATAGTTTTAATACCTGGCTACCACATCATTAGCTAGAGCCTAAATTTGTAGTTACTGGACCAAAAAAAAAACTGTTAAATCTTGAACTTCACATATTTGAGTGGTTGTGGCTTGGAGCCTAATCAACCTCAGGTGCCGTTTTCCCACCTCAAAATTGTCTATTTTTTATGCAATTTGAACATAATTCTATCGAAAAATAAAAATAAAAAAGAAACTGAAGACAATTTCTCTTTTACTTGAGCAATTTTACATTTTTGTCATTTTCAAAAAAAAATGAAACAAGATACCATCTCTTCAAATTATTCAATAAAATTTTCTTGTGGATTTTTCCTTCCCCTTTTCCCCTTACCTCTCATTTACTTTCCATCCAAAATAATTATATTTTTTATTTAGTTGGACATGTGTATAATACACTAAAGTTGGACATGTCATATCATACCGCGTCGTATCAATCTGTGATCTGTCTGTGGTGCATCACATGTTGTTATGTTTAATCACAAATCACAAATACTCACATTTAGTCATTATTTTTTTCGAATTTAACTTTTTATCAAAAATATTAAAAAATGTTTTAATGCAGAAAAAACATGAAATTTAGTATCAAGTGAATAAAATGTTAGAAAATAGGTGGTAAAAAGATATCTTACATTTATAATTCAATATAAAAATATTTTAAAAATAGTTGCATTGGTTTAGGTGAGTATGTGAAGTGTTTATTTTTGTTATGTTATGTCTAGATAATTTCACATGATATAACATGGTGTATCAATTTTAATCGAAATGAAATGCATCACGTTAGATAAGATATCATTTAATACACGAAACATATCATGCAATAAGTACATATCTTATAACTTGACTATTGCATATACATATCATTATGATATGTTATGACATGACTAGGCAGGACGTGTCATTTTTAGAACTCCAATAGAAAGTCTAACTTCTATCTCAAAATATTAACTTTCATCCAAATGTGGTATTTGTTTGTTAGGAAAAAATAGCAAAAAAAAAAGTTTTTGAGCAATAAATTGATTAGCAGCCACTTATATAATAAATCATGATCATCAGATGCTCCACCTACATACATGATTATCAGCAGCCGCAGTAGACAAGGGGTTTGGAAAAAGTCAGCAATGTATTTTGTATTTTGGGAGATGAACATGTTGGATTAGGTTGATCCCTTCAGCAGCAGTTATCACATTATAGCATTTTTATTTCCACATGTAAATAAACAAAACTTAGATCTTATCCTTGTAATGGTTACAACTTACGTGTGTTTGTACTACAATAATTGCGTGCAAGAGAAAAACAGGTGTCACACATACCAGCCAACGGATATAATCTCCTCACAGATAACCAGTCAAATAGTATAGAATCTGGATCCATCCAACCGCAAACTCATAAAGCTGTCACGTTTCATCCAATTTTAATAGATGAATTTAGAAACAAGTGACTCTACCAGAAGCATCGCCTGTGTCTTTTGTATTGTTTTCTTTGTTATTTATTAATTAAATGGAGAGGTGAGTAATTCAGTCATCTTTTTCAAAAATTACAAAACTTTAGTGGTTTGGCTCGTATATGGAGTGCCTGTTCTGCTCAAAACATGGAAATAAATTCAATAAAAGTTGCACCATCCATCTAGAAAGCTTGACTAAATAAATTCCTGGCCTGATTATATTAAAAGGTCAACCATTGTTTGTACACAAGGTCAATTGCAGCTTGTTCATGTCAGATATGAGATATCACTTTCCATCAAGTATAGCACTCGATCATGAAACAAACGCTTATTGTCATAAATTAATCGTCTGGATAATTTTCAAAAAGAAATTTAATTGGCTTTCAACAACCAGGAGAACCAGTTCAACCCTTGTTAGTTTATAAGAAAACGACGAAGGATTTTACTTTGATGATAATAATTTAAGTTTTTTCTTCTTTGTATCAGGTTCGTTGCAATTAGTGAAAGGGTCATTTGTTCTATTGAGATTTTTGTGGGTGATAGGAATATGACTATTTGACCAGAGATTTTTCTTAGTCATTTTGAAAGGGAGCTGATACAGTGATATACAAGTTGATATCAAAATTGATATCATTAATTTAAATATAATATTAACTTAAATACTAATTAAATTTACTTACTTAAATACTAGATAACTTGAGTAAAAAGTGCATTAAGATTAATTTTAATCGCAATTGTGAGATCAAGAGGAATTATAAAAATCTCAGTATCAATTTCAGTATCATCCAAACATTTCTTATTCTGAAATTTCATACCGCGATGATTGCTTCGTGTTATATCAATTTTAACAGAAATCTTTTTTTTTTTGTTAGAACTTGAGAACTATCATTGTTTCCTAAAATTCAAGA
The DNA here is from genome assembly GCA_037127355.1 of Schoenoplectus tabernaemontani. NCBI lineage: Eukaryota > Viridiplantae > Streptophyta > Magnoliopsida > Poales > Cyperaceae > Schoenoplectus > Schoenoplectus tabernaemontani. The sequence goes on from CM073752.1 coordinate 11,742,999, forward strand.
TAGCGAGGTCAAACTGGTAGAAATGTCCAGGTCTTTTGTCTCATTGCACGCACCAAGTCTGAATTTGAAATTAAAACACTGCGCAAGTAGTATAGTAATGCAGTAAGTACTATGGATCACAAATTCGTAGTACATGAAGAGACTTTTCTGTACTTGAAATTAAATTAGCTGACGAGGATTCAATGCTTTCTAAGGATTTATGGCAAATGACATTAAATTAATATAAGATATTTGCTGATATCTGAAGTAATTATTTCTTCCTTTCGTTCTCCTTTCATCCAAGGAAATATCAAACCATCTGCACATCAAAGCTTACTAATCAAACCGTCAGCAAATTCTCTGATGCTAACTAATTGCGGGGAATACTGTTTTTATTTTACAAATTTTGGGCTACTTACTAATAGAAAATCAAATTAACAATTTAACCTTGTAAGTTGAATGAAAATTTATCCAAATTGATATCTGCTGGAGGCCCAAATAAAATTGGGCCCTAAATCCAATATGTAGTCAATTATAACCCAGTAAAAATCTGAAGGGAGGCCCGTAGAGATGTAGACCCATCCAATTACAAATTATAAAATAAATAAATTGTAGCACACAAGCAATGCTGTACTCTACAGGCCAGGCCGTTCAAAAAAATATGCGCTAATTTGGAATGGATTGACAACCTCTAAATTTACCCCTCTCCGGTTTATTTTGCCCCGGAATTCCAGTTTTTATTTTCTCATTGTTTTTTTTTTCACTTAAAATTTAAGCTTTAGACTAGTGTCACCCTAAATCTAATTAAACTAAAAATTATCACAATATACAGTTGTTATAAAAAATTCTGTTAAAAAAATGTCTGTATTTGAATACATTTTTAATTGATTCTCCCATTCTATAAATCCAATGAGAAAAAAAAAGATACGATCCCATTCAGTGCATCTACAATCCTGTCCCACAAAAATAGAGAAAGAAAACGTCCTATAAAAGAATTTATGCTGAGAAAGATATCATCGCCACTGCCTTCTCCCAGTGCGAACTACCAACGTAGAAACAAACCCAACCTGTGAAATGAAGTCTCTGCACGTCTTGAGACCAGGAGCGTAAAAGAATAGGATATGAACGGATAATGATTTTATTGTGTTTGTATCCATTGTAATTTTTTGGATATAGAATCTGATACGAATAGTCTAGATATAGATCAGATATTTAATAAATATTCAGATATAATCGGATATCGGACAAATACAAATATATTTCAGATATTAAATAAAAATATTATCTATATCGTTGAAAAATAATCACATATTATTTTTTGATACTATCTTTAATTAAAATTAAATAATTAGAATAGTTAGATACTAATTATCACTATATTAGTAGTTCAAATGTATCAATCAACCATAAAAAATATGATACGTTAAAATAAATTAGATATAAATTTAATTAAATTTATAATGTAAGCTAAAACTTAATAAAAAATATATAATGAGAATTTTTTAAATATGTATTTGAATAAAATCAGAAACATCAAATCAGATGCCTTCAGATAATATCAGATATTGATGGATAATAACTAAATGATCGGATACATATAGCTAATTATCAAACCGTATACTTATCCATTAATTTTTTTGGATACGAATATAAGTACAGATATATTTGAATATGGATAAGAATAAGATAATTTTTATTATTTTTCAAATCATATCACAAATAAAATTAGATAATTTATTATATGTTTACCCTACTTAGGCTGGCATAATAGATAGGAAAAGACAATTAAAAAGAGGGAAAGTTCGACCCCTGCCCTAGCTGAGCTGAGTCTTTTTTTTCCACAGAGGTAAGACCACACAGATGGTGTGTAAGCTGTCTAGCTGAGCTGAGTCTCTTTTTTTTTTCTGCATAAACCAACAAGTATGAAACACTGTGAAGTTCGAGTCAATTGGTGTTTTTATGAATCAACTTTGAACTGGTCTTTGCCTTGCATCTATTCTTGCTACATGTAACAGACTACATAGTACATACCATCTTCTAATTTTTAAATATTTCAAATTTTTGATTTAATGTAAACATGCTTTCGTTCGCTCTGAGTAGATTTTCTTTTTGTTGTTTTGTTAATCCATAATGGGTTCGATTGAGTTTGGCACAAAAACAGAGGTCGGAACTTAGTTTATTCTCGCCGAAATGGAGATCTCTATTGGCAATGCAGAGGCAGAGTTCAAGGGTGATGAATAGGGTTAGGATTTTTTTTCTTAAATGACCGGTCCATCAACTTAATAACGTCAATGATGACATACTTAATTTATTTTTTAACTTATAAATTATTTTTATAGATGACCATATTAAGTGACCAAGTTCGGCTCACAACACATATGGTCAATGAAAATAAGTTGAGCACATGATCAATGACGTAATTAAATTAGTGGACCCAATCATTTAAGAAAAATTTCTATGGCTGTAAACGAGCTGAGCCAAGATGAATTGGATCAAGATCGTGTTTAGCTCATTAGATTAATGAGTTGAGCTAGCTCATTAACTACTCCCGAACCAAATGTTTTAGTTTGAGATTGACTCATTAAGTTAACGATTTAACCAACCTAACTCATTAAGACTTATTTAATATTTAATAATATTTTATATGATAATTTATATTAAAATTTATATAAAAATAATAAAATAATAAATAATGGCATATTTCACATATATTTGATAAACTATTTACTATACTAAAAGTTTATAATAAAATAATATAAATAATAAATATTAATAGTTTACCGAGTCAAAGGAGCTTAACGTGTCGAGCCAGCTCAAGTTCAAACTTGATTCATTAACTTAACGAGTTTAACGAATCGGCTTGGTCCATTAATGAATGAGCCAATAACTAAATGATGCCGAGTGAGTCTCGAACCACGATTTTTTTTTACAAACCATAGTAATGAATGTGGGTGAAATGGAAATGTCGGAGGATTACACATTTACACCTGTGTGATTTCTCACGGGCCTTGGGGTGTTACCAGTGGAGGTATTTCAATTTATTCTATTCATTTGAAAAATTCTTGTCTACTATTTTATCCGTTAAATTTAGTTTTATCTATATTATATTTTTGTCTATTAATATTAATGGATAACAAATGAATAACTATAGTTATTTAATAATTTATAGTTTAATTACTTAACCAAAATGTAAATAATATGATAAAATACTAAATTATAATTAATAATTTTATTATATATTAATCAATTTAGTTATTATTATTAATGATGAAGATAATTATTGATAGGCCTTAATTATATATTATATTCAATTAGGGTTTTATCTCAAAAAATATATATTTTATGTTAATTATTAAAAATTTATACAGTTTTTATGTCGAGTTCGAGATACTGTTGTATTTCTTATTATTTTGCAGGTTATGGAATGTAAACAAGGATGTTAACATGAGAAATGATGCTTGGAACGAGATAGATCGAACCTACACGAAGAAATCAAGTAAAAAGCACTTCTGAACAAAATTTACGGACCGCAATCATCAAATTGCGGACCATAATTATGAGATTTGCTCTCTGGTTCGCTCTGATAAGAAAGTGCAAAAGTGTCGGACCGTAATTTTTAAAATGTCGGACCGCAATTTTTGGTCTGGAAGCGCGAACTTACAGTTTTAAAGTGAATTTCTCATTGGAATTAAGAGATTTTAACCCTCATTCATCCAAAACATCTCTCAATTGACTGGAGAATAGATCCCAAGCAAGAAATAAGAGGAAGAACATCATTGGAGAGAGATTTGAAGGAGAACTCAAGAATCGGGCGAGAAATCGTAGATCTTCTTGGTGTATTTTTTCTTTACTCTTTTCTCATGTTATACTGTTGTTTAAACATGAATCTTGATACAATCTTTGACATGATTTGTGGCTAGACACCCTTCTAGGGGTTTAGGTGTAAACTCGATAACTCGGATGGTTTAATTTACTCGTGTGTTGATCGTTTAGTTCTTGTTGTTTGTGATTGTTATTTTGTCTAAATTGAATGTTTAGTTTTAATCAACTGCATGTTATCCTAGAAGTGAAAGCGAAAACTGAAAGATGGAACTGAATCCTCTGACCCAAAACAGTGATTTAGGTCGTAGGTCAAGTACTTAATCGTGAAACTTATTACCTAAGGGGATACCGAGGAAACCCTAGAAAATGTGTGAGGTACCGAAAGGCGAAGTACAAAATCTAGGTTATACCAAAGTGATTCACTGATCTTAATGGGCTTAGACTTGTAAGGTGAGGTACTTAATCGTGAAACTCGAATTGTTTAGGTACGGTATCAAGTCACGAAAGTGTAAATTTGGTACTAAATCTGAGATTGAATCCCCGACAAACACTGAACATATTAAAAGATCAAATAGAGTGAATTGATCAAACGAGTGAGAGTAAAACCGAAAGCCCCTAGAATCCTCTATTTGATAAATTTTTCGGTCGTTGTTGTTAGATTTATGCACTCTTAGTTTAATACAAAACTCTCATTCGATTGTCTAGATTAGTGAAACTTGCGAGAATCGATAATTCATCATTGTTCTTGTGGTTCGACACCCCGACTACTACTTGACTAGGTCATGCGCTTGCAGTTGAAATTAAGTATAAATTAGGGTATTTATTAGCTTAGCAAAATACACATCAATTATATTTATATTTATATAATTAAATAAATAATATATATTATTATATATATTATTTATTCAATACGATGACGAACGTGAAATACCTCTTATCCAATAAATTAACGAAAAAATTTCTCTACTCATATCAATACCCGCTAAGTTAACGAAAAAAATTCTTACTCATACATATATTATCACTGTCCTAATGGGTCTAATATGAAAAAAACACATATTTTTGACAATTGTGTGTCAAGAAATTCAGTGGTGCATTTTGAGAAATGTCAAGGGATGAAGGCCGAAACAATGGTGGCGATTTTTTGGGTTTTGTCACTCGTGCAAAGAGAAGCCTTGGAGAAGATATAGATATCTTCTCATTGGATTTAAGAGTACAAAAGATAATACCAAATATATAATCAAATATAGTTATTTTTAAGGAAATTATATTACAAGTGCATAATTATGATTTTTATAATTTAATTGGATTTAGGATGATATTAATCTAAAATTTAACTTTAGTGTGATAATTTTAAATATTCTCAACTTTAAGTTGGCAAAAAAAAATCAATTTTCGCTTCCTTTTATGTGTGCTTATGCACAGGGGACGGACGTAGAGTGTAGCGGGGGTGAATTGACTCCCTGGATTTTAAAAAATAGTGTTTTAGGTTAAAGTTTTATTAATCTGACTCCCCTGAATTGTCTGATTATTTTTCATTGAAAAAAATATTTAATATCGTGGATAATGAAAGAATTATACAAAATTTTAAAATATAAAGTCTCATAGAGAAAAAATTTCTTTATCGCTATGTTTATTTATTATTTTGACTTTTATTTTTTATTATTTTTAATATATAAAAGATATTATTTTAATATTTTATTTAATACCCGATTAGTTAATTAATTTAAACTTGATAAGTTAATTACTGATACCGATCAAAATCCTGCATCCACCTTGCTTATGCACAACTGATGTGACAACGAAACAAAAGAAAAACAAAGGGAGGGGAGCATGGCCGAAACCTTTGGACCATATTTGTCCAATGGGCTGATTTCACCATACGATTATTGCAGTTTTGATAATAAATTTGTTATATTATCAGTAGCTCTTTAATGGAATGATGAAGTGTTCCTTTGCAAACTTTGGAGAATCTTGTTCAAAATATCCATTATTATAACAAATGGTATTCTTCAATCTCCATAGTTTTCTTAAATCTTCCATTTCTCACAAGCAGGGAAGAAAAACTTGGTTTAATTTAATGCCTGTGAAAATAAATTTTAAATTCCATCAATTGTTTTTTTTAAATTCCATCAATTGGTTTAATTTAACAAATATTTGCATATATACTAATTTTGATTATTATGAAAAAAAATTATATACATTTCTACTTCAATTATATTGCTTCTTTTTTGTATTTTATTTTTATAGAGGGTTAGAAATATTGGTTGTAAGAAATATATACAAAATGTAAATTATTAACCTTTAACATATACTTCTAATATGAAGTTAGCTGGAAACATTGAAAATTAATGATTCAAAATGAACTAAATAAAAACAAAGAAAAACAAGAAAAAAGGGTGTTGTCTTTATTTTTAATGAAAACCCCAGGAAAAGAGGATGCTGGACGTACGTATCCAGTAAATTGTTTCCCCTTCTCACGATAAAATAAAAATAATTTCCTTTGAAACTTCAATGGAGGATAAATGCAACATCTTAATTGATCAGATATATTTGAATTTAATCGAATGGCGGAATTGTAGGCTTTGGACGTGACTCGGTCCAAAGGGCTTTGGATCGGATGTGCTCAGGTCCCCGAAACAAATATCACATCTGATAAATGCTGAGAACGAAAGATATAGAAAAAAAAAAAAAAAAAAAAGAGGATAATATACATCATCCTTTCATCCTTGCGCTTATTCTTGCTAAGGCAGTGTGCCGTGAGCATACATGCAAACGAGTATTCTAATAAAGGAAATAATTAGTAAACTTTTTTTCTTGCAAATGCAGCAAAAGCATAAAGTTACGGATTATTGCACGCAACAACATAAACTGAAAAGGGCAGAAAGAAGATAAAATAAGATTACCACATTGAACGTCATGGCATCTTTATTTGGACATCTCACCAAACTATCATCTATAATCACATGATACAACATGCTAATTAAAGGACTGTTATATAATTTACTGCTTAATTATGTTCCAGGCACACACAGAAAGCAAGCAAACTTAGAAATACATAGTCAGAAAACGATAAAATTAATCACTCCTGCCATAGTAAGAGCGAGCGATGCGGCCATTGGCGCCCTTGGGGAAGAATCCCCCGGGCGTGCTCTTGCTCCCGGTGCCATACACAATCCTCAGTATCTCCTCCGGAGTCCGATCATAGGACAAGGAGTCCTCATCGCCAGCTATGATATTGCCAGGTGTCCGGCCTTCAGGTCCCATCACAGGCGGCACAACCAAGCCCTCGTCCTTCACCCCCATTTTGCCTATCTTGTTTCTGAGGTTGGAGATACGGCCAGTAAACTCAGCCACTGTTATGTCATATGGTTGCACCCTTTGAAGTGCTCGCTCATACAATAATCCACGTATTACCGCATCCTGGGCTGATTCCACACCGAGAAGCCCTGCTACAAGCTGAACATGATGAAATATATTATGTATTAATTGCAATTTTACAATTAATGCTCCATCAATCCTATTTACTATATATAACAAATTAAGATTATGTGTTGAATTAATGAATTAATTTACCCTCTTAGCTTGAGGGCTCTGGAGTTTGGGATTTGCACCAACGTATCCAGTAAGGCCGACATAAGGGATGATGTATGAGGCAAGCAAATAGTTGAGCCCATTTGCATAGGGATCAAACGGCGGATTCAATTTGCAGTTAAATGCCATATCCATGATTTTTGCAAAATTAGCAGTGCTGATATCAAGCTGTGGCCTTGGAAATCCCTTTATGGTGTTCTTTATGGCTCTACAATTGAATTTTCAGATTGCTGACTTAAATCAGTACATGAAAAGTTATTTTATTTCCAAAAAAAAACACTTGCAAAGTTGCAATAACTAATTAATCAACGTTCTGATATGTATGCTGTACATAATTAAATGAAATAACAATCCTGACCGGACATGGCCAACTTCTTGGTATGCGAATTGCATGATGATGTCGCGGGTCAGAGCATCGAGATTAGCCTTTTTGCCTCCTATGGGCAGCGGGCCACCATCGGCAAGGTTTGGTGCCACCTTGTCAAGGCCATAGCCCAGTGAGCCCCACAGAAAGAACTCCGCTTCGAGAAACTCGAGATTTAGCGGGAACTCTATCAGATCAATGTCTGACTGGGGAAGAGAAGGGTTTTGGCTCCCGGATTTAGATGGAGCGGAGAGGAGGAGGAGAGAGGTGAAGATGGCGGAAGTAAAGTTGGCGAGCATGGTTAATTAGTTTGTGCAAGTTACGACTTGTATGTGACTTGTTTGAGGAGTGACGTTGGAGATATATAGAAGGATATATTTGGTGGTTTGCTGAGATAGAGCAGAGGAGAGAATGCCACGTAGAATTTCATGCGAATCCGGCGACCGGCGAGTGGCACGTAGTAACAGTTAGGTGGTGTGCGTTTGAAAGCGTCAAAACGAGAGATAGAACCATATATATTGTATATGGGGTCGCACAACTAAAATATTGTTTATAAGTGTCGGGTCGTTGATTTTGTATTGAGATTCATACTTTTAACAACTCTGAAGTCTGAAATTCAAACTTTCAATGATTATTATGAATCCCGATACAAAATCAACGATCTAAAAACCTTCACACTAATTTTTTTATTCGAATGAGATGCGAACCTAGCCGAGCGCATTGTATATATTACGTAAGCTGGAAAAAAATCTGAGTTTTTAGAAAACGAACGAAGGACGCGATTTGCGCGAAACAGGCTGAATTATATTGGACCATTTATTAGGCCTTAATTTTTTATTTTTCTTTACTTCAAGACCAAATTGCATGTCTTCGATGGTTTGGACATTTCGAAGCTTGTCTAATATGCAATATAGTGCTGTTCTCCATCTCATTTTCAAACGCACGCCACCTAACTGTTAAACTATCGTGCCACTCGCCGATCGGCGGATTTGCATGCAACTGCTACGTGGCAATCACTCCTCTTTTAGTTTTTCTCCATCTCAGCAACGCACCAAATCCCTTCTATATATGTATATATATCAAAAACACTCAGACAAGTCACATACAAGTCGTAACTCGCACAGAGGTAAGACCACACGGATGGCGAAATTGATGTTGTTAGTTCAAGTGATATTTTTCGCCTTGTTGATCAGCACCATGCGTTCAGAGGCAAAGCCTGTATGTACTGCACCAGATCAGAAAAATAGATCTCTGGTTTCCGAATCTCTTAATGTTACCGTCGGTGCCCTGTACCCGCCATCACAGCCGTCGCAGTGTAGCAGTTTCGCGCCGCAGGAGACTTGTCCACCAAAACCTCCCCGGTAGAATGAGATGAGGTTTGCATCATTATAATCTGATATAGATTTGTTCCCCCCTTTTTGCTTGCAATAAGGGTTCTCATTAGCTCCAACTCAATGTTTTGATGTTTTCCTATGGAATTTGAACATGCTCTGTTATTATATGCATTGGATATATGGAAAGCGATAATGAATTTAAATGTAATTCTGGGATGTTGTTGCTGATGTTATGAGTTATATTCAAATAATTTCATGTTTAGATATGATACTGTGCTATTCTTTTTTTTTATCAGTAAAGATTTGTTGTTGCTTAAGGTGATTAGACTTGGGTCTTCATTGAAAAATTAGGAGTACCGGTTCAAAGCCCAAATTATATTTTGATATCTAGTTTCTGATACTCAGCACCTCTCTTAATATAACAGGCCCAAATATCTAACCCATTCATTCCAAGCTTAAGCGGACACATAAAGCCCAGGACTTTGAATATTTTGTAGGCTTCCTAAAATCAAGTGTTTTATCAGATTATTGAGAATTTTACTTCCCTAAAGAATCATAAACCGTTCGTCTGATTTAGATGGACTGATTTCATTTCCTCTATCCAAAAGGTTTTACACTGACCCATTATAAGTTGTATTGAATGAGAAAATAATTAATGTAAAATTGTCAATGTATCAGAACATTTAATATAATGGATTTCTGATATGTGTTAATTAATAATCATATCCTATTATACAATTAATTAATAATCATATCCTATTATACAGTTAACTAATAAATATGTTCCATTAATACATAGTTTAAGGAAAAACCTGTCTAAGCTTACTTAAATTTGGCATGAGAACATAAATAGGAAATAACATTGATTAATATTATTTCAATTTGTGATGCAGGAAGCGGGCAAGAAATAGAAATCTTTTTCGAAAACTTAGTTAATTTTTTGGGGAAAAAAGAAAGGAAAGTTAGAAGCAGACGGGCAAAAATGCATTGGTACCAATTGCATTTTATATTGTGATATACGGTTGTTTTTTACCATCATCTCAGGGTTTGTTAGAACGCTAAATTAGAATTAGTAAAGACTATGCAAAGATAAAAGTACTAAAAAGTTACGTCATACACCATTTACCAAATTAAATCCAGGTAATGGCTAATGAATCATGTCAAACTGGCATCTCCATTTTCCACCTCACATACACCTTCCTGTTTGTAACTTACCTAAGTTGTTGTCCACAATTTGCCAAGTTGTGCAGACAGTTGTTGTCACTCAAAACGGCGCTTGGGCCTTGATTTGGTGCATGTATACCTCGGATCAAGAATTGACAAAAGAACATTTACACACATCTAGTTCCCCTAATACACAAGGTTTGCTTTTATATCTACATAGCCTAGTGCCACAGAAGAACCGACGGCACAAAGGTAGCCACGTCAGCGGTGACTCTAGGGTGGAATCTTGAGCGATAGTTGAAGGGGTTGACCATTCACACGGCTCCGTCATTCCTGTCTTAGCTGTTTATTTTATTATAAATATTTGTATTTTTACCAAAATTGTCTCAATGTAAAATATTTTTAAACTTTGTTTCAGATCGATGCAGTATTGGCCCGTATCCGAATTGGTTTGACCAGTTAGCAACGAAAAGTTTTAAATCGGTAAAATGTAATTTAACGGAATTCGTAGTTTTTTTAATCAAAAATCATGAAATTCAAGGAAAATATGCCCTGAAATGGAGGATGATATTGCTTACAATTATTTTGCCATATGAATTGTGTGTTAGACGGAGGTAAAAAGTAAAATGATTATGTATTTATTTATTATATTTATATATTTAAGCAACTTAATATCAATTGATGGTAGCTTAGCTTAGCGGTAGATAAGGAGGATGAATAAAAGAAATTATAAGATATGGCAATTGACGGTCCGGTCGGATCAATTTGACTTTTTAAAAGAAATTGATTAGATCGAATCAATTTATATATTAACTTTTCAGATTTTAGATTGATTTCAATTATTGCATATCATTTTGATTTCAGATCGGATCAAGTCGAGTTAAATCAATTTGACTTTTTAAAAAAATAAGTCAAGTCGAGTTCAGATCCGAGCAAATCAGGCGAGATCCTCAGGTCAAATTGGATTTTGCCATCTCTAAAAATTATGAGTTACAAATGACCTAGTAGTTTAAATAATATGAATCATTAACTAGGATAGATTCCAAAAGATCATAAATTTCAACCTACATGAAGTCGTGAACACAAAAAATAAATTTTGAGAGTAAAATTCTCATCTCTCTTAAAAAAAAGAGAGAGATTATGAGTTCAAAATATGCATACATAAATGAGTTACAAACGACTTAGTAGTTCAAATGGTATGAATAATTAACTAGGATAGATTTCAAAATATTATAAATTTCATTTTACATGAAAATCGTGAACACAAAAAATAAAATTTGAGAGCTAAATTTTCATCTCTCTTAAAAAAAAAGATTATGAGTTTAAAATTTGCAGACATAAATAACTTAGTAACTCAAATGATATGTATATTAGAATAGATTACAAAAAAATCATAAATTTCAACCTAATATGAAATCGTAAACACAAAAAATAAAATTTGTTCTGAGCCTAATTGTCACGTCTACCAAAATATTCTTAGCCAAAGCAATGTTTTAAATGTTGACAAAAGATATAAATTTAACTGGATTTCATTTTCATAAAGATCGACTATTTTAATGTTTCACTCCAACCTTCTTTTTTTTATTCTGACTTGAGATGTTGTGCAGAAACTAATCAACATAGATGATGGTAAAAGATGATTGCATAAATTTAGAATTAGAAAACAAACAGATAAGCATCTGCTTCCACAATATTTTAACTTCAGTTACTAAATTATTGGAAAGGATGCCAACAAATGGGATGCGCCATGTGAAAATCAAATCAAAGCAGTGAAAATTACGTGATAATATATATATATATATATATATATATATTAGAAAAAATGAGGATACGCCCTCAAATTTTCATTAATTTCGTTACACCTACGTGATAATATATATAATATATTGTCATCGTTCCACTAGTTTCTAAGACTGTAATTATCTTTATGATCAAAGCCTTATCTACTTTTGACTAGGATATAAATTACAGTGATTTTTCGTATATAAAAGAGTGACAAATGGACGGATGGGAAGGAACGGCGAGTCACGCTGTAATTTGCCATAAAAACTGCGCCTTTTGTATAATTTCCACAGCCAATTTATCGTTTGATTTTTCTTTCGGCCTGTATATAGTCATGGTCTCACATAGATCATAGTCATACCGTTGTACCGTGACTGATTTTTTGCTTTTCTTTTTTTTTTTTTTTAATGAGGAGAAAAAATTCATTCCACTTTTGAAAATTCATTGTTTTTGAGTCATTGAAAATGATTTGAAATATCAATCATATCAGAAAATTTGAACCATCCAATAAAATCTACTAGTAGATTTTTTAGAGATTGATAGACTTTTAGATTGTGATGAATAGTCTAAACTTGATCTACCAATATGAGATATTTCATAGTATCCTAACTTCCTAATTAAGTGTTTTATTATAGACGTTGAAATGACATTCTTATGAATTGAGATGTATCTAAAAACTAATTCATAGTTTTTGAGCTTCAAATAATTCGGAAATTTGTAGCCAATTCAAAGAAACCAAATGATTTTTTTTTGTTTATGTATGCACGTTGTTATATAGTGTTTCTAAAGGTGAACATAATAAGATATTGTTTCCATCAAAATCTGTTAAAAAACTGTTAGATATCAAATTTGAACTCTATTTCAGATTGTATTGACTATTTTTGATACTTTTGACTTGTGATACACTCAAAATTCGGAGCAAGCAATAGCCAATAGCCCAGTTGACGGTTATCAGGGAATGATGTTTTTTTTTTACATTTATATATGGAGGCTTCAATATCCTATGTTTTTGAAGTCATAAAATGTTATACATTTATTTTTATATTTTTTTAGATAAAAAATAGAGTCTAAGCAATTTTAAATTAATGCTCATAAAGAATTCATTCGGATTCTAAATTCACGACCTCTCACACAGAGAACGTTATATTTATCACTACATTAAAGACTAGTTATCACATATTTATTTATATTTATATTAAAAATAATTTTAAACATAAGTATCAAATTTAACTCGTTGGTTTTATTTATTTTTATAAAAGAGATGTGCATGCAAATTTTGTATGAAAGTTCATTTTATATTAGATTTAAAAATGTCGAAAATAGATATACATCATGCATGCAGCCATTGTATAAAATGAACTTCATATTAGAAGTTAACTAGGTTCATTTATTTGGACTGAGGTGCGAGTTTAGAATATCCAATTAATGCCTATTCTCCTAATATGTATATATATAATTTAATAATCAAATATCATGCAAATTTAGTATTATTTGATTATGAATCAATTAGGGATTGTTGAAATCTTAAATCACTTAACGTATGATAAAACTTTTTTCAATTCTTACCTACTTCTATAGTTATGATGTGATAAACTGATAATATAAGATAATAATTCTAATATTAAATATCAAATTAGAATTTATTTTGAGATCCTAGTTATAGAATAGTAGCCTAAGTGATCTTTCTTATTTGTACCCTCTATAACATAATGGATGCGCTTAATCCGCTAGAAAATAGTATACTAGATAAGGTCCATATAGATCAGCTTGTATTTTATTTAGTGATTTATTTAATTTAAGTTTATAGGCACTCTCACGCATCCATGGAGTCGCATCTTTTTTCCATCCTTACGGGAATCGAAGAATCGTGCTCCAATTCTCTCAGGAAAAATCTCAATATCGTTTCTTCAAAAATTTAAAAAAAATCTCAATATAGTTTCTTCAAAAAAGGAAAAAAATCTCAATATTGTTTCTTCAAAAAAGAAAATACATTCTCAACATCGTACCGTGGCATTGGGTAGCTGATGGCAAATGGGCAATGCATATAATCAAGCATCTGATATAATATTTTTTTGTCTCTTTAATTCCATAAAATAAAAAGATAAATAGCTGATCTCAATTCAATTTAATTCACTGTTAGCAGGGATGGATTTAGACGAGCATAATGGATATAACTAATCCCTTAATTTCCAAAAATTGATTCTGCGTATTAATTTTTCTATTGTAATGTAAATATCGAATTTGACTCCATATTTTGTGCCAAAGTTTCAAGTAATAAAAACTTACTAATTACTGTGCATTAAATAAAATCAATGGTGGAGAAAATTGATGATGTAGCATGATTGAAAAAGTTGGAAGCTTAACTCTTTTTATATATTAAGAATTCTTCAATTAACAAATAGTTGATCTCAATTGAAAATCTATATTCATCTCTGATTATTGTAATTGTTTTAGCAAAGTAACCAAAATAACATAATTTCGTTCTTAATCGTTAGAATGAAACAATAAAAACGTAAGGACAGAGGAAAATCAATTTTCTGTTTAGTGATAAAAATAATACTCTCAAAATGAGAACTCTCATATTCGAAATATGAGTCGAGTTTTTTTTTTTTTTTTTTTGCATTTTGCTCTAATCATCTCACTTAATATAACCATTTCAAACCGAACCTGTGCATCTTATTAAACAAAAGGCTGTGCTTTAATCTTTTTAATTTTTAGTTGGGATCATGAAAACGCATTTCTTTCTTCTTAAAAATTGAATAAATTAACTGCATATTTATCAAATAATGATGATGACGACGATGACTAACTAATAATCAGTGCGGAAAAGTATTCAAGAAAAAAAAAAGGAGGATCCGCAACTGAAGATAAAAAAGGTAATAATTAACAATGGAGAATGTAAGAAAATATCATACTTGTACCCAAAATTAACTGAATTTGTTTCAAATCAATTGTATTATTATTCAATTTCAATATCGCCAACCCAAATAATAACATGTTTTACTTTGAATAATAAATATCGTACAAATACATTGAACAAAAAAGTTACGAACAAAAACAAAATCCGTATCGATATTTAATCAGTCCTACTGTCCAAAACATGGCTTGTCGGATTTTGTTATTGCCAATGGAATTTTGCTATTTTGGTAAACCACGTTCTACACTCGATATCAAACAGCTCACAGTTAGTCCGACATATGCACTGATTATCATTCCCGCTTTCGACAAAGCTGTGGTTCAAGTGACTTAATAGATAAGGTAGTCAATATTCCATTTCTCTTGCATAAAATTCAGAACACACAGAGCCGTGGCCGATGAAGCTCACACCTCATCATCCACATAGAGAAGAAATAGAAATAGAGAGGAGAAAGAGAAACGGTGCAGGAGGAGAGCATGAGCGAGAGCGAGCTTGCGAGGGAGAAGGGAGTGAGAGAGTAGAAAAGAAAAAAACAAATTGGCGTGGAGAACTTATTGGTGTGGTGTGGGAATAATAATTAAGGAAAAAGTAAGGGTTGGGTAAAGAAAATAGTAGTCAAATGCTGGAGGTTATAAAAATGAGCCAGGTGCGCTCATACCAGCAGCGCTCCTCACAGATCTGGTCGTTGCGTCGCGCCTCTGCATTGTCAGACTCGTCCCTCTCCTCCTCCTCTTGGCTCAGTTACAACTACACCAAGAGCTTTCTCTCTCTGAGAAACAAACGATCAGGTGGTGGTGCCATGGGGATGACCGAGCTGGGTCCGGGCGATCTCCGCCACGTCGAGTCCATGTCGCACATCCCTTCTGGCGCTGGGAAGATAGACAGGCTTAACGCCGTTATCCTTGGAGATTCGCTGGCCTCTGAAGAGGATGATCTCATCTTTCCTAGTGCTCAGTTCTCTCAGAGCGCTCTCATCTCTTCACCCCAACAGGTCTCAGTTCTATTCTCCCTGTCTCACCTGGTTCAATTGAATTCTGTTTGTATGTCTTCAGAAATCTTTTCTGTTGCAATTTCTAATTCTGGTTGTTTTGGTGGGAATGGATCAGTATGCAGGGATGTACAAGAAGTCGGTTGAGGATCCAGCTGGTTTCTGGTCAGAGATTGCTTCCGAATTTTACTGGAAGGAGAAATGGAACCCAAATGAGATTTGCAAGGAGAATCTTGATGTTACCAAGGGTCGAGTTAACATAGAGGTCAGTGCTAAATTTCCTCCTCTCTTTTTCTTATATTATAATTTTTTAGGACATTATTGCCCTGCGCCCTTTTTGAAAATAACAAAGTACATATGGAGATATTTTGGGTTTTAGATAATTCCTTTTTATCTAAAACTTCTTTTGAACAATTATGATATGCTTCAAACAGTGGTTCAAGGAAGCAACGACGAATATATGCTACAATGCTGTTGATCGGCATATATCAGCAGGGAATGGAGATAAGGTTGCTATCTATTGGGAGGGAAATGAACCCGGTCAAGACGGACAGCTCACATATTCCCAGCTCTTGGACAGGGTTTGCCAGGTCTGTGCACACCATATCAGATTAATTTATCTTAATTTCTTTTTAAAAAATGCTTATCCAACATCTAATTTATTTTATGGGTCTGTTGATTTTTTCTGCAGCTGGCCAATTACTTGAAGGAAGTTGGTGTGAGAAAGGGGGATGCAGTGATCATATATCTGCCCATGTTGATGGAACTACCTATTGCCATGTTAGCTTGTGCTCGTATCGGAGCTGTCCACTCAGTATGCACATCTCTTAGTTTTTGAACTCGAATTGATTTGAACTGCTATTAATATTTTAATTAAGAGTTGGTGTTAATTGAGTGAGCTTTGCCAGGTTGTGTTTGCTGGTTTTTCTGCTGAATCTCTTGCACAAAGGATAATTGATTGTAAGCCAAAGATTGTAATCACATGCAATGCAGTCATGAGGGGTCCCAAGGTTATTTTTCTTAAAGACATAGTCGACACTGCTCTGGTTGAGAGTGCTAAGAACAATGTCTCTGTAGGTCAGTTTTTATATTATATATTATGCATGAATAGAAGCTTTTTGTTTAGTTCTAGTGGAAATATGTGTAATGTAATTATTGCATAAACAGATATATGTTTGACATATGAGAATCCATCGGCAATAAAAAGGGAAGAAACCAAGTGGCAGGATGGAAGAGATGTCTGGTGGCAGGATGTCGTGCCCAACTTCCCTACCAAGTGTGATGTGGAGTGGGTTGATGCTGAAGATCCCCTATTTCTTTTATACACCAGTGGCAGT
Organism: Schoenoplectus tabernaemontani; assembly: GCA_037127355.1. Lineage (NCBI taxonomy): Eukaryota > Viridiplantae > Streptophyta > Magnoliopsida > Poales > Cyperaceae > Schoenoplectus > Schoenoplectus tabernaemontani. Next base: position 11,760,280 of record CM073752.1, read on the forward strand.
ACTGGAAAGCCAAAGGTGCTTTCTCTTTGTTAAGTTATATGTTTTTAGTTAATTACATCACATGTACTGTGTTTATGTAAGTGGAATTGGAAAACAGGGTGTGTTACACACAACTGGGGGTTATATGATATACACTGCCACTACATTCAAGTACGCTTTTGACTACAAGCCATCTGACATATACTGGTATAAATAACTTCAACTTTGTTCCTTATATGCAGCATAATTTTGTGAGCCCTTTCACCCTTATAGATAATGCAACTGTAAATTTCTCTTGTTTCATTATCAGGTGCACTGCTGATTGTGGCTGGATCACAGGGCACAGTTATGTCACTTATGGGCCTCTTGTAAATGGAGCTTCTGTGTTGGTTTTTGAAGGGGTACATATCTGCAATCTTTTTAAGTTTTTTTTTCTTATAAAACCATCATTAGACATGAAATAACAACTTGGTGCCTCTGTAACTTGCTTGCAGGCTCCAACCTATCCAGATGCTGGAAGGTGCTGGGACATAGTGGATAAGTTCAAGGTTACAATTTTCTATACTGCACCAACACTGATCCGTTCCCTCATGCGTGAAGGTGATGAGGTGCGTATTCTCTCCCTTCCCATTTGAATATTAATAGTATGAGGTGCCCACCAGTACACTACCATTATTTACTGCCCATAAACGATAATATTTAAGTGGCAAGTATTTGACTTTTTTATGCAGTTCGTCAAACGCTACTCTCGCAAATCACTTCGTGTTTTAGGAAGTGTTGGAGAGCCCATCAACCCAAGTGCTTGGAGGTTCATTATAGTTCCTGAATATTAAATATTTTATACTCTAAATTGCCTACCTATTTTTTGTCAGTTGAATGACAGTTAGAAATCAACCTCATACTTAACAACCATTGCAGGTGGTTCTTTAATGTTGTTGGTGACGCACGGTGCCCCATTTCAGATACATGGTGGCAAACTGAAACCGGAGGTTTCATGGTTAGTACCGACCACTTTTATCCTGGATTTTGACACCTTACCAGTCAGTAATTCATTTTTCTGATTTTTTTCCCCCTCTTTTTGTTGGCTTGCTTGGTCAGCAATTCAATTAACTTAAAGACCTTGGCTTAGTTGAAAATTGAGACATCTAATTTTAGCCAGTCCTCAACCCCAAAACTATGCACCAAAATAAGTTACTCCTACAAGTTGTTTCACCAAATTAATACAAAATGATGTTGTAATCATTCCGTTTATACAGATCTTGCCTATACCTGGTGCCTGGCCCCAGAAACCCGGCTCTGCAACATTTCCCATCTTTGGTGTTCAGGTATTTCTACTGCAATTAATTGTTAAAGAATCGAGGTTCTTGAAACTTGTTATCATTATTTTTTGTGAAAATTTGTTCTTGTCATTCAATAAATATACATTTATACTCTCATGCAGCCAGCTATTGTGGATGAGAAAGGAAAAGAGATAGAAGGAGAATGCAGTGGATACCTTTGCATTAAGAAGTCATGGCCTGGTGCATTCCGTACACTCTATGGAGATCATGAGAGATATGAGACCACTTATTTCAAGCCTTTCCCTGGTTATTATTTCACTGGTGATGGCTGTAGCAGGTAGAATCACCTGAGTTGCATGCCCTTTATTTCACTGAGAACCTTATCAACATTTTCATATTATATTATGTACCATTATATCAAAACTAGGGTCTGTATGTTGGGTCCTTTTAGTAATTCTTATTACATTCAAGCTGGACGGGTCAACTCATTGTCATTACCAAATTTTCAAAAATTATTTTCTTTGATAAACACTAGAGATTTTCTCTTTTATTAGTATAGCTCTAATGTCTGAATTTGAAGTTCTTTTTAATTGAATTAGATAATTTAAAACTTGACTGAATTGCAATCGTTAGTTATGTCTTAGTTTGGTTGAGAGCTGATTTTGAAATTGAATCTTTATTTATGTCAGGGATAAGGATGGGTACTATTGGCTTACTGGTAGAGTTGATGATGTTATCAACGTCAGGTAATTTCAAGATTTTTTTTTTAATTCTCTATAATCAATTATTTTATCAAGTATACCATACTATCCAGCACATATGGTACCTAGTCTTATAGGGCAATTTATGAGACTGTTTTGTTTGCTTTTGAAATGCTTTACATCAATGTAATTGGTCTATTTAATTTATCTTCCTTGGACATTGCAGCGGGCATCGTATAGGGACGGCTGAGGTCGAGTCAGCACTTGTTTCACACCCACAATGCGCTGAAGCTGCTGTTGTTGGGGTTGAGCATGAGGTTTATTTTTTTCCTCTGTTAAGTTATTTTCTTGCTTAGATAATTAGATCGGTTGGGAACTTGTCATCGCTCAAATTTATTTATAGTCTTATCATTTTGATTGGATTACTTGATATATTGCTTGATGCAGGTGAAAGGCCAAGGGATATATGCTTTTGTGACATTGGTGGATGGAGTTGGTTACAGTGAAGAACTTCGCAAAAGCCTCATTTTAAATGTTCGCAACCAGGTACCTCAATTTTGTACCCTCTATTGTGAGCATTGGCTACAAGTTGCTTAATAACTTCATAATGTGTCTGTAGCTGCTAAATAGTTATTTAAAAAGGACTTGACCAGTGCTGTCAAACTCGTACCCAAATCAATCTGAGAATTGTGAGAGAACCTGAATCTAACATGCCACAAAGATTGATAGAAGTATAAACCATGGTAATATAAATCAGGTAATTCCAGAATGATTTGGGAGCTGATAGTTTGCAAATTTTGCCGGTTGACCCAACCAGCCATAGAATTTGTAATAATTCCAATATGAACCTGAAATGACCTGAAATAACTTGATCTGCATCAATCCACAAACCTGTCAACCATTTATATGTTATTTTCTTGTCAAAATTGATGTCTTACTGGCACATTTGATTTTGACCTCAACTAAATTCTGCATTGAATTTTGTGACATTGGTAGATTGGAGCATTTGCTGCTCCAGACAAGATACATTGGGCACCAGGGCTTCCCAAAACAAGAAGTGGCAAAATAATGAGGAGGATCCTGCGCAAAATTGCTTCGAGACAACTTAATGAATTGGGCGATACCAGTACCCTTGCTGATCCCAGCGTTGTTGACCAACTTATTGCACTTGCTGATTGTTAATTTGTTTGCACCATCTCATCCAATTCATGATGAATCGCGTACCTACTTTTCTCTCTGTCAAATATGTGCCGGTCTATCGATGAGAATATTTGTTTTGCTATAGGAAACTAGCTTTTGATATCTGTTCATAGCTGCATTTTGAAATGATTGTTGTGCTGAACAAGTAGTTATGAGCAGGCTTGTACACGAGTGCCTCTTTGGTTATTAAATAACCTGTATTCTGAACATGAATAATTAAATATTCAAATTAGAGAAGTTATGTTTCTTCTGTTCATCTTAGATATCGGATGATACCAAGTAAAACCGAAATTGTCTATTTATTCAAAATTATTTGCGAAACTAAATCTTTAGAAAATCTATTGAAGAATTCCGAGAATGGAGAAGGTTGGGCTCAGTCACTGAACAAGCTCGTCTCCACTTTCCAGCTGCTTTTTGGTGGTGCAAGAAGCCCAGAAATGAAAGAAAAGGACTTGACGATAATGAGCTCAAAGCTGTGAGTCGGACTTTGTAAATATGAATTGTAGGCCGAGTTTGTCAATCACGGCCCAGAATCGGAATTCTGTGTCGGACTCTACAAACCCAACTTCAGCTTCTTAGTCTTAAGAACTGAATCCGCTGCAGCATTTTTTTCTGCCAAACAAATCTTCATCTGATATGTGGCATCTATCTTTTTATTCAATTAATTAACTCTAACATTATTAATTTCTCTATTATTTTAAAGCTAGCTCATAGGTTGGTAGAAAATTGTTAGCAGATGAAGATTAGTCAAAACTTATTATTAGCAGGAAAATACAGCCCAGCAGAATCCGTTCGATCACTTCGAGATTCGTGCTAACTCGAATCTTAAAGTATTAACTCGAATCTTGAAGTGATCGAACGGACCATTCGGTTCCGCGATCCGGGTCCATTAGAATCCATACGCAGTATAACATGGAATCGGGGTATTTCAGGCCTTAGAATCAAAGTTAATTTCAAGTCTTATTTCAACCATCCCATCAGTATTTAAATTGGAATAAAGCGTCTGAATGGAAATGACTTTCATCAAAATTAATAAAATAAGGCTGATTCCGTACTAGCATAGTACATCGTCGTTTGTATTAGTATATTTCTGAATCACGTCATCTTCGTACTAGCATTAGTACATCGTCATTGGTATTAGTATTTTTCTGAATCACATGTCATCTTCATCTGTTCATTTTTATTTTGCCTTGACATCACATCTTTTTGTGCTCAAAACAAAATTTATATTATTTTTGTGCGAATTGCAATGCAAACCGAACATATAATGAAAATATCCATACTTTGATAGTAACATTAGTACAGTCTTACTCTTTTTAGTATCGTCGTCGTGCTCGTCCTCATTTTTATCTCCACGTGTATCGGAAAAATCAAGCGAGAACAGACTTTTTTTTCCACCTAGACTAATTTTATCTACAAAATAATTATAATCTTATGAAATATATAATCTTTTAAATCTCCTAACAAAAATTATCATAACAAAAAAATAAAAGCAAATATAAATATCTCGTAATTGCTTTGATATTATAGCTTCAAGTAATTATTTTGTGTTGTTTCCTTAATTGTGTTGAATGACTGCTATGATATGAACTATTTTTATATTAATTCACGGAATATTTTATTTAGGAAGAGATTTTCATCTTGTAAAGAAGAACTAAGAAGCATCAAAGATGGTGACTGAATCGAAAAGATAAAATAAAAACTGAAGAAAAATAATTCAAAAACGAAGCTGTGAAGAAGATTAGTAAATATGACGGGTGAGATTAGTAAATATATCCCGTTGAGAAAAATAAATTAATTCTTTAACAGCTAATATTTTTTTGAAAGTGACAGAGATTTAAATCCCTTTAAACTAAAAAATTAATTTAAAGTCTTCTCGAGTCTTTAATTTTACATTAAAATTCATACTATTAGTAAATTTTAAAGTTCAAAATCATACTTTCAATAATAAGACTTTTAACCTCCCCACTAAGAAATTATTTTTCCCCCGGTGGCTATTAATTCCCTCGATTGTACCGTGCGAGAAGAGACTTTTCCAGCCTGGACCTTATGACCAGTCACCGCTCACCAGTGCGAACAGACTTTTCAAGCATCGGACTTCTAAATATGTAATTTTCACTTTTGAGACGCTGGTTGGGCTTTTTCCCTCCTGAAAAGGAACTGCTGGTTGGGCTTTTTCTGTAGTTTTCACTTTTGAGACGCAACTTTTTCAAGTTCTCATTTTTGAGACTACAACGTAGGGTTGTCAATGGTCGGGTCGGATCGGGTTGGGTTTCGGATCATATTATTTTATTTTATTTTTTTTAATTCGACTCGATTAAATTCGGATCAAAAAATATTGACTCATTCCCAACCCGATCAGGTTACGGATCGACTCGATCCGATCCGTGTAAAATAATTAAATATTTATTAATTATTTTTATATAATTTTAAGCAATTAAATATTAATTAATTTATAATTAATCTTAATTAGTATATAATTAGGGGTGTTATCAAAATTAAATAACCAAAAGAATGGATATGTTGTCCTTAACTAATAAGTCATCTTAGTATAACTTGAGAAGTTAACAATTCGGTTTTATTGAGATTCAATTAGCAACCAAAAAATTTACAAATTCATCCAATTTAATACATGATCCATCTATATAACTAAGCTTCCAATTTTGATTATATTTCATGTAAAATGTTGCAGTTGTCAGGTAAAGTTAATTACCAATTTAATACTTCCCTCATAAAAGAAAAGTTATCTACAAGTTAGTCTTAAAGAGAGATTCTAAAATATCCATAGATACATAACAAGTTGACAACTGTAATTTGGAAAGCTAGAGCTAACTCTCCTCTGTTGTATGAAAGACATTTGTAAGAAAAGTTGATATCTGAGACCAAACATTATGGGTCAACATTGTCGTATATATTCTGATTTAACTGTTAAACAATTGGAATTGCAGCTTGTTTTCTAAGGGTAATTCTAGTATACATCCAACTATTATGATGTATTCAATTCTTATTATAGATATTTTTGATAAATAAAATTCAAATTAAAATATTAAGATTATGTTCATAATTATTTAAGATAGAACGCCCATCAAATTTGAGTTAGTCATTCATAATGAAACCACTAAAACCCCACTGTTGATAATTTAAAAATTATATGATGGAAGACCTGGAGTACCTGGAGTTATCCTTATTTCTAAAATTTGAGCTATTATGTGTCAATTCTGATAAAAAAAAATTGTTATACAACATGGGAAATCAGTGATGACTGGAGTAAAATGTTTTATAGACAAAATAATGATAATCTAATACTTGTTTTAAATAAATTAGTGTCCCTCTAATGTTGAGAAAAATAATTGCACAACAACAAACAACGTTAACGTATGCAAGTCAACATTTTTCAAAGCACTAACATTAACACAAATAAATAGTCATTGTCATAATGACGTAACAATTAATAGTATTATGATTATATTTAGGTAGGAGGACATTCGGTTCAGTTGGATTACAGGGCAGTTTGTAAATTTGTCCATGTCAGATCAAGTGTTTTGTATAAATGGGAAATAAGTAAATTACACATTATATAAGGACCAAATTAAAGATAGTAATCCAAATTCTCGTACATATGATAACTTCCGAATGACAATGTAAATTAACGTTTGAAACTAATTATTTCACGAGAGATGTGTTCAAGTACAAACTTATACGATTTTTTTATTTAATATAGATTATAGATTAGGTGCTAAATGAATAGGAGTTTATTTTTAACACGTTTAGTTTTCATTATTCCGTGACAATTTAATTTTACACTAATGAGCTCACCTCAGTTCTAAAGGACATTAGTTGTTTATCCAGTAGTTTCCATTAAACTCTTTTAATAAAATTAATCCTTTTAAAAGTAAAAAAAGGAAACTTGTGTTCCCTCTTTTCGGGCCTCCACAAGCCCTCCGTTAGGGCGAATTATGGCTGATAAAAATATCGCTTACATTGCGAAATGCGAATTTAACCCAATCGAATTGGGCAAGCAAATTACTTGACTCATTGGAGCTTCTACATTCCCTAGAAATTCAAATTACAGTCTGTACATTTTAGGAGAACGTCTGTGGGCTTAATTATAAGAAATATCAATGTGAAAATTAATGTTTAATTTAGTGACAAATATAACGTTCTTCATTTAAAATGTTGCATATTCAAAATCTGAATGTAGTATTTTAAAGTAGAATATCTTAGACTCTCATGTTTTATCTCAAAATAATATAAATCTATTGAAGTAAAAAATATCAATCTTTTAGTATATACAAATTATGTATTTAAACTACTTTTCAAAATATAAGGTTTTTTAAGTTATATCAAAATCCAAATTGTTGAAAAATAGATTAGCAAAAGTAATTAACTTATATCTAAAATAACGTAAAATTAACTGTTTAAAATAAGGATACTCAAATATTCAATATTGAGTTTGTCTAGCATACTTTCATTTACATTTTAGCCCAAAATGTTAATGAATCAAATTTTAATTTTTCATTATTAAAATTTTAATTTAAGTAGCTCAATAAAATATTTATATCATAATCTTGTAGATACTAATTTTTACCATGTTTGAAACTAATTTACTATACTTAATGATTTTTAAAATATAGCCCTATAATAATAGAAATTACTAAAATTTATATGTCAAAAAGAGTTATTTTTAAAAATCATTAAGTATAGTAAAATAATTCTAAACATGATAGAAATTAATATTATATAAGATTATCATATAAAATTTTTATTGAGCTACTTAAATTAAAATTTCAAACATAAAAAAATTAGCATTTTAGATTGAAATACAAAAAAACACGCTAGACAAACTCCTCAATGTTTATGCTATGTCTTGTTAACTGTGCTGACAAATTATATCTTGCATTAGCTTTGTCATTTTTTTACACTTTAAAATAAACTTCGATCTTGTTTCCTCCGAGTCAGAAGACTCAAAAACTTTGTCAACATAATTTAGGAATTTTATATATCTTTTTGAAGACCTTTTCTGAAAATAAAATAGAAGACAAGCTTCTTTTTTCATATCCATATTTATATGAAAATATCATTAGTTTTATGCATCTAGCTTTGTATTTTTTTTTTGTCTGACTAGTCCTTCATATACTTTTTTAAGTAGGTCTACCATCCTATGACCTATATATCCAGTAGAACATGCAAACTAACTCAATAATGTTTTTTATTTAATATATTTTGTTGACGACTTACGTGATGACCCACTTCTACTCCAAAATCCAATTGTCAAATCTCGCGTCGTTAATTCATCGGATTGTTATTACGTTAATTATCATTTTATTAGTTTGCTTATTCGGATTTTCTCTGGTTCTATTTTTTTGCTTAATATGTACAGTTTTCTAAAGTACGAATGCTTTAAGAAAATCAATTTCATGTCAAAGGTTCAGATTTAATTTGCTGCCATTAATCCAGAATCACGCCTTCCAAACAAACATAAAGTAATTGGGTCCCCTCCTCCGAAAGGAGAACTAAAACTAGACCCGGGCCCATCAGTCAGTTAATAACCAACCAAGCAACCATTCCCTTTTACATTGACAAAATTCCGAGGGCCCCATCTCTCTGCCCGGTCCTTTTCAGAGGCCGACCTTCCTGCCCGGATACGGGCATCCATCCCTCTTCTAAACTTGTTCCTTTCCCCCCACTTTCTACAATGTACCATCTCTACCCCTCCAATTTCCATCACGGTCAAAGAAGATACCAGACGCACGTTGTCAACATTTGCCAAAAAGAAAAGCGAAAGAGAAATAGAGAATGGAATCACGTTAAATGACAGATTACCGTTCGTAAACACACCAAACATTACACAGTCAATCTTTTGATCCGACGGCGTACAATCAATCAGGCATCATTTGGAGCCGCCACGACTCCTAGAGATGGCGTGCGTGCTGCCGCAACCCTCCCTATTCATTCCCAATACCTTGCTTCCCGGCATTCCCCATTCATTTAGGATCCGTTGTCGTGGCGTGGTATGAGCACCAGCGAAGAAAACGTCTAGTCAAATGACAAATATATAAAAAAACTCCATCTTGGCGGGTAAATTGAGGTAATATATCCCAAGGAAAAGAAACAAATATATTCTGGCTGTGATTGTTAAGCAAGCTAAATGAATTAGTAGCCGGTGTGGGATTTTCTTTCGTCTTAAATTAGTATAAAGTGTGCCCCTGGAATCAATCCTCAAACTCCCCCCCTAGATCAAGCAACTCCAACCTTTCCGACAAGCAACTCCAACCTTTATTTCCTAGATCAAGCAATTAATCGCACCTCCCTCTCTATCTTCCTTTCCCCTCCTCTTGATCAAACGATAGAAAAAATAAATAAATACGAAATCGATGGAGGTGTGTTGCAGCTCCTCAGCCTCGCCATGGGCTGCTAGATCGTTGACGGATCGTCACCATGTTGGCCGCCGAGTGCTCCCTCTAAGGTGCTCATCAACTGTGTTGCGCTCAACGACAACGCATCGAGGGCTGATCCCTTTGGCGCATCCCCTTCTCCATGGCAGCTCCTTCTTCCCTGTTTTTTCTCCACCCCGCCGCCACCGCCAGCAGCGCAAAGTGCGATCAAAGCCAATCAAGGCTGTATTTGACCGGTTCACAGAGAGGGCAATTAAGGCAGTGGTGTTTGCGCAGCGGGAGGCGAAAGCTCTGGGCAAAGACATGGTCTTTACACAGCATCTATTGCTGGGACTGGTGGCTGAGGAGCGGTCACCTGTTGGATTCCTTGGTTCTGGCATCACAATTGATGTTGCAAGGAAGGCTGTCAGAACCATCTGGAAGGACTCCACTTACGTGGAATCTGGATCGGGGCTGGCCACTGACGTGCCCTTCTCAATGAGCTGTAAGAGTGTTTTTGAGGCCGCAGTTGCTGCCTCTAGAAACATGGGCTGCAATTTCATTGCCCCTGAGCATATTGCAATCGGCCTTTTCACGGCTGATGATGGCAGTGCTATCCAGGTCCTCCAAAGGTACCATACAATTATATACTTCCCTTTAATTTTTGTCGAGTTCATTGATGCATTATATCTGATTCAATGTCGTACTCTAGCAAGCTAAATGGTTCTTCTCAACATTTCTATCTGTAGCTTGGAGGCAGACCTGAAGCAGTTATCATCAGTGGCAATTGCCAGGATCCATGGAGAACTTGCAAAGGACGGCAGAGAACCAGCTTCACCTTCTTCCTTCAATATCCGTGAAAAATCAACCCCCAGAAATGCTGCAATTGTCAAATTTTCAGACAAAAAGAAAGGTAGCAATTGTATACTGCCTCGTGTACTTTTCTTCACTTATTTTTCTATTGTTATGAATTATGATCACATTTTCTGTTGCACAACCACAAGCTAACTGAGCAAGACTGATATGGTGATTTTGCATACCAGACAAGAGTGCGCTGTCTCAGTTTTGTGTGGACTTAAATGCTCAAGCAAGTGAAGGGCGCATTGACCCTGTGATAGGACGCGCCACCGAAATCGAAAGAATGGTACAGATTCTATGCAGGCGGACAAAGAACAATCCTATACTTTTGGGGGATCCTGGTGTCGGCAAGACAGCAATAGCTGAAGGGCTGGCTCTTCGTATTGCCAATGGAGATGTCCCTTTTTTCCTGATGTCAAAGCGCATAATGTCACTTGATGTTGGTTTACTTATGGCTGGTGCAAAGGAAAGAGGTGAATTAGAAACAAGGGTAACTAGTCTTATATCTGAAGTGCGCAAATCAGGTTATTTGATGTTCCTTTGTTGACCACTAATTCTTAGTTTTAAGATTGTGTGCATGTTTTTCACAAATAATGGTTAGTCTAAGATGTTGTTTGTTGCTTGCATGCAGGTGACGTGATTTTATTTATAGACGAGGTTCACAATCTTATAGGTTCGGGTACAGTGGGCAAAGGGAACAAGGGTTCTGGTCTTGATATTGCCAATTTGCTGAAGCCTCCCCTTGGTAGGGGTGAATTGCAGGTAAATGCTATGTCAAATTGTCGACAAATAGATCGTATTTCTTCCTTCCCTTCACCCATGGTTACACCAGCAGTATGTAACTAACTATTCATGATCAGTGCATTGCGTCAACAACTATCAGTGAGCACAGGATACATTTTGAAAAGGACAAGGCTTTGGCCCGCAGGTTTCAACCAGTATTAATCAATGAACCTAGTCAGGTACCTCTAGTTCTTATAATCTACTGGAAAATAGTTGAGTAACGACTTACAATACACCCTGATTTCATCTGTATATGGTTTACTTTTGTAGGACGATGCAGTGCAGATACTAATGGGGTTATGTGACCGATATGAGTCGAAACATAAATGCAAGTACACTTTGGAAGCATTACACGCTGCAGTTTACTTATCTGCAAGATATATACCAGATCGGCATCTACCTGACAAAGCAATCGATCTTATTGATGAAGCCGGTAGCCGGGCGCTAATAGAGGCATACAAGAGAAAGAAACAAAGACAGACCTCTATCCTCTCAAAATCACCTGATGAATACTGGCAAGAAATTAGAGCTATCCAGGCAATGCATGAAGTGGTAGTTCTTTTGCTTGAATTATGGATATGGTCTCACCTTATTTATTCTGTTGGAGGTCAGATACAAGCTTGACTTTTGTTGCTTCATGTAACCTCAGGTGCAGGCAAATAGGCTGAAGTATTCCCAGGACAAGATCAACTCAGAGAGCAATGTCAGTGCTGCTGTAGAAGATACTCAAAAGGCAGCCGTAACATCTGCTTTAGCACCCTCAGACGATGAGTAAACTTTCTGACCTTTTGGCTCTTTCTTATACTTTTCTGTGCATATTCTCCAGTTACATCTCATGTTGTATAATCTTGAAAGACTGTTTTGGACATTATCTTTGTCAGGAATTGGTTCTTTTCTTCAGAAGAAACTTGCACTTAATACCTTTCAATTCTCATTATTGTCAAATATTATCTAAAACCATGTGTTTCTTAGACTAAACATTGTAAAGTTTCAAAGCTTACAATATTTCTCCAAATTTTATCATCATTCTTTTCTTGTGACTAGCCATGTACCCACACATGCAGCGGAATACATTAATAATTACTATGTTTTTTTTTCTTTTGGTGATTTAGATATCATCATTTAAAATTAATAATAATAAATTTGTTCCATAAAAATACATTTCAAAAAGGAAAAAATGGAACCATAAGTGAAATACCTTAGTAATGGTTTTCAATAAAATAGGAGAGTAAAATATTAATATTGTAAGTAATTTATTCTCATTGTTTTCTGCGAAGAAAATGATGCTTAATTAAGCACATTAGCCACACTATATTTTATAACCTCAAATGTACAGTCTTAGATTATTTTTAACTTCAAATAAATATAACACATGTACAAGAAAGAGTGATCTACTAAAATAAAAGGCCGACCAATTAAGCTAATTTATTAGATTTTTGTTGGGGTTAAGTCACTCAAGTCAATATTGGAAACATAGAAAACATTGCCTAGCATACAATCTATTTGTGATTCAGATCAGAAGTCCATGCACAGTCAAATATGTGCGCTACAAAAACCTTTACAAGTATATAATCCATTTCCATTGTGGAAGTCCATGCACAGTCATAGTTGCACTACTAGATCAACTGGTACAAATTCATAGCATCACCAGGTCCTTTCTCTTACTTGGACATGTCTTTCTGTCGCCCTGTCTCAACAATGATTGACCAATTGAAGGCCACTCCATTGTTCAAAGTTAATAAGTTATGAATTGAACTATATGAAGTACAAAATTAATGATAAATTTAAACACTTCAAATATACATATTCAATAATTTGGTCCTGGTACATCTTGATATTGATTGGTACAAGTACCAGGTGACAGAATCCTCTGGTACTGATCAGTACCAGAACAAACATCTTTGTTATGTTTGTAAGACAGTAATGATTAGTACCAGTGGTTTCTTACCTTTCATGCAGGACATTTTTTATTTCCATGAAATTCTACTTAGGTAAAATTCACTAAAAATAGTGTATGATATTTGGTAGAGTAAAGCATGATGTTGGGCTGGAATTAAATTCTCGTAAGAAAAGACGGCTTGCTATACCTATTGAGAAAACTGCGACACTGGAGTGAAATCCCAAAATATTAGTGGTATTATTAATTGTTCCATTGTGAGGGGCTATTGCTGCCACTATTCATTGGCAACTGTGCAACCCCCTCCATCAGGACCAAGCTCAGGTTTGTACACTGAAGAGATGAGAAGGGGGTGAACAACATATGACTCGTCCATTGCTTTACTGGACTGGGTAATGTTAGATTGTGGACTGTGGAGTGGGCCGGGTTGGGCGTGGGGGAATACCAGGACCCAGTATCCTACTTTATTTTGCTAGTACGAAGGAATGATCTAGCTGGCTAGCACCCATTACACTTCCTTGCACAGTTGCTGCTTGGATGCTTGACAATATTTTGGAAAGTATTAAATAATATGATTAATCTATGTATTAGCATCTTTATCTAATCTACTAAATTCTGTGGTACTTAAATTCATCACTTTAAATTAGTTCAAAAACCTGCTCCGTCCCTCTAGGATTGCTCAATGTTTAATAGAAAGAAACCTAATTCCCACTAAACTTCTCTTTCCTCGCCAATCCACATCTATTCAAAGTCCCAAGCAAATCCTCAGGAACAATGATCCATACACTTCAGCAGGAATTCCATCAAAAAAGTACGGGAAATAAGAGATTTGTCGGAAATAACAAAAGAACAAGCCGAACCGGATCGAGAAGGATCGTTGAAGAACTTGTCAGCATACGAACTCCACATCGACAATACAGAGCGCATGATGACAGTTCTGGCAAACCCACCGAGGCAGAGTAGGGTCAACAACCATGGCTCTCCCTTTGTCTGCACCTCCCGCTGCTCCGATGCCGCTACCTTCTCCCTTCATCGTTCTCGTCTAGACTGAAACAGGGTTGCTTTATCTTCTTCCTCTTCCAGGTTCCCTGATTCTCAGTGGAGGAAAGAGGAGGGTTTCGTGTTGGGCTCGTGCCAGACCTCGTTTGGTTATTATCTCATTTGTGAGCGCTATTTTGGGCTGGTCCAAAAATAAACGGTCCAGATAGTTCTTACTTTGAGCTATGCATTATTTAGTTTAATTGGAATCTCATACAATCTTTACTAGGGCCGTCAATGGCACCATTTTGGCCGTTTACCCGACCCGTATCGTACCTGATAAGATGGGTATGGGTAAGGTTTTATTTTCGTTAGGTCGTCGGGTATGGGTATGGGTAAGAAAAAAAATTCGTTAACTTATCGGGTATGGATATGGGTAAGGGGCTTTCGTTACCCGTTATCCATTGGGTAAATTATATAAATATATATATAGTTAAATATATATAAATACAATTATTTTATATTTTTAATAAATATATATATAGTAATTAGTATATTTTTTATGACAATTGACATGAAAAAATATATGATTTTTGTTATATCTAAAATGTTAATTATTATTGCACTTTATTAGTATATTTATTTAATGCTATTTATTTGTCTAAATCATATAAATTTTTTCATTGAATTATTTTGATTTTTACCCTTTATCTATCGTTACCCGTTCGTTACCCAAAAAAAAATTTTAATGGGTAAAGGTAGGGTATGGATAAAGAAATTTTTAATGGGTATGGATAGGGTATGGGTAAAGAAAATTTTAATAGATATGGATATAAAAATACCTCCATCCGTATCCTACCCTACCTTACCCATTGACAGCCCTAATCTTTACATAGGATTAAAGGGTATTTCAAACATTTCACTTATATCAGACACTGAAAAACTGGATGCCTCCAATACTTCACTCTTTATAATATAATATAGATATTCCTCACAACATGAAAGAATCATGGCTGCCAGTATTTTACTTCAGATTATTAATTAATTGTTTGTTTGTTGAGATACAGAGAAATTATAGTTGGACCAGAAGAAATAGCAAAGGTGACGTCCTTGTGGTCAGGCATTCCAGTACAGCAGTTGACAGAAGATGAGACAAGGATTTTGATCGGATTAGATGGGGAGCTCAAAAAGAGAGTAATTGGTCAGGAGGATGCTGTTGTGGCCATTTCCCGAGCTGTCAAGAGATCTCGTGTCGGGCTCAATGATCCTGACCGTCCCATTGCGACAATGCTTTTCTGTGGGCCCACTGGAGTTGGAAAAACCGAGCTCACTAAAGCTCTTGCAGCTACTTATTTTGGATCTGTAAGTCCAAGTTGCGCATCTTGTATTTTGTACTTGATAAACTCTTTCTCCATCAACTAAATTTACCTTTCTTCTGGGAACAGGAGGCAGCAATGTTACGGTTAGATATGAGCGAGTACATGGAAAGGCATACAGTGAGCAAGCTCATAGGGTCTCCTCCAGGCTATGTGGGGCATGGTGAGATGGGTACTTTGACGGAAGCTGTCAGGAGAAAACCTTTCACAGTGGTTTTGCTTGATGAGATAGAGAAAGCTCACCCTGACATATTCAACATCCTCCTCCAAGTTTTTGAAGATGGCCACCTCACTGACTCTCAGGTTTATTTCTCAATCTCATTCAAATGCTGTTTTTCTCCAGTCAGGTTTATGATGTATGATTCTATCGGTTGCTTGCTTTCCAGGGGCGTAGGGTTTCATTCAAGAACACATTGATTGTGATGACCTCAAATGTTGGGTCCACATCAATTTGTTCTGGAAGGCGGACCTTGGGTTTCACCTCATCTAAAGAAAAGGAATCCAGTTCTATTCTGCAATCAAATCACTTGTGATGGAAGAGTTGAAGGCTTATTTCCGCCCTGAGCTACTCAACAGAATTGATGAGGTGGTGGTGTTCCGCCCTCTTGAGAAAGCTCAGGTCCGTCTTTTCTTATATTTGTACTTCCTAACTTGATAAAATTTGAGAAGTGCAGTGGAAAATATTTAAGTAATGCAGGGTCTTATTGCAAACAAAATGTAATGGCTGTTATGCAAATTAGACATAATAGTTTGCTAAAATTGACACGTGTGCAGCATTTCCCATGCAAATTTAGCAATTACATTTACTGTTAACTGGGTTATTTGGAAATAGCACCTGACCAACATTACAAAGGTAAGTTCAGCAAAGAAAGACTAGATAAGCTTCCACTTTTGCATATTAAATTTAAAAATTCGGAAAAAAAATATGTTGATTAATTTTGCTTCCGTATGTATTTTTCTACTATAAAAAAAATAACGATCAAAAGCTTTAGTTAAAACTTATATAACTTATTTTGTGGATGAACATTTTGATATATAATTGAATATACATTTCCATGGCAAAATTTTATTATTGGGTGCCAGCTGCAAATATGAGATTGTCATTATCAAATATGTCAGGTGCCTGTTGTAAATATGAGAAATTGTCATTAACCGCTATTGCAAGTGTGATGTAACATTGGGCTCTATTTAGGACCCAAGAGCAGTACCATCTTTTAGGTCCATAGCAAAACAGCTGAGTGATTGCTTCATTGGTAATGATATAAAGCTGTTGTTGGCCATCATACTTATCTAGTTGATATTTAAATGTTGGCAGATGATGGAGATCCTTAACATAATGCTACAAGAAGTGAAGGACAGGCTTCAGGCCAATGCCCCAGGGGTTATTCTGGAGGTAACCGATGCGCTTATGGATTTGGTGTGCCAACAAGGCTATGACCGAAGCTATGGTGCTCGACCACTAAGGCGAGCTGTTACTCAATTTATTGAAGTTGTTTTAAGTGAAGCCCTTCTTTCTGGAAATTACAAGCCAGGTGATACCATTTTGATTGACGCCAATTCTTCAGGGAGCGCTTTTGTTAGCCCCCAGCCTAATCAGAAGACTGTTCAGTTGGCAGACCCGGCATCAGCAAACTGAAAGTAGTACTCATATATCTTTATTCATTTTATCACGTGTATAATCATATTCACGGCCTAATAATTTATTGTGGTCGACAAGATTACATTTATTGCTGTATAGATCCTGAATAGCTCAGGTGTAAATAGAGTTTCTTAGAGAAAAGAAGGTGAATTCTTTTAATTATTAATTCCCGCCTTAGGAAGAGCGGTGACTTCATTTATTTTCCGTGTCAAGAATTTGCAGCGCATGATCATTTTGTTAATTTCTATTTATTGGTAACAGTTCATGTCTGGCCGATACTTTTTAACTCCACGTGGGCAAGAAACCAACTCTGACTTGATAACGGAGTTCAGGAGAGGTGTCCTCGTCCAGATTTTATTATTAACTTGTTGATTTGAGAAATTTAGTTATATATTTTCTTTTTTGACGCAATAAACGTAAAAAAGTTTTGCGTTATTAATATGATCAAATTGAAATCAAGCCCGAATTCATTATCCTTCTTTAATATTATGCGCTAAATATATGAAAATTGTAATAAGAGTTCATCCGGTATAAAGGGTAAAAGCAAACAAAAAGCAGTAGGTCATTTAACTGTGTTTGTTGACTGTTGAATTGCTTCTTTTATACCAAATGAAGTTCAAGTTTTTAATTTTCAACCTTAACCAAATTTATAATTTGTTATATTCGATCTTAAAAAATTTATAATTTCAACAATCGGAACCATAGAAATCTGATATATCACAGATAAGAGTTTGTCATTTGATTCGCTTCTACCAACTTGCACTAGTACAGATAACATAGAATTTTCAGTTTTAATTCCCTCCAGGACGGGCATCATTTATTGCAAAACCAAAGACCTGTATACCAGGATCAATAACATGGCCCGACATGATCGATCATCAAAATGATAATCAGTGACTAACATAATTTCAATTGAAGTATAATAAAAGATGTCATATGTGTGATACTTCAGCACATATAACAGGGAGGTAATCATCTTGCAAACTAGAAAAATATGGTCAGTTTAATTATGGAATCACACAATTAATTCATTTCCGAAGAATGAAAAGACAAACATCTTAAATTCAACATAACATTTCTTTTTAAGTTCCTACTTTCGCCGTCATCAATAAACCTAGTTAGCAGTCGGATGACACAACTAATATTGGTTGTAACACTCAGGGACCAAGATGTTAAATCCCTCTTTTTCAAGTCCATCAAATTAACTTGATTTTGAATCTTTGTGCAACTTGAACCCAAAAACCCTCGGCACATACTTCTCAGTGGTTTTTGCAGGTTTAGAAGAAGGATAACTCATCAAATAAAGATGCGGAAATGTAGTCCCAATGTAGGATCCATCCATATCTGTGCACAAAGGACATCAAAGAGAACAATATCGCCATGCTATAAGGTAAAATACAATTGTAACAATACTTGAAAGAAAAAAGGATACTGTTCTGGTATTTGCATCTAGGAAAGTAAATATCCTCGCACTTGGGGCAGTAAATCTTAACAGTCGCATTACATGGAATGTCAGATGTACCGACAGGCAAGCAAGCCTGCCCCTCACAGAAAACCCTGGGACAGCGTCCAAACTCTGCTCTTTTGTATTTCTCATGCTATAACATAAGACAAAGAAAAGGTAGCACAAGGAATTAGTGTATTAGTATAATTGAGAATTTCATTGGGAGAGAGATTCTGGTAAGACAATTATGTTCTTCAGAATTTACCATAGCATTGATCCCTTTGCCTGTTATGACATAACGCGCATGTATAAGACCATACAGCATCTCTGCAGCATTTTCAATCGCACTATGCTCTTCATCATCCAGCTCACCTATTTAGAAGGACCTTAAGGTGATTTTCATACAGATAACATCACAAAGAGAAGTTATTTCTGCTATTTGATTATTTTGTTTCGAAGCTTCCTGTTGAACCTGTAGCATTAAGGATGCCTGAGCAAACAAAAGTTTACATTCACAGATGATCCCAATCTAGATACTTCCAAATGCACTGACAAAGGACTAGCAAAGTGGGGGGAAAAACTTGTACACATATGAAAGAGGAAGAAATAGTCACATGCCAATCCCTGCGAGTGGCGGATGGCTCAGGAGTGCTATTTGTTAACATTTTCAGGTTTCCATTCAGTGGGGAACTCGTTTAGATAGTCAACAATGAATACTGGCACTTATTTCCTTGAAGTTTGGATTGCAAGTAAGGGGGGCAGGGTACTGTCTAACACTTGATAACCCCCCCCCCCCAACACACACACACACAAAAGAGAGGACAATCCTTCAAAAAGATTGTTTCAGGGAGCTTATTTTGCAATATGAAAGTATGTGGATAATCTGCTAGGTGTAGATATTGTAAAACAGGGTGGTTCATCTCATAATCAATGAAACAGATGGTATTATGTATCACCCATCTTCAAAAAGAATGAAAGAAAGAGGCAGTACAAAATACCACTGATGGAATCGGTATCAAGAATCATGTCAAGAGCATGGTCATAATGAGGGACCAAGGCTTGAAGGCCACACAAGTTGAAGTCATCTTGTATAAATTCCTCATCCACCTCACACAGAAGTTCATTTCCTCTAAGGCCACAAAACCATGTGATCCATGATGTATCATCCTCCCCCTCTGAGGTGCTCAGTTCTGTTTCCTCACTTCCTGTTTCAGATATTGTGGCTACATTCAAATATTTGGATTTAGTATTACCATTTAATAAACAAAGTATAAATCTTTTATGTATTTTGTTGTCATGGAAAAGAAATGTCTTTCTTTCGAAAAAAAATAAACAAAATTTTCAAGAAAGGTAGTATGAATATGACACTTGTTTCTTAAATAAGATCTGTGGTTAGCATAATACTGAAATGTCACATTGCTATTAGAAGATAAATATGCATTGTACTAGACTAATCATCTGACTGGAGTCAAGACATCCCTTTTATCAGTATCACTTTGTTCCTTACGAACTTAACTAACTAAGCATCTCTTATGGAAAATTGTAATGAACTGAACCTCAGCAGATTATATAGAAAGAATTTAAGTTCCCTAATTGGATAATTGGGGCCAAAGCGCCAAAGTATTCCAAAACTACATTAAAAAGTACGCACAAAAGATTGAATCTTTCACGGAGGCGGATAAGATTCAGTCTCGGTTTAATAAGAGGATACCTTACAGAGAGAGAGGTAAGGTATACCTGCAGGCGGTTTAGCGTCCTTGGAAAGCTGCAAAGGAGGCTTCTTGGTGGAGATGGAAGACGAGGCTTCCAGATTAGCTGGATTGGATCTAGTAGCTCTAGTTGCAGTAATGGCGCTCCTAGCAGAAGTAGACGAACCAGGCTGCATCGTCTCCTCGCTCGCGCTGATAAAACAGCAAAGTTCGATTCTACTCCAATCTTTTCTCTCTTTTCAAGAAAAGAAAAAGAGCGCAGGGGGATAAAGAGAGAAGAGGAAGGAAACACCGTCGCCGCCGCCTCCGACCAGATCAGCAGAGTAGTGGATGATGAGAGGAGAGCATGCGGCGGCTGCGGAGAGGGAGAAGGAACACATCCAGCTTTTCTACCCCACTAGTGCTGGGGCGCTACTTTGGGCAGCGGAGAGTTATCTGGGAACCCTCTTAATTTCTTTTTTGACATATTTAGCCCTGCTGGTATTTTCCATTATTTTTATTTTACTTCTATTTTAACTTTAGAATTTTTTTCATGCTCACAGTCTTCCACATTAAAAATTGCACAGCAATTAAACAAGAGTACAGGAGTTGTCACTTGTCCAAATATGAAATTTAAGCAAAGATGTCTTTGATAACTGAATTTAATACAAACTGAGCGCTACATAAAAGCTTACTTATTGTTCAAATATTATAATAAATTTTTAAAACAAAAGGAAACAAAAAAAAAAACAAAAGGCGACAATAATTGGTGTTGAAACAACCAATAAACACTGGCTGCAAAATTGAACCGATTCAAAATATTTCGGAGGATAAATCATTAATTTTGGTGTATTCGGTAATTATATTAATGAGTACAACATAGATAATATATTTAACAACATACTAATAGTTTTATTTTTAATGATTTTATTCATTTAGGAACTGCAAAAAATATTCCAGATAATCATTTATTTTAGTATTTCGATAATTATATTAATTAATTGATTAAGATTATTATTTACAGTATATTTGCTATATAAATTAATGAATCAATCCTAGAGATGCAATGCATTAGAGAATTGCATTAGAAATTTTTTATATAAGGACCAAGATAATTATTACTTAATTTATATAATTTTTAAAATATGAGGATCAATAATATAAATATATGGGGTCAAATTAATGAATCTACTAATTTTTATTAAAAATATAATAATCCAATTAAGTTTATAAATAATTAGGATGTATAACTAACTTTTAATTTTTATTTTATTTTTAATTTTCTCAACTCAAGACTCATCTTCATAGCAAATAATGTGATGGTAGTGTGCTCCGAACGCTAGGCTTGATCAGATAAACAGTTGAAGGGGTAATTCTGCCATTTCGAATTCATGAAATTGTTCGGAGTGATTCGACCGCTGCCCAGAGCACCTCTCCTAGCGCTGGCCTCGACTCGATTGTTACTCTTTACTCGCTGAGCACTGGTCCCCAGCTAGTCCCTGTGCTCTACAATCGAAGAGAGAACATTTGCGATTTTTACGAGCCGATCTTATTGGTTGGTTCGGAATGGACAGCGGATGTTGCGAAGGACCGCAGCACTTCGCTATTTTTTTTCCTTTTAGTTATTTTTGTGATACGGACATACATACAGTCAAAGGCACGATCGGCCGGTCGAATGTCAGCCATTGAATGCGACACGCCGAAACGGAGACACCGAAGATATAGTCGGCCAGTCCAACGTCAGCTATTGAATGCGACACACCGACACCGGAAGATGTAGTCGTCAAGGATCAAGATCACTGTTTCTGAGTTCCAGCCGACCAGCCCGATTCACTTGTCCAATCAGCTTCAACTACAGATTACTACTTTCGTAGTTCGATATTTCGGCTCCTGGCCCATCCGACATGCTGAAATACCATTTTTTAAGATGATAAATTAATTGTTATTATATAATCATTTCTCGTAGACTCGTACGTAATATAATAAAAAATGGAGGCTGATATGTCAATGCCCAAGTTCATACCGATCCCGAGCGCCTTCACCTAGTCAACGTGTTTTTCGATCCCCACACAAGTTATTTTTCGAGCTAACTTTCCAACACTGTACGCTTAATTTGCATAATAAAATAAATAACATACATAATAAGGAGCTAACATTCATAAATCATCACAATTATTAACTTACATAATACAATTAATAAGTTATATAATAAATCAATTAATATATATCATACTTATATATTGAATAATAAAAATAGCACGTCAAATTAGTTACTACCAGAAAAAAAAACTAACTTTATACCGGACTGGTACCAAATTCTTAAGGACCACTAAATTATTTATTTTTATCAATCTAAGGTATTGTTTTTAAATGTGCATCTTTCAATTACTTAAAATTAGAAACGGTACAAACATACGTCTAGTGAAATGAAATTTATTATTATTAAAAATCGACAGTATAATTACTTTATTGATCTTTTGGCGGTGCATCAAAAATAAGGTTGCAAACGGATAGTAAAATATCTAATTTTATTCGTGATATGATCCGAAAAATAACAAAAATTATCCGATCCGTATCCATATCCGAAAAATTTTAACGGATATGGATATGGTTTGACTATTACCTATCCATAACCGTTTGTTTAGCTATTATCTGTCAATATCCGACATTATCCGAAGGTATCCGATCCGATATTATCCGATTTTATCCGAATACATATCCAAAAAAATTTCATTATGTGTTTTTAATTATATTTTTTTACATACATTACAAATCTACTAATTTTATATATAATTTGTACTAATGTATCATGTTTTTTAATAATTTATTGATATATTTGAACTACTAATATAATGATAATTAATATTTAACTTTTATAATTAATAATTCTATTAAAAAATAATATGCAATTATTTTTTTAATGATATGTATATAATATTTTTACTTAATATCCGAAATATATCTGTATTTATATATGTATCCGATATTCATTGAATATCCAATCCGTATCTATATCTAAGACTATCCGTATCCGAAAAATTTTAACGGATATGAATACGATAAGAGCATTATATGTCCATATCCAATCCGTTTGCAATCCTAATCAAAAACCACAAAATCGTGAAAGAAAATAAATGCCAGTATTTGCTCTATTTGCGTAATGAAGGTAGCAAGGTGCATAATACAAACATTGAGGGGCATAATAAAGTATTTAACATTCAACTAATACTTATAAAGTTAATGTAAAATAGGAAACAATAATATGCATACTAAAACAATGTAACATGCATAATAAGTCAACCAAAAAATATTTTGAATAATGATCCACCTAATTTAAATGATAAGTTATCTAATATACATAATAAGTCGCATAGTTTGTATAATAAATCACATACGCATAATAAATTACATAGTATGTATAATAAATTATATAAAAATAATACATTTATTATGGAAAAAATTTATAAATTGAATAATAATACATCTAATGTGCATAATAAAAATTATAAATTATATAATAAAATTAAAAAGTTAATAGTAAAGCAAATAATGTTAAAAAGAAAAGAAAAAAAAAGAAAAAGAGATATTGAGAAGCGAGGGAGACGGAACGAGAGTGAGAGAGAGAAGGAGAAGAGCAGAGAGAGAGAATAAGAGAAGCCTAGAGGGATTGATCGAGTGAGTTCGGGGGCGTAAACAAAAACGATCGGTAGAGATATCAAATTAAGAAAATAAATGTTCGAATAAAAAAAATTTATTTTTTACTGTACAAATTTTATTTTTAATGAACTAAGGGGTGCTCGGGCGCCAACCGACACATATCTCGGTGTCGCCCCTGAGTGAGTCACTAAATCATTCATATAATTCTTAATATTATCTATAAAACGTATCATTTAAGTATATATAAATTAAAATGAAATCTATATGATATTATATGAATTTTGAATATTTTCGAAAATAATATAATTACTTTATGTATTCTTTAAACTTTATTTTACTATAATTTATGAACAATATCCTTATTCATATTAATATTTGTTAACTATTTGATTCATTTGTATATCTTTTTAATATACGATCAGTACTCATATTCGTTTAACAGTTAATATGTATGAAAAAAATGAATAAAAATATAATTTTGACCACTATTCAATCATATAATATGTATGCACTCCTACTAGTGTATTAAAATCGGGACGGGTCGGAGTTAACTCCGGCGGGTTAGGTGGACTTAGTCGGGACGGGTTAGGATGGGTCGACGAGTTAGACGGGATGGGTTAGGACAAATTAGATTTGAGAGGGTGCGGTCGCGACCCGTCCTAGGACCATGGGCGGAGCGGGGTTGGATCGGATATTTTGAACTGCCGATTTTTTTTAAAATTCAAAAGTAACCCAAATAAATTTAAATAAATTCTCAAAAATTTTAAAAATTATAAAACAATTATGAAAAATATTCAAAATATATAATCATTAATATTCTTGACCAATTTATATTTTTTATTTTTTTCAGTTTTTTTATAACTAAAAAAATTAAATAGAAATTCAAATAAAATGTTAAAAAATTCAAATAAAGGGGTTTAGGTCGGGTTAGGACGGGTTAGGTGGGTCGGTATGGGTTTTCTGGGACATATTTTTTTAGAAAAATGTATCCGCAATCTGTGGTAGACCCATGGATTACTCCGGGCACGGATTAGAATAGATTTTGCCTCATATCAGATCGGATCGGAGTGCGAACATAATTTAACGGATCAGATTTGATCCAACCGAATTTTTTTAATGCACTAACTCCTACCAATCAATCATCAAGACGAGTTCCTATTTAAGCTTAAATTGTACCGGCTTGTAACTCGTTGACAATTGATTATATTTGAATCGTGGAGCGTTCAACTTTCTTTCGGGCAAAAAAATATATCCCGTCATTCAACTTGTAAGTATATGTAAAGGTTCTAAATCCGGTCGGATCTGATTTCTATCGAATCAAGGTTATTTTATTACATTGACCTAACCAACTCGAAAGAGTCAAAGGTTGATTCAATCCGACTTTTAATTTTTTATTTAAATATTAAACTATAAATTTATATTCCACTTATAAAAAAAACTATTAATCTATTTTTATCTGTATAATGTAATACCAATTAAATTTAGAAAAAAGTTGGAAAGAATTGACGGAAGCGCGGGCTGTTTTCCGTGACGATCGGACGGAAGATGGGGATTAGACGGGTTCTCACTCTGTATTTCATAGCTTGGTGGGCCACGCCGAACAAGTTGGGCTATATTGGTCGAACAGGTGTCAAATGTGTAGAAACCTTAGAAATGACGCCCATAATTGTAACGTCACAAATGAATTGTACTAGGCCGCTGGCATTTCTGATCCCAAACGGATGCTTCAGGTCACCTCTAAGACGATCTTGGAAGGACATCCTGAACAGCAAAAAATAAAAAATAAACTTCAAGTAGAATACTTTTAATATTATTCGTTCAATCAGAAATCAACGATTCTAACTTCACAATAATAAACCCCATACATCAAAATTCATATTTAAACTTCCTAACAACCGTTATAATTAAAACGAACCATTATAATTAATCTTTAAAAACCCTCCACGTGAAATTTCTCTCCGGAGAACACTCACCCAGACGATCTTGCCATAAAAAAAAACACACCTTTGACTTCGAGCAGAGCCCAGAAATAATACACATTATCAATTGAATTGCATAATGTATTACCTTTTGAAGTTGTCTACGCAAATTACATAAAAGTTTTTACAAATGAGTAGCCAGTCTGTCACAAGAAATTGGCTATCAGTAACGGAAAAAAAGGGGAAAACACTGTGTTGTGCGTCTCATTACATATAGCTTTCATGGTCAAGCAATTTCTGGAGAATAGCCTGCAAATTCAATAAGGATATTCATTTGGTAAAAAAGCACAAATAAACGAGCATGTGATAGGTGATGTCTTATCTACCTTAAATTAAAGCTTTAATTAACTAATGAACAACATAAGAGGAAAGATTGTAGTGGCTAGCAAATTGCAGGTTCAATGGTAACATAATGTGCTTGGTAAATAACAGCCCAATTAATTCACTGAAACCAACTGTACAAGGTGACAGAATGTCAAATTTGGTTGCCATCTCATTTCCACAAAAGTCGCACTGATGCATTCAGCCAGTGGATAAGAGATCGTGACCCGGACCATGGGTACTTGCCAATATAAATTACCCATCCCTAATATGTATCAAGTACAGCTAAACTTACAGATACTCGATGATACATATCAGATATGCCAGCTGGCTTATCATATTATTCTACACAACCTGGATTGATACAGCCAAGAGATACACTGTGATTGGGGTATGCAGTTGTTTCCGGCATATAGAATTGCACTAAAAGCAACCCCTCAGCGGGCATTTGGGAAATAAAATACTACTGGACTGGGTGCAAATTCAGATTGTACACTGGAGGATGGTTTGTCTTTTAGATCCTTGTGGGAATACTACTGATGCATAATAATCTTTCAAAGCATAAAACCTTTTTGCATTTCCATCCTTCCTTCCATAGCTTGTTAATTATTGTTTTCATTATTTTCTTGCAATTCCTCATTTTTTCCATTTTTAACAATTTATATGTACATACTATTTCTAAAGAAACTTTTTCTTGATGAATTGGTGTGCCCTTTCCAAATAAAAACTGTATTATTTTGTCAAAAAAATACCTGCGCATATGCATGCATATACAGTATAAACCTCCACAGCATGACATCAAATGATTTTATGTTGAATTACTATATCCTTATGAATCAAGAATTATATCCTTATGAATCAAGAACGATGCACACTTCTCATCCATGCAGCATGTAATTTTTTTTACGTCATTTATTTTTCCTCTTATGTAAAATCTGCAAAGATTATATCGAACTCACCGGGCAACTTGGATTTGACTTGAGAGAACTATGTAGTTCCCGAGAAGAAACAAGAAGTTTAACAGGCCGAAACTTGATGGAATCATTTCTTCCTTTAGTTTCTGTGAAGCTGATTAATTCACGATCCAAAAGGTGCTCAAAAGCCTGCTTTAAAAAGAAATGTTAATCTTCCCACCTTAACTTTTTCAAAGGAGAAGAAAAGCTGGAAATTGCTAAGAATACTGACCCGCAAGCATACAGCATGCGAGTAGTTATCAGAAGTTCTGTATGCATCCTGGATAGCTTTATACTCTGAGATAGAAAAAAAAAAGCTTCATGTTCTTGAAAGTTCATTAAACTAAAGGAAAGGCCCAGGAGAGCAGGCGGATTGGCCATACCTTTCATTACAGAGTTAAAATTGTATGATGTTTCCTCTTTGCATTGCAATCTGTGCATGCATACCAAAATATAAAGCTCCAAAATAGATAGATCTGTTCAGAAAATTTGAGAGACTATTACAAAAACACCATAGTTGAAATTAATCATTAGTATGTATGTGCATGCACATGCACCCCCACACACACAGGGAGAGGGAGGGGGAGAGGGAGAGGGAGAGAGGGAGAGAGACCATGTAGACTGTCAAACTTCGGCTGCCTCTTTATCAATGCATATGCATTCTCAAAGCTTTTTAAGGACAGGTATCCAGATTCCATATCCATAAAAGATGAAGCTATAAATCTGAAATAGAATGTCTTCAGAACCAATATACACCCAAAAGTGGCAGAATATCAATAATATCACCACGATGGCATGACCTATCTGATAATTTCAATAAAAACGGAAAAATAGAAAAATTAGAGAGCTTACAAGAATCTCAGTAGATGATTTATTGACCCATCCGCACATGTAACAGAACTGAGGATTTCTTTGAACTTATTATTGCCAAGGATTTTCTATAATTATGTATGCTAAGGGAAACTTCTACATACCATTTGACCAAGCTATGCCAGGGATAATGAGAATTAATTATCCTGGCTCTTTAGTACAAAAGTAAAAAAATATTAAATGTCATTTAAGGTAAATAAACTCCCTTTCATTTTTCTTTTACATTATTCAATTTAATCTTTATCCATTGCAATTCACATGACTGCTGATCCTAATACCAAAAGCTCAGCTGAATCACAGCCAAAAGGATACATCAAATCTTGAGTTGAACTCTACAACATACTTAGAAGGGAGACTTGAATCTTTCTGCAGATGAACCAGCTGCTCCAACAACCTGCTTTCAACATTGTCATTAAGTACTATAATATTTATCATTACTATTATTTTTATAATTTATTCATTGATGATTTTGGATAAGTGCTCAGTTGAATGAGAAGTTAAAAAAGGGTAAGGTGCCTTATCATGTCCTCTTCTGAAGGAGGACCAAACAAAAGGGTGCAGGATGAGAACCGCGATCTGACCCTTTTTTCCAACTGTTGTTCTGAACCCTACATAACTAAAAAATTGTTATATGCATACAAGAAATGTGCATGCCAGAACTTCAGTGATAATCAGGACAACAAAAGCAGTAACTCGCACCAATAATTATGAATAAATTCATAAATCACAATCAAATAAAAAGCAGAAAATCTTCTAGGAAGAGAAAGGTTATACCTCCTGACAACTCAAACCAACAATTATAATAGACTGTGACGTGAAAGTTTCCATTGCATCAAATAGGGTGTACAACAACCACTGTTTCCCCTGTAACAGAAATATGATCAAACACTTTTTGGTCATATTCTTCAATGTATTTTTGTAAGGGTTTGAACCTAGTAAATTTAACAAATAAAATAGAACATACCTGAGTGAATAGGTGGAACTCATATAGCACAAAAACAACTGTATTGCGAGCTAACCCATACTCTCTAGCGATAAGAAAGATGCAACCAATGAGCTTTTGAAGTCAAACAAGCATAACTTATCCATAATTTTGATGTGATACTTATGTGACAATTAATGCACATTTTAGCTTACTTAAGCATGTCCATGAGGAACTCTTTATTTTCCTCCAATGAAGCCTAGAGTAAATAGAACATATAGTTAAGAAAAATGTATAAGAAAACTTCCAAATTTGGTTATTTCTGGGCCCTCGAATAGTCAATACCAACTAATAATAGTGTGCCTTTATGGCACATGTGTGTATGCTTGATCTCTTGTAATATGCTTTTCTACGTTGGTAATCAGTGACAGTAGGTCTAAGTTGCCCAATCAATCGGATATCACCAAAGAATAATGATCAGTAGGTCCGGACAGATCAAGCTGGTACCAAACATATCCTCATTGCAAAATAATAAGATCAAACCCATTTTCTTTGTGATAAAACATGCAAATGTTAACATATCTAGGGCACCTACTGTTTTGGAGAAGGAAAACTTGTGTCCTAAGCATAGTTGTCTTGCAATTTCCTTGAAAAAACAAAAAGAAATAGTCAGTTGGATCATGCTAGAGATTATGGTACTTAACAACTCTCGAATGGTACTAAAGAAGGGTATTTCAACCTCAAGAGCACTGTAATCATCATCACTATGAAGCAAACCATACAATTTAACCTGCAATAGGGGAAAAAATGGTCCTAAAGTCATACAAATCAATAATTAAATTGATGGAGAGGAAGTAGACTACCAATCACATAACCATACCAGAGAGATAGCATCAGGATGCTCGATCTTTAGATCATTCAAAACTAATTCCACAACCTATAGCAAGATTAAAAACAAAATAAGTAAAGAACCGCTTACATGTTGAGCCATATATGGTGACAAAAAAGAAAATGCGTTTTTTTCTAATTGATGCTATTTTTGTGTGGTAAACAACAACATGAGAGACCAATAACATTACCGCGGATTTACCAGATCCTTTGTCTCCACGTAGAAGCAGGACTTTGCTGCAGGCCGCTGTGATGGAGCTAGAAATGTGGAACTTCAATTGCCTTGAAAAATTGCAAAAAATACACTTTCTTATCATTTAGAATTTCGATCAGACCAGAAAAATGCTGACATACAGAAATAGAGAGAGGGAGAGACTACTTGAAGTTGCTGTTGGTGGAGGATTGAAGGAGGGAATGGGCCAGTGTGCGGCTACAGAGGCGCTCCCGGAGTTGGCGTAATGCTACAGATGCTTGCTCTGAGCCTGCCATTAGAAGATAAATATGCATTGTACTAGACTAATCATCTGACTGGATGCAAGTACCCCGAGTCAAGACATCCCTTTTATCGATATCACTTTTGTTCCTTATGAACTTAACTGACTAAGCATATCTTATGGAAAATTGTAATGAACTGAACCTCAGCAGATTATATAGAAAGAATTTAAGTTCCCTAATTGGATAATTGGGGCCAAACCTCCAAAGTATTCCAAAACTACATTAAAAAGTACGCACAAAAGATTGAATCTTTCACGGAGGCGGATAAGTTTCTGTCTCGGTTTAATAAGAGGATCCCTTACGGATAGAGAGGTATACCTGCAGGCGGTTTAGCGTCCTTGGAAAGCTGCAAAGTAGGCTTCTTGGTGGAGATGGAAGACGATGCTTCCAGATTAGCTGGATTGGATCTAGTAGCTCTAGTTGCAGTAATGGCGCTCCTAGCAGAAGTAGACGAACCAGGCTGCATCGTCTCCTCCTCGCTCGCGCTGATAAAACAGCAAAGTTCGATTCTACTCCAATATTTTCTCTCTTTTCAAGAAAAGAAAAAGAGCGCGGGGGGATAAAGAGAGAAGAGAAAGGAAACACCGTCGCCGCCGCCGATCAGATCAGCAGAGTAGTGGATGATAAGAGGAGAGCATGCGGCGGCTGTGGAGAGGGAGAAGGAACACATCCACCTTTTCTACCCCCACTAGTGCTGGGGCGCTGCTTTGGCAGCGGAGAGTAGTCTCGGAACCAATGATGTTAAACGCGGATTTTAATATGCCTGCAAACGGTTACTATATACAAATATATTTGTGTATATACGGATTTCTATACGAGACTATATATAAGATTCAATTATAAATGATCGTAGTTTTATACTGTGCATTCTAACTAAATATGATAAAAAGGAATCCATATAATTACAAGCTTGGCCTTGACACAGTGGTATGGCGCTGGATATGTATATATGAGCTCCACGGTTTGAATCACACTAGCGAAAGTTGAATATTTAAGCAGATTTTGCTGTGCGCTAGAAGAAAAGTGATCTCGCAGATTTTCTGTGGTATCATTGTGCGTTTAGCTCTACACGCATTCAATGTATTGGGCCACGTATTCAGCATATTGAGGCGGATCCGCATATTATGGACCGCATATGAAGTTGGGCATAGGTGTTGGACCGCATCCACATAAACGGACGCATATGCGGCCACATAGGTCTCATTTTAAATCACTATTGGGAGCTCTCTTAATTACTTTTTTGATATATTTAGTACTGTTGGTATTTTTTTTTAAATAGCAGACAAATTGTCTACTATTAAATTAAATTAATTAAACGTTAAAATAGATACCGATATGATAGGAGAGAAGATATTAGAAGGAGAGATATATTGCTAGGTGGGAGATAGAGATAGAGTTATTAGATTACATACATCCTTCCTATTATGACTGTGGTACCCTAGTAATTATATTTTTAACCCTCGTGCACATTGCTCATTGTGCATTGTATGATGAGATTTCAATCTTCATGGCGTGTAGGTTCTTCATCTCTCCCTGGAAGATTCGTCTGTTTCATTCTTTCCAGATTGTCCATGCAAATGCGGTTCATTGTTGTTGTTTTGTTGATCTGCCTGCCTTGCACCAGTTCTGTAGGATCGCGCCTGTCATCGATGTCGAAGCTGCTACGCGTGGTAGTGCGGGACGACGTAGCGCTACTGTCGTTGGGCATGAGTTGAATAGATGCTCAGTTGTTTCCTAGCGCCCTGTGATGCACAAGATGCACATGATGCACGCCTGTATGGCCGGCCAATTTTATCGTTGTAGATTTTATGCAGTTTGTAGTTGTTTTGTAATAGGAGCCAGATGAAATTTTTTATTTTTGATGGTACTTGTAGAGGCCATAGGTCATTTAGGATTGGGTTTGGAATGCCTGGGTTATTGAGGAAGTTATAGGTTGAGTTTACTGTGAAATGTCCGGTTGTTGTGAGGTTTGATGTCAATGAGTTTTGAGGGTCACGTTTGGAGGTTGCGGCCATGATTGGTTTTATTTTTCGAAGGTCTCTTAGGAAAAGGTTATTGTATTTGTCGTAATCGATGCGGTGATATTGGAAAAGTGCGGTTAAGTGCAACAAACGTAGATTTTCATAGTGATGGTTCGTTGCTTCCCGCCACCCATAGCCATTTTGTTAGGAGAGCCTAGTTTTGGAGTTTAATGTCGATGACGCCCAATCCCCCGAATTATTTCAGTAATGTTACTTGATTCCATGGAACAAGGTAGTGCCCCCTGAGAAGTTCTCTGTGGATCATCCCCGTAAGAATCTACGGGTTATTTTGGTTAAAGTTTTTATCACCCATGTCGGTAGTAGGAAGACTTGCATATAGTTTAGGGGCATAGCATTCAAGATCGTGTTGGTAAGGACTACTCGCTCCGCCTGCGATAAGTGAGCGCCCACCCAGCCTTCTTGTGTCTTATGTATTGTTGTAATTAGTGACGTGTATGATCAGATATGGGAGGGATGTGCAAGATGGAAGGCGAGAGGGATGTTTCTTGTCAGTGGTCTAGTCCGAGTCCTTTTTGGAGGCGGAGGTCATAGGCGACCGGAAGATTTGATGATTAGGGTTATGTAGGTTGGTGGTCCTGTTATGGGAGCTTGTGTGTTGCTTGGGGAAGGATTGCATGAGGTGCTTTTTGTAGTAACTGTGGTGATTTTTGCTTTTGGGGGTTGGTTTTCTGAGCCGGTAGGGTTGTAGTAAGGCATGTGATGAGATGTGTCGCATTTGGAAGTATCGGTGTGGGATGTATTGGGACCAGCCGTTCGGGGAGATTATTACTGTTGGGTTTTGGTCCAACCAAATCATGTTAAGGCTTAAACTGCAGAAAGACCATAAAATAAAATTTTTACTTCTATTTAAGTTAGGGATTAAAGTATGTCGGATGATTACCGAGAGATACATACATTTTAATCCTTTAGAAAAGACCGTAAAATATTATTTTACTTCTAACTTAAGCGAATGGTTAAAGCGATATATAGGATGATTACCGAGAGATACATATCTCTTTAATCCTTTATAGATCTACTCCGTGATTGATTTCTAAAACATTAATCTACTTAACAATCAAATAGATTAATATAAGATTTTATACCTCATTTTCAAATTTCAATTGGAATGCAAATCAGCTTGTCTCGGAGTATCACACGTGTGATACCTCTGTAGGTTATTCACCAGGACTGACCAGAGAGCGGCTTATCCACCAGGTCTGTCGAATATGATGTTCCTTAAACATCTATCTATGTGATTAAAATGATAACTCTTTGTCTATGGTCTGTGAAACTTGACCATCATTTAATCTACAAACTAACCTGATAGCGGTTAATTAGTGTTCCTGCTAAATAATTTGGTTAGTGACTTTTAAGAGCATATTCTATATTATGAAGTTTCGCAATTCCGGTCATGAACTCGGAATGATTTATAAATTCAATAATACTCAAGAAAATAAAATATCATTTAAATATTTAATTCATGAACAAAGATTTATATAATAAATTTATCATATTATTGACTTTAAAATTATTACAAACTAACAATTACGATGTTATGTCCCATCGGTGGCTGAGCAGCGGTGATGGCGGTAGAGGAGCTTGTTGGGAGATATCGCCTGAGGTCGTCGGAGGTTGCTTGAGGTC
The DNA here is from genome assembly GCA_037127355.1 of Schoenoplectus tabernaemontani. Classification (NCBI taxonomy): domain Eukaryota; kingdom Viridiplantae; phylum Streptophyta; class Magnoliopsida; order Poales; family Cyperaceae; genus Schoenoplectus; species Schoenoplectus tabernaemontani. The sequence goes on from CM073752.1 coordinate 11,794,227, forward strand.
GCTTTAGCTTCGCTCCGGAAAATCGCCACATAATCGCTCCGGAGAATCGCTTGATGGCTTTTTCATTTTACTTCTACTAGCTATATACCCGCGCGTTGCAGCAGAATTTTTTATTTAAACATTAAAATATTATAAGATAAAAAAATTCATATTTATCTAATATTAAATTATAAATTCACCAAATTATAGAGAAAACATATAATAAAGACTATATTTAATCTTGGATGAGATTTTTGCACAATATGAGTTAATGATTCATGATTTTTATGGAAAGAAAAGTAAATTATTCTAACATATATTATCACCATTAATTCATTACCAAATATGCACAAAGTTGCTAAATAAAAAACAAAAATTATGGAAATAATAGTATATAAGGGAAAGAAATGGAGAGAAAGAGGGGATCAATGGACGCGATCACATACGTTCGATCAACCAACAATAAATATTATCCGTCTAATTGAGGGATAAAATGGGTATAATAAAAGTTTACAATGACAAAAAATGGACCCTCCAATTCTTAGATGCTTTATATAATAGTATAGATATAGATATAGATTTTAACTTTAGAAATTTTTTCACGCTCACGGTCTTCCACATTAAAAACGGCACAACAATTAAACAAGAGTACAAGAGTTGTCGCTTGTCCAAATATGAAATTTAAGCAAAACTGTCTTTGGTAACTGGATACAACACAAACTGAGCGATACATAAAAGCTTACTTACTGTTCAAATATTATAATAAAGTTTTAAAATAAAAGGAAATAGAAAAAAATAAAAGGCGACAATAATCGGTGTTGAAACAATCAATAAACACTAGCTGCAAAATTAAACTGATTAAAATATTTCGGAGGATAAATCATTAATTTTGGTGTATTCGATAATTATATTAATGAGTACAACATAGATAATATATTAACAACATACTGATATTTTTATTTTTTATGATTTTATTCATTTAGGAACTGCAAAAAATATTATAGATAATCATTTATTTTAGTATTTCGATAATTACATTAATTAATTGATTAATATTATTATTTACGATATATTTTCTATATAAATTAATGAATCAATCCTAGAGATGCAAATGCATTAGAGACTGTATTCAGATCTAAATGTAGTAGATAATAGATACGGACTCAGATAGATTTTTTTTTTATAAGGACCACATCTTGAATCTTTATATTACACAAGATAATTATTACTTAATTTATATAATTTTTAAAATACAAGGATCAATAATATAAAAAAAATATAAATATATGGGGTCAAATTAATTTATCTACTATTTTTTATAAAAAATATAATAAAGTTATACATTAATTAATGATTTTTAAATAATAAATGGGAGCTAATTAACTTCATCACTTTACCACCATCCGCCTCTGAATATAAATATGAATATAGATAATTTTCAACGGATTGGATATATTTTTTCAACTGAGCTTTTGATATAAATTATATATCCAATTAAGTTTATAAATAATTAGGATGTATAACTAACTTTTAATTTTCTCAACTCAGGACTCATCTTCAGAGAAACGGCAACTGTGTGTCTAGCATGATTCCCAATATGGGGTGTTTGCTTCTGGGATATTTGCATATTTCTGGTAGGATCAGTTGCTGTAGGATTTGGTTCGGAATTACTTACATCTCGATGGGTTCTTCTGAGAAGAAAGGGGTTGTGTGAAGAAGAAATGATGTGAGTGTATTTTGGGCATTAATGAAATTATTTTATTTTGTATTTTTAAATTATACATAGAATGACAAAATTAAAACTAAACTGAGTTTAAAGTGATATTTTATTCAATTTGAACTTTAGAATGACATTTTCTTAAATTATGAATTTTGAAGTGGCATATAAATAATTTTCCTTAATAAATAAATTGGGAAGGGATCACTTGGCAATGCCTATCTGACAATTTTGATAATGGATCTAGAAATAAATACGAAAAAGTTCTTAAAAATAAAAAAAATTATAAATGTATTTTTTTTTATATTTATAGATTGATAGTGATTTAAATTGTATGCAATTCCATTATCGTTTGATAGTCCATCTAAGACCATGAAATTAAAATTATTATAAATTATATAATATTTTAATGATCTTTGATGGACTATCAAATGATAATAGAATTGCATGAAATTTAAATTACTATCGATCTATAAATAAAAGAGCACATTTATAAAAAAAATTCTATTTTTATTTTTTTATATATTTTTTAAAATTCATTGTCAAGACCGTTAAGATAGGACTATATTGTCGGGGCGAAACCCGAGTTGCGGCCCTAATTGTGAATAATTATTCTAGTTCATGTAATTTTGAGAGTAATTCTATTTCATCATGAAATAATATTATTCTAGCTATACCTGTTACACTGAAAACCCTACCCTGTAATTGGATGATTTTTAGTAATAATAATAATTATTAAATTAATATTATTAAAAATACGAGTGAGAACCGTAAAATTTCAAATATAACAGTGGCGCGCTTGCTTCTTATATATACAAAACGCGCAGCGCCTCTTCATCTCACTTGCGTGGGGTTTGGACGAAACACGCCACTGGCAGTGGCGCGTTTCATAAAAATAATGAAATGCGCCACTGGCAGTGGTGCGTTTCGTCCGCGCCACTGGCAATGGCGCTCCGCCATTCGTATATTTGAAATTTTACGGTTCTCACTCTTATTTTTAATAATATTAATTTAATAATAATTATTATTAATAAAAACTGGTAATTGGAATATGCGTACTATATTCGTGTTCATTCTTTTGAGGTATGACCTTATGAGATCCATATCATATTAACTAAAAATTAATATTTCTACAATGCTATAAGCAATATCTAACGCTGGCATTGCACATTGCAGTTTTACTAATAGACAGACAATACTTGTATTGCATATAAGGATTCAAATAACATTAGCTATTTTGTCAATTCTCATATCACATGATTTCATAAATAAATAAGATGTTGTTCTCATATCACATGATTTCATAAATAAATAAGATGTTGGAATTTATCATCCTTATCACGTCTATTCCTTTTTTGACACCAAATAATCCAATATATCATGTTTAAGCCAATCATAAACAGAAGTTAAGGAAGGACACCAAAAGATGAAAAAAGATGAAAAGATGAGGATGACAATATTGACTTGTTTAGTTAAAAGTAAAATAAAACGAAAGAAAATGTAAAGAAAAAGAGGATCACGGAACCTGCGAATCTTACCGGTCATGAGGGTACAAAACACCGTACTAGCATTCACACCTTGGTCACGGATGGGAGGTTTGATTTCAGAATAAAAAGCCCATTTAAAACGGGGCCCGAATCAAACCGTGCAAAGGAGTACCGAAGAAAGACGCCAAGCCCAATAATTGGCTTAGGGTTTTGCATCACGAGCAGGGGTCCCAGAAACAAAAAGGATGGCTTTAATTAAAGGAAGAAGAATAAAATAAACGAGATATTTTAATTTTTAAACAAATGTGAAAACATGATATGCGGTGCAGATGGGCGAAGCCGTGGTGCTATTTGAATCACCGCTTTTCGATCTCCCAAAACCCTCTCTTTCTGTTTCCTGTCCCGTGGCGGCTCTTTCTCTTACACCCAGATTTTCTCTCTCCTAGGGTTTCTCTACCCCCTCGCCCTTATCCCCTTCCTCCCTTGCCTAGGGTTAGGGTTTTGGATCTGTCCTCTACCTATCATAGTAGATCGACTGCTCTGCTGATCCATGGCGACCGTGTCTCCCGCAGCTGACCGTATCCTTTACTAATACTTTTTTATTTTTTTGATCTGTAGAATTCTATTATAAGTTTGTGATTCAACGGGTTTATTACCTCTTTTGTGGCTTATTTTGTTATTCAAAGTTTCAACAGGGTCTATGGGGTGTTTTTAGTGTTTCTGTCGACGGAATTCTATTCGTCCATGCCTTAAATATTGATTTGCGGTTCGAAATATGATGGATAGTGATAAGATTTGTTATTTTTTTTGCGCAGATTGCTTGTACAAATTTCTTGTTATATGTGTTCACATCGACATAGCGAAAATTTTATTGGATAATTTATGAGCGAATATTTTTTTGTTTTAATTCTTATCGTTGGATTACTTGAATAGCCTTTTGTCCATTCCTTAATCAACCAACACAGAAGCGTCGGATTTGTTGCAAAAAGTATCGCTTGATTCTCAACCTAAGAAGGATGACTCTGTCGAGGCCACCAAGAAGGTAAATAATTTTACTAAATTATCGGACTAACTAATTACATATTGATCTCATCTTTTCTAATTCGTTTCTGTTTGTAAATGTAGAGTTCAGGTAGTTACATAGCTGCAAATAGTGGGGATGCACAATCTGTGAATGTGCCAGACAAATCATCGACTCCTATTCTTCCAGAATACATGGATCCGAGCATGTGCTTGTTTCCTAATGCTTATTCACCATATTACTATGGAGGTACAAAAAATAGGCTCCTTTTTTTACGTTCCTCCCTCCTAATTTTTTTCAATCCAATTAAACCATTTCTTTTTTGATAAAGGATACGATGGATCCATTGGCGAGTGGGACTCTAGGTATGGGAATCGTGATGGTGTTGAGGTGTCCCAGGTAAATATTTTGTCTCAGTTTTTCTGAATTTTTACTACTTGTTATAATTCAATTCTGCAACAGATACTGATTTCTGATTGTAATAACAGGGAGTTTATGGAGATATGTATCATGGATATGGGTATGCCCCTTATGGACCTTACCCTTCACCCGGTTCACCAGTTCCCACTGTGGGCCATGATGGTCAGATGTATGCCCCACAGCATTATCAGTACCCTGCACCATTTTTCCAACCACCGACACCTCCACCTACTAGCACCTCGTTGAACCATGTTCCCAATCCAACAACAGGAAACACTGGTTCCAAAGCCGAATTAGCGAGCTCAATCACTGCTGATAAGCATGTCGTCTCAATTGATGTGGCTAAACCCACTGCAGATGGAGTTTCCAAGGGAAGTACAAATGGTAACAGTGCCCCCAATGGTCAGCTGAAGCAGAATCAACAAAATGGGTCGGTCAATTCAAATGGGTCTTACAGGGGAGCTATGCAAAATGGGCTGTCGCCTAGTGGGTATCAGGATATGCATTATGGGTATAACGGGATGCAATCTCATATGACTTGGTATGACAGTTCCTTGTACCCCAGCGGACAACATAGACCCAATACTAGCTCGGTTTCTTCTTCTGTATCTCATGCTTCCAATGGTACATCAAGAAATCAGAACCAGCGCAGCTCCCCTCATCTCCTGGTACCGCCTTATATCATGATATGTCAAATAAAATAATCATTTTGCAAAACTGTAGAACTTTATTTTATTTTTTTTTTAATTTTTCAGGGAATGCAAAGACCTACATCAGGAATAGGACCAACTGCCCCGAACTATTTGAACTGCATGTACCCGGACAGCCGGTTCTATAGTCAGTACAGCAATCCGCTGAAACCGGGTTTGGGTTATGGGTCAAATGTATTCAACTCAAGAACGAATGGCCGCTGGGGCCTCGTTAATGACAAGTACAAGCCTAGGGGCCGTGGTGGGCCCATGTTCTACAGTTTCGGCAATGAAAGCCAAGATGGATTCAGTGAGCTTAACCGAGGGCCTAGATCAGGTGGATTCAAGAATCCAAAAACACTAGGACCCACCAACTCAATTACTCTTGCTGTCAAGGGCCAGGCTCTCCCCACTCTGGGGAAACAAGATTCAAGTGCAGTTCCCGATAAGGAGCAGTACAACAAGGCAGACTTTCCTGTGACTTACGCTGATGCAAAGTTTTTCATTATCAAGTCGTACAGTGAGGATGATGTGCACAAGTGTGTGAAATATAGTGTGTGGGCTAGTACACCTAATGGAAACAAGAAGCTTGATGCCGGGTATAGAGAAGCCCAGGAGAAAAGTGGCGTCTGTCCTGTATTTTTGTTTTTCTCGGTAAATTTCTATCCAATATTGGAACTTGGAAGAGTCCATAATGGGTTGTGGCATTGGATTAACTTGTAGCATGTTTGAAGAAGTTTTTAATTTAGATTGGTATTCATAGTTATACTCCTAAAACAGATATCTTGTTTCTCTATGATAGATCTCTATTGGATTTTCTTCATTCTAAGCTAAAGTTGTCTCAACATTATGTTTGAATTGAATTAATGAGAACATCTTTTTTTTTTTTTTACCAATGATGTAGGTCAATACGAGTGGTCAATTTGTGGGGGTGGCAGAGATGGTTGGACCTGTGGACTTTGAGAAGACAGTTGAGTACTGGCAGCAGGACAAGTGGAATGGTTGCTTCCCTGTGAAGTGGCACATGGTTAAGGATGTGCCGAACAGCATGCTTAAGCACATCATTCTTGAAAATAATGATAACAAACCTGTGACCAATAGTCGCGATACCCAAGAGGTACTTAAAATGTTTATTAATTACTTTGTGTCTGTGTTATTGGATGCTAGTGGGCTAACTTCGTATATATCTCATCTGATTGATTACTTTCTTATCGGGGTTTGAAAAATTCTCAGGTAAAGCTTGAGCAAGGTCTTGAGATGCTCAAGATTTTCAAGGATCATGCAAGCAAGACTTGCATCCTTGATGATTTCTTGTTCTATGAAAACCGCCAGAAGTTGATGCAAGAGAAGAAGGCTAAGCAGCAATTTCAAAACCAGGTTTATGATTGATTCTTTTTTTTTTATCCCTGTACCGCTGTAATACCGTTTTGTAGTTTTCATGGATAGAATCCTAAGTTCTTTTTTTTTAATGGTTGCAGGTGTGGGATGAGAAGAAAGACCCTGCAGGTGAGAAAGAGAATGAAGGCATGGTGCCCAAGCCTAAAATACAGAAGCCACTGGTTTCTGTTTCAATCTCTACCAACAAAGAAGTGGTAGCCAATGGCAATGGTGTGACTGAGAATGGTGCAGCAGCAATTGTGGCTGATTCTGTGAAGATTCTCAAGCCACCGACTGACAAAAGAAATGCAAATGGTGTAGTTACAAATGGTCTAGGGGGAGGCTGTTAGGTTTTTGATGCCATGCTGCCTATAGCCTGTGGATGCTTTAGGTTTTAATAGAAAAAGGTATAGGCGATCAGAAATATAGGAGGTTTATATGTGCTGCTGGACGGGGCTTATGCAAAATTTGATTAGATGATAGCAACATAATTGGAAGGTGCGGGGTGCGTGTGTGCGTCTGGTTATGTTTTTATTCAAGTTTGGGTTGAATCTCCAGTTTGTTAAATTAATGGTCTTTTTGAATGTATTAGTTTTTTTTTAAAGTAGATTGATTGTGGAGCTTATAGTGAGTAATAGTCTTTTGTTCTGACAAGGTTCTCTCTCATCTGATCTTGTTTCTCGTCTTTGAAGTAGGTTGCTGTACTCTTGGGGTTGGAAATTTCTGGGGTTACCGAATCCGTTATTAAAGTTAAAAGATTTTTTTTTTAAGAGAAAAATGAGTTTAGTTCATAAATTTTATTGTATTTACGGAGGCTTGAATTTATGATCGCTCATAAATTTCATTGTCTGTGAAGGTTTAAAAAAAGTATGATCTTTTTGAGGTAATTCAAGCTAGCTACCATTTGGGACTCAAATCACTGTGATACTATTTCAAAATCATTTTAGAGAGATTTTTAGATAGCATCTTAAATAAAATTACAGTCCTGTCTGTAGGGTTGCATAAAAAAGTTTGGGTTCATGGCTCGGTTCGGGTTTGATTCGAGTTCGAGCTAATCTGACTTGATAGTTAAATGAGCTGAGTTTGAGTTAGGTTTGTTTAGCTCGTAGCTTGGCTCGAATAATAATAGTTTATATATATATATTTTTTCTGCTAAATTCTAATATGATAATTCATCTCTCATTATCTCTCGTAATCTCACCATCTCATCAGCTTAATGACTTTTCAAATTTATTCGTAATTCGGTTTATATATCTGACTCGATAGTTTTTTTATTGGTCTATCCATTTAAATTAGTAGAGCAAAGATTTTATTGAAAATATAGATTGTTGATATATCAATTTTGTACTAACTCATGTATCATATTTATAGATATATCAAATTTATAGTTTATAGATATGCTAAATATAAATATCAAATCAAGTCAACATACATACATTGGCTTGTGAGCTAGCTCGAATAGTAACGAGTCGAGCTTGAGTTAGATTTTTCAGCTCGAAACGTTTCACGAGCTCGACTTCGACTCGAATTTTCATGAGCCGAACTTAAACTAAACTCGGCTCCGTCGAACTCGACTCATTTGCAGGCTTGCTTGTCTGCTGTCCACCTTCATTGCCCATTAATTGTTCATCCCTTTATTTATTAATTAAACATATACAACACAATTGATAGCTAATGAAGCTTGAATATTTATTATATGAATTATACACAAATTGCTTAAATTATAATTAACAAATAAAACAGTGGACATAAAAATAGCAATACTAATCAGTATTATTTTCGTACTAAAAGTTGGCAATACTTTTTTTCTTTACTAAAAAAAGGGTACTATTCTCATGCATACAAAGGAGTGAAGTGTACAAAAAAATAGAGAAATTAAAAATAGTAAATGTGAACGGCGAAAAAAAATAGTGATAAAGAGATTAATATCAGAATAATGCAAGTGTGTTGTTATTCGAAATAGTAAAATTAAATTGTAAATTTGAAATACAAATATTAATAGTTTTCTTCCACATCAATAAAGCAAATAATTATTAAATTTCATTATTTTGTTGGAACCGTGATTCTATAGAATTAGGTATTTCTGAACTTTTTAGAATAACAACTATTTTTTTTGAATCACATACCAATTTAAAATAGCATTATTATTTGAATCACAACCCAATTTAAGATAGCATTATAATTTAAAATAGTATTGTTCTCATGTATCGTACCCTAAGTAAGCTTAGCTTAGCCTAAACTCGAGTAAGAACAAAGAATAGTAATAGTCGATGGAACACCCGGGACCACTGGATCCTGGTCAAAATTGACATGCTCAACTATTCGATCAGTTAGAAAAGTAATAATATAATTTATGCCAGAACATGAGTTCAGCGATTGCGTAAGAAAAACCAAAGTTCCGCAAACATACTGGATACTGAAAAGTGGCTATCGTTTAGTGGCCTCAGGAAGAGATTGACAAAAACGATAACAACAAAATGGAAAAAAAAAAGGAAAAAAAAAGACCACCACCCAAGAGATTGTTTTTTTTTCCAGCAGGTAGTCGGTGGAGAGAACTTTAACCATCTCCAAACTTTTTGGATTCTACGTAGTATATGTTTACAAGAGAAATTTTTTCATCCATTTACAGAAGTTTTGTAATATTCCACTTGATCCTTGACTACTTGTTATTCAAACGTGGCCTCGCAATAGTGTAGCATTTTCAATGCGGATCTCTTTTTCAGAAGAGGGGTGTGAATGTGATGTGCGAAACCATAAATCTAATTCATCAGAGAAGAATTTATTCAAGGGATACTATGTCCGTGTTTTGCCCTCAACATAATACGATGACGTAAAATTGTACAAAAGATGATATAATTATAGAGCACGCATGGTAGTAAAATAATGTTACGGGCTGCCCCAAAATTGTTTGGTTATGTGGAGAGAAGAGGTAAACAAAAATCTGTTTTAAAAAAAGGTGATTGAATTTAGGCCAGTAAGATTTTGACAAATATTCCGTATTACATATTCTTTCTTATTGTAAATATTCTTTAATGTAACTAAGAATATTAAAAAAAATCAGTTAATAATTAAAATTATTAAATTCAATTATAATTATTTTGCAAATTAATCAAACAAGAAATGAAATTATTTACAACAACATTGCCATGTATTCGGTTAGAATTATTTTTTTAGTGATGTTTCAGTTATTTGAACTAATGTTAATTCAAAACTATCGAATGCATGTAATAAGAAACTATATAGAGTTGTTATTTTAAAAAAGAAAATTCTTAAAGATTCAATTATTCATACAAAAAGGTCAGATATATCAAAATTCAACAAAAAACTCAAAAAAAGGAAAAAAATGGTAGAATTTGAATGGTAAAAAAAATTAGTACATAATTGCAAGATCAGGTGCTCTGAATGTTTTTTCCGTCAAAAATCCAATTATGATGCAACTTTTCTTTTATTTACTAATAAATACAATAATTGGTTGATTTTGTTGCTTCTTTTCTTCTTATAATATTGTTCATTTTTTAAATTTTTTTTCTTCTTTTCAAAAAACCTCAAATTCAAGTTTATTGTAATAAATTTTGAATTTAATAGAAGTCTAGTATAGAACCTGCACGTTGTAGGGATCCACTTAATTTTAAAAATATTTATATTTAATAATAATTTTATTAAAATTAATGTCTAAATCAATAACAAAGATTTTGTTTTTTTAAATAAATTTAATTTATTATTTAATAAAATATAATAATTTTTTTCTGAATAAAATCGTACAATGTGTAAATATATATTTTACAATAAAACTTAATAATAGTTGATATTTAATAATTTAACATATAACTTTTTTATAAAATAATTATATTTGTCATTAATTTTATTATAAAAAAATATATTTTATTGTAATAAACTTTAAAGTTAATAAAAGATATGGACTCGATCCTTATTTTTACTAAAAATAAACAGTAATTAATTGGTACTTCTTTTTTTGGGTGCGTGAGCTGTTTTTTCGATAAAAAAAATGCATTTGATTATTGTCTTTACTCTAGTATTGGAATTTGCCACATTGATCTTTTACTGTGTAGATCCTGAGAACAAGCACTTCACCGTGGCCATCTCTAGAATTGCAAGGTGTTCTTCCCTCTTACAATCCCTCTCAGGGCGAACTAGAAATTTAACATCGGAGGTGCTGATGATCTTTGAAGACAATTTGTATTTTTTATCAGAACAAAGTTGGCATTTCGACTATAACTTTTGTCAATATTTTTCTCTTTTCAAATATTTTTTGCAATTTTCTGTTGTCTTAATATATAAAAGCAATTTTGTTATAAAATATTTCGAAAATAAAAGTTTAGTGAATTTGGTCTTAACTCTTAACCAATCAAACCCGAAGCTTGAGAACAATATCTTAGATTATTTTTTCTTGACTATTTACCAAAATATTAAATTGGTCCTTTTAGTGATTTCAGAATCTATGTTTAAATATATACTGTATATTACTCATATCTTTTTTCTGTTAAAAAATCAAAGATCATATATATCCATAAATATAGTTTTTAACAATAGAAATGATATTTTATAAAAACATGTTTAATTGCAATAAGTCTGGATAAGAAAAAAAATATTTCTTACAACATAAAGACGATAATAAATTATTTTGTAAATAGAACCTAGGTGATTATTGGAGATAAATACAATATGACCTTTGTATTTTGATGGAGAAGAATATCAGAATTTATTTGGAGACGAATAAAATATGACCTTTGATACCTCACTACGGTAGAGAATATTATCAGAAGCAAACAAACGGTGATTCGGTTGGTTAGTACAGTGTGAACTAGAATCACAAAACAAAAATAAAAGTAAATAAAATTAGTTAAGGGTTCATGATGAAAGCTTTAATTAATTGTTAATTAATTGGATTTATCGGTAATTAAGACCTATATTCAATTTGATGAAAGTTTAAGGGAGGCCAAAACCCCGCCACTGATCCTTCTTCAGACACACCTCTGGAACCACCACCATGCCCAAACGATGCCTCGTACCAGTACTGTTGTGCTACTGCTACCATGCTAACCCACCACTTGATGATTGTATGTCACTTCTTTGCAATACCCAATTATACCAAGACGGTTGTTCTAAATGCACCTACAACATGTTTTAATCTGGAGGGATAAGCGCCTCCTGACAATTATACTGACACTAATTATGATATTGACAGGGTGGCAGGACTGGGCTCGATACGCCTTCAACTTGTGTCTGAGTTTCGTTTTGTGGCTGAGGCAATTAACAGGATACTGACTGATCTGGCACATTACTCTTGGTTCCTCTAGTTTCTGGTCAAATGCATTGGGGAATTGGAATTGATGAACATAAACATGGAGGTCAGGTTCAATTTTCTGATTGCATTGTGGTAGTTTATAGTGTTGTTGTTTAAGAATTTGCTAAAACCTAGTAGTGAATCATTTTGGGTCTAGGGGGGATATTTTAGACATGATAAAGTAAGTAAGTGTTCTGATTTTATAACAGTTTAGATTTTTTATTAAATTTTTAAAATTAGTATCAGTCATCGGATTAAGTTACTCGTCAAATAATGTTACTATTTTTATGACCATTTGTGTTGAAATTATAATTTTCCTCTCAATTTTAATTGTTACACAAAATGATGTAAAATTGCTCTACTTTATTTTTTTCTTAGATTGCCATAAATTATAAATTTTATCTTTTCTTAAATTTTGAATGCCAATTTTTCTCTTAATTCTGTATTTATTTTACATTAATTATTTATCCATGATTAAAATTTATATTAATTACTAAATTATTTTCATTTTTATTTCCTTTCTTTTCATATAAAAATATAAATTTTTATATTTTTAAAGAATATCACCATAACAACGCACAAACAAAATACTAGTATATAGTAATTAGTTTCCTTCACCACCTAAAATTATTATTTTGTTTTTTTTACATGCCATATTGCATGTGGGGCGGCAGTTCAAGGTATGACCGTGCTGAGTTAGAGTATGCAAAAGGTTAACATTTGTAGTCTTATTCTTTCCGCAAGTTATACAATACAAATTCTACCCTTTTTTTTTCAGAAAAAAATGGAACTATTGCATATGAATGCAGCCATATTAGCTTATTTTACTTCAAGCTCTTGGACAGCAGTGAATGTAGATCAGACCCGAATTTTGATGTGTACTTGCTGTACTTCAAATGAATGTTAGGTTTATTGCTTCCACTGGCAAAACAAGCTGTTAATTCACAGATTCATATGATAAGCTGGTTATCATTGTTGGTGCTGAACCACTTCACTAAGGTAAAAACTTTGTGTTACGCGTTGTATCGTAATTTTTAAGATTTCCATCAATTTTATGTGATAAATTTTCTATGTATGAAGCCAATGCAGTGTGAACCTTGTTAAAGGTCTTGTGAAAGAAGTCTAACCCAAGAAAATTTTGCTAAATGATGCAAGAGAAATACCATAAGATTTACTGGCATGGTCTACAGGTGTTGGCCTATCCGACTTGTAAAGAAGCTTGGGTCCTACATGTGGTAGGTTTATAAATAGCCAACCATCTTTTTACTAGATTTCGGTATAAGATGATATTTGTACTATAACCAACTGATAAGTTGGAAATATATTTCAGTCCATACAGCTCATGTTGTTCAGAAGTTAGAAAATATAAAAAAAAAGGAAAAAGCCAGGGACAGTAACTTTCACACACTAGAAGGTACACCAATATGATCGTGATGATAAATGATGAACAATATTGTGATTAATAATTTCAATATGATTTTTCTTATTAATTCTAGAGTGGATCATTGGACAGGTACTTCAAAGGAACAAGAAAAAGAGCTGGTGAAGCGCTGAATGGCACTGGAGATTGATACGATACCTATTCGGATGGTAGGTCCTGTACAAGGCATAGGGAATTCTGAGATGAAATTGGTGCCAATTGCAATTGGAGGAGGATGACACCTGAAGGAAACTAAAATAGAATCAAGAGCGGAATAAGAAACGATCGATATGGGGTGTCCGGTTCAAATAAATAGAATGTTCGGATAAAAAAAAATTTATTTTTTACCGTACGATCTTTATTTTTCAGTGGACCGAGAGAGTGCTTGAGCGCCGGCTGACGTCTATCTTGGTTCCACCCCTGAATAGAATCAGTGTCATAGTGCACTCGTATTTACTGCTTTTTGCTTTGTTTTGCTGTTCAATACATGTTGTAGTTGTTTTAATGTTTTTGCAAAGATCAAATGTACTAAAAATGTTGTTTAATGTTTTAATGTTTTCAAATTGTAGCTGGCGATTTGCTGCCTCCAGTTGATAGCAGTTTAACTTTTTATTTTTCTCCTTTCTTTAGCTATTATTTACTTCTTATGTTCAGTTAATGAAATGGGTGCTTATCACCTTCTATATGTAAAGAAATCTTAATAATTCCGAAATAATTGAAAATTACGTTTTCTATTGGGGTATAGGCACCAAGTTGCAAAAGGTTTACTGCCAGAAATCTTATAGTAAAGTTACTAGAATTTCTTCTTATTTATGGACTAGATTGGTGGATATATGATCTGAAATGATGAATGATATTGTGCATTGTCAATAGAAAACGTATTTCTCTTGGATGCTTGTGTTGGACTCCATGGAAAAACAGGGAAAACAGGTTCTTGCAGCTCTTGCTCAGGTTTGCTCTTTACTCGGAGCAGATATTTTTGTTGCCAATTTTCTTTTTCTTTTTCCTTTATTTTGACATTTTTTGTTACCTAGATTAGTAGCACTTTACAAACAAATGTTCTACTGCAATTGTCTCTTTTGGCTACGCCTTAAATTTTGCTTTTCTCACTTATGGAGCTATGCTGTTCTAAAAAGTAAAAAATAAAAAATAAAAAGAAACATTGTGGCTCTTGGTCTATTGTGAAATCTTTGGTATTTGCCATCCTTCTCTGGTTAGATTGATTTAATTTGAAAATTTTAATTTAGCTGATGGTTGATATATCATTTTTCAATTTGATAAATTTTGTTATCGAAAAAAATAAATAAATGATGCTTTTGCTTGAGGGGAGAGGAGTATTGGTACAGGAACCGTGCCAGCAGTATACCAGCCGGTATCTTCTAAACATATCAGATGTGATGATAGTAAAATCTGAGTTTTTTGGTCTTTTCTTACCTTTTTCCTGTAATCTTGTTCAGCTAGCTTGAGAGCTGCATCTTTTCTTAGTTCTATCCATTTTGTTAGAGAGGGGGTAGACAAAGAACAAACATGAACAGGTACAGAGGTTAAAGGTTGAGACGTACTTGATTGCTATCTGAGACTCCACAGCAGAATTACTAGCTGTACAATTTGACCATGATAGTCAGCTTGTTGCAGCCTTCTTTGATTCTTCTTCCCCTTGTTTGGTTTGAAACCTCTCTTCTATAAACTTATTAGTGGATTTTTTAGTGTGTGATGTGAAAATTTTGTAAGCACTAAGACAAATATTCATCAATTAAAATCTGTCCCTGACCTATGGTAATTGTGTGCTTGTTCTCCTTACCTTATTCACTGTTTCTTGCTGAAATGGTTGTTGGTGCCGGTACAGGGATGTTTCTCTGCTGCACATATTCTGCTTATGATATTGCCAAAACGTTGAAAAACTTGCAAAGAACAACTGAGTGGTTGGTACAGGTCTGAGCAAAATTGGTACAGACCTGATATGCTTTACTGATTTAAAATATTACTAGACCGCTGATATTTCCCAAAATCAAAAGTGAAGTGTCGAAAATGTGAAAAATCAGCTGCTGAAGAACAGCTTAGTGATTGGTAGTACGTCTCAAGTGGTACAGGTCCGAGCTGAGTTGGAACAGATCTGACCTGTTTTGGCTGATTAACGTTTCCTAAAAGCATATGCAAAAACCAAGCTTACTTTATATATATATATATACTATTATAAAAGCATCTAAGAATTGAAAGGTCCATTTTTTATCATGGTTTTATTATATCCATTTTATCCCTCAATTAGACGGATAATATTTATTTTTGATTGATCAAACGTATATAATAGCGTCCATTGATCCCCTCTTTCTCTCCATTTCTTTCTCATATATATTATTATTTTCATAATATTATTATTTTTATTTAGCAACCTTGTGCATATTTGTTAAGAAATTAATGATGATAATATATGTTAGAATAATTTACTTTTCTTGCCATAAAAATCATGAATCATTAATTCATATTGTGCAAAAATCTCATCCAAGATTAAATATAGTCTTTATTATAGGTTTTTTCTATAATTTGGTGAATTTATAATTTAATATTAGATAAATGTATATTTTTTTTATCTTATAATGTTTTAATATTTAAATAAAAAAGTCTACTGCTGAAGAACAGCTTAGTGATTGGTAGTACGTCTCAACATGCTGAAGAACAACGAGCCGGTATATAGCTAGTATTAACAAATACGCACGGATCAGCATGGTTGGAGTGGCGACAAAGATTTTCACAGTGAACAAAAAGGTAAACATACACAGAATAATTATATAAGAGAAAATTACTGAACCCCGTTTATTCAAAAAATAAATGAATAAGTAAAACGTACAGTAAGAAGAATAGGTCGAGACATCATAAATGTTAATCTCCTTCCTATGATAATACAAAAACAATACATGCAAATCCTGCATCTCTCACTTATCTAATTTTACAATCTTCAGCTTGATATCATAATAATTCACTACAAGCAAACTCAATAAAATGGTTAAGATTTTGTGAACTCCGTGAGTAATTTTTTTATTTGGCCTCAGTTTTGTGAGTGAGAGGCAGCTATTAGTGCTGCCCCAATACCAGATCCATCATTCGCATGCATGATCTTAACCGAATCCTTTACCTCTTCTCCCAGCAACTCATCAAGAGTTCTCATAAGACATTCACTAAAGACAGTGTAGTGCTCGAAAAGACCTCCATCTATTGCAATAACTGTCCGTTGCTTGTCATCACTCAAAGTGTCGCGCCCGATCTTTTTAATGATGCCATAGATTCCAGCTGCCGCGAGTCTGGCAGCTCGTTTGGCAACCATGTCACAAACATCAACCACAAACTTTCTGGTCTTAAGTGAGGTGTTATGTATCCCTAGAACCTCCTTGAGCTGTGCCCCAACTTCTTTTAGATCGGAAGACTTGTCATGATGGATTCTCGACATTTGTGGTGTGCGTAGTATAAATGGAGTCTCGAGTTTTGGAGGAATAAAGTCTCCAAAAATAGGGTATTCTTGCACAATCTTTAAAAGAATTCTTCGTACAACCTCTCCCAAATACATGCCGGAGACCAATTTCTCAAAAATCTGCTCCCCAGGATTCAAGCTTTCGAAATCCATGGCCTCATCAAATTCAGTAATCGGAA
This sequence comes from Schoenoplectus tabernaemontani, assembly GCA_037127355.1. Taxonomy (NCBI): domain Eukaryota; kingdom Viridiplantae; phylum Streptophyta; class Magnoliopsida; order Poales; family Cyperaceae; genus Schoenoplectus; species Schoenoplectus tabernaemontani. Next base: position 11,811,284 of record CM073752.1, read on the forward strand.
GGAGTGGTGATTTGAAGTTCCCCCATTCCATGTTGATCACCATCTCCCCGGACTCCGGAAGTTCACCATGCCATTTTGAGATTGTACTTGCACGCTCTACATAAGCAGCATTTGAACCGGTACCCAAAATAATACCGGCCATCACATCACTATCATCGTACCTTCCCCCAACTAACGTACCGACTGTGTCATTAACCAATGCTGTGACTTTCATGTTGAGCCCTTGTCTTTCCATTGCTTCGGTCAACTCTTCCACAACATCCTTACCTATTGCCTCCTCTATGCAAAAGCCCTTTGTCCACTTGATAAGAGTACCGGAAGAAAGAGACAACTGCTTCACAGGAAAAGAGAATGTGAAGCCAAGCTCTCTCTGCTTTCCCTCTAGTAGCTTGTACTTCTCGCCTTCCGTGGCAACAAATCTGGACAGTGCTTCTGCAATAAAGTCAAAGAGATCGTGACATGAGCCAATCATGAGGTGAGGAGGAATTGAAACCTCTTGGGGCTCTTGATCAACCACACGTCCTTCCTTCCCGCCTAGTTCCACACGCAAAACCCGAAAGTTTGTCCCACCAAGGTCTAGTGCATAGAACAAACCTTTCTCATCCCCGGTGGGGAGTTTGTCAACATAGCTAAGAAGCATCTTGAGCTTGCTGCCTCCATCTGACGCGAGGCCTGCATGCATTTCAGTTTCCATTGCACTTGCAATTTGTTTTAGTTTTTCTAACGGTAGTGCACATTTTGACTCTATTTCGGCGAATGCTTCTTTTACCTTTCCCCAACTGACCCCTTTCGACCGCTTGCGCATGATCAATACTGCCACCACACATGCAACCGTTGCAACTGTAACTGCTGAGAAGACCACCCTTCTTTCCATATCTTCCTTGGTATATGTCTCTCTGTTCTTTTTACTTTTGCTTGTTTATGATATCAAATCTAAAAAAAATACCAATGTTTAATTTAACAATGGAGAATTAAGGTTTAAATAGAATGTAGAAGGATTATCATAACTCCCCAATTTCTTACAGTTAAACATGAACAATGAAAGGATAAAAAAAGATGTTGAGAAATTTGCGGAGAAAATTCAATTAGTTATCCGAACCAAAAATAGAATTTAAAAAAGTTTGACAACCAGTTGGTGCCCTATTATGGGAGAAATAATTACGCCACTTGATAATTTTAGCCTTAAAAAGCGCAAATCCTGATTTTTTGGCAATTTAAAAATAGAACGGTGTTTATCCTTTGGCTTTGGGTCCACCTCTAACGGGTTATGGTTCTAATAGTGTTTTATCTTTCATGATATACCTAATATATCATACCAGAAACTTTTTTTTTGGAAGTGGATACTCTCACAGAATATTAACTACAAAAGAATTGCTGCATTATTTGTGAAATAGAAGAAATGAACTAGAATTGAGTTACGACAACTACCTGATGCAAGAAATGAGAACAAAATGGTTAAATCCAAAATAAGTCTCTGTCACGCATCAGCTCAAAAGTTTGCTAATTTGCCTCTGATCAAAACATATAAGGATTCAGGAACAAGATTTCAACATATATGCTTAATGAATTATAAAAATCCCTAACAATGGCACACTGCTTGATCATAAAAAAATATTAGTTCATTGATTTTTCTAATTATTCAACAAACAAATTAAGCTCCGTTAATTAATATAAGTATATAACCAGAAAGTTTGTTTTAAAACAGTGTTAATTTAGCATTTTAATTGTAGTTGCTTTAAAGAAATGATCTTAGAATAGTTGCTTTAAACTTAGCCTTTTTTATTTCAAACTTCAAAATAACTAAATGGTTATAGAATTCACACCACTCAAGTCTGTTTCTAAGTAATATAAACATGGTACGTGTATTATGATTAGCTTATTAAAGAAAGGCCGAGTCTAGCTTTTCCTAAAAGCTCAAAGTCACCTGTGGATATTGCTCCTTCGACCAAATTTCTTAAATTTTATATTTTTGGGACTGATCACAGCCTTCCCTAATAATTTTAGTATCAAATTCAATTGGAACACCCAAGCTCTCTAATGCTAATTTCTTTTATTGGACTGAGGAAAACATAATGTTGTTGAATGACATAGAAATGATGTTAATTGTGCTATCTGGTAAGCACTGGAACATGGAGATTTGATGTACTTCATTGCCAGATCCATTCGACTGGTAAGTGGTAATGGCATTGGCTTCTCGGCTGGTACTGTATCAACTAGCACCTGCTGTCTCGAGCCTAAACAAACTGCACCACATCGCGATTTATTATGTTTTGCCTGTTACTAGTAAGTTTCATCTGTTATTCTCGTTTTATGTGGCCTTTAAATTTGTATTTTACCTAGGGGTGTTAACGGATTGGATAATATCCGATTTTATTCGTGATCCGATCGAAAAATAATGAAAATTATCCGATCCATATCCGAATCCGTATCAGAAATTCATTTACGGATGCGGATACGATAAGACCTTTACATATCCGTATCCGACCGTTTAGCTATTATTCATCGATATCCGACATTATCCGAAGATATCCGATCCGATATTATCCGATTTTATCCGAATAAGTATCCGAAATATTTCTATTATATATTTTTAATTAGATATTTAGCTTTCATTATAAATTTAATTTATTTTATATTTAATTTATGTTAATGTATCATATTTTTTTTATAATTCATTGATACATTTAAACTACTAATATAATAATAATAATTAATATTTATAATTTATAATTAATGATTTAATCATAAAATACTATACAATTTTTTTAATGATACATATAATATTTTTATTTAATATCCGAAATATATCCATATTCGTATTTATATCCGTCCGATATCCGATATCCGTATCCGATATCCGTCGAATATCCAATTCGTATCCATATCCGGATCCGGATCCGAAAAATGATAACGGATACAATAAGAATATTATCCGTCCGTATCCGATCCATTTACACCCCTAATTTTACCACAGCTGGTACTGTTGGGGGCTCTTTCTTATCTTCCCTTGAAACCCTTTTTTTTTTTTTTAATAAATGGAGTGAATTAGAACTAAATGTGTGGGTAAGACTCAAAAGCGTACCATATGTATATCTTTTTTTAAAGATAAAATGATATAGAGAGATTGGGCACTTTTAATTACACTGGGAGGCCTTTCATAGGATGCTAATTATGTCTAATTAATTAGTTGAATTGTTGTTTGAATGCTATATATGTTGTACTTGAATAGGGGGGGATTCACAATTATCCATTAGTTTTTTACTATAGTGATTTTGTAATAATAGGATTAGCCTGATCACTATTTTAAGAGGAAACAAATTAAGATAAATTAGCAAAACATATATTTCGGCCACTTTATTTCTTATTAATACTGAAAGTGAGACTTTTATCTCAAGGACTCGAAGCTCTTACGAAATTAGTAAACAAACTAAAATTACTAATACAACAAAATAAGTAAATAAATAAACAAATGGGATTTTATGCACCGAGCCACCATGAAATCATCGATTATCGTTCCAAAATAACATTAATATTATTTTACACACACAAGTGACTCCATCAAAATAACATTAATATTATTTTAGATAATTTGAAACAAATATTTATTTATTTTTAACTGTTGTCTAGACACTACATAAGCGACTCGCAATTTTTCGGGTGTATTTTTTCGTTTTCGTGATTTCGGTTTCATCATTATTATTTTCGTGAGTTCTTATTTTTCTAAGTGTATTAATAATGACATCAAATCAACCGCTCTAAATTGTTATTGGCATTTTATTTTTTTCTTGGCGTGCTTTGTAGTTTGTATAGATAATAGAGCGCGGAGTCGCAGAATATTTAAATATGAATATATAAGTCCAAATAAGAGATGCAAAATGCAGAGACATCGTACCAGTTAGATGTGCACCATGCAGCGACATCTTCGTACCAGTTAGATGTGCACTTGCGGTCCCCATATGCGTGGTTCAATTTATATGGCGACACTTGCAGAGTTACTATCACGAACCGCCAACTTGACCATCTATGTCGAAATTAAAAATTCTACGGACATACTACAAAAATGTACATAAGTTACTTATCATAAAATGTAAATTTTTACATAAAAAAATTCAGGTATTTACATTTAATATAAGAAATTATATATGGTTCACTTTTCACGCTTACAAAACATCAAACCTACTGCTAGAGATATAGATGTAATTTAATTAATCTGATTGATCTAATTTGAAAGAATATGAATTCAAAACTATAGAATAATATTTATTAATCCGTACCGTGCATCATTTTTCTTTTAAAAAGATCCAATTATAATATTAATGAACATAATATTTTTCAGTTTCTTTTTAGATTGGCAGTACGAACGGCAGAAAATGCTGCTATTTCTCTCCATGACTCTTAACACCAAGCAAAAAGAAAAAAAAATGATAACGGACTAAAATACATGACGCTAACTGACACCGATATACTAGTGTACACACACCGACGTTCAACCTACTTCAATCGGCATTAGGCATCGTCTTAAATTAAGGTCGGGCTTAACTAGGGCGGCAAACGAGCCGAATTCGAGCGAGCCGGGTTTAGCTCAAGCTCGGCTCATGGAAAATTCGATTTGAGTCGAGTCAAACTCGTGAAATGTTTCGAGCTGAAAAACCTAATTTAAACTCGGCTCGTTATTATTTGAGCTAGCTCACGAGCCAATGTATGTACGTTGACTCGGGTTGATATTTAGATTTAATACATCTATAAACTATAAGGTTAATATATCTACAAAACTGGTACATGAGTTAGTACAAAATTAATATATCAATAAACTATGTTTTCAATGGCATATTTGCTACACTAACTTGAACAGATGGACCAGGGAAAAAAACTATCGAGACAGATATATGAGTCGATTCACCAGTGAGTAAGAGAAGTCATTAAACCCCTGAGATGGTGAGATGATAAGAGATAACGAGAGATGTGTTATCGGATTAGGATTTGACAAAAATAATTTATAAACTATTATTATTTGAGCCGATTCGAGTCACGACTCGAGCCACGACTCGAGCCAACCTCAACTCATTTAACTATCGAGCTAGATTAGCTCGAGCCAAATTAGCTCGAGTCAAATTAGCTCGAGCTAGATTAGCTTGAACCTGAGCCGAGCCCGAGCTTTTTTGTGCAGCCGTAGTCTTAATAGACTTACGAGAGGGTCGAATAAATATTAGATTTGTAAAGAGTCTTTAAAGGGTTGAATGTCAAAGACTTAATTTTTAAAGAGTAAGCTAAATTTTTGAGAGACGTGGTCCTTATCAGATCTTTCGGTCCCTAAGGACCGAATAAAAATCAGTTTCGAAAGAAATTTTATCTTTTTAATTATTATTTTTTTAAGATTTTAAATATAATTAAAATACAACATAAAAATTAAAAATTAAAATAAAATTTATAATTATAAATATGAAAAATAGCATTTTTTTTAAAAATATTTTATAATTTTTTAGATTTTTAAATGCAATAAGAACACAATGATTTGAAAAGGATTGTGTTTGAAAAAAAACTTAAGAATTTGGGAATGACAGAGTTTGATAAGGACTAGGTGAGATTTTTTTTTATGTAGTGGGTTAGATTTATTAAAGACTGAATTTGATAAGAGCGGATTGAAAATGATTTGTTTCTTCAGAGTTAAATCTGACTCTTATTAAACCCAATCCTTAAAAAAGAGAAGGGACCGGACCTGAATGAAGGGAGACCAGATAAAAATCGTATTTCTCGAGGAACAAAAGCTTAGACTTTATAAATTATGTCTAATCGGCATCATGCTCTCGAGTTCGACTAGATTCAGACTCTTAGGGCCTATTTATTGATGTTACAGTCAGTAGCGGAACTTCAATCACTTAAAATCACATTTAAGAACAGTGGCGGAGCTAGAAATATATATCTTAGTGGGGTCATTTAATATAATTAAATTAATTTTATTATTGTTTAATGATCTAAAATACGAGTGGTGTCAATAGTGATAATATGAATGAAAATATTTGTAGATTCAAATTGATATAAAGATAATAAAAATAAAAATAAATTATTATTATTAAGTATAAAATTAAAAATAATTTGAAAAATCAATGATGTCAGTTGCACCCATAATCTTCTATGTACTTTCGCCACTGTTTAAGGGGCCAACCTATATACTCTATAATGATTTATATAAATTATTAATTAATTCTTTATTAAATTTTAAGTTTAAGAGAGGAGCCCAAAATCAAATAATAAAACTCCGCCACTAATTATTATATACGTGAGAAAGAAAAAAATTAGCCTAAACTGATTATTTTTTATTCATACATAAAGTAAAATTCTATAACACCCAATCTCTTTACCTGTCGGTGGCCGAACAGGCCCTTATACTGTGGTACGGGATATATTCTATCAAATGTTTTGTTCGACAGTCAAATCAAGTGTCATACTTAATATAGAGTAACACTTTCCTGTATTCAAACCTGAACATAAAAATTACAACGTTGCTGCCATAACAAAAACAACATATGTAAAAGATTTTTTTTTCTCCAACTTGCACAATATGACAACCACACGTGTATCAAAACTTATCCAATTCGAATCTAATATGATTAAATGATTCAAAAATAAATTAACCGGATGCGAATCAATCCAACTGATCCGTTTAATTATATTTTTTAGATTTATTTTATAATTTAATGCTAATAAAAACTTATATATACATTAATTAAGATTAATTATATATTAATCAATATTAAGTTACTTAAAAATAATTAATAAATATTTTATTTTATTTTAGTCGGATCAGATCATTGACCTGATTTTAAAAAGGTTGAATCAAAAAAATAAAAAAATAATAATGATCCCAACTGAATTCGACTCAATTCGACCCATTGATTATTGCCCTACAGCCACATAATGCTACATAATCTAACAATTATATTCATTAAACTCTAATGGTGAAAAAAATATATTTTTTCGTCATAAATATTAAATTATAAAAGAACTATATATATCGTACTAGTTACATTTCTTTTATAAAAAGAAACATAATTGGATAAGGTTTAAGCATAATTAGTATTTGGATTGTCTCCTAAAGGACTAAGGTTTAAGCATTTCCTGGGTGTTTTTCCTTATTTCAAAGAGATCAAAGTATACACTTAAGTATTTATCTAAAAAAAATATTTTTTCATAAATTAAAAAATATATCCATATTCATATTAGTTATTCACAAATATAATTAACTCATAATGCGATTATAAGAGTACACATCTATATACGGGAATCCGTATCTGCTGCCTCTATGACAAAAAAAACTATGGTAGTGAATTTGACCATCAAATTTATTTAAACAATTGTGATTAAATTAAAAAGTTATTATTAAGTGGATCCTCATAAATACAAAAAAAAACTATGATATCGTCATCATAAAAATAAATGTTTGTGACAGCGGATATATTTCCCGTATTTATGGTCTCTAGCTTACATCCCGATATAAAGCAAAAAAGAAGAAAAAAAAACATATATTGAATTCCCAACCACCATTTCCTGTCCAAACAATTCCGTACAAATAAGGTAAATAATGCTGTCATACCGCAGCTGACTGTTACCCCATTTTTGTTTTCCCTCTTAACTGCTAACCAAAAGATCCCATGCTAGCTCCTCTGCGGCTCTGCCTGCAGGCTGTAAATTCAATTGCTATTTATTTAGCTGAAAAAAATTAAATAATAACTGTGCATAACTTCAAACAAAGCATTAATCATCCAATACATGCTAATAGAACAACATTCAAATTCCGTATGGAGACGATATGGATATCAAATTCTCTCATCCTTATCTAAAAATAAAAAATAAATAAATAAAGAGAGGATCCGGTGCCATTAACTTTAGTGACATCTGATGCCATCAATTTATTTTTTAATTTATATTTTAAAATTTAATACTTAAATTTTGAATCCAAATTATTGACTTTTTTCATTTTTATGATAGATGTATGTTCGTAAATTTTCATAATTTTTAGAGATCATTTCATACTAGATCAAATGATATTAAAAAGAGTGAATCTAATTAACTATGATTGATTTATTTGTCCGTATTCATTTTATTATCATTTGATCTACTATGAAATGATTTCTAAAAATTATGAAATTTTACAAATATAAATTAAAAGATAAATTAATGGTATTAGATGGCTTATCATAAAATTATTTTATGAAAAATTAGTGACATCAGATTCCTTGTCGTAAACAAAATCAGTGTAAAAGCTATTCTACTATTCTGGTAAAATGGTCGAATCGCAAACCAAAGATGCACTTATTAGGTATTACTATCATTTATATTTATTTATTGTTGTCAACAACAACATTAACATCATTATGATCATTGATATTATTTTGATTTCTTAATTTTTGTTGTTATTATAATACATAATTCATCCAGCACAACTTTTAATTATGTATCTATTATATAAAAAATAATATATACTTTATTTTATGCGGGTTAGGTCAGATTGACTCGTGATCTTGTTTGAGTCGGATAAAAAAAATTGACCTTATTTTGAATGAATCGGATGAGGATAAAAAATAATAAAATAATGATGATCCGACATGATCGGATTCATTGACACCCACTAATTTAGTCTTATTTTTCTTTTATTAATGAGAGTAAAAGGTTTATGTCGCATTTTTTTTTTTTTTTTTTTTTTAAAAAAAAAACTTGATAGGGGTATTAAAATTTGCTTCATTACAACATATCTAGCGGCCAATTTGTGTACAGGTAAAGTGCCGGCTAGTTTCGGGCATGATTTAAGTTTCTTTTTCCTTGGTTAAAAAAATAAGATGAAATTACATGGGTGTTGACTGCCAAGGCTTAACTGACAAGAATAAATACAGGACGTTTTAATATTTGTCTCTAGATTTATGGATGAGTTGGGAGTAAATTTGGGTCATCATAATGAAAATTATTTTAAAATTTTATTGCTCATATTTTACTAGTTTTGAGATATAAATATTATCAGTAGAACAAAATCTGTAATTATCTTCCATTTCATTTTAATTTATATTCATTAAGTACTCCATTGTTAAAATTATTCTATTATTTTTAGTTATGCTCAAAATTAACTTTTATTAGTTAAAACTTATAATACTTTATTGTATTATACAAATTAATTTAATTTTTATGTGAGTTAATAATGATAATAATTTAGAATTAAATTAATGATGATTATTGAGTAATGATGTTATTATATAAGCCATTACATTAAAAATATTATGGTTATCTTTATTTTATTGATGGCTTGCCAAATCTTTATCAATACATTTTTTTGATATATAGATATGTCAACGTGATATATGACTTTTCCATTTTTATCACCGCACTATATAAATGATATATAAATTTTTACTACTAAATAGCTTGATATTAATACATGGTTATTGTTCCACTTTATCAATACATGGTTATTTTTTAATTGCTCGGCTTGACTCATAAATAGCTTGATATTAATTATTTTAATATATCTTGATTATAAATCAGTAAAATATAGATAAATTAATATAATCTAAAAAAATAAAAAAAATACTTATTTACTCTAGCTAGTTTGAATTTAACTTGAATTTAATTTAATTCAACTCGATTTAGTTTGAGTTTAATTTCATTCGTTCATTATTGAAATGTCGCGATATCAAATTTAAAGAACTTTTGGAAAATTAAATTGAAATTGTTAGATTGCTGACCGTTGAGTGGAGCCGTACATTTTTTTTTGGAGGGGTTTTGGTGGGGAGGGGAACATTTTCCTATTATTATTTGTTCTCAAATGAACATCATCCCCTCCCAGCCTCCCTTCTACGTCAATTAACCTTTTTGCTCTCGACAGTTAACAAAAAATAAAATAAAGACAGAAAAACGTCATAAATAATTTATTTTAATTTGCACATAGAAATTTCCATCTGAAAAACGTAGCGTCAAGTGTTATTGAATTTTGTCTGTATAAATTTCTGCTATTCACATAACACAAAAAGTTGGAAAACTAACGAATGAGATGCATTTGGTAAAAAAAAAAAATTTAATTCCTTTTTTGTGGTCAAGTTATATTTTCTTTTTCTTTTTCCAGAGCCAATAGAAATGTACTGATCTGTACAAATTAGCTGTTGTTGAAACTAACAAAAGCGGATGATCAAAGTGTCAAGCACGCAAAGTTAATAGCCCGTGATTCTTTCTTAAAAAACGGTTTTCCTAGTTTGTGGATCTGGATTGAAAGCTTATGAGAAGAATTGCCCCACTGCACACCAGCATTAATTTAAGTTCTTAAATTATATTTTTAATTTCTCTATAGAGTTGTTTAAATGACACATTTCCGTGAAATTAATATATGCAGACACAATATATGGAAAACGTTACATATGTATTCGCAACGAATTTGTGCGAGCCCATGCCGTGATTTTTTTTTATAGTAAGCATTAATTAATTTATAATTTTAATAAAAAGTATGACAATTTCCTCTTTTTTATTTATTTTCAGTTACTTAAAAAAAAATATAAGTGATGTTCTCCCACCCGACAAATTAAAAAAGACAATGATATTGTTGGTTAAAAAAAAGGAGTCACGAATGGACTGACATCTTTGTAAAGTTAAAAAAAAAAAGACGTCCCACTGTCATATTTATTATTAAAATTTTAATTAATAAGTATTTTTTATTAAAATTTAATTAATTAATATTTAGAGTAATTAATACTTATTATTAAAATTAAAATTTAATTAACGTTTATTATAAAAAATCACGAGGGTGCATGTATTTTACATTTTACAACACTTGACTTGTTTGTCATTAAATTATGCTAAACACAGAGAAAACATAAATTTCAATGTAGCATCGTTTATTTATTTGTGCTAAAATTATTCTATCACTAGAAAACCCTTTTATTTACAATATGACAATAAAAGAAAGAATAAGAAGAACAAAGTTCTAATTAATTTGCATAGTTCAAAAATAGAAAGGTCGTATTTGTTGTATACGAATTAGTTCTAATTCGAATTGATCAAAAATTAATTTATTTTATAAATTTGTAAAATTCACTACGTACGATAAATCGTCGATATGTTCATAGACTTATATGCGAGTAAAAAAGAATGCGAGTCACACGTATTGTTCAAGAATTTTATGTTTCTAAAAAAATATTTTCAGTTTTCGGTACATAGTTGACTAGGCGTATACTCAACATATCATAGGAATGTGATAGGAGAATAATAAAAAATTTTGACAATTTTAAAATTATTTCTTGTGAAGTTATGATATAAATTAATCGATCAGTAGTTCAGTACTTCCAACCTTTATTATTGATTAATAATTAATTATCTCCCACCTTTGGGTTCGTTTGAAACTCTGCTCTGCTGCCATTAATAACTATGACAGAATCTTCAGTTAGCACTTAGTGTGGTCAAATGATGAGAGCTAAATTCACAAAATTGAGAGCTGAGAGAGCTAAATTTCATTGATGTTTTTTTTTATCAAAATATTTTATGGATCATCTACTTATTTAGCGTATTTTTTTTTCAGTTGTCTATACTTTGTGTGGTCAAATGATCATACACAAAAAACAATGAATTTTTTCCTTTAAAAAAATTTAAGGTAAAAATTCATGTTAATAAAAAAATATTGACAGTCTTCAACAAAATATAAAAAATTGAATGGTATAAAGAATGTAATTTTGATATAGTTTAGCTGGAAATTAAAATATTTATTATTCATAATATCACCTTAATTATTAAATATAAATAGATATAAATGATTTCTGCTCTCAATATTGTAAATTATGCGCTTAAAATAGCACTGCCCTAGTAATGCGACCGTCAGATATGTTACATGATTCTGGAATGGTTCTCCGGGTCCCGTCTGTCAGTAATCTATGATAGGAACTGTTATAAACAACGATGGCAGCGAATCCAAATCTAGTTGATGAGACTTTTGATTATCCCAATTGCAAGGACACACTTGAGCATCTTTCGCAAATCAGAATCGTCCCTTTTAGATCACTTATAAGTATAAACTCAAATAAACGGTTTATATATCATTTGATGCTCCTATTGTACACCTTACGTTGGAGTTGATCCACGATTGTCTCGTTCCGGGGTTCTGAAATTGTGAAAATAGAAATTGGAAAGAAAAAAAGGGCTGACAAGGGGCAAGTAGAGAAGCAAACCCTAGCTTCATCATTCCCAAATTCTCTCCAAATCAATCCCATTTAACGAACAAATAAACAATAATCGCATTTAAGACATAAACTTCTTTCTCTCCCTTTCCAATGGCGGGAGTGAAGGAGGAGGAGGAAGATGGAAGGAGCGAGAGTAGCAACTACACGTCGGAGGATGAAGGGACGGAGGATTACCGGCGGGGAGGCTACCACGCCGTACGGATCGGAGATACCTTCAAACAAGGCACCTACGTCGTACAAGCAAAACTTGGGTGGGGGCATTTCTCCACTGTCTGGCTCGCTTGGGACACCTCTCACTCGGTAACAACCTATTCCTATTTTTCGGCGCTTATATAAGTCCATAATGGTGATTGTGGCTTAATTCTAAGAAGAATATAAATCATTCCATTTTGTTCATTTGCGGTGTAAGCTTCTAGTTATCACTTGAAGTTTGCAGATATTTGTTCTTGTGTCTTTTCTCTATGCAGACTTGTTGTATGTTCTTACTTGGAATTGGTTATTCCAGAGAAGAGTTAAACGGCAAATAACCCTCTGTTTTCATATTAAAATTGGTGCTTGGGATAGTTACAATGCCCAGGCTCCCCACTCTTGTTCCTCCCAAATTTTCCAACCAAACAGTTGCTGGAGTTCATATCAATTAGGCATGCTTATTAGAACAACTACACTGTGGGATTAAACCAAATTTGGTGGAGAACATTCACTTTGTTCCCCCTTGATAAGAGACGTAACATTTTTAACTTCTTGTTTGCTGTGGGAAAAGAGCAATGCCAATAATTTCAAGAGGACTTTTTGTCTGTTTTCAATTTTTATGTCATTGGTAAATGTTATGAATTTAATAAGATAAAATCAACTCCTATGCATTCTTATCTTTGAGTTGGCCTGACAAATAATTTTAAGTAGAAAATGTTAACTTTCCTATTGCCAAAATCACAATTATATTCGATAGGTAATGCCTGTTCTGTATTCTTACCTTAACACTCACAAAATCCTGAAACCAAACAATATGTTGGCACGCAGTACCCAACAAATTCTTAATTTTCCTCTTTTCTTTTCAGCGATATGTTGCATTAAAGGTGCAAAAGAGCGCACAACACTACACTGAGGCAGCCATGGATGAAATAAAGATCCTAAAACAAATCGCTGAAGGTGACCCAAGTGACATGAAATGTGTGGTTAAACTGCTGGATCACTTTAAGCACTCTGGTCCCAACGGATCACATGTGTGCATGGTCTTCGAGTTTTTGGGTGATAACCTCCTTACTCTTATCAAATATACAGATTACCGTGGCATCCCTCTTAATATGGTCAAAGAAGTTTGTCGCCATGTTTTAATTGGTCTAGATTACCTCCACCGAGAACTCTCCATCATTCATACAGACTTAAAACCTGAAAACATTTTATTGTTGTCATCTATTGATCCATCAAAAGACCCGACAAAATCAGGTGCTGAGCTTATTTTACCAAAACCAAAGGAGGCTGATGATGCAGCAGTTGCAAAGCCGATAGTTACTGTAGCTTCTTCATCAAATGGTGGTTTGACAAAGAATCAGAAGAAAAAGATCAAGAGGAAGGCAAAGAAGGCAGTAGCTGCCACATCAGCATCTGGTGCTGATGTCACTGAAGATTCTTCAGATAAGGGGGACACAGATTCTGATGCAGGGAGTGTAGAGGGAAAGAACAAGGAGAAGAGGAGAGGCAGTAAGGGAACAAGAAGGAGAATGGCAATGGAGGTCGATTTGAGGTAAATTGAACAATTGATTTTCTTAGAATTGCAAGCCAATAGAGAAGGCAACTTATTGGACAATTTTGTCATATATTAGTTGACACCAAACTTGTTACATTTGCAAGGGGAGAGTAGAAAAAAGAACAAGTTGCTTGTTGCTTCTAGCTATCCAGAATGAACTTGCGAACTAACTAAACCTCTTGTGGTATTGAGTACCCTGTGACTAAGGGCAGCATTGTCAAGATTTAATGGATTTTTAGCTCTTCATGTGCATTAATTGAAGGGTATGATGTTATTTGCAAAAACCTGAGAAAAATCTGGATGTTATGCAAATGTAACATGTTTGGTTTTGTTTTGCAATATGTATAATTTTAAATTTTATCAATTTTTTGGTGTTCGTACTTTTCCTCAAGTGTTGCATTTAAATTGCCTAAAAGTTTTTTCATTGTTTTTGTGAACTTGGGAATTTACATGTTATTTAGAATCATGCACGTGTACCTGAAAATTTACAAAATGCAAATGTGTTCCCTGCAAAATGAAATACACAATTCATGAAGGAACATGCCATATATGGATGATTTGGAAGCTCTGTTCGTGTATAACCATGGTTTTAAATGCTCCTTCATACCTATGCCCAAATTATCATTCTTCACTGTTTCTCTATACACACTTGCACAGCTTAAGATTGTTCAGGTAGATTTAACAAACTTGAAGGGAATAGGTACAGGTTAAACTTTCAATTTTATAGGCATGTCATTTATTTTTGTTACGGTATGTGTTGTCAGTCCATACCTGGCTACAAAAAAAAGTTTTTTTTTTTTTGTAGGTGCAAGTTGGTGGACTTTGGTAATGCATGCTGGACGTACAAGCAGTTCACTAGTGATATCCAGACAAGGCAGTACAGGTGTCCTGAGGTAATTCTCGGGTCAAAATACTCTACCTCAGCTGATATGTGGTCTTTTGCTTGCATTTGTTTTGAGCTTGCCTCCGGAGATGTTCTTTTTGATCCACACAGTGGGGACAATTTCGACCGTGATGAGGTCAGCTATCCATTTTTCAACTATTTTTTTCTTTAGCTTCCTTTGTCAAGCTTTGGTTCTATAGGAATGTATATGTGGTTAGGTCATCTGAACTTTTTGCAACTTCATTGTAAATGCTGCAATGTCTTGGGTATAAAGTCAAAGTTTTGACTGAGCAAAATTATCTAGTTGTTCAAGTGGTAGCTAACTAGGATGACCTCCGAGAGGTTATGAGTTCAAATCTCCATGTGTGCTAATTGGAATTTTGGAGCTAGACTTCTATCTTTCTATCCAAAAAAGAAAAAGAAAAAAATCACTGAGATTTTTGGGTTTTGAGGCAGTAATGTTAGGTCATTGTAGTTCTAGATGTGGAGCAATGAGGTTTAGTTTTGTTTATTTGCTTTTTTTTTTTTTGGGGGGGGGGGTGTTGATTTAATCCATTTGCATTGAAGAGAGCCAGAGACTACGGGCCAGTTATATATCTTGGATTGTTGGTTTGCATGTTGAGTAGTTAGCAGCTGTCAGCTTTGATAATATTGGGGATCATGTCTGGTCTAAGTCTGGGTTGGGATCAGTGTCCTTCTATGTTGTTGAAAAATATTCTGGAAGTTACCAGATTCAGATTAGGCAAAGATCGTGGAACCCCAAAGTTGTCATTATCACAAGGCACAGTCTATTTTGTATCATTATTCCTTGCCCTTTTACCTGTACTGAAACTCAAGTGGCATAATATTTTGCACATTGTGGAGTGAATTAAAATTTCTGTGGTTGTTATCCTATGTAATCCTGGTAGCTGGCCTTTTTATTATTGTAGAGTCTGTATCAATTGATATACATTTTTGTATAGTGTAAATAATACTTTGGAAGTTGCAGCATGTAATATTATCTAATACTATATATTTTTTGTATACAGGATCACCTTGCACTGATGATGGAGCTTCTTGGTATGATGCCCCGAAAGGTAGGACCATTCATGCATTTTTCGAAGGATTGCATTTCTGTATATGAATAACATACTGTGAGGTTTTATTTTACTAGGAACTGCAAGCAACTGGTGTATTGGCTGGTGCGGGAACTGTACAGTTTACTGTGGGACCTGAACTTGTGGCCTTTTTCTTAGGTTTTCTGCCTCATATTTATATATCAGCATAGCATTTACTTCTTATTCTTGATGTTAGCCCCCAAAAAATTTAATAAAACATCATCCTTGTTTTAGTGCCAAATGTTTGGTACTAGTTCAACACCATGCCAAGTCCTATCCCTTGCTCTGTACTTGCAATACTCGTATTTTATTTATTAGAATAATGGATGTCATATCATATCTTCTCTTTCTGTAGATTGCCTTGGGGGGTCGGTACTCACGGGAGTTTTTCAACCGTTATGGTGACTTGAGGCACATACGCCGATTGCGGTTCTGGCCTCTAAATAAGGTTCTAATTGAAAAGTACGAGTTCAATGAAAGGGATGCTAATGAAATGGCTGAATTTCTAGTACCAATTCTAGATTTTGTACCAGAGAAACGACCAACAGCAGCTCAGTTGCTTCAGCATCCCTGGCTCAGTGTGGGGCCCTTCACACGTGAGCCTTCCCAGCCTCCAAATCAAGAAATTTCGATGAATGATGGTGAGTCAGATAAGAAGAGGAAAGAGAAGGAAGAGAGAGACGCAATGGCAGTTGAGCTTGGCAATATTGTCATTAACAGTTCGTCCAAAGTTGCAAAGGACACTAAACCAAAGCCATCGACTGTTCTTTCTTCTAGGTAGATAAGAAAATCTGTTTTTGTTGAGTTTGTGTAAGTGGGCAGTGGATGGGTGATAAACTTTCGATTTGAGAAGAATTAGATCATGGTATTAGCTTTTGTAGTTTTTTTGTAGCTTTGGCGGGTGTTTGATTCTCTTGGGGCTGCTGCGAGTGTACCTCGTATGGTTTGGATGTATTCTTTTTTCTTTGTAAAACGCCGAACATTCTTCAGATTCTTTTAAGAAACATTTTGACGAGTGGATTTCTTTGCATGTGGTATGCGTGGGTTATTGTTGCGAAAAGGCCGGTAATTGCTGGTTAGATGATGTGGGCAGTAACTTCTTTATTCAATTTCGAAAGAGATTGCATCTTACTAAAATTTCTCGGTGCAAACTGCAGAGGAAAAAGAGTAAATTTCGTTTTTGTTACAAATTGATAAATCAGGTTTGGTTCGTCTCTTTATAATCATTAAACTTAGTATTTATTTTAAGTCATTTTCATTCAAAATTTTAATAAAATTGAAATTATTATCCATTGAAATATCATTTATTACCTTTCTTAAATATATTTTTTGAAGTGACTGCTTGCTTAAATTGCATTAAATAAAAGAAAGTTTTATAGAGGCAAGTGCCCTCTTCCCTGGATATTTAAAAAATCTTTTATATCCTATAAAATTTTTTTTTTTCCGCATCCATCAATTATTTAAATTATTTAATATTTATTAAATGGATCTGATATTTTAAAAATAAAAATGTTGACTTAAAAAGCTCAAAATACTTAAAATTTTTGTATCTCATAAGATTTTCATATAAAAAAAATAATGAGCATGATAAATTAAAATTTAAAATGATTTGATGTACTTTTTGAGTTAAATTCATGAAAGATTTTCATGAACTTAAAGCTCACGATATCTTTATTCTCTCTCTTAAAAAGTACATCACATCATATTTAAATTTTAATTTATCATGCTCATTAAATTCTTTATATGAAAATCTTGTGGGATATAAAAATTTAAAATGTTTTGAACTTTTTAAGTCATCGTTTTTAATTTTTAAAAATGATGTTCAAATATTGAATATTTTATTATTATTTTTAGAGCTTATTTTTAAAAATAAAAAATGGTGACTTAAAAAATCAAAACACTCCAAATTTCTGCATCCCATAAGATTTTCATATAAAAAATTTAATGAGTAAGATAAATTAAAATTTAGAGATGATTTGATATACTTTTTGAGTTAGATCATTGTATCTTTACTATATATATATATATATATATATATATATATATATATATATATATATATATATATATATATATATAGCCTATCCGTGAGTGCTTTTGCAAAAAAAACATATCAAATCATCTCAAAATTTTAATTTATCGAAATAATCGATCGAACCTTTTAATCTAATCTTCATATCAAAATCTATTACTAAATCAAATTTTATATTTTTTAAATTTTTTTTAAGTCATCGTTTTTTTTTTTAAAATGATGGAGAAATTGATATATTATTATTATTTTTAGAGCTGATTTTCAAAAATTAAAAACGGTGAATTCCCCCCTAAAAAAATTTTTGCATCCCGATAGATGATAAATTAAAATGAAGATCATTTAATATGGAGATTAGATTGAGCGGTTTGGATCGATCATTTCGACTTAAAATTAATAATAGAGCTCAATATATACAACGCTCTTGTGTTTTGCAAAGCACCATAGCCTAATTCTTTCTCTATATATATAGAGTAAAGATGCCGTGAGGTTAACTCAAAATTTTAATTTATCATACTCATTAAATTATTTATATGAAAATCTTATGGGATGCAATAATTTGGAGTATTTTGAGCTTTTTAAGTCATTGTTTTTAATTTTTGAAAATCAGCTCTAAAAATAATAATAAAATATTCAATGTTTGAACATCAATTTTAAAAATTAAAAACGATGACTTAAAAATCTCAAAACACTCCAAATTTTTGCATCCCACAAGATATAAAGAATTTAATGAACATGATAAATTAAAATTTGAGATAATTTAATATTTTTTTTGAGTTAATGATAAATTAAAATTTGGAGATAATTTAATATCTTTTTTGAGTTATATATATATATATATATATATATATATATATATATATATATATATATATATATCAGATTACTGCTATACAATAGAGAACAAAGACGACTTTTTGAAAGGTCTACATCTCATACGGTGTGTTTACTTCGACGTCGCGCCGCCCCCCCCCCCCCCACACACACACACAATATTAGCCCAGTATTTTTCAATGCTATTTGCTAGGAAGGATTTCAAAATTTTATCACATGTTTGCTAACCTATATGATGTGTTGAGGGGGCACCAAAATGTACGATTGGACAGCAAAAAGAAACCTGAGACTTATCTTAACTCTGAATCTTTGGTTAAATTGCCTCTCGTTAATTTAGCCTCATGACTGCCAATGCAATCAGCTTGTACTGTTACTACACCTAAAAGCTGGGGCTATCTCAAATTTGAACACCAATATGTGCTTCTTTAAAATTAATCTCAACCTGATTTTGATTAATTGTTTATATAACGCAATTGTATAATAAATAAGTTGACTCTCCTCTTCTTTCAATATATAGTCATAGTAGAATTTTGAATGTATTTGCACATATTTAGGCTCCATTTCTCAAAGGGGAGATCCATTGATAACGGGTTATCTTGATAATTTTGACAACAAATTTTTAAAAATATAAAAAAAATCTATAAATAAAAGAATGTACCTATTAACTTTTTTATTTTTTTTTTTACGTATTTATTTAAAAATTCATTATCAACATCGTCAAGATAGACATTGTCAAGTGATCCCTCCCTTTTCTAATTTAGGATAGAATATTCTATTGAGCAGTGTCCAAACAGTACATCAAAACCTGAGCTTGAAATCAGCTAACACTGTTTATAGTAAATAATTCAAATAGAACGCCATTATTTACAAATTGCTCTCATGATTATGATTAGCCAAATGCCTAAACTATTAACCTTCCCCTTTTAAATGCATAGAAAAATGATATCCATTTAACAAAATCGACACTGATCACTTACCACTGTAAACAGCTAGCTCTCATTTCTGCTTAAAAAAGGATGGTGATCGTATCTTAGCAATCCAATCATCATACCACAATTGGAAAACAAAATTCAAACAAACAATTAAGAGATTTAAAGTAACAGAGGAAGTAACCAAAAAGATTCTTACGCAGTAGTCTCTTGTCCACCACCTTGGGTCCCGGTGCTGACAAAGAAGCCAGCTGGCTTCGCGGCCAATCTCTGCTCCTGCCATAACCTCCCACCCGTTGAATCAAAAAAGGACTTCATCTGAGCTGGCATAGCCCCGAACCGGGTTGGGAATCCAAAAAGAATACCATCTGCCTCCTCAAGCATATTTACCTGTATCTCAGGTATCTCAGTCCCTTTATCTGGTGCCACCATTTGCTCCAGCGCTTCTGCGGAGAGCGTCTCGGAGACGCGAAACAGCACCCCCTCAACTCCATCTAGAGTATCAATTCCTTTCTTGACCGTTCGAGCCAGAATCTCCACATGTCCGTACATAGAGTAGAACACGACGAAGATTCGAAGCGTTCGAGGAAGTTGCTCGGAGATGGTGATGTGGTTCTTGAGATCGCCGGAGTAGGGAATCGGCGGAGGCGCCGAGGTGTGGTGCCTGGGAAGCGAAGCAAGGACATGGTGCGTTTTCTTGCTAGGTACACAGCCCGCTCCTTTACCCATCCTCTAGTAAGAGAAAGGAGCGAAAACAGGAGAAGCCCGGAGGAACGACAAAATTTCCTGAATTGTACCGGGTTTGACCAGAATTGGAGGAGAATCTGTCCGAGAAATTGTCAGACTGCTCGAAAATGGCGTTCAATTTTATACAATAAGAGCAAAAAACTGTGTGTATTAAATGTTAAAAGGTACTGTTTGATGAGGCTATCAGGGACTGAAAGTAGTAAAGTCTTCCGTTGATTTGTCTCTCGTCTGGAAAAAAGCTTCAACTTTCCAAGCCCCCCCCGTCCCATGTATTCTCAAAAGAAAAAAAAATGTCCCGATTTTATACGGTGACGCTCGTGCTGTCGTGCGTGCTGCGATGGTCTGTAAAACTGTAATAGACAAAAAAGGGTTTTGGGTTCGTCCTCGGGGAGAGGTTCGTATCCTGTGTTACTTGACGGTAAAATAACGGTTCAAAATTATAATGATCATCGGATTTGGACAGTGAGCAAGTACAATTATTTTTTTCTCAATTCAGGAAACCTACTTTTTTTATGAATATTTTAACTCTATAAAACACTCGTGATTTGAATTCGTGGGAGAGATCAGTCAACAAAAACGTTGACATATCAGACATTACATCTGCCTGGTGCCTACTAACGGATGATACAAGTTACTTTGAGTTAACAAGTGATACAACCCAATTCGTCAATTTTGGACCGTTATTACGAATAAAGAAGACGATCAGATTTAGTTGATGGCCCCTTTATAATTTTTGTCGTCATTCTAAAATGTGAATATATGATCGTATATGCGGTCCATTTATATTTATACGTTGTGATACTGACTGCATAATAGTATTCATCTATATATTCAATAAAGCGTGATATTTTTTATTTTTTTATCAAATTAAACCTATAAAATCAATCATTTTATATAATTAATGCAAAAAATAAAATTATATTAATATTTTATTTTATTTTTATTTTATATCAAAAATTTTAAATAAATGATCGAGTTAACATTTAAAAAAATAGAATATATATCTATACGTTGAACAACATATGCAGCAATAGCATATTAAGTATCCAACAGTATAAATATTAAAATACGCATTTTAAAATCTTCATTTTACTGTGCAGGAAAAATGACAAATATACGCTCTGTGTGATTGCAGAGCGCCGACAGCCGATTCCACCGGGAGCGTGTATTTCTGTGTTTGTGTTTCCATATATAAAATGGTTTTGGGACCGTACTCAGTGTCAGTGCTGGTGTGATTATCATTCGGTCTTCGGTACTCTCAAAATTGCGGGTACAAAACGATTTTGACAGAAATTTGACTACACTAGCGTAATAAGCTGAAATTGCTTATTTAATTTTTAATTGACACGTTATCAATTTAGTTACATTTTACATATTGACTTCAGTATATCTCTGTCAATATAGTTGTTAATTTATGGACATGATAAATTTTAATTGGTGGAGAAAAAAACAAATCTAAGCTATGAGATACTTGAAATAAATTATAATTGCTGATATAGCATTTCAGAAATATTTTTTAATTTAGCAAGTATATGCTAAATTAGCAAATCTCCTGCATCGCTAAAATTGAAGTTACAAGCATCATGTACAAATAAACAAGTCATTTGCAATTGGAGCTATACAAATATTATAAATCCAAGTGATATTGTCACTGTGGGTATGAAATCGGCCATCAATACTAGTGGTAAGATAAAACAGCCCGTCTCTTAATGAGGGCTTAATGTCTTCATTTTACAATGTTAATAGGAACAAATTAGGACTGTCAGAAAAATTTATAACTCACTGATCGTTTGTAACTCATTCGGATTTGACTTGAATTTAGCTTATTCATTAAGCACGTTATGTTAATAAGCTGAATTTGTATTAGATTTGACTCGGCTCGCTAAGTTTGTTAGACTCATTAGATTATTAATATTTATTATTTACATTATTATATTATAGATTCTAATATATTATATAAATTACAATTATGAAATTATTAATGAAATATGTATAAAATTCCGTAGTAATTGATTTTTGATAATTTTTAAGTTTTGATATAATATATTTATATAAAATATGATTAATTATTAAATAAATTATTAATAATTACTTTAAACTTGACTTAACGAATCAATTTTAAATTAATTAAAATTTTTACAATTGATCTCTAAGTTTAACGTGAATCGGCTCATTTACAACCTGTGACGAGCTTACTGCTTCCTTCGAAAATGTCGAATTTTTTTTTATGCCCAGATGTCAACATGGCATGCTCCGCCTACAAGGCTACAACTCGTATTAACATCCGCTATCAAAATATGACGGCAGAATTCTATTATTATATCTATAATAAATAAAGTTCATAAAATAAAAAATAAAAACTCACCTCTTATTAAATAAATCTGAACTATTTAAAATTTTTCATCCATTCAGATTAATCTATGACAAAATCCTGACATCCCTTTCATCAGCAGACACGGACCCATCAAACCGACAACTCAATATGCTGATACTTCAACTTCACCCATTGTTTTAAAATACAGCCGCATAATATATATAAAATCCGCTTATATTTATACGGTGCGATGTTACATACATAAAAATATAAATTTACATATTCAACAATGTACGTTATTTTTTAAAATATTTATCATATTAACTTTATAAAATTAATTATATTATATTTTTCATTCAAAATATTTAAAATTATATTAATATCTTATTATATTTTTTATTTTACATTAAAAATTCTTCAAAAATAAATGATCAATTCAAATATTATAAGAATTTTTTAAAATACACATCCACATATATAATTCGCATACTGAACCGTATATACACTATATATCACATATACGCTATATAATAATTAACTGCACGCATATTAAAATCTGCATTTTAAAACCTTAACTTCACCCCATGTCCACATGACATGAAAAAAGAGAGGCCCCACCCCATAACAAATAAATTATTCTTTTTGATAAAGTGTGGGACCTCTGCCGTTGCTCAAATAAATTTTAGACTCATTTTCCCTTCCGAAACAAATCGCAGAGGTGGTGAAAGGTGCCAAAAATGCGCTCCAAAGGTCCCAGCTTAAAGAAGACCTGCATCTTTGAGTGCCTTCTCGAAGTCTTCTTCGCTCCTCCAATTTGGCACCTAATTATTACACCATACATATATACAAGTTAGAATAGTTCTGCTTACAGATATATTTGTTACAAGTAATAAAACAAGAAACATGCCAAACTATCATTCGATGTGCATCAAAAAGTATCCAACTAATTGCAATCACACTAATGTGCTACAGAAAATCAAGAAACAAACATGAACTAAAGTACCATTATTCATTAATATTACCTCAGGAATGTAATGATCAAAATGACGCTCTATCTTCTCCATAATCATCTGATCCCTGTTCGTGCATATCAAATTAAATACAGCACCTATATCCAACAAAAATTGTGTGAGCAAAGAAACAACAAGATGGGATACTTCTAAAAATTTGAGAAAAAAATCACTCACCTTTACGACCAAAACGTCCAGCCCTGCCAATCCTGTGCAGGTATATCTCACAATCAGGCTCTGATGTA
The DNA here is from genome assembly GCA_037127355.1 of Schoenoplectus tabernaemontani. Lineage (NCBI taxonomy): Eukaryota > Viridiplantae > Streptophyta > Magnoliopsida > Poales > Cyperaceae > Schoenoplectus > Schoenoplectus tabernaemontani. The sequence goes on from CM073752.1 coordinate 11,835,322, forward strand.
CCATGTTTGACAGGCAGATCATAATTTATAACCAAGTTAACCTGTCAAATTGCAGACATAAAGAGGCGCATAGTCAGCATAAGCCAGGTAACATGCAGAACCTTTATACAACTGACATTTTCAATCTAACCCCCTCTTAACTCTGCAAATATATCCAAAGTCCAACTAACAATGGTGTTCTGTTGACCACATTGATTAGGTTGTTGATCTCAACTTTTCAAGTGTTTGAAATGCAAACAATGAACTTGAACAACTGTACATGGTTTCTTGGTAATGAGAAGCCAGGTATTGACTTTCTTGGTAATGAAAACATATTAAGTGTGTATGCACCCACCGACCCACACACTGTGTACCTGAGCTTGATCAAAGCCCCTGGCAAGAAGGTCGGTAGTAATAAGAACTTTAGTTAATCCCTCTTTAAATTCTCTGATGATCTTATCTCTATCTTCTTGCATCAAGGCACCTTGGATAGAAGTGCACTCATACCCCTCTTTGACAAGAGTTTGATGCAGTTTTTGGGTGCTATCACGTGTGCGCACAAAAATAATAGTCTGCCCAATCTTCTGACCAAACTCAAAAATCTTGTCTTTGATCACTTCAAGTTTGGCCAGCTCGTCAGGACACTGCACCTTATATTGTTTTACTTTTTCTAGAGTTAGTTCTTCTTTCTTGACGAATATTTGATTTCCATTGCTGACGACCTTCGAAACAAAGCCTTTCACTGTTTCATTGAACGTGGCAGAGAATAAAAGAACCTGATTTATAGGGAAAAAAAAAATGATAAGGAAAAAAATACTATGTTTACAATCAATTGAATTTCAAACTAAACTGAGTATAATTAAAGAAATGTTTTCCAATGTACAAAAAGTGAAAAAAGAAAACAGGAAGTCCATAATCTACACTCCAAGTAGCATTCTTTGAGGATTTTGCTACTAGAAGAATTTGCAGTATGTACTTTTTTTTTCTATATCAATTGATTGTATACCATCTAATGATGATCAATTATTGAAACTTAATGCTTCAGTGAGAAAATGCAATAGAAGCAGGGTGGGGATCACTTGACAATGGGTTATTTTGACAATCTTGATAATGAATATTTAAATAAATACTAAAAAAATCTTAAAAAAAAAACTTATAGATATGTTCTTTTACTCTTTTTAATTTTTATTTAATAAGATCTAATAGTAGGTTTTTCGCATGCTACATCAAAAAAAAAGATATGTTCTTTTAACTTATAGATTGATGTTGATTTGATTTTCATACAATTTCATTATCGTTTGATACTCTATCAAGCACCATCAAAATTTTATATAATTTGCAACGGTTATAATTTGACGGTATTTAATGGACTATCAAACGATAATGAAATTGCATGAAATTTGAATCGCCATCAATCTATAAGTAGAAAAACATATCCACAAGGTTTTTTCTATTTTTAAGAATTTTTTCATATTTATTTGAAAATTCATTGTCAAGATTGTCAAGTGATCCCACCCATAGAAGTAATGAACAAAAAACAAACCTGACAGTGTACACTGCTTCTTTGGATGTCCTTCATGATTCGTTCTGAGTCATCCCTGAACCCATCCTACAATATGACCACTATTTAAAGTGTGTGCCACTATGCTTAATGTACAAATTTTTATATGTATGCTCATGTCCAGTGCAGTGCATGGTCAAATCGATACAAGAACAAAACCGTCTAGTCCCAAACAAGTTATGGTAGGCTAGAAATGAAATCCAACTGAGTTATGGTCAAACTGATAGATAGCAATATTCTTTATATGTAAAGCTACCACGAATGGACAAATGTTAAATTTCCATTCTATATATAGAATAACAATAAGCAGGTTGAACTTCAATGGGAAGTACCCAAACATTCATATTGAACTTCAATGGAACTTCACTTGACCCAACAACACCTTTATCTAAATTCCATTGGACCCACAAAGGACTATCTAAACTGATTCCTTTTTTTCTGATAAGCTACAAGTGCTTCATATAAGCTAAAAAAATAAGGTCTTTTTCTTTATTATACTTAAAAAAGTTTTTATTGTCAATTGGTTCATTTTGATAGTTTCTGCAATTAGGTAAATTATACCTATTTGCACAAATCCCTCCAGGATTTCCCATGTTAATACATAGAGTCTGATAAACATATATTGAGTTGGTACACAAATAGGATCTCCAATAGCTGGAGATAACAGATTTATATAAGAAAACATAGTAAATGAGCTTCCGCTTGAGCCTCTAAAGATAAAAGTTAATGAACAACCATTTGATCTCCATCAAACTCTGCATTAAAACCCTTACAAATTAATAGATGCAAATAAATAGCGCACTCCTCTACTAAAATGGGTTCTGGTATGCTAAAAGAAACATCAGGATGGTGCATTCAAAATACCTCAGCAAGCATGTGATCAGCCTCATCAAAGACAAGTATCTTGACATCCCTGGTTGACAGCTTCCGAGCCGACATCCACTTTTTGATAGTTCCCGGTGTACCTATTACCACTTGCTCTGTTACTTGTGGCCGTTTAGCAATCGGAACGAAGTTTGATGAATCTGATGGAATAGCACACATGGAGGTTATTCCACTGAACTTTCCCATTCTTAGCAGCACAGATTGGTTCTGCATCATCAATGACAATACAATTAAACAGTTTCATATCTATTGGTATTTACACAGTACTGTAATTTCAATGTCAGGCCCCTGCTATGAATTGACTCAAATGAAAATAAATTAGAGAGAGAAAGAGAGGATAAACAAGATACAATAAACAAATATTTGGCAGAAGAAACCTCTGATTGAAACAACAAGAGAAACAATCCATGCACTTCGATGGTATAACATTACTGGGAGAATCCGGTACATATATAATCTATTTTTACTGTAACTAATCACAACCCTTCACTCACACCATGGGCCATGGCTCATACTCGGCCTCGGCCGTAGACCTTGCCACCATATTTTGTTTCTCGCTTCTCCAAAAAACCAGATTACCTCCCACAAATGCACAATAGCCAGAAGTGAACTTTCTATCATCGAGACACCCAGCCCAATCGGCATCGGGTTTATTGGTACTCAAACTAGTGTTATGCACAAAACACACACACCCGAACTTCTTGGGAGGTACCTTAAATGATGTAGTACCTGTGAGCATCTCAATTGGTGTACTGAAGTCCACCGCCCTCAACGACATTACGTTGATTAGGTATGTAGCGGTTTGTCTTGCCGCTCTCCCAGCGGGTATTTAGGAACATTCATGGCAAAGAGGAGGCACCTTGTCACCTCAAGAATGTGTATGTTCTTCCTTTCAAAGAACACCATTTCGTTCGGGTGTACTCACACACGTAGTTTGATGTATAATGTCATTATCTTGTAAGAAATTTTGCATTGCCTCTGTTGGTGTATACGTGCCATTATCCGAACGCAACACTTTCACTTTCTTTTCAAATTGTGTTTCTACCATCTTGTGAAAACCCTTGAAGCACTCAAGAACTTCATCCTTCCTCTTTAGCAAGTACAACCAAGTCATCCGACTATGACAATCAATAAAGATAACAAACCATCTCGAACTCGAAGGAGAAGCAACCCTTGAAGGCCCCCAAACATCAGAGTGAATAATATCAAAACAAAAGGAACTTCTATTACCAAAAGAGGGATACATTGTTCTTGTGTGCTTAGCAAACTCACACGCATCATATACTAATTTAGCCTTGTTACACCTAGAATACAACTTGGGGTACAACATTCCAAGCACAGTAAAAGATATATGGCCTAAACGACAATGCAACAAAAATAACTCTAATTCTGGAGTTTCAGCCAAGCAAGCCCTTTGCTTCGTGTGTTCCTCTCCTTGTTTGAGTCGGTACAAGCCTTCACTCCTCTTCCCAATACCACTTACTCTTCCTGTTTTCGACTCCGCAACACAACATGAGTAGGAGACAGGGAAACCACACAATTAAGATAATCCACTAACTGACTGATTGACAAGAGGTTGTTGGTGAAATTAGGAACATGTAAGACTGACGATAGTTGAAGTTCAGAAGTACATGTTACATCTCCCACTCCCACTATTGGACATAGCGAGCATATCTATTTTGCACTTTGTCTCTTCCGGACAAAGGTTTATAGGTTTTGAACATCATGGGATAAGGAGTCGTGTGTTTAGATGCCCATAATGTCTACAATCCATGACTCATCAAGGCTAAGTTCGCTTACTAGGGCTTTCATAATGGTGCCAATTAGCTTAATTACAAGTAATAAGAAGAGAAGAGAGATTATAACCATCAACCCACGATGAGGAAACGGCGATGCGGTGGCACTAGTCGGGCGATGATTGAAAGTCGCGTCAAGCCGAGTCATCAGCCGGCCACGACATGTCATCGGATCTTGAACCCGATTGATCGGTGTGTCGGCCGCATATGCTTGCTTGTATCCCGATCCACTACGCCCAGGTCCACGACCTCTACCTTGGCTCTGCCGCTGGCCACCATCACGACCTCGACCTCTGGTTGGTCTTCCGTGTAGGTCCCAACAAGTCTCTCAGTGTGATTCTTTCATGACGGTAATCACAAACTTTGTCGCCTTGAGACGAGGTTGTAAATGGTTGGCTCAACATGGTGACCCTGCACCGTAAGCACGAGATGCTATTGCCTTTCTCCTGCTTTCTCCCGAACCACTCGCATATGTGTCACGAAGAGCGAGGTAGTGGATCCCTTGCGGAGACTCGGACGGATGCTCGAACTCGGAGTTGAGGCCAGCTAGGAAGCAAAAAGTCCTTCTTTTCTCTAACCAGTTTTTGAAAGCAATTGCATCTACCGTGCATGTCATAGCTAAAGGGTCAAAGAAGTCCATCTGCTCCCACATATTATTTAATTCTGAGAAGAACTCGGTCACACTCATTCCCCTTGTATCGAACAATCTAAGCAGTCCGAAGGTGATAGACTTGTCCATGGTTTCCTTTTGAGAGTCCATCTATCTTTGCTCGATCTCACACTTGTAGGGCAGTATCTAACATCATGAATTGATTTTGTAGTCTCACTTCCATCGAATTAATAAGCCATGACATATCTTGTCTGTCATCTGCCTCCCATTTCTGAAGCTCAATCACTTTCTCTGTTGTTGCCTCTAGTCTTTTACCGTCTGCGGTAACATAAATCTCGACCTCGCAAATACATAAGTATTTGTCTTGACCATGATAAATAGTTCTCGGTTCCATTTAATCATTCGAAATAACACCGAGTGATTTAAACACACTTACGTCTTTACGCCATTTTATTCGCTCTCTTAAACAAAGCAAACCTTACGCCTCAACTGTTTCAATCTGAATATCGACCTTTGGTCCAATAAAGAAACTTCTAGAGCGCTTGAAGAGGCACGCTCACGATTTCACCTCGACCTTATAATATTCAACAAAATCCTTCACCGTAAGGATTACTTTCTATAATCTCAAAGCAATTTTATGGTGGAGCATGTTCTGTAGAATTGGTTCACAGAAAATGCTTGAGAACAGTAATTTCAATTTGTTAAATGTGATATATCCTAAATCCTAAATGTGAGCTCTTAAATTTGTAGGTTAGCACCTTCTAAAATTTTGACTTAATCTAGCAAAAAAGCTAGTGATTAGGTAAACCCATACATTGTAGTCATACGATTTGTATCCATCCACCCAAAAAAGCCAACATAACAGAACTCAGGGCCTCTTTTGAGTATTAAAGGCAACATTTTTCTACAAATAACAGTTAAAGAATAATAGAGCCAATCAAATCTATTTGGAAACACTAAATAACGAAAAATATATACAAGATTTCAGAAAGTTTAGTGTAAGAAGATTTTGTCATCATGATAACCCTCATTGGAAAGGCTGCTAACACAACAGACAAATCATCACGAAGACAATATTGTATTCAGAACTAAGATCTTCTATACTTAACATTTTCTGCATTATGCAATGACAATTTATTCTTTTTCTATGCCTCAGTTGCTTTGAAATGCATCATCTCAATCAGTCTGTTTGTTTCATATTCTACACAAATTCAAAAATCAGGAAGGGCAAAAAACCTGTTGGGCTAGCTCTCTAGTGGGGCATATACAGATGGCCTGCGGTGCCTTCAATTTTGGGTCCACCCGACTCAACATCCCAAGAACAAAACAAGTAGTTTTTCCGGAGCCATTATGCGCTTGGGCAACCAAATCTTTGTAAGGAGGTGTGAGAATCATAGGAAGTGTTACGGCTTGTATTTTGCTTGGCCGGCTGAAACCCATTTCCACGTACAGACCCTTTATGAGGTCATCAGACAGGGCTAGGTCTTCGAATTTAAAAGCCGAGGTGTATACAGTGTCTCCAGATACAACCTGTACAATATGACAAATATTTTGATCACATTAATGTTATCTTTTACAATATCACAGAATATAGGTGCAAAATCTGAAATTAACTCAAGTTCTTATGTACTTACTAAGGTTCAGCCATTTTAGCACAGAATAATTTCTGATTTAATTGTTTGATATCATTTTGTTATGATTTACTGCATTTCGAGTTAAGATATTACTTTCAGAAATAGAAAAGGATCCTAAGCAATTGAATTGACAATTCCAACAAAAATATATTAAGAAAAGAAGATATCCGTAGTATAATCCTCGGACCACAAAAATATTACACCCCTAAACCTTTTAATCGCCAAATTAGCCAAACAACTCACCAATCAGAGAGAATTGCACGCCGAAGTCAAACTCATACCCAGCAGAAGCAGTGCTTAACCAAAACACATTAATTAAAATACTCGATATTTTATAAATAATAAACCAACCGCTTTTATCTGAGAATCATCAGGATCTTCAAGAAGGCTAGCATCAGGGCCTTTACTGTCGTCGGAGACGGTGAGCTCCTCCAACTTCTTCAACTCAGTCTCAGATTCCTCCTCTGCCACATCCGCCCACGACTTCTTCTTCTCCTCCGCCTTCGCCGGAACCACTACCGATGAACTGCTTTCTTTATCCGCCATCAAGTAAAACACAGAGAGACAGAGAGTCAGAGAGTCAGATGGCTTTGATCTGACGCGACGCGAGTCTAATTTTTTCTCCGGAGCAAAAAAACCGCTTGCCTTGGAAAAATATCCGGGTTGGGTCTTTGGACTCGAATCGATAACACACATAAATGTCCATTAATTAATGGCTCAATATATTGGGCCCAATAATTCCCCTTTGGCCCATATTACAAATCAACTAGCTTTTTTTTTTATTGCCTTTTGGAAAATGAACTGCCTTCCTTTTTTTTTTTTAAAGCCAATTTGCCTTTGAAAGTGTATACTATGCGACTTTTCGCCCGATAATAAATTCAGATGCGCTTCTCCACTTCCATTAAGCAAAAGTATGTCAACGATGGCCGGCTCCGGGGAGGAAGAGAAGAAGATGCCGGAGTCGTCTAGCCCCGTGGTACTTTTTTTTTCAGTGTGCCAGTAACTAATACTGATTGTGAATTATAGTTACCACCCTTAATAGTTAGTTAATTGTCTCGCTAGAAAATTATTATTCTATTTTTTTTATTTCGTTGAGCAGAGGGCAATTATTATATTTTTTTAAGAAAAGAAGATATATTGCACTTTGAATTAATTGGGCTATTAGAGGTTGAGTAGGAGTTCAAGGCATGGTATTGTAGTCTGAAAATATCTGAAATAGATGAGGGATGGAGCATACATATTTGCTGTTCTGATTCTAGTACAAGAATATTATTGTACAGAAACCATATTTCCATTTGCACATCTAACTGGGGTGTTCTTTCTTACAAAGTTGTACAGAAAGGATGTTGGCCCAGATGTGATTTTCGGTTTACGGGTTTTAGGAAGTATGAGAGTTAGTGGTCATGTTGCATTAAAGCCCCAGTATCAGACTATCAGCTAATGTCTCCAATTAGACGTGCTTGGCTGCTTTTATAATTGTGATTCCCCTGTTGAATGAAGGGTATTTTGAAAATCATCCATAATTTTTGGTTAGATATAAAACCAAATTTGCTTAACATTGGTATGGTGCACAAAGATTTATAAGATATTTACAAATGGATAGATAACCATGAAAAATGTATTTCCATAAATTTTTTTTTGAAATTATGCTTTTTATTAGAACAGATTAAAATAGATAATACTAGGCCTATCAGGGTTTGGTGTTGGATCTTGGACAGACCTTGACTTTCAGTTTCTGTACACTTTGGTGTTTATCTGCCAAAATTGTGTCTTAAAATAAGTGAGGAATGATTAGTGTTATTTGTAAATGTTAGTGAGTTTAGTGTACCAAAACTCTTAAATTAATTCTTGATTTCTCTCTGTAAACAGTTAAATTTGTAGTCTATCTGTTGATGTGTTTTATCTGTACAGTCTTTCCAATTTTGTATTGCTGTCTTTTTTGCAGTTTTTGGAGGTTAAATGCAGGAGTTCTGGTAAAATCAGGCGCTTTGCACAAGGAACTGAGTCGAGGTTCGCTCTACGCGTAATAAACAGTAAACTAGAATTGGGGGATCCTCTGGCACTCTGCATTGCGGCTGTTAAAGAAGGGGAGGAGCCTGTCATTTTTGGTCCCAGCGCACCTCTTGCCAACTATGGTGATGGATGGAAACTGGAGACTCTTGTCAATGATGGTACTACAGAAGCTTCAATTTTTTTTTAATAACTTCCGTTTTCTTTTGTGCATAAGAGTACAGGTTTTAAGGACCTTCTGGTCTCAGTTTAATATTTCTCATTGATTAATTGGCTTGGTATTTCAATGAACAATTGATAATTAATTGAGCCTTAACGGGTTCAGAAAAAAATTGTTACAGTAAAAAGAACAAAATAGTAAAAGAAAACATAAAGTGCTGTTCCAGTTTGGTTTTCTATCAGTAAGTAGTGGAGAGGAGGGTTCCAATGCCACAAATTTTGTATGTCATAAAATGTCATTAATTCATTTTTAATTTATATTTTAAAATTTAAATCCAAACCATTGTTGATCTTATTAATTTTTATACTAGATGTATGATCCTAAAATTTCATGATTTTTGAAGTTTATTTGATACTAGATCAAATGAGAACAAAATGAATGCATAAAAATTAATCAATCATAATTAACTAGATTTATTCATTTTATTCTCATTTGATCTAGTATCAAATGAACTTCAAAAATCATAAAATTTTAGCAGCATACATCTACCATAATAATTAATAAGATCAACGGTTTTAATTTGAAATTTGAGTTTTAAATTCTAAAATATGAATTAAAAAATAAGTTGATGACATCTTATGACATACAAAATTTATGGCATTGAAACCGTCCTCGTGGAATGGTAATATTTCCTTTCTATGTTTGTTATAGTTAAGACCTCCTTGAATTCCTAATAAGATAAAGTTGCTATTTTATGATTTAATCTTTTTTTTTTTTTCAATTATCAGGTGAGGGCCAGACCCCAGTAACAGGGACATCCTTCCAGAAGAAGGTGCACATACATGCTTATTTTCCTCCTTACGTCATATTTTATTTGAATTTTTTTAAACTCTTAATTGCTGAGTTTCTTATTGAGCTTCCTAAATTACAGGCTTCGAAGAAGCAAAATGATATGGATATTTCTTGTCTAGTGACCTATCTTGGAAAGATCTTGCTCGTGTTTGTGTTCATGTTCTTGATTGCAGGGGTATATTCGTACTTTCTTGTCGTCCTTCCAGATCTAATATTATCTTTCAAGTCCTATTGGGAAGGATCTACAACACTGACCTCCTCTCAATCTGAATTATGAACTTCATATTTGTGATTATTTTATTGGTTTGATGTAATTACAATTTTATTTTTATTTTTTTGCAATGACGTGTTTCTTTATTATTGTCTGGAAAACAATAGCTTCCCTTTTAATATATTTCTTAATATGGCTTGAACTTTGAACATCTCAAAAGTTGCATTTTTAAGATTCCTTTGATTGTAAGGCAAAGTAGTGAACGAATCAGACCGGAAATGCAAGCGCAAAATTGTATTAATAGATTAATTCATGTGAACAAGTATAATATATTACTTTAATGAGTATCAAACCTTAAAACATTTAAATATAACTTCTCAACATACTAACATTTATATATAACCACAAGGCATAAACTGTCCAGTGTCCACGATGCATTTGAGAAATTTCGCTCCGCAGGTTTTAACCCGTACGGAGGATACGGTCCAATAAACTTTTGTAGCATTGATAGAATATCTATATTAAAGTGTAGTATATATATTATAGTATAGTATAGTATTTAATTTTTGATGGATTTCCGTGTGCAGCTCTACAGTACTGCTACAGAAGACGGCAGTGACGGATCTAAGGTAGTCCATGGGGTAGTGTCTTCTCTGAATTTTGAAAAATAATATTTTTCGATAATGTTTTCGATAATTTGTTTTGTCTAGAAAAAAATTTTGTCTCCTGAATTGTCTAATTATTTTTATTAAGAAAAAAATATTTAATATCGTGCATAATGAAATAATTATGCAAAGATATTATTAAAATATAAAGTTACGTAGATGAAAACTTTCTTCATCAACTTGATTGTCTATTATTTTGAGCTTTATTTTGGTGTTATTTTTAATATATAAAAATATTATTATTTTAATAATTTTTTTATTAGATAAGAATATATATTAAATTATTATTTTTTTATTTAGTACTCGATTAGTTAATGAATTTGAACCCGATAAGCTATTATAATCTAATAATTGCCACCAACCAAAATCCTACATCCGCATGATCGATTATTTTCCCGGAAAACCTTTGGAGTCGCACATCCAACTTGTTGTAGAAGCATATATTGCGTGCGCATCATGCTTGGAAGTATAGAACATATAACATATTTCATTTATGTTAATCCATGTTATTTACTTTTCCTACTTATTTAATTTAGATAAATAGTAAAAAATTGAAAATTGAAAAATAAATGATCATCATGTCTAACTGTACCTCACGTAATTGAAAGGATAAATTTTAATCAAATTCATCAAAATTTTAAAAAGTTTACGTGATTTGAATAAATTACAAAAAAAAAAAATCCGGCTAATGCTTCAAGAAATATACATTTAAATAAATTGCTGAATGATTTGATAACGAATTTCAAATTTTTTTGTTAACCGAACCTGTACAAGATGACAAATACTTTGATCACATTAATGTTATTTTTTGCAATATCACAGAATATAAGTGTAAAAATCTGTAATTAACTCAAGTTCTTATGTATTGTTGTTGATTTTATGACATTTTTTTCATTCATACGTAGCAATCTCTACATCTTTTCGGAAAATGGATCTGCGTTTTTACTTCCATTTTTACGTCTTTCATCTGCGTTAAATATAAAAAATGAATATTGAAAGTATGCATGTATATAGATAAAGTGGACACGATTGATTAAGAACTGTACATATATTAGTGTATATTTTGTCTCTTGATTTTTTAGATATGCATATGCTGTTAGACACTTCTACAAGAAGTTGAACTTTTAAGGTAGTAATTATGTCTCTCATATTAGCATTGAGAATAATTTTTTTAATTTAAAAATAGTCTGAAATTAAAATTTTAAATATCTATTTTGAAAATTCATATTTTACTTAAAACAATTTATTAATTACTTATTTTACTTTGCAATGTGAGAAGTTTAAGATGTAAACTCCACAATATTACATATTTATTTTCTTTCAAAAGGCTTAAAAAATGTTTTCAAATTCATTTTTTTCTATATTCTTGTCGTCAAAGTTTTAAATATTCATTTTTTCCTATATCCTTGTCCTATGAATTGGATTAATTGCATGAGCCATTTATAATTTTAACAACACATTTTTATACATAAAAACTTACTATACCGAAGCAATGCTTTGTATATCTCTAGTTAATATAAGAACTTAATATAGTTACCCACGGAACATGCAAAGCAATATAGTTGAGCCAACATTGACGACGGTTTGCAAACATTTTAAGAAAAATTTACCTCTCAATTTCTTCTCACTACATGAGCATAATTCAAGTTCCATTTTTTTTATAATATGAACCAACAAGAATGACCGTCATCCCTAAATAGTCAACTGCCATTTAGAATGATTCAAGCATACATTATTCTTGTATTATTTGCTACGTGGTCAAGTACAAGAATAAAATCCAAAATTAAAGCTATAATAAAAATAAAAAATAAAAAACTATTCCCTATTCATACTTTAACACAAAACTGTACAACGAACAATTTTGAAACCTTTTGTTTAACACTGGTACTGGCGTCTACAAAAAAAATTTGCTCTTTCCAGTGACTACGGAGCTTAAAAACACATCTAAAACCAAGATCCAATCACCAGTTGTGGAGCTGAGACGCCATGCTTTTCACTACAGGGTGATACTCGGTGTGAAGAAACTTTTTTGCATTGTCAGAGCCAGGTTGTCCGAGCCATTCATCATACAACGTCTTCGCAATAGGGTTATCAAAGGGGCTTGTTATCGCTACCTGCAAAAGATGAAACAACAAAGTATTATGCAACCATCAAGTAGACATTCACATGGTGTCAGAATTTCCAGAAAACAAACCAACGAGCACTATGGATTCCTAGAAAATATAAATCAGAGCAACAGAAATAATGAAATATGCAGTAGTCAAGACAATAATATATGAGCTCACATCTTGCATATAAACAGATTCCAATTGTTGCAGCAGCTCCTTGCCATACTGGCCCGCCCTTGGCTTTATCTGACCTCCCCCATTCAAGCAGCCTTCAGCATCATGAATTTATCAAATTGCACACAAATTTATATTACATATCAATTGTGTGCATTTAGAATTAATTAAAGACCATTTAACTAATATACGAAGATCATAGAATCTAGCTTTGTTATTCCCCAGCATACCTGAAGGGCAAGCCATAACTTCAATAAAATGGTACTCGCATCTTCCCCTTTTAACTTTGCTTATGATATTTTGCAAGTTCCTGAATCCATAACAGTGTGCAAATTTTAAAACTTGTTTACCATCAACCTGCAGAAAAAACTCCACCATTCAAGTTCAATTATATGTACGTGTCTTGACTAAAAAGTGTACTCTGTAACAAAATGTATTAAGATTTTTTATCCCAAACCCATTGCACCAAAAACATAGTTGGCAAAGCCAAAGAGTAAGGGCACTACAATAGCTTAGCATCGACAGAATTTTATAAATACTGGGCTAATGACTTGCTTAACTGTCAACATTCCACAGCTCACTCGGATTCCTAATTCCAAACTTTCTGTATATACTATATAAGAATACTGATGAAAATGGAAAAAGACAAAAGCAGGCATGTATATAGGTAACACTGAATAATATCGTCTACCTCAAGCACTGCCTCACGAAAATCAGAGTTGCGCAGGGTTCTAAATTCAATGGGGCTATCTATTTCTCTGTTAAAAAGCACTCTTGCCGCATGCCTGAAAACTGTTTCAGCATAGCCACCTGATCCACCAGACACACCATAGAGTTGCCCTTTTTCATCCACATTTGTTAACCTGAGTCACCATATAACAGAAATTGTGTTTACATCTACCTGCCTTTTCTAAGTTGTCTTTTACATATATACAAAATATTTGGATAAACCAAAAGGCTTACATTTTGTCTTGTGGAGCTTCCTCCAAGGCCATGAAATCAAGAGACTTTGACTGCAAGAGTAATATGCCCAAGTTTATTGTACTCCAATAACTCAAGTTTAAAATTGAAAAGAAATATGTATAAAAATATGGTATCTACCTGAATCAAGTCTAGCACTTCTCCGGTGGTCAAAACAGAATCTACCTCAGCAATATCTTTTTGATCCACTGAGAAGGTAAAGTCATCCCTCACAGCCTCAAGCTTCTTATCATAACATGGCATCACAGTAACATGGTATGTGTTGTATGGCCTATTATTGCATGAAACAATATGTAACATTGATAGATGTTCATTAAAAACCATAGAACACAACAATAATGCAAGAACAAACCAAATCTACCTGTGTTTGCTTCCTTGTATGATAATATAACAACACAAGCAAATGTCACTAGTGATCAAAAATAATCAGATGCTACCAGTCACTGCATAATAACCTAAACACAGGTCTCAGGCAATATGCATCAACTGAAAACCTCTAGTTTGTATAAACATTGAGCTAAAAGCTTACTTGAAGCCAAGCTTCTGAACCATATGATGCTTGATAGCAGAGCCAATTGCTTGTTGTGGGCTCTTAACAGAGGAAATATAAGGCAGAATGAATGAGCCAAGAGTCTTTTCTGCATAGCATATCCATCCTGGTATAATTAACAAAAAATACTTGCATGAAATTCGGTCTAAATTTGTTAAAACTACATAAGATGTCGATGACAAAAGGCAGTTTACTAGTAAACTGATGATTACCATACAATTCCTCCATCTGTTAATGTTTAATATTTAATGAAGCCGCAACTGAATACCTCAAATAGCCAAGAAAAAACATAGAAAAATCTTGATATGAACAGACACATAAAATCTTGATTTGTCTCGCATTGACATATTATACATGAATGCATGTACGTGAGTCCTAAAGAAAGTTTTTAAATCCGCTTCATAAAATAGTTAGCTGACATTTTGTTTTCACAAGAAACTACTATTTGCAAAGATAAAGTATTGTACAGGTATCACGACAAAACTATATTTTGATTCCCACATTCAATTTCACTATTCTACATTCTTCATCCCGCAATCAATTACAGCATTTATGACTGAATAAATAGTGTTTTTTTCAATATCATCTGATTGTGCTATATCTAAATCAAAAGAAAAAGAATCTATGTAGGCTTACCTGGACACGCAGATGAAAGCACTGGCAGGTTAGATTCAGACTCTTTACCACCAGAAGACTCATATTTGTGGTACCGAGAAACAAATTCATTACATGACTCAATAAGAGACAGATCCCGGCTAGAACTTGTGTCATATACAGCCTCAACACCAATTGACTTGAACAAGCTGGTCAGTTTCCTGAAAACCTAAAGTTAAATGAAAGAAAACATTGGTGAGTGCATTTGACTCACTATTACTAATTCCCAAGAAAATGATCGATATCTGCATTTCTTATCAATTAAAGATTCATGACAAAGGGAAACACTGTTAGAGATTCAACATCATTCCACCAAACTCTGCACCTACCAATCCTTTCACTAAAAATTACAATGTCACCATGCAGACACAATAAATGTCAGTACAAATTTAAAAATATCATATATTCAATAAGTATCATGCCTACTAAAAATTACAGAAAATAATCCATTAAAACCATATAAAGAACCCCTCATTTTTGAGATAACAGACATGTACAGACAATTTTCATTCTTTAAAAAAGAATCAAGGAATAGCATTAGAATAGTGTCATTTAAATAGCAAAAAGAAAAGTACTATTCGAAAGAGTTTGCTTGGTAAAAAGTTTGTTGGAATAGTGTCATTAGAGTACACTTCCAATAGTTTTCTCTCTCCTTTCTTCTGCTTTTTGAGCTCCCCCCTTTGGGATAACGGAATATAGCTAATGCACTTCTATATTTTGATTTTTGGCCCTCATGAAATATTGGAAGTGCGAACTCTTTCAGAATAGTGTATGGAAGAGAGGGTGCCAAACAAACCCTATGAACTTGAAGATGAAGGGGCACTGCCAATATTGTTCAGTAGCTTTATATGTATATAAGGGAGATATCTTGCAGGTACAAACTTGATGTCTTGATGATTTTGGGAGGCACATGAGAAGCTTTTCAAAGGGAAAAGAAAGCTATCATAGACAACTCTAGTTGAACAACATACCTGACTAGGAGATAGATTGAAGAAAGCAGCTAAAGATGCTCGTGATTGTGGTGAAACAGAAACAATTACTTTTTCCTCTGAGTTTCTACAATGAGACAGGAACTCATCCAAGCTCTGTTTCTCAAGCATGACTGTCTCTGCAGAAGTCACACATCCACTACAATTTCAAATTTTCAAAATTTAAGAACACAATGAAGCTATGGGGTTAACCAGAGAGCAAAGTGATGAAATAAGAGAGATACCTGCATGCCAAGCAGTCTTTAAGAGAAATTGTCACCTTCTCATCTTGTGCTTTTGTGCCAACAAACCGATCCTTTTCCTTTTTCTACAATTTATGGAACAGAAAATCTTCAATAAGCAACATTCTAGCATCTTTGAGCATTAGTTGAAGACTAAATGCGGAAAAATACTGTACTTTTTTTTTATTACAGGCCTGTAAACACTACACTATCCCTCCTCCAAACCCCAATCCAGCTGCTGCTGGGATTTGAACCCAGGTCTCCACTGAAGGAGAAAGTTATCATTACCATCAGTGGCTTGGGTTCTCCTTTTTGAAGTGGAGAACTGATTCTCTTTGAAGTATTTTGATTTTATTCATAATATTGCTTATTAATGGCTTCAAACAACCATCCACTGTACAAAATAATGAGCATTCAACATTTTTTTTACAGAAAAGATGTCGCCAAACAATCAAGTTACTGAAATCAGCTGTGTATTTCTTTAATTGGAAACTGAAGAAGACTATAAACATAGATGAGCGCAGCAGCGTGCAAGCAAAGATAATAATAATTAAAAAAAAAAAAAGAGGAGTCTGTATTGACCTCACGAATCGATTCAGATCTTGCACGAGAAGAGGAGTTCAGAGAAACAATGCAATTCTGCGAAGGCGCAATGAAATCATTCAAATCCGCCAGCCTTAGCGCCGGCGAGAACTTTTCTGACATCTCTGAGCCGTAATCAGTATAATCTCCCTCCCTTCTCGGGAGATCTCTCTCCCCCTCTTTTGAGTTTCGTCTTACTAGCGAGAGATGCGATTATAGGCGGTAGAAGCTAATCAACGAATTGCGTGTTAGACGGCGCTCCTTTTCTTCCTCTCTCGTGGGACTTGTTGTAATTTCCCCATGGGGCAAGGGCGGTCATGCGAATTTTGACTTCCGAAAGAAGAGGAAGCAATTCGGCTCGGTTTTGCTATATTATATTCTTAAGACTTTTTTGCAGAGAAAATTCTGGAGCTGAGTGAACTTTTTTTTTAATTTCGTTTCAGTATATATATTTTTTGTTTGGGTGGGAAATTTTAGATAATTATTTATTTTAATAATTTTGATAATTAATTTTGTATAAAAAAATTCAATATTGATTGTGTTTGAAGTTTGAATGTAATTTAAGTATTATTTGTTAATTCATCAAAAACTATAAAAAATATATGATAATTTTATCAGTTTAAATTTATGAAATATCAAATGATATTTAAATTATATAAAATCTAAAATATAATTAATTTATAAATTTAAATATATTTATATTTTTGAAAATTTTTGAAAATTTTATAAATTTATATAAATTTAATTGTTAAAAATCAAAATAAATAATTGTCGATCGTCGAGAGTCATCCATCCTTTTCTCTTTCTTTTTTTATTTGGAAGTAGTCAAGCAAATGAATTCTCGGTGAAGTACTTAAAGTGAGCAGATTATTTTAATCTACATCATTCATTTCATTTCACATCTGAAAAGCTGTCCACCTCTAAAAAACTGTCTGTAACTATAATTTTATATGTTAACTGTCCACTTCATTGAGTGAAACAGTATATTCTGGAGAGTTTTCTCGTGAAATTATACGTTTTTTTTTATTTTAATATGTTAGATCATCAATCAATGATTCTGATTTAATAATAATAAATAATTTCATACATTAAAATTTATATTTGAACTACATCATAGCTATAAAGATTAAAATGAATCATTTAAATTTCTTTATAAAGATCTCCACAGAGAATTTGCTCCGCAAAAGGTTGCTCGCCCTCATTGAGTGAGATATCCAGAAGATATGTATGCCTCTTGGGTTATATTGTCCGTGCACTGAGTTTGGTTTTAACATGAGCTGAAAAGAGTTCTTAAATAATAACAGGGTAATGTTTCTCGACCTCCCAAACTTTTACTCTGTAAACACCTCCGGAACTTTTTATTTCGACAAACACTCCCCCAAGAAACTTTGTTTTTGTGACAACTGTCCCCATCTCATATTTTTCATCCAAAAGCCACTAACTTCTGTTAACTTCAAACTTTTTTTTTTTGGCAAATTGTCTACTTTTAAATATAAAAAAAATGTGCAGTAACCACGACCTTTTGAGTATTATTTCATTCATTTTCTAATTAACCCAAAATAAAAAATGATGCTCTCTAGTATTCTATTTGATAGAATTAAATATTGCGTAATATAAAATAAAAACAATATGTTTGCCTTGCAAAAGTAAAATATATTTATTTAAAGAGTATATCTCATTTCCATTACTCTCAAGGAGAAGGAAAAATATAACAGAATACTAACATAATTTTATTTTTTTAGTGAAAGATGTCATATAATATAATTAATTTTATGAGATTAATATGATAAAATTTATAAAAAAAATATTGCACATAATTGATTAAATAAATAATATATCACATTACATAAACATACACCACCACATTTTAAAACACTAATCACTACAGTCGAAGCATAAAAAACACCTCTGTTAATTGAATGAGTTATCCAAAACCGACCATACTATAATTTAAAGTTTTAAGTAAATTTAAATGATATACCAACACTTATGTTTAAATAAAAACATTAGGACTGCATAAAAAAGCTCGGGTCTGTGATTCAGTCGAGTTCGAGCTAATATAGCTCGAACTAATTTAGCTCGATAGTTCAATGAGTTGAGTTTAATTTGGGGTTGGCTCGACTCGGTTTGAATTTCTACTCATTATTAAGCACGTATGTGTCCTGATCCTGCAACGATCCAGATTTTTTTGTTGAATTTTTAAAGCTAATATCACTCATCAGATTGAGTTATTCATCAAATAATGTTACTATCTCTATTACCACTTGTGTTAAAATTAGAATTTTCTCTCAATTTTATTTGTTACATGAAATACTATATAATTTATGAGTATAATTGCTCTATTTTATTTTATTTTTTTCTTAGATTGCCATCAATTATGAATTTTAACTTTTATTAAACGCTGAATATTAACTTTCCTCTCAATTTATATTTATTTTGCATTAATTATATATTCATGATTGAAATTTACATTAATTACTAAATTATCTTTATTTTTATTTCCTTATTTTTCACATGAAAATATGAATTTTTACATTTCTAAAAGATATCACCGTAACAACGTACGGACAAGATACTAGTAATAATAGTTTATATGTTTTTTTTCTACTAGACTCTAATTCGATAACTCATCTCTCATTATCTCTCAACATCTCACAATATCAATGGCTTAACAAAGTCTCTTACTTGCTTGAGATCTGATTCGTATATCTGACTTGATAGTTTTTTATTAGTCTATTTGTTCAAATTAGTGCAACAAAAATGTCATCGAAAATATAATTGATATATCAATTTTGTACCAACTCTCATATCAATATTATGTACCAACCTTGTAGTTTGTAGATGTACTAAATATAAATGTTAAATCAAATCAATGCATATGCATTGACTCGTGAGCCAGTTCACAAACTAGATTGAATAGTGATGGGCTGAATTTTAACTAGATTTTTCAGATCAAAATGTTTTACGAGCTCAGTTCGACTCGACTCATAGTTTTATGACAGCAATTTCCTCTGTTATAGACCCTACATTTGACTCAGACATCCTGTTTAAAAGACCTGGAACAAATCCAAGTTAATCAAGTAAACACATTATATATGATATGAAAAAAAAAGTGTAATAAAAAAATCTAAACACAACCTCTCACTCTACGACGTGTCTGAGCAATCTCTTCAGATTCAGCACTTGCACGCTAATGAGGTGCCACGTACTTTGCACTAGCACTCAAGCTCACAGCAGGTTTATCTTCTGATGTTTCATTCCCATGTTCTGATTCTTTATCTTCTGCAGTCTCCTTTTCAACAATTTTCTTCTTCTTTAGCTTTTTCTTCTTACCAGCCTCGGAGTCCTCAGCAGTATTTCCCTCTTCAATTTGGGGCTTACTGTCCTTTCTTTTCTTTTTTCTCTTCTTATCTGCCTCAGAACCACCTTCATCAGCTGTACTTCCCTCTTCAATTTGCAGTTTACTACGTTTTCTTTTCAGTTTTTTCTTCATTTCTGGTACCAGACTTTCTGCTCTCATTGATAAATCTTCACCCAATTCATAACTCATGTCATCATCAGAGTCTAAATCAGAAAATACTACCTCAAATAGAGAATTGATTCCGTTTCTTCACCTTGAGCTTTTTAGCAAGCCTCCTTTCCAGTTCGAGATCCTCCTCTGCAGTGGTAGCTTCTCGGCCCATCTCCATTTCCAGAAACTCATCAAACTTGTTCTTGGACTTCATCTTCGGGCCATTCTTATGCCTTAACTGAGATTTCTTCTTCTCTGAAACCATAGAAAAGCACTTGAGTTGTAAGTATATGTGCAAATGGCGCAATTTAATTGTCAAATATATTGCAAAAGGCAGAAAACCTGTCGGAGCTTTCACTTACCCATGTTAGATTAGTAGAGGAAGTCAAAGCAGGACTTTTTAGTCAGGGATGAAGATAAAATTGGTATCAGACAAAGCAAGAGTTTGGCAAGCCACCACCACCCCTTAAGCTCTTGAGCAAGGAAACCAGACGGAGTGCGGCACCTGAGAGAGAGCGAGATGAATGAAAAAGGCAATGCCTCAGTCTAACAGAAATGAAAATGAAAATGAAAAATAAAAAAATAGTAGAAGGGTGGGCCTTATTATTGAATTGGCTAATAATTAAGTAATAGGGCCTCAAAATATGATAAAGCCCGTTTATAAAGTATATCAAAATTTGATTGAAGGGGTCCAGTCAGAAGGGCTTAAATGCTTAATGAAATTTCTTCAAACTTAAGCCTGCATGTAGATTTTGAGTTCTCAGATATCAAGGAGGGCAGGGGTAATGTAGGATTTTAGTCAGGAGTAATAATCAGATTCCGATATCTTATTGAGTTCAAACTTAATTAATGAGGTACTAAAAATAAAATATCAATAATTCAACATACATTCCTACCTAATAAAATAAGAGCATCCATTTGAGTTTTTTCACCTAATTTTGGTATGCTGCTGCCAAACCTGGAACTGCAATGCATATTCCCCAATGAGAAATGCCATGAACGGCCGCCTGACTATTGATGGAATATGGAATTATAATGTAAAGTATCAAAAGCACAATTGAAAACATTCCCGTTCTGATTTTATATTGAAACACATCATAGTCTGCTTTACATTTTTCTGTTTCGATGAAGTAATAATTTGAGATTCGGAGAGGTGCCAGAAATTATTTAATTTGTTGTCTAGTTCGTTGATTGAAGCTGAACATTAACAAATAATCTCTTCAGCATTAGTCCTTTACACTACCACCTTGCTGAACATTAACAAATAACAAGCGCTGAACACCCAAAAAAATGAAGTTGAGAAAAATACCTAGTTTCGGCCTTCTGGAGTCTGGACGAGGCAACGTCAGCGCGTCGGGAGAGAGGCAGCCAGGCGGCGTCGGTGTGTCGCGCACCGGAGGGAGGTGGCCAGACGGAGCGGAGACGGCGCGTCGCGCACAGGCACAGGGGAAGGGTTGACAGGCTTTGGGATTGAACGGATGAGGAGACTGTAGTGATTTGCCGGCGGGTACCGCGGGTGCGGGCCGGATACACCTGCGGCGGGCGGCGGGTAGGGCGGGCACGGGTAGACGGTTTTTTTTTTCAAAACCGTACCCTACCCGTCTCATACCCGTGCCCGTCGCGGGTACACGGGTACCACGGGTACGGGGGTACTCGGACACACGGGTCGGCGGGTCGGGAACGGGACGGATCGGCGGGTCAAACGTTATAATGGTTTACTGAACCGTTATAACGATTTATGAAACGTTATAACGTTTCAGCAAACCGTTATAACGGTTTCTGAAACCGTTATAACGACGGGTACGCGGGTACGGGTACGTGCGGCGGGCGGCGGGTAAACGGGTACGGGTACAATGGGTTTTTTCCAAAAAAAAACTGACCGGCCCATCTCAAACCCGTACCTGTCTGCCCGCCTATACCCGGGTACGGGTACGGATACCGTGGGTACCGGGCACGGATACGGGTTTTAGCAAACCTCTAGGAGACTGGAGAGGAAATGTTTTACTGGACACTTGGATTAATTTTCATTTCTTGAATTGAGCCAGAGCCCAGAGAGTGCTGCTCTCTGCGATGGCCCGACAAAAACCCATTTTTCATTTTTTGAGTAGGCTGTTAGCCCAAGAGTTAGAGACGGAGCCCAGAGAGGTTAAAAATCAAGCTCAGGGGAATCAAATTACCAAAATATTAATCTATAGACTATAGTACTGTTTTTCAAAATTCAGACCCCCGTCCGCCCGTCCCAACGTAAATCCGCCCCGGTCTAGTTTTAGGATATTATTAATACAAAAGTTTGTTGCAACTTGTTGATTAAAAATGTTTCGCCCCTAATTAAAGACTTCTTGTAGAAGAATATGAATTTAAGATTCTAAACGTGCCCTACTAAGAACTATTATTATTAATACATAAAAAAGTTAAGTTTTCAGATTTTTCAAGTATGTCTCATCATCACTATTCTTTATCATTGATTTTATTTATTTTTTCATTTACTTAAATCTAATGATTCATATATAATTTTTCTCTCTCCTCATTTAAAATAGATGGATGTAATATACTTGAGATAAAATTTAACTCTTAACATAATTAAAAATTTCAATTATTTATTTGAGAACTATTTTGTCATGATGAAGCCCTAGTTACAATTTCAGTACTTCATAAAGAATGTTAAGTTTTCTAAACTCCCATACATGCTATATACTCATCACTTTTCATTGACTTAATTTTCTAATATTTTTTTATCATTAATAACTGTGACCCAATATTTTTTAAAATAATCAAATTTCAATTTTAAAATAATAAAGAGAATTTAAATAAATAAAAATAGTGAATTGAGATGTCTCACATTTTATTATTCACATTCATATTTAATTTTTTATACTTATTGATGAAAGAAGTTTAAAATAATTTATAATCGTAATTTTCTAGGTATGATATTGAGAACAACCCCGGTGTAATTAACATTCGTTAGGTAAGATATTGAAAGTGTTATTTTCAAAGGTATTTTTTATTTAAAAAGCAGCGTTTTTTCGTTTGTTTTCATTAAAAAAAATAGAAACGAAATTACCTCACACGGTCACACCCAGCAGAACTATATAAATTGCTGTGGTACCAGTAATACCATACCATCTAGCATTTTATTTTTAGAATTCACCAAAAAAGCTACACGCATTGAATTATTGAAGGGATCAATATCATTTTTCTGCCTTGAAATTTAACTCTTGAATTAAGCTATCTTTACGCTACAACAGCATTTAGAATTCCTTCTCTATTTGTCGAGACTTAACATGATGGAATTCCACGCTATCTTCATCTCTTCCTTCTACATTGCTGACCAACAATAAGTAATTAAAAATAAAAGGTAATTAACAAATTTATGTGACCTGCCACGGGATTCATTGTTCTAGCTTGTTTTGATGCTTCACGCTGATACAATCCAAAGGAGAAAGCACTTCAACTCAGATAAACTTCTTCCAATGATTTGTCCAGATAAAGTTTGCACATGCATCCAAATATGTTCACATGTTCTTCACCTATGCATTTAATTTGTAATTTGTGTGCTCCAACCAAAAGTTTAGGCATGTCAAGATACACATACGCAAAATAAGTGTTAATTTTACGTGAGTTATGGTACGGTGAATAAGTACAAAATATTTTTTATATATTTTTTTAAAATTTTATTCTATTTTTTAGGGGTCAAAAAATGCATAGAGCTAGTGATTTTCAATAATAATGATTTGTTATCCTAAAAAATAGGAAAAAAACTCAAAAGATTAAATTTTAGTCTCTAAATATATTTTAATATGAAAATTATTTTAAATGGTTGAATTAATATTTTAAATTCGAAAATGAGAGATATAACATGATATATAAAAAAATATTCTATATTTCATAACTCATCGTTACATAACTCTACGTATATATATTCATATATATGTCATCACAAAATTGATATTTTAGTTATCCTTGATTACCCTCTTTCTAAATCAGCAGCGGAACCAAGGGGATGCCAGGAGGGCTGACACCCCTTATAATTTATGCAAATTAATAGAAGTTATGATTCTCTTGTGGTATCTCTCATAATTTACACAAATTAGTAGAAATTGTGATTTTTTTTTGCTTATATTTGAAGAGGCAAATATCCCTCCAAATCAACATGAAGGTGTCAGTGGCTCCTTCTAACGCACCGCCTCGCGATCAGCCGTGGCGCACCTACGAGGGTCGCACCACACCAAGTTGAGGCAGCATCTTCCACTCGTTTTTTCCCGTTTTTGTTTTACATTTTCTCTGCGACTCTGTGCGCTAGTTCTTTTTTTATTATTTCTTTGTTGTTTGTACTCTGATTTGTGAAAAAACAGAAAAGAAAATATTGAGAGTATATAACATTATTTTATCTAGTAAATGGTGAAGACCGTGATCGCGTGTGCGCGCATAGTTTGTGTGTATCTAATTATCTTTTTAAGAGTGTTGTATTTGACATTAAGACAATGACAACACCTGTGATTAGTTAGGATTTGAAAGAGATTATGAAGGAGATGATCATAATGTTTCAGGTCAAATTGGAAGAGAACTCATCCGGTAAGATAATATCTATTCGTCACAGGTGATACAAATAATAAATTTGTTGTCTAATGATATCAAACTTGAGGGAATGAGAAATTATTTGAGTTCAAGGGGCACTATTAAAAGATTTGAAAAATATGTAACTGGAGAATACACTGAGCCTAAGAAGTGCACAGTGAAGAATGTGAAATAATACTAATTCGTTGGTAGTGTCTTGGCTATTGATGCATGTCTCTCCTAGTATAACTGGGATGACAGAGTCAATTAACAATGTTGCGCAAGTCTAGAAAGTATTGACAAGAATGTACTCTAGAGCTGAGAGTGTAATGATGAAGGTTGAAGAAAATTTTGATGCCACTACATAGAGAAAAATTGATGCATCAATATGCAGTTGAGTTACGCAGCTTGGGCGGATTTGGATCACTATGATTCGTTATGTGTGCAGAAACTCACTAATGTTTTTTTGGGAAGACAATATCTTGAGTGTCAACGGGTAGCCTAATTTTTAAAGGGGCTGAATCCACGGTTTAAAGGGAGAATGGCTGTAATGTGTCATTTACCTTCTCTTCCATCCCTGGATGAGGTTATTCGTTGATAGAGCAAGAGGAGATAAGACATGAGGTTATGACGTTCAAGGTTACACCAGTTATATGCTCCCGGTTATACTAGCTAGAGAAAACCGAGAGTGTTACAATTACAAAAAGAAATGGCATCTCAACTATAACTGTCAAACCATGAAATTTTAAAAGCCTATAATTAAATTATTAATAATAATTTTATATCAAATGCAATTAACAAAGTGTAAAATTCATAACTTATGGAGGTAAAAGCATAAATGATAAATGAATAATTAATTAACAGTAAAAAGATAAAATATGACGATTTAATAATGTAATACCCGTGAATAATAAGATAAGGGATAATAAAATTATTTAAGACTAACGAATTAAGCAACTTGGATGAAACATAATGTTAGAAATTAAGATAAACTCAAATTTAAATCCCCGATTTAAAATCAAGCAAACTTAACCCATGTGGCCCGCTACACCTAAAGGTAAGTTCCATGAAAGATGTTAAACCGTAAAATTTAAATTAATAAATAATGATAATTAAGATAATAAATAAATTAATTTAACATAAATTAGTAAATAACAATATAACTATATATATGTAATAAGAATAACAATAAATTCAAATTTTAAATAATAATAAATCAAAAATGAATTCAAAACTTAAATATATATATATATATATATATGGTCAACTGAAATTGGATACATGAATAAAGTAAGAATTTAAATTCTTAAAATTTGTTTGAGTTTAATATTTAAAAGAGAAATATAAATTTATTTAAGGAGAGATCAATTAATGAAATTAACATAATGCCAGATGTAAATATAAAATGTTAATAATTGAGATTAAAACTTAAATATTTATAACGATTAAATGAGTAATCACAAATCTTAATTACAATTAATATATAAAGTAACACAATAATTAATAAATCTTAAATATAATAATCTAATTTAATATGAATAACAATCCCAGAGACCATTAAATTATTAATTAATTAGAATGTTATTAAGTTGAGTTGATCATTTAAGAAAATTAGAAAATTATGTCATTTGCACGATTATTCGCTTAGCTTTTGTTACAGAAAATCTAAAAACGCACTCTCTCCCATCATTTAATTCCCACACACTCTCTCTCTTTCCCCCCGTCCTCTCTCTCCCTGTCCCGTCTCTCCCTCTCCCTTTTCTTCCCCTTACGACAGAGCCTTCCTCCCTTTTTTTTTAATTTTTCTTTTCCTTTTCTCTTCCGCTCAGAGACTGAGCCCCTATTTCTCCTTGTGCCTCTCTCTCTCAATCCGTCTCTCTCGACAGAGGCCTCACACGATCTTCTCTACCCTTCCCTCGTCAACCCTCTCTCTCCACCGATCACATCAGTGGCCAGCCCCGCACTGGCTCCTGTCACCTCCCTTAGACTATTACCATGTCCTAACCTGACCGCAGGCTGACGTGGTACCTCTCGTTTTCCCCCTCATCTCCTTTAAAACCCCATCTCGGCCCTTTCCTCTTCTCCGGTTTTGTTAGTTCCCTCATGCGTTGAGACTAGACTCTGGTGAGAACAGTTCACTTAAGGACCATCGCCCAAATTGGCCCGATTATAAGGAGATGAGTGGTCGGAGATGTTGAGGAAGCGCAGCTCAGTCTGTCTTTGTCCCGAGAACCCTCTGACCCTTGCTCGGCTCCGTCGGTTTATCGGTAAATAACCCTAGTCCGGTTTTCATTCGAGTTTGTGTATGTGTGTTGTTTGCTTGATGGTTGTGCATGTATTGAGTTCGCTTGATTTTTTGGGTTGTTGTTATACTTGGCTTTACTACCTCGTTGTCTTTATCTTGTGCCACCGTCCTCCTTGACCTCTTTCTTTGGTAAAACCCTAGATTCTCTCCGCCGATTGGCCCTCTTTTTTTGGTAGAAAGATTTTATGGTTGGATTGTATATTGGTGGTCTCACGGCTTGAATTCTCACCTTTGGTGATGGAGCCTTGGTACACTTTGGTACCGTTTGGTACCGATGATGTGAGGTGGAAATTCCCCTCTCTATATTTGCAGCCTATTTTGCTTGACTGGTATGCTATGGTTTATTCGGGTTGTTGGTTTTGTTGCGTATGGCCATGTGGGTTTGACTGGGTACCCCTGACATCTCTGAACTGATTGTGTTGGCATTCCTATTTGCTATACTGGTAATTATGCTGATCCCTGTGCCTTGCTTCTCTACCTTGCCTCTTTGTCTAAC
The DNA here is from genome assembly GCA_037127355.1 of Schoenoplectus tabernaemontani. Taxonomy (NCBI): domain Eukaryota; kingdom Viridiplantae; phylum Streptophyta; class Magnoliopsida; order Poales; family Cyperaceae; genus Schoenoplectus; species Schoenoplectus tabernaemontani. The sequence goes on from CM073752.1 coordinate 11,862,810, forward strand.
CATTTTTTTTTGTGCTGGATTAGTCTGATATATGGAACTATTATTTTGTTGGTTGAACCTCCGGTTGGCCTTCCGTTGTCATTTCGTATCGTCGCCCTATCTTCTCGTTCGACCCCTTTATCGATACATGACTGTTCCTTGGTTTGTTTTGGCTATGAGGCTTGCACCTGGTTATTATCTCTATTAGTGAATTATGTCCCGAATTGTGCGTGTGCCTTGTCCTGTTTTAAATTCTGTATGCGGGGTGAATTTTGGATGTGGCTTGGATGACATTTACTTGGTCGAAATTGGACTACATGACTTGTTAACTTGCCCAAAATAATTTAATAGGAGTAAGATCTGCATTTGGGTCAATTTTAATTCTTTAGTTGGGCTAAGTCAAATTTTGGGTTGGATGAGACTAGCGGGCTATTAGTTTTGAATATTGGCTCAAAACATGATAATTAGGATTTAACCAATAAAACGCCATTGGGCTGACAAATGGAAAACTAATTAACTTAAAAACTTTAATTAGGATTAGTGTTAATAAAATAAGGCCCAATGTTAAAAGTCTAAAGATAATTAAAAGTGTTTAATTTAAAAATGTGACTAATTAATTGGAAGCCGCCCCGCAAGGTTTGGCGGTATCCATTATTAATAACGTAAACTTAAAGGCGGGAAATGATTATATTCCCTGACTGCCCCCGATTTCGGGATATCGGTGCATTGGCACCAATGATTTGGTAGTCAGCGTATGATCCCGAACATTAAAACACCAACACGTTTAAAATAAATAAAAATGTGTAATTTAAATTTAAGTTTATTTAAGATTTAATTTCCTTCAATTAATTGTTATTTTATTTTTATTTCATTTTTATTTTAAATTCTAGGTTCCTATAGTATATTTTCTAATTAATGAAAAATAACATTAACATATAAAATAAAATATAGTTAAAGAAGATAAAATAAATAATTAGGAATTTTAAAGTAATAAATAAAGTATAAAAATAATTAATCATATAAAATATATATATTAATCAATTTCTCTATCTTAATAATTAAATAACATTAATTAATATATATATATATATATATATATACCTATTAATCAATTTCTCTATTTTTAATTGATAAGAATAATAATATTATACTATATATATATATATATATATTAATCAATTTCTCTATTTTTAGATTTAAAAGAATATTAGGAATAAAGAATATATATATATAAGATAATAATATATATTAATTAAATCTTTCATTTTTAAATAAGCAAAAGAATATTAGAATAAAATATTAGATATATTATATATTATATATATTAATCAATTTCTCTATTTTAAATTAATAAGGATAATACTAAATATGCTAAATATAATATTATATATATTAATCAATTTCTCTATTTTAAAATTAATTGATGTAAATATTTAAAACCATGAACTCGAATTTAAATAGAGAATGGACGTATAAAAACGATCAAGAACGACAAACACAATTTAACGAATCCATAATACGGGCAACAAAAATTTCCGACACTGCGTAAATGCAGCAGAAATGCTGCCGAAATTTTCAAGAAAAGACTACAGACCCGAAAAAAACGCCTAATTAAATTATCAATCTAATTTAATTATTAATTATGAAGTAAATCAAGTTAAAACTAATAAACATCTAATTTAAATTAAAATAGGTGATACAGTTGACTCGGATCCCCTCGCGGAGTACGAGGTCATTCCGACTCGACGTACGCGGATTTCGACCCCGAGGCGGTGTTCTACCTCGGAGTAGAGCGACTCCGCGATCCTCATACAAGACTCCTGTGTACGGTTTCGGGATTTGATTTTCTCTCTTTAGAATTAGGAATCCAAACCGAAATTAAAACCGTTTTTAAAATAAATCGAATTTGCGATACATTTTCGACCAAACTTTGATTAGAGACCAAAATTGACTTGTCATCTCGCATCCAGTAAATTGACCAAAGATATTCGAGACATACCCGCATTCGCATGTCATATCATGTCATATTGCATGTAGACGGGATATGAGTAGGATTCGGAAATAGTCCCGAGATAGGATCGATAAGTAAATAATTCAAGTTGTAGATTATATTTATTAGGAAAATATTATTACTATTACTAATTATTAATTAAGCTAGGTAGTTAATCATGCATTAAATGCATGGGAGTCTCGAGAGGCGGACGGGTAATTCCTATATCTAAGTTGCCTTGCATAACTGCATCATTGTGGTTACGTACGGTGACCCATGGCCGTGGGACCCACGAATGGCCTCGTATATGTATAGCGTGCTGTCGGATTATCCACCGATCCCGTCATTTGGCGGGTTCACGGGTCATTTGTGTCGAGTGTTTTTCTTTGATCAATATTATATTTTTATTATTCTTAATATATGATTAAAGTTTTAATCCAAATTTGAGCGTTTTAGGATACCGTGTACTTCAAAGTGTTTAGTGTGGGCGGTCATATCCGAGACCGGAATCTAGTTCGTGATATTATATTATTACATTTATCCAGGCGTATTTAGGATCCTAATATTGTCCGAAGGGCTTTCTCCTTTGGCCGTAGTGGCAGCAGAAAGTCGGGATGCGGTCCACCGGCCTTAGTGGGTACAAGCATGTAGGCTCCCTTTGTTATATTTCGTTTTGATACTTTTACGGGATGCGGTCCTCTCGACCCTTGGTTGGTACAAAGTGTAGGCTCCCATTTGATTTTGATTTGTTAATTCACGAGTAGTTATCCCCTTTTCGCGATATGGCAACCGAAGACATATTTATCCGTTTGTTTTTATTTTGTAAGGTGAATTACGATTTAGTGAGACGCAGTACGTGCTTATGCACACTCACTCTCCTAGGGCGTTATCGCCTCGGGAGCCGAATTGTCGTTTATGCGGCATTGGCGCCGCATAAACATAAAGTCCTAAGTTCGTAAGTTGGGTCGTTTGGCGGCGCCCAGCAAGGCCCAAGTTCGTAAGTTGGGACGCCGTGGCGCCCGCTTGGGATAGATGGTGATTTGCAAATTGGGACATTTGTTTCGGGTGTTTGTCTTCTCGTACCTTATATTCTATATTATATTACTATTTCCATGATTTTCTATTTCGGGTTATTTGTCATTTTCATGTCATTCATGTAGAGGTGTTCTCGAAATGTATAAAATAATAATACAGTAACATATATTAAAAAAATTCATTGCATGTATAATCGGTATCGGTATTTGGGTCCAGTCTAGGAAAGAAGATTAAATCTTAAGGCTGGATCTAAATCCGTACTGAGTAATTTTTAAAATTACTCACGTTTCCACGGTGGTTGTGGGATCCAGGTTTACATGGGTATGGGCTCGAGTTTTGATGAGAGTGCTAGTGCGCAGATCTGCGTGATATCGTAGGTGTTTCGCCGCATCAAAGACATGGTGAGGCGGGTAGTTGATTAGGGCTTATCGGGTCTCGGGTTTTTGGTTTCTTTCTTTGGGCTTTATTTGAGAGATTTTGCTACCCATTCCGATGGTGTTAGCCCCGCGGTGATCGGCGTTGTATTTATCTCGTATATTCGGATCGTTTTATTTTGTATTATTATTATTATTTTGTTTATTCTGGGATTCTCTTTATTTTTATTCACTTAGCCTTTCGTACGCACGTCTCGTCGTGCGCACGTGGCGGGATTTTAGCACCCCTAATCCGATTCATTTTTTTCTGGGGTGTGACAAAAGATCACACTGATCCTCCACAGAAAATTCCCAACACAATTTTCTCTCTCTCCTCATTAAAACTCGCCATTAATACCGGTCATATCCCTTCTCTCTCTCTCTGTGCCTCTCTGTCTTTCCCCGACCTTTTCTCTCCTACTCTTTTTCCCTCTCTCCACCTTTCCCCTTCTCTCCAGCGATACCCATCCCATCGCTCTCTTCTTTAATCTCTCCGTCCCTCATCTCTCCCGTTCTCTCTCTCTGGTTCCGTTTCTCCCCCGAGCCCACACCTCCTATCCCATCGCCGCCTACCTGCCCTTGACGATTTCGGTAGGATTTTCCCCGATCTTCTCCTACCGACTACCCTTTTTCCCACTCCTCCACTGACAGACCCCCCTCTACTGTCAACCCTAGCGGTCACATCCCTTGACCCTTGCACACCCCGTTCCCTTACCTTCTGCCACTGACACCCCTTTTATAAAACCTATGCGTGCGCCACTCCCTCCCCCTTTTGCTGCTCTCATGTGTTGAGAACTTGAAATTCAGAAAGTTGGAAACGATAAGAACAGATAGTAAAGAAAAAGAGTTCAAAAGAAAAGAGGGGGAGTGGTGGTGGCTAGGCTCTTCGAGGAGGAGCTCAACCCACCTCGATTTACTACCTTGTGCTCTTTGTCTTTCCTTGGCCCGCCCTTGCTGGTAAACCTTGATAATCTCTGATGGTTCAATGTTGAATGAATTAATTTTCTTGAATTTGTTGGTTGACTGTTTGATTTGTTGTTTTGCTTGAATGGTTACTTGCATGATTCTGAAAAAAAAAGAAGGGATTTTTGCCTGTTTGTTCTGTGCTGGGTTGCTGGTACCTTTGGGTTTCCTCTCTGGTTGGTCTGGTTCTGGTTTGCTGTAGTCGCTGATCTGACATGTGGCAAATTTTCTGTTGGCTCAGTGTCCTTACTGATTTCTCTTATACTGATACTACACTTGACCCAGCTCCTTTAATTTCTCACTATTACTAGCAAGTTGTCTTGCTGGTTTTGAGCTGCGCTAGCTGGTTTGCATCTGTGTTGTTACTTACTGGATTGTGACTGTGTTATTGTTGACTGATTATGTTGCCTGTGGGTTGAGATCTTGCTCTATACCCCGAAATTCGGGTTTCTGTTGCTGCTGATAAGTTGTTTTTTTTCCTGTGGCTGTTACTGGTTTACCTGGCCCCATGGTCTCTGTTGCTAAGTTGTTGTATGGCTGAAATGTGGTTGTTCTTTTTGTTTTGTCAGTTGGGTTAATTACATGCTTGTTGTCTGGATTGGTTTGGTTAGGCTCTAGTATTACCCCAGGTGGTCTTTGTATATCTTGTGCACTTGAAGTACCAAGTGCGAGGGCTAGCTCGGTTTTTGATTCACATTTTGGTAAATGCTGACCCTTGCTGGTTAGATATTTGTGCTTGTCTTTTGATGGCGCATGTAGTTAGTCATCTAGCTGGGTGTGCCTGTTATGCTGATATGGGGTCTAAACCTGAGTTTCTGCTTGCTTGGAACTGTCATACTGTCTTAATTCTTGTTGGGCCTATGTGCTAGTTTGGTTCTGTGATTTGTTTTGTTGGCCTATGCTTGTTTTACAATTGATGCTTGGCCCCCCCTGGTGTGATTATGTCGTCCCATTTCCTGTGCCATTTTGATTTGTAATTGTTGGTTACTCCCCTCCTTGCTCGTTAATGATCTCCGTGCCGGGTCGACCGAACTTATATATTGAATTGCCTCTGGTCTGTTATGATAGCCCTGACAGGTGCCTTGTAATCCTTGTTTTGTGCACTGGGTGGCTGATCTAACTTGGAATATGGGGTTTCGATTAGAATAGGCTAGTGGGATTGTTTAGTAATTAGAAGAAATTTAGGATGATTTAATCGGATTAGGCCCAACTTATTTAACAAGCTTGTCATATTTTAGAAGTATATTGGGCCACCAAGTAATTAAGATAAGATGACACCAATTTGCGGATTTATTCGAAATAAATAAATAAATAAATGCCCAATACTTAAAAGTTTCAAGATATTAAAAATGAAATTAAACTAAAATGTGAAAAATAAATTGACGCCGGCCCGAAAGGTTTGGTGGCGTCATGGACTAATACGTAAACTTAAAGATTCGAGAAATAATTATATTCCTTGACTGCCCCCGTATCGGGTTACCAGTGCACATGCAAAATTGGTTTGGTAGTCAGCGTATGATCCCGTTCATTAAAATACCAACACATTAATAATATAATAACTTTTTCTTTATTTTTATTTTATTTATTTTTCGTTTATTTTATTTTATTTATTTCTTTTCTTTTATTTTTATTTCTTTATATTTTACTTTTATTTTTAAAACTATTTTCTCTAACTTATAAAAACCTAATATTAATACTTATATATAATAAAGTAAACTACATAATTTGAAAGGATAGTAAAAATAATAATTAGAAGAAATTAATATATATTGGAGTATATATGTTAATCAATCTCTTTAATTTAAATAATAAATAAGAGGGTATTAGAATATAATATTATATATATTATATATTATATATTAATTAATTTCTCTATTTTAAATTGATTGAACTAATAATTAAATCCACAAATTCGAAATTTAAAATAAAAAGAATGAACGTATAAAAGCGATCGAGGACGACAAACACAACTTAACGAAGCAATATGCGAGCCACTAAAATTTCCGGCACCGCATATATGCAGCAGAATTGCTGCCGAATTTTTCAAGAAAAGACGATAAGACCCGAACACACGTGTAATTAAATTATCAATCTAATTTAATTATTAATTGTGAAGTAAATCAAGTTAAAACTAATAAACATCTTATTTAAATTAAAATAGGTGATACAGTCGACTCGGATCCACTCGCGGAGTACGAGGTCACTCCCGACCAGACGTACGCGGACACCGACCCCGAGGCCGATGTTCTACCTCCGGAGTAGAGCGACTCCGTGATCCTCACCAGTACTCCCAAGTACGGTTTCCTGGGATTTGATTTTCTTTCTTTAGAATTAGGAATCCAAACCGAAAATAAATCTGTTTTAAAAAAAATGAATCTGAATTGCAGTGTTTTCTGACCAAAAATGATTAGAGAGTAAATCTGACCTATCATTTGCATCCGATAAATTGACCAGCATATTCGAGACAGACCCGCATTCGCATATCATATCATGTCATGTCATATTGCACATAGACATGATAGGAGTAGGATTCGGAAAATAGTCCCGAGATAGGATCAGATAGAATTAAATAATTCAAGTTGTAGATTATATTTATTAGGAAAATATTATTACTATTACTAATTATTAATTAAGTTAGGTAGTTAATCATGCATTAAATGCATGGGAGTCTTGAGAGACGGACCGAGTAATTCTACCTGAGTTGCCTTGCATAACTGCATCATTGTGGTTACGTATGGTGACCCATAGGCCGTGGGACCCACCGGTTTGTATATGTATCGCATCGATCGTGCTGTTTCGGATTATCCACCGATCCCGTCATTTGGCGGGTCCTACGTGTCGAGTGTTTTCTTTTGATCTTTATTATATCTTATTATTATTCTTAATATGATTAAATTTTTAATCCAAATTTGAGCGATTAGGATACCGTGTACTTCAGTGTTTAGTGTGGGCGGCCATGTTCGAGACTGGAATCTACTTCGTGTTATTATATTATTATATTTATCCGGCTTATTTAGGATCCTAATATTGTCCGAAGGGCTTTCTCCTTTGGCCTCTGGTTGGTACAGAGAAAGTCGGGATGCGGTCCGCTGGCCCTAGTGGGTACAGTGTAGGCTCCCATTTGTTTATATTTCGTTTTGATACTTTTACGGGATGCGGTCCTCTGACCCTTGGTTGGTACAGTGTAGGCTCCCATTTGATTTCGATTTGTTAATTCACGGGTAGTTATCCCCTTTTGGCGATATGGCAACTGAAGACATATTTATCCGTTTGTTTTTATTTTGTAAGGTGAATTACCAGATTTAGCAGACCAGAGTACGTGCTTATGCACGCTCACTCTCCTAGGGCGTTATCGTCTCGGGAGCCCGAATTGCCGTTTATGCGGTATTGGCGCCGCATAAACATAAAGTCCTAAGTTCGTAAGTTGGGTCGCTGATGGCGCCCGCTTAGGCAAGACCCAAGTTCGTAAGTTGGGACGCTGGTCGCGCCCGCTTGGGATAGATCTGGTGATTTACAAATCGAGATATTTATTTTCGGGTGTTTGATTCTCGTACCTTATATTTTATATTATATTACTATTCCCACAGATTTTCTATTTCGGAGTTATTTGTCATTTCATGTCATTCATGTAGGTGTGTTCTCAATATGTATAAAATAATAATACATTAACATCTATTAAAATATTTCATTGCATTTAAAATTCGGTATCGTATTTGGGTCCATTCTAGGAAAGAAGATCAAATCTTAAGGAAATTTGGATCTAATGCGTACCGAGTAATTTAAAAATTACTCACGTTTCCACGGTGGTTGTGGGATCCAGGTTTACGGGAGCGGGATCGAGTATTTGATGAGAGTACTAGGTGCAGTCCTGCGTGATATCAGAGGTGCTTCATCGCATCAGTACAGTGAGGCGGGTAGATGATTATGACTTATCGGGCATCGGGTTTTTGGTTTCTTTCTTTGGGCTTTATTTGAGAGATTTTGCTATCCATTCCGATTGAGTTAGCCCCGCCGGTGTCTGGCGTTGTATTTATCTGTATATTCTGGACTGCTATTGTTTTGTACTATTATTATTGTTTTGTTTATTGTGAGATTTGTCTTATTTTATTCATTTAGCCTTTCGTACGCACGTCTCGTCGTGCGTACGTAGCGGGATTAAGCACCCCTAATCCATTTTAATTATCAGTTTTGTTTCGATAAGAGAGTTTATATCTCGATACCTCAAACGGTCAATCTAATTTACTGAATAATTTATTTATATCAAAATATTATGGGATATTAAATTTTATGATTTTTTGAGCTTTCTAGTTATTTTTAAATTATTTTTAAAAATAGTTATGAAATAGATTATTTTCTTATGTTAAGCAAGGCTATTTTTAGAAATAATTTTAAAATATATAAAAAACTAATTTTTTTTATAAAATTTAATATTGTATAAGATTTTGACATAAAAAATTATTTAAATTGACCATTTGAGCTATCATGATATGAAATCTTTTGACGAAGCAAAACCGATTATTTTATTTTGTAAAGTACCATAATGCATCTCTCTATATATATCCTCTCAATTTTTTATTTGATTAACTAATTGGGATTAATAAAATATTTATTTCGAAAGTTGGTGAACTGTATTTGGTTTAATCTGCAAAAAAGAACCGGAAAAAAGGAAGAGAAAAATACTGCTGATTGGTGAACCGTGTTTATTGTGGAAACTTCGTTGTGCACATGGCAATTTTGGATGGCCACCGCACGCAGCTTTTCTTTCTGTTTAATCTGGCTGCTGAAATGCTTTTTTATTTTATTTTTTTATTTGGCATTTAACGCGGGAATACTATTAATTATTAACCGGTAACTACTGCATGTGGGACCCCCGAGTCAGAAGCGCAAAAACTGGAATGGTCCAATCTCCAATCTGTTCCGCTGGCGCTGACCAGATTTCGTTTAAATTAGGATCATCTCCAACGCTGCATGAATTCGTACTTCATGACTAAGGTACGTGTTATTTCTCTTTTGGTACTTTTTTTCTTCTCTTGCAAATGAAGCAGCTCAGAAATTTTTTATTATTTAGTATATTTCCATACAACAAAAAGTAAATGTAAAATTATTTATATAATAAACGATAAACTTACAAAATTTAAGGCTTCCGAATTGTGAAATAGATAATTTATTCCAAATATAATATTATTATTATAATAAATGAAAATTATATAAAACTAAAATTTATAATATATTTAAAAAGAGTTGCTATGCGTGGTACATATCACTTAGTATCAGAGGTGAAGCTCTGTGTAGGCCAACCTGGGTGTCGACCTCCCTTATTCATCCAAAATTGTATAAATAGAAGATGAAATTTAATGGAGTATTGATTAGTTTTTCATTACCGGCCCCTTCTTAACTGAGAATAAATGATATTTTCATACTAAATAACACAAAGTTTGGATTTAATCCCCTTAATTTAATGTGAGTTTCGTCACTACTTAGTACTATAAATTAATTTCTTCAATTTTAAAATCGGGATAATCTATTCAAACAGTTCAACATGATCTTCATATATAAGTTTATTTATAAAAATATATAATTTTTAAGAATATTTTACTATTTTTTAGATAGCTAAAAACTCATTTCTTTGAACTGACAGGAAGCTTACAAACTCTTCCTCCCCCTTTCACCACACAAACTCTCTGCCACATAGTATAAGTTCCTCATAGATTTATTTCCTTCTACCACTACAGAGAGAGGGAGTGGAATAATTTATTACAATTTCATCGTGGATGGTGGATTCTCTCAAAAATAAAATGGGGAATAAGTTGGATGGTATTTCAGGGCTTAGGCTTGCTCTACTTTCCGCTAACCCTACTTGAGCGTCAGTTTGAAAAGTAAAAAAAAAACTATAGAATTGAAAATATAAACCACCTCTCCTCTTCTTGAGCAAAAAAATTGGATGATCGCCCACTATTGTGGAGCATATATTCATTGAGACTAATGCATACTAAGGGGAAGAGTAAATAATACATAATAAATTAAATCAAGTGATTTATAATTATCTAAAAATATTTAAAAATTCTATAAAAATATATAATTTGATCTACGATCGATGTTGGATTTGATTAGTGGATAGGATGCAGAATCTACAGTCCTCTAGCACACCTCTGCTTTTATCACATCTCTCGCACTAATTATTGATCCTATATAAAAATGTTAAGCGGGTCCATCTTATTTACATCATCTCAACGGTCATAATACTATCTACCTGTCATCAACTCATACCATTTTGTTGATCGTCGTACCTTGTTTATATATCTACAGTTGTAGAGGATCTGAAACATATTTCACCTCCTAAATTTGTTCTTAATTCCATTTTTGTTTTTGTGATCTTAATGCTGTATGAGGCATGCTGGGGGCATTTCCGGAAAATCAACTGAAATTGGGGACGATTCACAGGTAAGTCGGGTCCTAGCCTGGGAGAAGGTAAAAATCTTTTTTTCTCCAAACCTGACAAATCGCCAAATGCCCAAACGCGTACCGAAATCTTTTCTCCCCTTTAAAAAAATTCCCTCCTTTTTTAAAATTCTTTTTCTTTCAAATGTCGACTCACAACTTTCAAAAACTACAGTGACTCCAATTGGACACCTCTACATATGACCAATCAGCATTAAAGAGAAGACACCACACCAAGGGTAGTTTCGGTATTTTATTATTCCCAACAAGCTACTGAGGCTTCTAGTTATCCACCAATAAAACACTTCACGCAGCGGCTGGAAAGTGACGGCGACTGAAATCCGACTACAACCAGAACCTCTCAGAATAAAAGATAACTGAATCCCTTTTCATTTATTCATATTTGTTTCTCAAATTGATGGAGGTATTTAGGAGCTGTAACTTCTAATTTCATTCTCTTTTTTTTTTCTTTCGTTTTTGTTGAAGATTTCTAATAGCTTTGTTTTTTATTTGGTAGACGCGAACGGTTTTGGTGAAGAACGTATCAGATCTGGCCAGGGATAGGGAGATTCGCGAGTTCTTCTCCTTCTCCGGTGAAATCGAGCATGTTGACCTCAAAAGGCAGGCATCCTTTTTTTTCTTTTAGTAACTTTTTAAGCGATTTTCTCTCTATTTTATGTACTTCCAGGGAATGTTACAGGAACTTTTTTTTTCTATTAACAGTGACGAATCAGGCATACGGAGAGTTGCATTTGTTACTTTTAAAGATCCATCAGCGCTTGAGATTGCTCTTCGTCTATCGGTACATGATATTCCTTCATTCTCCGTTATTTGGTGAAAATTTTCTATATTTTTGTAATTAAAACATAAATAAATTCCCTCGCCTACTAATTGAAACGAGTATACCCCAATTAAAAAAAAAAAACTTTGGTTGAACCCCTGCAATGCTTAGAAGGTGCGTGAAGACTTAGAGATTCACGTCACATCAGAAGTGTCATAATAAGGGGTGGATGCAGAAACTTTTTGTAACGGGATCAACATCTTGAATTTTTATATTATACAAAATGGTCATTACTTAATTTGTATAATTTTTTAATATACAGGGGTCAATAGTGTAAAAAAAATTATAAATATATGGGGGTCAATATTGATGAATTAACTAATTTTCATCAAAAATATAGTAAAATTATATATAAATTAGTGTTTTTTGAATAATAAATGGTGGTCAATTGACCCCCCTTGAGTCTACTTCCATCCACCTCTGGTCATAATATATACAACACCGTATCGAATCCCCTCAAAAAAAAGAGAAGTTCAGTTGTAACTTGTAAATAGATATTGATTCAAGGATTACACAACTCATAGCTTATTTCACCTCATGCAGGGAGCTACAATTGTAGATCAAATTGTCGATATCAGCCCTGCCAAGAACTACATCTATATCCCTATTGCTGCTCAGGTGAAATTTTAATCTCTTTGCAATTTATTCAGAAACCTGTAGTTATGCCATTTATATATTCATGCCTATCTATTTTAAACCATTCAGCAAGTTGTGGTTCATGAAGAAAGTGAGATGGGCCAGGAGACAAGTTCTGGTTCAGCTGTAAATTCAACACCAAAAACTGAGGTGGGATTTTAATTCCAGTATTTCTTTACTGAACCTTATAGAATACGTCTGTGCTTTGTTGCTGCAATTTCAATTTGTATTTCTGGAATGTCTATGATGGTTTATATATAGCATGATTCTGAATTTGCAATCCCATAATCGGATTGTTTATATATAGCATTCAGGCCATTTAATTGCAGTTAAATCAAGTCAATCTCTTCCCCTCATTGCAAATATGCATAATTTTTTTGAACACTTTTTTTAATCATGCTGTATTGATTGTAGTTAACTTTGGGCTCAGATGGAGCCACCAGAGCTGGGCAGAATTGCCAATAATTAAATGAAATATTCCTTGACTATTGCCTAGAATAGTTAGCGAGGCGTCACTTACAAGTATTTCAACAAACTTTTGCATGTTGTTGCCAATATAGCAAATATTCCATTTTGTTGACTACTACGATTAAAATATTTTTATTCTTTGGAAAAACATGGATGCTAAATTGTCCCTGAACCATGCCTTTTCCTTCAATAACTACTGGTCTTTTCCTTATTTAGGCTAAAGATGGCCTAAGCCCAGGGAGAGTCTATGTGAATAAAGCACAAGATGTGGTACATAGTGTGATACAAAAGGGATCAGCACTGAGCCAAGATGCCATGAACCGAGCCAAGGCATTTAATGAGAAGCACCGGCTAAGGGCCAGTGCGTCAGAACGGGTCTCGTCCTTTGACCAGCGCATAGGCCTGTCGCAGAAAATCAACGTCGGCATTTCTGTTGTCAATGAAAAAGTAAGGTCAGTTGACCAGAGGTTACATGTCTCTGACAAAACCATGGCTGCTATAACTGTCGCTGAGAGAAAACTGAGTGATACTGGGACGGCTGTGAAAACCAACAGGTTTGTTTTTTGTTTGGTAATTTTCATGTTTTCTTGTTAACTTCTATTGTACTTCTATTTGTATTTTCTACATTTTGTGGGTTTCTTCCTGAAATATGTAAGAAAGGTGGGTTCTGATAAAATTTTTGCAGTGAATTGGTCAGTCTTACTACAAGTATGTCTGTTCCCTGCTATAATGTATACAAGTTATTAATGGATTTACTTTGGCATAATATTTAAAACATTGGAAAAATTGCTTTTTCATGGACTTTGTAAATTGTTGAAGGTTTTCTCTAGCCACCAGGGATGTTATTACTTTATACAGTAGCTATGCATAATCCACATAATATATTATCTTTACCTTGTATAGATATGTAACCGCCAGTACAAGCTGGTTAAATGGGGCTGTTAGCAAGGTAGCAAGAGCTGGTCAATTTGCTGGCACAAAGACCAGAGAGAAGTTTCAAGTTGCCGTCTCAAATCTGACAGCCAAAGTAAGTGACTCTGCTCCAATTATGCTATTGTTTAGTTGTATAAAAGTCTATGCAATTTCATGTACTTTACATTTAAGCTGGCAACATTTAGTTCTTCCTTTGGCTTGGGTTTGATGAAATTTGTCAGATCTGGTACTGTTTTGCAGGTGTTTTAGGTTGTACATTTGGGTAGGTCCATTTATTTGTTATTTCAGTATAAATTGTTATTCAGGACCTTAGTATTTATTTATCAATGTCGAGGGGAAGCTGTTGGCTTGGTCTTGACTCTTGACCATAGCTTACCCTCTATGTTAGTTTGCCTTTGAGCAATATTGTTAGGTCACTAGGAGCATTGCTTGTGGTTGCCAATACATACTGTAATTTGTTATATTAGCACCACATTAATGTGTTTTTTTCCTAGAGAATTTTTTTCAAAAAAATTATTTGTAATTTGAAGCTTTCGACTCCTTTTTCCAGGATCCTATTGCAGCCTGAGCTATGGATTTGAGTTGGAAAAGATCTATAGCTTTCACAAGAAGCTTCCAATCAAGATATTGTTTTGAATGGATTAATCCTTTTGTTTCTCTCTCAGCTTCCTCCCCTAGTTTAAGTGGTTTTGCCAGTTTTGTGTAAATGTCTCAAGTTTATATTAACTTACCATTCTTTCAATTGTTTGCGTGTCAAAATGTTGTGACCAATGATTTCTTATTCACAAGAATGAGAGTATCTCGTGAGGTTCCTGTTGTCTTAAAAATAACTCTTTCCTATATTCTCAATATTTTCCAACTCAACTGTATACTATTACGTTTTTCTGAGTGCTTTCAATTCAAAGAAACTTGAGTTGGTTATGTATTGATTTGTCCTTCAAGGCTTCTACTTGTTCTGTTCGTCTAATATTAAGTCATCTTTCCTTTTTTTCTTTTTACCGCTTGTATCCGTGTGACTTAACTAATTTTCTTTTTCGCTGTCCGTGGAATTCTAACTAATACAGTGATAATCTGTATTTTGTTTGTAGACCTGTTGATGTTTTGGCATTGAGAAGTACCCTGCACTTCACATGTTGACTTATGAACTACAGATTTTCTTTTCTTTTGAAGCATTAGGCCATGGCCTACTATATTTTCATTAAATATATAAGTGCCTGTTACCCTATGGACAATAGAATTTCCACTTTATGTCCCATATGTGAGGCGATGAGATCGCCTAAGATTGGGATCCGACCGCAGGACATTGAGATGATCTCTTTGAAAATTTGAGTTTAAAAATTAAATTGAGATAAGTCAAATTGATCTTGTTTGTTCATTTTCGATCAGACGGTTCTGCTCGGGATCGCAGGACCCTGCGATCAAGCTGGGATCATAGCAGATACGGTTCCCATATGTGAGGCAGCATTCTTCTGAAAAGGAATTATTTTGGTAGATGCGGACCATGAGGTTTTTTCTGTACATCTAAGAAACAGCAAGCCTAATGAACTTTTGGTTAGGTTGTACTGTCACCTAAATTGTTTGCAGCTCTGACAAGTGACAACCAACATAGAAGTTCATTTCATGGTAAATGAGTTCCACAGCGTCGGATGCAACAGTACGTATTATTAGAAGTTCATTTCCCTACCATATGAATTATGACATTTGATCTCCGCTGTCCAAGTCATGTACAACAGTACAAATTTCAAAGAAGTCCTTACAAAACACAATATTTCTTGTCAACAAACTAACATTATATTGGGACTCGTTAAGTACGGAAAATTAGTATCTGTCTATCTGACAGTGGTCGATAGATTAGTGGCAATAACTTGCACTTGCCTTTCTAACTATGACTTCCATTCGCCGTAGTTCTTTCCTTTATCAGATACATTTCCATTTCATTACCACGTGAGAATACGAGATTCTCCAGTTACTGTGACGCATTTTTTCTAGGATGCTGTACTTAAAGACTCTATTCTTAATTGTATTTAAGGCGTCGGGCTTTTAATTAATACTAGCCAGAAATTGACACCAGAAGAATTTGCATCAGATCTAGCAAATCTAGTTCAATTTTTTCACTAAAACTTGGTAGCATGAACTCAGATAACGCTTTGAATCAGTCTCAGGGGAATTTTTACTCAGCTAGACAGAATATTTAGTAAAATACTTTCAGTATTACCCATTTGGCCATTTCAAAGAAAAAAAAGGAGCTATCACAGTATACATGACCAACCAAATTGGTCCTGTTAATTCGAATATTTCTTGCTTCGTTGTTGTGTCCAATTGCTAAAGTACACATGCTACAACTGATTTATGTGTTGAAGTATTCGTTTTTGTAAGATATATCTATTGATCATAGTAACTAAATTTATGAGAAAGGCCGCTGTGCAAGAAGCTCTGATTTGGAGACAAAGAGACCATGGAAACCATATGGTACACGATGCGGAAGAAGCACCTCGGCGACAATGTCAAGGTTTGGGGAACTGGCATCCATTACGACAAATCTCGATTCACTGGTCCCCTCATTATGCACATATGACATCAAATACCCATCATCTTCCTTCTCACTACCATTGTTTGGTACAAAGAAGGGCTCTCCTCCAAAGCATCCTGTGCCAAAGTCACGGCTTGCTACAACACAGTCCCCTGTGCCGGTAAGTGAGAAGTCAAGCTTTACAACACCAGAAATTTTCGGCATGGGATCTCCCACCCCTAGGTAGGCATACCGGTTTGGCTGGCCCAGGTAACCAGGGTGAATCACCCCAAAGTCTAGGTTGCCGGCAGACATAGGTTTCCTTGACACGGCCCCTGTATTGAGGTTGATCCGGACCATCTCCACAGAGCTGTGCACGAGATCCAGGTTCTCTAGCATGTGCTCGATTGACATAACGTTTGGTGCTACCATCACAATATGCTTTTCGCCATTTGCACTCTCCTCTTCCCACGCATTGATTGAGTGCATCATGTTGAACCCGGGCACATCAAACCATCTAATCTCAGACTCGCTTGTCGCATAGCGCGGAAGCACTCCTAGTCGTGGCACCTTATTCCGGTCAGAACCAACAGGAGAACTATTACCAATTACCATGTCCATTGGCTTCATCACTACTTGAATGTCACCAAACAATGCATAGTTCTCGGTTATTGCAAAATCATGCATGAAGGAAGGTTGTTGCATGGAAAAGATGGGAACATCAGCCAATTTGTTGCCTGCCGGGTCAAACCGGAAGTACGTGAGGAAGGGAGGCACAGGCCCGTAACGGAAGGCAAATGTCTCTCCTGTTACCGGGTCCTTTTTGGGGTGAGCAGTCATTCCCATCATTAATCGTCCACCAAAATCACACCGTCCGATTGTGGAAATCTCTCCTGTGGCAGGGTTCACATGTACAGCATATGGCAGGTCTGACTCACCTAGGGCATAAAGGCGGCCCGCAAAGAACACAAGGCTTGTGTTAGCCAATCCAGCACCTTGAGTAGGGTTCATCTGGCCGGTAAGCACTCTTGCTGCTGTGACGGCACCACGTGCCATTCCAGCAAAACCATGGAAGCCAGAGAAGACGTTGGGCATCACAGGAGCACCGGCATCACGCTCAGTAAGGTATTTGTAGGTTTGGACATAACGGGAGCACAGTGTGGCATCACCGTCAGCAGAGAGTAGCAGGGAGTGAAGCATGCCATCACCATCAAAGAGGTGGTGGGGTCCACGGGGCAGGTATTGTGGGTTGGGTCCATTGCGGATGTAGGTGCCGCCAGCAAGGCAGGGGGGGATGGAGCCACGAATGACCGGACAGCGTGTTGGAGGGAGCTCGTCAACAGGAGCAAAGTTGTCAGAGAGGACGTGGCGGGGATCAACAGATGGGCGTAGCACAGGCGGATCAATAAAAGTGTTGATTATGTCTTCGAGGGTATTGCAAAATGCCATTGGTAATGACAGAGGTGTTGCTGGTGGCGTTGCTGGTCGAGATTGAGGTTGAGGTCTCGTGGTGGCTGCAGTCCTTGAACTTGAGCGAGCACCATTCTCTGTCTCTGGAATTGCTACCTTCTCCGGAGTTGGGTTGGCAGGATATTTGGAATGCGGCTGTGGTGGTATAGATGTTGAAGCAGGTATATCTCTGGTTAAAACAGCAGATACAGGGAGAAGATGTGATCTCTTTGTTCTTAGCTTGTTGTTTGAAGGTTTGATGGAGAGGTAGGAGGTCGTCAAGGCCTCCATTTCAATTGTTTTTCACTTCCAATGTGAGATTCTATCTAAAACGAGGATGATGGTGGTTATATTTAGTTTGAATACACAGGGGAACTAATGCGGTCCCCTGGTACTTATAAAAGTTGGTTGAGTGTTAATGTCCTCATTTTTCTTGCTTCAAGAAGTAATTATGAATTAATCATTTATATATCTTAATAAATAATGTTGTCCTGAATTTCTGATACTTTTCATATAATGACAAAAAAAAGGGAAAAAAAAAGAATGACCATAGAAAATTTTATACTGTAGATCTTATCTGCTCCGAGTTTTTTATTTAATAATTAATAAGGGCATAATTAAATATTCAGAAAAATGTCAAACAGATTTTGAAATATAAGAGAAAGCTAAAAAAAATTTTAGGTCAGATGAGTTTAAATGAGTCGGGTTGGATCACATTATTTTATTATTTTTTTATCCTATCAAAATCTGATAAAATTAAATTTGAGTAAAAAAAAATACTAGATCAGATTTTGATCGGAGTACCAAAATTTAGACGTTTGAGGAGGTGCCCAGGGCAAAGGCGTCCACTGAAAAGCAAAGAAAAAAATCATTGCTGCTATTTCCTTTTCAATGCATTAAAATTGCAGTACCATCTTGGGTCCCATTTCTCTGTTTGCTAGTTCGATCCGTTATCTGGAATCTTGTTTTCATTTCTGATCACAATAAAAATGCAGATTGAATGATTGAATATATATCCCAGCTGCAAGTCGACCTGAAAGAAAATTATTGATGTCGCCTTAGTTATAATGGGAGAAATATGATACATGGTTTCTACCGCATGTTAGGTAGCTTTAAAATTTATGTAACACATCTCAAAAGATTCAAGAATGTTTAACAAAGGATTGGATGAGAATGGTTGTGAAACGGGTAGAATTTTGAAGTATTTTAATACATCCGAGGATTTAAGTATTTATGAATAAAATGTAATAAGAAATAAAAAGAGAGAGATAAAAGAGAACTGAGTTCCAAATTTTATTAAATATCTCATCTAACTTCCTAATTTTATTAAATATCCCTACCATTTGCTTATTATAGTATCTCCTAATATATATATTCTATAATATGACAATGTACACAAGTTAGATAGAAATTCAGAAAGCAGTTAAGTAGAATTTAGAATGATTTAAGAAAAAAAATAATAATAAAACCGACATCAAATTTGCTGAAAAATAAATAAACTGGTGTAATTATGATGTAATCGTCAGAGTGAGCTCATTCAGATTAAGTCGTTTCTGACAACTAATATAAATTTTCGCATGGTTACTCTTAAAAAAAATAAATTTAACTTATTCAAAGAAAAAATGAACTGCAATAGAGTCAAACAAAATGTGTGATAAAGGGATAATAAAGGATGAGGGCCATTTATTTGGTAGTTGTTATCCAACAGAAATATTGACATATAAATTAAGGGAAAACAGTTTGGAATCGAGGTGATTTTATTTTTCAGCAATATTCGGTATAATGCCGAAAACATTTATTCAAAACCAAACGATATATGTTTGGAATGCTATATTCTCGTTCTAATGATTGTCAAATTTCTATAAAAAGATAAAAAAAAAATTCTCACATAATACATGGCGGCCGACAAAGTTATTTTATTTAGATATATTGAAATTTATTATATTTTTTCCATAATATATACCATCAATTTAAATTCAATTATTTAAAATATATTTGATAAAAAATTGGTCGATATCTTCAAGAAAATCAGTATTGTGGCTCAAGGCCTTAGCTCCGAATCTGTTGCTCGTAAAATTTACGAACAAAGACTCTACTCATAAAATCATATAGTCGAAAATTGCTGAAGAAGATATTACTGTAACATAAAATCGAGAAATGTCATCTGATTTTACGAGCAGCTATTTTCTTCCCCAAACCTCAAGCTATTTAACATGCTATGTAACAACATTTTACCTCGAAAAAGTAAAAATATACAAGTTCATGCCAAACACACAAACTAGAAGTATTTTATTGAAGAGAACTGAGGACCCAAAAAGAAAAAAATAATTATAGACAAACATAATATAGCACGTGAAAAATAAAAAGAAACAGAAGGATGCACGCACGGGAGAATTATATAATTTATACAACTATGCTAAGAAAATAAGCGTAGAAAGGATCAAACGAACCACATTGGATTCTATGATCAATTATTGTAGTCCGAACCTACCCTGTCCTTTATCCTGTTGTAGTCTCTCTCGTACAGTTAAATTAAACCACGGGTCACGTTCCCCTCAAAAAAAAAAAAAAAACACGGGTCACGGGATCGATTTATTTATTATCGTTACCGACGAAATTGAGAATTATTGGGAATCGCTAAAACTAAAAATATCTAGATATATAACTGGAGTTGCAACTTTCATGGATAAAATGCAATTCCACCTGTGGAACAGACGCTCCTAGGAGTAAATTCCATCCACAAAAGTTATGGTTATTATTTTACGACCAAATCCCTGGAGGAAATATTTTGATCTTGTTGCATCTGTTTTTAACTTTTTTCTTTTTCTGATATTACTCCTCACGAGAATTTCGTCTGAGTTGCTTTCTTATTGATCGGTTTTTCTTCCGTTTATTTTAACAAAGTCTCTCTACACTGTTTCTTTTTTATTTTTAGTAAATTTTTTTTAGAGGAGGGTTCATTTTTTGTGCCTCCACTTTTAAAAATTTTAATAGTTCAAAATTTATAAATGAAATAACAAAACAATCATTAATTTATATCTATATTATATTTTCTTCTTATACGTAAAAAAATATTTATTTTTCACTTTTATTTTATATAAATCGATAAGTTAAAAAATTAACATTCAGAAATTAATCATATTAGTGAATTTCTTATAAACTCTTGATGTCATATAAAATAATATTCAAACATCATAATTTGTATATAAATAAATAACATAGACCAAATCTAACAGTTTAATTTTGATATTTTAGTTTTAAATTTTGAGTTATTAAAAATTTAAAAAGTGGAGGCATAATGAAGACAATTGAACCCTCCTCAATTTTTATATATCCTAACTAATATTTAGTTAAATTATAAACTATTGACTTTACAAACTTATATAATTATTGTGATTTTTCATTTTAGGCCTCTTTGTATTAGAGTTCTGACCCGCATCCAATTTTTTAAGATGTCAATGTTCTCTTTCAGAGTTTGCTATGGAGTTTGAATCCGCAACCTTAGTTGTAGTGTTGATGTAATTCATAATTATTGTGATTTTGATTAAAAATAGTAGTGAAACTCTAGATACAAAAATATATCTCTAGATATTTCACAGTATAAGCAGATATCTAGTGAGACGCTGGATGCATGTGCAGAGCAGCCCCTTTTCTTTTCTTTTTCGAAATGCGAATACATTGTTAATTGGATGTCATCCGTTGATGAATAAAAACTATTTTCAATAAAATAAGCATGAGTTAAATGTTTTCGATATATACACAAATTTTCCTTTTAAGATATTAAAGACTTATATAATGACAAGGAACCCAATTAACCTCACGATAATATATGTAAAAAAATTATATTATGTTAAAAATTAAATTGCATATTTTTGTAAAATGAGTAAAGAAGGCAAAAAAAAAAGAAGTAAATTTAGCAGTCGAGATTCCCCAAGCACCCTCCAGTTTTCTATTGGTCCAAAATTTCTTAATTGTAGATATATTTAGCAGACGACCAGTGAGATTCCTCAAGCACTCTCCAGTTTTTTATTGGTCCAAATTTTTTCCTTTCACTATCTTCGGGCCATTTCTTTCGAACACCGCTCAATTTCCTTTTTGATGTATTTCAGATGATGTTATCAAGATTTTTGTACTAAATTATTGCTATCACTAACTTCGGCCGCACCAAACTTAACCACCAATTGTTTCCAATTGTTTCGCGACTAAAAAAAAAAGAGATTAACATCCGTATCCCAACATATACTCTAACTAAAAAAATCATTGATTATGTTGATTATGTTCTCGAACATCAATAAATCATCCATTTATGAATGATCATTGAAGTCTTAAAATTAGAAGTCCTAAATTTTAATACTTAAAAAATAAAATCATAATATCTAATATATTAAGTTATATTTTAAATTTTAAATTTATATTTAGACGATAATCAAGATATGAGCAAATATTTATATATGAACATCAATGTCTTAAAACTGAATGTCTCAAGTTCAAGCAAGATAAATACGACATTTTAATATTTAATATTATAAATCATATTTTAAACTTAAAATTTATATTTGAACATCCATCAAGATATGAACAAGTCTATGTATCTAAGCTTTAATATGCTAAAATCGAATATTTCAAGTCTTAATACATACAAAATGATGACATAATATTCAATATTATAAGTCATAATTTTGAACTTCAAATTTATATTTGAATGATCATCAAAATATGAACAAGTCTATATCCTCAAAGATAAGGAAGATACCACTGGAGCTTTGGTTCAAACGGGTCAAGTACGTGACCCGTATTTTTTTTTCATTTTTCTTTCAAATCTAAATTGAATAATAGTTAGAAAATAATTAGATATGTTTCAAAGCACAGTAATTTTTAAACAATTATAAAATAAATTTTAATTTTAATAATAAATATTAATTGAATTAAAATTTTAATAATAAAAATAATTGCGTAAAAGTGGAGCTGCGCATTTATAAAGAATCAGTACGACCAACGCATTTATAAAAAGCCAATAAAACTGACACTTTTATAAAATAAAAAAAATCACTGGTGCTTTTTAAAAAATCCAATGAAATTTAGGCATTTATGAATATTCTTTATTGATATTTAAAAATGAAATACATGATATTGGAAATTATACTGTCCCAAGTTTCGAGAAAATGTATCTGGATGTTGTAAATTTGGAGATGTAACTGCTTTGAAAAAAGTATATATCATATTATCATGTGACTGAGCTAGCACTTTGACGTGTGGCTGCTGTAGATATGTTGGGACAGTATTTGATGCTTGTGAGGGATAAACTGTAAAATAAATATTTACATAAACTCGCCCACTATTTACACTATTTACACTACTTATGTGTAGTGTGGGAGATACTTAGTGTATTTCAAATTGTTTCCTCTCTATTTTCTCGCTTCATGCAAACCCTAGCCCGATCCGAGTGCACCCCGCTCACTCACCGCCACCACCGCATCTCGCGTCCAAACCAAGCGACGAGGAACTCAAGGACGCACGCACACTCCGCTGTCTGCTAATCTGATCAGTCTCAACTCAGGTGCACTCGCTGTAGCATCGATTGGCGACGACGCAACAAGACTCATTCTTGATCTGTTGTACTCATCGCATCAACGATTTTCTTCGTGTGTTTCTCACGATTCAGCTCAGGTGAGCATCGTGCTATCTGCATCGCCCAATTGCATCAGGCGTTTTCACCTCAAGCGAACCAGCTTTCTGTCTCCAGGCTGATCGCCACTCAGATGCACGAAATCACATTTTTTTTCCGGTCGTGTTCTCCCTTTGCCACTGTTGTGGTATCAATTACCATGTCTCCAATCTCTGCCATCACATCAGATCTGAAGCAACAATTATGTTAGCTAGCGGGAAGTCGAGCGCCTGGTACAAACATTGCTAAGCGCGACCTCTTCAAGCTTTTGATCTCTTTAGTACACAACAAGCAGTGCCACCAGTTGCTACAAAGACAAATCCTCTTGATTATGTTCTTTCACAATTCTCTCTCTGGATCTCTTGTGGTGTCTTTTGGCCATGTTGATTCAAGTCCAAAGTCCATCAATTAAATCTAATTGCCAGCAGTTCAGACCAAACTCTACAATTTTCCAAAACATTTCTACAATTCACAACCTAACCTTTACTTCCAATTAAATTTCCAACGATCAAACCATGCATCGGGCTTCTACCCTTCTCTTCTTTTCTTTTCTTTTCTTTTAAGAGAACTCAAACGAGTCTCGAATTGTTGTTAAAGAGGACAAAGATCCTTCTATTGATGTTTTAAAATGACTCAAAAGAGTATGAAGCAATCAATAGTTTTTTTTTCTTAAGCCAAAGAGCTCTTCTCCCATCTTTCTTTCTTCAAGGAGACCCGTGATGTAATTTATTCAAAGATTTCTCTCATTCTCTCAGTATACCAATCATTATAAACATATTAATTTGACTTATAACAAAATCACATTACATAGAAACGCATCCGTTTCTTTGGTTTTGTAAACGCGTCATCTCCACTAACATTTTGTAAATGCATAGCCTGTCTTATTATTGAAATTTTAATTAGTTAATATTTATAATTAAAATTATGATTTATTTCGTAATTATTTAAAAATCACCGTTTCAAGTATTATTTATGTATGAAATCTAAAAATTGATTTTTTATCTGAAGTAATTAATCGCAATTATAATGGCACCCGATACAGAGAAAAGATTGTATTCGTGTTGCTATAATTAACATCACTATAAAATGTATAAAGTAAAGAAAAGAAAACTAATTATCATATACACCCACAATGGTAAATACTTCATTTAATACTCATCAGTTTCGACCTTTGCTAAAAACCTAGAAGGAACGTCGTAGCAACACCCTTCATGTCTTTTAGCTCTTAAATAGTTGGTATATATCTAGTATCATATTATCATTACTAACATCAAGTTGAACTTGAATGCTTGATGTATAGTCAGGGTGGAGACAAGAGGGGATTGAGAGTGTTTGATCTCTTCTAATTTTATAGAAGTTATATATTAGAGTTAAATTTTATTATTTATTTTTATTTCGTGAGGTGTATCGGTCTCTTTTAATTTATTAATTTTAATATTTTAATGACGTAAATCCATTTTGACTCTGTACATATTAGTTGTGTTACACACTCAAGTGCTTGAATTGCTTTTGCCACACACTCAAGCGACATATCCAACTTGTGTCCCACTGATGTATCATGTATGCATGTTATATCTCCATTTCAACCTTCTCATAAGTCATAAGTTAGAAAACATCCATGTCACAAGTTGCAAAAGTTGCAAAGAAGCGTAAAATTGAATCAAAACCCTTTCTGCCGTGCAAGCACACATCTACAGTGTCAGAAAATGCAAATTTGCAAAAAGACAATAAAGCGGAGAGCGATATATATACGCGATCGAGTGCCAGAAAATTATGAAGTTCTCAGTCTTTCAAGTGTATCTGCAGATATATATGTATAATTCAAAGACAAAATTTTGTGAAGGTTATAAACAAATTGAACTCCAAGACTGGATTTTTGCAACTTGAATTATTTACATTTGTGTGCTTAACAGCTTAACATCGAAAATTTGCACTAGCTTAATTACTTCACCATAATCATAGTTAAGGGAAATTTACAAAAATCTGGTAAATTAATTAGATAAATTGATAATTGACAAAGTTGAGTTAATTTTGGCCGGCTATATATACTAACATTCAATTGCAAACGCAAAAAACATAAGCAAAGAGTTCAATAAAATGTAAACGTCACAATTAACACAACTCCTCCAAAATTGAATTTGCTAGTTTCAGTCAGTTTCATGGGGCTTAAATTCTAGCATACCCATTAAATTAATTGTCGACAGGGTTCTTTTCTTGACAACTACACAGCTTCATCTTCTCTTTTTTCACGTTTTGATGATAGAACCCCACTGTTCAAATCTGGTCTGTTCAATTGAAAATAGTCATATCTAAAGCACAAGTGATATTATAGAGAGATTTTAATATAAGGTATTGGAATGTGACATGTACCATAGGATCAAAATCAGCGGTCTAAATTTCCCTACTGTTGCTACTTACTAATCATGGGATGAATAATAACAGATAAATATCCCAGACTGTTTATCAGTTCAAGTGTATCGCAGTACAACTTTAACAATCATTGGTGCTGGTTACCAGTTCATGCCGCAACTTACCTGGCAGAAAAATATTAAGACAATTTTAAAATCTTTTATATATTACCAAAAATTATATGTCATAAGAGCAAAAAAAGTAGAGACCACATTGTAAGCACACCTACTGGGCCCAGCTGATAATAGACAAATTTCCGAACAGTGATTGTGCATCGCACAGAGAAAACGTCTCTACTCAACTTTTCAATACATTCTAGAACAAGGATGAGGCAACCCACTATTTGATTGAAAGAACAGTTAAGAGTACACATGAAACAAGGATAAATTCAGACCAGAAGAATAACAAATCGATCAAGAACATAGTTAAATAAAACTAATGCAAGTAGTTTCAAATAAATTCAACAAAAAAGAAGTTTGGGTAGGGGATCTTCATTGTCATTTTTTTGATGCAACTGAAACAATGGATCACTTGTTTATAACATTTTCTGATACTAAAGGGATCTAATTACGGCTTTGATAGCATCAACTTGCAGCCTGTTCAACCTTGGATGTATGTAAATTTGTACACTCTTTGCAAAATCAAAATGATTTTTGTTGGTCCTTAATGCATTCCATTGAATAATGCCCGAGGAACACAATGACTTGTGTTTTGGCAAAATGAAAAAGACTAAGACTGTCAGAAACGTGATTTTGGTTGTGGTTGTCTGGAAGATCATTGGCAACTCCGGTTGGAGGAAGTCAGCAAGTTTTGGCAACCAGATGATCTAGATTCTCATTTCTCTTGTAATGTTACCAGTAACCATAACACTGACAACATCTGGATTGCAGTTGTTACCAGTGGGCTGATGGAGGAAGCAAGCAGAAATGCAGAATCACCAGATCGGGCTGTTAATTAATATGCAAAATTTTGAAGCTGATTATTTCGTTCTGGTTCTTTATTCGAAATGGTATATAAAACTCAGAATCGCAAGGCCTGGTACTGGTTCAGCTGGTTTTAGTATCGCTGGTGGGTACAATTAATGCAGATGATAGAAGAGACAAATCTGAGTTGTTTCTCTTTGACCTCCATAACAACGAGTACTGCCATGACTGGTACTGGTAGGAGTATGGTGGGATTGAGTTGAAAAAACCCAATAAATGCTGGTTGTGTTGTTTCCGAACGAAACACGTGGTGTATGCTATTTGTCCAGAAAAATATGCTCTCTGATTTGATACCTAAGACGCTGAATATCTGATTCTTTCTCGTTTAACAAATCCCGCTATTCACAGGATATGAACATAGTGGGATAATCCAAAGGAAAAGTGTAAGTCACCACTTGATTTGTATCGCGGTAATTGTGCAACAATCATACCTCCAATCAAAGCTGTCGAATCGAAGAGGAGATGATCGGTGAGAGAAGCAGACCAAAACAAGTTGATTATTCAAATTTCAAAGTACAGAAAAAAAAAGATAGGAAATTTGCTGTTTTAAATGGGCCTCGTTGCTTTCAATAAAAACTAAAAGCATGATTGGAGCTTAAGAAACGTTCTAAATGATTTCCTTCGTCCAGATCGTCAATTGGGCCCTCTCTAAGTTCTTTACTGAATAATTGTTTGATGGGCCTTTTCGGCAACCATAGTTTTCTGGAGTCTTTGGGGCTTTCGCATGTCCTTTGGTGATGCCTGTTCCTTGACCTTGTTGGCCGGCTCGACTTCTCTGTGCTCAACCAAAAGTTTCTCTTGGCACAGAGGTTTACAGGGCTATATCCAGCAGCCACACTGGTATTCTTTCAATTCGTTTTTGCGACTATTACGCTGGTTCTCATAGCCGACGCCTAACTAGGAAGGATGGATTTTAAGGCCTAGATGCTTTTTGTGCCACTGTGGCTTACTTCCTCTTACACAGTTGGTGCGTTTGGCATATGGAGCCTTAACGGGTTCCTTTTTCAAGCCTGGATGCTTTTTGTGCCACTGTGTCATGATTTGCTGGTGGATTTGTCATCCATCTCTCCTCTGGAATCGCCAGCTTCACCGCTGCTTTTTGGGTAAATCTTGTTGATTCACATCATTTTTATTCCTCAATAAATTTTGTCTACCTGCCATATGATAAGGTTTTTATCAGACAATTTATATCATTCACGTTTTGCTTCGTTCAAAATTTTTCTCGTGACCATTTTTTTCAATACAATCTGAAAATGTTATGCTCGTCTTAAATTTTTTGTCGATTTAATGATCAATAACAATTATCCTATTTCTCTTCTTTTTAGACGAGCACTTTTCCTATTCTTTCTTTATTATGTAGAAAAAACACTTTCTTCCGGCGGCTTGCTCCCTGGGGAGGTAGCCCTGTCCTCTCTTTCTACCGAATTTTTTGTGTGGATTAATTTATATAATAATTCATGTCCCTCTTTCAATGTCATAATTAAATGTGCCAGCTTGATTGCTTCGGTTTCCAATTTTCATAGCGTTATTACTTCTCCTTGGATAAAAACATTCCATAGATTTTTGGAATCAAAGAATACCAATATTCAATGTCTTAGGTTCATAAATTCTCATCTCCTTATCTTCCTTTATATAGGTGCCCTGACCATGAGGGTGCTCTCTGGCAGCATACCCTGATGCTACATAAGAAAAAAACAAATTTCTCAAGCACATTTACGATAGCCTGGCCATTTTTCACACCCATGCAGTTGCTGGCACCTTAGGTGGCCTCCTAACAGGGATCTTCGCTGAACCAAACCTCAATCGCCTCTTCTTTGGTGATGAGTGATGACCCCAACTTTGTTGGCCTCATTTATGGCATCAAGAATGGTAGAACCACTGCCGGTACCAGAGATTAAGTGTTGAGGAGATGGCAATTGGAGATGGCACAGTGCATGTTGAGGATGCATATGCAGTGTGGGGTGAAGGCGAGACATTTGATCAATCAACGCATGGAAATCAATATTATCCTACCGATGTCTGAGAAAACGGATGTGGTTTAGAGTATGTAAATTTGTGTAACAAGTGAGGAATTCAGATGATAGTTGTTTTAGGCTTTGATATGTGAACCACCTTATGCAGAGACAGCCGGTGACAACACCCATCTGACCATCCCTGCGCCAGGCCCAAGCATAATTGAAAATGGCCTCGGACTCACAACAGAGCCTAGAAAATTATCATAGAAATGTTTTCGTTTGTTAAAACATGGCAACATTAATTAGCATCATGATGGCCTGACAATTGTTCATTGATACACAGTTTTGGTTTGTACATCTTTATCCTCCTTGACACAAGCAATAATGAGCATATAAACTGGAAAGATAGCTTTTATTGTATCTTAATTAAATAATAAGGAAGTTTGTACTTGCGTACCATCAGCTGTTTACATATTGTGATGTGAACTTTCAACATTACTAAACTTTATCAGAGTATGTGATGAAATATTATCGATTTTATCTCGATTCTTTCCTTTTTTATTATTAAAACATATAATGGTTGATCATTTTGTGTTATTTTCTAGTATAAATTTTATTTTTAAGATGTAGCAGGTCAAAAGTCTATTACAAATTTTTATTAAGTCGAATGGAACAATTATTGATATAAATTAGGAAAAAAATGTGAGAAAATTAAAACAGAAAGAAATAAGGAAAAAAATGAAATAATGGTCTCTAAAATAATAAAAGAAAAAAGAAAAAAGAAAAACGAGAAAACATCTGTCCAACAATTGGCGTGTTGTAGTACAGCACATTTAAAGGTTGGAAGAGGTAGAAAAGATCGAGGAAGAATCCAGGTGGTAAGGAATAGGGCTGCAAATTAGTCAAATTCAAGCTAGTTGGGTTTAGTTTAAATTCAGTTCATAAAAAATTGAATCGAGTCGAGTCGAGCTCGTGAAACGTTTTGAGCTGAAAAATTTAGCTCAAACTTGACTCATTACTATTCGAGCTAGCTCATAAGCTGACTCATGTATGTTGATTCAGTTTGACATTTATATTTAGTATATCTACAAACTGTAAATTTGGTATATTTACAAAAATGATATATGAGTTAGTACAAAATTAATATATCAACAAGCAACATTTACAATAAAATCTTTACTAGCACTAATTTGAATGGATGGACCAGAAAAAAAAAACTATTAAGACAGATATATGAACAAAGTCACAAACGAGTACGAGAAGTTGTTAAGCCGCTGAGATGGTGAGATGACAAAAGATAATGAGAGATAGATTATCGGATTAGAATTTAACAGAAAATAAAATATATAAACTATTATTATTTGAGCCGAGTCGAGCCAAATTAGCTTGATTCAAATTAGTTCGAATTAGATTAGCTCGAATCAAATTAGCTCAATCCGAATCGTGTTCGAGTTGAATCACGAACCGGAGGTTTTTTGTACAGCCTAGAGGAGGAGAAAACTGTCCGAGACTGAAAATAAATATATATTGTTGCAATGTTGTTGGGAGAAATCATAAAGTTGAATTATCTCCTCGTTTCCTTACGTGTCTTCTCATTTTCAAGTGTTAAGATGGGAAGGATGGAGAGGAGTCGAAGAAGAGCCAAGATGACAATAAATGAAAGGCAGAACGCAGAGAGGCACAACCAGTCATCGACAAAGGTTGACCGCAACAAAGCACTTCATGAGTATTGGTTTCAGGACCATTCGTAAAAGAAAGGCTAAGACGGGCGAGAGCATGAGAAAAAAGGAGAGGAGAAGAAAGAAAGGTTCAGCAAGTAGAAGAGAGTCGGAGAGAGATCCAGGAAGAAGCCAAAGAGGAAGAAGAGAGGGCTCGACGAGCTAATAGCTGTCACCAAAATAGTGTTCCGGATGAAATATCAAACCAAACAACAACGCATCAGTTCGGTACACCGCAATTACAGAGAAACAAGCAACGCACAGCGAGAGGGGAATCAAGCAACTTTCGGATCTAATCGGAGAAGAGGGGGGAGAGGGGTCTGGCCGGAGGAAAGCAGAACCAGCGAAGAGGGAGGCAGTGGCGAACTCGGCTAAGGTCGATGATGATGTGGCGGCGGAGGGTAGAGGTGTGTAAACGGAACAGTTATTGATTTTGAATAGGAGGATGATAATAATCTCAAATTTTTATCCCCACAAATATCCTCAAACTTTGACTCCCGCGAATTTAGTAGTTGAAACGTCAAAAGTCTTTCGCGATTTGACTATAATCGCAGAGACAAATAAAAATTTTGAATCTTCGCGAGTTGACCGTAACTGCAATCATTTGGCACAAAAAAAAATCGCTATTTTTTGTGACCATAACATGCAATCTCAGCGACATCAATTAGATTCACTATTTTTTTCTGTTTCTAGGCAACTGGTCGATTAATTTATAATCAACCGTTAGTTTATATTAATTGACCATAAATGTTTGGATTATTTACAGTAACAATAAATTTGACACAAAAAATCAGCGCGCCATCAATTAATTTTCATTCTGACATTATTTATATCTTTAGTTGTCCCTATTTATATTTAATGTGTCAGTTACTAAAATTTTAATAACTTAAAATATTATTATTTGATATCCATGTTATTTATATCTACGTTTTTGGTAATTGTTGTATCTATTGGCATCAACTATCAATTTTATTTATATCTATTAATTTTTGCTATATACATCAACCGGCTTTGGTGGTTAAATTTCACCATTTATACAAATAAATAATCACAACACTTGATATAAATAGCACAGTATAATAGATATAAGTAAATTTGATAGTTTTTACCAAGTGCTAACTCTCTCTAATTTTCTTAAAGAGACGCCATTTCAATTTCAATTTTTTTTTGAATTATTAATGTGCTATGCAGTTATAAAAATAGAAAGTCGGAAACATATAAAAAGTTAATTGAATGCTTAAAATGAAAATTTTTCGCTTGAGGACAATGAATGGGGATAAAAGGCTGGGGATGGTAATAATATTCCTTTTGAATATAATTTTTAATTTTGAACTATTTATTATGTTTTTTTAGTTTAATTGAAAATTTTAATTAATTTAGTTTTTATTTTCTGGTTCGATTTATATTTTTTTAAATTGGATAAATCAAAAAAAATATTTTACTTGATATTAATAAAGATTATATCAAAATAATTTAAATATATTTATTTTTTATAAATTTTATTTAGTTCCTTTTATTTTTTCAATATTTTTTATTTATATTTAACTAATATAATTTTAATTTAATCGAATAAATTAGAGTTTTACTCGGTTATTTTTTTTATAAGTTTGGTTGAGTTCATTGATAAACTGAATAAAATTTCGGATATATATATTTATTTATTCAAACCGACCAATTGCACGCACTTAGTGAAGGGGAAGCGCTAAGGTTACTAGAGGAGGATAACTTTAATTTCCCGATTGATTAGTTCTAAGAAGTAAAATTTCTAACCACCACCTTAAAACTTCAGCACTGATGGCAATCATAAAATTTCTATAACAATGATCTAATGTTTCCAAGTCTGTTGATATGACCCAACATGTCAAATTCAACGGTTTTGATCTTAATGATGGAGTAATTTCAAATTTTCACATCCACAGATGACTGTTGATTTTAAGGAGATATATAAAACACAACAAGTTAATTTATTCCTCAAATATCTGAGGCGCAGGTGCAGTGATCATAAATTAACCCCTAAATTTAGGTGACGAGCTTGACTATTAAAATTGGTAAAGCAGAGTCATCTCACTATAAATTAAACCACTGGTCTCTCTATCAATTAGATCTTTCAGTCACCATATTTTCATTCTCAGTATGTTCAGCTTATCCTTCTTACCAGAAATGAACAAATTTCAAGCTTAGATATTTAGCATATCACAGTTCTAGACGCATTGTAAAAATGTCGCTCTTATGGTTTGCTTTTTGAGAAAAAGATGAGGGACTCGCTATCAAATTTTATCTTATTGTTTGCTTTTTGATTTTAATATTATTTATTCTTTGGTTTAGGAATGGAGCTTTCAAGAAAGTTCATATTTCTTCTTTTTCTGCTACTTTTTTGTTTCGTAACTACAAAGGGAGCATTATACAAGAACCCAAAGTTACCAATCAGGGTACGGGTCAACGATCTAATAAAGAGGATGACTCTTGCTGAAAAAATCGGACAAATGTCCCAAATTGAGAGGCTAAATGCAACAGACGATGCAATCAAGAACTATTTCATAGGTAAATTCATATTTTTATAATAATGATGATTTATTAGAATTATTTATATATAGAGTCCTTATTTTAATTGAGTGCAATTATTTGGTGCAGGTAGTGTATTGAGTGGAGGTGGCAGCATGCCTTCACCGAATGCTGGAGCAAAAGACTGGGCGCAACGTATAGATAAGATGCAGAAGGCTGCTCTTTCTACCAGATTGGGTATTCCAATTATTTATGGTATTGATGCAGTTCATGGTCACAACAACGTGCTAAATGCCACTATTTTTCCCCACAATGTTGGCCTTGGCGCTACTAGGTACAAACATTTTTCCTTCTTATAAACCACTACAATTGAAGAGATTTTCAAATAAAGTTTATTTGTCTTCATTTCAGAGATCCAGAATTGGTGAAGAGAATCGGACAAGCCACTGCACTTGAAGCTCGGGCTACAGGAATTCCTTACGTATTTGCTCCATGTGTTGCGGTAAGCAACCTCAGTTAGTAAGTTTGTGCAACTATTCCATCTGCTTGCATTAATTTAATAAAAATTATTTCAGTAATTGATTCATTATTCAACTATATATTATTATACATAAAGGTTTGTCGAGATCCGAGATGGGGTCGTTGTTATGAAAGTTACAGTGAGGACACAGACATTGTGCGTCAAATGACAGAGCTCATCCTTGGTTTGCAAGGAGATGTTCCGCCAGATACACCAAAAGGTGTGCCTTATGTAGCCCGAGGAGGGTATGTTGCTATGCTAAAACTAGTTTTCTAAATCAAATTAACGTGATGACTGTAGTATGGAAATTATAGTTTTACTCTTGTACAACTTGAAGGAAATATGTTGCAGCATGTGCTAAGCACTATGTGGGTGATGGAGGGACACACAAAGGCATAGACGAGAATAATACCATTATTAGTTTTCATGGGCTTCTCAGCATCCATATGGCCCCATACTATACTGCTATCAGAAAGGGTGTCTCAACTGTGATGGTTTCTTATTCAAGCTGGAATGGCAAGAAGATGCATGCAAATCACTTCCTTGTCACTGATTTTCTGAAAAATAAGCTCCGTTTCAGGGTTAGTACATCAAAATCAACCTTAATTTTCTCAAGATATGATATGTTTTTATCGGAATTTTGTTTCTGAGCAGGGCTTTGTAATCTCTGATTGGCAAGCAGTTGATAGGATCACTTCCCCTCCCAACAAGAACTACACTTATTCAGTCTTGGCTTCTATTAGTGCTGGCATTGACATGGTAAATTAACTTAAAACTTGCATCATTTCTTTTACTCTCATTAAATCAAGTCTATTTATTATTACGAGACTAACTACTCTAAATTGTTGGATCCTTTCAGATAATGATCCCTTATAATTACACTGAATTCATTAATGATTTGACCTACTTGGTGAAATACAACTTCATCCCCATGAGTCGTATAGATGACGCTGTCAGTAGAATCCTTCGTGTCAAGTTCTCAATGGGTTTATTTGACAACCCTTATTCTGATCGTAAGTTAGTCAATCAACTCGGAAGCCAGGTTAATACTTTTTAGGACTTCACAGCTCAGCATTTATTATGATTCTAATTATTGTACATTCTTGACTATAATTATTTTCTCTGGCAAAATGTTAACAGGAGCATAGGAGCATAGCTAGAGAAGCTGTCAGAAAATCTCTTGTTCTATTGAAAAATGGAAAGTCACCAAATGAGTCAATTTTACCACTTCCTAAGAAATTAAGAAAGATACTGGTAGCTGGAACTCATGCTAACAACTTAGGGTATCAATGCGGAGGATGGACTATCGCATGGCAAGGTCTCAGTGGCAACAATGTCACTGCTGGTACAAATATAATTATTTTCTTCTTTTTTACTTTTATACAATATAATTACTTGCAAAACCAAAGCAACAAATGTTTAATCCTTAAAAAATTATGCCCAACAAAAATAAAAATTGAATCATCACATCTCATTTTTCATTCTATTTATTTATTTTTCTTTAAATCAATTTCCATTTGCAAAATTAGGCACACCAATCCTTCAAGCAATCAAGGACACCGTGCATCCCTCAACCCAGGTCGTCTTCTCTGAGAAACCAAAATCATCAGAGTTAAATGCAGAACAATATGATTATTCCATTGTAGTGGTCGGTGAACTACCTTATGCAGAAACAACCGGGGACAACTTGAACCTGACAATTCCCACACCTGGTACACGAATAATCAAAAGAGTATGCAAGCACGTCAAGTGTGTAGTCATCTTGATCTCGGGTAGGCCTCTAGTTGTTCAACCATACATTGGCATGATGGATGCATTTGTGGCTGCATGGTTGCCCGGCAGCGAGGGTCAGGGTGTGGCTGATGTTTTATTTGGTGACTATAGGTTCACTGGCAAGTTGCCACGGACCTGGTTCAAGTCGGTGGATCAACTTCCTATGAATGTTGGAGATAAACACTATGACCCGCTCTTTCCATTCGGTTTCGGACTCACCACTGAACCTACAGAGTGAATTTAGTTTCTTAATTGTTATGTTTCCTTTTAATTTTAGTAGAAACTTAAATTTGAGGATGGCTTGTTGGGCTCTAATTCATAGCTAGTGAGAGGACAATTCGACAGCATGAGGTTCCAAGCATCTTAGTGCTAAAAAAGTGCTGTGTTTTTTCTTATATTTTGTGTTACTTATGCTCAATCTATTTTGTGAAGTTAGCTTATTTTTCAATCATTTAAAATTTTATAGTAGAATTTTTTCTATAATTTGCTTAATATAGGCAAAGGGTGTAACCGTATAAATCTAATCAGACAAAACTTATTTAATTTCCAGGAAGAATATGAAAAAGTAATGATAATAAAATCAACATACAACATATAACAGCCCCGATACAACACCATAATTTTTGCATAAACCCCAAAACTTTACAAGTTATAGCAAAATTAGACAAGTTTGCTGCAAATTTTGAACTAGTTTAATTAGCCAATTATCAAAGTTTATTATCTTGAGAAGTTCACCTCAATTGCATTAGAGAAAATACCAAAATATAAACAACATTGTGAATTCTGAATTCTTAGACAACGGCTCAGGCTATTATATATTCTTTTACATATTCTCAAAATAAAATTATCTGTATATTTTTAATACTATAAATCGCAAAATAAAAAGTTGATGGCAGATCCTACAATGTTTTCGGACAAAATTTTCTTGATCAGATCTTTTTCCTTGCAATAAAAGTGAATAACAAATTAACGGTTTCTGTAATTTCTTAGTTTCAAAATTACTTTATTTGAAGTTTCTACAGGAGTAAATGTAAAATATTAAAATGTACAATTTAATCTTCTATGTAATCATTTCATTATTATTTCTTAATGTGTTGATTTCATCTTTTTTTTTTCTTTTTTTCTGTCTTTTTTCCTTGATTGATCTCTTATATGGAGAGCATTATCTTTGTCATTAAATTAAGGTGGATTCTCGAAAGTAACATTATTCATTCTTTTTTTTTCGGCTGCTTCCATTATATGGGTTTACTCATGTTGTGTACTCCTTCAAAAGAACATTCGATAATTTTAAAACAATTATGACTGATCAGATGATGTTTAATTTGGTTTAAAGTTGTTATAAAATAAAATTTAATGTGGCAGAGAGCACTCGCCGCTGTTCCTTTTTTTTTATTCAGATAAATTATTAATATAATTAAAGGAATGTGCATAAAAGATAGATAAATTAGTTGGATTTTTCTAAAATTTAATAATACAAGTACTTCCATAATTTAATGGAAGAAATCAAAGTAATGTATAAATTTAAATGAATGAAAGTTGTTGTTCAAGAGAACGGTAAAAAATCTGCTGCGGGTGGAAAACATTTTCCATGGAAAATAAAAATGAACTATGAAAATAACTACATTAATTTGTCGAGACAAATGGGTTGGCCCGGTACACTCATGTTTGACCTATTTGTTCCTGCCGACAACTGGGTCACTACGTCTAAATGTACATGCCATTGGTATTATGTGCAGATATTTTTCATACGGAGATCTCCATAATGAAATTATAACAGTTGTGGAAAATCTAAATATGAATTTTGATGCACGAAATTATTTATTATTATTAAATCAGAACTGTTAATATATGATTTGATTGTACAAAATAAATGAACTGCACTGCGGAGATTTTTCAACTCCACAAATGATGTGAGTTCATTGAGAAGCAGCTCTTCACCTTTTTCTCCGAAAAAAATTACAGCGACAGTGCATAGCACCGGAATACGGATTCCGGAATTATTTTTCATTTTATATTTATTTCCAACGGAATTTTGCTGCAATTAAAAAAGGATTTCATTCTTCTTTTTTAACATTGCCTGTAGGCCACTCCTCCGGCTCACGGTTGGATTGCTGAAATTTGAACCATTGGGCGTTGGAACTTGCAGGATAAGGCCTTTATTCCACTAGAGAGATTGCGCGCTTCGTTGCGCCCTGAATATAAAAGAAGCATAAGAGTGTTTAATATAACAACTATGTTCAGATTTGAAGAACTGAAATTCTAACTTTAGATGTAATAAAAACAATAAAAAATCAATCAAGAAGTTGCGACCTAAATAATGTAGAAATGGAAAACCAAATTGTTAAATTATCGATATGACCTTGAATGGACGAATCCAAATAATTGAAATAAAAAATAATATCTGCAAAATGTAAATTTATAAACCTATTATTTAATTAGCAGAAATTCATTGACATTTAACCATATTATGAGTGAGAAATCAATTGAAAATAGTTCCCTCGACAAATATTTCCTAAATAAATTTAAAAACAAATAGAAATAAAAAATTTGTTAACATATTTTTAACTTATAGATAGTGTGTTTCAAAAATTTTATGTAATGATCAACATTTGATACTTAATTTCATGAAACTAAGATTCATTAAATATATTATGAGTGAGAAATCAATTGATAATAGTTCCCTCGACAAATCAATTTTATGTAATGATCAACATTTGATACTTAATTTCATGAAACTAAGATTCATTAACCATATTATGAGTGACAAATCAATTGATAATAGTTCCCTCGACAAATATTTCCTAAATAAATTTAAAAACAAATAGAAATAAAAAATTTGTTAACATATTTTTAACTTATAGATAGTGTGTTTCAAAAAATTTATGTAATGATCAACATTTGATACTTAATTTCATGAAACTAAGATTCATTAAATATGAAAAAAATATTAAGATTATGAATAAAGCTCCCTTCAGTAGCTTTGTAGGATAGTAAAACATAAAATAGTTTTTTTCTTGAAAGATGAGAGTTAGAGACCCATATTTTTTATATAAATTTAAATATAATACCAGCGGTGTTATAATTATAAAAAATAAAATAAATTTAAATTTAAACAAAACATAAAGCGGAAAAAAATAAAATAGTTAATTAATAAATATTTAACAACAAAATTTGTAAATTTGCAGTTGTTGCCAACTAAAATTAGATTATTTCAAATGGTAAATATACAATTATCAAGAAATTATCAAGAACATAAAGATTGTATATTTACCATTTGTACAAGATTGTCTTAGTTTTGTGATTTTCTTATTCAAATCAAGCAGTGTGACTGCTACTGGATCTTGTTGCCATGTGTACTATATCAGATCTGTGAATTTCGAAAGCCTAAGCCAGAAATTTTCAAACTGAAAGTGTTAAGGTGATGGGAATTTAAATCCTTCCTCACCTATATATATTTCTACATTTCTATGTTTCTAGAGCTTCTGAATTCCATACTTCCATGTCTCTCAAATAGATCAATTTCACCGATGTTTATCATAAATGATAATACGTTCCTACTAAATAATATTAATAGCTAATTAGTGTCAGTTACAAATTGACAGAAAAAGTACCGACACCGACCTTAGTATCTTACAGACAAAAATTAATACTTTAGTATTGGATGAAGAACCTACGTACACAAAACAGTGTTGGAAAACCAATATTAATACGAAAAGGAACCGAGACTAATGATATGTTTTATTCGCTATAAAATGAATAATTTAATTATAGTTCGTTCATATCAGTTTTGACGCTAGAAAAAAACCAATACCAAATTACCAATGTCTTCTCCTAAAATATTTTTTTGTTGAGCATTAATATCGGTATAATCGAGAACCAGACCAATAAAGTTGCCAGGGATTAAAATTGTTCCAAGCATCAAATTTGCTTGTAATAAAATCAAATAAAATTAATTAAATTATTAAAAAACTTTATTAATTTAATTTATTCAAATTGTACATCTTAATTCCATCAAAAAAATTCATTCCAAATTAATAAAAATATTTGAAAATAACTAAATGTCAAAAAGTATTTTCTTTCAAATTTGCATGCCCAATGGTCTCTTGTATTTTCTTTCAGTCTTTCTTGTAGATAAAGACTTGACGGATAAATATTTTTTCATGTAATTTTGTTGGGAAATTTCATATACAAAAAGTATTGAATCGAATATTGATTTATATATGAAAATATTGTTTTTTAACCATTGGATTGAGACTGATTTATGATTTATGGCTGTATATAATTTATCCGTATTGTATGTCATAAATCGTTCGGGTCTTCGAGATATATGTAATTACTGAATTATACTGTCTTGAAGACTCAAATGATTGTTTGATATAAACTTATTATATTATCAGGGAAAATCATATCTTCGGCAATAAATCACCAAACAATAATACTCTGTATACCAGGTCCAGCACGTCAACGTTTCTTCATCAAATATTTGGATAATTTGTTTATTGTACATTTTTTTGCAGTGAAGAAAATTTAGGGCGGATGTAGGATTTTGGTAAGGTCAGTAATTAAATTTAATAGCTTGTCGGATTCAAATTCATTAATTAATTGGATATTAAATAAAATTATTAAAATAGTATTTTTTATATATTAAAAATAACAAAAAATAAAAGTCAAAATAATAGATAATCATAAGATGAAGAAAAATTTCCTTAAAATTTTTGCTAACTTTTTCACTGATATTAAATATTATTTTCGCAATGAAAGATAATTAGAGAGATCAGAAATTTGATCCAAAAGTCAGATTAATAAAATTTTAACTTAAAAATATTATTTTTTAAAATTCAAAAAGATTCAGTTGACCCTGAGAACGTTTGCATCCACCCTGAGAAAAACATGCAATAAAATGACGTAAATCAACTTTTTCACACATGCGTACTTGCTAAATTTTGGGTTGACAAGATTTTGATACAATTAACTAATTAATACTCTTTGCAATACCTTCATAGAACCGCTTGTTGTGTCCATGGGAAGTTGTGAATAGAGGTGGCAATCGGGCGGGTCGGGTCGGGTTCGGGTTCGGGTCGGGCGGGTCGGGTCAGTTTGACTTTCTGGAAGAAATCGGGCCGGGCCGGGTCGGGTCAGGGTCGGGTCGGGTCGGGTTAATTTACATGTTGTGTTTTTTCAGATCGTTGATAGAATTCGATTGGATTGAAGGCCATTTGATCACGGGTCGGGTCGGGTCAGGTCGGGTTCGGGTCGGGTCGGATCAGTTTGACTTTCTTAAAAAATCGGGTCGGATCGGGTTCGGATCCGGGCGGGTCGGGCGGGTTTGTCGGGTCGGGTCGGGTTCTGCCACCTCTAGTTGTGAACATATATAGCATTTGAAAGGGTTTTTTTTTTATCATAAAAGAAATATGTAAAAATGGGCCATTAATACTTGTATACACAGTATAGAGATATGTCTATAGAAACAGATGGGCCAGAATTGATCTCAAAATATTACCTTTTTCATATACAAGGAAGACGGAAAGAAATTAATGAAAAGAAAATTTAATATGTCGAAATTCGGTGCAGATTTGTTTTTTAATGGACAGATAACCGTTTTGAATGATAATATTTTCATTAACAAAAGAAATCATAATAATATTCCGAAATAAATATAACTGATACAACTATTTCAACTAAATATATCCTGTTACAAGTAGTGTCACTTAGCATCCTATATAAATTATAATCCCTCAGGTCCTTCGTCAACACCCAACGACTTCTCTCTCTCCATTACAACAGCAGTGGCAACAGAAATCAACCCTTGCATCCAATTTCAAGTGAACTTCCAATTATTATCAACTGGGACATGGCAAAACCTAGCAGCTCTTGCATCCAATTTCTTCCAGACGCTCTAATTATCATTTTCTTCATCACAACTCTTGGTACAGTAGCTTCATTTCGTTTCTCTGTTCTCTTTTGCCATCCTCATTAATTATGTACTGTTTCAGCAACTTCTCCTTGAAAAGAATTATCTTGATCATGTTCTTGGTTCTCATCAAAAAAAAAAAAGATCATGTTCTTGGTTGATTAGTATTGCCCTAATGATTTTTTCATACGTCATTTATTGGAAATTTAAATAATTCTTGAATTGTAAGGATAACGGGTGATCCTCCAACATTTACTTTATGGGTTTTTGGAAAAGTCATTTTGAATTTACTGTTCTTTTCTAAATTGTGCGTTATACAATATTTAATTTTAATGCTTTTGGGACATGAATGATAATTATCGTTCTTTTTCTTCTTCTCTCTGTTCTTTTTTCCTAAGCTTCCAATGCTTTTGTCGAATTTATTTTACTGTACCTTGATTTTTTCGAACCAATTTTATGTTTGCGTTTTCTTTGCAACATCCGATTTTGATTAGACAGTACTCATAATTTACGATTATTTCATTCCAGTTTCTCTGACTGAAGGACGGTACCTAGTGCAAGAGAGGGGAAAGTCTAGCACAAACCAAATCCAGACAGTAAGTCAGAGGCAACTCATCGGCTCGGCGCCTCCGTCATGTCAAGCCCGGTGTGGCCGGTGCCATCCATGTCAGCCTGTACAAGTGGCAATTCAGCCTGGCATGGCTGTACCAATGGAGTATTACCCAATTGTGTGGCGCTGTCAATGTGGCAACAAGCTCTACCTGCCTTAATTACAAAAGAATATTATATGTTATGTAATTGATTGAAATATAGGATATATTCTGACAATAATCTTCTTTTTGAAAAATAAAATTGAGGTCTTAAAATTATGTTATCATTTTTTTGAAGGATATATTAGGAGGTAAAAGTTTTTTGTCTTATAGAAAGATCGAACAGAAGAGTAACAAGAAAAGTAAAAGATATATTATGTGTTTACTAACTAACTGTGGGAGATTTTACCATAGATTAAATAATTTTAAACCGTTCAATTTAGAGTATCATATAGTTATTTTTTTTTTAAAATGTGAATAGAGGAAGAGGTTAATCAATGAAAATCATTATGGTCAATTAATAAATAAATGGTATTCTCTTCCGATCCATAGCACAACTTGCGATTAATTATTAAATAAATTTGTGAATTTTATGTTACAATTTTCTTTCCACATTTGAGAATTTTTGTCCAATTTAAAATATGACTGTGTGAATATCATGATCTGCTAGCCGAATAGCTGATCATTAGGTTAATTGGTATATGATTGGTATTTGGTATCCACATATTCACCCAAAACTAATGATTAGGTTAACTGGGTATATGATTTTGTACTAATTTATATTATGCATTTTTGTCTTTATATGAAACCTTTTTTGAGATTTGACAGTAGTAAGTAGTAGGGATGGGAAATCGGATGCCTACTGCCCAGCATACATGATACATCCCAAGTGCCATGCATCTTTTATTCTATTATTCCTTGTATTTATTGTACATTCACATAACCATTTTTTATTCTGTTATAACGTCAGAAAGCAATGGTGATTATTAGTACCTCACACAAACACATCCGCTGTCATAGGTGAGAGCCGGCTGTTATTGAGCCTTCATGAATGAGATTCATAAAATAAATTAAAAAAATCTCCTTAAAAGCTAAATTTAATCCGTTAATCTAAAAATGAGTCGTTCAAATTCTATGACAGCCGGCTGTAATAGCTCAACTATGATAGCAGATTCTGATCCAATACCCAAGTAATGAGTTCTTAGTTTATACATGTTACTCTGTTCCGGTGAGTTTGGATGCCCCGTCATAGCAAAATAGCTACAAAACTTTAGAAATAAAATGACACAGGTACATCTAACGGCAAGAATAATTGTCATTATGTTAGTCTGCATGAGAGTTCAAATAATTGTTGTTGCTCACAATCATTCATTACTATTTCAAATATAAATAATACTTTACTACTTTACTATTCGGAATGACATCATATTTTCACTATACTAATTCTAACTAAGAAACATTATTTTTTCACTATTCTCATTTATCATCCCTCAATTCCTCTAATCATGCTATTTTCTGAACAGAAGAAAAATTGCATGTTATAAATTATTTTATAACACTTTTGTTTTAATCATGGTTGCTACAAATGTTGGAACTGTGACTGCATGTTGATTGCTAATGATGGCTTTTGCTGCTGAAATTTGAGGAATATATATAGGATTAAACAAAAATTAACGAAACAATGTATGTACAATATTGATAGACAAAGAAAAGATATACACATGCACAACCAAAATTACATCATAAATAAAAGAAAGTTGGTGTAATGTTTAAAGTATCCATACCAGTTGCACTAAATATTACACCTTAAAAAACTTTCGAAATAATTTTGAAGGGACATGTCAAGGTGGGAGTACTTAAATTATTTTGAAGCACGTCCCATTCAATTTCCTTGGACCAATTAGTAATTCAGAATGCATCAGGTAGGACTAGGAGTATTTATTTTGAAGAATTTATTTGGTATATTTTGTCCAATTAACCCAAAAAATTGCTTTAATGGGTGGGGATCCTCGCCCTTCTTTTTTATGTGTGGCAGTGCGTCTACTGTCAACTGAGTTGTTATTTGTGCGCACGCATTGTAAACTTTTCAGCTCTTGAAAAGGAAGGGGAGATATATGAATTTGGTTCTCACTATTTCCAATAAATAAATTAGTGAGAACGAAACCATTTTTATAAAACACATACAAACGTCAATCTTCATCTCAAAAGACCCATTAATAATAACTAAAATTATTTTCCAAATTAAATATTTAGGAAATATTTTCTTCTGCAAATTATTTCTTTTTTTTTCTATGATTTTTCTTAATAGTAATAAAAGCAAGGATACTTGATTTGTAATCTATAAACCTCAGCAGAGCAACAAATTAAACTAAAGAACCAAAACATTTACATCTGGAAAATAATAATTTTGGAGGATGAATGGATGATGTAACTTCTTTTAATAGTATAAGAGAATCAGAGCCTTCAAATTATTTGTAATTAACTTCAAGATACTACAATTCTGGCACACAAACCATACAACAGATTCATATGTTTAAT
Source organism: Schoenoplectus tabernaemontani (assembly GCA_037127355.1). Taxonomy (NCBI): domain Eukaryota; kingdom Viridiplantae; phylum Streptophyta; class Magnoliopsida; order Poales; family Cyperaceae; genus Schoenoplectus; species Schoenoplectus tabernaemontani. The sequence goes on from CM073752.1 coordinate 11,907,028, forward strand.
ATATATACTTCAATATAGATTGAGTACTGATTAAAAAACAATATTCAAATAAGAACTAACACAATATTTTAATTGGTCTCATTACAAGGGGTATAGAAGTTACCATTTGTTCATTTTTCTTGTAGTGTTTTTTTTTTTATATAAATACTACACTTGGAAAGAAAAAATGACCAAAAAAATTCAACCCCGGCTTCGTACTAAAATAATAAATAGATATAGTCCAAAAAATGATTTGAGCATCGGTAGTACCAACCAAGTGTTTACTTTCAGAAGAAAATAATTGCAGAATGGCTAGTGATCATGCAAGTCTTTTCAATGTTTCAAGGCTTGCATCACAGCATGTGCGTTTGCTGTATGTATGATAATAAAAAAAAAATTGGCAAAATTGGATGTATGTCCTCTTAATATATTTTAATTTAGATATTTATCATTTCAAATTTAAAAATTAAATATTTATTTTTAAAAATATCAAAACTTTGAATATTTATCCGTAATTAGTATTATCCTCATAAAAATTAAATTAAAAATTAATTAAAATTATAATAAGATAAAAATAATCTTTCTTATGATTCAAGATATTTTTCATTTATACGTAATTTTTTTGCTAATTTTATTACTTCAGTGATGCACAAAATTATAATTATAAAACTATTTTTATCGCTATAAATATCAATCTCATTGGGTAAGCACTAATTAAGGTCAGGTATAATTTGTATTAATTTTGGATTGTGTCAGTTCCAACATAGAAATTTGTTACTTTATTTGAGATTGCATTTACACATAGTCAAAGCTCAAGAAGAGAGAACAAGGGTAAGTAGCAATATAGCAACAATACAATATGCATAGCAAATTAAAATTATTCAATGCACCGTCATTGATTTTGTTGCGATGCAAGTTATATATGGATGATGAAAAAATATGAAGGGATATTTTTGTCCAATTATTTTATTGTTAATTTGAGTTTTATGTGGATGATACTAGTTATGAATAAATACTCAAAGTTTTAACATTCTCAGGTATAAATATCTAATTTTAAAATTTAAAGAGATAAATATCCAAATTCAGATGTGTTGAGAGTATATATTCAATTTTATCCTTTTTTTCTCAAGAAGATAAATGATACACATTACAACAACTAACAACCCCAAGAAAATATTGAATTGCCCAACCAAATTTCATGGCTCAAAGTCGCATAAGTCGCGTTAACAATTATTCCGATAAAAAAATATCGTACCAAGAAGCAATACTAAGATAATGCATGATTAGCTATATAACTGTTATTCCATTTAAATAACTTATCCATTAACCACCCAATTTCAAGACAAAAAAATGTTTTCGCACTTATCTCATTTATTATTTTATTCCAGCGAGAGAAATTATATAGCAACTCAACATTTAAATATAGAGTACCAGCTTGTAAAATCTAGAAGAAAGGAAAGTGCCAGCTATGTAATTTCATCTCTTTGGAAGCATAATAGATATTGCAAGGTAAAGAATAAAAATTATCATGCTACCCAAATGGTACAATACCAGAAGCCTCTAAACATAGCACAATTCTATTTCGACTCCAATTCGAGACTAAACCTATATACAAACACAATGAAGAGATCAATGTACTAGGTGTGTGTTTGGATGGTGGAAAGATTAATACAAGAATAGTATTTTTTGTGTTAGTAATTGAGAATAGTGTGAGACTAGTAATATCTCCAAACATATGAGAAAGGTGTTGATTTTTACTATTTCGGGTTAGTGAAATGTTATTTGGATGGTAACTCGACATAGTGGATTGAATGAAATAAATTATTTTTTATTTAATATAATAATTATTATTTTATTTATTATTATAATTAGTGTTATTATTATTAATTATTATTATTATTTTATTTACTATTGCTGATATTATTTTATTTAATATTGAAAATTATTTTTCATATTATGATTTCTAATTAATAATTATTTTATTTTATACTAATTGTCATTAATTTATTTATTATTATTTACTATTAATTTCCTATTTTACTAATTATTATTTTATTTAATCTTAAGAATTATTATTCCATATTATGATTTTTAATTAATCATTGTTTTGTTTAATACTATTGGTTACTAATTTACTAATTAGCATTTATTTTTAATTTATTAATTATTATTATTATTTTATTTAATATTAGAAATTATTATTATGTATTATAATTTTTAATTATTTATTATTTTATTTAGTACTAATGGTTATTAATTAATTTATTATTATTTTATTGAATATTAAGAATTATTTTCATATTATGATTTTTAATTAATCATTATTTTATTTAATACTAATGGTCATTAATTTATTAATTATTATTTAATATTGATTTATTATTAATTTTATTTAATATTATTGTTTATTATTTTATTTAATATTAAAATTATTATTCTATATTATGATTTTTTATTATTAGCTATTATTTATTATTATTTTGTTAATAACTAATAAAATAATAATAAAAAATGAACAGGACCTTTATTTATTAATATCCAAAATAATAGTAATAGTACAATTCTACTAACCCATCATTTTGATGAGTTAGTAAAATAGAGCTATTTTTAGCTATTCCAAATTCTTAAATCTTATTTGGATCAAATTTTAAATTAAAATAGTTGCTATTCTAAACTTGGTGCTATTTTTTGACAAACCAAACACAACTTAACTTGTTGTGGCAGCTTCCACTACCAGAAAAATTGGATTTAGAACCTGCTATTTAGAATCGTTTTTTTTTAAAAACAGCTGCTAAAAGATTAGAGTAGTAGGTTATAAATTTTATTAAAATTATTAAAACCGATTTTATAAAAAAATCGGTTACAATTTTTTTTATTATAACCGGTTATATGAAAATCGGTTCCAATTGAATGGATTAAAATCGGTTTTAAATTTTTTATTTTAAAACCGATTTTAGCAAAAATAGGTTCTAATTCTGAAAAAAATTCAATCCGGTTGTTAATAAAACTAGTTCTAAACTAACTCTCAAAATTATGATTAAAATTTATGATAATATATAAAATTCTCTGACACCATATTAATATAAAAATTCTTTGATTAAAAATCTAATTCATATTAATATTAAAAAATCATATTAATTAACGTCAGAGAATTAGATTAAAAATTAAATTTTAGAGTACTTCATATTAATTAAAACCGGTTTTATGAATTAGAACCACTTTTTATAAAAACCGGTTCTAATTAATATGAATTAGAACCGTTTTTTAATAAAAATCGGCTCTAAAGAAATTTTTTGCATCAACCAATAGAATTTCAGCTTTTTGCTCCCACTGATTGCTATATTTTTCAATCTAACCGTTGGTTCATGCTTATCCGACGATCTAAAAACCAAAATTTAAAAATCTAAATCCCACGGATTATCACTCTTCATCCTCCTATTTCATATATAAAAGAGATATTGAGAGACAGAGAAAGAGAAAGAAAGAGTAATAGCAAAGGTCATCTTGAAGAAAGAAAATAGAAAGGAAAAGAGAACGACGGATTTGAAGCTCGTCTTGAAGCTCAAAAATGGATTTGATGTTTATTTGAAGTTTTTAGTTTAGTTTTTTTATTTTTCTTTAGAAATTGTCAAGATAGAAAATTTCTCAGATTTTCTTTAATATGTAAATTATATATAATTATTTTGTTAATGAAATATACTTTATTAGTTAATAGTGAAATTAAATTATTTAATCAAAATTTAAAGAAATCGGAACTAGAGAATATTAAGAAAAAAAATACTATTTTTTAGTAAATAGTACCATCACAAAATATTAAGAAACTAAGGACCCTTCAACTCACTGGGCAAATCCACGCTGAAGGAGTTTAGAACCGGTTATTTGAAATAATCGGTTATAAAGGTTAGAGTTTAGAACCGGTTATTTTAAAATAACCGGTTCTAAAAGTTAGAATTTAGAATCGGTTATTTGAAATAATCGGCTTTAAATGCCCCATTTAGCACCTCCTCTTTGCGCCGGTTTTTAAAACATTTAGCCCCGCATAGTTTTAGAACCGGTTGTATAACCGGTGCTAAATCCTTTATATAACCTGTTCTAAAATATTTTTTTATGGTAGTGTTCTCTTGTGGCTCCCCGGATGGCTGTGGGAAAATCTCTTCCATCAAATCCAGTAATTCTTGCGTGTGATCTTCTACTGGAACCATCTCCTTTATACCGTTTACAATCTGTTCTTCCGTCTTCACAAGCCTATTTTCACAATTTTTTATCATCTGCAAACACATAAAGACTCGATACTCAATTGTATTTCTATCTACTGAACTATAAAAATATTGTCAGATATAAATCGTCTAGTCCTCTTCTAAAACATAAAAAATCAAAATATAAATATATATTTTTCTCTTTTTCTTCTTCTTTTGAATGCAATAAGTTTGCAGTTCCCATCCTAGGTTAATATTAATAGACTTCTTACAAATCTCTATCAATAGTAAGTTATAAGCAAATGTACCAACAGGCATTCTGGTACCCATTATAATCAGGTACTCAAAGACCTACATTCAAAAGAGTCAAGTTCCAAACAACTCAATTACAATTCTTCATATACAAACAAACTTTTTGTTAAAAAAAAAAGAGTTCTGCAAATGGTCCAGGATCAAAGTACTGAAAATCACACAATTATGTTAAGTATAATCTTAGCTGGAAGAACTGACCGGTACAAAGTATGAAAAAATAACGAGGTACCTTGCACTCTGAAGGAGAAACAGAAAAAAGCAACGCAATGGATCAGATGTAACCCCTCTTGACCTCAAGAAATCAAATACTTCAAAATTTGTTAAGCTGCCAGCCTTTGCCTTCTCTCTAGCTACCAAAATAGGACAATATTTATTACCTCATAAAGTAAGAAAATAATAGTTTTCCCTTTTAGAAAGAATGTAATGTAAGCATGGACAAGAAATAAGAGGATATTGTCAAATTATTCATTATATGCAACTTTCTATATTATAAATTTCAATTCACTTAATAGAATTGTATTTTTTTTATTCTTTTTTTTTTTTGAAAAAAAAGCTAGCAAGTAGCAAGTGTTGTACTATTGGAAGGTATTTTGCTTCCTTCAATGCTAATTCCTCAAGTTTAACCTTAAGAAGATGCACATAAAGTATAATATATAAGCAACCCGGATACTTATTGTTGCAATTACTACAATCACATTATGACTTTTCTTTGTTAGGGCTTAAGAGCAAAGGATCACCAGCAGCATGAACACAAACTAGGATGTGAAATAGGAATGCGTCATTAAGAAATATAACAATGGGCGCCATTAACAAAATAGGTAAAACAATTGATCTGCATTGCAAAAAAATCGAGCATGTTACCAACCAACAAGGAAATGGAACATCAAGTTAGATATCTAATAAAAATTGCAGAAATGAGTCTAAATTGAGGCAAACAGAATCCAAAATTGTGGCAACTTCTAACTAAAAAATTGACTAGGGCCTTAATCAGTTATTCCTTCATTATTCTTACTGCTTTCTACCTCCTCTCTAAATCTTCATTAATTGTCTGGTTATAACTCTTAGGTACTGATCCTAATGACAGTTGAGAAGGAGCATACCCATATAAGGCTTCAAATGGTGTTGTTTTAATAACTGTATAGAAGTTAGTATTGTACCAAAATTCAACTAGAGGTACCCACATAGCCATGTCTTGGGTTGTTCAAACACCATGCACCTCAAATAATTCTCTACACATTGATTCAAATGCTCACTCTGACCATCTGTCTGAGGATGGTAAGAGGTGTTGTAATTGAGCTTAACTCCTAATTTACCTATGATTTCCCTTCAAAAGATATTTATAAAAACTGAGTTTCTATCAGTAATTATTTTTGTTGGTAAGCCATGAAGTTTATATATATTGTCAAGAAATATTTGGGCTATTTCAGATGCCTTAAAAGGGTGTGAAAGTGCCACTAAATGATAATACTTAGTAAGTTTATCAATTATGACCATCAACACATCTTTGTCTTTGCTCTTTGGTAAACCAGATACAAAATTCATAGTAATTATCTCTCATGCTCTCCTAGGAATGGGTATGGGCTCTAGCAACCCAGAGTTTAACATATTTTCTCCTTTGTTCATCTGATAAACTTCACACTTTTGTACATGTTGCAACACAATTTTCTTTTGTTTTGGCCAATAAAACTATTTTTTAACTCTTTGATATGTACCCACAATTCCAGAGTTACCATCCAAACTGGAATCATGCAAAGCTTTTATAATTTTCTCTCTCCAATTCAATTCACTACCCACATAAATTCTTCCCTTTCTTCTGATGATTCCAGCATGCACACTTAAGCCTTCACCTAGAGTCTCCTTATTATTATATTGTTATATAACTTGGGTTGCCCATGCATCATTTGTGTAACTCTCCTTCAATTCTTCTATCGAGGAAGGTAATATTTCAGTCACAGTCACAACTTCACCCATTTATCTAGTATATCGTTGCCTGGATAAGGCATCAGCAGCTTTATTATCACTTTCTTTCTTGTATTGCACCACATAATCCAAACCTAGTATTTTACATAAACCTTTATACTGCAAGGCATGAGTGAGTTTCTGTTCCAATAGGTACTTCAGGCTTATGTGGTCTGTTTTGATTATGAAGGGTCTGCCCTGGAGGTAGTGCCTTCACTTCTGCACAGCAATTAACAATGTCAATAACTCTTTCTCATATGTGGATAGTTGTTGATTTTTTACACATAATGTCTTACTAAGATAAGCTAATGGTCTTTGATTTTACATTAACACAGCTCTAATTCCCTTATCTCAAACATCTATCTCCAAAATAAAGGGTTTTGTGAAGTCTGGCAAGGCCATCACTGGAGCAGTGAACATAGCCTCTTTTAAGGTGATGAAAGCCTCAGAAGCATCAGAAGACCATTGAAAGGAATTCTTCTTCAGCAAATTAGTTAAGGGTTTACTGATGGATCCATAACCCTTTATGAACTTTCTATAGTATCTCGTAAACCCTAAGAAACCCCTTAATTCTTTGACAGTTCTGGGTTCAGGCCATTGCTTCATAGCTTTCACCTTCTATGGATCAGTAGACACTCCTTGAGAAGAGATGATGTGTCCCAAGTATTCTACCATTTTCACACCAAATTCACACTTAAACATTTTTGCACATAATTAATTCTATTTGAGCTTCTGTAGCACCATGAATAGGTGTTGTGCATGAAAGGAACAATCAGCACTATAAATTAAAATATCGTCAAAGAACACCAGCATAAATTTTCTGAGATATGGCTTGAATATGTTATTCATTATGGCCTGGAATGTTGCTGGAGTATTGGTTAATCCAAAAGGCATAACCAAATATTCAAAATGCCCTTAGTGAGTTCTAAATGTTATTTTTGCAATATCACCTTCAGCCATTCTAATTTGGTGATACTCAGAACGCAAATTCACTTTTTAAAAGTATTGTGCTCCATTTAACTCATCCAGTAATTCATCAATTACTGGAATTGAGTATTTATTCTTCACTATCATTGAGTTAATTATTTGTAGTCAACACATAACCTCCATGTACCATCTTTTTTTTTACTAATAAAGTAGGTGATGCAAAAGGAGATGTGGAGGGCCTGTTCATTGATTGTTGCAATAGCTCTTCAATAATTTTCTTAAGTTCTAACTTTTGAAAATAAGAATAACGATAAGGTCTCAAATTCACTGGTCTTGACAAAGGTAATAAGGGAATTTGATGATCAATTTCCCTCTTAGGAGGCATTGCTGTTGGTGGTACAAATACACTAGAAAACTGGTTCAATACCTTCTCAATTTTGTTCTCCGATGACTCAGGAATGAATTTCACTATGGCTACTTCATCGTTCACTGTCATGACTTCACAGACCCATATTTGAGCCACTACTACATCACTTGCATCTTTAATGACTTTATGTACCTCCATTCCTTCACACATTTTCACTATGGCTACTTCATCACTCACTGTCAATTGAACATCATTTTCCCTATTGTAAAATTTAAGTCATTTATCCTTCCAATTGATGGTCATATTACCCCATTGACCCAACCAATCTAAGCCCAAAATCACATCATATCATTGAACTGGTAAGAGCCTCAAATCACCAGTGAAAGGAGTACCTTGAATGGAGAAGGATAGTGCTTGACATTTAGAATCTGTCACCATACGTTCTCCATTAGCCACCATAAAAATCATGATGTGAGTGTCAATTAACTGACATGTTGATCCTTTAATATTGCTGGATTAACAAAACTATGGGTGCTACCACTGTCAATTAGGGGTGTAATGAGAGTTTTACCAATATACCATTTGAATCTCATAGTATTGACCTTTGGGTTGTTAGTGGTGGCATGCATTGACACTATAGCCTCTTCTGGTATCTCATCACTAGAATTCTCAAGGTATACTTCTACTACTTTCTCAGAATTAACTATATTTGACAATAGTTCATCTTCTTGACCAATGAGCATTTGAACTTTCACTTTATATTGATGTCTAGAAAAATATCTCTCTCCACATTTAAAATATTGTCCCAAAACTCTTCTATGTTCAATTAGAGCTTTATTAGGCTGAGGATTTAATGGTTTGTGCAATTGGAAGATAGGTCTTTCAGTGGTAAATCTAGGAAGATTAGGCAGCACGACATTGAAATCCTTAGAAACAAACTTAAGCTTCTTATTTTGGCACTATAATACATCTTCAACATGGAGTGCAAATTCAAAAGCCTCCTTTATAGTCACTGGCTTAAATAGTTTCATAAAGGATTTAATTTTTCCTTTTAACCCTCTCACAAAAGCACCAATATAATCCACATCAGAAAATTTACGCCATTTCAGCAATAATCTAGAACGTATCTTGTCAAATTGATCTAAGTACTCACTGATTGTGCCAACTTGGTGATTGACTTTCCATTCTTCTAAAACACTTTTACCATTTAGCCTTATAAATCGCTTATACACTAATGTGATCAATGTAACCCAATTAGGTGGATCATGATCCATAAGGTACCTATCGTACCATTCACTAGCTAACCCATGAAATTGAATAGTGGCCAATGTATTTTATGTTGAACGGGCACTTGATGCAATGTAAAATAGGAGTTACACTTCCTAACCCATTCAACTGGACTATCACCTTTAAAATAAGGACAGTCCTAACGAGGGAAATGGAACTTATTATCACGATGAACAAAATCAGAATCGTTTGAGGAGTGCTCACCCTTGTCAGGTTGGTGGTGATTAGAGTGAGTTGACATAACACTCTCACCAGGTGAAGGGCTACTGGCAGGAGGAGATGAAACAGTAGGAAGGTGAGCTTCCAATTCAGCGAATTACGCCAACACCTCATGACGGAATCCATGAGTTACCTGAATGTCAATGCACAATTCGAAGAAAAACATACGATTTTATTCAGCCAACTCCTAGATCTTACGATCAGTCTCGATCTAAGATTGTGCAAGTTGAGATTGCATCTCAGAGATAGAACATTGGAGCTCTGCATTAGTAACCATGGTTACAGGCACCATGGAGGATTGAGAGAGATAATAAGAAATTTAAATCTCTAAAACAATCCACCGATTGAGTTAGTGGCTCTGATATCAATTGTTAAATCCTTAATCTGACAAGATAAGAAATACAAAGAGAAGAAGAGAAATTGGTAATTTAAAATGAAATTGTAATTAAGTGTTGTATCAAGTCATTCAACGGAATTACAATAGCAGGCTCAAAACCTTGATAAGTCAAAATCACATATATATTCTGATAGGATTTGGTATCTAAAACTATACCATTTTACCCTTTTTATGCATATTTTAGTTCAATTAGTTGATTTAGTTTGGATATTGCACAAAGTTCGAGATACTGCCATGGTTTCTTTGATTTCAGGACTTTTGGAGCATTTTGGGAATATTTGGATGAAGATGGAGTAAGCTAGGCGCAACTAGAACAACGAAGATCTTCCTTGGAGAAAAACGCATGAACCTTTTGACCCAAAAAGTTATCTTTTCGGGTCGAAAAAAGCTCTCTGTCAAGAAACCGCGTGAACTTTTTGGGTCAAAATCTTTTCTTTTCGGGCCGTAAAGAGCGGTTCTGTTTCGCCCCTGAAAGCATCCATTCGCCCCAGAAGGCTCCAGATTCGATTTTAAACAGAGGAGAACGCCTCCAAAGAGGGATAACCGCCCTAGGACAGATCTGGGAGGAGTTTTTCAGTTTCTTTGAGAGTTTTGGAGAGAGAAGAAGAAGAATAGAAAGGAGAAAAGGAGAGAAAAAGAGTAGAGAAGAAGAGATTGGATTGATCAACTGGTTTCATTATTTTCTATGCTTTTGAACTCTTTTAATTTCTGAATTTCATTTGTGCCTTAGCCATGATCGGCTAAGGATTCTTCTAGGGTAGATTAGGGATGTAATTGAAACTCTTGGCATGATTAGTTGATATTTTTACCGCATATGTTCTTGTTTATTTTATGATCTATTCTTTATTTCAATTGAATGTGAAGACTTAATCGAAATCACATGAAACCCTAGGATTCGGTATTTTCAATCGAGAGGTTGAATATTTAGTCCTGACCATAAAGAATAGGGTATTAGATAGGCTAAGTACCGAGAGGTGACGCACGTCCTATACGGGCTTGACCTAATTGTTTAGGGGATTGTATCAAGTACCGAGAGGTGACGAACGGTTTTCTAGATTAATTAGGACAGTAGAACTTAATGACCTTAGATTAGGATAACCATACCGAGAGGTAACGGGTATTGTAATTTAAGGATGGTATAAACATAGAGATATCCCTTTGTACCAACATTTCAAACTGTGCCTTCATAATTAAAAGAACAAATTCGATAATCAATTAATCATGTCATTAGTGGATATTAACCCCTATGAACCCTAATTTCTCGTATCTGTCAAAAACCCAGATTTTACCTTAAGACTTTAGTTTAATTACCTCAAACGAACCTTATAAACAAACAAACCAATTCATTTATTCATTCTTTTACTAAATTAGATTGTTAGGTCAGATTTTATATTTCGAATTGTCCCTGTGGAGACGAACCTTAAGTACTGCTCGACTAGGTTGTACACTTGCAACCGAACCGAGTAATAACTAGGGATTTATTACTTGTGTGTAGAAACCACATCAAGCCTATTTATAGTTTTCATATTAATAGCGTAAGAAAATAGTAAAAGGAATAATTTACTAATATTCTTCGTACAATAATAACTAACTCTTCAGAGAGTCTAACAAACTATCGAACATCCTCTCCATTTATTACATAACCGTATCCTTCAATTACTAATTAAATGGGCTACCTCGCCACTTCTGCTTCCTTCTCCACTGCGGATAAGCATGTCTTGCGAATAAGGCCATAATCAGTGAGTCAAGCCCATATGTGAAATTTAAATTCGAACTCTTACTCAACGGTCACCAGCACAATTGAACCACGTGCTAACAAATTAATCGAAAACCCAGGGTTCAACAGTTTGTGTGAGAGGACTCTTACTCAACAGTTTGAGTGACAAATTAAATTTGAACCATGTGTTGACAAATTAAATTCGAACTCTTACTCAACAGTTTGAGTGAGAGGACTCGAGTATGAGAGAGAGAGGAGTAGAAATGGTGTGGAGATATGGAGCGAGAGCCGAGAGGAAGTGGAGGAGAATCGGAAACCTAAGGTTTAGCTCGTAAGTTAACAAATTAATCGAACTGGTTCATTATTAAGATTGTTAATTCTTATTTAATATTTAATAATATTTTTATGATACTTTATATTAAAATTTATTTAAAAATTAATAAAATAACAAATAAATAATAATAATAATATATTTCACATAAATTTAATATAATAATTTAGTACATATTGTACTATAAACTATTTATAATACTAAAGTTCATAATAAAATAATAAAAATAATAAAAATATTAATAATTTATAGAATCAAATGAGTCCAATAAGTCGAGCCAGTTTAAAATCAATTTATTTATTAATGAACTTATCAAGATAACTCGTTAATGACTCGGTTCATTAACAAATAAGTCAATAACGAGTTGATCCTGTGAATCACTTGCTAGCCTCGAGTCTGCTATAAATCTGTATTCATTATCATCTTTTTTAGCTGTCATTCACTTCCATTAATAGCAGCGTATATGTTTTCATCCTAGTATATGATATGGACTTTTCTCACCGGTGAGAAAAAAATATCCATTATGTGAAATCTTTTTAGTTTTAAAAATAATTATATGTATCACTAATTTTATTTATTTTAATGATATATTTTATTTTAGATATAATTTATGTCTATATCAAAGACTCTAATTTTTTAAATAAAAATAATTTATTATTTAATAAAAGATGAATTATAAAATATATTTTTTCTGAGTAAGATTGTATGGTGAGTAGTTTTCTTATTTACAATAAAATTTAAAAATAGTTATTATTTAATTTATTTGAGTTTATCTCGCATGTTTTTATTTATATTTCGACTTGAAATACTAAAGAGTCAAATTTTAATTTAAGTAACTCAAAAAATATTTATAAAATTTTAAAAGATAGCTCTAAAATTATAGAAAATATTAATATTTATATGTTAAAAAAGATCATTTTCTAAAACTCAGTATGGTAAAATAATTTCAAACATGATAAAAATTAGTATTCTACGAAATTATGATATAAAATTTTTATTGAACTATTTAAATTAAATTTTTAAACATTAAAAATTAAAATTTAATTCGTTAGAATTCTGAATTTAAATATAAATGAAAGTATATTAGACAAACTATAGTTTACATAATAAACTTTTTCTTTTAGATCTCTTTCTTATTAATGTGTGATGAAAAAAATAACAAATAAATAAAGAAGAAGATTAGCAATAAGCCAAAAAAAAATCTGAATCGTCAATTTTGTTACAATGATGCCTTTGATATTTCTATAACGAAAAACACACTTTTGTATGTTTTACAAAAGTAAAATATAAAGAGAGGGGATCGGTTGACAATGGATTATTTTGACAACTTTGACAATGAATTTTTAAATAAATACAAAAAAAAATTAAATGATAAAAAATTTATAGATGTGTTCTTCTACCTATGGATTGATAGTCATTAAAATTTCATACGATTTCATTATCGTTTGATAGTCCATCAAAACCGTTAAATTGGAACCATTGCAAATTGCATGAAAAATTAATAATTTTTGATGGACTATCAAACGATAATGAAATTATATGAAATTTGAATGACCATCAATCCATACGTATAAAAACACATCTATAAATTTTTTTCTATTTTTAATTTTTTTATATTTATTTATAAATCCATTGTCAAGATTGTTAAAATATCCCATTCTCATCCGATCCGTTCTCAAATATAAAATACTCCCAAACGAATATAATAGAAGTAAAACCCATGCCATAATGCATGGACTGTACATCGGTCCATGAAAACGGCTAAAAAGTTCCCCGATACCTATAACGGCTAGTTTCGAACGCATGACCAGAATAAAAGCTAAATGCTCCCGGTTTATGTGCGTCGAGTAGAAACAACGTTCCAAAAAGGCATATGACCCACTCGTCAGTAAAAGTGGTTCTTTATAATGGTAATATACGGAAAACATATAAAACTGTTTCCCCACCTTCCTTGGTCGAACCGAATTAGTAAGTAGTAAATACACAAACAGACAAAAGACGATTGACCCATTTAGAAATGGAGATGGCCAGTAGTATCTCATGAACGCTCCAGATCGGATAATCTAAGGTAATAGACGGGTCAGATGAACCTACTGAAAAAGGTCTGAACTCCGAGCGTTTCTCCTCGCCACGTTTACTGATACACGTTCTTCTTACCCAACCCACGATGGTCCATCAATTATTTTTCAGTAAGCACAGCCAACATAGCGCCAATTTTGTTCTCCGTCGTCTTCTCCGCATTAAATTATTTCTTCCGAACGTTAACTCTCTTGTACTTTTTTGTCATTAAGTGTTACTATAAGTATCTTTTGAGACCCGTTATACTTCCCACTCAAAATTGAGCACCATTTTTCTTCGAATAGCTTAGCGGCCACTCTGTTCGTTTCTCTCTTTTCTTCTTTGATTTGGTCTGGGATTGATTGAGAAGTGAAGAAGAGAAGGAACAGGCAAATAAAAGAAGTCTCTTAATTTTCTCGGTGAGTTCCTCATTTACTTCGTTTTTTGTTAATTTTATAAAAATCATTTTTTTCGTTTTGCATCGGAGAGTGGTCGCACACAAAACTTGTAAAAGTTCTTTTTTTTCTTGTTTTAACTGTGAATGGTTCTCTCAGTTAATAATGTAAAGTTTCAAACTGAAAGAAGGTTAAATTTGAGGGGGTTTTTTTTTAATTCATTTGCAAGTGGGAGATGGAGATGCTCGGAGAGTCGGAGCCCATTCCCCATTGCTTTCAAGTTTTGTTTCGATGTAGTTTTACTTATTAAAAATATTTTTGAGAAAATCGTGTTAATTAATTTGGACGTTAGTTATTTTTTGAAAATTTTACCAAAAAGGTGTGAGGCCAATCACACAAAACCTGTAGACAAATTCTTACCTACTTACTGAACGGTGTGAACTAGGCAACCTTCTCTTTCTCTTTCTTCGTAATCTATTCTCTGTGTAGATCAGATTAGGTTATCTGAATAAGATACCTCATAAGAAAGTTGTGCCTCAAATTCATAAGTTCCACATTAGTGCTAGTTTTAATTGTTTCTAAGATGTTCAACTCCACTCATTGTTTCACCCTTTAGATTAGAAAATAGGACCAGAATAGAGAAATAACAAGGTCTAATAGTGGAGGTGAAATTGACTGTGTGCTCCACTCCTCCGATACTGTGTACTTCATTTATTATAAAGGTCCAATTTATGGAAAGCATGGGCTTCACAATTTGATATATATCAAATTCTTTCCGACTTGTGTAGCTTGTGGACCCTAATAAATTATAAGATCCAGCAATCACGTTGCTATTTTGATAATTCTCATTCTTTAAAAACAAAAGCAACCAAATGCGTAGAAGCAAAAATTTAGTATCCTTGACATTCATTCCAGCCTCAAGACCTTGATAGTCTTTTTTTCAAGTTTTTTTCTCAATGGGAAAGTACTCTGAGAACATGATCCCTTCATTCAGCAAACATGAACATGAACTTTTGAAACATTTTTTCAGGAAAGACAAACCAATTTGGATCCGGTGGTTGCTCCTCTTTTCAAAAATGGTGGCTCCTTTAATACTTATTCCCTTCCTCCTCCTATTTGCCTCAATTGGAGAGGCTGATTACATGGCATATAAGGATGCTAGTAAGCCTGTTGAGGTGCGGGTCAAAGATTTATTAGGCCGAATGACGCTTGCTGAGAAGATTGGTCAGATGACCCAGATTGAAAGGCTTGCGGCGACTCCTGACATTTTGAAGAACTACTACATAGGTAAATTCTTCATACATTTTTCTTATGGCACTGAAGTGATATCTCAATCTTAATCAACAGAAAGTTCTTCAAATATGGTCAGGTGATCCAGCATTGATTTGTTTACCAGTAATCAATTAGAATCTGTATGATGCTTGTTAACATACTATTAAGTATTGACTAATTCCTGGTTGGTAATTTGGAATTATTTTGTTAGGAAGCATTTTGAGTGGTGGTGGAAGTGTTCCAAAGGAGCAAGCGACAGCAGCTGATTGGGTTAACATGGTGAATGAATTTCAGAAGGCATGCCTGTCAACCCGTCTCGGGATCCCAATGATTTATGGCATTGATGCAGTTCATGGGCATAATAATGTGTACAATGCCACAATTTTCCCTCACAATGTCGGTCTTGGTGCTGGAAGGTGAGCGAATTCTAGAAATTTATCTTAACCTAATAACTTTTTAGAAGCGGTATGTGTAAGCCAGAATGTTCCAATTATCATGTTTTGTGCCCTTCTTTGTTTATCTAATTTGGAAGTTTCCTTTCAACAGGGATCCTGATCTTGTAAAAAGAATTGGTGCTGCCACTGCCCTGGAAGTGAGAGCTACCGGAATTCCCTACGCCTTTGCTCCTTGCATTGCGGTAAATAAAAAAATTACCACAAGATAAAGATTGATTTCAAAAAGTATTAGCCACTTCCTTATGTTTAGAATGCACCTGTTAATGTTGTTTTCGTAACTCAGGTTTGCAGAGATCCGAGGTGGGGCCGGTGCTATGAAAGCTACAGTGAGGACCAAAAAATTGTTCAGGCCATGACAGAGATAATCCCTGGATTGCAAGGCGATGTCCCAGCCAACTACACCGTCGGTTACCCTTATGTTGCTGGAAAGTAAGGAATATTCATTTTGGCCTGATCCACATTTACTTATGAAAAAAAAACCACCCCTATAATACCACCCAAAAAACAAAACAAAAAAAAAAAAAAGCTTCCGAATTGCAACTCTATGGACATGTTAGAATTGATTAGAACTAACTTAACACGGTCGATATTTGCCCACTTTAAACTTAATCATTCTATTTATTTATTTGTTTGTTTGTTTGTTTATTTATATTGCTTAACTTGCCTTGTACAAAATCGATTTGACAGAAACAATGTGGTGGCCTGTGCAAAGCACTTTGTTGGGGATGGTGGCACGCAAAACGGCATAAATGAGAACAACACAATCATTGACCGCCAGGGTCTCCTAGGCATCCACATGCCAGCATACCTCGACTCATTGTCTAAGAGTGTCTCCACAGTAATGATCTCCTATTCAAGCTGGAACGGTGTGAAGATGCATGCAAATCGTGACTTGATCACTGGCTACCTCAAAAAACAGCTTCGATTTAAGGTATGTGGAAATTAAGGAGCCTCATAATATACTTGTGTACTAAATTTTATTTAGTAAACAGCTTCAATGAGAAGTGCTAAACAACCTTCACTTTGCATATTGTCAGGGATTTACCATCACAGATTGGGAGGGAATCGACAGAATTACCAGCCCCCCTGGGTCAAATTACACATATTCAGTTCAAGCTTCAATAACCGCTGGAATTGACATGGTGAGTCATCTTCTTCTGTGAATGTTAATTGGATCTTGTGTTTATTTTCTCTAATGCATTATCTTTGGTTCCATGGCAGGTGATGGTTCCGAACAATTATGATATGTTTATCGACAACTTGACAAATCTTGTAAACATGAATGTGATTCCCATGAGCAGAATTAATGATGCGGTGAGAAGAATTTTGAGGGTCAAGTTTGTAATGGGTCTGTTTGAAAATCCCTTGGCCGATCTCAGCATGGCTGATCAGATTGGAAAGAAGGTAATTCACAACTACAAATGGAAGTTTGTGCAATTAGAAGTGAAATTATTAACAAGGAAATTATATTATTAACATTACATTTTTTAAAAGAAATTGATAAAAAAGAATTAAATAAGGTTCATAATTCTCTTACAAAGTTTATTATAATACCACAGGAGCACAGAGACTTGGCCAGAGAAGCCGTGAGGAAGTCGCTTGTGCTATTGAAAAATGGCAAATCATCTTATGACAAGCCGGTGTTGCCCCTTTCCAAGAAGGCTCCTAGGATTCTTATTGCTGGGACCCATGCTGATAACCTGGGTTACCAATGCGGTGGCTGGACCATCGAATGGCAGGGTCTAAGTGGCCGCATCACATCAGGTAGTACCACCCCTTTTCTTTTATTTCTGAGAAACAATAGTTACACTGTTGTTTCATTTTTGAGAAGTTTTTGAAATATCATGCAATGTTACCTTGCATTCTGTAAATCCATTGCCTGTTTCTGAAAGCAATGTTCGTCTCAAAATAAAGGGAACTTGTGGGTTTCGCTGTCATTTTAGTTTTGAATTTGTTTGATTGATTTGGTGTGGTATAAAAAATATTGGCAGGAAAATAACATCCATCCACTAAAGCTATAAAAAATGTTGATCTTACAGGAACAACGATACTGGATGCTGTCAGAGCCACAGTCGACCCTTCTACAGAAATTGTGTTTGCAGAGAACCCAGACGCAGACTTCGTGAAGAACGGTAATTTCTCATATGCGATCGTGTTTGTAGGAGAGCACCCCTACGTCGAGACGGCAGGAGATAGCCAGAACCTGACACTCCCTGATCCCGGTCCCACCACAATCCAGACTGTGTGCAGTGCAGCCAAGTGTGTGGTCGTGCTCATAACAGGTCGACCAGTTGTAATTGAGCCATACGTGAGCACAATGGATGCACTCGTGGCTGCATGGTTGCCTGGCTCAGAAGGCCAGGGTGTCACAGATGTGCTTTTTGGAGATTATGGTTTCACCGGAAAGCTTCCTCGCACATGGTTCAGGTCTGTCGATCAGTTGCCGATGAATGTTGGTGACCCACATTATGACCCGCTCTATCCTTTTGGTTATGGATTGACGACGAAGCCTGCAACTGGAAGTAGTTAGGATTGAAGGACCTAGATTATTAGACTTAACCAATCTGGATATCTTAATCCTTTTTGTTATTTCTTATTATAGATATTTATTTTATTATAGCAGTGGGAATGGCGGCTGGCTTGAACTCGGTTGTAACTTGTAATCCGACTTATATATTTACTATAGTTATTGTTTGTCAACTGTGTATAAGCAGTGAGAATGGCGGCCGGCATAAAGATTGAAGAGAAAAGATGAAAAGAAAGAGAACATGTTTTGCTTAAAAAATGTGTTGTGCATAATAATCATAATAACAACACTATTATTGTTATAATTAGAATTGTGAGAATTGTGTTAAAAATGTCAACATAACGATAATGATATTTTTCTTTCCACGTTGCCGTACTACTAACGAAATGTGGAAAGAAAAATATTATTATTTTTTTATAAAACATGATTGTAAAATATTATTAAATTGATAAATGAAAAGAAAATATTATTAATTTTCTATAAATTCAAGCAAATATAAAAAATGAATGCGTCAACAATAATAATTTTTTTATTCTATGTTAAATTGTAAAAAATGAATGCGTCAAAATAAATGAGCAGATATAAATTTGTGAATTCATCAATTTTTATACCACTTAATATAATATAAATTAAATGTAAAAGTTTGCGAATGTAGATTCGTAATTTTGAATTTTAGATTTCAAAATACTGTAAACGTAGGCTCCAAAATGATTCTGATAAGTGAGCAAATATTTTCTGACATGATACATGATTAAGGGGAGGATCTCTTAACCGCATGGATTCAGATTAATATCAGTACTAATGCTAGGGATAAAAATTTTAAACGTTTTCAGTTTTGATGGGAAATGGAGCTGGATCGATGTTACTTACTGCCATATTCTTATATTATGATACTCTTTGCTTGGTCTATAAAATCGGAATGTTCAGATACGGCAAATCCAGAGAAGCTGCTGCTAGTCGAATTGACCGCGAGCTTTTAAATGCGTTGTAAATTGTTGATACCACGACTCACGGGCGAAGTTAAAATACAGCTTAATTGTGTAAAAAAACTCGGGAGACTCGAATTGGAGCTAATTGTGTTGATAGTTAAAATACAGCTTAAGTTAGAGAGTTAGTTCAGCTCGTAACTCGATTCGGATTAAATAATAATAATTTATATTTTTTTACTAAATCCTAATTTAATAATTTATCTCTCATCATTTTATCATTTCAGCAACTTAACAATTTTTTATACTCGCTCATGACTCAATTCATATATCTAACTCGATAATTTCTTACTTATCTATCCATTTAAATTAATACAGTAAAAATATCATTAAAAATATAATTTATAGATACATCAATTTTATACCAACTCACATATTATTTTTATAAATTTATCAACTTTATAATTTATAAATATATTAAATATTATATCAAACTGAATCAACATACATATATTGACTCATGAACCAACTCACTCAAATAATACCAAGCTGAACTTAAACTAAAATTTTCAACTCGAAAAGTTTTACGAACTCAACTTAACTAAACTCAAATTTTTATAAACCAAACTTGAACTAAACCCAACTTGCTCAAATTCAACTCATTTACAACCTAGCCAAGAGCACCCATGCGGTTTCTCAAGATGTGCGCAAGTTCGTTCATAGTTCGTAGTTCATACGTGCAAACAATTAGAGCACGGTTGCTTTCACTCTCACTTCACCGAACTAGGCCGAATTGCCCAGTTCGATAGTGGAGGCCGTGACTGGTGGAGCACCAAATCACAGAAATTTTATCTTTGATTAGTTTGCCTTACGTCACTTTAAGAATCTCACTGATTATTACAGACTTGCAATGCAACTACTGAAAAGAGGTGATTTGTTGCTACATCATTAGCTCTATAGAACTTACAACATTTACAATCTTTTCAGTAATATTGCCATTGGAAACAAAACCCTATAGGTGATTTAATTGTGCTCTTCTACTTCTTTGAATAAATGAGATACGGATCTTGAGCAATGGATAACACATCAGGCCTTTCTGCTTGATTGTATGTCAAACATTTACGAATCAGCTCCTAGAAAAGCAAAAATATCCTCATTAAATACCAATAATCAGAAAATGCTTCTATTTGTAAGCTATTAGAATTAAATGAAGCCAATGTGTGCTTTTCATGAAAAGTACCAAAAATCAGAAAATTGCTTCTTTCTGTAAGCCATAAAGTCGAGACTGATCTTGTAAAGGGAACCCCCCCCCCCCCCCCCAACCAACACACACAGAAGTGACGGTGGCAAATTCAACTACTATTGCAATTATCATTTGCTACATAATTGCAAGTCCTTTGAACCTGGCTAGGAAAGGAACTTAGGGCTAGTCATGGATAAGTAGTTGGGACATCTTTGAATGAAAGGGGATGAGGTATAAATGAAATGTCTTTTATGCTTTATGTGCTGTGTGAGTGTCCATGATCTTTATCATTTTTCAAGGGAGGAGCTAGTAGTGTACACAACAATTTGAATTTTTGCAGGATGCTAAAACCAAGTCTCTTAAAAATAATAATTCATTGGAGCAAAGAAGGTGGGAGAACCTTAGCCTCATTGGAGACGGCTGGCTTTGAAGGAAACTCAACCCTTCGTGCATTTATAATAGTATCTTCACGGAGAATTCTCTCCTGCGTTTGGTCATGACCAAATGGTCGTTTCCCAAAGAGCATTTGGTACAAAATTATCCCAGCAGACCATACATCCACCTATCGCCAACAAAGTGAACAAAGGTAACTTCATCTCAAATCAACGAATCAAGAAATATAGTTGATGAGATCATTATACCCAATAAAATATTAACTTAACGGCAAAAATGAAAAAATAATACTGCCATGGAAAACCTTTGAAGAAATGAGAGGTGTCTTGCTAAGATCAAAGCATTCTGGAGGCAAGTACCTAGAAATAGAGGAGAGGAGAGAGGAGAGTCATTAACTTTAATCAAGCATCAGATTTTTATTTACTTTTTTTTCCTAGCTGTATGCTTCACAAAACAGTTCAATTCAATTAAAGCGAACAACAACAAAACCTTTAATCCCAAATAAATTGGGGTAGGCTAGAAATGAAACCCAATCCAAAAGCATAGAGATCAGAGATCTCAGCCCAATAACAGCAGTAAATATGTCATGAAAGACCCATCAATTTCTGTAATTGGTTTGCCACGCATCTTTCTTTTCATCACAATTTTACATGGATAATTATTCAATATTTTTTTAATTATGCTGCAAATATGATTTAAACTCAATTAAAAAAATTCAAATACACCCAAAACTTGTAATTAAATTCTACTCTTGTTTCATACCATACCTCCGTTCATCAATATGGCCATGGGCGATTTGTAGATCTTACTAAATAACAAACATAATAAAAATAAATACACAAAAAGGAATCTCACCAGTAAGTACCAGCACCTTGTGAGGTGAGCTCCATACCCTGAGAACCAACATCATCCTCTACAATCTTACTGAGCCCAAAATCAGTCACCTTTGCGACTCCCACATCATCAAACAACACATTTCCCGGCTTCAGATCATAATGTATAATTCTTTGGGATCGCTTGTTCAGATAAACAAGCCCCTGGAATATCTGGACTATTATTATCCTAGCCTCCTTTTCAGGAAGAACTGGAGTAGATTTTAGTACAGCATCTAGATCTTTCCCTGATCCCAAGATACAAGCAAACAAAAGCATTTCACATCAGATGGTCATAAAGAATAAATCAATTAAAAATGGTAACAAATACAATTCCACGTGTAGTGATTTGCAAGCATCCATTTCAGAATATCAATACTGTGCCAGTAAGGCACAGCATTTCATGGTCCTGCCAGTAATGCAATTCAGCAGCAGGGTATCATTTCCAACTGGTATAACAACAGAGTTCATACCAGAAGCTCCAGAAACCAGGAAGCTAAGCCCTAAATGAGTTAAAACCTAAAACCAGTGTCTCCATACTGTGCCTGTAAGGCAAAATATTCCTTAAAAAGTACAAAAATATATATTGCAAGATCAGAAAATTTTACCACTGCAACACTCAAGGACAGTACAGAAAGTGTTTTGGTCAATCTCAAAAATGTCCCAGAGCCTGACAATATTTGGATGAACCAAGGTCTTGTGTATGTTATATTCACGAATAGCATGGCGCATGTAACTCTGCTTTTTTTCTTCACTCCATTGAGCATTTAATCCATGAAGCTTGCATGCCACATACTTGTACTCCACCAGATCAAAAGCCTGTGTTCATGCAAAGTTCAATCTCCACAATAACGATGTGCAAGGTCGAGGCATGATATGACATGTTTCTTTTTTTATTTATGCAAATTCAATACAATATTTAATCAAAACTGCAAAGAAAATTATGTTCATATTGGTTCAACAAATTCCATTTGCTACTAATTGGAGAATAAGAACCTTAGTTCATTTTGGGTAATTTATGTTGTATTCAGGGTTACAATTATATAAAGGAATGGCAGTTAACATTTAGCAGGATCAAATTATTAACATCAGATTAGTTCTTTCAACTATTGTTGGAACTTCTAGACAATTACAATAAGCTACAAATGTCCACAAAAATCTTCTTTTCCTTTCTGATCTTTATGATGTTTGTCAAAGTACACATAAGACAAGATACACACCTTATAGACTTCACTGAAGCCACCCTTTCCTAGAAGATTCAAGAGAGCATAACGGTGATTGAGAATCTGAAAGTTGTTAAACCGGGACCCATCCTCATCTCTTACACGCTTCATTTCACGAATTAGCCTTCCCTTTTCCAGCTCATATCTATCTCTTTCTCTCAGGTAGGTCTCTTCCTCCTGATAAAATAAGACGAAAGTACATGACATAGTAAATTTAGGATTTACCAGAAAAAGTTATCAAGTTGGGCATACAAGCTGAGCTTTAGTAATAAAACATACTAGAGACCTCATCAGCACAACATAGGGCCACTTTCTGCATTTTTTTCTGTCCCAATTGAACCTTATTTTTTGTTATTTAGCATCAGCACAGCAATGTTGCCTAAATGTTCATGTCTATAATGTGCAGTTGAACAATAAACAACCCAGGAGAAGTATAACATAAAAGGGTAAATAACATTCAACTTAAAATACCCCCACGAAGCACAACATTCCATATGGTAACATACAATTGGCTGTCTGAAGGAAATTTGTTTTTACTCTCTGGGAAACAACTTATAAAAGATCAAATAATTAACTAATAAGAGTTTTCCATGTATAAAAAGTTCAACCTAACACATAATCTACTGTAATGCTAGGAAAAAGAAGAAACTGTACACGCTTGATGCTTGCAAGTCTAGATTTACAGATCTCATCATGCAAAAGAAAATCTTCTTCAGAAGTGCTAGCTTCGGCATCACTCCCATCACCCTTATTTTCTTAATTAAAAACAAATTTAGAATGAATTTAAGAATGTTACATGACCATTAATTAATGCTAAGAAGAACGTGATAAAATAATAGGAATATCACCAGAGGATTGCCGCTTTCTAAGTGATTTCCTATGCCTCTCAATAGCCTCCTTGTTCTCCAATAAGGATTTCTAGGTAAATAGAATCAATCACAAAGAGTAACTGACTAATGAGTAAACTCGACAGGACCACAATAATAAAACAAAACATCTATTTCCACTTGTAATAATAGAAAAACTCACGAGATGAGAATTGAGGTCTTTTATTGCTTGACCATCCTCCCAAACCTCAGATATGACAGTTCCAACTCTGCAATTTTAACACAACAAGCACAAAATAACTTTATAAGAAAATTGTACAGAATTTTAATAGATAATTTACAAAACTTGGCAGTGTCATAGTCTACACATGGAAGAACCAAGGAAACACGAGAATTATTGGATTGGCTTTATCAGTCAATTAAGAAATAAATTATTATTAATTTATGCAGGATTCGCTTTATCACAACAAGCACAAAATAACTTTACAAGAAAATTGTACAGAATTTTAATAGATAATTTACAAAACTCGGCAGTGTCATGGTCTACACATGGAAGAACCAAGGAAACACGAGAATTATTGGATTGGATCTATCAGTCAATTAAGAAATAATTTATTATTAAATTATTCAGGATTCGCTTTATCAGCCAATTAAGAGTTCGACAAGTAAAACCATACTCTTCTATTGTAACATTTCAAACTAGGAATTGTAAATAACAAAGAAAGGAAAACAGAAGTCAAACCTCATAACACCAACATTTCCAAGCCTGAAAGATTCCTGTCTTATTCTCATTCTTGCTTCTTGTCGCTCAGCTTTTGATACTGCTATGAGCAAATCAGAAACAATCTTGATTCTCTGCATGCATACGAAAACAAAAATTGAATTAGTTTCTTTATAGTTACGAATGTTGAATTTCTCCTCTTTGTGTTTGGCTCAAACTCATCTAAAACTGCAAAGTCATAACCTTCTTTCAGTAATCATCACAATATCTTTCAGAAAAGCACCAATAGGAAAATGTTCCATTCCATTCCACACAGATGAAGCTAAACTTAGAAAGATAAAAGCGCATGAATTCTAAATCCCAAAAAGCAATAACGATTGTATAAAAGCTAGACTGTGCAGTACAACCTTCGTCTTCATCTGCTGGTCATGTTCTTTGATGTCCTTCAACTCCTATCCAAATGTGATAAACAAATTACATAATTTGTAGAAAATTTAAATCTGACCAAATGATTGCATCCTAACCTGTACCTTATCTAACCGAGTACATAGACGTTGATAGTCATCTTTTTCCTGTCGCAACTTTTTTAATTCCTCTTCAAGGGATGCAACTCTCCCTCGCAGAGAAAGAACCTCTTCCTACAAAAATTCAATACAACTTTTCAGAAAGCAATTGTCAAGATAAACAAGTGTCACATGATTCCCAATATAAATAACAAAACAATAAAAGATGCTTAAAGAATTAAAATATAACGTGTGTGTGTGTCAGAAAACAATTGAAAACAAGCAACAACATATACCTGGCAAGCAGCTGTATCATTATTGGCAGGTGATACCTTGGCCATCTGTTGTTCCTGTTGTCAGAAAAGAGATCAAATCATTTCTGACAGCTGCTTTTTGTAATACTCACGACAAGAAAGATTCATAGGCCACATACATTTTAACTATAAGTATATAGGGCCCTACAGTGAATAGGGATTTTTTAACTGTAAGTATTGTAATAGGAGGATCAGAAACAATAATGTAAGGACACCCCATTAAAATAGATCTGCAAGCTCTAAAGCTCTGATTAAATCATTCACACAGAAAGTTAGGATTAATTTATTCACATGATGCCAGTTCTCCCGTGTCAAAGAGGTTTTTTCTTTTTTAAGCTCTACAGGTAATTGTCATTCATACAATTTGGTTGAGAACGGATGAAACTGACAACAATAAACTGTAAACATGTTAAGCAATGAAAGCATCTTAATACCAGCAAATAGTGCACGTCGTTATGCCCATTTGATGGAACAACCAAAGCAGAAGACGCAGACCTTGTTTGATCGGAGTTCTTTCCACGTCCCCTACCCGATGAGTTGCGACCTCTGCCTCGGCCTTGCCGTTTCCTACTTAAATCTTCCAAGTTTAATCTTGTGTCAGCCGGTTCTAAAACCTTCAGCTTTTCATCAACCACAACCTAATCAGATTGAAACATAAAGTGTTCAGCACTAATTGGGTATAAATTTTCACACATAAAGCATCCAGTGTTAAAATCTGATTTCAAGTTATACTATATAAAGAGAATAAATTAGAGAAAACGGCCTCAGATTGTTTAAGAACCCTGTCAGTGTATTACAAGATAACCAATGCTATCTAAAGAGAATACATTAAATTTAAAAAAAAAAATGCACCACGGATTGTTGAAGAGCCTTGTCACTGTCATTTTCTTGGAGTTTGATTCTCTTGTTATGCCGTATCAAAAACTCATCACCGTTCTACAATTGATAGGAAAAAATGAAATCAAATTTAAAGAATCGTCAAAAAACAGGGACGCAAAGCAATTACAAAGTTGCAGTGCGGAAGACAAAAGTAAATGGGATAAATGTAGCTAGGGCTGACGTCATCATCGTCCGATGATGACTCAGGCAACTCTTCCTGCTCCATGAACTCGACAGGTGGAGGTGGTGGTGGTGGTAGTGCAGCTACCAGCTGGCTTGGCCATCCAGTCTGAACTGATGGAGAAGAAGACGAAGAACTCTTCCCAGCCATGCGGGCCTCCAGCTTGGCGAGCCTAGCAGGTAGAGACGGGTCAGAAGGGTTCGAATTCGACTTGGCTGACAGTTGCAACACTATGTCATCAGCCATTATATACTTGCGATACAGGAAGCGGCGCCAAGCAACAGACACTCTCAAAAAGAGCCCTGGTTCACTTCATCTTCGATCCTCAACGGCCGAAGGCTACTAGTCCGACGACAAATGGTTCACAGAAATCTTGAAGGATAGATTGATTCGGAAAATGAGAGTACGGAAAACCCTAAAACTAAATCGATCGTCGCGTGCCGGCGTGCTAAAATGCGCCGGTGGTAAGAACCGGACAGGGGACGGAGGAACTGAAAGATAGCTTGAGAGGGAAGGGAAGGAGGTATAACGAGGCAGGAGAGTTTTCGGGAACAACACCAAGGAAAACAAGGTTTAATTTGGGCTTGCTAATATCACTAGGATGGGCCCTCTGATATTTTCATCTCCTCTTGCAGTTTTGCGACCATTTTAGACTTACAGTACTAGTCTCAGAGGAGGAATGGAGGAGTGGAGGAGTGGATTCAGACGGATATGACCCGATCGGCGGTCGCCGTTGGTATCATAAGTGATGGAGCATAAAATGTGTCTACTGGTATATTATTATATTTGCAACTGGAAAGTCTGGAATTGGGAAAGCATGAATTTTCCGAAATTATAATATCGTGTGGATACTGTTTAGCGAGCCAACATTTTCATGATCCTAATAAATGTGTTGGATTTGTTATGAGAGGAGTAATTGCTAATACTTGATGTGTCAGATGGAGTCAAGTCAAGATGTCAAGGCGTCACTGAGCTAGTGGACCTACATAATACGGGCCATGATCGGATTCATTCATGTTTTTATGTTTCTTTCAAATGGTGGTTTTTCACTTTAGGGTTTCAAGAGTGCCTTAAGCCCTCGAATCATTGACTGCCTTCTGTCTTGTAATTCGAAAATTAAAAGAGAAGAATAGAAAGAAATCGAAAATTAAAAGAGAAGAATAGAAAGAAACATAGAAACAACAATGAATCCGTATTATGTGGGTCCACAAGCTCAGTGACGCCTTTAGGCTTCAACTTTTCAACTCTTGGATTCAAACCCGACCCACTTGCCACAATTTCCAGAATTGCTCTTTATCCTTCAAACAATCACACTAGCGTAGACTGGAGACACTAGTCAAACCCTCTCTCCCCCGACCAGCTCTATTTTTAGAATCCCCATGGCGACTAGAATAGAAGACGACGACGATGTGCCTGCGCTAAGCGCACACGCACTGGAGGCTCTGCGGGAGTTCATTATGGAGCAGAGAGACAAGGCCGGAAACGGAGAGGATGGGGAGGTCGAGCTGGTGCCGGAGGACTGGAGGCTTAGCCAGTTCTGGTACGACCGGCGTACATCCGAGACTCTGGTGGAGGAGATTCGGTTTCTCTCTACGTCATCCATTGGTTCTTCGCCTCCTTCTGTGGCGTGCATTGCATGCCCTACTCTTTATGCTTACCTTAAGGTCTCTCACTCTCTCTCTTTTCCTATCTCTGTTAATAGAAGCACACTTCCTTTGCCCAATACACGTATCTGAAAGAGTTTTAGTTTCTTTTTGACAATGTGAATGATTGCGATGTTGGATATTTAGGTAAGTTCAGCTTCAAACTATGATTCAATGACTAGTTTACTAATCAAAGATAATCATTTACACAATCAAAAAGAAAAAAAATGAAATATAACATGATGTTTGGACTCAATTGCTCGTGTGCAGCTTCAGCTCAGACCAACCAAGGTTAACTTGGGCGTACTGGTTGAAATTTACTGTTAAGTTAATTAAAATATTGATAATAACTATACCGGCATACTTTCATCAAGATTTTTCTAGTCATATTTCTGAAGTCCTGCTTATTGATTACACTTCTGTTTGGGCAACTTCATCAGAAAAATGAGCCTGACATCTCAGCACAGATATTGGAATTTGACAAACGATTTGAACAATATGGTGATGATTTCATATTTTACGACTATAATCAGCCAGAAGAACTTCCTTCCGCATTAAAGCACAGTTATGAAATTATTGTAGCTGATCCTCCATACCTGGTTAGTGTTCCATATTTCTATATTTGGTATTATTTATTTTCTTTGGTTTATATATTCAATTTGATTGTGGGAAGTTTTTTTTTTGTTAATTTGTATTTGACACTTGTGCTTCTGCAGAGTAAGGAATGCTTGGAGAAAGTGGCAAAAACAATTTCCTTCTTAGCTAAATCACAAGATTCACTCTTACTTTTACTCACAGGTAATTGTTCCTATATAGAAATACAGGATAAAGATTTTGTTATGGAGACTGATCAATAATGTTTATTAAATAACACGTCTGATGTAGTTTAATGATTTTAATTACTTTGAATTAGAACTAATTGTATCAAAAATAAGTAGGCTTGATTCAAAATAAATCTTGCTAGAGTTTGATCAATATCAATAAAGATTTTCAATAGAGATGATTTGGAATGAATTGCTTGATCAGAAAGTCAAGTCTGAATTAGACTATCAGGTATCCTTGCTGATACCCATTATTTTCTCCTAATTTTCATAAAACCCTAGGTTTTTTTATTCAATTGGGATTATGGAAGGGGGAGAGAGGGCTAAGGAGTATTGGCCTTTGGGGTGGGGAGGAGAGAGAGAGATTTGTTAAGGGGGCATAATTACCTGGTTGGAGCGCCTAATGGGCAATTGGTACGTTATCTCTAACGATGCTCGACTTCCTTTAAATCTATGGATGATGAAGATGAGGATAGTTTCCGCCGCATCTTCCCCTCCAACCACAAAGTGATGCAGTTTCACTGGGGCTTTTATTCTCGCGAAATCCAACCCACCTAACGCTATCAATCAAATAGTTTCCGCCACACTTTTCCATCCGACCAAAGATTCTCTTAAAAGGTTCTTGTTTTGGAAGGTTATAATGGTCATATACAAGGGTTAAGTTTTAAATTAGATTTTTTTTTAACACTCTGCTGACAGAATCGTAGCCATCAGCCATGTGATCACCAATTTATTGACCAAGATCTCTTTTATTTCCTTCTATATTTTGGGTAAATTTATTCTGCATCACAAATTTCTCACTTTCTGGTCAAGCTGTACTTTTTATTTATTTCAATAAAGTCTCTCTATGAAGACAATATTGGCTTTGTGATGACATGGATATATTTTGCAAGCTGGGGGATATTTGTGTGTCATACGGGCTTATGTAGACAAATTTTACCGAGCCGACAGTGACATCAGCCTTGGTTCTTTCATAAAAGAAAAGATGAGGAAGTGATTTTCACATATTAATAAGTCAAATGATTAGGAATGCAAGTCAAATTTCAGCAACTAATTTGTGAAGCTAGTTAAAGTTTAGTGACCTCCAGAGAAATTTACCCTTTTTCTCTATTTGGACCTGTGCAGCAGAATTAGGTTTATTTATCAGTTGTATTTTGTGCTTGCAAAGGCTTGAGTCTTTCTTGTTGACATATGGAGCAGGAGAAGTACAGAAGGAGAGAGCACTGGAGCTTTTGAATGTGCGGCCCTGCATATTCCGGCCTCGACACTCTAATAAGCTGGGAAATGAATTTATCCTTTTCACCAACTATAATCCCCAAGGTAGACTTGGCGGCTGGGAGCCAACTCTATAGTGCACACCTAAACTACTTTTCAGTTGTGTCCTGCGAGAATTCTGTTAAGATAAGTTTGGGTTATGCAGTAGGTAGAATACACGGCTGGTGGTGCTTTTAGTCATTATCTATATTTAAGGGATTTATTTTGTTTGAGTGTAGGCTAATATTTGTAGTTCTTCGTCCACGTGCAAGTTTTTTACCTGTGTTATGTTTGATAGTGTTGCTTAAACATTATTTTGAATTTTGAAAATGTTTAATTGGGTAAACAATGTAGTTATATTCTGCAAACTATCTATTAGAATAATTTTGATTCGGCAGCGAGATGCGTCATGGTATATGGTATCTCTTGTTATTATTCTTTTTTACCAACATTTAAGAGGTCTGCATTGGTAAATTTGGTCCATGACTGTAGTTTTTATTCACGTGTATACTTTCCAAACGTAATACCTCTGTTTGCAAATTGTCCTGGTACGTTTGTTTTTGTTGCTTAAACGTCGATTTGAATTTCAAACTCTGCTAAAATCGTGTCGACATGTAGTGTAGCGGTATAGGAAGGATGAGCTATCCTTATAGACGTTATGAAGGTGTGTGTTTGGTGAAATGATAGACGTGTTTGAAACGTAAGCACACACGTGCACGTATTCATGTATTATATATGTTAGATGTCTTGTGGTCTTAAATATTAGTGTTTATTCTCTAAATAATTTTGATATGATTAAATCGTCTAATACGTTAAATATGAATACTCACTTATAACACACGTAGTATGTATAAATACATGTTTAGCACTTCATGATTTTCTTAATTTTTTTAATTTTATCATATTTTCTTGATTGTTCGAGTTTTTTACATTTTTTTGTCAAATTTATATGTACTATATAAATGTCGACATAAAAGAAATACGGATAAAAACGAATACATCTTGCACGACATATTAAACGTATTATGTATTTTAAATATGCATGTATGAGTTTTCAAAATATTGACACGTTAAAACACATACATTTAAACACATCGTGTGTTGAACATATCACGTACTAGCAATTTATACGCACGACACAAATATTTATCTTAACCCGTTATGTGCGTTCATTGCCTCGGCTATAAATTTTCCAAGAACTCTGATTTTAAAGAATGACGGATGTTATTTACTTCCCTAGATAAGGCTAGTAGCGAGAATGAAACTCCCTGTTCTTTTGAAAATCACTTCAGAAGCAAAATGGCAAGTTAACAGCCCTGCTGAAGACTCTACCATAACGCGGGCTGCATTTGCAAGAGAGTGAGGTTCTTGTATTAATGATTGGTCCTCTACGGATCATATCTCCACTTTTAACATATTATTAATGGATTCAAAGCGTTGAATATAATTTTTTTATATATTACATATATTTATTATTTTTAGATCAAATTTTATACTTTTTTTTAACATTTTTACTACTTTTTAGGTATGTAAGCATATAATTTCTTTGAATGGGTCATAATGTTTAAATCAGATTAAAATTTGGTCTTTGGTAAATTTGTATATAGTGATCATATTAAGCTATTTAGATCGATGATTAATATTTTATAAACAGAGATGTAGATTCATAGCACAAACCGATTTGTAGTATGCATAATATACTAGCCTCACTTGTTAGACAATTATAAAAAGCAGCCCGAGAATGCTGGCTTTAATTTTCTATAACAAAAATTTGCTGAATCGGCTCAGAAAAAAGCTCACTTACAATCTATTCGAAATCAGCTCGAGCTAGCTCATCTAATTTGCGAATGGAGTTTGAGCTAGAGTTAGCTCGCTCGAGATCAGCTTATATGGCTCATATCAGGGGCGGAGGTAGGATTTTGATCGGAGGTAATTATCGGATTATAATAGTTTATCGAGTTCAAACCCGTTAACTAATCGGGTACTAAATAAAAAATAATAATTTAATATATATTATTACCTATCAAAATAATATTCTTTTACATATTAAAAATAACAACAAAATAAAACTCAAAATAATAAATAATCAAGTTGACGACGAAAGTTTTCCACTACGGAACTTCGTATTTCGAAATCTTTGCATAATTATTTTATTATATACGATATTAAAAAAAAATTCTCAATCAAAATAATCAAGCAATTTAGAGGCAAAAAAAAATTTCATGGAAGACAAATTATCAAAAATATTATCTAAAAACACTATTTTTTAAAATGGTCCATCCTCTAGATCCGCCACTGGCGCGTATATATTATGTTTTGTGTTATGAGTTATTTTTATACTCAAATAATTCAAATGAAAAGCGGACCCAAATATTTAAATCTAAAATTATTCTACTAATGAATATCTTTCGTTTTGATTTTTGGAAAAAAAAAAAAAAACTTAGTATATCAGCATGTATCGTCGAGCAGGTTTTTAAGTGTGATTCGTTACAGACTTACAGTAAAAAGTTAATGTTTTGCGATAAAATATGTGGCATATATCCTACGACTTTAGGAATTAGGAGTGTCATCCAAATTACTTTTTAAAAAAAGTATTATGAAGACACTATTGTTAACATAATCATTGATTGACTTTTTTTCATATATAATTATTATGCATTTAACGTCTTTATTATGATTCATTTTACATAATATTTTTTATTTAACTTAAATATCATTAATAAACATAATAATTTATTTAATATACATAACAACTTATTTAATATAAAACATAAAATCCATATTGATAACGGTATCTATAACAATACGTATGTTCAGCTCTTTTTGATATCTTTGGAATAGCAAAGATATATCAACAAGAGTGCGGAAAAATATTAAATCAATATATCAAATTTAAAGTGTTAAATTGGTACATTAAATTTGAACTATCAGTTTATCACTATTATGTACTTTTCTTTTTAATCTAAAATTCATTTGATAAATTATTTATGAAAATAATAATGTTATTTCTGTCATTTTGCTATTCCAAGATACCCAACGAACCAAATAATTATATAATGGCAAAATTAGATATATACCCCTCAACACATTTTACCCATAACTATAATTATCCTCATAGAAATTAAATTATATTTAATTAAAATTATAATATTACAAAAATATTTTTCCTTTCATTCCTGTTATTTACTTAAATCTACAGCAATCTCTTTAAATAGTCTTGTCTTTTATTTTCCCGTGGATTCCACGAGCTTGGGAAAGGGTAATCAGCAATCTTCAACACAACTATCAGCCTCTCTGAAAGGCTGATCGAACTCCAACAGTCTTTCTGAGATACATATGACTGAATCTTCCAGATCTTGACTTGAAGAAAAAGGTGGAGGAAATTAAAGTTTAAAATTTATATTATTTAACTTGATCAGATGATAAAGATGAAATTAACGCTTCTCAATTTGTTAGTTTTTAGCGAAATTGAGGCGAGTTGTTGATTGGTGGGAATATTTTTATTCTTTTATAATTTTAATTAATTATTAATTTTTTTATGAGAATAATAATAGATTTAAATAAATAACTAAGATTTAAATATTTTGAGAGATAAATATTTAATTTTTAAATTTAAAGAAATAAATATTCAAATTAAAATGTGTTCATAAACCAAAGGTCCAAAACCATTCTGGTCTCCGACCCCTCTCCCGGCCCCCGACGCATCAATGGAGGACGAGAAACTTTGGTGGATAGTGGAATTCGCCTTGCTCGACCTCGAGCTATCTCACCCCCTCCTAATTTCTCTCATCAATTGCCTCCCCTTCCCCGAAAAGCGGAAACCACCGCCGCACATCCAGCGCCTCTTCCTCCTCCGCTCCATTCTCTCCTCCTCCGCCTCTCACCGCCTCCCTTCTCAGCGCACACTCATAGCCCTCGAGCGACTACTCCCTCCTCCAACTTCCCCTCCTTCTCCTTCCCTCTGTGCCGCCTACTCCTCCAACCTTTTATATCTCTCCACGGCTCCCGGGTTCTCACTCGAGGTCGCGGCTGTGCTGTCTCGGTTAAGTAATTACTCTTTTTCTATGAAGCTTCTGGGGCCGTGGCGTGCTATGATCACGAAGCAAGAAAAGATCAAGAGCTGCCCGGTCAATCGTGTGGTGAGTGCAAGGGACGGGGCGATTTTTGCTTTGAGAGATTTCGTAGATGAAGAGTTTAGAGCCATGGAGCCGCCATTCCTTATGCACAGTGTCCAAGAATTAAGCCAAGGTTATTTGTTTTTTTTTAGTTATTGACCTAAGAAAAAGGCATTGTCAATATTGTATGCCTGATTTTGTCTTGTAAGCATAATTGTCGTTGTCTTGTTGAGTTCAAATATAAAGATTGAATATATAAGGAGGATTCAGCCTCGTGTGGTTTATTTTGATTACTCTATTGATTCATTGACATTCTAATTTTGAACCATCCGTTATTAGCTGTTTAATGGGTAATTAACTTCTAAAGATGGTCGTTTGTTACCTGCCATATATTGCAAAAATAGTGGGTCATAGGAATGTTCATTTTCCATGTAAGTTTCTTTACTTTTCTGTCACTCCTACGTATCTTTCACTTACTAGCTATATACCCGCGCGTTGCAGCAGAATTTTTTATTTAAACATTAAAATATTATAAGATAAAAAATTCACATTTATCTAATATTAAATTATAAATTCACCAAATTATAGAGAAAACATATAATAAAGACTATATTTAATCTTGGATGAGATTTTTGCACAATATGAGTTAATGATTCATGATTTTTATGGAAAGAAAAGTAAATTATTCTAACATATATTATCACCATTAATTTCTTACCAAATATGCACAAAGTTGCTAAATAAAAAACAAAAATTATGGAAATAATAGTATATAAGGGAAAGAAATGGAGAGAAAGAGAGGATCAATGGACGCGATCACATACGTTCGATCAACCAACAATAAATATTATCCGTCTAATTGAGGGATAAAATGGGTATAATAAAAATTTACAATGACAAAAAATGGACCCTCCAATTCTTAGATGCTTTATATAATAGTATAGATTTTGGAATAAACCTGGAAAAAGTGCAATTAATAACATACAAGTTAGTAAACTTAGTAAACTGATGAACTGTATTGTGAGCTTATAAATTATATCTCATGTCTGCTTTTCACAATACAGTATTGAGAGCAAATCTCTGTTCTACGCTCTCTTGGAAAACTTCAACCTCATTTATCTCTTCTTTATTAAAGTTGAGCAAAGAAACATTTTTTTCTTTTCTGTGGCAACTTATTTGTCTGACATAATGTCCATTCTAACAGAGAACCAAAAGGTTGCAAGTCTGGAACCAAGTAAAAAGTCTGATGAAGGGGCAGCTCAGAAAGAAATTGTAGCAATTTGGAAGAGAGAAACATTGCCGACCAACACTGGTGCTAAACGAGTTGATGGTAACTGTACGCCAAGTAGAAGGTTTGACAAAATGGTAACCCAAAACAAAACTCAAGCAGATGAAAGAGAAACATTGCTGACCAAGACTGGTGCTAAACAAGTTGATGGTGACCGTACACCAAGTAGAAGGTCTGACAAGGGTGCAAACCAAAAAGTCACTCAAGCAAATCAAGCAGAAGCTTCTCCAGCAAAAACTGGAGTTAAACAAGCTGATGGTACCTGTGCCAGTTGCAGCACACGTACCAGTACAGGTGGTGTTACTGGTGCCAAACAAAATCATATTTATGAGGAAAATCAGCCAAGCCCGACAAAGTCCTTTGGTATTAATCATGAAAAAGAACATGGCAAAGGGACCGGAAGAAATGCAAATGATGCTTCTACCTCACATGCAAACAATAAAAATGTTGAAATGAATAATCGCATCGGTCATGTGCCAGTGCATCATTTTATGGATCGAAATCCAACTGCCCGTGCTTTTGAGGTATGCAACCTTTACTTTAGTGGTACCATATTGAATGTGGAGTGGTTCTGCCTAGTGCTGGTTGGTTTAATAGCTGATCTTCTACTTGTATTTGCCTTCAAAATAGATCTGTTTGCCTACTAATTTCCAAAAATAAGAAGAAAAGAAAAACAAAAAAGTTCCAAAATTAAAAATATTTCCTGTGTAATCTTATTCAGTTTTTTTATAGTTATAGTTTTAATATTTGTTTTCCTTCTTTTCTGTGATTTGAAGTGGACTGACTCAATAGATCAAGCACCTGAAATGGAGAGGGCCCATAATAGTATGCCAGGTAAAAGAGCCTGGCAATCAGAAGGTCAAAAAGGTCATATACCTAAAAGAAGACAAGTGTGCAAATGGCAGCCTAATGAGGAAGAGGCCTTGAGAAAAGCCGTAAAAGAGTATGAATTCCTTATATCCATTTTGACCTTAAAGTGTGGCTTTTTATTATTTACATGTCTAATACTTCCCATCCTCCTCCGTTCCAGACAGTTAAATTCATTGTTCCTCTAAGCCTCATGGTAATTCACTCATCTACAAAACACAAGAATATAATGCTGGCTACATAGTTAAATTTTGGAAACCCTAGTTTTTTTTTTGTCATTAGAAGATGATCATTGCCTTATTATATCCTGCTCCTGTCTATATTGATGAGTGAAATGATAATTCAGTATTTTCTTCTAAAGTCTAGCGATGAACGGTGCTTGGTACATATCCTATGTGATCAAAGAAATCCCTCTTGTATTGATATATCAAAATTTGGCAATTTATGCTAAAAAAATGCACAACAGAATCCTTCCTAATTAATAATTATTGCCTTCTTATCAAATGTTCATGGATGAAGAACTTAGATTCTTCTTTTTAGCGCACAATAAACTGTTTCTCAGAATTCAGAGAGAAGGTTGTGTGGCAACCTGAGCTACCTTTTAGTTCAACAAATTTTGTTTTGGTGGTCTAATTTCTTCCATAATTTTATATTCTCAATGAAGGTTTGGGAAAGGAAGCTGGAAGGAAATTTTGCATACTTATCCTGACGAATTTGTTGGCAGAAATGCTGTATGAAATTTGTTTCTTCTTTTTTCAAACTAAGTCAAATCTTCTTCTGATTTTTTTTAATGCAGCAAATATTTTAATGCAGGTTGACTTGAAGGACAAGTGGAGGAACATGACACGTTATTGAGGTCTATGTTTGATTACTTGTTTGCTGTTTGTATGTGTGAATTTGTACGAGTAGGTGGAATGTTTGTCCATTGAGGTTTGTAAAGCTTTTGTTATAGAAGTTGTTCAAGGCCTTTTTTTTGCCCCTTCCATCAGTTTATATTGCTCAAATTATTTAACATTCTTCTAATAATAATGCTACCAACTTTTCTTTGCAAAATGCAAATTAATTGAGTATTAGCAAGTTATATAACAGAAAAGGTAAAAGCGGGTCCCCTTCCTCTCGTTGAAAACTCGGAAGAGACCGCTAATTGGATATTTATTGGAGTTATTTTCTTTGAATTAGTATATTTGTGGAATTATTAAATATTCACAGTTTTATTTCCATTGCAGTTTTACAATATAGCAGCACTTCAAAACATCTCATTTATAAATTGCAGCATTTTTTGATAATAATTATTCAAATAATTATAATTTTAATATAAGAGTGATAAAATAAAAATTTTAAGAATACAAATAACAACGCGTCACTGTTAATGATGCTGTGTAAACGCGTCAGTGTCATTGATGCGCTTGTGCAAAGACGTCATTAAAAATGACGTCTTTTAGTTTTTTTTTATAATTTAGAATGACTCTATCATTTGATGGTGTCAGTGGAAAATGCATCACTCCCACTCATTATTTTAAAATGTGGCCGCATAGCCGCATATGCGGTCCGTTTATATTTATGCGGTATGATGCCGCATGCATAAGAGTATATATCTACATATTCAACAATGCACATTATTTTTTAAAATATTTATCGTATTAAACCTATAAAATTAATTATATTATATTTTTCATGCAAAACATTCAAAATTATATTCATATCTTATTATATTTCTTATTTTACATTAAAATTCTTCAAAAATAAATGATCAATTCAAATATTGTAAGAATTTTTTAAAATACATATCCGCATATTGAACCGCATATACACCCGTAGTCAACCGCATACATATTGAAATCCGCATTTTAAAACCTTTCTCCCATTGATGCTGATAAATTTTTTTAAGAAAAAATAGTTGAAAGTAAAAAAAAAGTCATTGATAGTGATATCTTTGTAAAACGTTAAATTCATATTTTTTAAATTTTGATTTTATCACTTTTATTATTAAAATTATTTAAATAATTATAATAAAATATGCTGTGTAAATTGCTTGGGGAACTCGCTAAAAGTGCTCGTATTATTTCTTCGCCCTTCTTGGAGCTCTAGAATTTCTTTGAAATTCGTAATGCTGGTTCGAATGGTACAGTGCTGTTCATAAGAAGAGTTATATAGCATTCATAGACCTTTGTCGTGGGGCGGATCTTAATCGGATCTCAAGTTCACATTTCAGATTTCACCATGATGTATGTCTAATAAATAACTTTTTATTAGATAATTGCATTTCAAGTTTTCAACACTAAATAGTCCCAAGTAAATTATTTGATTATACAATTATTCGAAGCGTAATCATATGATTGTTTTGTATACTAAACTAACTTAATTAATTGGCATCTCTAATTATGTTAAATTAAAACAAAGCTAATTGTTTAAAAGAACGGTACGGATGTCTTTTAACATTTAGGGGCTGTTTTCGGAAAAGAAAGAACGAACAATTTCAAAAAAAAGTCAAACGGAATAAAAGATTAAAAAAAATCTTCCATTAAAATGATAAAAAAAATTCTGAAAGAACTCTTTTAACTCTTCTTTCAATAGTTTCCTCGCTCATCGTTATC
The DNA here is from genome assembly GCA_037127355.1 of Schoenoplectus tabernaemontani. Taxonomy (NCBI): domain Eukaryota; kingdom Viridiplantae; phylum Streptophyta; class Magnoliopsida; order Poales; family Cyperaceae; genus Schoenoplectus; species Schoenoplectus tabernaemontani. The sequence goes on from CM073752.1 coordinate 11,946,090, forward strand.
AAATACTTACGTTAAATTTTAGAAAAAGATAATAAAAGCTTTTTTTTTAGAATTAGTATCTTCCACACACGAAAGAAAAAAGTGTTTGCCAAACCCTCAGTTATTTCCTTCTGATATATATATGATTTACATGACTTGTCATTATAGTCCACCTAGGTAGTCAACGGCAATAACTAAAAGTACCAGAATTCAGATTCCAAAATCCTTGATCAAACATTTATTTACACGAGGAAATTTATTACACCTAGGTAGTCAACGGCTATATACCCTCTTGGAAAGTACACAAGGAAATTTATTACATTTATTTAATAGCAACAACCAACTTCTTACACAAAGTTCAAGCAGATTGCATCCCTCCCTCCTATCATTTGCGACTTCCCTTGGGCGGTTTGACTATCAGGACCGGACATTTTGCGTGGTGTGCTAAGTAGTCACTAACACTGCCCAAAAATGCCCTGAAACAACATAAAATAAACATACAATTACATCGATCACCCAATATCACGCATACGGAGTAAGGTTGGTATTTAAATCGATAAAATTACATGAATTGATAAAAAATTCAAATACCTCTTAACCATGCCGAGACCGCGGCTACCCACGACGAGAAGATCAGCGTGCAGTTCCTCTGATGCTTCACAAATTGCATCCTTGGGGTCTCCTTCAACAATAGCAGTGAAGGCATTCACCTAAGTAGAGGAGTAATTGAGATTATTTCGAGTGGAATTAATATCACTATATACGAAAGTGACTTCAGCAGATTGTGAATTAAACCTGTTTGGATGTGCAAATGTTAACTGCAAGAGCAATAATGCGCTTGGAGTTCTCCTCGTTAGCCTTTCTGACAGCGTCTGTGGCTAAGGTTGGGGCATAAACAGCTGATCCTTGTATAGGAAACAAAATACAGAGTTAGTTACAAAGGAACCATATGCAAAAATCAGCGATTAAAGAAAAAAATTAAAAAAGGAATCTATAGAAAGTAAAAAAGACTAGGAAGACGATAAGAGCAAAGACCATGGCCGGCAACAGGGTACATGAAGGGGTCGACGGAGTGCTGTGCATGGAGCACAACTAGCTGGCAATCATCCCCACGGTTCGAAATAACAAAGTCAATAGTCCATGACAAGGCATAGTAGCTGATGTCGCTGTCGTCGATGGCGACCACCACCTTGAACCCCTTCTTCTCAGTGGCTGTCGCCTCTGTTCCCTTTGGTTCAACGCCTGCCCCTTCCACAGCCCTGGTTTCACTTGCTTCCTCCATGACTCACTCCCACTATAGTAACTTCTCACTCTATACTCTTGATAGTTGAACTGGGAGAAGGAAAATTATTAAAGAAATTGCATATGGGACAAAGGAGATCGGTGATTACTGCTGAGCATTAAATAGGGTCGTACACGTGTTGTAGTGCGCTCTGCCTCTGATGCTTTCTGGATCTTTTTTAGTAGACACTAGACAGATATGCTCCCACTTGGTCAACGGATAAGAGCGAGGGATCTCACTAGCGACTCCAGAGCGGATTTTGCACTGGAAGCTTATCTCTGCGCCGTTGGTTTTCCACAGGGTTGCAGTTGGGTTTTGTAGGGAGTTTTGATTAGTGTAAAATGCTGAGGCAATCTTATCCGCATGATCTACAGCAGGGTTTATAGAGATTTGTTGTCTAAGATAAGTACCAAATTAATGAAGAATAACAAATGCAAACTTTAATTAAGGAATTTAAGATGAAAATTGTTTCGATTTAGTTTTTATAATTCAGAAAACAATGCTCGGAAGTCGGGAAGAGGGTAAAGGTTTAGAAAACGTTTATTCTTGGGCCCGAACTATAACTGTCGTCAATGACAATTGATATCCAATCCAAATATAAAGCGAAATCTATGTGCTTTAAAAAATATATTTGTCCTAACAAAAAAGGAGGAATTTTTTTCGGTAAGTAAAGAAAGCTGCGTCTATTTGGCGCTTTTCTTTTCAAAAGGAAAAAAAGAAAGAATTCCAGGTTCAATAAAATATCAAACGGATTCACACTTCTAGGTAAATACAAAAAAAATGTTACGATAACGTTACAATAAATTTTCCGGCCTCCTCAACATCAAAACTTGCATACTTTGTGCTAAAGATAAAATACATTCTTAATGTTTTCTTGTGTGCAAACTTCCTAAAATAGGCAGCTCCTACGTCCTCTAAAGCCTAAATGCTAGACTAACAACATTTTTTTTTTTTTGAGAAGAACATTTTTGTTTATTTTATAGATGAGACAAACTTTTCTGGACCTGAACACGAGATTTTAGGGAGGAGACCATTTCCCCGATTTGAACTCCTCGTAGAAGCTCGACTTCTTTGAAACTACAAAAAACACTGAACCAAACAGAAAAGCTAAATAATTTAACAGAAATTTCTTCAAAAAATACTTTTAAATTGTCAGATCATCCTATATGCAAAACCATTATAGCTCCAAGGGGGAAATTACCTGGGATGGCAGGAATTATGTACTCCTTTTGCTGAAGAACTTCCAGAAGCGTCTTTCTCTCATTTACTTCGATCCATTTACCATGATCAAAGCCTACAACAGATAAGATGACACAAAGACAATTTTAATCTTGTTACATGATAAATTGTAACGAGGTTGTTTTTTTTTCAGCTGCTGGTGGTGGTGGTTGGGGGGAGGGGGGGGGTGTTAACACAAAAAATTAGAGAGATGTACCTTTTGATGGCATTGATCCATCATCAGTATCATTCTCTTCATGGATTTCTTCAGAAAGGACATTAGAAAGTGCACTTGAATCTAAAGTGCCTTCAAGAAAATACTTTAGTGTCTCCTTTTGTGACAATATGTTCCCCATACCAGCCTGGCAACTCTCAATAGTTCAGAAGATAGAACGATTATCATAGTAAAGCAGGAAGAAACCAGTAAATTATAGTGGCCAGAATTAGCACATGTACAGTTGTTTCCAGCGAATCAGTTGCTATAGTAGCCTGTTATCAGTAGACCACACAGGAATGTCTAGACTAGCATCCAAGATAAAATTCATTTCATCCTTTTAATTTTTTTCATTAGATTTCTGTTAACTTGGATCTTGTGGAGTGAGAGGCTCATAGAAGCTTTCATTCTGCTTAACCTACTTTTGTTTTTGTTCTGAACCAATTAAAAATCAATAAATTATCATATACAGAATAACACCTGATAGTATAATTCCACAGCTTCCCGTGTATAAGCATGTTCACTGTCCCAAGGCAAAGCCATAGAGTCTTCTGAAAACATGTTTGCATGTTAAGAATATCTCTAGTTTCATTGTCCAAATGTTCAACACCCCGTAGTATCCCGTACAACACCGCGAAAAAATGTAACACCCCATACTATAATAAAAGCAAACAATGTAATCCTGGACAAATCCATTCTCACTATTTTTCTAATCACCTGAAGTAGCCTGTCATTCCCCATTATAATTAACAGGTAGAGTGTAACACAATAGAGTTACTTTTGGCACATTCCAAAGAACAAAGAAAGGGAAACATCTGTGCTTTAAAAGAGTTCAGATTAAAAAGGGGTCCATGTAGAAATTCCAAAGTTACATAAGGACACTCAGGATAATCTCATTTTTATAAGGCAATGACATGATATTTCAAAAATATAGATGTGTGCATGAAATTATTCTATTTAGCTAGTACATGCAATTTATTGGGTATTCGAGAAACTACCACATTAACCAAGTGTATACAGCAGTAAAATAATAGAGAAAAGGATATAACATTCAGATGTGATGAGAAAATATCAGTCTCAGCAAAATCCTCTATGAAATCACTTGACATTGCCTCGGCATATAGAAGAAGTACAGGCCAGTGAAGAACACCATTCTTTTCAAGAGTTGGCTTTCTCGGACCAGTTAGATCTTGGTACAGCGGTTTACTGAGCCTCATTCCCCTCTTTTCTATTGCAGATAAAATACCCTATGATGAATTTGTAAATTTCATCAGCATATTCATGAGCTTAGGAGTTCAGATCTCCTTATAACCGATCAGATACTAGAAATGCAGTTTTTTTTTCAGATAAATAATTAAGGTAGTGGAACTTTTACAATCTTATAAAGTTTATGAGCTCTTTCCATGAGTTATTATAACCACTGATAAAACAAGAATAGCTTGAAAACAAAACATACGCACTAGAAGTTGGACATTCATTAGCACCTTGCTTAAATAGGTGAAATTATTAACAAGTAACAGGTAGTTTCAAAGCCATCCCCACAGAGGGAGCTGAATCAGGAAATTGCCAGCCTCATTTTTGCAAGTTCCCAATTGTCAGAATATAAATCAAGATGTTCAATCTTTGGCATCTATTTGTTTCTGTATCTGGTGAACTGATGATGCTGTGAGCTAACTAAAATCATTAAAGATCGAACTTTCTTAATATTTATGCTGTGAGATTAAATAGGTGCAATTATTCTCAAGTTCTCAAAGTTTGAAATCAGTTGAGGCAAGTTAAAAGATTTTTTATCTTATCAGCATTTTTTTGCAATTATTCTCAAGTTCTCAAAGTTTGAAGTCAGTTGTGAAGCAAGTTAAAAGATTTTTTATCTTATCTTATCAGCATTTCAATGACATTTTTTTGTACCTTGGCCATTGACAAAACTTGTGAGATTTTGGCTTCTCGAAGCTCTTGCTCAGTCTTTACTGAATTAACTTGAGCTAACAATTTTTTAATATCTTCATTGGAAGGAGATTGCTCGAGACCTCTTTCACAGAAAGATATTGCATCGGCAAATAAGTTCAGAGCCAATGCAGCCTTTGCTGCCCTATAATATGCCTGAATAGATATAATGAGTAAATTCAATCATATTAACAAAAGGTTGGCAGTACAAGAAAAACAGAAAAAAAAACTGGAGTGAAAAATATAAAGAATAGTAAGCTGGAATATAGTTTTTCTCTTTTGTTAATAAATAAATAATTTGAGAACCTACGCAAACTAACATATACTGGAATTTTTTTTGACAGATGTCATAGATAGACACGACTTACTCAAAATGCCCCTAAAGAAAAAATTTCTGAGCAACAGACCTAGAAGTGTACATGTGTAAAGCTTGTGAGCATGCAAAAAGGACAACAGAGATTGACCATACCTTGGCATTAGATGAACACAGCTTAAGTGCTTCCTCTGCATCTTTGAGTGCACGGCGATAATTTCCCAAAAGCAAATTGACGTGTGCTCGGTTTGCAAAGAGAACTGAAGTTTCAGAATTGCCTAAAGCCTTCTGATCTATGGCCCTTGTGTAGAAATTAATAGCATCTGAATAGTGTTTCTTTCCCTTCTTTACAAATTGATTGCCTTGTTCCTGTCAAGAAAATTTGATGGATGATACACAATACAAAGCAGGAAAACTAGCAAATTGTACCCAATACATTGGTAAAGTGGCTACCTATCATCCCTCAGATTACAGTTCACACTGCTTGTTTTGTTCCCAATTTAGGAGGGAAAAAATTAAGCCTACTCGAGTACCAGTAAGCGACGAACTTATCAAATTTAACACAAAACACCTCTTCCACCAGACCACCACCACGTAAACCTGTTGACGAGTACTATCTTTTGCAAATACTTGGGAAAATGGATATCAAAGGAACAAGTAGAAGGACCTTGAGTTCGAGGGCAGAGGATTCTTTGAGAGCGGCGATGGCATCAATATCGGCCTTCTCCTTATCTGTCATGGGGTCTGCCCCCGCTTCCATCCACAACGCCATCCTCTCCTGCTCTATGTAGTTTTTTTTTTTCCCCTTTTTTTTCTTCTTTTGCGTTTTTATTTTGTTTTGGAAGGATTTTGGTTTGTTTGTTTTCACTTTTCACCGCGCCACCAAGGCACCAAGCGACAAAACGAGCATAAAACTATTATTCTTTCTTTCTCAAAAGAACCGCGGAGCTTTTTCAGCTCAAAGGCACCAAGCGACAAAACGAGTTTTCTTTCTTTCTACTAGAAGCTTCTGCGGTGACCCTCGAAGGCGCAAGGCCGCTTGGGTGAAGGGTTTGTTCGCTAGAGGAGAGGGTACGGACTGCGAAGTGGGCCTAGGTCTACGGTAAAGCTGCTCTCCAATTATTTTATTGTTGGAAATTCATTGAAAAATGAAAATGGTGTACTTCGCGATTTTCACAATATATTTTTCAAATAAACGTGAAAATTTGAACATAATGAAAAAGTATGCAGATGCACTGCGAATTTAGGAGTGCCACCGGACGATACGGTCAGATAGTGATAAAAATTATATTTATATTTTTTTAATTTTTTTAATATGAATATGAATATGAATAATTTCAGATATAAATATCGAATTGGATATTAAATGAACATAAATATAAATCGTATAATACATGAATATAAATATAAATATAAATATATTTCGGATATTAGATTAAAATATCATCAACATAATTAAAAATAATTACATAATATTTTTCATGATAAATCACTAATTATAAATGTTATATTATTATAAAAATTAATTATTAATTATTATTATATTATTAGTTATTTAATCAATAATTATCATTTCAAATTAGTCGTTGAAAACTATAAAAAATAAAATATAAAGATAAATTATGTATAAATATATTATCATAGTTATTTTATCTTTTTGCTCGAAAATAGTTAACGAGTCATCTCAATTTGGTTCATTAAACTAATGAGCTGAGAACGAGCTTGACCGAACTAAGCTCGGCTCGTTTACAAATTGTTAAATGGTGTTGTTTTCTACTTTTTGAAAGAATAAAACAATTGCCCGATAAATGTCAAGAAAAGTGAACATTCAATATCTTAATAATAAAAATAAATAAATAAATAAAATGATGTTGATGATGACTTCGATAATACAAATGTTGATTTCACAACATTAACACCAGTAATATTATAATTAGATAAATTATTACTATATCTCAACTTATATACTATTTATTATGCATCCAATATCATATACAAACACTTTTTGAAAAATACATAGCCTCAAATATAAAATTTGAAGCGTATATTTTTAAAAAGTATTTTATCTAATATTCGGTGCAAATAAGGAGTCCAACCACCAATTCCCTTATAATTATAGTAGTAATAATAATAGTATGGGGTCCCTTGACAATATCGACAATAATATTTTAATAAATTCAAAGTAATTTAAAAATCCTAAAAAAAGTTTGTAGACATACTTTTAATTTGTATATTGATTTTGTTTCAACTTCTATATAATTTAATGGTCAGTATCATTCCATAGATATGATTAAATTTATATCGCTGTTAATTTCGTATGATTTTTATTATTTTCATAAAATATCAAATGACAATTAATTTACATAAAAATTGAAATGCAGTAAATTTATAAGTTTGAGAATAAGCTCCATAAAGTTTCTAACGGTTATCGTATTTTGAAGATCTTATCAAATTTATTTGGAAAACTACTGTTAGGATCGTCAGGTCAATCAATGGGTGTTGCTGAATGCTGATTATGCATGTGGTGAGGATAATCATAATTTATTTGCGATGGTGATTCAATTAGTAATTAAAATAGCATACATACATGTTGATGCAATTTGAATGACGGGAGTACTTGTCAGTGTGTTTGGTGGTTTTGGGAGGAGGGAGGAGGGAGGAAGGGGGAGGGTTCTAGGGTACCACGAGAAACTTAACTTTAAATACGGAGTATATACTGATCATAAATATTTTAACAAGGGAAAATTGATTTTATGTTATTCTAAAATTTAGAAATTAGAAAATTAACATTTTAAAATTTAAGTTTAGAATAATGTCACTTTAAAATTAATTAATTTTTTTTCACCCTTATACAATTGGTGTATAATTTAATTAAAAATAAGTATATTTATATATTTATTTTCATATTGTCCTTTATATACTTAATACTCACGTCCCCTCTCCCAGCGCTCCCTGACTTCTCCATCTCCATCAAACCTTCTCTCTCATATATGCTCCTCTCTTCAAATATCACCTTCTCTCTGTCAATTATCCTATCCATAAAAGCCAAATGTAATTTCATTCTTTTATTCCATGAAAATATATAACAAGAAAAAAGATATAGAGATGCGATCTAATATATCATTCTTCTGAGAAATTAAATCTAATCATTCATCAACTCATATGACATTTATCGCTTAAAAACCAAAATTGGTCGAAAATCATTCAATTGTTCACTAACAAAACACTTTACAAGCACATCTCAGTGGCGATGATGTCTCTGAATATGTTTATAATCCTTTATTGGCTCAATCCATCTCTTCTCTCAAACTCAATTGGAGGGCAACAGTCACTTCCTTCGATGCTCCCACTCTGATTCAAGTAGTGTATTAAAATCGGGACGGTCGGGTCGGGTCGGGTCGGGTCGGGACGGGTTATGGCGGGTCGGCGGGTTTTGACGGGACGGGTCGGAACGGGTCAACGGGTTACGGCGGGGCGGGTTAGCACGGGTCTAATTCGGGGGGTTTGGCGCGACCCGTCCTAGACCCGTCGGGTTGGACGGGTCGGCGGTCGGGACGGGGCGGGTCCAACGCCGGGGCGGGTCGGGATGGGTGGGACGGGTCTGCGGGTCAAAATTTTTTTTTTTTTTTTATTCTGAAAAATCCAAATAAATTCTAAAAAATTCCGAAAAATTCAAAAATAAACACTAAAGGTAATCCCTTGGATATCAAATAGAGATGTTGAAGCAATTGATGAGCGGATGGTATGTACGAGCATGATAGTTGGACGGTTGCGTTGAAAAAAACTTCTAAAAATGTGTGAAGTTGTTCGAGTTGATCACATTCTTCCATGGAGCATAATAAGGGTAATCCCTCGGGTGAATTACGTAGGATCTCACTTATAGCATGTTTGTATGGAAGGACACGGTGTATCATTCTATATGTTGAATTCCAACGTGTATCTATGTCCCACGGTACTCTTAACTTGCTCAAATTTAATCGTCCACACAAGGCATGAAAATCTTGTTTTCTTATATTGTTAGAATAAATATGATGAAGACCATCTTTAAATTTACAAATTAAATTATTGACGGAAGTTGTCTTCAAACCCGCCTTAACAGCTTAAACTAAGAATATGACATGCACATTTTTTGTGAAACATTCTACCATCCAAAATTGGGTTTAGTGCACGTGTAAAATAATCAATAGATTTAATATTGTTGCTTGCATTATCAAAAGAAATTGAAAATATTTTGTTCTCTAAATCTCTTTTCAAATTATACTCATGCAATACATTTATAATGGCTTGATAAATAATTTGTGCGGTGTGCGGATAATTCATGGTTCGAAAACTTAATACTCTTTTTTGTAAAATCCAATCATGATCAATATAATGGGCGGTAACACAACTATAACTAAGACCATGTTTACCGTAGGTCCATATATCGATGTAATTGATATTTTATTTGTTGCAACCGCAAATATGGCCAATAATTCACTTTTTCGTTCAACATATTATTTTTTTAACTCGATACCATTTTGTTATGATGAAACCTTTTGTATAATGGTTGACCACAACCTCTAATTACCAATCGAGCAAAATCGGTACAATATGCCATACTTATTGGTTGTTCTTTTTCGCTATGTATCGAGCAAACTCATTTAACATTTTTTTTTCGTCATATTTGACAAGAGTTCTAGTACCGTCCGAGTTCAAACAACTTTGTACCATACGGTATCGGGTCTTTCTTGGGGTTCTTCATTTTTTGCTATATGTTTATCGGCATGTTTTTTAAATTGACTTAAACCATTTTTTATTACATAATTGTACGAAGTTTTGCAATTACTTACCTTACATCGTGCATTGATTAGAACACCGTCGGGACCTAAAGTTTGTTCATAATAGCGCCACCAAGGTGCATCATAAGTGGGGAGCTCTCTTCCTTCTCTTGTCGGCCTCCGGATTCAATCGGGGATTCCGGACGCTTGAGTCGGGTGTTGGTGTGGAACATCCCGCACTCGTTGGATGTAACGGTGGAAGTCCACCACTAATTGTTGCATCGGTATTATATGGGAACTTGGCGGATATTGATTAGAACTTGACGGATATTGAGAACTTGACGGAAATGAGGTCGAACCTTGTCCCAAGCACTAAAGGAAGTGATTTGCGGGTTGTAATTAGGATCAACATGTGGTTGTGATAGATAATATTGTTGTGATGGAATTTGTTGATAATAAGGATGCGGAGGGTTAGGATTTTGTTGATAGTATGGGTTCGGAGGGTTAGAACGTGGCATTTCTTCACCAAAAATTTCAACGCTCAATCGATGTGCCATTTCTTCGGCATTGAGAGGATTGGGAGATGCCATTTGATATTGCTAAAAAAATATTAAAAAAAATATAATGAATGCTAAATTGACAAAAAATAATGATAAAAAACAATGTAACAAAAAATAAAGAATATAATAGAAAAACAATGATAAATAAATAATGTAACAAAAAATAAAGAATATAACAAAAAAAAACTAATTAAAATAAACTAATGATAAAAAAATTAAAGAATGTAAATATTTATTTAAAAAACTTAATCATTAAATAATATTTTATAAAAAAATAACTAATTATTATAAATTAAAAATATAAGTAATTACAAAAAAATAAAGAATGTAATAAAAACTAATTAAAAGAAACGAATGACAAAAAAAGAGTGCAAATATTTATTTAAAAAACTAATTACTAAAAAATATAAACTAATTATAAAATACTAATTATAAAATATAATATATACTAATAAGTAATAACTAACCTTTTTTTTGTCGGAATCGAAAGATTGTCGAAAGCCCGAAACTTTAAGACGAATTAACGATAAATAATATAACGAATTGCTAAATTGACAATAATAACTAAATAACACTAATATAAATATTTTTAATTTTTTTTCTGGATAATGTAACAAAATTACTATAATAATATAATTAGAGAATTGCTAATATCAAAAGATTAACGAATTAACGAGAGAGAGTTTGGTTTGGATAATTGAGAAGAGAGATAGAGTGAAGTTGTTTGTGTGAGGATATGAGATGAAATGGGGTGGTATTTATAGGAAAAAATTTGAATTATGATTTATTATTTTTTTTCGATTTTTTTTGATTTTTTTTGATTTTTTTTTGAATAACAGCGGGTTTAACGGGTCGGACGGGTAAAGTGGGTCGGGTTGGACGAGTAAAGTGGGTCGGGTCGGACGGGTTTGATTCCCGGGTTTCTCGGGTTTTATTCCCGGGTCGGGTCGGGGCGGGTCGGGCACGGGTTATCCCGGGTTTGGCGGGTCGGGTCGGGTCGGGACGGGTCTAAAACGGTCGGGTCTAACACGGGTTTTTTTCAAATTTTTGCCGCGCCGTACTAGACCCGCCGGTTCTAACGGGTCACGGGTCCGACGGGTTTGAGCACGGGACGGGTCGGGGCGGGTTGCGGCCACGGGTCGGACGGGTCGGACGGGTCGGGTCTGACCCGGTCGGGTTTTTTTAATACTCTAGATTCAAGTGCCAGCCTCAAATCTACATTTGTTTCTAGAGCACCTCATCCAATAGTGTAGACTTTCCTCGAAAGAGGCGCTCAATGTCTCCGACCACACCAACACCTCAAGTCCCTCGATAAGCCTAATGCAATGATCTAATTCCGGAGAGAGACCAACATTAGCGAGTTGGTTATAAGAGGTGTGGTGTTTCATAACCATTGCACACTTCGTTCCAGTGTGGAAAAGAATGTGAGACCAAATATTTTCAAAACAAGACTGCATCTATGAAACCTATCTGATCAATTTGAAAGCTGGGAAGAGGTTAGCTGAAAATTAACATCAAAGTGGAGCAAAACATAAACCAGAATTAATTCAATCCAAGAATATTTAGCAGAAAAAGGAGCGGACAGGAGAGAGGAGGTTTGGCGGAGATGGAGAAGTTAGGGAGGGGAGTATTAAGAGTATAAAGAGAAATATAAAAATAAATATATAAATATAGCTATTTTTAATTAAAATTATACATTATTTGTGTAAGAGTGGCAAAATTCTAAATTATTTGACTTTAAGGTGACATTATCCTAAATTTAAATTTTAGAATAGCAATTTTCTAATTTTCAAAGTTTAGAATAATATAAAACTAATTTTCTTTTTTAAACAATTGTACTGAAAGTTGGACTTGAAAATCATATTTGATTAATATTATACTCAAATATTGATACAAAACGAATAACGGAGAATCATTGTGAGAAGGAAGTACATACACCAACTTTTATTTACAGGTATCCAAATGCTCTTGTAGCCGTGGCCCGTGAGCATAGTAATAACTAATAAAATTCATCATTTATTCACAATTAATTAGTGTTTTAATTGGATTGTGACATCAGATGCATGAATTGTCGATTGATTTAGTCTGCATATTTGCTTACATAAATTATTCACAGATTTTGCAATAAATATGTGTGCAGGAATATATAAGCTTCAATCGTTGAATACAAATTTAAATCAACCAATATTTTTTGGCAGCAAAAATGCTTACAACTTTTCTTATAATATTTAAGATTCAATAAATTAAAGTAAAAGTTCATATTTTGTTCATTGGACTTTGATAAAAAAATTCAAATTAGTTCTGAAACTTTTTAATCGGGTCAAATTGGTGCGTGAACTTTGTAGAAAAAGTTCATTCACTCAAAACCCGAGGTTCCTATATAAGTGAGGGAATATAGATTATGTTGTTGTAAAACCAAAAAAGACACAATGTCCAAGGGTTTAGAATTCACATACTTTACGGGGTAAAGTGTCTAGATTTAAGTGAGCCCCGTAAATCTAAGGATAAAAATTGTATTCGGACAGTTACCGTAAAGTACTCTGGAGGATACTCACCCAAGGGCTGAAGTCTGAAGGTATATGGAGTCCCACAAGCCAGATAGCTGATGAGTTTTTTGCTAAGCTAATAAAATATCATAATTTGTATTCAATTTTAGCCGCAAAACGTACGGTTTAATCAAGTATTAGTTGGGGTGTCGAACCACAAGGACAAGAGTGAACTAATAGTTCTCATAAGGTTCACTAATCTAGACAATTGAACGAGTGTTTTGAAATAAACTAAAAGTGCATTAAAATGTAAATTCAACAACAACAACTGAAAAGTTTATCAAATAAAGGACTCTAGGGGTTTTCGGCTTCACTTTCGCTCATTTGATCAATTCACTCTATTTGATTTTTTAATATGTTCTAGTATTTGTTGAGTATTCAATTTTAGATTTTAAAACTAAATTTATAATTTCGTGGTTTGATACCATACCTAAACAATTCAGATTTCACGGTTAAGCACTTTACCTTACAAGTCTAAACCCATTAAGATCAATGAATCACTTTGGCATAACCTATATTTTGTACTATGTCTTTCGGTACTTCATGCAACTTTTAGGGTTTTCTCGGTTTTCCCTTAGACAATAGGTTTTACGATTAAGTACTTGAGCTACGACCTAAATTACTGTTTTGGGTCAGAAGATTCAGTTTTCACCTTTCGATTTTCACTTTCACTTCTAGGGTAAAATGTAGTTGATTAAAACTAAGCATTCAATTTAGACAAAACAACAATCATAAACAATAAGAACTAAAAGATCAACATACGAGTACAATTAAACCATCCGAGCTATCAAATTTACACCTAAACCCCTAGAATGGTGTCTAGCCACAAATCATGTCAAAATTACATAAAAAATCATGTTTAAACAATAGCACAACATAAGGAAAAGAGTAGAAAAAAATAATACACCAAGAAGATTTTCGATTTCTCGTCCGGTTCTTGAGTTCTTCTTCTCCAATGGTGTTCTCTTCTTCTTTTTGCTTGGGATCAGTTCTTTAGAGTGTTGAGAGATGTCTGAGACGAAAGAGTTCAATTTCTTTTTGATCCCTACAAAAAACCGCTTTCGAAACGCGAGTTCACGCTTCTAGCCCCATTAATTGTGGTCCGTAATTTTAAGAATTGTGGTTCGCAATTCTGACCACTTCTTAACAGGGTCGACAGTCCTAGTATTGTGGTCCGCAGTTTTTATAATTGCGGTCCGTAATTCTGTCCAGAAAGTGTTTCTCACTTGATTTTTTCATGTAAATTCGATTCATCTCGCTCCAAGCTTCATTCCTCATGTTGATGTCCTCGTTCACGCTCCATAACCTAAAATCCAACAAAAAATACAGTAGTATCTCGAACTCGACACAAAAATTAATTAAATTATTAACATTTAACATAAACATATAATTTTTAAGATAAAAACCTTAATTTGAATATAATATATAATTAAAGCTCATCAATAGCCGACAAAATTTAATTTGAAAGTGAGGCAAAAACCGATTGAGCAGCTTTGTCTAAGGCGAACGCTGATTGAGCGCCCTCCTCCCCCCACTCCTGAGTTTTTTATTTATAATAAGGTGAGGCTCTAAGTCCCCCTTTTTCATTGTCATCATCCGTATTGTACAGTTGTCTTAGCAAATATAAAATACAAGATAAAATGCAAAAAACTGAAAAACAAATTCAAATATGGGGCATCATGTTATAAGAAGTGAGAGCTATAATACTTGAGACTAATAATTGATTAGTGTTACTTCTCGCACCCTTGCCTTTCTCTATGTTTTTTTTTTATGTATTTGCTCTGCATTGTCTTGCTTTTCTATTACCCACCTTGACCCTCCCCCCCCCTAAGTTTTCTTTCCAAAAAAAAAATGAGGACAAGCTCACTGATGCTTGAGGTTATCTCCGGTACTAAAGTTATCTTTGAACTTCTTCAGAAAAAAATAAAATTCAACCTTAAATTTTGACTACAATAAAAACAGAGGCGGAGCTTTATATATGAAAATTGGACTATGCCCCCCTTGAAATTTTGAAATACATAGCAAATTTTTTATATTTTTAGTCAATTTTTATTGTTGATCACAGTTTAGCCACCTCTTATATGAGTAGCAACTCTTCCATAAAGAATCTAAGCCTAAAGAGTGATTGATACAAAAATTAATTCATTGTCTTTGATATAGATAATTTTTGTTGGTCCCCTCTTGACTAAAAAAATCATTCATCTTTTTTGAAATGAAAATTAATATATTTGAGATGTTTTATTTGTAATTATTAATAAATTTTAAGTGGTTGATACCATGCAGCTCTTTATCCCCGTACGTTACTCACTATTATCTTTTATTTATTTGTTCTTATAAATAGATTTTTAGTGTTGACCCGGGAAGAAGAGTTGATTAATGCAAACCCATGGTTTTCTGGTCCCTAATAGATTTCAAATATTAAAACAAGCAATTAGGTCTTTGAAAATAGCATTCCTGTTGCTTTTGAAAAGCATAAATGAACATAACCAAAAAAACCTGCCAAGGTCTTCCAATAAAGGGATTTTATTCACCAACCGCCATTCAAAATAATATATAAATTAAAATATACACAAATTAAGAAAATCAACAATGCGTAAAACAATTAAATAAGTAAATACAGAATAAATTAGAATGCTGACCTGGTACCCATCCAAGTCTGCTTCTAGCAGAGATAAAAAGATAAAAATAATAGGCACCGCATCGATTCAAAAGATAAAATATTATGTAATTCTTTTACCAGAAAAAACTTGTTTTTTTGTCTATGAGCTGCTAAGTGATAATATTCAACAATTATTACAATTTCAGAATTGCATTGCTTTGCAACTGCACTGATTATTTATAAACAGATAGCTTAACAATCTCTCCTTACATCGGTTGGCTTGGCTAGTCAAATCGGATCTAAAATTAAGTTCGACTCATTAATTAATGAAACTAATAAATCAAATTCGAACCACCTCCGAACTTACGAGCGATCCACCGTTCACGTACAGTTTTTCTTTTTCTGCTGGCCCTACAATCATGGGCTTAAAATTAAAAGCAGCGGAAGCGAATCCATGCGCCAGGTCCGTCCAACAATTTGCTTGTCCCGCTCAGCTCGCTTCTCGAAACGGTACTAAAATTTGAACTGAGAGAACTGCGTCGTCCGATCAAATCGAATGAATTAGAACGTTTTAAATCTCTCCTCTCCAACTTTTGCCAATTTCTATCTCTGTATCTCAGCTCACTCTTTCTCATCTCGCCCACTCGCCGTCGTTCCTTCTGTTGATACCGCTTTTATTTTTTATTTTTTTGCTCACTCTCCCTTAAAACCCTAGATCCAGCTGGTTTCGAATTCCCGGAAGCAATTCCGATGGAGAGCTTGAACCCCGTAGCCATCGAAGAAAATACTCACTCCGGAGGCTTTGATCTGAAAGAAGACCCTTCCTTCTGGAAGGAAAACAATATACAGGTACGCTGGATATGTTACTTTTTTTTTCATCAATTTATGATTTTTGACTGATTTATCCTGAAATCTTGGGCATAGGTTGGGATGGGATTTTGGGGAAGGGTTTGGGTTTGTTGCTATCACTGCTTTCTGCCAACTGGCTTACCCAGTGACGGCATGTTCACGTCTAACAAAATACTCACTCTCTACTCTCTTTGTTTGAAATGCAGGTTATTATTAGGATTAGACCTTTGAATACTGGTGAAATTTCTCTACAAGGTCTTAACAAATGTGTGAGGCAGGACAGCTGTCAGTCAGTCACATGGATCGGGCATCCAGAATCTCGCTTCACATTTGATCTGGTTGCTGATGAGCACGTCACACAGGTTTTTTTTTTTTGTGTTATTTCTAATTAAGAATAAGATTAGAGTTCCTCATTTATCTGAAACCAGAGTGAACTTTAGAAACAAATTTTAATTAATAAGAAGACCTGCCATGTTTTTGGGATGAAAGAATATTCAAGTCAATCTAGTTTTTTGGATGTTTCATATTAGAGATGGACTAGACCTGCATAGCCCAAAAAATGAGACATGAAGATAATTTGTGATTAGAGCTAGGAAGAGCTTTTGAATCGATCCCGATATATTGATATGTTGAAGATTGCATTTCAAATTTAGTAGTAAACAACTAAACATTAATGTACCTTGGTTCTTATGTTTTAGTGCTCTAAAAGTGACCTTAACCCTAATTATCCATTACTTGGTCCTTATGCAGCTATGTATAAATATGTTATGGGTTTAATGCTAAACAGATGATACTTGAAGACCATCTTCATTCAAAAAAATATCCATTAAAGTTTTCACATAATATTTAAAAATGAAATGAGTTCCCTTCTTTTGAAGAATCTGTGAAATTGATAAATTTGATTGTTGCCTACTTTACAGGAGAAGTTATTTAAGGTGGCTGGTGTACCGATGGTTGATAATTGCATGGCCGGTTATAATAGTTGCATGTTTGCATATGGTCAGGTAAATGCTCTCTTAATCTCAGTTGTTCATTATTAACATTTTGTACTTGGTCTTGCCTATTAGTGATATAAAGCAGATTGACAACTCACAGATTTTTAGCAATCCAGGACAGCCCTTGTTTTTTTCTTCTTGATTTTGTTGTTGGACTTTAATTGCCAAACTGGGCTGTTTTGTGGTGTTTTACTTTAAATACATGAGGAAAAAGCAAGAGTGTTTTTCCTTTCCACGATATCAGGTCTGGATAGATCAGTGTTGGTATGAGTTTGTACTGTAAACCTAAATTGCAGAAAGATCGTTAAATAAACTCAATAGAGTTCCTTAGCAATCTGAACTTAGGTGTTTTATGATTTCAGACGGGAAGTGGGAAGACACATACAATGCTTGGTGATATAGATAATGGAACAAGAAGACACAATGCAAACTGTGGCATGACACCTCGTGTTTTTGAATACCTCTTTCACAGAATCCAGAAGGTAACTCAATCGTTTTTTGTTCACCTTGTTGTTCAAATATATCTTTAACTGAGAACTACAGGATTTCTTATTTTGACACAATTTTGGACTACTTTAATCATGGTATGCAGTGGATGATATTTCACTGGCACTATTTTGGCTATTACTTGTCCTGTTTTAATCATTTCCAGTCATATTTGGAGCTTTTTGAGGCATGGTTGTTACATTGTTGAGGTCAAGATGAGAATTGGATTAATAAGAAAACAATTAAATTTTAGGTCATATAATTGCTTAAAAAAGTGTATTAATTATGTATTAGTTTGCACAATTTGGTAATTGGTATAGTACAGATGCCATGCCATTTTATCCTAAAATAGTATTAAGTTTGCTTTCCTTCATAAAATAATATTGCATATTGCAGGAAAAAGAAATCCAGAATGGAGAAAAGTTGCAGTTTACGTGCAAGTGCTCTTTCCTGGAAATATATAATGAACAAATTTTTGATCTGCTTGATCCGATGTTGACAAATTTGCAGGTAGCTATAGAGGAACTGTCTCAAATTCTCATTCATTATACAATTATATGCTTGATTTCAAATATTTTTTTGCTTAATTCAACTTTAAATGGTAAGCTTAATTATAAAGTAGTTTCTTAAGAATCTTTGGAATCATCCAACCTATGTATGCAATAAAAATAGCAGTATCTAACAAAAGTTATGAGAAAAAATGAATTAAATGCTTAAAATAATTTTGAAAAATGAGGCGCAATCAGTATATAACACCATTTCAACCACAGAACCAACTTTTGTATGAGTCTATAATTTTGTTAAAAAGAAACAAAAATGACTTGTATTAGTGTAAATAATATCCCATGGGCAAATATGCTGATGACAGCCAGTATCAATAGTAGCTTTAAATCAGCTGGCAACTTTATCACTAAATTTAGATTTCCTTATTGCTTTTTTGGCTGGATTTCTTCCAAAGGTATTACTCACAGACGGTAGAAAAAGCTTTTTTATCTATGTTTTTCTATGAGAGAAAATATTTCAAAATCCTTCTTTGTCTTGTAGATAAGAGAAGATCCAAAGAAGGGAGTTCATGTCGAGAACTTAACTGAAGTAACAGTTTCGAGTGCAAGAGATGCAATGCAACAGCTAATTCAGGTTCCTCTATGGATCTTCTTCAATTCATTATATTAACAAGTCTATACTGAAATAAGAAATACAATATAATTCCTTTTTGAAATTCAGTTGTTGTTGTGGAATTCTTCTTCATGAAATGTACATGTTTTTTCTTGATTAATATTCAAATTATTGAATTGTCATTTAGTTTATTCTTTTATTTGTCTTTTTTATTCTCCAATAGGGTGCAGCAAATAGGAAGGTTGCGGCTACAAATATGAACCGTGCTAGTAGCCGATCCCACAGTATCTTCACATGCATAATTGAGAGCAAGGTACAAAATAAATGAAACCATAAGTTTGTTTGTTGATACGTGGCTATTAGTTTCTATGGACATTTTGTTCTCCAATTAATATGTGAAATGTAACTATATGCTTTCAGTGGGAGACTCAAGGAATAAAACATCATCGTTTTGCCCGGTTAAATCTTGTTGATCTTGCCGGATCAGAGAGGTATGAAAATATTTAATCCTTGGGACTTTGGAAGATAACTTTACATGTGGATGCTGTGGTGCTGTATTTATCTCCTTTCTTTCGTATGGAACATTTGGCCATAATTTATTCTCTCTATATATATTTTTTATTAAAGCTCAATAAATGAACCCAAATTGGACTTATGATTTACCTTGACCTGACTATTACATATCTTGTCACTATCCATACCTGCACCAGGATGTCTTGCATTTAATGTAATGTTCTTTATTTTTCATATTTTGCTAAATTTTGTTCTGTTTAAATTAATATTTAGACAAAAGAGCTCTGGAGCTGAAGGGGACCGTTTGAAAGAGGCCACTAATATCAACAAATCATTGTCAACCTTAGGGTTTGCTTATTGATTTATTTTTGTCAATGCAACTTTTTGGTTTAATTGCTTGCAAAATTGTATAACTTCGCTAACATTTATTTCCAACTTACACTTGCAGCCTTGTAATAATGAATCTGGTCTCAAATAAAAAATCCCTTCATGTACCTTATAGAGATTCCAAATTGACATTCCTTCTTCAGGTATCAAATTTACAGTTTTGCACTGGTGGAGAATTTTTTGCACTGTTGTTGTTGTTGTGATGATCAATGGGATGATATTGACCTAGCTATTTATACAAAGGAAAATTAGATATATTTATAGCATGTGGTTGTGGAGAGGCTCTCATTGTTTACTAATTTTATAACATAGTAGTGTCCTTCTCTGCATTTTTCTTGTTGTGCTTGTATTTATGTGCAAATTATTTTGAAGTTGCTAACTCTTATTTCCTTTTCTTCTAGGATTCACTTGGAGGCAACTCAAAAACTCTTATGATTGCAAACATAAGTCCTTCTAATTGGTAATCTAATATAACAAAATTCACTTTGAAAAGAAGTTGAAATAAAATTTGATCTTTCTTATAACACTTGTTGTTTTAGCTGTACATTGGAGACACTAAGCACTTTGAAGTTTGCACAACGTGCCAAGTATATTAAGAATAATGTAAGTGTTAGATTTTTGCAAAGTGACAAGTATTTTGTTGTTTTATTTCTTCCAGCTATCACCTGTTTTGAAATTTATTTTCTTTTTACCTCAGGCAATCATTAATGAAGATGCATCTGGTGATGTGCTTAGCATGAAACTGCAAATACAACAGTTGAAGGTTATTGTCATAAATTATAAATTATAAAATAATAATTATTGAACCACTATTTACTGGGACATATAACCAACATACATGTACTACACAATGTTGTGGACAGTACATTGCCTATAGGGTACATGCTAGCGGTGCAAATAGTTGAGTGTGTTTAATCTAAGTGCTTCATAGTCAGTACTAGAATGTGCTTTCCTCCATTAATTCTCCAGTCATGCACGAAATTGTCATAATACTTTTTAATTTTTAGTTGTTAATGTTTGTATAGACTGAAGAGAGTGCTAATTTTCTTAGGCTCCTATTTTTCATGCAGAAAGAGGTCAAGCACCTAAGAGGTTTGGTGAATACCGACTCAAGTTCTGTGATGGAGTCACCTGGAATTTTAAAAGTCGATGGAAGCCAAGGATTTAGTCCTCTAACATTTGACAAACGTCTGTCTCAGGTAAAATTTTGTGAATCCTAGTTTCTCCAAACCCGAGTCTGTTTGTCCATTATATTGTTGTAGACTTGTGTTGTAGCTGGACCATATTTCTTGATCAAAATTTTCATCCTTTGGTCAGCTAATTCTAGATGACTCACTGGTATGATATTGGTGAAAGAATGAATTTATTTTGCTGTAATAGCAGCTTTACCTAAGTTGTAAATCTTACTTACTTTTGTCCTGTATTATTATTTTTAAATGAAATTTTAGAAGAAGGAATGTGAAGCCGCACTAGTTGCAGCTATTAGAAGGGATCAAGAGAAAGAAGCTTCTCTTAGAGCCATGGGAGCGCTTAGGCACACTGCTGAGGAGCTGGTCAGTTACATATTTGTTTTTAACGAGAAATTTTATTTGGCATGAATGAATTTATAGTACGTATACTTTATATAGGCTTCTCAAAGGACAGAGGAGGTGAGAAGTTTGAAGATGAGACTGCGCTTTCGTGAAGAAGGGGTTAAAAGATTACAAGCTGTTGCTTCTTCCAAGTTATCTAGTGAATCTCACCTTTTAATGGAGAATCAAGAGCTTCATAAAGAGATAGAAATTCTCAAGAACCAGCTGGAACGCAACCCTGAGGTGACTCGGTTTGCAATGGAAAATTTGCAGCTAAAAGAAGAGCTCAGAAGGTATGGATTCCTTTAACTAATTTCTGTGCTCGAAACATTAAAACCCCCATATTTACAGCTAAAAGAAGAGTCAGAATAGCAAAAAAAAAAAAACAGTATTTTATTGAAATGTTCTTCTAAAGCTCCCAATTATTTTCATTGCTAAATCGAACAGTAGTACCATCCAATTGATTGGTACTATTTCCTGTAGCCACATGGCTGTTTTCTTTCCTTTTGCTTGCTTTGTGTTCTTTCCTGCCCATCTCTATATTTCATTTGAAGCAAAGGTAGTTGGTTGTCATTGATTTTGAAGAAAGCCATACCTTTTTTAAGTAATGTTTTGAATAATCATCGTCAGATTGTCAATGGATCCCCAGAAGCTTTTGAATTGGCTTTCTTCACTACAGAAATGGCTGGAACATATTTTCTTAATTAGTTTGATTTTCTAAATGCGAGTTAAATTGAATTTTGCATATTGAAGTTAGCAAACCCTATCTTCTTATATTAATACTTAATACATATACTGACAAAACTAAGTTTTGCAGAAAATTGCATAAGAGGTTAATTTGAACAAAATGGACACAGAAATATGATACTTGAACAAAGTTCATCAATTATCACAAGAAACAACTTTTTTTAAGTATCTTTTTCATACTTGAGATGTTGGGATTTCAGGTTGCGTCCCTTTGTTGATGAAGAAGAAAGAGAGAGAACAAATGAGCAAATCACTGTGTTACAAGACAAGGTCTTCACTTATACACACTAGATCTCACACAAATATATCTAGAAGCATAAACTTCTCTTCTTAAGACTTGTGATTTTCTTTCAGTTACTAGAAGCTTTGGATTGGAAACTGATGCATGAGAAAGATCCCTTTTTTGGCCAGGTTAATAACAAAACTACTAGAAATTCTTGGTTTAGTGTCGTCATATCTTCTACTGCAATTTTGTTCATTGATATTTGGTATAATTATAAAGTTTAAGCAGCCAAGAAGAATTAATTATTGAAATGGGATATAGCTCCATTTTCTCTTTATTAGAAGAATATTATTTATATGCAGAGCAATTCATTTTCTTTGGAACCTGCTGTTAATGAGGAGAATGAGTTCCTTCGCTTACAGGTTTCAATACACTTATTTATACTATTTCTCAAATGCACTTATTATCACATATCACTAAAAGTATATACTTATGTATCCTAATGAATATTTAATTTGTTTTGAAGGCTATTCAAAATGAGCATGAAATTGAGTCTTTACGTAAGAAGTTAAATCTTGCACTTGAAGCAAAGGGGCATCTGGAGAGGTATCTCCTACTTGTAAACTTTGGCATGCTGCTTTTAACATCTGTTCTGTTGTTGCTAGCTATGTTGTTTCAATAAATTACTTAAAATCACTTAAATCCCGTTCTGACAATTTTAATTAAATATTTGAAATGTAAAAGTGTTATAGGCACCATGGACGTTTCTGAGTTATATTTCTTTTCATTTTCTGTGCTAATTGCTATTTTCTCCTTTTTTCTCAAAATTTGGATCCAGGCATGTCGAGGAACTGGCAATTCAACTGGAGGAGGCAAAATCTTCATTGAACACAAAGCAGGAAGACTCAGATCCTGAAATGGAGTTAAAGGCCATGGTGCATGCAATAGCTGCAGCTAGTCAAAGAGAGGCAGAGGCCCATGAAACGACGATCTCATTAGCCAATGAGAATGAGGATCTCAAATTGCAACTGAGTGCAATTTTGGAGGACTCTAGAAGAGGAGGCACTGAGGACTTGGAGGTTCAATTACGTGAAATGCATCATGAGAATGAAAAGCTTTTGGGCCTACATGAGAGAGATGAGTTAGGTAGATTAGTGCGGGAGATGAAGGAGAGAGAGGAGTGTGTTGTGCATGAGAGAGAGAGCTTGAGAAGACTCGTACATGACTTGGAGGAAAGAACCAAGAGTTGCTTGTCTAACCAAACTGATTCGAGAAATGTGGTAACTGAAGATGTCTCAAAGGAAAAACTGCAACTTGTCAGGACCAAGTTGGAACTGGTACATGATAAGCTTCTGTCAACTGACAAGGCGGTTGGGCACATGCAACTAATAGAGGATGCCTGCTCTGAGATGGACAAGTTATCAACAATGGTAAAATCAGTGCATGGAAGTATTGAACCAAAAGAAGAAAGCCTCAAAGTCCTCAGAGCTGTTCTATGCCAGAAACAAGTGAAGAAAGTTGAGTTGCAGAACCTATTCTCAAGTCTAGTGTCTGAACTGGACATGTCCAACTCAAGAGCACGGTATTTGGAACAGAGAGAAACTCGTATTGGGGAGAAGGTGGTTGAGCTAAAGGCATATCTTAAACAGAAGGATGAAGAACTAAGATGCCTACAGAGCCGCAAGGAGGAAATAGACTTGGCTTACAAAAAAGCACGTGAGAATGAATCTAAACTAAGACAGAGAATTGACACCCTTAAAATGAGTCTGAAAAGTGCTGATGGCTTTAAAAGGGATGCGGAGAAGGTGTTGTCTGAAGTCAAGAATTTCAAAGCATCTGACCTCCTCAACTCGGAAATGCAGAGAGTCAAGCTTGTGCATGAGATGAATAGCCTAAGGGAGCAAATGGTTATTGTGCAAAAGGAGATTGCATCTTTCACCAAGTCAAGGGAAGTGGTTGAGGCAAATATCTGCAGCCTTGACGTATTGATGTGCAACTGGTCCCCATTAGTACAGAAAATGGAAGGTATGGTGGATGAGATTAGGGTTATGGGTTCCACTGGTGGGTATGTCAGAGATCAATTGGAGGAACTTCTGCCTGATTATCAGGAAGTTCTTTTTGAGGTGGAATTGAAAAATGAAGAGCTTGGATTGTGGGAGCAGTCCCTATGTCAGGAGAGGAGTGTTTTGGATGAGGTATCAGGAAAATTGAGTCTGGTAATGGAGAAGTTGAAGGAGATTTTGTGCCAGAGGACGTGGGTGGTTCCAGATTTGCAGCCTGATTTGAAGGGGGTTAGCATCTCTTTTTCTGTTGCTAAACAACTACATGAAGTATGTGAGCTCGTCACTGAAGTTAAGAAGTTGTCAGTTGTTGTCTCTGAATGGTAAGTATTGTTATTTTCTGTTAATCATGCAAGGTTGGTTGCTGTATGTTGTCGAATCATGTGTACCAGTCTGCCTGGTACCATAACCAGTTTTAGATGATCAATCACAAAAAAGTTTCTTTTTTGTTTCTTCTTTTTGAGAGTTCCATTTTTTGGGTAAAAAATAGAAGTTTCCAGTTCAATCTGCATTAGTACCTAACCCGTTCTTCCTTGCAGATGAAACAAATTACAAATCATACCATGCTCGAGAATATTGGATGGACGAACATTTGGTGCCTATCTTCTGTTATTGAAGACAATGAAGCATGCAGATTCTCTGTATAATGGGGATTTAGTGCAATAAAAGTTGCATTTTAGAATTTGCGGCACTAACTTTTTGCTATTTTTTTTTCATTGTGTATTAATATCTCTTTCTTTTCATATCCACGCGATTCTTGTACAACTTTAAGCCAGCACCCAGAATCCTTTTATTATGTTTATTTTCTTGTAAAATTTTCTTTTCTCGTGCATGTCTAGTTTAAGATGTTGTTAGGCAGGTTTCATGCGGCATATAAATTTTGGTTTTTCCTGTTTGAATGATCAAGTTTTTAATAGTCATGTCAACTATTCGAAACATTCAAGCTTTTACTAAGTTTGAAAAGATGTTAGTCAATTATTCTTAGCATCGTGTGGTTCGGTAAGTACACAATTTGTGTCCCACCGATGAATGTTAACAGTGCTAACTGTTTTTAGAATTTTCATTTTATTTCTACTTTCAATATACCTTTTATGTTTAAAATTTTATGGAGTTCTTATTGAAATCGGAGACTTTTGATATCAATTAATATGTTGAACTATGTATAAATAATTATGTGTTTGTAATTACTATCATTAATTAAATAATGTCAAATTATAAGCCATTAAATATGATGATATATGTTGGTATTTTCTACATATTTCAATTAGGATTTGAACTGAAAATGTATCTATATCTATATTATAAATATTATATTATAAAGAGTATATGTATTGGATAAATATTATATTATAAAGAGTATATGTATTGGAGACTCTAGTATTTTAATGTCAGATATTGTGAAATATCTAATATACCCCTGAATCGGACGGTTTGGGCTAAAATTGCTAAAGTTCAACTATGGAGATTAAATAATGTCATCTTCTCTCTTCTCCAGATGAATGCTTGGTTTTTCTGCCGATGACATCGTTGCTTCCCAATCCCTCTCTCAAAATCTATCAAATAACCACTCCCAATAACCCTCCCTCCCTCTCTCTCACCTTTCTACGCCTCCACTTTTCTTCTCCTCTCTCTCCTTTCTGCGTCTCCTTCTCTCCCATCCTTACTCTCTCTATTAATCTCCGCAACAACCACGCTCGTCTCCGTTGCAACCACGCTCCTCTCCGCGGCAACCATGATCAACCATGTTCTCTCTTGCCTTTCACACCTCTACAAAAGCCTCTGCTCTAAACTCTCCGCCTTCGTCTCCTAATAGGATTAGAGAATAAAAGGAAGAGAGATAATGATAACAATCTTTATTATCTTGTATTATTTGATTACGACTAAGTCTTTATTTATAAACTAATTATCTAATTAGTTAATTCTAACCATTAAATATTTCTCACAACACATATCACACAATATCTCCAATATAATTTTACTCATTCCAATCTATACCTCTAACATCTTCCCCAATCCGTCTTTCTCCTCTATCCTTCGTCCCCCCACCCCCAATCCGCTTTTTCTTTCGACATCACCTGAAACTATGATACAATCAAGAACTTTGACCACATATCTCCGATGGTACAAAGCCATCTTAAACTAATAATTTGCTTTCTTGATTTCTTATGCTTCGTCAATCCCTATCATAATTTGTCAGTAATTTGTATCAAATTTATTGGAGGTATTATTAGCGTACCTCCAGATTTGTCACTTTTTTTTGTGTTATTATACCTCATTTTCGGTGAGTTTATGGAATACAAGTTCTTGCACTAGATGTGAGTTAGAGCAATTTTCGATATTCATAAAGTACTTTCTAATGTGATGATGGTTGATGCCCTACAAATACTTCAGTATAGACGTATAGTGTAATCCATGTATCTTGCTCCTGGATATGTGAATTTGTTTTATAAAATAGTGATAATAAAAGGACATTAATTTTCCATGAGAGTAATGTCAAAATGCCTTAAATTTTGTGTTTAGAGGAGCGATACAATCACATCTTACTTTTCTGAGGTTTTGAAATTTTGTTAATGAGAATATAAAAGTAATTACATGAAACCTGAAGGCGTTTGTATTATCATACAACCTCTAGCAATGACTGGTTTTGGAATTCAAGATATATCATAGATTTGTTTTTTTTTTGTTTATAATAAATTAAAAAAATATGATATAATCAAAGTGAACTGTTTATTTCAGGTGTGACCTGACTGTATTGTGCATTGGGATCATCAGCCGTGGGGGCTGATTTGCATGTTATGTTAAATATTGGGGGTTGTTGACGTTTAGTGGGTGCATTTTGCTATTGGATGGCTCTTCTCTGTCCCCGTCTCTAAATTCTCATATATATATATATATATATATATATATATATATATATAGAGAGAGAGAGAGAGAGTCCGACTATGGTGCTTTGCAAAGCACAGAGACATTGTGTGCTTTGCGTTCTATTTTTAATTTCAAGTCAGAAATAATCGATCCGAACCGTTCAATCTAATCTTCATATAAAAATCTATTAGTAAGCCAAATTTTATATTTTTTAGAATTTTTTTGCTATTTTTTCTGATGAGGAGAAAAATGACTTGATATGAGAATTCTGGTTCATCCAAAAATGATGGTTTTCCCCCTATCCAAAAAAATAGCAAATAAATTTCAAAAGATATAAAATTTGATTTACTAATAGATTTTGATATGGAGATTAGATTGAGTGGTTTGGATCGATCATTTTTTACTTAAAATTAAAAATAGAGCGTAAAACACACAACACTTTTGTACTTTGCAAAGCACCATAACTTAATTCTCTCTCTCTCTCTATATATATATATATATATGGGTGGACGTAGGATTTTGATCAGGAGGGGTAATTATCGGATTGTAATAGTTTGTCGGGTTTAAACCCATTAACTAATTGATTACTAAATAAATAATAATAATTTAATATATATTCTTATCTAATAAAAAAATTATTAAAATAATAATATTTTATATATTAAAAATAATAACAAAATAAAGCTTAAAGTAATAAATAATTAAATTGATGAAGAAAGTTTTCGTTTATGGAACTTTATATTTTGATATCTTTACATAATTATTTCATTATGCACGATATTAAATATTTTTTCTCAATAAAAATAATCCAGACAATTTAAGAGGGACAAAAAAATTTTAGAGGAGATAAATTACCGAAAAACACTATTTTTTAAAATTCAGGGACGGAAATAATATGGATCCGCCTTGCATATACATATTTTTAACTGAGAAAAAGTGTGTTTAGATTCATGGTATAATCTCATATAAAGGAAGAGGTATGGTATATTGATGGTGGGTGTTGCACTTTTACGAGGTACAACTATGGAGCTCTATTGTCAAGGGCGCAGTTGACTTTGATCCAATGTATAATCTCCTGTCCTTTCCATTCCAATATTTAGTAATTTATACAGAGTTGCTTCACGACTTGTTGTTTTGGGATGTAACAGAAGCAACTTGTTATTTTGTTGTTTTTGGTACACTATATTATTGTATTTTGAAAAATTTTACCATCTTCAAAGAATCAAAATGAATTTTAGTGTTTTTACCTAATCAGTAAGAGCTTGAAAGTGGAAACAATGAGAATTAAAGAAGCTAGCCGCACAATTACTTGAAAGTGGAAACAATGAAAATTAAAGAACCTAGCTGTAGGAGAGGGCATGGTTTCATTCAGAAATGTATATCTCAAAACTTAATGGGGTTCAAGATTCTACCGGGAAAACATAAGAGTTAATTTTACAATTCATTTAAAAATAAGAAAATATTACTTCTTGTCAATCTGTATAGCTATTTGTATTACTTTGAGGGGAAGGATGATAAAATTCTATATGTTTTGTTATTTTTGGGTAAGGATAAGTATGTTTACAATTTATACCGAGACAACTTGTTTCAATTTCTACAATGGGTGCTTAAATGCCACTTTTTCTCAAAACAATAATGATAATAATATATAAAGCAAAATCAATATAGAAAAAAGAATTTAGATATTTATTATGGTGCAGACTGCATAATGCAATTATATTTTGTTAAATGATTGATTGATTTAATTTAGAAATTTAAAGTTTTATATAATTAATTTAGACATAATTATATTGAAGTAAAATATATCATTTAATTATATTAAAATTAATGATATATATAATTATTTTTTAAAAATAAAATGGTCCCGCATAACGGGAAGATTCCTTATTAGTTATATTGTACTGGATTTGTCTAGTCTAGTCTTTTAAGTGTTTAATATTGTGAAATATCTATTTTACTTTTTTGATCAGGCCGTTGAGATTAAAGACACGTAAATCAAGAAACCAAATCTTATAAAATGGGCGTTTTCTCCCCTCCAGTTATTTTTTTCGCTAACCCGTCTTCTGCTCCTCTTCAACCGCTGAGAATCAAATAAAAAAAAAATGCTCGCAGAACGTCCTCCGCGAGACACCCACCACGCCACCGTCCCTCTCTCGATCAAACTCTCTGGCACCCCTCAGATTGCATACCCCTATCTGGCTATCTCACTCGACCTTCCTCTCCGCCGAAACCCCTTCTGCGGCTCTCTCTGACGGCCATTTCACCGATCCGTCGAAACCCTTTCACTCGCTCATCACCTCTCCTCTCCTCTCCTCTCTGCTCCGCCGTCAGTCATCCCTTTGCTCATCTGCCGATTAAAAACAGTTGAGCCGAACAAATTGAAGAATGAGGAAAGGCTTGCATTCTGGATCAATATACATAATGCCTTGTTGATGCATGTAATAATATTGTTCTTTTCCATTGAGCTTTTTCAAATTTTTTTCATAGGCCCAATCATTCCTAGTTAAAACACATTGTTTATAATTTGAACAAGCGTACTCCAGAAAAGGAAGGGAGGAAAAAAAGGTGATATTTTCTAGTGAAGACTTCATGGATGCATGAATTTTGATATGCATCAAAGCACACCTAATCAACACAGCTAAAATGGCTAAGTCAGGTAACAAGCTCTACAAATAAAAGTTGGGGGTTTCCTTAAAATTTGCTTCAAAAAACAGTTTTAGAAACAACCTGAAGAAGACTTCACTTTTAATGATGGTGCCTAATGCTTTTTAGTTCAAGATGAAAATTCTTTACAATATCTCAACAAGTGGTGATTTTCTCCAAACAAAGTTACGTTTTGTATGGTACTTTTCCCAGTTTAGGCAATATGTAATGTGGGAGGACAGAATATAAATGCTACAGCAATTCAAGGATTGATTAGGTTGCCATACTTATTGCCCTGGACAGGTACATAGCAAAGTGTCACTTCTTATTTCAAATATAGAAAAGGAACTGTTCCTCTATAATGATCCGTCAGATTCATAATGAGATTTTAGGTCTATAAACCCAATAATTATTTGAAGTGTACATTAATAATTAATTATCAGCCTAGAGGTTATGTTAAAATTTTGTGTTTCATTATTTTCTGTAGTGGTTCAGGATTTTGCTTTATTCAAAATAAAAAAGCAAGGGAGCGAATGAGTTGCAAAGTTATGCATTCAACCATCACGAACCTCCTCTGCTCAGGAAGCCATTCTGATCCTGCAGTAAGTTTCTCCGACACAAGTAAAATATAATGATAAGAGATCTGAACTCTGGTTATTACTTAATTAATTGCTAATTTACTCTTGCACTTATAATAGGTGAGAGTTTACACTCTAAGGAGACTGTTTCAACAGCTTGAGCCGGCCAAAAAGGAGTTTGCACTTATATTTGGTTCTATATTTTTACTTTAAATTAGGATATGTGCACTGCCAAAGGATCTGAACTGAGGAGGTCACTTTTTCCAAGGCAGTCTCTTTTACTTGATGTAATTGTGCTCCCTTTTAAAACCACAAAAGAGTTGCATTCCTAATTAAAATTATTCTTACTGCAATATTATGCTAAATATACTCTATACTCTGCCCTCGTGATATACATAAGGTGAAAACTTTGCTTTCCTGTTATTTGTTTATTTTGACATTGCATAAGAGGTTTCTGTGGGATATTAAGTTCCGGTTGTGAAGAATAATCGCCATAATTGTTAGGGTATATGTGATAATTTTGCACTCCATGAGGTGGAAATAGAACTCTTTTCCTTGAATTTGTATGCCTAAGGATTATGTCCAAATAATTTTATGCAAGAATTATGTGAACCTGCATTTTCTATGTTGTTCTGTTTGCTACCTTAGGCTCTTTTTTTTTGTATTTTAAAATTTGAATCTTTTATATTAATGTTTTATAAGTTTTGACCAGCGGCAGCATCGATTTAGTTATGTGAATAATCACAAGAGACTTGAATGTGTGGATATTTGAAGTTTTGATCGTGTCCAATTTCTTTTTGAATTTTTTAATGCAGACTTTGGATATGAATTAAACTTTAGATGAGGCAACGAGAGGACTGAAAGTGGAGCACTCCTCTTTGAAGCAAACAAAGGCGTTTTCTAAAATTTTCCCCAAATGCTGTGGCAATCCAATAGGCTTACAAGGGAGCTGTGCAACCTGAGGTATGGAGTATTAGATTACTAAATTTTGTAAAATGGCTGAACATATGGAATTTAGGTTCTGATAAACAAATTTAAATCAGTTCTATATTTTTTTTGGGTTCACTGAATTTCCGAAATTAGCATTCTTTTTTGTGGATTTCTGCTTGTGACAAGTGTTTGGTTTCAAGTGGGTTTTGGTTTTGATCAACTTCCAAAATATCTTTATACTATATTATAAATAGAGCGTATTAACTAGATTTATTCATTAATGCTATCAAAAAATATATAATGATCGAAATATTCATATTCAATTTATGATTGAGATTGATTGATTTTATAAAAGCGACGGTTTAGATTTCAGTCAAACCTATTTTCCTATCCATTCCATTTGCTATTCTTTACGATACATTTCCAAAAAAAAGTTGTATATCGAATAAATTAAACATAAATTATTATTAAGTTTTATTTTAAAAAAATTATGTATTGTACAATTAATTTTTTATGTTTTGTACATTATTTTTTATTAAATAATAAATGAATTTATCTAAAAATTTAAGAGCCTTTTAATTGATTTAGATATAAATTATATCTAAGTAAAATATATCATTTTTATAATAAAATTGATGTTAAATAAAAATCTTTTGTAAAAAGAATTGTAGATCAAATAAATTAAATATCAATTATTATTAAGTTTTATTGTAAAAAAAAAACTAAATGTGTTATTTCTTTACTCAGAAAAGAAAAATTATTGTATTTCATACATTATTTTTTATTAAATAATAAATTAAATTTATTTATAATTTAAGAGTCTTTGTGATTGATTTAGGCATTAATTGTATCATTTGATTATAATAAAAATAGTGCTAGATATAAATATTTTTTTAAATTAAGAGGGTCCGCACAATGAACATGTTCTATGCTAGTAGAATTAAAGTTTAATGAATCATAATTATTAATGAACCGATTATGATTAATTTAAATTAATACACATAAATCTTCATGTTTTTTTTTCCTATACTACAGTAATCTTGCTACAGTACAGGTTGCTAAAGTGTATTTTTGGAACTAAATCTGAAAATAAAGAAACTAACACATTAGAGTTAATGGATTAATTATGATCAAAGTGAACTGTTAGAGTTAATGGTTTAGTTATGATCAAAGTGGGCTGCTATGTTATATCATGTGAGCTAATTTTGATCAGGAATATGTGTATAAAAGGGCTGGATCTCTGAATGCAACATTCAATTCATTCTATTTGTTCTATTGGTTTAGAATATTCAGCCTTTGTTTTTTCGGCAATGTAGAGAAGAGAGTAATTATTTTCTATGCAATTGGAAGGACTCGATTGTCATATTAACTCATTTCTGGAATTTAGAAGTCAAGTTTGACTATCAAATTTCTACATTGATTTCTTCGATTCCGATTGAGTGTCGGGTGATGAAAGACGTGAAAGATGAAAGATAAATTTGTTGTGTTATTATTTATTTTATTATATAGGAGTAGGTCTTGGAAGAGTTTAAAGATATTTATTTTTCCAGTGTATATGATTTTTTCCCAAGCAAATAAGTGATGCGTCGACTGAAATTTGAATAATTTTCTCTGGACAATTGAAATCATCGTCACAAAAGAGCAGAGAAGTATTGTCCAAAAATATCCACCTTAAGTAAAACCTTCTTTTAGACGATACAGTTATCCATTAAACATTTTGGCTTAATCTTATGTTTTTCTGCTTCGATAGAGAAAGGGACTTGCGCAGAATAGAAGAAAGTTGCCCTATAAGTCCTCCTTAATAAAAGGAATTACAAATAATGAGGTAGACCCCAGATCATACATTATAGAAATTAAAAGAAAGATTATTTTATCTTATTGGTTACCACTGGGAGATCAAACTTTTTATTGCTCGATAAGTCTGCACGCTCTAGATTGATATGAGAAAAAAAAATCAATAACATTAATTTTAATTAACCGCTCGAAGTTTTCTACACGATTCTCTAGATCAATGATGCTAATTTACAAAATAGAAATTTGACTATATTATGAAGTTCTGATGGGATATTGGTGATTTCAGAGTTTTCCATGGATACACCAGAAATTAACCCAATTTTATTCATGTAATTAGCAAAGCGTGCCCGTATACAATGTTGTAATGTTTTTTAATTGCATTGTACAAGAGTGTAAGAACACGCCAGCTAAATTAATTTACAAGTTGTAGACATGTGCGTTCATTTTTAGAGTTTTTAGTTTAATGCAATTCTTATCAATTAAAAATATTTAAAATATAACAATTTAATGCAAATTTAAACTGACCATTGAGTTTATTAACACAAAAAAGAAGACGACGTGCATCTCAAAGAAAAAGGCAAGGGCGTTAATATTATTCTTTTTTTTCTTTTGGCTTCGTTGCAATTCATCAATCTTGTCCCCGTTTTTTTTTTTTTCGCCTATTTTAATTTGATAATATTCTAGTGATCGAATTTCACGGAGTCAGATTCAGTCAATACTAATCCAATAGTTCCAATTAAATAAACCAAAAGAGCCGTTCAATTCAAAATATTTCCGAGACAACTGTTTAATGGTTTTCGTATCATGTGTGATTTTTTAAAGAAAGGAGTATGAGACTAGCATATTTTTTTAAACCTTTTCTGGTTGATCTCATGCTTATTTACGCAGAAATAGCAATTAATATTAATATTAAAATCATTCAGAAATGCATATATAGGTTCTTTATTGTTAATTTAATTTGATATAATTTAAATAAATATCTTCTTCGTTATTTAAATAAATTTATGTATAATTTGATACAAACTAAAATTATTTATATTTTCAGTGAATTATTGTAATATTCGATAACAGGTGGGTTTATCAAACATCAATTCGGTTATGCAGAATGTCTCTTATTTATAAGTTGGGACTTTTTTTTTGCCAAAACTGAAAATTAGTTAGAGGAACTTTCTGAGAGATTTAGCTAGCTTGGGTACTATGAATCGCTCTCAATTTTTTTTTAATATTATGTAAAAACTTATGATCTTATTAAGTAAAAAAATTCCTACATCAGCAAAATAAATTGTTTACATCCTTGTCAATGCAATCGAACGCTCGTTTCCTTATTTTAACGAAGGCGATTAGACGAAGGTCAAGTTTTGTAGTTCTCATGTCGAATATCCAGGTTAATTTTTAACCAACAATCTCTCACAAGAAATATATTATCTGAATTCAATTCAATTTTGTTCTTATTGATTAAATGTATCAATTAATTAGGCCAATTTGAATATCAAAAGAAAGCTGACAACGAATTAGATATCTGAAAAAGTTAATGATCTGAGAGGAACTATTATATTCTACGAGAGAATCCCCGCGTGAAAATGAATTATGCTAATAACTTTGAAAACATCTATAGTAGGGAAACAAAAAGATGAGATATGATATTATGATTTATATTTGTATGGTACGTGTATATTAATTTTCTGTGATTATGAAGAATGATGACACGTGATACAAATTATTTTTTATTTTTCAACAACTTGAATCCACGACCATTAATATTGATGCATACACAATTAATAAGAGCATTCATCTTTTGGTCTCTGAATTTTCGTAAAAAAACTAGTTGGTCCATCAGACTTTTATTTGTATCAAATTACTTTTTGAACTTTTTAAAAAAGTCGAAGTCAGTCTTCAAATTTAAATTTTACATAAACCACCACTTTAAAAAAGAACCAATTTGGTCATTTAAAGACGGAAAGTCCAAAGATCAAATTTGTTTTTTCTTCAAAAATGTAGAGACTGTTTTCTAAAGCTGAAGAACCAACTTTTTCTTATAAAGTTTAAGACTAATTTGGTGCTTTTAAAAAAGTTTGTGGATCAACTTGATATAAATAAAAGATTAGGGATCAACTAGTTCTTTTAAGAAAGTTTAGGGACCAGTATGAAATTTTCCCAATTAATAATAGAATAGGATATGAATTTTACTAACAGTTTATCCATATATCGAGCAATATATTTGAGTTGAGCTATAGTGCTACGCATAGCACGAATCATCTTTGTGTCATGGATCGGTTCTTTATTTTTAAAATTAAAATGATCGATTTGAACCGTTCAAAATGGTTTCCATGTGATTATCTAATTGTACACCAATTTTTTTTAGATAGTTAGATATTCACTTTATTTTGGATGACTCATAATAATTAAATCATGTGATTTTCTAATTATTTAAAAAATATTTAAAAAGTCTAAAAAAATATAACAATTAGATATTTATAGAAAATTCATTTTGAGCGGTTCAAATTAATTATTTAGACTTTAAAATTGAAGAATTGATCAATAGCACGGGAACGATAGATACTATACATAAGATCACAGTACAACTCAATATATTTATAGCTTAGTTTATTGTACTCTTATTTGGAATGATTTAGAAAATATTATTGAACTTGTCCGCATAATTTATTGGCAATTGGTCCATCTGTTTTGTGGCATATATAGTATTAACGTTACTTCGAGCTTACTCTTGGTTGATGATTGTATTATATTATATAAAATGTCTTGATTATACCTGTCCTATGCTATTGTCTGTTTTAAGTTTTAACCTATTTATTTTTGTCCCCGTGCCTATATTATACATTTTAATTGGGATTCTCCTTACGGCGAAATATCTAGCTACAATTATAAAAAGAATAAAGACATTCTACATGATTAATTATTTCTAAATAAATACATATTGTTTAGTGATCCTAGTATGCATGAAGAAGACGGATTCATTTGAATTAATTGATGACTTATAGTAGTGGTTAATTACATCCGAAAGCATGCCACATCAAAAAAAAAATTTATGATTTAATTAATCAACATAATTAATTTATGTGCCAAATGAATCAATCATTACAACTAATATATTTATGTGATGACAAATTGAATTGCTCCACTTGATTTAAAACATAACATGATTTGCTGACTGTATGTCTCTACTACATTGTTTAACATGTCTACTTAATAGTTGCTATTTTTTTTGTCCTTATCTAGAAGCGGGAACAGCGGCTTTTCATGAAGGTTTGGCACTTCTTTCTTTTTTTTTTAAGTAAAATCATGATTGGATCCGATCGAGTCAGACAACATATTTTATATGTACCCTTTTTTTTCGATTGCGTGTGATGCGTCTCAGATTCCATTAATTAAAGTTTGAAATATTTTTATTGGTTAATGTACACTAAAGAGTATCTTCTTCCAAATCATATACAATACTTATATATAATTTCATTGAATATGAAATAAATTAGCAACCATTTCTTCAAATGCAAGTAACGCCTTGAAGGTTTATTTTGTTAATTTGCTTTCCTTTTTTGTTAATCTTAAACAACATGCAGTTGTCGTAAGATTAAAAACACGGAAAAAGAAAAGATCATATATATAGAGAGTTATACTACAGTTAGTTGTGAATTACAAAATATTTTTATATTTCGCGTCGTATTTTCATTTTTAAATTCAAAGTACCGATCTAACCGTTAAAAATGTTTTCCATATTGAAATATGTTTGGAAACCAAATTTTACATTTTTTTAAATTTTTTTTTTTTTTTAGAATTAGAAAATCGTTCTTATTAAAAATCATAAACTCAATGTTTTTTCATCCCCTAAAAAATATAAAATTTGATCTCCAAACATATTTCAATATGGAAGAATACTTTTAACGGTCGGATCGTTGTTTTGAATTCGAAAATGGAAGATACTACACAAATTACAAAAATATTTTGTACTTTACGACTAACCGTAACATAACTATATATATATATATATCTTTTAATACCTCAGTCAAATATCTTTAGAGAAGCTTGAGATGAATTATATAGACAATACGAGAGAATATGAAAGTATCGAGTATCAAAAAACTGTCCGCGACACTATAAATTGTTTACATCAACATAATTTTTGAAGATCTCCCAATTGCTGTAGACAGAATAAAAATATTACAGCTTATTATGATTATGATTATGTGTATGATTATGATTATGATTATGGATTATGATTATAATTTTATTATTATATTATTATATTATGATTATGGTTATATTACTATTATATTATTATGATTATGATTATGGGTATGATTATTATTACTTATTATTTTATTATTTTATATATTATATTATATATCATAATTAATTATTTATTATTATTATATTATGATATATATTGTATTATATCTTTTTTTATTGCTTCCTTCCATATTAGTCTCGGTTGATCTCTGTTTTTTCTTGTGTTTTCGAGACGACTTAGAATACCACTGCGTACCTGCACCTCAGGAGGTCTTCATTGGATATGACCAAACCATGGTAAACAGTATTGGACTATAAATTGTTTACATCAACATAATTTTTGAAGATCTCCCAATTGCTGTAGACAGAATAAAAATATTACAGTTTCTATGCCCGTCGAAAATATCATATTGATTTGCTCTAAAGATTCTTTTTGTCATCCGAGCTTCTAGAAGCACTGTTCATTGAGGCATTTAGCCTACTCTTTACTTTTGC
This sequence comes from Schoenoplectus tabernaemontani, assembly GCA_037127355.1. Taxonomy (NCBI): domain Eukaryota; kingdom Viridiplantae; phylum Streptophyta; class Magnoliopsida; order Poales; family Cyperaceae; genus Schoenoplectus; species Schoenoplectus tabernaemontani. Next base: position 11,983,999 of record CM073752.1, read on the forward strand.
AAATGAAATACGGATATGGTATCAAAACAATGTTCAAACATTTTTAACTATAGATAATTAAAAGTTAGAATATTAAAGATTTATACGTTGAATTAGTGTTTACGGATTAAGCCAATTTTAATCTTTTTAATTCAAACATGACAAGCCTCGAGGACCCCAACTATGCTTTGTAGTTTGTAGCTAAGGTGGAAGAATTCGATCCGATTCGTAAAATTCATCCGTTATATTCGGACTTGAACGCAATCTGACCTGATTTTTTTTTAAAGACAAAATAATTCAAATCTGACTTGATCCTATGTGAAATGACCTGCAATTTAATTGAAATAAATCAAAAATCTGAAAAAAAAATCAATATATAAATTGATCTGTCTCGATCCGATTTCTTTCAGAAAATCAAACTAACTCAATTTAATTCGTCCGAACCAAAACTTGATCCGACTTATCTGATTGTCACCTCTATGTATATATATTGTGCAGAATGAAAATTTCAATTGATTGTGAAATGACGTTGTATTTGTATTCTTTGTTTTTTTTGTTGTCAACGATTATGATATTATAAAATGTGTGATCTTATTCTGAAAGTTCAAGAAAATTTGTTTCCATCTTCTGGGGTCTGTAAATGAATCGATTTAATTAGTTTAAACTGAACGTTAAAGTTTAAACTATTTGGTTGGATTTTTATTCTTTTGTTCAGTTGAAAATTTAGCTAATTTGGTTTTTATTTATTGGTTCAGTTTATGTTTTTTTAAATCGATAAATCGACAAAATCAAATAGTCCAAAATTCACTCTACAAAATCTATCTTATTTCGTATAAATAAGAATCATATAAAAAATAATTCAAATATATTTATTTTCTATAAATTTTATTTAGTTACTTATTTTACTTTTAAACTATTTATTTCTTCTATCAATTTTTTTAACTATCAATATTTTTCATTCCTCTTTAACTAATATTGATATTTTTTTTATAAATTTAATTTTATTCATAATTTAATAAATCAAATAAAATTTCAGATGTTTGTATTTATTTTGATTTCAACCCAACAAACCGCACACCTCCTATTTGTCTTTTATCAAGTGGAAGAACAAAAATTAAAATAAGTATAGAAGCAAAATCATATAACAAAAATAAAAACAACTAAAATTATAATTCTAAAAAAATGGAGATAATAATGCAATAATACAATAAGAAAAATAAAGTTCATTTCATCGATGATATTCAGAAAATCTCACAGATGTATATATCCTTTTTGAAAAGACTTTTTTGTTTGTAAACGAGGATATGCGTGCAATCATAACTAACACTGTGTCTAAACTTCAAAACTATATTTTCCGTCTATTGCATCGTCTGAAGAAAAGTATAAATTTTGGATATCAATTTGGGCACATCCATCATGGTCAAAATTATTTTTTTATGCCATGTAATAAATTGAAATATTTTGTCTCGTGTACATCGAGACTCGATCTTATATGTTGCCTTCAAAAAAGACAAAAAACAATGATCCCGAATAAGGAAACTGAAATGTTTGTCTCGTGTACATCGAGACTCGATCTTATATGTTGCCTTAAAAGAAAACAATGGTATCATTCGGAGCACGATCATCCTTTAGTTTGATAGTAGAATATCAAATAAATTAAAAATCTTAAACATAGAAAAAAAATTATATATCGCAGCTTGAGCTTATATATTATACATTGGTAGTATCTCAAATTTTATACATTTAAACATATTTGATCGTCCGTAAAATAAATCTTTTTTATATAATTTGTTTTTTTTATAATTTAATGGATCTTTTGTAGACTATCAAATAATCCTTAAAGTTATATGAAATTTGAAACATAATTCATCTATAAATATTTTTATTTTTTTGAATTTATTTAAAAACTCATTATCAATATTGTCAAAATAACCTCCGTAAAATATTCCCTCTCTTATTTAAAAAAGATGGAAAGTGTCTCGAGCATATTTTTATTGTTGGTAAAGTTGGTCAAATCAATCTGCCATATCGCAAAATCGATCACCAATAGGAAGTGATGAAGAACATATTCTCTAGTTCCCACTTAAATCTATAGTGCGCATAACTTTATTATATTTCATATATTAAGATCGTTTTGTATCATAATTAAGCATTCTTTTTGCATGAATTATTTCCAAGATTAAAATATTGATGATTTGTTATCAAACCCATTTTTTTACGGAGAACTGTTATTTGATCAAATTCGACATGACAACTTATGTGACTGTATTATAAGTTATTTTATTTTGTACAAATACATTCTTTTCGAGTGTGTTTAAATTGCTACACAATATTAATTAGGATCAGACTGAAGAATCATGTTGAAATTTGTCAAACGAATGAATAAAAATAACTTATTACGGAAAAGTAAAAAAGTAAATTTGAATAAAAATAACTTATTAACCGGAATTGTTTAATTTTACTTGCCAAACGTCATTATAATATAGCCTACAAAATTAATTCTTTTTTTTTTATTCCTTCCTAATTGAAATATTGCATTCATTTTTGGATAAACCCCACATACTTGTTTTTTCCTTCTTTTTTTGTTGGGTATATGAGCGTCCAAATCTTCAGCCTCAATCTTCTGAAAATCGGTCTTCAGTCAGTTGTCACTACATGCCATGCGGCCGCGTCATAAAAGCATAGAAAGTCGAACCGCCTGAATAACAAAAAGACAAGAGGCCAAGAGGGACCAGTTTTGAACGATCTTCAAATCTACATAACATAACCCCATCAAATTAATTACATTCAACTTTACAGTATATTCCATAAAAAATATATTTTAAAAATATTATTTAAATAAAAAAATTAAAATCATACGTGTTTCTAATAGTTTAAATAGAATTTATGTCAAATTTAAAATAATTTAATAATTAATTGATCATTCATCACAATATCATTCAAACTCCACCGTTAAAATTTTAAATTATAAAATGTGAGTTAAATTCTCTTTCAGATTGATTAAACTTTCATATATATTCTATTAAATTATTAGGAACACATTTAGATTTTTAGATTTTTTTATGCTCGTACGAAATTCGAATAAGAACTTTTTTATAGATATTTAAAAATTGAGTAGTTTAGACTTACATCTATGGGTGTCAATTATCGACCTGACCCGAGCCGACCCGACCCGACCCGACCCGACATGACTCGAAAATAAATGGGTCGGGTATGGGTTTAACTTTTTTTTAACTGAATCGGATCGGGTCGGGTTCGGATCAACCCGACCCGACTCGATTAATTATGATTTTTGAAATAATTTTATTATTTAGTACTAATTAAAGCTTAAATCTACACTAATTATATACTAATTAGGATTATTTATAAATTAATCAATATTTAATTACTTCAAATTTATAAAATAATTAATAAATATTTAATTATTTTACACGGGTCGGATCGGGTCGACCCGTGACCCGATCGAGTCGGGTATAGTTAAGATTTTTTGATCCGAATTTAATCGGGTCGGGTTCGGATCAGATCAAAAATAATAATAAAATAATATAATCCGACTCGAACCCGACCCGACCCGACCTATTCACACCCCTACTTACATCTTTATTCAAAAAAAAAGTAATATTTTCAAAAATTATATGAATGTATCATAAATTTATATGCACATTATAATTATCAATTCAAATAGGAAGTAGAAAATTCGAACTCGTGCTGCGGCGATGATCCAACAATATTGATTGGACAACATGCTATTTATTTATTTAGTTAGTTCTTTTTTGTTGAAAAGCAGCTTGCTATTTATCAAATCACACCATGTCTAGGAGACTGGCGACTGACAAACAACTACGCATAGTTTATGGTAAAAAAATAGATCTATTTGTTGATGGGACTAATAATCCATTGCAAAGTCCATGATGAGAAAAGGGTACTATTTGCTATTAAGAGAGAGATTGGGATACTGTGAAAGTGTGAATCAGTGATCAATGGATATAAATTGACAGTTATGGTATCGTAGTGTAAAATTATTTTAATATTTTTATAGATATGGAAGTCATTATTAATACATTATATATAAAAAAAAGAGTATTAATTGACCCCCTAGGTCCATATAAATTGGCCGTGAGATCGATTATATTGTGCAAGTATAACTAAGTTATGTACGTATTTTAGTATGTTAATTACTTCAGACGGCAAATATTATTATTATTCATACAAGGTATTATACGGTCGTCTGGCGTCTGCTAAGGATAAAAATCTACCGATTCTATTTCCCAAAAAGAATATACCTAATAAGTAATAATAATTCTTCTGCTCCGAGAAAAAAAAATGCTGTACAAGATGCTGACAAGCAACAACTATATCTTTTTATTTTTGATGAAGACAGTTATATCTTTCATGGTAACACACAATTCAATGTTGAAAGGGTGTACATGAAGATTTAATTGCAAAAAACCAGGAACAATGTTAAATGGGTCCACTTGATCCGGGACCAAGAGATGAGATGAGATTTTGCGTCGGAACTAAGACCGTGTTTATTCCGATGCCATCGTGCTAATTCCCACTTTCCACATAAATCACATGGTCAAACTTAAAGGTCCGATGCAGTTTTCGAGAAGCTTCCCATTGGAGGAAGAAATCTAGAAGAGATCCACCTCTGTACTTTCGAATGGGAAAGAGATAGCGAACACCAGTTTACCCCCTTTTGTCCATATTAGCAAAATATGTTAAAATTGAAGGCTATTAAGGGAAGAGATCCCGACAATGGGTTATCTTGACAATTTTGACAATATAAAAAATTTTAAAAATAGAAAAATCTTATAAATATATTTTTTTAATTATAGATTGATAGTTATTAAAATTTTATGTAATTTCATTATTGTTTGCTAATCCATCAAATACCATCAAAATGTTTTGCTTTTGCAATTATTCTAATTTATCGGCCTTTGATTGACTATCAAACGATAATAAAATTATATGAAATTTGAATGGCCATCAATCTATAAGTAGAATAACATATCTATAAGATTTTTTACTTTTAAAATATTTCATATTTATTTGAAAATTCATTGTCAAGATTGTCAAAATAACTATCGTCAAGTGATCCCTTTCCTTTAAATATTTTATAGTGTTTCTCATACTACTAGTGTATAGGTATAGCTCATAAGGGCTGGCCCTTGAACCCGGCCCGACAGGCCTTTAAAATTTTGACCCTTATCTGATCCTCATAAATTTGGTCCAACCCTTTCTAATGATAAGGGTCGAGATTCTCAAGAATCAGACCCAATCTTTAAAAAGTAGGTCCATCTAATCTAGCGCTTATCAAATCCGGCCCTTTTAGGTCCTTCCTAAGCCCTTTGTTTAATATTTTATATTATGTATTAATTATACTTAAAAATCCAAAAAAATTATAAAAATGTCAAAACAAAAAAATATAATTTAATATTTTTATACAAATAAAATTAATATTTAATAAATATATAATCAGCAAATATATATAGAGAGAGTTTGTCTATTGTGTTTTCAGTAGCACTTGGCCCGAAACGCTACTAGTCCAAATTTTAATTTAAATAGCTCAATAAAATTTTTATATTATAATCTTATAGAATACTATTTTTTATCGTGTTTGGAATTAATTTACTATGCTTAATAATTTTTGAAAAATAACTTTAAAATGATAGAAAAATAATAAAATTTATATGTCAAAAATGCTTACTTTCTAAAAATCATTAAGCATAGTAAACTAACTCCAAACACAATAAAAAATAGTATTCTACAAGATATGATATAAATATTTTATTGAGTTACTTAATTTGAAATTTTGAGAATGAAAAATAAAAATTTGGACTGGTAGGATTTCGGTCGAAGTGCTACTGGAAGCATAATAGACAAACTCTCTCTCTCTGCATATATATATATATATAAAGAAAAAGAGAGAGTTGAGCTATGGTGTTATGCATAACACATATCACTTCCGTACTACGGATCAATTATTCGTTATCAAAGTACAAATTGTCGATCCAACCGTATAAAATTAGTTTCATATTAATATCTAGATACAGACTAAATTTTATATTTTTTAGAATTTTTTAAGATAGTTAGACAATTGATTCTTTTGAAATACTCATAATAACTAAATCAAGTGATTTTCTAATAATCTTAAAAATAGTAAAAAAAATCTAAAAATATATAAAATTTGGTCTACGTCTAGATGTTCATATGAAAATCATTTGTATGGTTGGATCAACCAATTACACTTTGATAACGAAGTACTGACCCATAACACATGAACGATCCGTGCTATGTATAATACCATAGTCCAACTCTCTCTCTCTATATATAAGGCCTTTACCCTGTCCTTTTAAAAAAAAAGCTTGAGAGATGTTGCCAAGGTTTATTTATATTTTAAAGGAGGTAGTACATCAGCGATGAAACAAAAACAAGCAACGTAATTTAAATCCTCCGCCTAGAAAAAACCAAAAAAGCAAATTAAAATAGCATATATCTCCCAAATTACACTTTAAAATAATAAATTACCCTGTCCTTTTTCGGCCCTTAGTGTTCAGAGGGCTTGGTAAGGACCGGTGTTACCCTTTAAAAATCAAGCCTTTTGAATCCGGTTCTCTAAAAACTCTTATCAAATCCGACCCTCTCATAGGCTTACTAGGTCCACCCGGCCCTTGAGGATGATGCCTACTAGTGTAGAAGTGTTATACTTTTCATAGATTTGAAATTTGAAGTCCAAACAACTCAATATGACCTATGTCTTAATAGCTTCTAGTATATTTTGGATAAGAAGAAAGTGTAACGTTTTTAGAAACTCTAAGACTGCCTAGGAAATGAATTTTAATCCTAAAACTTAAGTATTTAAAATAAATATATTTTTATTTATAAAAATATGGTAATCAAATTGAAAATATGAAGAAGCAATTCGAATTATAAAAAAAATGAGATTAAGCTAAATAAATATTAACACAATAGTAAATATTTACTTTGGAAAACATTTACTCCTACTCACTAAATTTCAGTACGAACTTAATAAAGGAATATCATGAGGCTCATCAAATTTATGCACTTCAATAAAATAGATTCATAATGTTGTCAATTATATCCTTTCATTTTTTTTATATAGACTAGACACATTTAAAATGCATTGTTCATAATCGGAAACAAAATTTGAGGATAAAAAAAATACAATATGAGTTTAAATTTTCATGTTCAATAATGAAATTCATGAATATAAGTTAAAATAGCTCTTTGAAAAGTTTGAAAAAGGCTGTTCGCTTTAATACAAGAAGGACAGTCTAAGATTTGCACAAAAAAAATATATGCCAAGTCGGAAGAAAACATAAGTGAACTAAGAAAATTTGATCTTTGCCAAACACATATTAGTGGTAAGAGGACAATGTTATACCAAACACTTTTAAGTTTCTTTAAGACCACGACTAAATGCTCAATTTTATAGGACTTAGCAATCACATAGTACTGGATAAATTTTTGGGAGTCTTTTGGAGTACGCTTTGCAAAGCCAGCAGGCAATGAAAATGACATGTGATCCGTTTTCACTCGGCTAATCAAAATTACTTGATCTGTTTTAACCAGGCGCAGATGCTCCCCAGTCATGAGCTCAGATTTATTGCATTATTATAAATGATATCAATCGTATAGCTTCTCCCTGGAAATATATTAACCAACCGCAACACATCAGTGGTTATATTATTTACAACCATCGAGTATTTTGTATTTATAATATTATTAATTGCGTGTTATTCTTATACAGTTAATTTACGACACAAAAACCACACGATATCTGTTACCGATAACCCATATGTGACCTCATCATTCTCTCTCTCTCTCTGTTGTCTGTACGTCTTCTGCTCGAGCGGCCGCCTTTTTCACATTTTCATCATTTACCTCTTTGTCCGCGCTCGCGTCCTTTGACCTCTCCAAGAAGCATTTTTTTTCCTTTATATCTATAGAAAAGGAGAACAATAAAAGAGGGAAATCAAAGCCGTGTAGATCAATTCCATTTCCACCTCCTTTCTTGCCTCTACAAGCTACACTCCAGTGTCAACCCCACCTTCCCCCTTGTAAGCATTACCACTCGCGCGGACAAAACCAATATCTGCCCCACCTGTCTCCAATTTTATATACGAAGAGAGGGGATATAGCTAGGTTTTATATAAATCAGGCGAGGGGAATCTAGAGGAGAGAGAAATGATTCACTAATCATCATGTCCCAGCGACATAAACAACCTTCGCCTGATTCGAGATGGGGGAGGCATGTGAGCCTGGCTCAGCCGGAGGCAGTGAGAGGAAGAGCCGGTGCGGCGGAAACGGCAGGACAAGTAACGGCCGATTGCGCTGCAGTCTGCTGTTGCTGCTCCTTTGGCCTGATCAACCTCCTCTACTTCTGCTTCATCAAGCTTCCGACAGGGCTCGTCCTTCACTCAGCTCGTAAGTTCAAGCGCCGGGCCGGCCGGTGCTGCAAATGCCCTGCTACGGAATCATGCTCGTGTTCAAGCAAGATGAGAAGATCGGCGTTTCTCTATTCAATCGATGAAGAGAGCGATACATGCTTCAAAGAGGAAGGGTCGGTTCTTGTTTTTGATCTGGAGCCGAGCAAGGAGGACATAGAGTTCAAGGAAGAGATGTGGAGCAACTTAACAAATTCGGGATTTGGCCGGAGTCTCTCTCGCCGATACGAGTAGTCGGCAAAATCTGCACCGGTTTCCTTTGTGATGCGAGGGATGTCGAACTGCCGGTTTGCAGGGCTAGTGATTAATGCCTTATTGAGTGCATTCAACGATAGAGTGTTGTCATTTGCTTTCCGAGAAAAAAAAATTGAAGCATGGTTCCATGATTGAAGAATGCAAGAGTACTGGTATAATGCCGCGTGAATGTGATCACTGGTTTCATATCTCAGTAAATCTTTCTGGGGTTTAACTTGTGATTGCACCTGTTGGATTGATTTTATGTTGCTCGTCGGAGGTTATGGATTTGTTGGTTTATTGTTATTTTCTGGGAATTGGGGCTAATTTTGTAAAACTGTAAATACAGGTACTGTAGCGATTGCTGGTTGAAATTGAATGGAAGAGGAAAAGAATCGTCTTTTGTTCTCTTAATTATTTTCAACTATTCATAATTTGTGGTTAATCCACCTATCATATCTTCTTGGTTCTGTCATTGTTGATCTGTTATTGGTCTGATCAGGGTTTTTTGACTCGCAATTTCTGAAAAAGAAAAGTAAGAAAGTAAAGAGTCTCGACTCTTCATGCCTGTTCTACGCTTCTACTCAAATAAAACGAGTATTGCTATACGTCTCCAATACTAAGTACTCTTACCTACTATGCAATATGCCGATGCATTATTAACACAACTGGAGTCATCAATGTGCATATGAAGTATGATTAATTAATTATTTTTGGCAATTTGGATCAGCAACGCCTAGCTCCTCTTGCCGCTTTTGTACAGGATTTGCCAATTTGGATCCGATCGTCAATTACAAAACTGAAATTTAATTAGGAAAAGATGAAAATGAAGTGAAAGCCGATTTGAGGAATTCGTCCAACCCATCAGATTTGAATCTACTTGACTTAATTTTGTTTAAAAAAAAAATCAAACTGATCTGATCTAATTCGAATTCGATTTGATTTGACTCAAAATCAAATGTTTTACAATCTAATCAAAATTCATCTAAAATCTCAAAAAATTATCAATATATAAATTGATCTGATCCGAACTCAATCTGATTTCTCTAAAAAGATAAAACTGATCTTGACCTGACCTAAATCTGACCCGCCAGAATTGTGATATTTCAATTATTTATATGGGGTGAAACAATTAATCAAGTCAAAAACAAGGCGTGCATTAGTAGTTGACTAGCTGCTGGCTGTTGCTATTCGAGCCCAAGGGCTTGGATCTGCTGCTCATAAATCACCGACTAGGGTCGTGTTAGTAAAAGCAGACAAGCGTCGTGGGTTTTGTGCTATGATATTATTCTCTTCGGCGATTTTAGACAGTTTGATTTTACTAACAGAATTATGCTCGGTGATTTTATTAGCAGCGAAGTCGAACCCCGAGCCCAATTGGGAAAGGGAAGCGCTCCAAAAAAAGTGAACAGTGACAATTTTGTATCCGTTCAATTAAAGCTTCCCCTTTTTATTTTTTTCTTTTTTCCTGTTTAAGATGGTTTTCGCTTTTGAGTTATGGATGAAGCAGCCGAGCAGAGTGTAAACATATTTGGACATGGTCGGCGGCAGTCAAAATCATATTCACATATATTTTATTTTTGTCGAATATGAACAAGAATAAAATATTAAAATTTATAGTACATATTTTTAATACTATCTATTACAAATATATAATTTGTTTAGTTGTATTAAAAATACTAAATTTATAATATCAATCTAATTATAATGGTGAATAATATATTTTTAATAATAAATATTAAATTATATATAATCTATTTTTTATATATAAAGAGGGTTAAATTTTTAAATATATATATCACTACTCTTCTCTAGCATTGATTTTCTTTAAAAAAAATTCATCTATTAGATTTTAATGGTTCATGTATAGTTTTTCTCTCTCCTCATTAGAGTTTAACTTTTGAAATGATCCAGTTTTTAGTATTATCTTTTATAAATTATCACATTTAGTTACATCATCATATATCTTTAGTATTTATAATTTTGGTTTAAATTTTCGTTAATGTGAAATTTTTATTGAATATGTTTAAAAATTTTATATTTTTAATTAGTTTTTCAAGAACTATATTATCGGATGAAGTCCGAATTACAATTCTAATTTACTAAAAATTTAAAACCTTATATGTATACAGGAATTGAACATCAGATATGCGCATCCGTATATCTGAATTTGCAGATATGAGTCGAATATGAATGATATATTATCTGATCCATTTGCATCGGAGCATGAAATTATTTGTCCCCTATCTCGCCTGTCCAGTTAAATTTAGTAACAACTAAATTAGGAATGTATTTACCATTACTGAGATTGTCAAGAGTTTACTATAAATGTTTCCCATATTGATTTTAAAAATAGAAAAATATCAGGTAGATATCATCATTGATAGTCCTCAATGGCGACTTTGTTATTCATGTTGATGAGTTTATTATGGAACTTATTTTATATAGTATTTTTATTATTTAATTTAAATATCACTAGTCTGATAATGACTAATTTAAATTGTACAATAAAAGTACTAAACAGCTAAGTTTCATAATAAACATATTAATCTACATAATAACTCATTCAATCTAATATTAAAGTCAATATTGATAACGGTATCAATGATGATATTTTTCTATCAGATTCAAGTAATTAGAACTTACTTAGTTCACATGTGATTTGTATATATATGTTAAATTTGTTAAAAAAATTTTTTGCAAGTACATAATCAAGTGGTACAAAATGAAAAAAACTAAATGCAATAAAATAACGTGTATCCTTTTTTTGAAGTCAATGGTGTTTCTATAGTTTCGAAGTTAATGATATTTTTGTGCAAACTCTTCAAGCGTTTTATACTTATTAACTGGAATTACTTAAAGTTTCTAGAAGAATAACTGATTCGAGATAATTAATTTAAGATTTAGAAAAATTAAAACCCGTTTCTCTGTTTTTTTTTTGAAGTGAATTAAAACCCGTCAATACTTGAAACGATCCATACTGAGCTTATAAGATAAGGGTGTATGTGTAATTAACCATGCGACTCAATCAAGAGTCAAGACCAGTACAGGTGGAAACGACCGTCCGTCAGTACATCGTGGGGAAATGGGATGGCATGTCTTCGTGTTCGGTTGCAATTGCATCACTGTTTGTCCGAGTCGGACGTGTTGCCGTGTTGGAGGAGTTCACAGTTTTAACTTCTCCGCAGTCCCACGCATGCCATCTGTGGGTGCTGGATAGGCCGGTGAAAGGGACAGCTCTTGCTGAGTCAGCAATGCTCCTGGTTCCCCTAACCATATCCAGGTGTCGCCTGTTCGAGTTGGCGTCTCGTCCTTGTCAGTAGTTATCACTGCCTGACTGCCTCACTGATGGTTACCATTTACTGTTAACCGATGAACTAAATTTTGATTAATTTGAAAATTGATAAATTTTATTGTGGTTGTAGATTGAATGTAAAACAAAATTGAAAGTGTAGATAAAAATAAAAAATAAAAAATCGTATTTATTACATGTGGTTCCTTTTATCTTCCCCATCAGGGAATAATATTTCTCACGTAACAATAGGTGGGTTACTGATGGTTCCCTTAAAGTAATGGATTGCTTCCTTTATTTAATCAAAACAACGGACAATGAAACTAATTTGTAAAACAACAATAATAAAGACAGCGAAATTTGCAAGGAATTTCCATTTTTCTTTAAAAATTTAAAGAAGAAAACAGATTGAAGTAACGCGATCTCAGATTCGTTATCAAAAAGGATATGAGTAAAATAAATATTCGTAGATGAATGATCAAAATTTATATTGGTTGTAGATGTGAGCACGTACATTTATTATGTAATGAAACAAATGATATGAATATATATAAATATAATTTATTGTGAGTAAAGTTAGAGTGCTTCGGAAAGCACATATCTTTTGATACTCTTAACTAAAAAAAATATATTTCGTCATCTTATTTTACTATTTATATTTTACAATAGATTTTTATATCAAAAAATTCTGAGATATAATTTTTTTTCGTATAAAAAGATTTTCCCAGAATATGTAAATTTCGATCATATTTTTTTGAAGGCCAGTTGACGAAATGCAACCGACAATTTCATTAATTAAATAAAAGTTTTACACCATAACACACAAGTAAGTAGTAACCATGGCAAGCCAAGCTACGGGTGATAACGGATCGGATAACATCGGATGTTATTTGATTTTATCCGTGATTCGATATGATAAATAATGAAAATTATCCTATTCATATCTATATCTAGAGATATTCATATCCGAAAAACTTTTATGGATAAGGATACAGTTTGGCAATTACTTATCCATATCCGACCATTTAGCTATTATTCATCAATATCAGACACTATCCAAAGGTATCCGATCCGATATTATCCGAATAAGTATCTAAAATATTTCTATTATATATTTTAATTAGATTTTTAGTGTACATTATAAATCTAATTTATTTTATATTCAATTTGCGTTAATGTATAATATTTTTTTATAATTCATGGATACATTTGAACTATTAATATAATAATAATTAGTATATAATTTTTATAATTAATGATTTTATCAAAAAGTAGTATGTAATTTTTTTATAATATATAATATTTTTATTTAATATCCAAAATATATCTATATTTATATTTGTATCCATCCGATATCCGATCCGTATTTGAATATCCATCAAATATCTAATTTGTATCCGAATCTATATTCAAACTATCCATAACTGAATCCGTATCTAAAAAATTATAACGTATCCGCCTTACGTTTACACCCCTAAACCAAGCACATCCCTGCATGTATCACACGTATATACAGAGATAAAAAAAAAATTTCATTTTTATATGAAAATTTAAACAAAGAGAATTGTGGGGGCCGGTTTTGATGGGTGATGGCCTGATGGGCTTTTCTACTCTTATTTTACTGCTGAATCACTGGGTATGAATTGGAATAGAGAGAGCAAGAGACATTTTATATTAGCCACATTTCTTTTCTTTTGACAATCTATTGGCCACATCTTTAATTGCACTGGATGACTACAGATATTATAACAGTAAAGGATATAAATGATATGGGACAAGCCTTTATCTGAACATAAATAATTTTCATTTACCTTTTATTTTATTTTTTCCCTGCTTGTGTGCAGCGTACTAGTTGTGCATGAGCCATGAGCTTTCATACGGGGATTGATCATTTATGTGTTTGACATAATTTTAACCTATTTCAACGGAGCAGAATGAGGTCGGATAGCTTGGAGTTTATTAAAAGAACTATAAGAATTTTAAAAAGTTTACAGATAAAACATTTATTATTTGAATTTAACAACATTTGAACAAAGCTGAAGTCTTCTCAAATTTCACCAATTTTTTAATGAGGTTAACTCAAAAATACATTCAATCGGCTTTCAATGACAAATGTAAAATGAGACCAATCTACTTCATATGTGATGTGTTTAAATTCTATATTTGTTATTTTTTAATTTTATTTAATGTAAAATCAAGTGGTCAAATATAATAACAAAAAATGCACAAAAATAACTTATAAACTTTTTTTTTGAATGCTTGACTTTACACGAAATGAATTTTAAAATTTATAATGTGAATTTAATAGTCATCATATAGATCAGTTTTAGCGGTTTATATTTATCAGTTTGCAGTTGATTTAATCAATTTTTAATTAAGATCATTACGGATTTTGTTGGGCTTAAGAGCGCAGTAGCTTTACTCACAAAATTGTCTAATAGGAGAGTCATATAAAATTACTCATTACAGGACAAAAAACTGTATACAAACCCCCATCGAAAAAAATATTGCATTCTTATTTTTGCTTGGGGCATAGAAGTAGACTGTCTGAAATTATGGTGCATCAATGGTTAAGCACAATTACTGCTGTTTTGACAAGGTTAATATAATTGGACTTAAGTACTTAACCATCAAATATGGAACTTAGTATCATATACACAAGAGAAGGACGGATCTATATTCGAGTTAAATTTAGCTTATATGAAAGTCGGATGAACGGAGCAAAACGTAGTATAGTTTATAGATTGTGAGTCTTAGCAGGTAACGCCCAATAACAAAAAGCCTGCTCTTTAGGGAAAACAAAATGAGAAGACTATATGCAATAGCATCATAACTTTTTTTTTCTCACAATTCAGACAAATTGAATTTGATATATATAATTTCTGTTCACTCAATCAGATGACATTCTGCTTCGTTTTCACGCCACTACATAATGTGCATTACATTTGCATAAAATATGTGTAGAGAACTAGAGATTCATACATACCCTACTACATATATAAATAGCACAAGTATAGTTTATACATACGCAGTTAAATTACAGTGAAGTAAACAATCAAAGAGATGAATGTACATTGATGACATACGCATGGAGTTAGTGCATATGCGGTCTATCGGCCGCGCTTAGAATATCTGTCTTTTACCATACACAAACCTATATATTACAACCATGGAGCTATATACAGAAAATCCGAATAATCTCACTTTAAAGTTTTTTTTTTCAAAATGCTTCCCCTGGGTTCGAACTCATACCCTTTAAGGGGTAATCACAACACTATAACCACTAGGCTAAACATACTTTTGTGATAAATTTATATTTTGTTTTATTTTTTATATACAAAGATACTATATATATTATCCCACATATAAATCCATATATACGGACGTATACTGCATACACGATATACAGTAGTCTTCCACATATATAAAAATGCTGATCCTCACTGTCGCTAAAGAACGACCTGACTTATTTATTTTATATAAGGTCGGTAACGAAAGCTTGTTCTTTACAGAATTTAACCATTAACCAATTATCAATCAGATATTTAATTTTTGAATACGGTAATAATTGGAGACAGGTGTAGACGGACGGACACAGAAAGTTTTTTAATGGAGGTTATAATATACAAATCTATACAATTTAGTATAGAGAAATTTTTTAAATACCTGCCCTTCCGTCCCCGCATCCGTCCCTCTGACTTTTTTCAGTTTTTAGTAATAATAAGTTTTATTAAATTAATATTATTAAAAATAAGAGTGAGAAACGTAAAATTTTAAATATACGAATGGTAGCGCGCCACTGTCAGTGGCGCGTTTCATTATTTTTACGAAAGGCGTCACTGACAGTGGCGCGTTTCATTATTTTTACGAAACGCGCCACTGGCAATGGCGCGTTTGGTTCTTATATATACAAAATGCGCAGCGCCTCTCCATCTCACTTGCGTGGGGTTTGGACGAAACACGCCACTGACAGTGACGCGTTTCGTCCGCGCCAATGGCAGTGACACGCTGCCAATCGTATATTTGAAATTTTACAGTTCTCACTCTTATTTTTAATAATATTAATTTAATAATAAAAACTGGACTTTTTTTCTTGTTACTTCTCTTTTCCCCACTCTAATTAATTACGAATCACACTGTCTGCAGCGGTATCCACCCTCAACCAAATTATTTATGATCTTTTTGTTACATGATTATCTTTTTGAACTGAACTAAATTGAATTCGAGCTAAAATTAAATTGAGCTGAATTGACTCGAAATCAAGCTGAGATCTAGCTCTAGACAATCTCAATTATTATAATTTCATATAATCATAAATATCTAGAGTTAAAATAGCTAATATTTAATTAATTTTATAATAAAAAATCAAACCAAATTCGAGCCAAATTATTAAAAAATCGAGCTGAATTCGAACAAGCCTCGAACTTTTCTTGCAGCTTTATAAATAAGAGAGTCTTTACTAGCATAATCACTTTGAACCGAGATATAATCACCCCCACTTAAAATAAAAATACTTTAGTACATCAACTTAATTACATGTCATATTCATCATGAATTCTTTACTAGTATAAATACTTGGAACTGAGATATTTCTCTACTTGAAATATGAACACTTTACTACATCAACTTGAAATAAACGTCACATTCATCATGGAGAGTCTATACTAGTATAAACACTTGAATCAACATATAATCACCTTTAATTGAAAATATAAAAGCATATTACAGTAACTTAATTACATATCATAATTCATTATGGAAAATCTTTATAAGTATAAATATCTGGAGCCGAAATATAATCATTTCTAACTAAAATATAAACATCTACAATTAAAATATGAACACGTGAGATAAGAATGCATGCACTAAATTAAGGTTTAAAGATTAAATTTAATTCTGGACAATTAAAAATATGATAAAAAATATAAACACTTAAAATTAAAATATAAACACCTACAATTAAATATAAGTACCATAAAGTGATATATATTTTAAATATATACATTAAATTAAGATTTAAACACTAGATTTAGTTATGGACAATTAAAATTAGAAAGAAATATAAACATTGGAAGTTCATATGAAAAAAATGAATTAGGTTACAAAATTAAATACTGGTTGAAATGAATTTGAACTTAATATATAAATATTTCAGCGATAGAAAACTGAAATTTACCAAGTTACGAACAAAAAAACCATCATTCATCAGTCGCTGAAATTTTTTTGGTGCACGTTTCTTTAGAACGGTTTGGATGTTCTTGAGAACGATTGAAGAAGTTTGCTTGTGTTGGAAAGTTTTGACCGGCGGGACCTACCGTACATAAAAAGTTTGTTAGGGAGACAACAGCGGGGGATTTAATCAGGGATACTAAAAGCAGCTCCATATATAGTATAGTATATGGGGGTTTATAATATGCAATTTTCATTTTAAGCATGTGAATCAATTTTAAATTTTCTTATAATTTATACTGAAAAAGGAAGAACTTCTTTATAGGATAGCACATTTTTTTTTAAAAAAAAAATGATGAGGGTCAATTGAGCCCCAATGACACGTGAATACGCAGGAACTTGGCGGAGGACAGTGACAGATTTATTAAGAGGCAAGTTCAGATACGTGTCTGGGTTTGATTTTAGAAAATAATGGTGTAGGTGTATAGTGTCTAGGCTTGATTAATATATATAATTAGACTTGATTAATATATATGTCTGGATCATGAACTGTCTAAATAATTACCAATTTGATGTCTTTCGACTCCAACATGAAGCCAAAAAGCACACTATAATCCTACGAATGACTGATTTGATTAAAAGAATACATTTTGAATCTCTTCATGTGGTTTATAGTGATTGGAAAGTCACTGTATAGTTAATTCCATTTTTCTATAATAAGACGAGTTGGTTTTGGTTCTTATTTCTTTTTAAAGAGAATATCCGATAAGCTCCCAACAAGTACGATACAAGATGAGTTGGTAGTGGTGTTATTTTTAAATTTATATAAATGGATGGGTAACTTTTCAAAACTAAATATTTTCCTAAAATATATGATAAACTAATATAATACTAAAAATTATGAACCTATTTTCTTCTCTAGAGATTGATTATGTATTAATTTTCATGGATGTTAAAAATTATTTAATACTTTCTCAAATATTATTTGATCTGAGTTAATTCCATGTCATTTGACAAAATGATTTTTTTTATAAATTTTCTTATTTTTCCGTATATGACATGTACAATGTATAAATTAAATTTTACTCATGAGATTTAAAAATAGCATAGGCAGAAAGGAAAATGAAACTTATCAATTAGCAAGATGCCGTCCTTGTGAGAAAATGATCACATAATCATATACACTGTCGAAAGCATAAGGATTTACAATTGTAATTTATTTTCTTAAAAACTTTTAATTTTTATTCTTTCTTTTAAACAAATCTAGAATGAAAAGGATCACCTACTTTTAACTTTTATTTTTTTAAACAAATCTGTAATTATTATAGATTAATAAAATTTAGAGGAATGACCTCCATTTTTTTTAACATTGTTAAAACCCATTTAAGAAATTAAATGGGAGGTGAATGGATGAATGATAATTTAGTTATCTATATAAAAAGAATGTATTCTAAGAGGTTTCTCATGAGACAATTGTGTAATAATTTCAAACTATGAAATCCGCAAAGAATTATTTATTGCATTAGTTGAATAAAATAATTTTATTTTTTTTGTATTTTTGTTATAAAATGATATATTTTATAATAGTACAATTATGTAGCTTAAAAATATATTTTTATGTTGAACTTATTATTTTTTTCTATTTTTTTATTTAATATTATATTTTATTATTTTATCATTGTGCCTATGTTTAAAAAGTGGCTAAATCCACCACTGGTGGAGGACAAACATAAAAAACTTGTCTGTGAAACAAATAAGAAAATTTTCCCATGCCTAAGAAATGCTTGAATTTGCATCAATTTTTCATTTCTTTATTCAATATTCGACGGGCATCTTCCATCATGGTTGAATCGTGAGCAAATTTGGTTCTCCCTTTAGTGTTGAATATTGATGGTATTTTACAACTACTAGCGCTGTTCATCGGTCTCCGCTCAGAAAAAAATAGCATTTATAAATAATTTGATATCTAAAATAAATAAAATTATATAAAATAACTTTTATTATAAAAAATGGAACATAAATATATATATTTTAAAATACTAAAAATATATTTAATAATAAATATTATAATAGATACATAGTAATTCATTAAAAAGAATA
The DNA here is from genome assembly GCA_037127355.1 of Schoenoplectus tabernaemontani. Classification (NCBI taxonomy): domain Eukaryota; kingdom Viridiplantae; phylum Streptophyta; class Magnoliopsida; order Poales; family Cyperaceae; genus Schoenoplectus; species Schoenoplectus tabernaemontani. Next base: position 12,003,244 of record CM073752.1, read on the forward strand.
CAAAGAATTGTATGCTTTAGTATTAAAATTGTGTCTTAGAGACATCATATCATCTCTTTAAATGAAAAAAGAGAAAAATAATGTAAACCATTTGATTAAGCCAAATGAAAAGAGAAATAAAATCAACGGTGGATGATATGACCGACGTGATTTAACTAAAAATTTAAAAAATTAACCCTCTTTATTAAGATTGGTAGATATATCACACATTACATATATAACCAGACTAAAATTTTGGCGTATATTTTAAGTTGTAAATGGCATCTATTCTTCATCTACTGTGATCAACGCTGTACAAAACATCCATCTAAATTTGTAGATTGATATACTCATCCATTCTTGTTCAAATTCCTCGACCGATTTAAAATTACAATATAGAAAACAGTGGGAAATTACGTGAGTGTTCTTAAAACTAATAAAACGTTGATAATCAGAACACTTAAAAAACATTTTTGTTCAATCCCTTGGAATTGCAGTTACAAAATGTGGTTTTGGAAATTATGCTGATCAACTCTGAAGGCGTGTTCAGAAGTAACCCGCGCCCGGAAACAGATATTGGATTTGTATTAATTTTCACTGTGGATGCGTGAAAAAAAATTGACCAGACTAATTTTTTTTTTCCCGGCCAAACAGTTGGTGCGCCGAACGGGGCCTAAAAGGTTCCCATACAAAATTCCCAGGAAAGCATGACCACGTGATGTTCACGAATTCCCAGGAATTTGTGTTATATTCAGTACTAATTCAACAATTTTCTCCATAGGCTTCTGACCACCCAAGTTCTGAAAAATCTCTAAACTACTAAATCACACATTATTTCCCATCAAGTAGAATTATTAATAATTTTTTCATTATTGCCTCAATATTCTTCAATAAACTGCATAGCCAGTACCATGAGGTCAACAAGCGAACTAAAAGAGGCCCTTAGAAACCGCGCTTCCACAGCTTCAAAGTGACTACAATGAAAACAAAAATCAATAAATGATTAAAAACATCTTTAAGAGCATTTTGATGTATGCCACTTCAAAATAACAGATCAAGTAGAACAGAAAAACATTGAAATGTCATCCATAACATGCACTATCAATATATGATCTGCAGAACTTTACTATATCCTTTGAGATGTCTAAGCTGGCCTTTCTTAGCACTCTTTTAATCAAGAAAATTAGGAAAGATAGCTGGGTACTTCTAGAATTTAGAGAAACTAAAGACGCGTCCTTGTGCTTATTCTCATTCAATGGGGCATGTGTGTAATCCTCTTTTTTTAAGGGGTCACACAATACATTTAAGTAGAGCTGGCACAACCCGACCCGACCCGCCTTGACTCGATACAACCCAAAAACTGAAATAATCCTACACTAAACGACCCGATATCCGACACGACCTGATACGACCCGAAACTAGATGACCCGATATCTGACCCAACCCGATCTGATACCGAAACCCGAAATGACCCGACGCTAGATGATCTGATACCCAACCCAATCCGACCTGATACGATCCGAAACTCAAAATGACCCGACACTAGATGACCCGATACCCGACCCGATAGTAAATTTTTCGTAATTATGATTAGAGTTTGGATGAATTATGAAAATATTATCTTCAAACTCCAGCTCACGTTCTTGGAGACTCATATGTGACCTCCGTGGGTCCCACACAAATGTCAAATAAGTTGAATAATTTAATTATTATTATGAATAATAACTCATTTAATTTAAATAATAAAATTAATATTAATTATAATATTAACTATGATATCTATCAAATATTTTTCTATCAATAACTCAACATATCGTTCAAATAAAATATGTATTGTACGAATAATAAGGAATTGAGGATTGAGGAGATAAATAGAAAAAAAAGTCTAATTCAATTGAAATTAAGATAAAATCTACATGACTCAAACATGCATCACTTAGAAATTTAATATGATCTAATTCATCCGACCTGACTAGATCAGACACGTAGATAGTGAAATCTGATCCGATCTAGTCTTATATGATTCAAAACCTAAAATGATCCGACACTAAATGACCCGATAACCAACCCGACCTGACCGACCTGATACGATCCAAAATCCGAAATGACCCGACACTAGATGACCCGATAACCGACCCGACCCGACCCGACTCGATACGACCGAAACCCGAGATAACTCGACACTAGATGACCCGATAATCGATCCGACCCGACCTGATACGACCCGAAATCCAAAATAACCAGACACTAGATGACCCGATAACCGAACCGACCCGACCTGACACGACCCGAAACCTGAAACGACCCGACACAAGAAGACCCGATACTCGACCCGATCCGACCCGACCCGGACCGTGACCTGATAATCTTATTGAGTCAAATTGACCCAACCCCACATGACCCAAACCCGCCCGACCCGCCGATTTCCACATCAACATTTAAGTTAAGGAACGGGCTGGGGGTAGATGAAACGTTTACATACATTCAAGGGGCTACTTACAGGAAAATACCATAGCATATTTCAATATGATACATCAGGTTAGTGTTTTAAAAATACACGACAGATCTAGACCTGACCCGCTGGACTCTCCGCGACCCGACCAGACCCGCTCTATGGCCAAACCCATGAAAACCCGTACCCGTTAGAACCGACGGGTCTAGAATGGGTGCGGGCAAAAAAATTTCGAAAAAAACTTGCCTTCAGCCCGACCCGTTGGACCTGTGAAAACCTGACCCGCCCCTGCCCCGACCCGACCAGGGAAACACGTGCAGACCCGACCCAATACCCGGTAAATCTGGGAAATTAAAAAAATCCAGAAAAAAAAAAAAAATTTGGTCATTATATATTTTTAATAATTATTTTTGAATTTTCAGAAACCCGTACCCGTTAAAACCCGTGCTATCCTGTCCCGACCCGTCAACCCGTGGAAATCCGTCCCATCCCGACCCGACCCAACCCATTTTAAAACACTACATCAGGTCAATAACATGCATGCTCCTAATAAATTGGGAAAATACCCTTGGTACTCAAGCTCTCTGCATTTCTTCTAAAAGATTGATTAAAAGGAGACTACTACTCTATTCTCACTCATTTTTCCTCTTCTATTTTTGAGAAAACATCTACCTGGAACAATGATAACTTCTTTACCATTTGGAGAATACATGGAATATTACATCTTTTTCAGGAAATGCATATGAGAGTTCAGTGGAGCAATTGATATCATCATTATCTTCTAATGCTAACAGCACAAAATAATTATAGCACCAGCTTTTTTATACACATTTACAAACAATGCCCTTCAGAAAAATTACATTTTTAAGGCTGTATATAATTTAACATACATTTCAATTACATTTAGTTGATAACTTATATGTTTGGTATGAAACCAATGACATGTTGTAAACTAGAGAGAGGAGATAGAGACATACACAAAAATCTTGCCATTTGAAACAGACATTTCTCTTCTAACCTTGTCAGGCTGCAACTGCAAACTCAATCACAAAAATCAACAATTTGTAAGCTACAATCTTTCACTATCTTGCACATAAATCCTATCAAAACTACTTCAAAATATCTTTCATTTTGAAGTACAAAGCACAAATCCATGTCAAATTTGTGTATCTCTTAAAAGACCCCTTACAGTTTAGAAACCCAGCAAACATTTATTTTAACCCTTAAATAACATAATTTTAACAATTGAAAACCCCAGAGAAAAATAGTATGTTTACATTGATCAGGGTGATTTTACAGTCTATCAATGTCATAATTGATAAAATAAGAATGAACAAGTATACCTCCTTGTCAACAGCTAATGCAGAGTATGCAATCAAGGCATTTTCACTTGATCCAAAATCAACCTCAAAGTCACTATAAATTAACATTCAAACAAAAAAAGTTTCAATTGTAATCAAAATTGAGGTCCAAAATTAATGAATTAAATAATTGACGAAAACTTCACAGAGAACATTATGCTTTATTGTGGTGATTAACAAAGATTGCAGTTTAAATCTCGATGTCATACCAGTTATATCATGTACCAGCCAAGTACCAGCAGTCTTTGTTCTATCCTTTACACATTATTGTACAACATTATTATTTTTTTTTTCTTTTGTGATTTCGTAGTTTAAAAAAACATTATTGTAAGTGAACAAAAGAGAGAGAGAGAGTACTGACCAACTAAAATCCCAATTGGAAGAAGCCCATCCATCTCTTAGAACTCAGGTGGTTTAAAGTTTTAGGCTGAGCGACCAGTAGGGACTAAGTAGTATAGACCTTCCGAGCTGTGCCGATTCTTCTTTTCTTATATTCTTCTATTTTGCTTGTGACCTGTGCTGCACGGGTGTGGCAATTCAACAATTTTCAACAAACCGGAAATGGGTGCAGCATATATGAATAAAAAAAATCAATATAATGAAACTTTGGCATACATTGAAATTTGAAATTGGATTTTGTCTCTATTTCAATTTAAACTTAAATGATGTACATCATAATAAGTCGGTTTTCAATACAAGTATGAATTAAAATACATCTAAGTAAGTCTACAACTTACCACAACACGGGTACAAATCAAAATACATCTATTTAGGTTTTCAATACAACTTACCTAGTATGAATTAATGTAGCAGAACATAGATAAAAGCCTAGAACATCTGAATAACGTAATCAGATTAATAATCACTGAATTTAAAACTAAAGTGGAGAATACAGTAACTAGGTTAACTAAAGAAAGAGTAACTTGTTTTCATAAATAAAATATAAAGAAAACGGTAACTAGATTAACTAAATAACACAGTAACTTGTTTTCATAAATAAAATTTAAAGAATACAATAACTTAATTTGGGCCAATTTACAAGTACAGAAACTTAATTTCATACTGTAATTTACAGTTTTAACTAGGTTAACTGAATAGAGAATACATATACAAAATACTATAACTAGCTCAAGTAAAAGTCAATAACTCAGTCAAATTACAAAATAGAGAGTGCAATATCAGTAATATACCTTGTTTCTGTGGAGCGGAGGGAGGTTGTCGTACGGAGGAGAGCGTTGGGGCTGGGGGGCTTGGGACCGTTGTGTAAAGGGCCAGGGAAGAGTAAGAGACGGGAGGAAGGGAAGAAACGAGAAAGCGGCTAGGGTTTAACCTTAATCCTCTCTCGTGATTTGATGGGTTCCCACTTAGAAGCCCACTCCGTGGGAAATAAACATTCTGGTCTCTGATTGAACCGACCCTAACTTCAAATAGACCGATTATTTCTTTTCATTCGGATGAGTGCTTCCAATTAAGTTTTTTTTTTGTTCTGTGTTTTATAGATTGATTCAACAAATTTTAAACATTTTTTCAAAATTTAAATTTAAAATAAATAATTATTAAATAATAATTGATCCAACTCATATATTTACAACAGAATTTCCAGCAGGTTCGTTTCTGAATTTTTATCGTGTTGCAGTTATTTTGAAACTTTTGACATCTTAGAACTTTTGCTTTTTATCTCCGTAAGGGCCAAGAGCTTTCGTTTTTGTTTCCCATTCTTTTGACCATGGGCGGAGCCATATAAATCCAGGGGCACAAGTGTTACCCCATGGAAAATTAAAAACTAATAGAATAAAAAGTAATAGATCCACTAAGTCATACCTTGAAAAATTTTTGTGTTACCTTCTGGAGTCTGGACTCTGAATTGGTCTTTGATTTATTAAAAATGCATGTTAAAAATTTTTTTATACCGATAAATTAATGAGTTTTAACCCGCTAAGATATTCAATCCGATTGGAGCTACATCCTGGAAAAATTTCTGGCTCCGCCCCTGCTTTTGACTTGGGTTTTTTTTCTCTTAAGTTAACAAAAAGACCTAAACCAGCATGAAGGTGGCCTTAAGAACAGGCAAAACTATCTTCTACGGCGTTGGAGATTTGGAGCCGATGCTGAATGCACATCAAAATGAAAATGGAGTTTCGAAAGCACGAAATCAAAATTCTCAATACATAATAACGGGATGCAGTTGCTACAACTATATCTCCCTTATTTCTTTCCAACGAAGCCTAGTTTTGTTATTAAGACAAACTCCTAGTCTCAGCAAAATCTAGGCCGCAAACACCTTGGCGCAATATATATCATACAGCACTTGAGCAAACTTCCCTAATCATGTCTTCGGAATGCCTCTGTTGTGCGCCACAACCATACCATGACACCATCAGCAATTCAATTTCTACAGCCTGACATTTTGACTACTCAACTTGCCACATATGACCTCAAAGAGTTCACAACCAGATAAACTAGGAACTATTTCCACATTAATAAACAGCAATAAACGGCATGAGTACAGATCCAATCCAAAGCCTTCCATCCTTCTCTTCAACCTCACTGACTGCCCGTACCACCTTGCCCTGACTGTCCTCCAATATTTCAAGCAATTTTCCATTCGGGGAGTACTTTAAGATAACAGCATGGAGCCGGCCTCCAATTTGCATCAGGTAATGGTACTTGATAGGGATAGGAAGCTTCATCAGAAACTTCCTTACTTGGAGCCATTGGCTCAACAAATGTGCGTAGATGGTACGCCGGCAATGGATAGCCACCCAGAATTCACCTTTCTCATTAGTTCTGACATTGTCTGGGAAACCGGGAAGAACTGCAAAGACATCAGTAGTGCCGGCTTTTTCTCCCTTCAACCAGTATCTACTTAGCCTGCATTCATGGTTTATAATTGAATTACTATGTCCATAATTGATCTATACCAGGCCCAAAAAACATGTGCACATGTACATCATTGGTATCTGGAACAGGAGACCTATCCTAAAGGATTCACATCTGTTGCCATACTTTTTTCTGGCACCATTCTGCCATAATTTTTTGTGTCATGGAGAGTACGATCCACAAAAAAAATCATCCCTATAACTAAAATCTGAACTGTATAAACAAAATAGGGCATTCAAAAACTACTGCGGTGAATGTGCCATAGTTTTTTATGGCAGCAGATACGGATCTCTAGCCTAACAACCTTTAAGTGGAAAAAGGATAAATTCATATCACAGCAGAATACAAGAGGCAAGAATTTGCAGTTTTAATGAAACAATAAGCTTAAGGTATATGGTATTCAAACCTGCCACGAGATCCTTCACAAAACACAAAGAATGAACCATCCTTGCTCATGGATACACCGTTCGGGAATTGGAGGTCCCTGAGGAGAACTATCGTTTCCTTTGTTTTTGGGTCATACTTCAAGAGCCGGCCTGAAGGATGAGCTGTGAAGACAAGCTGCATAAAGTGCCTGCAGAAATATGATTTCATACTGTTAGCAAGATATCTCAAGCTGAAAGAATAGGAATGGCAGATCATGCCAAAAGTCACCTTGTGTTTGAGTTTATTTTATTCATCTGTGCTGAAGCAGAGAATTTGTCCTTTAAGAGAGGCTTCTTTTCAATTTCACAATATGGGGTTAAAATTGAGGCTTACTGAGCTTAAGATGCAAGAAACGAAGTGAATTGATGTTCAATGAAGAACCAGAAGTTGATGAAGTCATATGGAATAAATTTGATTCCCATACTAAACAGCACAGAACTGGCATATTACTGTAATTGAGTGTTGTTTCTACAGAACTAGTAGTAGGAAGCACCGGACTAAGCTATAATTTGGAACTCATTTTATTTCAGAAATAGCTCAATTGGTGTTGCATCACAGGAAGAGGGTTTTTAACAGATTTCAATCCAAAATACAGCCAAAAATCAACACCCATCAAGCTGCTTCTTCAACCTCACCATATCGGCATATCCACACCCCCTCACCCCCCACAACCCAAAAAAAAAATCCACAGAGAAAATAAATAAATAAATGCACCAGAGAACTGAAAATAACTATGTTAATGAAAACAAAATTTTTTTATAAATAAAAGTAACCTTCTCTGGTACTTGGTGCTGCTGTCAGTGAAATAGATAACACCCTCCTCATCAATATCCAGATCATTAGTAAATTTGAGAGGCACACCTTCAGCTTCTGTGGTCAATTGAGTTGCGAGACCTCCTTCAGGTCCCACCTTTAACAACCCAAAATAGGCATCAGCAATGTACATGTCACCGGTCTTTTTGTCAAACCGGATACCTAGAGGCCGGCCACAGATATGCTCATGCTTCAAGTAGCTGAAGGCCGAGGGCTTGGGATCACACAACTCTGATCTGAGATTTGTAAAATATTTTGTTAATTTAGTGGTTTAAAAATCATCAGTATATATAGTGCAACTTGGTTCAATATAGCGACCTGAGGGCCAATTGTTAGAGATATAAAAGCTTTCTGTACCAGGTGCAAAGCGATGCATCGTATTTCTCATGTGTGGAGAGGCGAATTTGTGAGAAATGTCATATGATGTATTATCATATAGTAGTAGTTTTTCCTCTTCTAAACTTTATTTGGTTGTGCCCCAATGGCGGATGTAAGTATATGAAATGGGGGTCAATGTTCCCATTTATTTTTTTAATTATAGCTACTACATTAATAAAATTTGTATTAATATTATTTATATTTAATTACTATATGTATTTGAATTCCATAAGTTTCATATAATATTTCACTAATGAACCTCATTCTCTTGTTATTGTATTTTATAAATGTAGCAATTTCTTAAATTTCATAGAGATTGAATGTGAACTGAATTTTTCTCCTCTTACAAAAGTAACAAATAGATAATTAATCTTTGTAAATTTTTTGTAGGAGAAATATTTTACAAAATCATTTCTCTGTCCATTTTTTTATCTTATGTTGTTATTTTATTAGATTAATATTCAAATTATTTCAACTTTAAAATTTTGATCTAGAAAAAAAGTAATATTAATTATATTATGGTGCAATAATTTTGAAGCAAGTCAAATTATTAATACATATTGAGTTCTATTTTTTTATAATTTAATGAAATAGTTTTTTAGACATTTTAACTTTTGAACTAATTTGAACTATAAAAGTATAATAAGAGGGTTCAAATGCCTTAATTTTTTGTATCTCAATCATGCCTCTACTTTCTAAATTTCTAATAAGTCAAAATTTAAAATTTAAATATCAAAATAAAACTGTTAGATTTGATATATTATATTTTCTTATACATAAAAAACATTCATTTTCGCTTTCATTTTATGTAAATCAACAAGTTATATAATCAACATTTAGAAATTAATTATATTACTGCATTTTTTACAAGTTCTTGATGTCACACAAAATAATATTCATACTATTCAAACAACATAATTTTTAATCTATACAGAAATTATAGGACCTAGATCAAAACTAACAATTTTAATTATTTTGATATTTCAGTTTTTAATTTTGTGTTATTAGAAATTTAAAAAGTAGAGACACAAAAAAATAAAGTAGTTGCCTCAAGTATAATATTGTACAAATAAATGAATATATTGATGTATTATGATGTGATATTTTTAAATTTAGTATGATAATATAAATTAATATTATTTTTTTTATTGAATCTCATTTAAAAAATTTCTGGCTCTGATGTGCCCCAACCAAGTAGCAGTAATTGATACTTTTTTTTTATTTGTACTCAGTAGTGCTGCCAAGCCCACTTGTACTTTTTTATGCTCTGAACGCAAATGCCCATTCAAAGGTCGAAACAAAGAACCCCAGCAGAAAGAGTCCGCATCCTCTAAGCCTTGCCACGCAGAAGATTTTTATGGGGCGTTTGCAATTGATGAAGGCATGAATCTCAAAGTAGATGAAGGGCTCTCAGCCGCCGCACACTGCCACGCGTCAGAGGACGTCAATTCAGCAGAAAGGACTAGTTCTCCGGAAATATATGCTTCTAAAATAGAAGAGGGCTGATACAGTGACTTTATCTGCCCCTCTATTTCTCCTACATTATTAACGGATCTGAATTTACTATCATAATTGCTATGGGAGGATTCTGTTATGGGGCAAAGAAAACAACTAGATTTAATTTCAACTGATCAGATTTAGATAATAGAGGGTGGGGATTTTGTTTTTTATTTTGAGGAACTCACTTGCCATAGATCCAATAACATATAGGGCTGTCAATGACACTCTTTTGACCGTTTACCCGACCCGTATCGTATCCGATAAGATGAGATATGGGTAAAATTTATTTTTGTTAGGTCATCGGGTATGAGTATGGATAAGAAAAAAAAATTTTCGTTAATTTATCGGATATGGATATGGATAAGGGGTTTTCATTAGCCATTATCCATTGAGTAAATTATATAAATATAATATATATAAATATATATAAGTATAATTATTTTATATTTTTAATTTTATAGTTTTTTAATAATATATATATATAATAATTAGTATATATTTTTTATGACAATTGATATGAAAAAATTATATGTTTTTTATTATATCTAAAATATTAATTATTATTATACTTTATTAGTATATTTATTTAATGTTATTTATTTATCTAAATTATATTTTTTTATTGAATTATTTTTATTTTTATCCGTCATCTACCGTTATCTAACACTTTTAATGGATAAAAATAAAATATATAAGTAACAAAAATTATAATGAATATAAATAGAATATGAATATGAAAATAACTATCTGTACTCTATCTTATCTATTGACAGCCCTAATAACAGACCCTGTCATCACTAATATGATGGCGAATGTGAATCCCATCACTAACAAACGGACTCCACACGCATGTGACTTTTGGCGGATTTCTTTTCTTCTATTTTGGATAGATGGATAATCCCTTTCTTTTTGTGTGGTCACTAGTCTATACAGTTTTATTTTTTAAAAAAATAAGGAAAAAGGCTCTGTCCCCGTTACAAAGATTTTGTTTTTGTAACATAAAGAAACAAGATCATAGGTGAGATGAGAAGATGTACAGAAAAAGTTGATTCTCTGATTTGCTCTCTCTAGTATACATGCAAAAACAAAAATATTATTTGGATAAAAACCCATAAAAATATATAATTGTATTTACGCAGTCAAACACATTAACCGTATGCATCAATATGGATCCAAATGTGAGAAGAACTTAAAATCTGATTTATGCCAAATTACAGGAAAAAAAATAGAAGCCAATAAAGTCATATTAATGCGAACAAAAAAGTAAAAATTATTATCCACCGGGGAAGAATAATTATATGCAAAATTTGAAGAAACACACACCTATTTGGGGAGGTATAAGCAAAATCTTTCCAGGCAGAGCCGTCCCAGAAGAGGACCCGGCCGTCAGCGACGCCAGTGTAGGGCCCACGGCCAAGAGGATCAAATGCAACGCTCTCTGGTCCCTGGACCTGGTTCATGAACCGTATCTCCGCGTTCTGTAGCTTATTCTCCCTGTCCTTGGCCGTGGGGAGCTCTGACCAGTGAGAAAGCTCCACCGGAAACACCTCGAAACCCGGGAAATCCGCCATGGAGCTATGCTTGAATGGATCCGTGCCACAGTACACCGCTAGCGCCACTGCTAGAGCGCCTAGCACCAGCGTCAAAGCACCAGCCATTGGTTTGTCTCTCCCTCAAAGGCTCAAGCTCTTTGCGTCTCCTAGCGTGTGAAGTGGAGACAGATGTCAATGTTGTGATTGCGAGTTGATTGAAGTGCCTCTTAAACCTGCAACCTACCCAGAGGTAGCGACCTCTGCAATTAAATGCTATTTCAGAGTAAGTATATCAACCTACCTCGTGTACTTGCTCGTCTTCCAACTACCCCGCCTTTTTCTTCTTGTTGGGTTTGTTTGACATTGGGTGAAATAGCAAAAAAAAAAAAAAGTTAGAATAAAATAATTATTTTGATGAATTAATTTGTTAAATGAATTTTAGATTAGATAGAAGAGTATGAAAGAGTGTTAATTCGGTATATCAAATTATAGATGGTATATCGGATTAGTTCTCGTCGGAATAGTAATTATTATTTAATTATGTTGTATTATTATATTATATTATGATTATAATTTATTATTATATTAATATTATGATTATAATTTATTATTATATTAATATTATGATAATTATTTATTATTATTATTATATTAATATTATGATAATTATTTATTATTATTATTATTATATTATATTATAATAATTATTATTATTTTATTATATTATATTATATAATTATATTATGATTATAATTATAATTTTTCTTATTATATTATTATGATTACGACTATGATTATTATTATCATTAGTATGATTATTATTTTATTATATTATATTTTATTATTATATTATTAAAATTATGATTATTTATTATTATATTATTATGATTATAATTATAATTATATTTTATTATTATAATATTATGATTATGTTTATATTTCTATTACATTATTATGATTACCACTATGAATATTGTTATTTATTATGATTATGATTATGGATTATAATCATTATTTTATTATTATTATTATTATATTATAATTATTATTATTATCATCATCATCATTGTTAGTATCATAATTATTCATATTTTAACTATTCTGATTAACAACTGTCAAATGATATTTTCGCTCTTCCGAATAGTCAAGAATACCACTCGTCTACCACTCTTCCAAAAATATATTATTCTATTACTCTTCAAAATTACTACTCTTCCAAATCTATTCCTTGATTTACCAAATGAACCCGTTGTAAATATCACAATTCACACTTCAAATATAAAAGACTGAGAAACAAAGTATGTGGTTGTCATCTTAATCATAGCGTTTTATTTATAAATAATTTATAAATAATTAATTAGTTTAATATATAAAAAATTTATTAAAAAATATTTTATTTGTAAATTATTCACGAATAAAAAATAATATATATTATTTTAATTAGATTTTTTATTTTTTAATATATTTTAAATTTTTAATGTTTAATATATATTTTATTTATATTATATAAAACAAATTATTTTCAAATTTTTGACTTCACCGAACAATTCCCAAATCCCGAACTTGTTCCTATAATTGCGACTTGTGAGTTGTGAGATTCATTTAAATAAATAAAAAACACGTTGTAAACTTTAGTCGTTAAAATAATAAAAAATATTCGTTGAATATCTCAAATATTAATTATTAAATAAATAATTAACTATAATATCCGAAAAAGTGATAAGAAATTATCTTATGCCAGCTTTTTTTATTGACATCTGATATTGCAAACTTGTAGCATGCGGTTGTAGAATGAAACGGTTCTGTCCACTTCGTTGAAAATACAGGATCAAACGATTCAAACCAATATCACGAATCTACCTCTGTTACTTCTGTTCTGTCAATAAAACAGAGATTCGGTCAATAAAATACAGCTCCGGTCTGTTCACGCTAATTGAAGGGTGTATTACCTTGTTAAAAAAATATTTGGAAAGAGAGAGGCGACTGTTCTCCTCTGACTACGCAGTTTTTATTAATAATAATTATAATTAAATTAATATTATTAAAAATAAGAGTGAGAACCGTAAAATTTTAAATATACGAATGGCGGCCACACGCGATGCGTATGTGGATTTAAACGCGCTTTACATGCCGGTGGCACGTTTCATAAAAATAATGAAACGCGTCACTGGCAGTGACACATTTCGTCCAAACCCCGCGCAAGTGAGATGGAGAGGCGTTGCGCATTTTGTATATATAAAAAGCAAATGCGTCACTGACAGTGGCGCGCTGTCATTCGTATATTTGAAATTTTACGGTTCTCACTCTTATTTTTAATAATATTAATTTAATAATTATTATTATTACTAAAAACTGCTGCCTACCTATAATAGCCCTGTCACTTCTCAAGTAATTAAAGAGTTTGAAACTTAGCATTTAATCAGCTGTTAAATTAGATGTAAATTTTATCAATCATAATACACAAGATATAAACTCAAGTATTTTCGTTACAACTTTAAATTTTACTACTGACGAGATATAATTTAATTGTTAATATTATTCCCGACACCCCCAAACAAAAAAAAAATCACTAACAATAACATAATTGTCTAGAAGAATTTTTTATCTGAATTTTAAACCCACAATCTTCTACACATAAGATGTTACCTTTTACTACTAGATGAAAGGATTGCTTCGTTCTATTATTCGAGCATCTTTAATCGACGAATATATTAATTAAGGTGAGACCGTAACGAGAATATTTATAGCATCGTGCAATGCATCAAGGCTCTCTCCGACTTCGTCAAAGTTCATTAAATCTTAATCTAAAAAACATCCCCCCATAATTCAGGATGTACAACCCATACAGATCAATGCTATGCTGCACAACAGTAAAAGATACAAATCTCTTCAAGGAAGGTATGAAGAAATAGATGCCTTTGGACATGGATAAGATACCAATTCCGATCGGAATCAAGGAGCCAACACGGGTGCGTATACTCTACCCTATAAAATAACTTTCCGCGAAATTCAGATATAAATAGATATTCAAGACTTCATGTTCACGATCTCTCATCCATCATTCATCAAGTTAAGAATAGATATAACTTTTATCTAAGCATATAAAATTGCTCATGTCATCCAATTAACCTGTAGGAATTACAAGCAAATCGGGTCGGATTTCAAGGTGCCTGATTTCTAGCCATTTGGGTCGAGTTTTGGATCGGATATAATTCAGACCAATTTAACTTCCAAAACGGATCGGATATGATTAGACCGGGTCCGTTGGATGAGGTAAAATTTTTACCATCTCTATTGTCAACAAATGGTTCTACAGTGTTAGCTACTGTCACAGATTTAAGTAGGGATGTTAATGGGTCGGACTCGGGTCAGGTCACATTATTTTATTATTTTTCTTGATTCGATTCGAATCCGATCCGTTTAAATTCGGATCAATTTTTTTTATTCATATCAGACCCGACCCGACTCGTGTAAAATAATTAAATATTTATTAATTATTTTGTACATAATTTTAAGCAATTAAATAATGATTAATTTATAATTAATCTTAATTAGCATATAATTAGTATACATTTAAGCTTTAATTAGTAATAAATCATAAAATTACTTTTAAAATATAATTAATCTGGTCGGGTCAGATTGACCCGAACACGACCCGACCTAATTCGGATAAAAAAAAATAAATCTATATCCAATTCATTTATTTTCAAATTATGTTGATCGGATCGGATCGAATTAACTGATCAGGTCAGATAAATAATTCACACCTCTAGATTTAAGCCTCCCAATTTCTGTTGCGTCCTTCTAATTTTGTATAAAAAAAGAAAATTTCATCTTATAAATTACTGCATAACGAAAAGGAGAATCCAAAGAATCGTTTTTTATCCTTCCCTTTTCTTTTTGAAAGTTTGAGGGGTGTCAATGTGACCATGTGTGTGTTACGGGCAGATTGAGATATTTTTATTATTATATTTTTTAATTATTTTTATCCATATTTTATCTTTATTTAGTAAAATTAGACTTACACATATTTTTTTTTACCATTAAAATAATATTAATATTTTAAAATAGTATTTTTTTTAATTATTTGTACCTGTATCTTATCTTTATTTATTAAAATTAGACTTACACATATTTTATTTTTACAAAATGTTAATGGGTATTAACAAATAATATTAATATCTTAATTAGTTTTATCATTATTTATAAAAAAACATTCAAACTAATTTCTTTCATATAAATAATCTTTATTTTACTAATATAAAATTAAAATATAAATTAAATTAAATAATTTCAACCTTCTATATTGAAAAAAGGAGAAAATTTAATTTACAGGATTCAAATCAGTTAATATTGTATTAGAAAAAGAAGATAATTATAATATATTTTTTTAATAATTTATTCTTTACGGTAATGGATATGAAATGATATTTATCCATATCCATACTCATTTACTTAATATTTTTTTATCTATATCTATATCAATTAACAGAAAAAATATTTATCTATGTCCATCTTATTGAATACGAAAAATATCATTGACGGGTCTAAGTGTGTTTAATTCATCCGTTGTTCTCCTTAGTGCGAAGTTATTAAATGGGAACAGTGAATGTAATTGAACCTTATTGACACAATAAATGAAGAAAAAGAGTACAACAGTAGTACAATACCACAAATCACTGGTCCCTGGTGCCACAACACTGAAGTAAATGTTTTAATCAATGCCCATATAATTGGTGAGTTTCATCTGGACCGGATAGTCTTAATTTCTGGTTTGGGGCAACCAAATAAACCAAGGGCCATGTACAGTACTCTAAGTGCAAGTGTCTTTATTGATAGCTCAGAGGTTGGTTTTCTTGTTTGCTTAATTTGACCATCTACAAAGGAACTCTATATCTACAATTTGAATTTAGAACTCGATTTTCACTCCAGATTAAATGTTGCAAGTTTTATTTATAGTACGTGACTAGCTTAGGTCATCACGATTTAAATTTTGTTTAAACTTGACTCATTTTTAGGTGTGAAATCAGAAACGATCAATACGGAGGTGCGGGTCAAGAAAATAGAGTGCTTGAGTCAAGAAAAATTCTATTTTTTACTACACCAAAAAAAACTTTAGTTTTCAGTGGATTAAGAAAGCGCTCGAACGTCAACTGACAACAAACCGGAGGGGAGTTGCAAAACTGTGCTTTCCATGTGTAACAATGATCTAATAATATGAAAAAAATTGCATCAAGGTCTAATGAAAAAATAGCCATTGAATAGACTTATCTAACTCGAGTCCGATCAAATCATTTAAAATTTAAATAATGCGAAAACATGACAAGTAAAATAGTAACAAGTCCTTCGGAAATAAAAAAAAGGAGATTGCTATGATTGATGTTAATCGTTATTTGTTCAAGGAAATATGTTCCTAAGGATGGTTGTGCTTACACTTATGAGTAAATATTATCTACAGTACTGTAAGTTTACGATGGACAGTTAATATATAAGGAAAAAGAGGAAATTAGAAGATAGGATGATAAGCAACACTTGAAATTTATGGGACCCATTTTAAAATAAAGAAACGGACAAGACTATAAATTTTACCATACTTTAAAAGATGTGAATTTCACACTCACAAAAGTACAATAGGAGGTTTTAGATGAAAATTGTAGCACTCATCCAAAGTTTCTTCATTTTTCAAAAGATCAACATTATCTGACCCAATTGTCTAGAGCTTTTGATAAAGGAAAATTGGATATGCACGATGAAAATTTGACTAATTGCAAATTTTCTGATTATTTATTAAAATTATAGTATGTACCCATTAAAAATCACTTAATTTGTTATTTATTCATAGGATGAATTATCCTCAATAAATTAATTTTAAAATTTAATAAAAAGAATATGATCAAGCTAATCCTCTCGCTTAATGCACTTCTTTGTTATGTAAATTTTTCTTTACTATTAAATTATTAATTTAAGAGACTCCTCCACCCTTTTATATTTGACACGCTATAATACAATATCATTATAAAAGTATGTTAAGAAAACACATACATCAGTTTTTAAGGAAAATATTATTCTGATAATAAACAAATAATATTAGAATGATTATCATATCTAGTCAGTATTATAAAAAAATAAGCATGGAACAAATAACGGAGAGACAAATGAAAAGAGAGAGAGGGGCGATAAGGGAGAGAAATTTAGTTTTAAATTTATGATATATGAGTCAAAAAAAATAGAAAATCAATCGTTCTTGAAAATAAATAAAAAAGAAGAACAAGAAAATTAGATGAGAGGGTAGTTTGATCATATAATTTTTCTTATCAAATATTAATGTTGATCTAATGAAAATAATTTATTCTTTAAATAAATAACAAGTCGAATAAGTTTTCAATGAGTAGATACTCAAAGAATTGATGAGAAATTAAAAATTAACTAAATTTTCATGGATACATATTTAATTTCTCTTTAATAGAAGACGGCTGGCCTAAAAAAACTGACCTGATCCTATTAACACTGACACACTACAGAACTACTGATCAAATGTTGACATGAGGCCAAAACTTCTGGGCTGCGTTAATGGCATGTAATATCTAAATCGAAGTAATTCAATTAATTAATGCATTGAATGCGATACACAGAATTTGTTAGTTGAATACATATTAATTATAGACTGCTAAGACAGGCATCTAGCAATTACTCTTGCTACCCAAATATATACAAAGCATGACAGACATTGCATATGTCAACAAAAGTAAAATTATAGTTCACTTTCACATACTACACGATCCATCCTGTTTGGCATACTTATATGATTAAACAACTCAAGAAAAAAATGCATAGTAAAATAATGATGATAATAATAATGATACTAATAATGATGATAATAATAAAAATAATAATCATAATAGTAATAATAATAATAATAATAATAATATAATAAAAAATAATCATAAACATAATAAATAATAATATTCATAGTTGTAATCATAGTAATATAATAAAAATATAAACATAATCATAATATAGTAATATAATAATAATTGTTATAATTATAATCATAATTATAATAATATAATAAAAATAAATAAACATAATTTTAATAATATAATAATAAAATTATCATTATAATCATAATCGTAATAATATAATAATAATAAATAATCATAATTTTAATAATATAATACAACATAATTAAATAATAGTCATAATCATAATCATGATAATAATAATTATAGTCATAATCATAATAATATAACCATAATCATAATCATAATAATATAATAATAAAAAATTATAATCATATTCATGTTCATAATAATTATAAATAATTATAATCATAATAATATAATCATAATAAATCATAATATAATAATATAATACAACATAATAAAATAATAATAATAATAATAATAATAAGTAATAATTATCATAGACATAATCATCATAATATAATAATAATATAATCATAATTAAAATATAATAATAATAAATAATCATCATTATAATAATATAATTATAATCATAACATAATATAATAATAAATAATCATGATCATAATAATATAATAATAAAATAATCATATTTATATTCATAATATAATAATATAATACTAAAATTATATTTATTATAATATAATAATACTAATAGTGATGATAATATAATAATCATAATTTAATAATCATAATATAATGATAATAATAATAATAATAATATATCATAATTATAATATAATAATAAATTATAATTATAATCATAATCATAATATAATTAAACAATAATCGCTATTCCGACGAGAGCTAATCCGGTATTCCACCTATTAGTTGGTATACCAGATTAGCATTCTTCTGCACTCTTCTACTTAGTCTAAAATTCATTTGGCAAATTAATTCTTCAGAATAGCAATTATATTCCTACTTTTTGTTATTCCATGGAGTGCCAAACAAACCTTAAGGAATATTAAAATGAATTATACAATCATGCTGAAGATTTTTTGAGGTCCTTCTCAAGGATAATATTATCAGTAGAACAAAACAACAACAAAGTCTTTAATCCCAAATAAATTAAGAAAAACCACAAATAAAATTCAATCCGAAAACATAGATCAAAGATCTCAAATGTAAAAAAAAAAAGCAATGATAGTAATAGTAGCAATTATACTAATAATGAGAATAATTAAAATGCGAATGATGATGATAACAATGACAATAATAATAATGATAATAATAATAATTTCAATAATAATGATCATACTAAATCTATACTATAAAATATATTTTGAAATTCTAAATTCTAAAGTTCTAAAATCCTGAAAATTCTAAGGATAGTATTATCAGTACCGTGCAAATTTAGGGAGGAAATATGAGGCAAAATTACATGAAATTGAGGCATGTCCATAGTAAAAAAAAAAAGAAGCAATGAAATGACCATAGAAAAGGGGTTTGCACACAGATTCTCAAAAATCAGATATAAGACCTAGAAAGAAAGACGAAGGAAGCATGTGCAAGTTTGTTGGGACTGGGAGTTATGTTCAATTGACAATGCTTGTGATTTCTTGTGTTAAGAATCTTATATGCATGGTCTAAAATATACCCTGGATGTAGCCTGAGTTGGTTGGTGATTAAAACAGGAGGGAACTGGTGGTACCACTAGCCAAACACTTCTCCTGGTTGTTCGCTAATGCAGGAGGAACAGACAGGAAGTGAGTGCAAGATGAAAAGGAAGAAATGGAATATAGAAATGCCAGTTGCCGGTTTATTTTATTGGCTGTATCACTTCTAAGAAGGAAAAGCAAAGATTCCATTGATAAAAGCTGGAACAGGTCTTTTGATTGCTATTGGCTCAGTACAACCCGGTATGGATCATGGAATCTTATCCTGTCAGTTTCTCTTGTATATCTTTTATAAGCCACTAGCACAATGATAATCAGTGGGTGTATCTAAATCCTCTCAAGTAGAGGATGTTTAGTGGTAAACCCTTACGCATGAGCAATGATGATTTGAGTGTCATTTCATCAGAGATCATCAAAATTATATGATAATTTTAGCGGTTTAAATTTAATAGTCTTTGATGAAATATTAAATGACATTTAAATTGTATGATACTTATAATATAAATAGTTTATAAATTCATAAATATGTTTTTATTTTTTTTCTATTTTTTCTATTTTTTATAATTTTTTATAAAATTTGGTTGTCAAATTTGTTTAAAACATAGTCGTGACAGGCATCCCCAGTTCCTCACCCAGTGTAATATTTAGGCCAGAGAGAAGCTGCATATTTTTTTTATTTTGGTAAATAAAAAAAATAGGAAACTGATAAGAGTGCATTGATTTTGTGCCTAACTAACCTGGGCCGAGTTTGAAACTCGGTCCTATTTTTTTTACGTTTATGTGTTATATTAAAAATAAAACAGGACAATAGATTATTCTAAAATATTATAACAAGAATTAAAATAAATTTGTATAAAACCAAATATAAGCATGAATAATACATTATTCTAAAATAGTGTCAAATAAATTAAAATATTATAACAACAATTAAAATCTAATTGTTCTAATAAATATAATAATAAAATATAAACATGCTTCTAATCTAAATCATGTTCTGCTGGAGCGAGCTCGACCTCGAGTTGGTAATCTGTTGATATGGCCTTTCATTTCATCCATAACCATTAGAATGTATATCTTCATTCTCCTTTCTTTGTTGATTTTTGCTGAATCAGGCCTAATGATCGGACCGTTGTACATTGATTAATTTTGTTTATTGTCATAACTACGCCAATGACCAGACCATGTGTTATTGTAGTACTGAATGCTATAATATGAACTAACGTACTGAGTGTAATTCAGCCTTCCGAATGAACAAACGGCAAGCAAGTGGTCACATGGGATTCAGGTCAATTACGGTTTCTGACACCAACAATTACCAATTTCCGTCATCGCTAATTCAACCTCATATTTTATTTCACCATTTTGTCCCTATTATTTCAAATAGAAATTACATAATTCAACCTCATAATTCAACAATTATTGCTTAAAATTTGAAGTTAAATAAAAATTATATAAGTATAGAATATTACCGTCTCAACAAGTCCATTTTTATTATAAACGTCGTAGTTGTTGATACCCCAATCAGTGGTATGACATCATAAGTTTTTCCCTTATCACCGTGATGTTTTATCAGTTCGGTGACCTTTTGGGAGAACACCAGTCCCTTATGTCTTGCAGCTTGTTTGAAAAGAGCATTTACTCTTTTCATATGGCAATCCATATATACATTTTGTGCAATGTGTTGAGTACAATAGCGGTGAACAAACTCGTCTGTTGATTTCTGCTATCCAAAATTTGATTTCTCAAATACTGTCCTTAATTGGTTTTATGCAGTGGTTGCGTAAAGACTGAATAAATTCTTAACAATTAACATAAAATATATAATTTTTAAGATAAAACCCTAATCGCACATGATATATAATTGAGGCTTATCACCACACACCATAAATAGTTTACCAACATACCGACCCGATAAAAATCCAACATCGATAGTTAAGACTGGACGTAAGTAGGACCATTCTGCAATGCACAGACCAAATGTTCATACAACACGATAAAAAATTTCAACACCGAACTTTGTTGAGGACGCCGTCTTTATGATGTATTTTGTGACATATGTGAAATTTTGTATGGCTGCTAGTAGAGACGAAAGTATCTCGTGTGACATCTCCCAACTACCAAAAAGGTCTGTAATTACCAGTTTTCTTCCTCTTCATAATTTATTATAACTCGATTGTACTGTGAGGAATTTTTATTTAATTAAATCCCTTGCTTATTTGATTGTAATTTTTAAGTTCTCTCTCAACCGATTCTTAACGATATTTGCTATCATTCTAGAAGTCATCTAACTGTGGTCCGCTCTAGTAGCACTGCCAAAATAAAAATGTTCGAACGGATTTATTCTAATATCCCAAATATCCATTATATTGGGCGTGACATACATCCTCCATGAACAATTAGAATCTTTACATTTCATCACTAACTTTGATTTGTTGCTATTTGTGACCTCCAATTCTATATTCCGTTGAACATGAAAATCAGTGATTTTCAATTTCAACTCTGATTTTGTACTGAATTGCTGACCGATACCAAATTGTTCATCAATTCTAGATGGTTTGCGAAAATAAAGGTCGTCTGCATACGACATTGGCATATTATCAGTAAATTATGCACACGGGTGCTTTATTCCCCGATTGATGAAAGGAACAGACATTTGCCACTCTTTCACTATTTCTTCGACATCTATCACATTCTCAATTTTATTCATATTTATATCTGTGTATCATGGATGACATCCTCCTCGACATTCAGGTGACATTCTTCCTCTTCCTCATTCAAATCCACATCCACATCAACATTTTGTACCTGAACACATGATGGTGGCTGATTCCGAGCTCAGGAGTGGGTTCTTTTCTCAGCCATTACTGGGTTACTATTTTCAGGAATACTAGTCGGATTGTAATCAGAACTGGATATTAGTTCATATTCAACTACTAGCTCCAGTATTTTATACCCGGATAATTGATACAGAGATGTTTTAATCATTCCCTAAATTTCATCAGAAACAACCTCAAATAAACTATAAAAAAAATCACTTGAACTTGCTTAGACAGTGTTGATCCGTGCACTAATGTTGATGTTGAATTGGCTACGGAGCAGCTCCAAACTAGTATGAATCTGCATCTTCAAGTCACGAAGATTGATTGTCTCGTCGGTAGAAAATATGCATGCAGCACAAATGTTATAACCCACGATGGTTAAGTGTTCAGAATTTGACCTCCGTGATGCACATTGATCAGAAATATTTTCGTCTCTACAGTATGAACGATAAACCCTATTGTTAGTGTATTTTAATTTTACAGTAAAAATTAATAGTTCAAATAGAAAAATAAATTACAATGTTGATGAGACGAGAGTGGTGAATACGGATCGGCTCTGGATCTGTCGAAAAATAAACTTTCAGTTGGAAGCTCTTACAACAGTAATAATGACGATTTTGAAGAAATTGTTGGCTGAAATAAGATGAAGGAGAAAGATATTGGGTGTGCTATATAATAGCAGAAAGCTGAGACTGAGTTTAAAACTTTGTCCCAGATGTCTGGACTGAGATTTAAACTGTCTCAGCTTTCTGCAATTTTCAAATACACACAAACGTAAAAAAAAAACTGAAACCGAGTTTCAAACTCGGTCCAAACACCTGAGAATGAGTTTCAAACTCAATCCATGCTAAATTAGCTCAAAAACGACACAATTTTTTCAGTTTCCTATTTTTTTTCATTTATCAAAATAAAATAAAATAAAATCTGCGAGCCTGCGATGTTTTGCCATGGAAATTAAAATCAAACAGTCCGATTTGACTAGGCGTCGGAACTGATCTTTAAATTGACCTCTTTGGAAAGCACACAGACTCAGTAGCGAAGCTTCAATTGGATTGTAGATGGGGCCACTGACCTAGCATGCCACCTATTAGAGCTAAATCTTCAACTTTTCTTATATTGGAAAAAAAATAATTTGTACACTTATAGAGTAAGAGAGGGAGCCAGTCTTTGATTTATTATTAATAAATACATATTATTTATTCTAACTATATTAACTTTTCAATCTAGGGGGGGCACAGCCCAATTTTGATCAAGGAAGCTCTGCCACTGCACAGACTCACAGAGTGTCAGAATATCAACTCTCAACTGGTCATCATCTCGGTCTTGTCACAAGAGAGCGTTGAAAGGAGAAGTGTTTTTGTTAAGCTTGATCATTCAGTAAAGAGTGAAGTGTTCATTTTGGTTTTAGTCACACTCACATGTCACAACACATAGTATTCATTAGGAGTTATTACTACTTGACCCTATTTAAGCTAAGACCTCGTACAGTAGTGATATATTTTGGTTATTGGCGAAATAATAAAATTTTGATGTGTAAAATATCCTTCCATCAACCCTTCTTATGGCTTTAATTCGTCAATCTGTCCTGTAATATCTAGATGTTTAAATATCCCTCCCAATCAACTAAGTGTGTTTTCTCCCCATGCATCACAATCAATCATGCTAAAACCAAACTAATGAAAACCATCAATATACAATCATAACAAATTTATTCAAATACCAATTAGCACTTATTATCCCTACATGGACCCAGGATTAATACAGATGAAAACATCAATATCCCAATCACAGACTTTGAATTTTAGACCAAGGGATATGATGCCAACAGGGCAATCCCACACAAGCCCGAGTCATCATCTATTTCACGCTTCATCCGCACATAGCCTTCCTCTCCCCAATTGGCACCCCACGAATTTTTAACAATCCAATACTTGTCTTCGCCATCAGTACCATACCCGACAATGGTAACCCCATGATTCAGTTCTGTATCACATGGACCACTGAAAACACCGTTTGAGTAAAACTGGAATGCAAAGCTACTGGCATCAATACCTACTGAAACCGGCTGTGAGGCCACAGCCTGAAGCAGGCTCTGCTCATTTTCTGTCACGTTGCCGTATCCTTGGATGGTTGCAACATGGTGTTCTATCTTTGCAGTATTGCAGTCTTCCTGCTGGCCCCTATATGGGTAGTCTGACTCCAATGTGAGGCCACCATTCTTGCGAATGAAGTCATAGGCATCTGTCATGAAACCACCGAAGCAGCCATTGTTGCCACCCTCAATATCACAGTCTATCAACTCCTGCTCAGAGAGAGAAACCAGATGGCCGGTCTTGATCTGAGTAATTCCTTCCATGGCCGCCACTGCTGAGAATGCCCAGCAAGCCCCTAGAAATCAATGAAACAACAATAATGTAAGAATTTGTTTGTAAAGGCTGAAAGGATAATTAGTAAAAAAATAATAAGGGGGTGAATTAAATTACCGCATCGGCCTTGATCTCTCACCTCTGTCACTGCTCCGTTCTTTCTCCAGTCGATATTCGGAGGAACATCCTCTAGCATTTCACGGGCTCGCTCAGAAAGCTCTTGATTTTGGCTTATGTCCTGAGCAAAGTATTTCACTTATTACAATTATCAACATAATCTTGAGAAATCTACTCTGTAAATCTGTAGGTTGATGTTCACAAAACATAATTATGATGAAAAATATGTTGGATTAGAGAGTGATGATTCAATCTGGAAAAAGATCTGAAAACAAGAAAGTCGTATTATTTGATACCAGTAATGGAACACGGCTAGTGGGGCCCTTGATACCCATGTACTGTTCCCTAAATTCGAGGTTTGTGAGATCAGCAAACTTATTGTCAGTGAGCTTGTATCCTTTATTAACAGAATTGAATGCCTCAATGAGTTCAACATTAGCCTTATATATCTGGTATCGCTTTTCTCTCTGGTAGGAGTCATTGTTCGCGCGGCCATACTTTACCATCCACTTTTTATACCGCTCTCTCATAGGATCATTCTCATCTTCACAGGAGCTGGGTCTGGTATTTGCGAAGACAAATAGAAAAATTAAGCAGGTGATCAGTGGCCGTTTGGAGCCCATTTTCTCTGTATGTTTAGGAGAAGCTAGGGAAGAATGAGAATAAATAAAACACTCACGAAGCTATTGAAATAAGATAGAAGGAACAAGGAAGTTATTTCGTATGAGAAATAGTTCGTTGTCACACAACTGGCATGAGCAACAGTGTAGGATTCCCAAAAGTTAAGGAGCTTTTCCAAGTAGGCACAAACACACTATATATGTTGGTTTCTAACTAGGTACAAAAGGGGTTTCCAGTGTCAGACGAAATATTTCCCTCAAACAAGCCTCCGTGCTAACAGAATTCAGATCTTAACATATACTGTGTGAAGTGCGAACAGGTGCAAGTAGCATGCAACTACTGCCCTGTACGATAGTACCATATGAATAGATAAACAGAAAACAGATAAGAGGATCTGTTCATTTGCAAGGAATAGGCTTGAGAAATTAATTTCAACGGAAATTGTTTGTTTTATGAAGGAAAAATGAAAAGAATCACTTGTTCATTTGTACGATAAATAAAACACATTTTCTTTTCCACTCATCCACTTTGATGGAAAAGAAATGTAAATAACTTGTTAGACCTTGATGCAATTTATTTTTTCATTAGACCTTAATGCAATTTATTTTTTCATATTATTAGATCATTGTTACACATGGAAAGCACAGTTTTGCAACTTCCCTCCGGTTCTTCTTTTTGAGTTGATGTTAGAAAAATGATATCCTTGATGAATTCCATATTTTTATAAGCTTTTACTTTTTCTTTTCCTTTTTCGATTGACTTGATATACTTGTTAAAATTGAATTAAACACTTGGTACCAACAACAGTACCAGTAAAATAATACTTTCAGCATATAACCTGTAGTACTTGATCAAAACTCAATTTCCCAGAAAGGAAAAGAAAAAAAAAACTCTGCCAAGTTTTCAAAAAACAAAATGAAAAAGAAAATCTCGTCTCATCCTGAGTGTCAGTGTGCAGTCCCATTATAAAAAATGATAAAGAATGCACATTTACATCCAATTATAAAAGAAACACCCGCTTAACATCTTCTTAACTTGGCGTAAAAGAGATGCAAGTACACTACAACCATAAAACGATGTTTGCCATTTTGGTCAATGGACACAGTTACACATCCAAACCAATGCTAAACAGCTTTGCCAGGATGCATGCCGCTGGGCACCGAGATGAACCAGTGAGCCGACTCACTGGCAAAAAATTACAGGTACCATGCAGAACACATAAGTGCAACCGCAAACCCACCTTGTAACCTAATTTTGCTTCTCACAATATTTGACTTAAAACCCTCCAATCACCTGAATTATGCCCACTCTTAGCTATTGGGCTTCACCGGGTAACACCAGCCAATGCATATTTCTCATCGCACCATATCTACATATATTGCATTCCACATGTTTCCAATACATCTGCCAAGCAAACTATGAGACATTGACCAAATTATTTAACTGCATTGCCTCATATACTAAATAAATTCGAAGATTATCCTAATAAATTAGATGTGAAAAAAAATATCTAATAAAGTACCCATCTCTCTTTGCATCCAGCTTCGATCTTGTCACTTTCTGCCAGAAGCACAATATAAATGGTTCATATAAGGATCCAGAAACAGTTGAGCCCGCATACTCTAGAGCACACATGTGGGGTATTTGCCCGCGCAAATCTGATTCGTCGGTTGTAGCTACCCCCACCACCTGTTCATACCCGGTGATGGGACCCTAACCGCTAAATACCAGAAAAGAAAACAACAAACCCACATAGGAAAAAATACCTTTAAAGAACCAGAATATGATGTTAAGTACTTCAGGGAATGTGACTTCGAAAGAGTTCATATACAGGTTCAGAAAACCATCTTTTTTGACATTGGAACATGCATGTAAATAATTCTGTTTTTTTTTCCTTTCCCCTGCGTATACTAGCATATGCCATCCTTATTATACAGCATAGCACTTCTTTGCTTAAATCCCAAATGGTCGCGTTTCGGCAAGAACAAAGGCCAACAGGAGAAGCAATGTTACCTTTTAACCCTTAGCTTTCTCCTTATTGTTTTTGTATCAGCAAATTCTTTCAAAATCCTCTCCAACATATGTATGATGCTCAATCCTTTCAAAATTCTCTCCAGCATATGTATGACGTTCAATCCTTTCAAAAAAAATTTCCAATTGAAATTCTACAATTTTTGCATACAACTTTAAAAATAGATAATCCGAAAACGGACTTCTTTTCAACTGATTCATACCCGACTTCAAGTGCTAAGAAAATTGATGAAAATTCCAAAATGAAGACTTTGTTAATTCAAAAAAGGAAAAGTAAATAAATTTGAATAAAACGTTAACAAAAATAAACATTTTTTTATTATTTTCTGCTTACATTATTTTCAGGAACTATACCATTTTGTTCAACTATTTTGTAACGCTAAGTTGTCCATATATCCACTAGGACACCCTGAGACATGTACCCTCTATATATGATTCCTTGCAGAATACTCCAAGGTGAAACTAAACTCATTCTCTATGTTAAAACAATTGTCTCATCAATTTCACCATTGCTAATTTTAACAGCATCATCAATTTTGCTATTGCTAAGTTTAACACAAGTTCTAAATTTCACAATGTCTTGCAAAGTTGCTTGGAATTCATCATGCCTACTTGATTTCTGAAAGTTGAACAAGGCACCATAATCATCTAAGCCCTTCCTTGATGTAGCCATGCTCTCCAGTACTTGCTTGAGGTCCTGCATAATGAGGTACATAAGGAGATGAGAAACAACAAAATTATCAAGAGTCCATAAATGACTACACCATATGAAGTATTGGTCAACCTTCCAGACACCATGCATGACCTGGGTTGGTATGGGAACAAAGATTAACAAATCCCATACCCTTTTTTCCCTTTTCTTTTGGCTGAAAGTTACACAATGGCACATACCATGCTCCTTTACAAAGACCTTAACTACAGGTCCTCACAACTTTGAGCATAAAAAGAATTAACACCCTGCAATATCAGACAGCTCTTCACTACTTAAAATTGTAGGCAGATACTTGGCACTGTCAGTCCACATGCTCAAATGTTCATGCATCATAGGCATACCAATTTGTTTGCCAATAGGAAAAGATTAAGCAGTAGAGAGAATTATTGGTATTCCTGATTATCAATTAGATTTACCATAGGTGATGATAAGATGCTAATGACTTCATATTTGTGGTCCTCAACATAATTTCATATTGGATCATGAGCAATTTGAACCATGCATGAATAGATAACTAAATTTAAAGCAATCACTAATCAGCACAGAACACAACCCCACACAAAACCTTATTGTCAATTTAAAGTTGCAAGCATACCTCCAACATGATCTGATCAAATGTCGGTACACCAACCTGACCAACAGTAAAAGATCCCAGTAAATTTCCCATCAAAGCCGCATCTGGCACTGTCAAACCCCACAATAAACCCACAACGAAACCACCAAAGAAGCTATCCCCTGCCCCAGTAGGGTCCACCTGATATGCAGGAAAAGGAGCAACATGCAACTCACCATCTCTCCAATAAATCCTACATCCTTTCTTCCCTTCTGTCACAACCACACAACACCATTTGCGTGCTTCCTCTATATCCACAAAAGATGCCTCATCTGATGACATTTTGAGAAAACCAATTCGAGGAAGGAGGTTAAAAAATGGAGTTGATCTGAGAGGAACTAAACCAACAGTGCCATCAACTGGATCAAAGGAGCGAATCAATCCTTGAACGTCCACAAAGACAACTCGACAGCGTTCAATCATCAGCTGGAGGGTTTCAATTGGTATCTCCCCAGCTACACCCACCGCAAGGCCAAATTCGAACCTCTCCTCCAATTCGGCGAGATCCGATGAGTAGATCGGCTCGCATGCATGTACTCGCTTCAAAACACGGTCGCCATAATACCCGGCACAGGAGAGCGAGACAGGGAAGTGCGCATCGAAAAGAGTGGTGAGAGAAGAGGCGGAGATGAGGGGAGGGTGCGAGACAGAGTAGGAGAAATCGGCGCCAACTTTGGAGATGTAGCGATTAGGGGAAAGGGAGAGGGAGTCGAGAACGTTGGAGATGAAGGCCGCGGCGCCGCCGAGGGTCCGGATGGTGCGACCATCGCGATGGAGCACGTCGTGGCAGTAGTTCCCGACCACTAGGCTGCGGGAGATGGGGTCGCGATCGCAATCTCTTGCGAGAACCATCGAGTTGCGTGAAAATGGGGAGGAGGAGGAGATGATCCCATTTTTACTAGCGGGAAAAAGCGGCAGGCGTAAAAAAGGAACCAGGAACTGATTCGCCTCGCATCGCGGCGTCGACTAGTAAGCTGTGCCTCCGGGCAGTGATGACTGCTGAGCTGCTTGATTTTGATTTTCTGTGGCTTCAATCGACGCGAATCTTTTGAGTAGTGGTAAAATGTTAAGGATTATACGAGGATAGCTGGATAGATTTCCAAAGTGTGAGCAAATCTCTTTGCAGTGACACGTTCTATAATATCTCATTTGTAAACGCTGCAGATGGTTTGAATGTATGTGAGCATCCCACTATTGTTGTAGAATGTTGACTACTGGGGTGGCAACATGGCACAGAAATTAACGAAGGAATTTAATGAGGTGACTGTTCGATCAAGACATCGCAGTGATTTTTTAAAATAATAATATAATTAATTATATTTTTAATTATAAATATAATTAAAATTTTAATAATACGAATGACAACGCATTGACAGTGATGTTTTGCAAAGCACATTTTATTATAAATTTTCAAATTTATGCATCCATTTTTCTACTATCAGTGAGGGAATGTCACTCCGCTGACGTTGATAGAGAAAGTAATTGAAATATTAAAAAATGAAAGACGTCAGTAAAGTTTTTATATAAACGTATCAGTATAACTGACGCGTTTGTAAAAAGTTACTGTCAGTGATGTGTTATCATTTTATTATTAAAATTTTAATTAAATAATATTTATTATTAAAAATATAATTAGTTACATTATTATTTTAAAAAATCATGAAGACATCGGGTTTCAATCAGGAAAAAAATTGACTCTGTACGATTTCGTCTGGTCATTCTATTGTTTGATCTTGCTCGGTTGATTTTGTTAAATTTCAGCCGACAAAAGAAAAGGAAGGGATGTTAACGAAATTAGCTCTTTTATTATATTAAAAATTTAAGAAATATTGCAAATTATTGAGTTTTTTCTACTTAAAAGATGTGCATATGTAAATTAAATGATTTTTGCGGTTACTTTTATCATAGATCAAGTCAAAGATGGTTGCAGAATTTTGGTCAGAGAATTAGTAATCAGATTCAATTATTTATCAGATTCAAATTCATTAACTAATTAGATATTAAATAAACCTATTAGTATAATATTTTTTATTAAAAATAATAAAAATAAAACTCAAAATAATAAATAATCATAACGATGAAGAAAACTTTTCTCTATGAGACTTCATATTTTAAAAATTTTGTATAATTTTTTTCATTATCTACGATATTAAATTTTTTTTCTCAATGAGAAATAATCAGACAATTCAAGAAGGATCAGAAAATTTATCTAGAAGAGTCGGATTAACAAAATCTTAGTCTAAAAATACTATTTTTTAAAATTTAAGAGGATTAGTTGACCCCCGAGAGCCTTTGCATCCGCCTCTGAATCAAGTGAACAAAATTGAACTAATTTAGCTACCTAAGATAGATCAAAATTAACGTCTTCATTTACTTTTTCTTTTTTGACATCTTGAATTGAACTGAAACTTGTATTCTGTTGCGGTGTATGTTATAGCGCTACGTAGACAAAGTTACATATACTATACAGTGTTGATAATTTGGAATATACATACCAACATGGTCTTTTATCACACATAGGTTCTAAATTGCAAAATTGTATGGACAGATTGTTCCTTAACGTGCATCTGCGAGCATAGAATGTGGCTTACTCTATTGTCAAATTTCTTACCGAGCTGTTTTTTTATTATTGTGTCCTCATAGTACACAAAATGAGATATCTTCTTCAATTTCTCTAGAGCAGTTGTTATATATTCATTAGACAAATCCAATTTTGAAACCAAATCTGTTGCATTGATCACGGGTTTAAATCTAGTCAGCACCTCAGCCTACAAATAGGTAATACCACGGTGAAATCTGGCGAATTTTTTGAACAAAGTATAAAGGGGGAGGTGGTTATTTGGACCTTGCTACATTTCCTTTTCACAACATTACACCGAGACCGAGTCTAAACAGATACAATACAACTTGATTTATTTTTACTGATCCAAAATTATACAAATCAGTATGAAGTTGTGCATAATTTTTGTGCTCAAAATGAGATTAAAAAATGATGCTTCATGTTTAGATATTTTGAAGAAGAAAAAAAACCATAATAATTGATATTTCTGTTTACTTTTGGTAAGAAATTGACGGGTTTAATATAAATTACAGATTTGTAATTGTTATTTATTTTATTTTTGTAATTCTATTATATGATAAAATAATGAATATATTTTAACATTACACTTAATCAGACGTGAAATTGATTTGATGAAATAAGAGTTGGTTGAAAAGAAAAAAGATGTAATTCATTATTTTTATTAATTCCCTCCATTGTTACTCTTAAGTTACCATACAAACAATATTTTATTAATGTGAAATAATAAAAGTTAGTCATCTTCTTATAATTTTCAAGATATCACTAACCTCATATTGTTTCCAACTAATAACTCAAAAAATACTATTCTAATACTAATCCTTCCACCATCCAAACATACCTAATTTACTATTCTAATTTGAAGTTTGATCCAAACATAATTTAGTGATTTGAAATAGCTGCAGAATAGCTCTATTCTAGTGGTTTAGTAGAATTGCATTATTCCTACTTTTTCCGATATTATAAATAAATATTTCATTCCTTTGTTATTTTTCCTTATTAGTTCTTATTATTTTATTTATTAAACAAAATAATAATAACTAATAATAAAATTATTAATCAAAATAATAACTACTAGTACTAAATAAAATAATAATATATAATATTAAGTAAAATAATAATAATAATTATTATTATTATTATAAACAAATAAATAAAATAATAATCATCAGAACCAAAATAAAAAAGAAATAATTTATTATTTTATTC
Source organism: Schoenoplectus tabernaemontani (assembly GCA_037127355.1). Classification (NCBI taxonomy): domain Eukaryota; kingdom Viridiplantae; phylum Streptophyta; class Magnoliopsida; order Poales; family Cyperaceae; genus Schoenoplectus; species Schoenoplectus tabernaemontani. The sequence continues at coordinate 12,036,233 of CM073752.1, forward strand.
ATTCTCTCCGTCATTATTCCCAAGTCATTCAAACAAATTTTTTTTTTTTGAAAGTTAGCATTATTTTTATATTTTTATATTTTTTTAGATATTTTTAAACTCACATTATTGTTAATTACTTATCAAAAAGTCGTTATTATTATACTAATTCTTCCACCATCCAAACACAAGACTAGCATAGAGGAGAAAATACAACTAACATATTGGTAAAAAAATTCCGTTAACAAGGAAGGTGTGACTTATAATTGAAAATTTTAACACTGTAAAGTCAATTAACACGTGTCAAACTCAGACTTGTTAGGCTCGATGATTGGTAGGAAAATCATGCTTATGAATTATGATCCGGACTCATGAGATTAGAGATCGGTTCCGGGAAGAACTGTACTTTTTGAGCCTGCGATTTTCTCCTCCCTTTTTCAGCACATGGCAGTTGGACCATGGCTCCTCAGCGAGATCAGCAGGTCAGTAACGAATTAAGATGGACAAGATTGAAACTTGAAAACAATATATTTTTACGAGAAGTGCTGAGTGCTAACAATATATTTTTATCGATTTGATTATCTATTATTTTGAGTTTTATTTTTTTTATTTTAATATGTAAAAGGATATTATTTTAATAATTTTTTTATTAGATAAAAATGTGTATTGAATTGTTAATTTTTTTATTTAGTATCTAATTAGTTAATGAATTTGTACCTGATAAATTTGATTATTGAACCCGACCAAAATCCTGCACCTTGATACGAGATGCTCCGGAAAGAAATCGTGTAAAAAAAATGCACGTTTGAATGAATTACGGGTTCAAAAAAGGATTGGATCGAAACAACACTTTTTTCCCCTCTTTGTTAAAAGTAGGTCACATTTTTTTTGCTCCGGGAACTCTTTTCTGGCAAATATAAGGGGAAAACCTATCTCATAGGAATTTGAATTTCGGGCTGAATCTAATCCAGCATTTAAGACAAGTTGTTTTCAGATTTTGGATTCGGTTCACTGAATTTGCACAAATTATAGTTCCAGAGGGTGCATGCTTACCCATAAATCTTATATTATTAGTCTTTGCTTTTAACATTCTTTGTATTCCACGAACTAAGATGACAAAAAAAAAATGAAGCTGCAAACTAAACAGACCCGCATTTACCGGTAGCCACTTGCTCCAGATCTACACCCGCTTACAGAAACCAGTAAAAACATGAGTTCACTTTGTCTACAGCGTCACTGGATTCACATCTGCTGTCATACTTTTTTCTACGACAGCAAAGTGTCGTAATTTTGTGTGCCATAGTGAATGAGATCCACAAAAAAAGCACCCCTATAGTCCAAAATCTGAACCGCATGTGTAATTGAAATCCAATGGTTCGAAAACTATGGCACTTCACTGCCATGAAAGTATGACAACTGATGTGAATCTCTCTCGCCCTACCGACTCTAGGCAGATGCAAACTTATGCAATGCTGAAGAGGATAGCACTTGTATATCCTAGAGTTTTTTTATTATTTGCTAGAAAGCCATAATGTCAAAGGATGGATCTCCCAGAAGCTCAATGAAGAAGGTATTAAATGCAATAATTGTAAATTTTAAATTGACTATATTTGACGACGATGCACCTTCAGAAGAAGCATATGCACTAGCAGACTCAAAATTTCTTGTCAGTGGAGTTAATAGAAAAGATCTTAAGACCTTTTTTGTTGGAAAAAATTCACAATGTGTAGTTAAAAAAAAGGATTGTACAAAATACTGCCAGATCAACAGAAAAATCCCCCCCCCCCCCAACAAAAAGAAAAAAAAAACTCCAACCCCCACCAAAAAGAAAAGGCAGACTCGCGAGCACAGAACAAAAAAGCAATTCCTATTTTGACACTAACAACTCTAGGGGAAAATATGCATACTAGAACAAAATGATTAGGCGGACTATCTGTCCCATGTAATGGAAAGCTTTTAGGGCTTCTTTCAAGCATTTATTTTTTTCATCACGTGACCATTGCTGCAATTGCAAAAGAAAACAAAATTGATTCTTCAATAATAAATAGGAATAATCTAAGAACGGTAATTCCCTAAAAATCAGTAATCCGTAATTCCCTAAAGATCAGTAATCCATACCTTTCCAAGGTTATTAAGTGATATTCTAGCATCCTTCAAAAGTATTTGCACGTCACCATCCCAGTTGTAGAACTTAAGTTCTCGTCCTTCCAATAGCTTCTGGCACACCTAATTTGATATATATGCAGGGTAACATCAAAGTTGACTTGTTATATTGATTGGAACTCCACATCCACAAAATGTCAACACACCATTGCAGGCCAGTACAGACTTTACCGGCAATTAAGAAAACCACCATACCAAAATAGAGAAAAAAAAAAGAGAAATATCATTTATTTAAGAAGGAACCCAACTGAGGCAAACCGGGATTAAGGATTATTACAATGTCAAGAAATCTTGTACAGTTCCCTATTGATACATGATGAAATGCATGCCGCAACCAGTCAAAAGCTTCAGAAAATTGAACAAGAGATCCTATAAGTGTATACCAACATAATATTATACTTGTTTGCAGGATTTTCATTTGGCATTTAACAATACTTAAAACGTGATTTTCCAATCAAGTAACTGGGTCATTTTAAGACACAGTAGATCAAAGCTAAATCAGTTAAAACTACCTGTTGGCCAATCCCCACACCACCAGTGGCATGTGCAAAGTACAAGTTGTAGTAATGGCAAAGAAATGAAGGTGTACTGCTTGTAGCCAATTCCGTCAGATAAGTAGAATATTTCTTTCCTGGAAGACTTGGTTCAGGAATAGCATAACCTTGCTCTTTAAACAATTCCAAATCTTTCACGAGACTCTCTGTTCTCTCCAACCTACTCTTTTTGAAGTGAACATCTGAAATTGACAAAAAAGGATGTAACAAGCCATCAGTTGTTATATACCACATCTATACAAACTTAAAATATAATTTGATTCTACTTTTTTCTACTTGGAAAAAAAAAATAGGTAAGTACAATAACCTCAGTAGCACAACTAAACAAGGAAAACAAGTAAAAAGCAGACAAGAAAGGACAAATAGCAATCCCAATATGTAATATAATTAGTTGGATATTCATTTGATAACAAATAATAATTCAAGGTGCCAATTGACTTGGACCATTGGCATGGGAACTTTAAGCAATTAGTCCATAGCAGTATATAATAAAAATTAAAACAATATCTTTATAGTTGCTAGATAAAGGGAGTGTACACACACACACATCTTATTCGTGTTCTTGTAAAATCAGGGTAAACGTGACAATTTTGAAGGCTTATTATTATTAGCAAGACTAACTTAATGCAATGAAAATAGGATTTCTAAAACAGAACTCACAAGCTTCGTCGCTCGATTCATTAACAATTCGTTCTACAGTTTCGAACACAAGCTTGCTATCAACGAGATACTCAAGAAAATAGGATTTTTAAAACAGAACTCACAAGCTTCATTAATGCAATGAAAATAGGATTTCTAAAACAGAACTCACAAGCTTCGTCGCTCGATTCATTAACAATTCGTTCTACAGTTTCGAACACAAGCTTGCTATCAACGAGATACTCAAGAAACCCCTCCATGCTGGGCTGCCACGTGACCTCATCGTCCTTCGCGTCATTTGCAGCCTTTTCGCTTCTCAGTCGCATGGCAACAAAACGCATCTCTTCGCAGATTCCCTCATTCTCGCCGGGGCAGAACTTTTTATGCCTCCGTCTCTTTCGTTTTACCGGAGGGGCGCTCGTGGTCGGAGAGGTGCTTATGGTGGCAGAGGTAGTGTCTGTGTTGGAACAGTTGAGGGGAAAGGAGATGAATCTAGGGTTAGGGTTAGGGTTTAAGGAGACGGAGGAGATGGATTGGGCGAGGATGGAATTCAGGGGCGAGCATAGTGAAAGTGCAGAGAGCATTTCTTAGTTGTTCTCGGGGACGAGCGTAGTTCGTCTTTTAGAACTGATATTGGCTATGGTTTCTTTAGATATCTGCAAGTTGTTTTGTGGTAGATCTAAATCCATACGAGTACTAATATCTGTTAGCTGTTCTGTGGTAGATCTAAACTGCTGAGAGTAAAGGGTTGCGGTACTCAAACATGTTTCGTTTCTAAATTTTAATGAAACTAGGGATGATAATAAAATCTATGGTCCGTTTCTATCCGGATCTGTCGGACCTAATGGTCGACTCGTCTGACCCGAAGGTTAAATGGATAAGGTCGGGCCGGATCAAAAGACGGATACGGATTTAGAGTGAGATCCGTCCGTCCAACCCGTAATATCGATAATATGTAATATATATTTATATGTGTTATGTATAATTGTATATATGTAACTTATCAAATTAAGTAAAAATAATAATTTAACTAATAGAATATTCATTTAAATTAATTCTTTTAATTAAATATTATAATTTTTAAATTGATTACTTGAGTTGGTGTAAATATTTAATAATTTTTAGACTTAAAAAATAATTTATACTATGGTGTAAATATTTAATAACATTTTAGTTTAAATATAATAATCATTCTCTACAACAACAACAAAGTCTTTAATCCCAAATAAATTGGGGTAGGCTAGAAATGAAATCCAATCGGAAAGTATAGAAGAAATGAAATCCAATAGGAAAACATAAGAAATCGTTAATCAAAAAAATTATTAATTAATTATGTAATAATTTAATTAAAAAATCTAGTAATAAACTATCATTGATAAAGTCGGATCGGGACGGATACGAACGAGTAAGCCCGTCAATCGGGTCGTCAATTTTAGACCCGGAGGTAAGAGTCGGATAGGCCGGAACAAGAATTTTAAAGGACGAACCGGATCCCGAGTTTAACATAAACCCGACCCTATCCGACCCATTGCCATCCCTAAATGAAACAGGTGGTATACCACTTCTTTAGAGAAAAATAAACCTGCGTCCATTGAAAGATTAAATCTTGACACATTGAATACAAAGCAAACTTGACACTATTTTATCTGAAAATCAGTCTACTTTGGCTTAGCATCTGCCACAACTTTACTGATGTTTTTACTTGTGCATCAGTTGATAGTCCCTTTTATTGAAACGCACGCAACAACCTCATAAATACTCATTTTGCTCAACTTTTTTTCGAAGAGAATGTTCTTGTGCACACACGTTAGTAACAACAAACAACACTCGAGTTTGTTAGCTAATCACTCTAAAACTATTTCCAACAGCAGGTAGTTACAAACAAGCATCTGGAATTTAATCATCTATTCTTTGCTACACTCAATTCATCTCAAAACTACAAAACAACTGACACCAGATGCATGAGCCACACAAATGAAAGTTTCCGAGCCTTCATACATTCAAGCGCATGCATGAAGGAAATGCAAACTGACAAAACTACACCCTCTCATTTACAAGAATTACAAGGGCAAAGGTGAAGTATTAACTACTCACGAACTAAAATAATCTTAGAAAGAATCCATAGAACCACTACTTTTGAGCCGCTCCATCCGGGCTTGTAGTCCAGAGAGAGCTCTTTCATCCATGGGAGGGGCACTTGTGTGTTGCACTTGGACTTCTGTATTAGTATGTTCAGTGACATGATGGCCACCCCCATTCATGTTCAGATTCGCTGTTAGTCGGACCACACCATCTATGTTACTCATAGCAGCTGCTGCTTGCATGCTTCTCATCCTCTCTCTAAGAGCAAGGGCACCGGAAGCTGTCTGACCTGATCCACCCCAAAGTAGAGATGATAGCTTTTATCAGCACAATTAATAATGCATTCACAAAATCTTTTAATCATACGATGTGAGACAATAAAATTTTCCAATATTCCTTTTCTGATATTTTAATGGTCACTTTTTGACCTTCATTCTGGCAATTTCCAAGCAAACCCTTTTATCCCTTTCATAACCTTTTAATTAGGAACAAAATTTGAACAAAAAAAATATAACAAAAAGGAAGATTACCTGTTGAAAAATCAGCTTGTACTCTCACAGGGGATGCAGTGCCATTAGTATCATCCTCTGCATATGCATTATTGCTGTCAGGCCTAGTGTTTATTGTTTTTACATGAACTGGAGACATGGGTGCAAACTTCGGTGAAGTAACAGATGCTATTGGAGGTGGCGTTGACATAGGAATTGTAGATGTTAATCTCCCTGCAACCACATTCTTCTCCATCTGCAAAGCCCAAGATCCAAAAATACAACTTAGCTGCAATATTATTTTACTTGAAGATAGTAACAACTATTCATTTTGGGGTTAAAAAAATAAACCTGGCTTAGACCATCTCTAATGTAGGTTCTAAAAGCTTCGCTTGCATTGTTAAGTTGAGCAAAAATATCAACCTGCAGAAGTTCCAAAGAGAAAATTACATATTATCTGCTTTATCTTCAATCATACTTATATCAGAATATACCATTAGCGGTTGGAACAATTTTGTGTAATAACTACCTTCATTCTCCAAAAAACCTTAAAAAATTCAAATAAACAAGTGGGATTTACCTGTGGATATAGTTTAGTTATCCTGTAGAGCTCATACAGACCAATTGTGCAAGTCTGTTTGTCTCCAATTTTCTTAAAAACTGCAGCTAGCTCTTGCTGTTTTTTTTTCCAAAAAAAATAATGCCAATAAACCATCATAAAGGTTGACAGAATTAGGTGCAAAAAATCAAAACAAACATCCAATCGCTGATTTATATTAGCCACAAAGTTTCCGTTGTAACAGAGATTATAAGGATTAAATGTAGAAAGGAAATGAAGAAGTGCATAGTATGGCACACCTTGAGTTGAGCTTCGGCAGAATGTGCTGTGGCACTGGGACTGTTTGAAGCAGTATCACCCCAGTGTGCTTGACCCATGGGACCAGATGGTGTTAACATCCTTGCGGCCGCTAATGTCTTATTTAGGAAGGACCAAAATAATGAGTTGTCACTTAAATCTTGTAAATAAAATGTGCTAGCGCAGCCAAAATGATTTCTAAGACTAAACTACCTGAAGATTAAGGTCAATGTAAGCGAGAATTATTGGCTGAGGCTCCATATCTATAGGGACCATTGATAGATGTCCCTTTATTGCTGTCCCTCGAAGCTTGACAAGTTCATGGAGGACTGTTTTGACCATTCTTAGCGGCTTATCATCAGCACCCGCTCTAGATATCACATTGAAATGGAAGAAAGAAAAACATAACAGGAAATGAGTAATTGAACTGAGGTTATAAGCATCAGCATTGTCCAAGCAATGACTGCCATGAACATACTGAGGAAGTGAGGATTGTATGCTATATACCAGTTGTTTTACAAAGAATAACTGATCTGTTGGAAGATGATGTACTTTAGTGTAATGGATTGCTTCATTTATCATTGCTTCCAGTTCACTTACCAACTGGCAAACCAAGAACATTTTATTAAAAAAACCTATCTAATATTGCATTGTTCACCTCTATTTAGATAAGATGTACCTTCTTCTGATCTCCTCCATTCCAAGTTCTTGCAAGTACAAATGAATGCTTTGAAGAATTCGGTCAAGGTCGACTTCAATTATTGTTTGCTGCAGAACCTGAGATTTTGAGAGCACATAAATCAGAGGGACAATAATAAAAAGTGAACCTTAAAGATAAATAATAAACAGTGCTTAAAACAAAGCAATGCACCTTGGTCAGCTTTATTAAGCATTTAACAACCAGATCTGAGAACTTCTGATTTTTTGTGGGGAGAGCTTCTGGTGGTGTCAATGTGGGCCACCTTGCAGGGTCCAGTGGTCTCAAAAGGTTTATGAGCACCACAAAAGATGAAGTTCTCTCTGCATTATCCTGATATAAAACAAAGGATAAAATTAATTACACAATATTGAATAAAAATGAAAAGTGCAAAATATTTTTCTGTGTATTGAATAATGGTCCTTTGGGCTTATATAAGCCTTACATGTCTTCTTACAAATAACCCCTGACTTTTAACCTATTTATCTCTAGGTCCCTAGAAACCCCAAGAAACCCGTAAAACATACAATATCTCAACACACAAAAAGAATTTTTTTTAAAATAAGAAGGGAAAAAGAAGAAATATGAAGGTTGATAATGAATAACGCCTAACATTTGAAAGGCCTGATGACTTTAAAAAGATACCACAGAAAGAAGACACACCAAGCCACAAAGGATTTTTAAAGGAACTAGAACCAGTGCTATGGCACGCAGCATCCCCTTGAGGGACAAAGAGTAAAACAAAATAAATCGAAGAAAATGAAGTGTACCAGAATTTTAAGCATCAAGACATTGAGGGCTTTAAGCAGCTGGCTGCCATCATCCATCAAGGAGACCCTTTCATCCAAAAGCCAAAGCAGTAACTCAGTTATTAGGTTGTCTAGGGTTTGCTCTCTTACAGCATCAGCCAGTCTCTTTATCTGGAAAGTCTGCATCAGAGTGTTGAGGACATATTTGCAAGACCTTGATGATGCCCCAGAAAGGCTAAAGTTGAATGACCTTGGGACCTGCAAAATAGCAACAACGATTGTAAATAAATAATACAAATGAATCCAAGAAAAGGAAAGATTTTCAAATCATTCACCAAGAATAGAGAAGTATTACCATTACTGAAAGACACGAAACCAATTTATCAGCTTCCCGGACAAGATCTTCAACGACACTGCTTTCAGTGTCACTCATTGTTTGTGTCAGCTCATGGCATATAACTTTCATCCCTTCAACAGACTGCATTAAAAAATTTAATGAGACATGATGAGTTTATCTTTCAACTTACAAGGGAAGAAGATATTCATCCAGTATAATATATACTTGGTCAGGTTGACCCAATGCAATAACATCAAGCGCTTCACGCCAAGTAGTAGGACCCAATGGGACAGCCTGATGTCGTGCCATCATAGGCCTTTCCATGTGTGTGTCTGTATATCCCATGTGTTCCCTATAATAATATGAGGATTATTACAATTAATAGCAACTATTGATGCATAATTAAAAAAAAACAGAAAATATGATTTTAAAATACTATTGATTTTACCTAGCCACCGATGAGAAGGAAATAGAAGATCGTTGAAAAGGTTCAACACTTTGTTCTGCAGCTTCACACCTAGAATGAACACCCCTTTATGTGAAATTTAACTAAGAGGCACCAGATAGAAAAGTTTGCATATTAAGATAACATAAGGTTACCCATTCTCTCGGACTGAACGCCTCAAAGCAGCTCGGACATCACCAGGCCTGCCTTCTCTCCTCTTATCCATTTCTCTTGCCTAGTATTGGAGCAGAATATAATCTTCAGACTCACTTTACTAAAAAAGAATTACCTCAATTTTCTTCTTTTTGCAAATCATTTTCTTTATGTTATGACTTAAAATAAATAAGTATTATATACATAATTTTAAATTTTGTGGCACTGCCATATTATTGTCATATGACGCTTCCATCCTTATGTAACATAGGCTAGAGAAATCTACTCATATACAAACCTTCCACTTGAACCTGTCATCTAGCATACTTCTCTGAGCATCAGAAATCTTTCCAACATATTTCCATACATCTTCCCCTGAAGAAACAATAAAATGGTATAAATTGCAGATTTATACTCTTTAAATTTCTCCGGGCACAAGTGTTTGCCGGCAGGATCAAGTCAGATCCATCTGTACCTATTTAGGACTTCGAAAGGCAGTAGAACTATTTTCTGTTAGCATGGAAAACAATACTAACCAATATTTTTGTATGCAGTGGCAAGAGTATTAAGAGCAGCCTTCCTTATTTCACCATCGCGCTCACCTGTTAGTGAGGCAACAACTTGCAAAGATTTCATCTGCCCGATGATCTGGTTAGAGAGAAAAAAAAAGTAATTTATGTCAGGTCACATAACTCAGAGAGACACTGTGCTGAAATATTGACATGAGGAAATAAGTAAATTGAGCTGACTAGTAAGATAACTGCTAATACTAAGAGTAAAAATCTAGAGAGATTAACAGAACAAGGGGCCATTCGTGAAATAATCCAGAGACAGTAACCCTGCCCAATAGACAAAAATTCAAGGGGGATAAACCCAAAAGAGGTCAAGCCAACGCCGAACTAGTTTAGTTTGGTATCAGCTTTTATTTTCAGGTACGATGTACTATATTTGTTGCGGTCCAATACTCCATATATAGGACAAGTCCATACAGTACATTCAAAATCATTATGGCATGTTTATTTGTCAATCATTAATATACCTCAGCACCATGATTGTCAATCATATAACCCACAAGATCAGCACACTCTATTCTTGTGCGGTTATTCTTTGAACGGATTCCCTCGACAACAAATGGAAGAAGCCTTTGAGCAGGATAGATACCAACTGTTTGCTTTATCAGCTCCCTCATCTTCTCCCTAACCTTTTCAATGTTATGACCAGACTGCAAGCAGAGAAAAGTTACATGCTTCAGGTAGTGGTATATTGAAATATGATTGCTAATGAAAGGAAATATTTACTGCTGCACCTTCTCTATTAGGCATGGGTAGAACAGTGAAGCTTCTGCTTCAGTCAAAATATAGCCTTGACCTTTCAAAATATCAAAAAGCTCGGGAAGAAAATCCAGAACCTTGATTGTGTGAGAGAAGAGAGAGAAGAATGATTAGCTCTGAATCAATTTACGAGGTAAGTCGATACATAGGTAGGATATATCAAAATATGAACTTACTTTCAACAAAACAGTAGTATTGTTTTCACAAAATCGCAGAACGAACCACCTCAAAAGCACGTCAATAAGTTCAATAACTTCTCTTGAACTAGCTTGCAAACCCTATACAAAAAGCAAAAATCAGGTGAACCACTAGAAACTTCAATAAGTACAAAGAGCATAAAATGGATGGATAAAAAATAATAACCTTTTGCAATATTTCAAGGCCATCCACTTGCTTTTTAAAATCAGTGCTAAGAAGCCGCCTGCTAACATCCTCCCTTATATGCCTTGGCAGATCATACTAAAAATGTTTCAAAGTATGAGTGAAAATATGTTTCAAAAATAAACAACATCATCAATAGATGTTATGCAAACCTCCAAGTCTTGAATCTGCTCAGGACGAGGTTCCTCATACTTGAATTTGCGTGCAACATATCTCTCCCTCTCATCCTGAATTTAGAAACAGAAAATCAGGTAAAAACCAAGCACTAAAGAAAAAATCAGGTGCATGCATTATATTATATGAAAGATATTTTTGGCATGCCACCTTATTAGAATCCTTGATGTTAAACAAAGGCTGTGATTGATAGGTGAGATCTTGAACGGAGATCACTGCACTAGATGCTCTTGTAGGAGCAGCCCTCTGTGAAGGACAAAATAAATTTCATAAACCTCTAGATATTGACAAGTACAGCATCAGGATGATTTATTAGGTAGATTTCAACAGTTTGATTAAGAAATCATCTTATGAAAATCCTACTTGAGCAAGCAACCCTCCCTTCTTGCTTCTTCGGTGAAACATATAACAAAATAAATAATTGAACTCTATTTGTGTGATCAAATCAATATGGAATGTATAGAAAAAAGAAGAATTAGGGTATTTATCAAAAAGTAAAATTGCAGAATAAAACAAGAATTAAGTACCGATGAGGTAGTTCTACTGCCAGCCTTAGATCCACGGTCACCTAAACTACTTGATGCTTGTTTACCATTCTTGATGCTGGGTCTGGATGTAATGCTTGTGGTGATCATCCTGCCAGACTCAGAGAAATCTGGTACATCCAAACAAAATCAAATTTTAACAAATAAAAGAACCGTTTTCAAATTAGAAAAAAGGATTTGAAAGGAGAAATATGTACAGAAGACGCACCATCTGGCAAGCAATTCAACTTCAGCTTCTCCGCTACTGTAGTCAAAGTGGGCCCTGGTAAGTCTTTCAGACCCTTGATTACCTACAGACCCAATTTTTAAGATACTTAAGCATGATCAAAGCAAAATAAGCATAGTTACATCCAAGGGCGGATCTGATGTACACCAGGGTGCCCCCCTGGATTTTGAAAAATAGTGTTTTTCGGTAATTTGCGCCCCCCCCCCCCCCGAAAAATAGTGTTTTTCTGATTAATTTCATTGAGAAAAAAATATTTAATATCGTGCATAATGAAATAATTATACAAAGATATCAAAAATATAAAGTTCCGTAGATGGAAACTTTCTTCATCAACTTGATATTTATTACTTTAAGCTTTATTTTATTGTTATTTTTAATATACAAAATGTTATTATTTTAATAAATTTTTTATTAGATAAGAATATATATTAAATTATTAATTTTTTATTTAGTACCCGATTAGTTAATGGATTTGAACCCGATAAACTATTACAATCCGATAATTGCCCCCCCCCCCCCCCCCGACCAAAATCATGCATCCGCCCCTGGTTACATCAAATAATTAAGTTGTCTGATGCTTTTATAGAGAGAAGGAAAAACATACCGCCTCTTGGCCACAAGTTTTTAGGATTTCACCTAAAAAGGACTCTGCTCCTTTACGAACTTCTGCAGATTTATCCTTCACAATGAAATTAAAAAAAGGTTACAAGAATAGTTTAAGGCAAACAAGACAAGAGACAGCAACATGGTAATAAATGAACTCCTTACCATCAAAGCAGATGCAGCTGGCTTTAATAAAAGCAATGCTTCTGAAGAGTCACTCAATTTTGGAATGTACTTAGATAACCAATCAAAGAGGTCTCTTCTCCCTTCTGTACCAGTTTTGGGATCAGCCAAAGCAGCCGCAATGTATGGGACCTAATTATTTGTATTAAATCAGTTTTATCAAAGTTTGCCTCTATTTTGCAGAACTAAATCATTATAGAAATCATTACCATCTTATCTAAATGAGTTGCAGCAATCCATGAATCCAAAGTACTTAAGGTGCATTCTCTCATTTGCTTCTTATTATCACCAAGGCACTTCAGAACATCGGCCAAAATGCCCTGATACAAAAATAATTAAACAGTCATCATGCAGAAACTAAAAACTGGCGACAAGCAAGATCAACGTAGCATAGGTGTTTGAAAAGACTATTATTAAAGAAAGTTAAATAACCTTGCTTGTTTTCTCAACAGGAGGACCCATAGCAGCTGCAAGGGCACCAATGGTAGACAGGCTTGCCATTACAATGTTTTTGTTGCTGTCTGAGAGTCTTGCTCTTAAAGCGTTGAACAAATCAACTGTATATTTCAATAAGGTGATTTAATTACATGAAAAAAGAACCGAACTTCCTTTTCAGTATCATAAATAAAGAACGTGCAACACTACTTACGGGTGCCATTAGGCTGAATTCTTTTATGAGCCTCATCCAGAATTTTATTAACCGACTCAATTGACTCCATGCGCACCTGCCATATTACCAAAACAGGAAGGAGAGATACTTTTAACAAAATTAAGTTCATAATACTTTGAATGAGTAGGTAGATAAAAGTTGAAATTTTAAGTAGCTTGAACCAAGGCATGAAAACCAAGGCTACAAGTACAACCTGAGTTGCACGGGTGCGGGTGCGGGTATCGTATCCGATACGGTGCGGGTGCGGCGATACGGAAATTTTTAAAAATTCAGGATACAGGTGCGGCTATATATAATAAATTATTATTTAAAAATAAAAATTATAACAAACATTATTAAAGGAAAATATTTTTTTGGTTGAAAATAGATATAATTGAAAATGTAATGTGACACAAATACGCTTTAGCGTAGTGGTAGTTGCTCTTGGTTGGATTGTTCCGTCAAGAGTTCGATTCCCACATCTGAACTCTTATTTTCCAGGCGTTTTATCACATGTGGAGATGCAACTTTGTAATCGGTTTTCAGGCTACCTAGTTATAGGTTTTAGGTGTAGGTCAAATGGATAGCCTACAACCTACAAGTCCTTTTGAAAGGACAGGAGCACAATGCGTACTATGCCTAGCTAAATAGGTGTACAAGTGGGTTCTATAAAACTCTAGATGTACAAGTGGGTAGCCTACAGCCTACAGGTCCGTTTGAAAGGACAGGAGAGAGTGGGTAGCCTATGCACTATGCCTAGCTAAATAGATAACCGTATCAAAAATTCGAATTTGAAACGTATCCGGAATGAATCTGTTAGTCAAAATCCATATCGGAGATCGAATTCCTCAGTCAAACTAAATAAAATAATCCGATACGCCACGTGGTGTATCCAATACGCACCCGAACCGTATCGGAGGTGAATCCATATCCGATCCGTATCGGAGGTGAATCCATATCCGATCCGTATCGGAGGTGAATCCATATCCGATCCGTATCGGATACCTGTGCGGCAGGGTGTGAGGCGTATCCGGTTAACATAGAGTACAACAAAATGCAAATATTAAGAAAAAAAATCAAATATCATAGAGAAAGTGTTGACATCACCTTCCAGTCTGGGCTCCCAATATTTTTTAGCAAGGTAGGTCCTAGCTTTGAGCTGATGTCTTCACGAGGCAGACCATCAGACCCACTTGCAGAAGCAGCTGACATTGCATCAGCAGCCTTGATAGTTCTCTTGATAGCAACAGCAGGACCCTGTAATATAGTAATCATGCATGAATTTCATATCAACTAGTGAGAAATAATGGAATACGTGTTATCTACAAGGGACAATATTCACATACCTCATATGGATTTTTCTCATACTCAGCATCAAGAGCGCTAAGTAGTGCCGGTTTAACATCAGTTAAGAAACCTTTAATGTCTGCAGGAACGGCTCCTTTGGTCATTACTTCATACTTCAAGGACTAGTTAAAGAAATAATGTTATGGCAGAAAGAGATAGAAAGACCACCTGGACCGACAAATTTATGCAGCATCCCAATAAGCTTAATTGTTGAGTTTCTTGTTGCAGCATTGCTGGACAGCAGACCAATGTCCTTGCAAAAATCAATCAAATCCTACAGCCAAATAATAGTTTGACCCTTGTCAATTAATAATATTAGGACGCCATTGATAAATCACTGCAAGTTAGAGATTCTTGGATATATTTTGTACCTTCATCTTTAAATTGGAGATGCCAAAGTCTTCCACAGCCGAGACCATCCACAGAATACCCTCACTAAGAACCTTAGGATTCTTATGCTCTTTCATTATCTTGTATAACTGAAAGTACAGGACAAAAGAATTTGCATTAATTGAGAACTTAATCTAAGCAATTCTGCATGCATCATTCTACACGAATTGGCCCCAGAGTATGGCATGCCATATATTATCTCCTAAAAATGTGTTTGCCCCAGAGTATGGCATGCCATATATTATCTCTTAAAAATGAGTTTACCCCAGAATATAACACAAGTAATCTAATAAAAAATCTTGCCAGCAATTACTACTGAATATATCATCCCTGTCAATTACACAAGGTAGGTACTATCAACATAGCAACATATTACAATTTAAGCTTTTGAATTCTACTCAATAACGTTTATAGTCCCAGTTAAACTTGGAAACTTAAAAAATAAAAAAGAATTTTGAACTTACTCGATCAAAAACAAAACCAGGACCAACTGCCTCTGAGAAAGCAGTCAGACACTTCATCGCGTGAACACGCGTTTTGATATCAGCTACTCTTTCACTAATACCTGTCAAGGTCAAAACAGTTTTGTGATGATTCAGTTAATGAACCTTGTAAGACTGCAATTTTCACACAATGGGTCATAGTGAAAAATTGTTCAGTCCATTGGACAGTTCATATCCTATATAAATCTCAACCACTATTGAAGAGATGTAAGGATTGGACAGCCCATAGTGTTCAGTACTCCAGTCAAAATCAGATGGTAAGGATTGAACCATTGAACATGAGATTCATTGCAATGATGGCAGCAGATAATCTAGATGTGTGTGGGTTCAAGGACCAGCAAAAAGATTCTTACCAAGCAGACAAAGAACAACACATCGCTTAAGGAACCGTTTGACCGTTGAAGCTATGTAGGCAATAATTTCAATAACCTGTTGCTGAACCTGTCATATAAAGATGTTGCCAAATAAATGTCTTATTATAAAAGAAGAAAGAAAATAAGGAACACAAGTCTTTCTCATGTTGTGAAAACATACTTGCACATTTTTCTCACTCCAACCAGGGACTGCACATAATAGACGAACCAACAGCTCAGAATACCGGTCAAGGTCTGGAAGGTTTTCAACCTCTTCTTTCAGCACCCCAATGGCTGCAAAGACACAAGTAAACAAAGTAATTATAAAACTACCAATTTAACAGTAGTTCAAGCTTTTTAGGTTTACGGGTTAAACCAAAAGGGAAATATGAAGGAAAAGCAAAGCAGAACAGTGACAACAGCACATCTAATCAACAAATGAGACTTCATGACAGCATCCTTAGTTTCCTATCCACTTTTGAGGAGAAAAATGAATTTTGAGTAATCAAATAGTGGTTACCTTCTAGACGCTCTTTCCAAACACTACTCTTTAATTGATTTATTGTTTCTGCTTTAACAACATTACTTAGTCGCTCTTCAATTTCTTCCAAACTCATCTCGCTTGGCTGCAAAGCATAGACATCAAACCAAATCAACATACCACAAATTTTAGTTATAGAAAATGTAGATGCATTTGTTTGCAATTTTGCACCAACCTCAACATCTTCCGTTTCAACAGGTGCAGCTACCTTAGGTGCAGCACCACCATCAGTCTTTTTAGAAGTGACTGGTTTTCCTGTTCCACCACCTTTCTTAGAAGCAGGCTGCATGGTGATTAAAGGAATTAACATAAAATACCTAAAGGAAGAATTTCCAAAAAGCTCATATAAAATGATAATTTTCAACTGGCACCACTACAATACTGAATTATTGCTTGGTGTTGCAAATAAAACAAAATAAAATATGATAGCACTGGCTGGCATTGCAATAAAATAATGTAGAACAAAAGAAGCTGACCGCTGCTTGAACAGGTCGCTTCCCACTAAGCATACTTGCTGCCGATCTTCTCACCATCACACCGTTATCAGCCTAACAAGTAAGAAAAAATTATAGTATCGTTTCAGTGTGAGTCATTAGTGATCACTTTTTGTCAGACTAAAAAATAAAGGAGGACGGGGAACTCCAGCTAATGCCAGGACTCCAAAATCCTGGAATCTAGGACGTCCTTATAATGAGAGGACATCATTTTTGAAATGGAGAATGAGAAACAATACCTCGTGACTGGAGCTGCCTCCACTGCCATTTGAGAATGATACAGAGGTTGGACCTGTCCCAGAACTTGAAGTGGCAGTGACATCAGTACTGCTAGATCCGATCATATCAGATAACTTCTTTTTTCTAACATCATCAAGCTTCTCCAAGGATCTTTCTAGTGGCTTCATGCCAACCATCTAAAGAAATCACAAGGAAATTGAATTGATTGACCAATAAGATGTACTTGTGGGAGAAAACGATGAGTTTTATACAACAACAACAACAACAAAGCCTTTAATCCCAAATAAATTGGGGTAAGCTAGAAATGAAATCCAATCTGAAAGCATAAGATGAGTTTTATGTTAAAAAAAAACCTTAGCAATGGCAGCCAAGGCACCAAAAGCTGCATCTCTCACTTCAGGTGTTCCATCATTCAAGCACTGTCAAATTGTAAAAAAGGGCAACCAAAAAAATGAATCACTAGAGAGGCAACAACTAAGTGTAACCAGAAAATAACAAATGTTGTACCATGTGTCAAATATCACACGGTTAATTTACCTCCATGCAAATAGGGACATATTCCTTGTGCAACTTAAGAACAGCAGCCTTATTACTCGTCTCAATGCAAAATGTCACCCAATTAAGCGTTAAAGACCTTGCAAGGGGAACTTTATTCTTGACAGCAACCTTAACATCTGCAACAAGGCAGAAGCACATATAATTATCAATAAGGTGCGAGATGTTAATGTACAACTGAAAAGCTTAAGAATGATAATTATTGGACATTTGGACCTTTCCAGATTCTATTTCTTTTCAGAAACCTTAATATCATTAAAAACTAATGCTCAGTTAAAGCTCTGCTTTATTTTTACAATATTAATTGTCAGGAAAAAAAAAGACTTAAGATCTATCGTAACATTCAGGAACCAGCCTATAGTGACACTGCCTCTCCAGAAAATATTGACAGACAATATGATTTATTAGTATACTAGAACCAGCTGATAGTGACATTGCCATTCCATGATATGTTGACAGGATACCATTAGACGTAGTATAATTATAAAATCAAATTTTTACCTTCAATTACATCCATCAGTGATAAGCATGCAGATTGGTGCATGGCTTGAAGTGTTTGAGTTAAGGCATCAGTCAATGTTGGTCTTTTTTCTTTTAATTTTTCCTGTAATTTACAATGGATAAATTGAGGTATTGTGTTGATCAACGGCAACCAAACATCATTCCTAATAATATTTCCAAAAAAGGAGTACTTACAAGTAGTACAGATAGCAAAACCGTGAGCTGCTTCCAAAATGACTCCTTAGCCCCTTTGCTAGGTTTCCAATAGCTTGTACTGCCTCAACTGATACAGCAAGATTGACATCAGTGACGAGCTGCACCAAACAATAATTTCATGAAGTTATTTAAGCTGCACAAAGCAAATTCTCCAAAAAGAACAATCAGGGTATAAGCTGCACAAAGCAAATTCTCCAAAAAGAACAATCAGGGTAACAATCAGGGTATTCAATGGTTAGAAGAGTCTGGCTTTGCAGGAAAGTAGGTTTATAACACTACTGCAGGTTTTTGTTTACCATAAATTCTCCAAAAAGATTTTCATAAGCAATAGGTAAGCCAGAAGAAAATTGCTTTTTCTGGAGTTAATGAAATAACCTCATAATATATCATTAATTTGAAAATCTGAGAGGATAAATTTTAAACCTTCTTAAGGGTCCGACAAACTTCAGAAAAATCACCAGTAGCAATCTTTTTAGTTGAAGCAAGTTTTGTGAGTTCTGCCACAGCATCCCTCCTTTCAGACCATTTAGTAGCTTTCTAATATAATTATAAAAAGGACAGGATAATTAGCTGAACAGCATAGAAGTGTAATTGACCAAAACCAAAGAATGCGGTCATTTGAAATTAGAAAAGTGGATAGGAATACTTACAACTCCATCCCAGAATCCAGACTTTTCCAATGGTGTTAATATATCCACAGGATCAACAAGGTCATATTCATCTATAACTGGGACAGCTACACCAAGAAAACAAATTTAAACCCAATATCACATTATAGGAAAGAATTAAGGATAAAGGAGAGTGAAAGACAGGTTACCTTCAGCTGTCAATTCTTCTGTTGGGCCAGAACTGGATGCCTCAGGCACAGTCTCCATCTCTATCTCCTTGTCTTGCTCAGCTCTATGAACAAAATTTTAAGGAAATCATTTTGCAACAAGAAGACAAACATATAACACAATATGCTTTCAACATAGAATGGTGTGTGTGTGTGTGTAAAGAGAGAGCATCCTCTAACCTTATTTTGCGTGTAGGCTTTGCAATTCCTGTGACATTTGCAAGTTCAGCCTCCAACTCTTTTTTCTTCGTAGATAACAAAATAAATTAGAAGATCATCACTTTCAATGTCACTTCATAGCACAAAATTCCAAGGGGAAAAAATATCTTACCATTGTATCTCTCATTTTCTCGAATAAAATTGACTTGACAGGCTCCTTGCCTATCCATCGGCACAGCTCAAGAGTCAGCCCTTTAGATGATGCACGCACATTTTGATCAGGGTGGTCAAATAGCTCAGGGAGCATTTTGAGAATTCTTTTAGGCGGCACAACCTTGCTCCCAAATTCACTGCTTGCAGAAGAGACATAAATGAGACAAATGATTTTATCTCAATGCAGGATAAAAATGTCATTAGACATAACAGCAACTATACCTCAAGGCTTGAAACATAACATCAATGGCTGGTACAACAGCTTTTGCAACTTTGTTTTTTATGGCCTTCTCCATTGCATCCTGACAACACAATGCAACCAAAACATCATATCATTGTGAAAGTTGCATATTAAATGAAGTAGATAAGATTACAGATTATTAAATACCCAGACGAACAACATGGCTGGAGAATTGCTTTAACAAAATCACTGTATAACTTTTACATCAGTCATCATAGAATTTGGCACACTATTAAACATACTGGTATTGTAATGGGCCATGAGATGTGCGGCACAGACACTTGTACAATCATGCAGTGTCTAATCTTTATCCTTTGTTGCATAGCAACGTGCAGCGCAGCACGTGGTCCTTTAGATCCCCTCATGATTCATGCCAGACCGAATCCCAAAGTGATCCAACGGACCATGTGTTGCATTGCACGGTGTTGTGCAGTGGAGGATCAGGATCCTGCAATGTCATACACTATCATGCCAATATCCAGCACTGCATAGGCATTCGTGTGTCAGTGGACAATTTATTTATTTATTTTGAGGTAGCAGGCGAAGGACCTACTAGACAATTTTATTAATCAAATAAAGAAGAGTTTTACATACAGAGGGATAATATAGAAGTAAAATTGAAAGCAAAACAAATTACACCCTGATCATCCGAATCTCTTGCATTAAGGATTAGTGGATTACATATTTCTATATGCTCTGTAAGCATCTGAACACTATTTGTCATATGCAAGGATCCACTGACGGATGTTATCATAGTGAACATTTTACTGAAAATGATAGTATTGTGTCATGCCACACTTAGGGATGGCAATGGGTCGGGTTTATGTCAAACTCGGAGCCCGGCCCGTCTTTCAAAACTCTCGGCCCGACCTACCCAGCTCTTACCTCCAGGTCTAAATTTGATGACCCGGCCCGCCCATAATGCTTGACAGGCCTACCCGTCCGTACCCATCCCGGCCCGACTTTGTCAACGATATTTTGTTGCTATATTTTTCTAATTAAATTATTACATAATCAATTAATAATTTCTTTGGTTAATGATTTCTCTCTTCTTAATATTATATCTTTAGAGAATGATTATTGTATTTAAACTAAAATGTTATTAAATATTTGCACTATCATAATATAAGTTATTTTTTAAGTCTAAAAAATGTTAAATATTTGCACCAACTCAAGTACTCAATTTACAAATTATGATATTTAATTAAAAGAATTAATTTAAATGAACATTCTATTAGTTAAAAAAATAATTTTACCCAATTTGATAAATTATTTATATACAATTATACATAACACATATAAATACATATTACATATTATTAATATTACGGGTCAGGCGGGCAGGCCTCACCCTAAACCCATACCCGCCCGGCCCGGCCCTACCCGTTTGGCCTCCGAGCCGGGCGGGTTGGCCATCGGGTCGGGCAGGTCCGAGTAGGCCGGACGGGCCATGGGCTTTATTGCCATCCCTAGCCACACTGGACAATTAGGAAGTTGCTTCTCTTCACAAGGTTATTTAAGCTATTATAGAGGCCTATCTTCATGTAAGTTGCTAATAGTTCTTCAGCATGTAATATTTACATACTAATCTAACTAAAAGACTAATTTGGTAAATCAACGGGAATAACTTCACCATAATAAAAGAGGAGAACTAGACACAAATAAAATTAAGACCATAGAACATGACAATGCTTCGGGAAACCATATCTGCCAAATATTAAATTAGAATGTACAAAGATGAATGGTCCATGTCATATTTGATATTCCAGAAGCAATTAAACAATTATTCACGGTGTTAATAAAGGGCACACAATAAGCATGCTACTGACCAAGAACACCTCAGCTGCCTCTAATTCAACCCAGAGCAGAAATGATATCTGGGCCTTCTCCACAGTTTTTGGCCTCCCAGTGAGGCACTTCGCCACAATTGAATCACAGACCTCCTTGGCATACCTATAAAACACCACAAATTCAATCTATAAGACGCATTTTAAGAAAAATAAACTTCACTTTTTTCCCTGTAAATCATACCTGGAAGCATCTGCATCAGCAGCTTTCAAAAATGCAATTAGCGCATCCAACGCCTTCTCTTGGACTGGGGCGTTCGAATCCGCCACAGTTTTCTTAAACAAAGGCGCTGAATGGAAGACAACAAATATCAGATCTAAAAGGGATTAAAGAGCAAACAGATTGCAAATTCATCAGAATAGCCGAGAGAGGGTTGTATGTCTCACCGAACTCCTTAAGTCGAGAGTCTTTCGGATCCATGATGCTATCACAGACAGATGCGAGGTCGATATTTGCATCATTTCTCACCTTCCAGTTTTTGTGCAGTAGCCTCTCGTCCCAGGGTAATTTTTTTGCTTCCTTCAAAAGCTTCTCGTCCTCCGTCGACATTTCTCCGACGAGATCCTTCGTTCAGTTCCACTGAGAAGTTCAGATATTTTATAGATGCGAACTTTACAAAAATCGCAAATGGCGGGTCCGATCCACTGGATGTGAATCCCAAATAAATTTTAAGTAATGGCGGATCCGATCGATTGGATGTGAATCCCAAATATCGATTCAAATTTCCCCCGTTTGGTGATGATGATGGGAAAATAGGGAGGATTGGGGAAAGGAACCAAAAAAAGGAGAAATGGGGGAAAAGAGAAACGGGCTCAGGTTGAGTCGGACAATTTTTCCTCGAATTTTACCTTCGTGGATCAGGTCCACGGGGGCGATTTGTATAGAGAGGTTTTTTTTTTGAACGGAGAGCTGATTTAAACGGTTGATTTTAATTATAAATTTTAATATATAAAAAAATAATATTTTTAAATTAAAATTATTGATAAATGATCGGATGATTTATAATAAAAAAATTATACAAACTTTCAGAGAAAGCTCTTTAAAAAATATAAATTCCAGATCCACGAGAGATGCATGCGGCTATACATTGGACAGATGAACAATGTTACCTCTAGTGCTTCACAAAAGTGGGGGAGAGAGGGGGGGGAAATTTATCAATAACATGTGAGACTGTCTAGCTTATCAAAAAAGAAAAAGAAGGGGAACGAAATGAAAAAATTAGTAAGAAAAAGATAATATTTTTTGTAACCCAATGAGTAAGAGTTTGGTTAAGTTTACATAAAAAATAATAATTTATCTCCCCTACTTTCTTTTTTTTTCTTCAGCTTTCATAATTGTGGAACAAGTAAGATTATTTGAGTAGATAAAAATGTTAGTCCGAAAATATAGTTTTCTCTTCCCTCCTATCTTGTATCCTCTTTCCGAGCAAAGCATAAGAGCACAATTATTTGAATGTCTTTTGTGAATTTAACTCAAAAAATATATCAAATTATCTTTAAATTTTAATTTATCATATTAATTAAATTTTCATATGAAAATTTTATGGGATTCAAAAATTTAAGACATTTCGAGTTTTCTAAGTCACTATTTTTAATTTTTAAAAATCAGCTCTAAAAAAATAAAAAAATATTTAATGTTTGTATATTATTTTTAAAAATTCAAAATGATGATTTAGAAAACTCGGAACACCCCAAATTTTTACATCCCATAAGATTTTCATATGAAAATTTAACGAGTATGATAAATTAAAGTTTGAAAATGATTTGATGTACTTTTTGAGTTAAGCTCACAGAAAATCTTTATGAGCTTAAGCTCATACTATTTTTACTATATATATACTCATTATTAAGTACATAAGTGTCACACTCCAGAATAAATAAAACATATTAGGGGTGCTTAATCCCGCCACGTACGCACGACGAGACGTGCGTACGGAAGGCTAAATGAATAAAATAAAGCAATCACAGAATAAACAAAATAATAATAATAATAAGAGTACATGACCATACAGTCCAGAATGAACAAAGAGAATACAACGCCTACATAGGCGGGGGCTAGCTCCATCGGAATAGGCAGCAATCTCTCAAATAAAAACCCAAAAGAAAGAAATAAGACTCAAAACCCGATGGATCCTATCTGACTACCCGACTCACATGCAAATGCAGCGAAGCATCCCTGTCATCGCGCAGGACTGTCCCTAGCACTCACCCTAGCAAAAATCCCGAACACGAAAATACTGGATCCCACATCCACCCAGTGGAAACGTGAGTAATTTTATAAATTACTCAAGACGGATTTAGATTCAACCATAAGATTTGATCTTCTTTCCTAGATGTTGGACCCAAAAACCGATACTGATGTTTGAAATGCAATATAATATTGATGAGTAAATATAATAATATTATTATGCACATTTGACCTACATGATATGACATGATATGGTAAAGAAACCCGAAATAGAAAATTCTGTGGAAATAACAATATAATATAAAGTATAAGGTACGAAAGTCAAACACCCGTAATAAATACCCAGATTTTTAAATTTACCAGACCCATCCCGAGCGGGCACTACCAGGGCCCAACTTACTAACTCGGGACTTTATATTTGTGCAGCGACAACGCCGCACAAACGACAATTCGGGCTCCCGAGGCGATAACGCCCTAGGAGAGTGAATGGCTATACAGCACGTGCTCTAGTCTGCTGAATCTGGTAATTTACCTTACAAAAAGAGAAACAAATAGATATAGCGTGTCTTCAGTTGCCATATCATAAAAAGGAGATAACTACTCGTGAATTAATAAATCGGAAACAAATGAGAGCCTACACTGTACCAACCAAGGGTCAGAGGACCGCATCCCGTAAAAATGTCAAACGAAATATAAACAAATGGGAGCCTACACTGTACCCACTAAGGTCAGCGGACCGCATCCCGACTTCCTCTGTACCAACTAGGGGCCAAAGGAGAAAGCCCTTCGGACAATATCAGGATCCTAAATAAGTCGGATAAATATAATAATATAGTATCACGAAATAGATTCCAGTCTCGGATATGGCCGCCCACACTAAACACTGAAGTACACGGTATCCTAAATCGCTCAAATTTGGAATAACAATTTAATCATATAAAGAATAATAATAAGAAATATAATAAAGATCAAAAGAAAACACTCGACACAAACGAACCCCGCATGCAAACGACGGATCGGTGGATAACCCACGACAGAAAGATGCGCGGTGCATATACGACCGGTGGGTCCCACGGCCTATGGGTCACCGTACGTAACCACAACGGTGCAGTTATGCAAAGGCAACTCCGATCGAGAATTACCCAAAGTCCGCCTCTCAAGACTCCCATGCATTTAATGCATGATTAACTACCAGACTTAATCAATAATTAGTGATAGTAATAATATTTCCCTAATAATTATAATCTACAACTTGAATTATTTAATTCTATCTGATACTATCTCGGGACTATTTCCCGAATCCTACTCCTATCATATCTACGTGCAGTATGACATGATATGACATGTGAATGCGGGTATGTCTCAAATATGCTGGTCAATTTACCGAATGCATATGACAGGTCAGATATAGTCTCTACAAATTTTTGGTCAGAAAATACCGCAATTCAGATTTATTTTAAAAAGGGTTTTATTTTCGGTTTGGGTTCCTATTTCTGAAGAAAGAAAATTAAATCCCAGGAAACCGTACCTGAGAGTGCTGGCGAGGATCACGGAGTCGCTCTACTCCGGAGGCAGAACACCGGCCTCGGGGTCGGTGTCCGCGTACGTCTGGTCGGGGGTGACCTCGTACTCCGCGAGTGGATCCGAGTCGACAGTATCACCTATTTTAATTAGACGTTTATTAGTTTTACTTGATTTACTTAACAACTAATAACTAAATTAGATTAATAATTAATTAAACGGTCGTTCGGGTTTTATCATCTTTTCTTCAAAATTTCGGCAGCATTCTTGTTGCATTTAGGCGGTGTCGGAAATTTCAGTTTCTCACATATCGATCCGTTAATTATATTCAAATTCTTATTTTTGTTATGTTGTTAAATCATGTAGTTTACTTTATTATATATAAGTGTGATTATTAGGTTTTTATAAGTTAGAAAAATAGTTTTAACAATAAAAGTAAAATAAAAAGAATTAAAATAAAAGAAAAGAAATAAATAAAATAAAATAACGAAAAATGAATAAAGCAAAAATAAAATAAAGAAAAAGTTATTATATTATTAATGTGTTGGTGTTTTAATGTTCGGGATCATACGCTGACTACCAAATCGTTGGTGCCAATGCACCGATATCCCGAATCGGGGGCAGTGAGGGAATTTAATCATTTTCCATATTTCACTGTAAGTATTAATTAATTATTAGTTGCGCACGTTTTAAATTTACGGCACTTGCCAATTAATTAATTACACTTTTATCCCAATTAACCTTTCGGCCCACTTAGTTAAGATCAATTTATTTTTTTGCATTTTATATTATTCGTCCAGTTGATATCTTGCGCATATAACCCTTAGAAGAGTTATTACCACAAAAGTTCATTTTAAGCCCCTTCACTTATTTGATTTCACAACTTAGCCTTAACTTATACTGGATTTACAATTCAACCCTTACAACCAAACTAGGCCAACAGTGGAGCAATGGAATCAACAAGGCACAAGCCACACTTGACAACATAACCGATTTCAAAACCGAGTAAAGCACGGGTTTATGTCCTAGGAAGGCATCATAAGCCAGAGAATAATTCAAGCCTTCAATTCCAACGACTAAGCCTTAAGAAAAACCTCGCTTTACTGGTACCAATCGGTACCAGTGTACCAAGGATCCCAAAATCAGCATAACAACCCATGTCCATACCATCATTTCAAGCAAATCAAGCAACTACAAAGTCACAACAGTAGGTACCAACCTAGCAAATCAGATATAGACTCTGAAATAGTACCAACCAGCATCAGACTCATACCAAATCAAGGCAAAAAGGGCACGGCCAGGAACAGGAAATCAGCACAAGGTCGAATGAACAGAGGTAGTTACACGCACCCCTCACTTCATTGGTACCAAGGGGGGTTAAGATAGCAACATGCTCATTCAAAACAGATACAACAAGACAAGGTACAGGCCAAGAACCCAAGGAGGATAGTTCAACAAAATCAACCCAAATCAGCCAGCTAAGACAACAGCCAAGTTGCAACATCTCACAAACACCTCAACTACCAACAACCAAGGAAAATCACACAGACTGAGCAACATCATAAGTGACAAGGGCACGGCTCCACTACCGACACAAGAGATGGCCCACACAGTCAGACAAAGGAAAGAAGTTACCAGTTTGATTCAAGGTAGCAAGGCGGCACGACCGAGGCCATTGGGACCGGATCCGACCAAAGAGGACATCAGCCTTGACGCTGATCGGTGAGAGGTTCAAAGGGAAGGGACGACTGGGCTCTGGTGGTATTCAGTGGCCAATATTGGCCGCTAGTCGTGCGTGGTGCGTGGTGCAAGGCCCGGTGATGGGGGGGTTGTCGACGAGGCCAGCACCGGCGATACCAGAGGCAGCGATCGCGAGGCCGAAGTCTGGCACTTGGGCTCGGCGGAGGCGAGACCTCCTCAGCCGTTCTTGGTTGCGCTGGTCAAGTGAGGGAAAGACAGCGTCCAAGAGGAATCGCCAGGGAGATTTGTGGGGAGGCTTCGGTTGCGCACCGGGTGGAGAAGAGAGGAGAGAGTTTACGGAAAAAGAGAAGGAGAAAGAAGGGGAAAAGTGGGATCGGGTCGCCAGGGAAGAGAAGAAGAAAAAGGGGATCCCCTGTGCGCGTGGGAGGCAGCGAGTGAGAGAGAGAGGGGACGTAATTAAATGGGAAAAGACGGGAGCGGTAAGGTCCGATCAGTGATCCCGTGAGAGAGAGAGAGACAGGGAGAGGGGGAAATAGGAGTGGGATCGGGGATTGAGCGTGGCGACTCACGTGCGTATTCGTGTAGCGGATTGAGATTTCACATCCGTTTTAGTATAATTTGATTATAAATCTTGATGATATTTATTAAATTTATATTCTTTAATAGATTCAAATCTTTGAATTTATAAATTTAATTTGATCTTTGGATTTTGTTATTTGATGATTAACCTCATAATTCTTTCTTTGTATTATTCAAATTTATTTAAATTCCAATTCGATTGATTTATTATTTTTTATTTTAAATTTTAAATTTTATCTTTGTTTATCATTTATCTATTTATTTCATTAATTATGTGTATTACCTTGATTATTAAATTAAATTATTAGTTAATTTATTTTAATTTTCATTATTGCTTAATTAAATTTCGTGGTTTAACAATAAGTGTTCTGATCTTGTAATATTTTAGATTTTTGTTAAATTTTTAGAGCTAATATCAGTCATCGGATTGAGTTATTCATCAAATAATGTTATTATCTATGGCCATTTGTGTTGAAATTATAATTTTCTCTCAATTTTTATTGTTACATGAAATGCTGCATAATTTAGGAGTAAATTTGTTCTACTTTGTTTTTTTCTTAGATTGCCATCAATTATGAATTTTAACTTTTCTTAAATTTTGAATGATAACTTTCCTTTCAATTTTATATTAATTATGTATTCATGATTGAAATTTATATTAATTATCAAATTATCTTTATTTTTATTTCCTTTATTTTTACATGAAAATATAATTTTTTTTATATTTTTAAAAGACTTCACCGTAGCAACACACATAGACAAGAGACTAGAATATATATATAGGGAAGGGATCCCTTGACAATCTTGACAATGAATTTTCAAATAAATATGAAAAAATCTTCAAAATAGAATTTTTTTTATAGATATATTATTTTACTTATAGATTAATGGTGATTATAATTTCATATAATTTTATTATTGTTTGTAAGTCCATCAAAGACTATCAAAATATTATATACTCTATAACGGTTCTAATTTAACAGTCTTTGATCGACTATCAAATGATAATGAAATTGCATAAAATTTGAATCCCCATCAATTTATAAGCAGAACAACATATCTATATATATTTTTTCTATTTTTAAGATATTTTTCATATTTATTTGAAGATCCATTATCAAGATTGTCAAGTGATCCCTTCCCATATATATATATATATATATATAGTTAGGTTATGGTGTTATGTATAGCACGGATCGGTTCTTCGTTATTAAAGTGCAAATGGTCAATCCAATCATATAAAATGATTTTCGTATGAATATTTAGTCATAGATCAAAATTTATATTTTTTAGAATTTTTTGACTATTTTTTAAGATAGTTAGAAAATTACTTCTTTTGAATGACTCATAATAACTAAATCAAGTGTTTTTTAACAATCTTAAAAGATAAAAAAATTCTAAAAAATATTATTATGTATTTTTCAAACTAATAATTTATTCTAACACTAAAATAGATGGTCAGCCGCAAGCACACGACCTATCGCATAGTAATTAGATATCGATCCCACAAAGACTGATTTAAATCATCAACATAAATAAGTTCCCTAAGCTAGACAATAAAATCTGAGGTTTTATCTAAACTAATTAAAACTTAACTAAAGATGACTTGGACAAAAATTAGTGTTTTATCAAAATTAAAACAATCTAGGGCTTTGGCATCACCATCCATACGTGCATCAATCGTACTATTTATAGGTTTGTTCTAAATTTAATGAGGGTTATCATCTATTTTAGTGTTAAGATCCTGGTTAGGGATTAACATTGTACTCTAATTAGTATAAAATTCATGATTAAGTACTTCGTTATTTCTAATTAAAGCCCATTTATGATAATTCTAAAAAATTCAAAGACCAATTGTTGATGGTTAGGTTCTTCGCTATTTTTGGGTTCGAGTACCGTTAAATTTGGGTTAGAATCCTAATCAATCTCTCAAAATATGTACCAATCTAAAGTTTATTTGCAAATTATGTATTACGCAACTTAGGATTTCTAATCCTAAAGCAGATAACTAATACAAACATCAAAATACAATCCAAGCATAATTCACATCAATCTCAAAAACAATTCACAAGAATAAAGAACAAGCGGAGGTCAGGTTGAAATCGTCTGACCAGGCTTCTTCTGTCCGCAGAAAATGGTTTATGACACCCGATTTCACTCTTTTGCTTGTAACTTGCTCATTTATTATCTATTTTGCCTCAATTTTGTGTGGTTCTTCTTCATTTTCAACGGGCTTCCATCTAAACCTACAAATCAATAAAATCTAGATAGTACCTTAAACTAATAATTTAAACCATAATTAAACTAAATTAAGCCTAATTAAACCCTAAAAAGCTAAATTATGAGATTAAACCATATCCAAAATATAACATTTAAATTTTTTTATCAAATTTCCCCAAGTTTGATTCTTGTTTGTCCTTAAGGAAGTTTCAAACTCAGATATTGGTCTGATTTCTCAACTCAACTTCTATCTAAACTAGACCTAATACGATAATCTTGAAAAAATAAATTAAAATTGAGAAATTCAACAATGACATGTATCTTACTTTTCATAAGGCATACCGAAAAGTTATTGAGTCCAATTTAATAGTTTTAAAATTCATAAGTATAGTAGAACTCTCTCAGAAAAGTTAACTAGATATGGGGCTTGTATGACTTTTAAAATCTAAATACTAAATCCTTTATAATTTTGTCAAACAACCGGATAGTATTTCTGCAGGTTTGGTTTGAACAGCTGTTTTGATTGACGGAGCTTATATCCTAGAGTTGTTTTTTTGTCCCTAGCCTATACTTACGTTCCATGATAATGTTATCCGATTTTAAATCAGGTTGTGTGCTCCAAGTATCATGAAAGAAGTAATGTAAAAGAAAGCGATCTAGAGTAGTATGTTTAGGAGCTGAGGTATGAGTTATTTTTTTGTGTTATTTTTGTTTTGGCTACCTTGGAGATGACCCAAGTTTGACCTAGTTTGTGTTTTTTTCCAGATCTAGGATCCAATTTGGTGCAGTTGACTGCAATACTTACCTTTACATATAAACCATTTAGTCACAATCAGACTGTGCTTTCTCACCGAATCTGCCCATAAGAATATAAAATTCTGTTGCTTTCTATAAAAATAGCAGTTACAATATCAAACTCAAAAGGGACTCCTCAAATCAAGTGTATGGATTATATACAAAACATGAGTTGTCAATTATGAAAAAGTTGGAAGCAGCATGCCATACGTCTAAATTAAGAAATGAAATTGTGATGCTACGCTCCATAATTGTCATCCATACAACAGGGAGGATAAAACTTTGTTTTATTAAATAATGAAAGCAAATTTAAGCTGAAAAAAAAATTTTGGTCCGGGTGAGGAAAGAACAGTACCGTGTGGGCCTGTAAACCGGTAACACGTCTGGTTTTCAATAGAGGTTGAAATAATTAATATTTCCAACTGGTACAAGCCTGTGCGAATTGGTAACACCATGAGTCCATGGCCCATAAAAATGGGCCCAGATGCTTATTTCTGAATAAATGAACCCAGAGAAAGTGAGAAACTGGGTGCTTGTACCAGAAAAGGCACTATAAGCGGCTTGGAGATGCATGTACCGAATTTAAAAAAAAGGAATGGACTCAACGCATCCAAAAAAAAGAGGACCATAAAAAGTGGGCTCAGATGCTCAGCTTTTAGATCCATATGAGAGAATTTCCAAGTAGTTGGAGGCTTGGAGCTTGATTTTTTTTTTCCGAAAATAAAAGAACTCAAAGTTGCGCTGTGATCCTGAATTTCATTTCAGATATACGAATGAACATTGTTCATTTTATCTCACATATACATATTTTTAACTTTGATAAATGATACTTTTGGAAGCATCAACTGCAATGAACTACCAGGCTCTGCCAATCTTTTATTGTGGTACGTCCGATCCAATCTGATCCTCCTCCTCCGTTAATGTAACTTAGAATTAAAATTCGATGTTTTATCGGACTTAGATGCAAAAAAGCGGAAAAACTACTCGGCTTCTAACTTATAAGCATGCGATGGCATAATTTATTAATTTTCGGAAGTATGTTAACAGCCATATTTATTTCTTATGCCGCACGTTAAAACTTTTGTGGGGAAGAGGGATAGAAATCAGGATCCTATCTTCTACAGCGTGGCACACACATAGCACTCACGACAACTTTTAAATTTATAAGAATTCTTTAAAATCAATGAATCTCAATATAGATCAGAATTCTTTAAAATCAATGTAATACGAATCTCAATATAGATCAGACGGACATCACACTGTGTTGTACAATGCTACACGGCTGACGATAAAAATTCTAGAAATAAGGGGTAGTTGACAGAGTTGAAATCAACACACAAGCATAGAAAATGAGAAATTTTCAAGAGAGATTTTTTTATTGGCAAGTGGGTAGCAGAAGCAAGGAGGAATTATTTCCTCGAACACGTGTTGGACATACACCAATGTACATTTGTCAGGGCCTCAAAAATCAGAAAACTCTAAATATGATAATAACAGTTTTAAAGAGACAATCCTACATATAAGTTGGATCTCAAGAAAATCAGAAACAAATTTGAGAACCAAAGCAAGAGATAAGAAATTTTTACGTGGAAACCCGAAAAGAAAAAACCACGAGAACGATCGGTGTAAATTTCACTATATAAAGATTATCTTACAATATAAAAAGATTATCAAACTATTAAATTTTCTCTCACACGCACTTTCTCCTTGCTAGTTTGAGTGAATTTGAATAAAAAAACAAAAAATAACAAGAAAATCCAAAAAGATGAACACAAACTCTAATACCAAAAGCAGCTTTTTTTTTCTTTCTCTTTCTGTTTTCTTCTTTCTCTTCTTTTTATTTTGCACTGCTCCTTGCCACCTCCTTTCCTCCTTTTTACTTGGCTACTCCAAAGCACGCACAAGGGGACAAAGGAAATATAGGCCTTTGACCCTAAACGATATTTGACTTCACAATATAACATTTCTTTCGCCAGGTCTGGTTTCTGATATCTCCACAACCGTGACATTTTTTCTTAATAATTTTGGTCCTTCATGTGATTTTGTTCAACTATTAAGGTTTAATCTAGTGATGTAGACAATAATTGCAGCCTAGTTTCTATTAATTACTGTACATATAATATGAATTTCTCAGGATGGTAGATGAGGCTTTTGACAAATTTCAATGATGAACCTCTCTAAATCAACAAAAAAATCAAAGAAATCTTGGCCAACAGCTGGTTGATACGTGATACTTGGAGATATTGCCTGCGCATCGTTGACTATCAAGTATCAACCAACCTCACAAAATAAATTTTACAATAGATAAATTAAATAAAATTGTGAACTTATAAATAAATTATGCTTAAAAGATTAGGAATAGGAGGGGCATAAGGAAACAAGGAAAACATATAATTGTTGCACGTCTCTCTCTGAACTAACCATTATATCATTATTACTTATTATTATTTATATTATTATCATTATTATTACTGTTCTGTTGTTGTCGTTGTTATTTATTGAGACAAAATGTTATTTCTCAGTTATTTCAGTTAGGAATATTTTAATTAAATTGAACACTTGTAGATTGTAGTGGTATAGGCTGTGGATACGTGGTTATCATATCCTCTGTGCATATTTTTTGCAGCCCAGACGCGGTTCCACGCTAGAGATATTTACGTTATTATATTGTAAATATTATATTATATTTGCAGTGTGTTGCCGTGTTGGTAGTTCGGATTTTCTTGTTATTCCGATGATTAAGATACTATATTTAATTAATTATAATTATTGAGTTTATTCATTGTCTGAGAAACGAGAAAGGGATCGTAAAATGGCGAACGGGTCACGCGCCAGTGGCGACCCGCCACATCAAGATCGAACTTTATTGGCAACCTGTCACAGGTTTTTTAGAGCAAGTCCCACCCTCTGTTGACATCTTTAAAATGCAGTGCATCTGTTCTGGTAATCTGGTTAGTGTTGCTTTCGCCATGACATATCAGTAATTTCCGTAAACTCAATGAACTAGTGGATTGAAATTTCTTTTATGAATTTTTTTATGAAGCAGGTAAAATGTCTACTATTAATTTTCATTAAATCAAATAAAGAAGAATTACATATTAGAAGAAAGAAAAAAATAGAAATCGAAGCAGAAGCTCATCTCCTTAAACAAAGAAACTAAAATGAAAAATAAAACAAAAAAAAAAAAAGTGAGCTTCATCCTTGTACCAGCTGGCCGGTTGTGAGCTCCATGAGAGTCCGAGCTCGCAATGGGTGTCGGTTTGATTGTGGAGAACATGTGATGATGAGGTTGTGGTTGGCCGAGCCCGACAACCATGGATGTAGCAGCTGAGGTAGAGCAGGATAGTTAGGCATTTCATCTGAGATTCAAACCCATAGCCTCATGTCAAAATGTTGCTCGAGGAAGTGGATAGGACGGTATATGGGCATATGTCATGTGAGATCGAGTCGAGCAACAATGGTTGTTCTAGGGTTTGAATAGGTTGTTGCCCGGGATAGGTTTAGCAATCTAGGTTTGGATAGGAACGATAGATCTAGGATGCAACGGATCTAGGGTTTAAGTGGCGGCAGTGGTGGTTGAGGGGTCGGAGGTGGTAGCAGTGGTGGTTGAGGGATTTGAAGTGGCTGCAGTGATGGTTTGAGCGGCAGCAGTAGCGGATTTAGGGTTAAGTCGACTGTGATGGATTATCTCTGTAGGAGGGACATTGATGGTTGTGGTCGTTGGGAGATCCCATCGTAGGTCGTGGCTGCGAGGAGAACCGGTCGGAGGGGTAGGAGGCCGGAAGGACGACCATCATAGATATCCGAGAGTGGTGCTTGCACTTCATATCCGTTGAGATTGGAGAGGAGGGAGGGATCAGAGGAAGGGAAGAGGGAGGGGAGGCCGGTGGCACGACCTCCCCGCCTAGGGTTTCAAAATCGTTATTGTCTTTTGTTTCGTCTTGTATTTCGTCTTTATGAATTTAGAAGCCAAAATTTTGCTTTTTGTTTACTAGTATATAAAAATTCTTTAATTAGTCCATTCTAGAGCCAAATTTCCTAACTACTATTAACTTCTTTTAAATCATCATCTATATCATTTACTCCGTCCATTATTTACCTAAGGATAATGAGCTTCAATTTATCTTTCAGCGCAGTCCTCGGGCACAACAGTGACTTTGGTTATAATTGATGCTTGGGTAGTTACAGTGGTATCAGTTGGAGACTCGTACTGTATACTTGAATCAACTGAAGGCTCAATATATGTTCTAACAGCTGATCACGGATTAGAGGTCAACAAGGAAGAGTAAGTTATCTTTTGCCCCTCTGTTTCAACTCAGTAAAACTCTGACTGATATATGCACAAAATGATTGTAGGGTTGAGCGTGTCACTGCAAGTGGTGGAGAAGTTGCCCGAATAAATATTGCAGGTGGTGCCGGGGTATGTCATTTGTTCTCCTTTTTGAAAACTACCGTGAGAAACCCTGAATACATGTTTTTGCCTTTGGAAAAGTGAACTTACTATTGGAGATATGGATGTTGGAGAATATATTGTACCTGTGCCTCATGTGAAGCAAGTAAAAGTACTTACAATACTTTTCAGCACTAGAATGTACGTTTGAGCACCAACAAAAAAAGAAAAGAAATGTGCTTAGTATAACTAAACTTTTCTGCAATACAATTGTAAGAGTAATTTAGTTTCATGTGGTTTATTGTCCTTCGAAGTTATCAAATGCGGGAGGCTGACTTGTTGTAGCAAGTGACGGTGTATGGGATGCCCTGAGCCACGAAAAAGTGCTCAGTTGTTGCCGAGGCTTACTAGCTGAATCAGCTGCCACTCGGATGGTTAAAGTACTCTCTCTCTCTCTCTGTGCCCCCCCCCCCCCCCCCCCCCCCAAACAAAAAAAAAACCTTCTCTCCTTGTCAAACCTAACTAGCACCAAGGAGTTTGATCGTTGCGTTCAGTGCTTATTATTTGGGGTATTGCAGATTGTTTTTCTTAAAAAGAAGATGCTTTTATGTATTTGGAAGTTGAGTTGATTTATGTTTTTTAAAACCACAGGAAGCAGTTAAAGTGAAGGGATTGAGAGATGACACCACTTGCATAGTGGTGGACATACTGCCACCAGAGAAGATGAGCCCACCTGTAAAGAAGCCAGGAAAAAGTGGCATAAAATACATTTTTCGAAGAAAATCATCTGAGATCTTATCAGAGGATAACATCGACCCCG
The DNA here is from genome assembly GCA_037127355.1 of Schoenoplectus tabernaemontani. Classification (NCBI taxonomy): domain Eukaryota; kingdom Viridiplantae; phylum Streptophyta; class Magnoliopsida; order Poales; family Cyperaceae; genus Schoenoplectus; species Schoenoplectus tabernaemontani. The sequence goes on from CM073752.1 coordinate 12,072,116, forward strand.
GATGCTCAGAGCCTGATGTTGTTGAGGAAATATCCGAGAATGGGTCAGTCGTGCTCTCCCGGAGGTATAACATTCAAGAAGCATTTTAATTAGCTTATTGGTTTCTGGGTATAAAATTCAAGAAGCATTTTAGTTAATTTATTGGTTTTTTTGGTTGTCAGTTGCACGGTGAACTATTGGTTGAGACTAAATTGAGGGTTAAATGATGTCAAGTTGGACTTATTATTGAAAATGATTGTCCATGCTCTCCTTTTCTTTCAGTTCGGGTGTTGCTCCTGTATTGGATACATAACTTTTGGTTTCTCCCAAGCCAATTTGTCCCCATTTTTGACATTTTTGTCTTTATTCTTTATTGAACAATTTTGCTTAATTTTGCGGAAGCTGCTGACCATATATCAGGCATTAGTCGGTTCAAATTGAGGTTCTAGTTGAGGGTATTTTGAGTATAGTTATCATTTGAGGATTAGTATATGCAGAGTTGATAGCTTAATTACAGATTGAGAGCTTAGTTGAATTACCAAGCTCCGTTAGTTCTCTTAATATGAGAAATAGTTGAATTAATTGGACTACCTGTGGGATCAAGGTTTTGTGACCTAATTGATGTGTTGGTAATTTTGCACAGGCTGAGCACAGACTGTCCGGCCAACATCTTTGGGCCATACAATTGTGCTGTTTGCCAATTGGGCATATCAGTTCATAATACCTTCAAGCCTAATGGTGGCACAAGCCGCTGGAATGGGCCTTTCCTTTGTGTATCATGCCAGTCAAAGAAGGAGGCTATGGAAGGGAAAAGCTGCTCTCAAAGTATGCACTTTTTTCAAGCCAAGTACTGCCAGAATAATTTTCAGTGCATTTTACTTGATACCAACCTGGACTTGACTTGTTATGCTATGATAGCACCATAATAGTATGTCACCACCATCTGTAACAGAACATCTAGCAGTGGCACACATGCAGTCAACATATACCTTATCACGCCAAACCACTGGTCCTAGGAAAAATAGTTCCAAATTAATGTTATTTCCTGAGGATGTTTGTGCATTTGCATCTTTAATCCAGATTCTGGATCTAGAGTACCCCAAGAAATATAGTTGCCTGTGTTTCATCACATGATGGGATTTGTTTCTTCTTCCCTGTTGTGGATTGTTGTAAGTACTAACTGATATTGCTGAATTCTGACTGCACAAAAGGGCCCTTCAATGATGGGGAATTTGTGAAAAATGTTACTTCTCTGGGCTTACTAGCAGATTCTGCATCAATTCAGTCGAGAAGTTTCATCCATTGATTGATTTATTATTTATTTATCTACTAACAAGTTCATTGGAACTGCCTTGTGATAACCTGATCCTTCTAGGTGTTTGCTGTGTACATAGAATGAGTGAAAGGGATACATTTTTTTATCCTGTTGTATCCGTTGTCTTTGTAAGCCAGGGATTCTTCTTCTTTCCTTTATCACGGGTTACCGAAATTCTTTAAATATTCAAATACTGTGTGTGATTATTATGTCAATATGCAATGTTTTATAATGTGAACATGACGCGGACGATACTGTTTGCTCTTTATTAGAATATAATCTTCTTTCATTGTTGCTTTATTATTTTAAATTTTCAATTATAAATGTTGCTCAATTAGTCTACCTCCTTCCCTCGGGGTCAATATTAAAACGACAAATAACAACTGGAAGAGAAGCAATGAAGCATGATGTGAAAGTATTTATAGATTTGGTAACAACCATCGTACTTATAACAACTCCTTCCAAAAGGAAATAAAATAAATAACACATAAAACAGCTTAAAATAGTTAGGTAAACGTGAAATCTAATAATCAGAACCAAACTCTGATACCAAGATATTTTTGTGCAAACTCAATAAGGTTCTCTACCTCTGTGTCATCAATAAACCCATTGCGGTTTTTGTCAGCCCGGCGAGCACCGCGAAAAGCCGCAATCCGACCAACACCTCTCTTGCGTAGTGCTTGCCGCAGCTCCTTTTGGCTTAACTGGCCATCTTTATTTGTGTCGAGTTGCTTTAGCCACTCCTTGAATTCTTCAATGGTCATATCACTGCTCGAGGATCTGATTTGTTTGAGTGCCATGGAGTTTTCTATCTTGTGATTTGATCTAAGAGTTTTTGTTTGTCGCAATGGGGATTAGTTCGTTCTTGGCTCTTTTATAGGCCTCACTGCCTCAGAACCAAGGTTTCCCAGTTCCTTCCTTGCTTGAATTCTCATTCCAATTCTGTTTTGTTCCAATCCGCTTCAGTAGAAAAACAAAGGATCTATACGTATCAATCAATAATGGATAATGGGAATTTAATCCAGGGCATCTTTAAATTGAGTTGAACAGGTAAAAGAGAGGATAGCCCGGCTACAATATGCTCACTTTATTCCTCTTTTATCTTTTCCAAGAGATGAGTACTATATGTGATGTAGATAGCCAATGCGGAACCAAATTATTCACGAGCTTGGAAGTGGGCTTGAGTGCTCTCATTGATTGAAACGAACTCCATCGATCATCGGAAATTTCCTAGGGTCAATTCTGGACCGCCAAAATGTTATAATATCAGTATCACAGTGGAATGCTAGTTGTGTGTTGTTCTTATTTTTGTCTATTGGGATGTGTCTTCTTCTTGATCCTCCATTAAGCAGTTGGTAAATTGAATAAAAGAAAAACAAGGCCAAATGACGTCAACCAGTGTGGATCAAAATGCAGCTGGTACATGCCAGCATAACCAGAGCGAGACTACTGAAACTCTGAAAGGCAGTAATCTGGGTTGGCATGGAATTCATACAAACAGATATAGGTCAAGCGTGTTTCTGAAGATAATTGTTGGAAAGAATATTCAATCACAGAAAGTTTCACAATTATCTATATTCTCTTTGATTGTACTAGACATGTGAGAAATTGAGTCGACTTGAGAGTCAAGAGGTAACTTTCAGATTTGAAAGCACTTCGCGATCGTGATCACTAGAAATAAGATCATTATTCATGGAGATGATTATACCAAAGCCTTCAATTAATCTAAATTAATTAATTAAGCAATTAACCGAAAGGCCAAAAGCCACACTGAAATTTAGAACCAGTGTGAACCAAAGGTTGCGCTATAGATAAAGAAAATTTTACAGCAACAGAGATAAAAGAGCTCTGCAGAACTTTCGATAGTAGCTAATTTATTCTTAACGTTTACTATAGCCTAATAGACATAAAATTGGGCTTCACCTTTTATATACCTTCACATTTGCATTTCTTCAATGCAATATCACCACGTCTTCCAAAACCCCATGAAACAAGTATTACAAGCTGAGATTATACAACTTGACCGAATTTATTATTAACAAAGCTAAAACCCAACATACCTTCATGTACACGATACAAACATGACCCAAAATGCTTTTACGGAAAAAATAAAAACTTAGAACTTGCACCAAATATCAATGAGCCCCCTCAGCTTTTCTTCGTGCTATGTACATAATAACCCGAGGGAAGAAAGATTTCCTCCTCCTAAGCTTGCGCTCAGCCTGCAAGCCTGGCAATTCCATCTCAGGTTGCACCATTCCACGTCTCTCTTCTCTTTCTTCACTTCTGACAGCAAGTTTTTGACCTGGACTCTTTACTGGGTTAATTGATCCAGCATGGGCAGCAGCTTCATTAGCTCGTCTCTTCTGCTCGTTCTCAGCTCTCCACTTGCGCAATTCCATTTCTGCCCCCAGTTTTCCTTCCTTGGCTTTCTCAGCTCTCTCCAAAGTAGCCTTCATACCTTCCCTCTTCCTCTCCATTTCTTTACAAGCTTCATCTAATTTCTCCAAGTACTTTGATTCAGCTTCTTTAGCCTCTTCCACTTGTGCAAGGGCATTTTCAACCTTTTCATGTGCTGACTGTTCAGCATCATGTGCCTGTTTGCTCAGAGCATAGTACTCTTCCAGAGGTAAGGTGATGCCTCTGGAGGATGCAGCTTCTACTACAGTTTGCTCACTCTCTTGGAGTGCATTTATGGCATCTTGAGCTAGTTTTTCTGAAGCTTTGGAGGCTTCAATTTCTTTCAAGGTGGCCTTCAAGCGAATTTCAGTGGTGGAGAGGCTGGATTTTGAATGATTGAGCTCATCCCGGGCCTTCTTGAGATCTTCTTGGGCTGATTGAGCTGCCAACTTGGTGTCTTCAGCCTCTTCAGCTGCTTGCTGGAGCATTTTCGGGAGCTCCACCATCTTTTCTCTTGTTTCTTTCTCCTTCAACCTCACCTGAAATTGAATATTATCATGTTTCTCGTCATATTCTCTCTATTAACGAAGGATTCATTGAGCTGACACATTAATGAAATGTACCAGTATCAGTGGATAGACAGTACATTTGTGTGTGTGTGTGTGGGTGGGTGGGTGGGGGGGTGGGGGGCTTTGGACTATAAATGGATGGTTGATTATTTATCCACTGTTAATAGAAATAAATAAAAGAAAGAAGACAATTGGCCATGTGGTCAAACATTTCTGAAGTCTGTACTCAACTAATAGCCTGTTAGCACCTAAGCACAACAACTTACCACTTCAAGCTCCTCTTTGGTCCTATCAAGTTCAGTCTCAAGGGAAGCAACAGCGATAGATGCCATCCCCTCCCTCTGTTGCAAGGTGAGAAGCGCAGCCTTTTCATTATCCAGCTCCGATTTGAGTGATATATTTGCTACCTTGAGTATCTCCATTTTGTTTTTTGCCTTGTCCACATTTCCTCTCACTTCCTCCAACTCCTTTTTCGCCTTCTCCAACGCCTCATCAATTGACCTCTTAATTTCCCTTGCCTCATTTGTACCATCATCTCCTATACTTGTCATCTCCTCAAACAATTTTGTCTCCATGTATGCTGCCAGCTCAGCCTTTAATTTGTCCAATGTTGATGTGGCTGCATTTAATTTTGATTTCAGATCCTTAGTGGATGCATATTTTTCATTTAATATTTTTAATTCTTCTTCTCTCTCTTTCAGTTCCTCGTCCCATGTGAGACAATCCTGCTCTCCGACCAGAGATGCCCCAATTCTATGCTCCTCTGCCTCTAGATGCGCACTGTGTGCCGCTTCCAGATTTTCCTTGGCTGAGATGAGCTCTAGTGTTAGCTCCTCCACCTTCATTTCAACCTCTCTACAAGCTAAAACTGCTTCTTCTGCTTTTCTTACTGTTATATCTCTCTCTGTTACCAGAGAGGAACATTGCTCTTGCAATTTAAGAAATTCGAGCTTTACTGACTCGAGCTCTGCAACTGCACTTGTATGCCGCAACTTTGCCACGTCAGCTTGCGCCTTGGCAGCAACACTAGATTCATCGGTGATCCCTTCTTTAATCTCTTGGGCTCTTAGCAGGGCAAGCTCTGAGTCTTGTCGAGCCTGCAACTCCTCCGTTTGAGCTTTGTCTAGACTATCCTTGAGCTCTTCTTTTTGCTGCTTGGCACTCTCCAGTTTGGATAGAACCTTTGACTTCTCCAATTCAGCTGATTCAGCCCGGGCTCTGTATAGTGGGATTTCATCACGGATTTTCTCCAGTTCAAGCTTTATCTGCTTGCTTCTCTAAAAGACATTTAGAAAAGTGGAGTGAATATTTACAGTACCAGCAGATATTGGAAGACCCAATTTGGTCTATATTAGTTATGTTTGACATTGTTAGATTTATTGTCATATCAGGACAGGTAAACATCAACAAGTTCTTTGCAGAAGGTCAGAACGAAGTGCTGGGGTTTGTACTGTACCAGTTCCAGGACTGAGTATCACTGACCAGTTGATATCAGAGATTCTGCTAACCTAGGTTGTGGAACCCTCAAATGGTTTAGTCAAAGGCAATTTTTCCATATGATTCATGTCAGGTACCATAGCAGTACCAAAAAGTACTGCAGAATCAGACTAAATTGACTATTGGCGATGTTGACACCAAACTGATCATGACCTGTTTTTAACAGAAGTAATCTACAGAACTCTTTACTTTCCTTAGAGGGAAGAAAGTCGGTAACATATACCTCTATTGTTTGAGCCTTGTGAGCTTTCCAATCGGTTATCCCTCCAAACTTTGTGACAGCTTCCTTGACCGATTCAAAAGGGGCTCTGGTGTCAATCAGGCCCCTGTTTTGGTATACATTTTTTGTGGCATTTACTGATGCCTTCTTCCTCAGATTCTCCACCTTCAACATTCTGTCCTTGGACTCTTCACCCCCAGATGTTATCCCCAATTTTGCCCCATTTTCATGCAAATTCTTTGTAGAACTTTCCATCACCTTAGTATCTACATTGATAACTGTATCCGATAAGGCTTCCTTTTGATCTCCATTTTCAGATATATCTTTGACTGGTTGCATAGTACCACATTGGATTCGCACTGGTGACATGGCAGGAATAGGTGAGTCGCCTGATGTACTGTGTGCATTAGGTAAAGCATGATCTTTATCAATACTAGCCTCAATGGTTGGAGAGGTTGATGTCTCCATAATTGGGGAAGATTCTGCCAAAGCTGGAGATTCCCTTGGAGGAGATTCTGATTTTGTTTCGGGATTTGATTCAGGGTCTTTTGGCTCCTCCATTACTAAAAAGTTAAAACATATAAAATGAATCAATTGATATTCATCATCAGGTTTTATGGGCAGTCTTGAGAGTATTTATTAATATTTACAAAGGGTAATTACATGGCATACGAGCATCAGATTGATCTGGGTATGGATTGTACTGATTCTTTTTTCAATTTGCAAAAATATACAACACCACTTCATGCTACAGCATGAGTATTAAAAGTACCATTCTAGTATTAAAAGTAGGTAGATCTTAGCACTAAAAATTATAAAAACCATAACAATCCAAAGGGATGGTTATACTACTAAAAAGTAGGTAGATCTATTGTACTAGAAATCTGATTTAATTTCGCTTATCCAGTTGTGTATTTTTGCTTCTTCCGATTTTCCAACATCAATCAAATCTTAGTAGAAGAATGCCTAGCTCACAACTATACTGCTTATCTCCTGAAATAGGTGTAACCTTAAAATAGAAGCATTTATTGCAGAAGTATGGCAGTCAACCAAGGGTTATGCAATTAAAGTCCTGTAGGTGGATGAAATTAAATTGTCTATATGGGGCACAGATACTACTTGCAAGAATTAAATAACCAAATCATGATCCTTTTATAGAAACAATAAGAGAATTAGATTACCTAATCCACTTAAACCTTTCCCCAAAAAAAAAATGCCTAAACACTAAGTTCTGCTTATCTACGTATCAAACTGTATTAAAGGCGTAGCAAATAGAACTCTTAAAGTACAGCATAAGAACCGTAAATAAAATAAAATACATAAAAACCATAGCAATCCAAAGGGACGCGAAACTGGAAAATCGGAAGAAGCAAGAATTAAACACCAAAATTAATTAAATAAACGCCAGGAAAAGCGAAATCCAATACAAGACGGGGAAGAGAGTGCGGGACCCTACATTACCAGGGTCAACTCGGTACCGAGAAACCCTATGATCACCCAAAAAAACCCAGAACTTCAACTGCCCACCATGAAAACGAATAAGCAATCAGAGAATTCTTCATTATTTTTCCGGCCTATGTCATGATTTTCGGCGAAATCGATCTAAAATTCGAAACTTTTTAGTACCAGAGACCAATAATTCAGCTCAAAAAACAACTATACGAAGAGCGAGCTAAGACGGACTTACTATGATCTAAGCAGCTTTCCCAGCGATGAAAGGTTTAATTCGAAGCTATATCAGATCAAAATCAGACTCGAGGAGTGCTGTGGACCTTTTCTTCTTTGCTCCCCTTCCTTCTCGGTTGTCTTTCTCCCAGCGCGTTTCACATATTTCTCGCTATTGGTCTTCCTCGTTTTGTTGGAAAAATAAAAAATATTATTTCTTGATAGCTAGTAATGATGTTGTAACCTTCTAGCATCATAAGGCGTATAGAAACAGTTCTATTAGATAATAAATGAACCTGCCTTTCTTTATTAATTAACAGTTCTATTAGATAATAAATGGACCTGCCTTTCTTTATTTGAGTATTATATTTCTCTGTTAATAAGCTCTCAGATAATTTTATTCAAAAGAGGAGGGACAAAGAGATGCTGTCATGTTAACCACGAGGATGGCAATGCGTGTTTTGCATCTGCACCTGGTCCATTTATTTAATGGTCCACGGTCCACAGTCCACAGATCGTGTGAGCTTTCTTTTTGAAAGAACTGTCATTTAAGTATGGACGTAAACGACTCATATATGTTCATTAAATTCAATTTTATATCTTATAAGAAACAAAAATCTGATATACTGATGATGGTGAAATAAATATAGATGACTTCAATATATGAAGTATACATTGAATATAATGCAGAACAAATATATGATGAGTATAAAATGCGATTAAAATAATTATAATATCCCCATGTGAAGTATACATTACATTGATTTTAGTTTTATTGTTTTCATTAAGATGATTAAATTTTAAGATAAATATCCATCTTTTACATTACAGTATTACAGTGATTTATGAAGTAAAAATGTATTGGTTTTTTAGTAGGGTGGGGATCACTTGACAAATGGGTTATTTTGACAATCTTGACAATGAATTTTCAAATAAATACTAAAAAAATCTTATGGATATGTTCTTCTACTTATAGATTGACGGTGATTCAAATTTCATGTAATTTCATTATCATTTGATACTCCATCAAGGATTAATTTTATATAATTTACAACGGTCATAATTTGACGTATTTAATGGACTATTAAATGATAATGAAATTACATAAAATTAGAATCACCGTCAATTTAGGGGTCGGCTCCTCTTCAATTGTACAATTAAATATCCATAAGGTTTTTTATTTTAATTTTTTCATATATATTTAAAAAATTTTATTATCAAGATAACCATTGTCAAGTGATCCCTTCCCTTTTTAGTATCTAATATGAAGAACTAAACATTATTTGCATATCAAAACATGGTTGATAATCTAATTGATATAATAATTGAATATTTATGATTTTATTTTGAAAATACCAAAAATTCTAAAAGATAGGAATTTGTGTTTTTAATATATTTTGATATGTAGATCACAATGAATGACTCAGATTAGCAATTCAAATTTCTATTATCAAGATCTATAACTGAACGCAACTGATTATTTACGTCAAAAATGCTAATATCATAAATATAAATATATATACAAGAGGGTTCAAATATCTCAACTTTTTGTGTCTCAGTCATGCCTCAACTTTTTTAATTTTTAATAACTCAAAAAATATAAAACTGAAATATCAAAATAAAATCATTAGATTTAATCTCTATTATATTTTCTTCTTACACATAAAAATATGTTCATTTTTCACTTTAATTTTATATAAATCAATAAGTTACAAAATTGATGCCCAGAAATTAATCATATTAGTGCATTTTTATAAGATCTTCATGTCACATAAAATAATATTTAAACATCATAATTTTTAATCTATACATAAATAAAATGACTTAGATTAAATTTAACAGTTTTATTTTAATATTTTCATTCTAAATGTTGAGTTATTAAAAATTTAAGAAGTTAAGGCATGATTGAGGTACAAAAGTTTGAGATATTTGAACCACCGATATATATATATATATATAGAGAGAGAGAGAGAGAGAGTAAATCTACGGTTAACTTAAGCTCACAAAAGACTTCCATGAACTTAGCTCAAAAAATATATTAAAGATCTCCAAATTTTGATTTTTCACTCTCATTAAATTCTTCATATTGAAATCTTATGGGGTACAAAAATTTGGGATGTTTCGAGTTTTCTAAGTCACTCTTTTTAATTTTTGAAAATCAGCTCCAAAAATAATAATATTTGTACATTATTTTTAAAAATTGAAAAAATGACTTAAAAAACTCGAAACATCCCAAAATTTTCTACCCCATAAGATTTCAATATGAAGAATTTAATGATATTAAAAAATCAAAATTTGGAGATCATTTGATATATTTTTTGAGCTAAGTTCACGGAAGTCTTTCGTGAGCTTAAGCTCACCGTAAATTCTCTCTCTCTATATATATATATATATGAGTAAATATACCGTGAGTTTAACTCAAAATGTATATCAAATCATCTATAAATTTTAATTTATCATACTCATTAAATTCTTTATATGAAAATCTTATGGGATGCAAAAACTATAATAATAATAATAAAATATTTAATGTTTGAACATTATTTTTAAAAATAAAAAACGATGACTTAAAAATCTCAAAATACCCCAAATTTTTGCATCCCACGAGATTTTTATATAAAGAATTTAATGAGCGTGATAAATTAAAATTTAGAGATGATTTGATGTACTTTTTTATTTTAGCTCACGGTATCTTTACTCTATATATGTGTGTAAATTAAATTAAATTAAGTTTATAATATTTGCATAAAATCGATTGATATCCGTCATTCTCACTCGTTTTCTTTTTTATTTCTTCATTATATATTTGCGGGACAAGCTATATTTAAGAAATAAAAGTAGAACTGTTCCAGTCACAAGTTCTATTAAAACCCAACAGGAGAGTCTAGTTAGCTATCCATTCATCTCGGACTTTTTACTTAAAAGCCTAATAATTAATGTTATCTATAGAACCGGTTTTAGAGAAAAATTATTTTCACAAACGGCCTAAATAAGGGCGTGAGTTCAACTCACGCCCTTAAACTTTCATTTTGCATGTCGAACACTGCCCAAAGACACAAAGGGCGTGAGTTGAACTCACGCCCTTTAGACGTTGATGTGCTCTAGTTGTTACCTTTCAAAAACACCGAAAGTGAAAAAATGATATAAATGCGATATGTGGACTTAAAGGGCGTGAGTTCAACTCACGTCCTTTGGGCCATTTTGCTCTCTTTTGTTTGGGCAGCAGGCGGGCAGAGAAAATAACGTTTTAAGGGCGTGAGTTCAACTCACACCCTTTGTTAGGCCTTTTGTGAAAATAAATTTGCTCTTAGACCGTCACTGTAATTAAGATCTGTTTTTGGACCGTTTAAGTAAAAAATCCTTCATCTCCAATTCAAAATCAAATGTCTCCGTTTTAAATATACTGGAGACTCCCATCCTTCGTTTCTTCATGTATTAATGCATATATTCAAATATTTTTTCTTGAACATAGTTATTTTCAGGTACTTGTTGATCCAAGGACGTTCCCAAAATAGTGAAAGGAGAAAGGTAAGGAGCATCCAGTTTGTTCTGGGATCAAGAGAATTTTTGTTTTATTTTTTGAAATTAATGGAGAGAAGTCATGGCCCATGGGTCTGCTTTCAACCACTTACAAAAAAATGTCCGCATAATAATCATACCTGCCCTGTTAGATCGGCCGTTCGATTTGATTTATGATAAGAAATAGACGGTAGATACATGGAATTCAGTGCAGTAGAGACGTTTATAAGGAAAGAACAAAAAGTAGAAGAAAGCAGACTAACTAATCCTATTTGAGAAATAGAAATGTTACTTCTCTCCGACCTTATGCCCTACACTACTTTATTGATGACGTGGATCGGTCAGAATATATTGATTACAATCTTATTAATGTAGTAACCAATTTGATGGTTATCAAAATAAAATTACAGGCTGTTGTAAGTTATATGTTTCAACAACATAAATCATTATCTAAGATGAGCTTGCCAAACAAGCATTTTTTTTCCTTATCCTTTACTTTTAAAATTTGCGTATAGAGAAAGAAAGCTTCTACTCTGTAAGGGAAAATACACTTCTATTTACTAAAAGCATTGAATTAGGCTAAGAAAAAAGAGTGAGTTCAAGGTAAAACAGGATACTATTGTTTTAATAAGAGTATTTTTTTCTTAAGAAAAAAATCAATCCTAGCTGCAATTTGCAAATAATGTTTCAATCAAATTATTGAATGTTCAAATTCTGCTGAATGGAGCATAATAATATAAATTTAAATTATAACGGTAAACTGAAGATGTATGCTATCAATATCATAATGATTTCATAGGCTTCTACGACGTGTTTTTCATATATTTAATAATTAATAATTAATAATATTGACAAAAGGTTTGCCTGTTTTGAATGAGGATAGTTCAATGTTTGAACAATAAAACCCCTACAGTCCTATGTTTGATTAATTGTGTTCTCTCTTTTATGTTCTCAGTTTAGCAACCGTGAGGAAAGAAGATGAAAATGAAGTACGGACGAGGATGGTGGCGTGCAGCCCGGGGAGCCATAAATAAATAAAATTAAACCAAAACGTGATTTAGATACGCGTCTAATTAAGAGCGACAATAAATGATTGAACGTCTAAGAGGTCGCACCGTAGACGTTTTCAATGCCCGCGTGCGCATATCCGCCCGGGAATTTAGAGGTCACAGCATCTTAAATCTTCTGCGGCGAGAATGAATCTTAAAAGAATGTGACGAATACCTAGCACTTGGGAGTTGGGACATTGGGACGTAAGTCACGTAACAGAAGATGCAATAATTAGTTCACTTTTTCGGGAATGTATAACGGGCTAAAAGCCTTCTTGCGGCGACGCAAACAAACGTATCTATCCATATTTCCAAACAAAACTCAAAATTACAACTTGGAGACGAATGGTTCTTCATGCTTGCAAGTAATATCATTCTTGGTTCAAAAAAAAAAAAATATAATTAAACATATAATAATCTATAAATAATCATATAAAAAAAATTAGATCATTTTAAGAGTTAAGTTTTATCTTAAATATATTACACACATTATTTTAAAGGAAAATTAGTCACATGCCATCTCAAAATTTTAAATTTAGCAAAATGCCATTTTAAAACTTTAACTCCCTCTAATGCCACCCTAAAATAAGTTTATTTAGTCTTTTGCCACACTTATATATTTTTTGTTCATTTTTAATTAAGTTCAGTAAAATATCACTGTATTTTTTGGATGTATTTTTTTAATTCCAAAAATACCTTTATTTCTGTCTGATATATATTTTCCTACTAATTTTGTTTGTTAAAATCGTTGATAAATCTGTAAAATGCGTAATTGTTTTAGCAAATATCAAACCAAACACTTTTTTATTTTATTCTACGATGAGAAAACAGTCAACAAATAAATCATACTAAAATCTTCTATCCAAATGACCCATAAAGAAAATTATAAAAATGCATTTATATATATGCTTACGAATAGAATTTTCGCTTTTAAAGTTCTGAATCATGATGCTCATAGTCTGAAATTTGCTTTTTGCATTACGCATTTTGAAGAGATATCAACGATTTTAACAGACGAAATTAATAGGAAAAATATATCATACATAAATGAATGTATTTTTGGAATTAAAAAAAAATACATCCCAAAAATACAGTGATATTTTACCGAACTTAATTAAAAATGAACAAAAAATATATAAGTGTGGCAAAAGACTAAATAAACTTATTTTAGGGTGACATTAGAGGGAGTTAAAGTTTTGAAGTGGCATTTTATTAAATTTAAAGTTTTGAAGTGGTCCGGGACTAATTTTCTCTATTTTAAATGAGGAGAGAGAAACTATTTTATATGAACTTTTAGATTTAAGAAGATAAAAACAATTAAACAACATCAATGGTGGAAAAAAATGATAATATGACATGCTTGAAAAGTTTGAAAACTTAATACTCTTTATGTATTAAGAATTGAAGGCTCATTTTAACATATAAAATCATCAAAATATACAAAAAAATTAAATAATGTATTCAATGAGTTTATATTATAATCATTGCGTACTAGAGCCGTTACGATACGTATTGCACACAGAGATAATATAAATGCATTAAAAATGATTTTTTTTGTAAATTTATTCGAGTTTGATTCATTTCTAGCCAAACTTCAACGAGATAAAATCACCAACACACAAGTCATTTTGAATGTTCTCCTATTGGTTATATGAATATAAATGTGTTAAAAATGTTAATTATTCAATTAGTTTATTCGAGTTTTGTATCATTACGATACTTAAAATCACCAAAATATACAAAATTATTTTGAATGTTAAGCCCTATTGGGTTATATTATAAACAATATGTTCTTGAGCCTTTATCACACAAACTACATTCAAAGATTAACACGAATGTAATAAAATAATATTTTAATTTATTTGAGTTTTGTATTAATTGAAGGTTCATTTCAACACATAAAATCACTAAAATACACAAAGTTTTTTTAAATACGGTATTCAATGAGTTTATATTATAATATTTGTGTACTAGAGCCACTACGATACTTATTGCACACAGAGATAATATAAATGCATTAAAAATGATACTTTTTTTTATAAATTTATTCGAGTTTTGATTCATTCGGAGATAAATTTCAACACATAAAATCACCACAGTGCACAAAGTCATTTTGAATGTTGTCTCCTATTGAGTTATATTATAATAATTATATTCTCGAGCCATTATTGCACGAATAACGTTAAAATATTAACACAAATGCATTAAAGAGTTTTATATATATTAAAGCCTCATTTCAACACATATTTTTTTTAATGTATTTATATTCATATTTGTGCGCAATTCGTATCAGAAACGGTTCGAGCATGCAATACTTATAAACCCGCAAATGACATCATTGAAAATATCTATGTTAATTTTAATGAATTTATGTTAATGTTTCAACGCTATTTCTGTGAAAAAGACTCGGTAACACAACGATTATAACATAACCCAATAGGGGACAACATTCAAACTAACCGAAAAAATACCATTTTCAATGTATTTATATTTATCTTTATGCGTAATTTATATCATAACGACTCAAGGACATAATGATTGTAAATATAAATCCATATAAGACATCATTCAAAACATCTTTGTTTAATTCAATTAGTTTGTTCGAAATTTATATAATTTATGACCTCATTTCAATACTTAAAATCACCAAAATACACAAAGTCATTTTAAACCTTGTCCCTTGTTGGGTTATATGATAATCATTGTGTTCCCGAGTATTTTTCACGGGAATAGCGTTGAAAGATTAATACAAATTTATTAAAATAATATTTCAGTTTATTTGAGTTTTGCATCAATTGAAGTCCAATTTCAACATATAAAATCACTAAAATGCACCTATGAGTTTATAGTCTCATTATAACTCATAAAATCATCAAATTAACAAAGATATTTTAAATGATGTCTTATATAAATTTATATTTTTAATCATTATGTGTTTGAGTCGTTATGATACAACCCGCATGCAAAGATGCATTAAAAATAATACTATTTCTGTTAGTTTATTCTAGTTTTATATCATTTATAGTCTCATTTCAACAGATAAAATCATAAAAATGCACACAAATAATTTTAAATGATGGCTCCTATTTATATTATGATTACAGTGTTCTTGATCCTTTACCACACGAATGACGTTCATAGATTAACATAAATACATTAAAATAATATTTCAGTTTATTTGAGTTTTGTATCAACTAAAGTCTCATTTCAACATTTAAAATCACCAAGATATACAAAGTTATTTTGAATGATATTCCCTATTTGTTTATATTATAATAAATATTTTCTTGAATGTTTATCACACGAACGATGTTGAAAGATTAATGCAAATGTAATAAAATAATATTTTTCAGTTTATTATAGTTTTGTATCAATTGAAGCCTCATTTCAACACAAAATCACCAAAAAAATAAAGTTATTTAAATAATATATTCAATTGGTTTATATTATAATGGTTGCATACTCAAACTTTTATGATGTGAAATGCGCACAAAGATGAATATAAATGTATTAAAAATTATACTTATTCTGAAAGTTTATTTGAGTTTTATTTCATTCGTAGCTTCATTTCAACACATAAAATCATAAAAGTATATATAAAAAAAGTCATTCTGAATGTTGTATCCTATTTAGTACATTATAATAATTCGTTTCGAGCTTTTATCACATGAATTTCGTTGATAATTTAACATAAATACATTAAAATAATATTTCAGTTTATTTGTATTTTGTATGAATTGAAGCCTTGTTTCAACACATAAAATCATCAAAATATATAAAATTATTTTAAATGATGTATTCTACGGGTTTATATTATAATCGTTATGTGTTCGAGCCGTTATGATATAATTTACGCACAAAGATGAATACATGTGCTTTAAAAATATACTTTTTTGGTTAGTTTGATTGTTGTTCCCTATGGGTTATATTATAATTGTTATGTTCTCGAGTTTTTATAACTGAAATATCATTGAAAGATTAACATAAATGCATTAAAATGATATTTCAGTTTATTTGAGTTTTATATTTTTTTTGTCTCATTTTAACACATAAAATTACGAAAATACACAAAGATATTTTGAATGTTATTTTCTATGGGTTTATATTATAATTTTGACATTCTCGAGCCATTATGACATGAATTGCATATGAAAGTAAATATAAATGCATTAAAAATAATAATTCTTCTATTAATTTATATGAGGTTAGCAACATTTGTAGTCTTATTTCAACACATAAAATCATCAAAATATATAAAGTAATTTATATCAATGTCGGTTATTAATTTATATTATAATTATTATGTTCTCGGACTTTATAAAATGAATGATGTTGAAAGATTAGCATAATTACATTAAAATAGTGTTTTTCAATTTATTCATATTTTGTATTATTTGAAGTCTCATTTCAACACATAAAATCAATAAAATACATAAAGTTATTTTAAATGATGTATCATATATATTTATATATTATAATTTTTTCATACTTGATCCGTTATGATACAAATTGCGCGTAAAGATGTATTAAAAATAACACTTCTTCTGTTAGTTCATTCGAATTTTATTTCATTTGTACCATCATTTCCACACACAAAATCTTCAAAATACACAAAATTATTTTGAATGATGTCCCTGTTGATTTATATTATAATTGTTGTGTTTTTGAACCTTTATAACACGAATGACATTGTAGGATTAATGCAAATATATTAAAATAATATTTTACTTTACTCGAGTTTTGTATCATTTGAAATACTATTTCAACAAATAAAATCATCAAAATACATAGATTTATTTTAAATGAAGTATTTTGTGAGTTTATATTATAATCATTTGGGTGCTCGAGCCGTTAGGACACATATTTATGCATAAAAATGAATACAAATATATTAAAAATTATACTTTGTATGTTAGTTTATTCAAATTTTTTATCATTTATAGTCTCTTTTCAACATATAAAATCACAAAAATACATAAAATCATTTTAAATGTTGTCGCCAATTGATTTATATTAAATTATTGTGTTCTCGAGCCTTTATCACGCGAATGGTGTTGAAAGATTAACATAATTATATTAAAATAATATTTCAGTTTATTCAAATTTTATGTCACTTGAAGTCATTTCATTTCGAAATTATTTTATGGAATATTAACGCATTCTTTGTAAAATCACTCAAAAATACACGCACATTAAAATTCAAAAAAAATTTGAAATTGAAATATTCTTGTAAATAATCCAAATATTTATGGTCAATTAATATAAACTAACGGTTGATTATAAATTAATCGACCGGTTGCCTAGAAAACGAGAAAAAATAATGAATCTAATTGATGTCGCTGAGATTGCATGTTATGGTCACAAAAAATAGCATTTTTTTTTTGTGCCAAATGATTGCAGTTACGGTCAACTCGCGAAGATTCAAAATTTTTATTTGTCTCTGCGATTATGGTCAAATCGCGAAAGAGTTTTGGCGTTTCAACTACTAAATTCGCGGGAGTCAAAGTTTGAGGATATTTGTGGGGATAAATGCTTGGGGATTATTATCAGCCTCCTTATTTTATATAATGTATTTATGAGTTTATATTATAATCATTGTGTGTTGAAACCGTTCAAATCCGAATTGCACATAAAAATGAATACAAATATATTAAAATTATACTTTATTTATTATTTTATTCAAAATTTTAATTATTTATTACCTTAATTAAACACATAAAAATGTCATCAAGTAAATTTAAAATATTTTCCTCCTTTTTCTCCTTTTCTACTTGGTAACATAATATTTCGGGTCTTTTCCCTTTTAATTTATTTTCCGTTCTGCCATTTTCCCATTTCTCTCCTCCTCCGCGGACTCCCCAGTTCAAGCCGTTGTTGTGTTGTATACTCGTACCAGCCCGGTCCCTACGGGCATTTCCACGGAGAGAGGGAGAGGACAAACAAAAAAGGAGGGGGACGATGGCGTCGGGACAAGACTCGTCCGGGATGACGCTGATGGACCTCATAACGTCGGATCCCAAGGCGGCTGCTGCGTCAGGTGGCGTCTCCTCCAGTTCGTCGACAGGAGCATCCTCTGGCGCGGGTCCTACGACACTCGGCAAGCCGGTTTCGACCGATCGGAAGTCAAAGAAGAGCACCTTCACTCAGATCCAAAACGAGACCATCTCGGCTGCCAGAGCTATCAACCGCAATCTTCCCCAGCGCCGAAGGAAGAAGAAAAAAGTGCTCTCCTCTAGTTCTCTCTCCTTTAATATTTCGAGCATCCTATCGGCTCTTTCATCCTCATGCTATGCTGCCACTTCAATTGACAATTGGCATGCCACTGAATTTTTTAATTCCGAATTCTTCAAAGCATTATTACATCTCTATTAACTCTAATCTAGTGTCTAGCGCTATTGCACTTTTATGTTACTGGATACCGTTGTACCTACTGATATGGTTGGAAGACTCTAGGTCACTACAGTTACTTTTAAGAGGATCCAACTTAGTAATTCTGGATCCGGCACAATTATGAATGGTTGTAGCTACTGGTCAGAGGAGGTTTTGTTCAGATCTGAATGAGAGGTTCATTAACCCTCTTCAAGTCTTCATACTCCTCTCCTCTCTCGTATCTTAGTGTGCATGCATTTCTCATCTGGATTGTCAAAATATCATTTTTAACTTTCCATTTTTCAGTAATTTTGTTCCGCTTTGTGTTGATATTAATATTTTTGTGATGTTTTGTACTTGTTCTCTGCTTTACTTAAAAAAATTGTGATGTGTTGAGCATTTCATCCAACTAAATCTGATTGTTATCTCATGTTTTACTTAAAAATTGCAGCCAGTATCATATGCTGACTTGGTGCGCAAAGTTCACGAGCATGCTGCGACTTGCGATCAGGTAACTAATAACAATGTGACTGTCAGAATATGAATTGATTGTTGAGTTTTGATCTTGCAATAAGGTACTTGATTGTGATGTCCCCATCTTTTATACAGAAAGCCTCCCAGAGAGAACTTCTGCGCCATGTGTTTCCCAAGCTTGCTGTGTACAACTCTGTGGATCCTTCTGTTGCTCCTTCCCTCCTCATGGTATGCCTTCCGTCTTTAATCTGTCTGCATTATGATATATAATTAATTAATTTATTGGAAAACTGGCAATTGAGATGTGTTGGCATGTGGTTAATCACTTGAGTACAGTGCAAGTATGATATGGCCATCTCAATCTCATGGGGTTTACTTTAAATATTTTGTTCAGTGACTTTATTCAAGGACGCTAAACCAAAACAATAAAAGTTGAAAGTGAACCAAAACATTCCCATGTCAGTATATAGTATAGACTCAGTAGGAAGTTGAGAACACATTCCATTCCCCTTGTTTTAGACATGCAGTCCATCTTATGTTATTTGCTGGTAAAATACTTTGTGATCAATACTGTTGCAATGTGATTACAGCTCCATCAACAATGTGAAGATAGCAATGTTCTTCGCTATGTGTATTACTACTTGGCAAGGATCTTGTCAGATAGTGGTGCCCAGGGATTAAGCCAGGGTGGGATCCCAACTCCAAACTGGGATGCTCTTGCTGACATTGACGCTGTGGGAGGAGTTACTAGGGCTGATGTTGTGCCTCGTATTGTTAACCAGCTTTCTGCTGAAGCTACTTGTGAAGATGCGGATGGTAAAGTGATTCTTTTTGTTCTTTCTCTTAGCTTCAGATTGTGAAGTCAGTTCATCCTTTGTATATATTATATATGCATGTACAAGGATTAATTAGGATTATGCCAGGGTCTTCGTTTATTTATGGATCTTATTTTACCTAAAAGGCTAACTCCTCCAATGGCATTATATATCTCCTCTTCTCTGTTACGCATGTAGTTGTCCAGATGCAGGAAAGGCCTAAATTTATTGTTAAATTTTCAGAATTAAAGTGAGCCATCAAATGAATTATGATATTGTAATTAATGCTTTTTTCTTCAACATGAGATTTTCTGTGGCAATAGTTCAGCATCAAGCATGCTGAAGTCTTTGTTTACTTTTCCTGACAATTGTTTCATAGAGTACAGACTACAGACCAATGATAAAAAAAAATTGACAAAAAAAAGTTTTAAATGGAAAGAGATCTAAGGATTTAATTTAATACCAGAATCATGCAGAATGAAATATCTCTATCTCTACCCCTTATTAAGTATGTAAGTGTCCTGTTCCTGCAACGGTCCAGATTTTTTGTTGAATTTCTAGAGCTAATATCAGTCATCGGATTGAGTTATTCGTTAAATAATGTTACTATCCCTATGGCCATTTGTGTTGAAGTTATAATTTTCTCTCAATTTTGATTGTTACACAAAATGCTGCATAATTTAGGAGTATAATTTCTCTACTTTGTTTCCTTTTTTGTTAGATTGTCATCAATTATGAATTTCAACTTTCCTTAAATTCTGAATGTCAACTTTCCTCTCAATTTTACATTTATTGTACATTAATTATGTATTCATGATTGAAATTTACATTAATTACTAAATTATTTTCATTTTTATTTCCTTTCTTAATTTCACATGAAGATATGGATTTTATATTTTTAAAAGATATCACCGTAGCAACGCACATGCAAGATACTAGTATGTATATTATATGTGTGTGTGTGTGTATATATATATAGAGAGAGAGAGGTAGACTAATATGAAAATGCTGCACTTTGGCTGAAGTGCAAAAGCCTCAAAATATATTTTATCTTCAAAATTTTGATTTTGTTTGCTCAATAAATTTTTTATATCAAAATCTTTCTAGATACAAAAAAATTCTATTTTAAGAGTTTTCTAAGTATTTGTTTCGGAATATTGAAAATGTCTTGTTTTCATGTGCAAACATTCATTATTTTAGAGTCATCTTAAAAAATCTGATAGAAAGATACTTAGATAACTATGGAAATAGGATTTTTTTTTTGTATCCCATAAGTTTTTCATATGAAGATTTTTTTGAACAACTATATATATAAATACATGTATATATGTAGTTTCTTGTTATATATATATTTTCTAATAACCTTGATATCTTCTTATTCAAGTTCATGCGCGAAGACTCGCAGCTCTCAAGGCTCTTACTTCTGCCACCTCAAACATCTCAGAGGATTTGGAGAAATTGTATGTGATTGTATTTGGGATTTTAGAAAAGGTACCACTGTTGCCATCTCAGTTGATTTGTCATTGTTTTATCGACTTCTTGTGTTATTTAATACTTGGAAATTTTCCTTGCCAACTTTCTTTTGAATTCTATGTTCTCTATGATTCAAATTATTTTCAAAACCTGGTTGTGAGAGCTTAATGGGAACCCCTTTGTGTTACTTAAGGTTGGAGATCCAAAGCATAAGCGCAAGAAAGGTATTTTCACCAAGCAAGGTGGAGATAAAGAGGTACTATCCACATTTCCTACGTTGACGTCCTTTTTATTATTGGACACATTTGAAAATTTATAAGGAACAAGGACTAGATTAAATGAAAAACTAAGGCTTGCAGTCAGTGATTAAGAGTTGAGTCTTTTTTGCAAGTGAGTGCTCTTTTGATCTTGATAGTTGATAGTCTGAATATTTACTTCCAAAGGTTATTTAGTTCTTCATCTTTTGTTTGTTGTGATTTCAGTCCATTATAAGAAGCAACTTGCAATATGCATCTATGAGTGCTTTGAGGAGACTTCCCCTTGATCCAGGAAATCCTGCTTTCCTCCATCGTGCAGTTCAAGGGTAAGTATCAGTTTTTTTACAGACCTCTTCATTTGCAGATAGTAGAGATCCGCAATTAATCTGATCCTCCTTGTGCCCATTGATCAGCTGGTATACATAGCTGTTATTTAGCAAAATACTTAAATGGTTGATTGTTTTCGATATGGTTGTTGTTCTAATTTTGTTGCAATTATCTGAATGTAGGATTCAGTTTTCTGACCCAGTTGGAGTGAGGCATGCATTAGCGATTATCTCTGATATTGCTTCAAGGGATCCATACTCTGTTGCTATGGCTTTGGGTTAGTTCCTTTTGACAGTTTGTGAATGCTTATCCCCTGATACTTTTCTTCTTTTTTGTTCTGGAGCTAGGTTTTAGTTTATACGGCCAAGCAGCTGCTGCTTTATTAAAGTCTAAATTTCATTCTTAAGTTCATTTATTTATTTACCTTTTCTTTTCTTTTCAGGGAACCATGCACAACCTGGAGGTGCAGTCTCTTTCATGTATTTGAATTTTGGATTTGCTGATAGTTAAATTTGATTTAACTATCAATTTATTAGCTAAAGATGTTAATTTATGGATGAGACAGGAGCTTTGCATGATATTCTTCATCTGCATGACGTTCTTGCTAGAGTATCCCTTGCAAAAGTGTGTCATTCCATTTCCAGAGCCCGTGCACTAGATGGTACATACATTTTGTTAGTCCAACAAATCTCCATTTCCTTTCTTGTAGTGCTAAGTAAATTACAGGAGTAAAGAAACAAATGTCTTGGTTGTGCAGAGAGACCGGACATGAAGGCAGAGTTCAGCAACCTCCTATATCAGCTGCTCCTGGACCCCAGTGACAGGGTTTGTTTTGAGGCAATTCTGTGTGTTCTTGGGAAAGTTGAGAGCTCCGAGAGGTAGTTTATTAGTATAACAATAGCTGCCAGAAATTCTTTCTTAATCAAGTATCATAACAAAGACTACTAGTTTGTGTAATCTTTATTGTGGACGTGTTCTTGGGTTGTAGAACTGAGGACAGAGCAGCCGGCTGGATAAGATTAACTAGAGAAATACTGAAGTTGCCTGAGGCACCATCTGTCAAGGACAAAGAGAAACATTCTAAAGCACGGCGGCCTCAGCCTCTGATCAAACTAGTACTAAGAAGGTATAACTCTCTGGAATTTTCTTATTTGTTTCCTTTTTTTTTGAATATTGGACCTTATTTGTCATATCTTCCTTTGATGAGTTCCTGGAAGGTCCTTTTTGCTTCTAAATGCACTCATAACAAGATGCTCACTCTTGCTCTGTAATTTAACCGGATGTGAATGTAGGCTAGAGAGTTCGTTCAGAAGCTTTTCTCGGCCAGTGTTACATGCAGCAGCTAGAGTGGTACAAGAGATGGGAAAAGCAGGGCAGCTGCACATGCGTTGGGTGTTTATGATGAGGGTGCCCGCCTCCATTCCTATTCTGAGAGTATTGATTCAATTGATACCTCTGACCTTGAATCATCCCAATCTGAAGGTGTCTCCTTCCCTCTTCTCTCTTTATTCCTATATTTTTATGCAGTATTATTCATTCTATGCAAACAATGTGTACAATCTACCATTGATAGGAAATTCAATTGACCAAGTGCTTCTCGACTTTTCTGTCTTCATTGTTTTCCATTAATTTGATTTTTTTTTTGTACTTTTCTGGTCTTTTAGGCACAAGGAGGTCAAACCATTTATCAAATGGACCAGGAGGTGTGGAGGCTGTCGCGAGTTTATTGGCTTCATTGATGGAAGTAGTGCGCACAACAGTAGCTTGTGAGTGTGTATATGTTAGAGGGATGGTGATTAAAGCACTCATCTGGATGCAGAATGCACACGAGTCTTTTGATGAGCTGAAAGAGATAATTGCATGTGAGCTGTCTGATCCAAACTGGCCTTCTTCTGTGCTTAATGATGTGTTGCTCACTTTGCATGCTCGATTCAAGGTATTTCCAGTTTATATCATTATATCAAAATACTCAATAAGAGAAATATCTTTTCGTGATAATTTACTGAGTTTTTTTTCTAGCAGTTATATTCTTCATCCCCCCCCCCCCCCCCCCCCCCCCAACCACCACCACACACACACACACACACAAAATCACTTGCTGTCTGTTTATTTTTACTTTCATCTTTAAGATTGTTTATTTTTTGTTCAAAACCAGGCAACACCAGATATGGCAGTTACTTTACTTGAGATTGCAAGAATATTTGCTACAAAAGCACCTGGAAAGATTGACGCTGATGTTCTCCAACTTCTTTGGAAAGTATGCTCTTACATCGTTTTTAGTTGTGTTATTCTTTTCAGAAGAACTTAAATGATCTACATTTAGCCTTAGTTTTTTTCGGCTTCCGCACATAATGTGTTAGTTTTACGTTTGTATTTGTCTTTTACAAGGATATAAGGAGTTACACTTCTCCGACTGAGAAAGTTATAGAATATAGATTCTATTGACACTCATCAATTATATACTATAGATTCTATTGATTCTTATGTTAAGAGTTTCTTGTCTTTCTTTGTCGAAGGGTCAGGAGAAAGAATGGGAAAGACAATTTCACTATATTTCTGACCAGCAGCTAAGTAATGGAGAGATCCAAGGTGCTAGTGGCACGGGCCTCAGCACCCTTATAAGCCCTATGCTCCATGTTCTTGATGAAATGTACAAGGCTCAAGATGATCTTGCTAGGTACTTATTTTTTCATAAGATATCCAGATAATGGTTTCCTTTCTGATTATAAAGTCGTGCTTATGTGGTGATATTGTTTCTATGGGTTATCGTAGAGATACGCGCAACCATGAGAACAGTAAGCAAGAATGGAGTGATGAAGAACTAAAGAAGCTTTATCAGACTCATGAGAGGCTTCTTGATTTGGTTTCATTATTCTGTTTTGTCCCACGTGCCAAATACTTACCACTAGGCCCTACCAGGTAGCAGATCATTTATTTTCATTAGTTTTATTTCAAGTAGTTATTTTTATTATTCTATTATTATTACTTCTCTTTTGGGGCAAAATGGGGGGTTGCCCTTGTGGGGTGTTGGATGACTCACCGAGTAGATGACTGCATGTACTTTCTTGACATTCCAGTGCCAAGTTGATTGACATATACTGTAACCGGCATAACATAAGTGCATCGGGTGGACTGAGTGATCCTGCTGTTGCAATGGGCATATCAGACCTTGTATATGAGTCCAAGGAAGAAGCTCGTAGAGAATCTCCAAAAACAGGCAACCTAATAGACCCTGAGCTTGCCATGGCTTGGGCTGCCGGTCTTGATGATGATATGTGGGCTAGCAATTCAGCAGGCGTAGACAAAGTATCGTTGCTTGCAAATAATATACTTATCATTTGCAACACTTTAAAATGAAATATGGAATTACTAATATTGTTCTTAATTCCCTACTAAAATAGGTGAACGAATTCCTTGCTGGGGCTGGAACTGATGCACCAGATGTTGATGAAGAGGAAGAAAATATAACATATCGACCATCAGTTACTTATGAAGATATGTGGGCAAAAACCATCCTAGAGGCGGATGAACCTGATGTAATGTCAAATTGTCAACATATTCTCTATTTTTTTTTATCTTGGTAGAAGATGCTACGCCGATGCTTGCATAATTAGATGAGCCATCACTTATTTACCAGACATGGCAATAATACAAGAATTTATAACATGTAATCTTATTCCGGAAGTGGATATCTGAGCATGGATACTCAATAAATACGAACATGTGATACTTGGTTGCATCAGAGTTGGGATTGCTAAATGTGGGTACATATTTGCTGCAGGATGATGATGGCAGATCATCTGGGGGTTCGTCTCCGGAGTCAACAGGATCAGTGGAGACGTCCATCTCTTCTCACTTTGGAGGCATGAACTACCCTTCACTCTTCAGCTCTCGCCCATCTGGCTATGGTGTTTCCCAGCAATCGGTATGTTCCCATATTCATATTTGACTCTTTTCTTTTCATTGTTCTTACTTTGCTCTCATTATTGTTAAGAACTTGTTTTCCGATACTAATTTAATAGATTTACAGACCCAAATTGAAGATATAACCATGAAGTTTGCGCAGCGTTTGAGATCAGACTAAAAGAATTTCCATAAAGGCAAACAAGCTAACAGTCCAAGGCTAAGTCCCTAGAGTTCCAGTTTTCATAGTCCCATTCCTCCTGCCTTCCATCGAAGATCACCTTATCATAGTAGAAGTTTATTGTCCATACATACCAGCTCCTAATAATCTCTCCTCTGGGAACAATTCATCCTCTTTTGGATCTACTATACATCTGTTTATACCCAGGCTCTCAATTCTTTCAGGGGTAACATTAGTCTTGATTTCATATTTACAAATGTGAAAAGAAGTAAAAATATCTTCATATTATCGGACGTTCGCTAATTAGTACTGCATCTTCAGAATTGTAAGCTGGCATATAAGCTACTAAAATGTTGTTTTTTCCTAAAGCGAGTTACCCACCAACTGTAGCTGCAGCGTCTGCTCTAATTTGCCCTTGATGAATAAAAGTTTTTTGTCTTAACTAAGGAATCTTTATATTATTCCCATTACTTGATAAAAGGATCTTGTGAGAGTATAAAAGACCTTTCGGCTATAACTCCCCGAATCTACAGCCGTTTGGCCTTCCTGTACAGAACAAACAATAAACTTCTACGAGAAGAAAGCGGAACTGCTTGGCGCTGCATATTATAACTCATTAAAGCCCGATTTGCATCATTATGCTCGATCAAAGGCGCGTAGCGATAAGCTACAATAGTTCAATAGTGGAAAAATGCTTCGTTGATGAATTTGTATGCTATAGTCAATAGGGAACAATCTCTTTTTACTTCGTCACTGCGCGCCTACTGCTAAAATATTCATCTCTATTTGGTAGAAAGCTTCTCTAGCTCCTCGGAGTACCACTCTCTCAAGCTGCTAGTCAAGATTCGAGTAGAATAGTGAAGAATCCAGAAGAGCAGTCTTGAAAATCGACATCTACTCCAACAATGGAATCGATCGACTATCGCTATGGCGGCTGACAAGGAGTCTAGCCCTCTCATCTTCAGTCATTTTAGTGCCAATCCTCACCAATGCAAATTAATGGTGTTAAAGTACTTGTGGATTGTTTTTCATATATCTCCTGATTGGATTAATAATAAATAGTTATTTTCTTGTTTTTTTAGGATCAACGGTTGTCAAGTTCTGGAAGCAGATTTGGGAGCATGGACAGCCCCATTTCACCTGTACTTGAACACACTCTGATTTCTTAAACTGATGACTACGCCGGTTGGTCGTTATGAACTAACTCTCATTTGTGCTTTTCAGGCAAGGGATGAACCCCCATCTTATTTACAGAGGTATGAATCATTTGAGAATCCAATGGCGGGTCGTGGGGCCCAGACATCCGGGTCTCATGACAATGATGACAGGAGCTCTTCAAACCCGCAATTTGGGAGTGCATTATACGACTTTACAGCTGGTGGAGATGATGAGGTACCATATACATGACCCCAACTGAAAAGTTGAATGGGTCTTAATTGTATGAACATCCTTTCTTTTTTTTTTGAAAAAAAGATTATTGAGCCTGTTTCATTAACACTAAACTTCAAACTTTACAAGAGTATCATCTTGAACTGCAGCCACCACCTAGTTTTCACTCTAGTATAGACTACCAAGCTAACAAAAATAAAAGTGCTAGTTATTTGACTCAGTAAAACAACTCAGCTTCACTCAAACCTCCAAAATCGATCATTGGTACCTGTATTTGATCAAGGATAGCATCGAATGTGATGCTAGGGGTACATAATCAATTTGGTTGCCTCTCAGCCTATCCATCATCATTGTCAAATCACTTAAAAACCAACCTTGCTAAATCTAACACGACCAGCAGATTAACAGCACAAAGCAAAAACAACAGCACAATATTGGCATACACTTTGCCAGTAAATCATTATTAGAACTCCTTGTACCTTTCTGTTTTACATGATTGTTGTTGATTTGCAGCTGAGCTTGGTAGCTGGAGAGGAAGTTGAGATTGATTATGAGGTTGATGGGTGGTACTATGTAAGTTGACGTTCCTATGTGGATTATCAAATCATTTTGCTATAATATTTTTGTCATTTAGCATTAATTGTGGTGCTGAGAATGGCAATTTTATGAACAGGTTAAGAAGAAGCGTCCTGGAAGAGATGGGAAAAGGGCTGGGCTTGTTCCTGTTCTGTATGTCAGTTCATGATGAATATACAATATTGGCAGATCAAACCCTTAAATATAGACAGCATATGCAGTTTCACAACGCGACATCTCTAAATTTCATTTTTTTTTTCCCTTGGCTGGTTTATTGGGTGTTGTGTACAAGAGCTTCATTCTTTCTATTTTTTTTGTATATCAGGACAGTTTTCGAATTTTTGAGATTCTGTGGTGTAGCTATTCTAGATTAAGGACAGAAGGTTTTACTTATTTGTGATTTGGTGTTATCTATTGTTGGATCGTTAACATTGTTGTGTAAAAGTTGTTTGTTAGTATATAATATTTTTTTGTGTATTTTGGCGAGGCTTTTTAGGACATTGTACTTTGATAAATTGAGTTGGTGCATCATGACGAGTTTTTTGAATTTATGTCACAATTTCTCAATGTCCTTTCTTTCTCTTGTTTCATCTGTATTTGTAGAAACTAGAAATGCTCTCGGGGTCCTCTTTTCTTTTAAAAAAAAAAATTAATACGCTTGCTGTTAGCTAAACGATTGCTTACGTTTTATGTGGGTTCTCTATAACCGGCACTTGTAGATGATAAGATCCATGACATGGGGGCTTTCGCGCATCAACAACGTTTTGTCATATCACCGAACCATACATGTAGCTGTCGCTGTCCCAGATTTTGTCTGGACCGAATTATTTTCTGTTATATAATCAATTCAGTTCGTTAGTTCCCAAATTAAGCAATGGCCCGTGTTTTATTGTCATAATTTAATTAAAGCGAAGACTAAAAAAGAGATGAAAAACAGACAAACAAAAGGGAGAAATGATAGAGGAGGAGGCGTTCTGGGTAGAGGTTTGCTAAAACCCACCGGGTATAATCCGTACCTGTGTATCCGTGTCCGGTACCCGTGGTATCCGTATCCGTGCTCGGGTATAGGCGGGTAAACGGGTACGGGTTTGAGAAGGGCCGGTCAGTTTTTTTTTGGAAAAACCCGTTGTATCCGTACCCGTTTCGTCCGCGTACCGCGTCCGTGTACCGTACCCGCGTGCCCGTGCCATTATAACGGTTTGAAACCGTTATAACGGTTTTTGAAGCGTTATAACGTTTCATAAATCGTTATAACGGTTTCATCGAAACGTTATAACGTTTCATAAATCGTTATAACGGTTCAGGAAACCGTTATAACGTTTGACCTGCCGATCCGTGTGCCCGAGTATCCCATATCCGTACCGTGGTACCCGTGACGGACACGGATAAGGTACGATTTTGAAAAAAAAAATCGTCTACCCGTACCCGCCGTACCCGTGCCCACCCTACCCGCCGCCCGCGTACCCGATCTGTACCCGCGGCACCGGCAAATCATTAGTTCTGGGCTGGCGTTGAAAAGGAGAGCTCACCCGTCACATGTAACTCAGTCCACTCGTGGGACGTCACGTCAACTGTGTGAGTCGACCGCCAAAGGGCAAAATCAGTACTAATCAAAAGCCATGCTTTAAAAATCGTGCCAATAAAAATCCAATGACTCTCACCTCTCATTGGACTGAGTTGGATCCAAAGCCCATCGAAACTACTCCCTCTCCATCAATCAATCACACACACACGCCACAGCACAGCAGTAGCGCAATGCCCCATCTTCCTTCCACCATCTAGTCTTCACTTTTGAACCCTTTCGCCTTTCCCCTTCCATAAGAAAACCAAATCATCGCCGATCAACAATCAGCCTCTCCACATCAGCAGAGGCAGCAGCAGCTTAAGCCTGCCTCTGGACAGATGGAATTTCGCAACCTAGACGAGTTCTGGGGGTTTTACATGGGGCAACACTCAAGGCCGGCGACACGGCGGTGGCACTTCGCCGGAACCCTATCTGCCCTCGTCTGCTTCTTGTACGCTACCTTATCTGCACGGCCGTGGCTGATGATGCTCTGCCCCTTGTTCGGATACGGGATGGCATGGTACAGCCACTTTTTTGTGGAGCGCAACACCCCCGCCACCTTCGGCCACCCGATCTGGTCTCTGTTTTGTGATTTCAAGATGTTTGGACTGATGCTTACTGGTCGGTTGGATCGAGAGATCAAGCGTCTTGGCAAGAGACCGCTTATGAGTTAGATTTTTTAGTCTCTATCTTGCTGTTTCTGTGAAAACTGAAAACCTTTTGTATATATTGTATATTAAAATTGGGGATAATTGATTGTTATTCCCATCTTGTTCCATTTGATTTCTATGAAGTGAATTTGATGAATTCGACATGAGAGTGATGAGCACACCGATGAATGATCTCCTGCTCTTCTGGTCTGACGAATTCGATTTCAATTTGGAGCCATTATTTCAGAATGTCTCTGCTATTCGTTTCTTTTTCTTCAGATCCAATCTGATTACTTTAAATTATTGCTGGGATGCGCCGAAGCTTCAGCAAATGCTTCAATAAGGGCGACGATTTTGTCATCCGACCTTAACCAAATAGAATCGAGTTCGTATCTGCTGCAGTGGTAAAATAACCAGGGTATGCGGTTGGTGTAAATATGAATAAATTATGGTTAAATCCAAAACGTAATCTCTAAGCTGATTGATTGGTGAATCGGAATCAACTTATTTCGTCGTCCTTTCTTTTTTTAAAAGGAGTGGACCATATGCACCAGTTCTTTTTGAAATTAAAAATTGTACATCTTGTCAGGGGACAAGGAGAGACCAGAGAGTGTCCGTCCCTCAAATCTCAAGGAAATTATAAAACTTATTGTATTATTTTTAATGCTCTAGTAAAATAAATTTATACCTCGGCTTTTCTATATCGAAATTCTGGCTCGATCCCTGCATCTAACCTCTTTAATTAGAAGGAATAAAGTTCACATTTTCATCTATGGAACCAGACGTAAATAATTAAGATTGTGTTTGATATTACACACATTTTCTAGAAGAAGCTGAAAGAGTATTATTTTGAAAGTTCCACCCTTTTATTCTATTCCATAGTTTTGGTGTCACGTTTGGTAACAATATTCAGGAAGAATGAAG
The DNA here is from genome assembly GCA_037127355.1 of Schoenoplectus tabernaemontani. NCBI lineage: Eukaryota > Viridiplantae > Streptophyta > Magnoliopsida > Poales > Cyperaceae > Schoenoplectus > Schoenoplectus tabernaemontani. The sequence continues at coordinate 12,103,231 of CM073752.1, forward strand.
AGAAAATAATAATAAACTAATAAAAGGTAAGAAGCTAAGAACATTGTAATTGAATTAGACATTCTTCTGGAAATAATTATCTTTCATCAAAATATTAAAGGAAAATCTTCCAAAATATTTTTCAGTTCTTCGATCCTATTCTAATGCGGTTTGGCAACTTTCTTTTAGAATATCACTTCTTCTAACTTCTTTCGGAAGATGTGCGTGATGTCAAACACAGCCTGAAAAATGAAAGGAAGAATAAAAAGGAAGAACTGGAATTACGATTCGTTAATGTAAAAGTTGGCATAGGCTTCTTAAATTATTTCCAATCAATAAGACATTATTAGTAATGATGATTACCATTATTTTTTAGTAGTAGGCCAATGGCACATTTGCTGTTATACATTGTCATACTTATTTAGGACACAAATATGTCATATAGTTTGAGTGTGCATATATAGAAATGAAATCCACATTATGAAACACTTTTATTTTTTAAAATCTAAACTATTTAAATCAATCCAACAAGCCGATAGTGATCCAACGACCTACTATGAATTTCGTTAATAAAACATAAGATGAGTTTACGGAGAGGGTTAGAATTTACAGAGGACAAAGTATATCAATAAGAATAGTTAGTTGTAATTTAAATCTGGCCTATTCCTAAAGTCCTCTCTAGCTTCACCGCCTTAGGTCGTCGTCCATCTCTAGTAGGACATGATGATGATGATTATTATTATTATTACTATCATCACTAACATTATTGTTATTATAATTATTATTATTAAGATATTTATTAATATTATTATTAATGTTATGATGATTTATCATCATAATTATTGTTGTTATTATTGATGTTTTCATATGTTATTATTTTTTGATATAATTAATTACATAAAAGTATTGGTATTATTATAATGAATTATTATTTAGTTAATTAGTACTAATTATCATCATCACTGTTGTTATAATAATATGAGGGGGCTACGGTGCTTCATTTTTTAAAATTTAAATGGTCGACCTGAACAGCTCAAAATAGTTTTCATATGAAAATCTAATTGTAGATGATTTTTTAGATTTTTTTTTGTAAAAATTTATTACTATTTTTGAAATGAAAGGCTAACAACTAGATTTTCATATGAAAATCATTTTGAATGATTTGAATCGACTATCTAAACTTTAAAAATAAAAAAATAATCTATAACATGGAGCACCGTAACTCATTAATAATATAATAATATAGTCATAATCATAATGTAATAAGAACAACGACAACATTGTTGACGTCGTCATCATCTTTGTTGTTTATTAATTTCATCATAATAATTATTATGATTGATATTATTATTATTATTATATATTTTATTGTATTTATCTTTTTGTTCTTTCGTTTGATTTGCTCAACAGATTAAAAATATTTTATGATATCATAATATCTGTGAAACTTATGTGCTCCAAACAAATGTGATACGGACCAAGCTGATAACAAGACAATCGCCATTCTAAAATTTAGTAAACACATGGTTGTAGAGTGATACAAACCAAGCTATAAAATAGTAAAAAGCTTCAAACAACACTAGCACTTATACGCCGTCTTCAAACCCCAACCCCAAGATTAATTTCCCAAATCCGTATTCTCTGAATCATGCGTGGAGTAATGCCCGAGCAACAAGCATGACATGATGGTCAATGCAGTGTGTGGTTTAATTTACGGGACGGACAATGCTCCACACACGTCTTCTTCCCCAACTTCTTCTCTACGCCCCAAATATACACTGGCAATCTAAAAATATAAACCCATTTCCGACACCAAAATAAAGCTGATTCTAACATTTTTTTTAAATTTTTATAAGAACTTTTTATCTGATATCTCTCAATAACCTATGGCATGGAGAAGAATCCAACTTGAAAGAGCCTTTAGCCCCGTTTGGTAGTTGTAGTTGAAGTGCTTTAAACGCTTATAGAGAAATATGTGCCAGATTATTATGAGAGGAAATTAAACCTGCGATTGCCGTCATAAGAGAAATTATAGTTGAAATGCACAATTGGATTTACTAGCTGGATTAATTATGCTTTAGTTGTACAAATATTTTGTTTGCTTCTTTGTTTTTTAATAGTCACGATGTACCGACTGCTTGGCGTAATCTTGTTCTGTGCGTTCAAATGGAGGAGAATGAGAAGGTAGAGATAAATTGTTATTTAAAAACAAATATATCGTTCATTTTTATTATTTTCAGAAAATATTATTTTAAATATTCCTTAGAATGAAGCATAATTTCCCAACTTTGCTACGGGGGTTGCACCTTCCAAATTGTTTATTTTTAGACTTTAGATCGAATCATATTCAACGACATACTTTGAACAATATTGTGTTTAACCAGGAGACTATACCAGTATTTTTTGATGGATTTTACGTGATGTTATTTTATAGTTATTATAAATTTACTTAGGCTACTGAATTTATCACCAGAAAATTGCCACCCTCTGTCAAATTCCACAGCCACGAGAATCTCTCTCTATACAATTTGGAACTAATATAAATTGAGTGGCTTAAAAACTTCGCTACGTGTTTTGTTTTGGAGATGGAACAGAAAATAACATACTTCCAGTCTCCGGAAACTAATTAATTGATGACTCTCTTTTTTTTTCGATTGGTGAATTGGATATTTTATCCCTTAGAAAGGGCCATATTTCCGTGCAATAAGAAGGAACTTGACTGCAAAATTGAGTCCAAATTTCTGTGCAATAGTTGTGTCAATTTAAATTGCAATCATCATTCGCTTTCAGTAAATGCATCCAACGAGATTTAGGGATCAGAAAAGCGAGAGCTCACAAATTAAGTTTATTTGGTAAATTCGTCAAAAATTTGCTGGTTAAATTCGTATGTTGTCAAACTTTCATAGTCGTCAAATGTTCCAATTTATTTTGAACTGTCCAAGTTAGACTGAAGAATTTTATATGATTTCAATCAACCAATCGATCGATTCTATCGGATAGCTGCAACTGTGCAAACTACGCTACTAATTATTGCTAAAACTATCCCAATTGAGTCCCATATCCGCTCACCTTCACCGCCTTATCGATATCGGTCTCTATTAAAATAATATTAAAAAAAAATCTCTGCATGAAAAGTTATATTATGAACTGGTGGATGAAATATCGACCCTCCTATATCTCAAATTTTATTTTCAACTTTTTTTTAAAATATTTATTTGCTTGATAAAAAATATGGTTTTCTTCGCAGACGATAATAAAATATAAAAGGTAATATGAAATTAATACTAGAAAGTTGACATGAAACTCGATTAACGTATCAAGCAATTATATCAATAAATTTATCATCCGAGGTAAATATAAAAGACATGTATTGAGGTGATGTTCTCCGTCTATCCATTATATAAAATTTTATAAAATGATGAAAAAGATGGGGGTATGTGGGGGTTTTCGGAAAATTATTAATTCCAAGCTTGAGTTTTTGCTCTGAGAATTTTGATTTCATCCTGAGTTTTGAGTAGGGTTGCAAACGAATTAAATTCGATCGAACTAGTTAGTGTTTGAGTTTGATTTAAAATCATTTCGAACTAAATCGAATTCCAACTAAATCAAACTTAAACTCTAAATAAACTCAGTTTTTTTAATTTTTACATTTATTTTCATATTGTCATAAATAATTAAATCTAAAATAATTAATATTTTTTATTAATTTTATATTAAAATTTGAAAAAATAATTAATATTTATTTATTTAATAATAAACTAATAATATCTTATTTGTTTTATAATAAATTAATTATATTATTACATATATTATTGACTAAATAGTTAAAAATATATGCAAATAACTATATATCGCGAATCAAACTCAAACTAGTTCATTAAGAAAGTTATCAAACCGAACTCGAATCGAACTGATAAAAAAAATATAATCAAACGAACCGAACTCGAATTAAAATTAAATTGAACATTGAGCGAATTACAAAATTTTCTTGCAGCCCTAGTTTTAAGGACTCATGCGACATATTTTTTTTGGTAATTAAAATAATAAAAAAATAGAGATTTGGTAAGATTTTTTAGTATTTTAGATAGGCTAACCTGGACTGAGTTTGAAACTCAGTTCCAAGTGCTTGGATTGAGTTTCAAACTCGATCTCATTTTTTTTATTTTGATTTGTTTTTTTAGATGTTTTACTATATTTTAATTATTTATTTAGTTATTTTATTATATTTTATTATTTGTTTAGTGATTCCTAAAATTTTATATATTTTATTAATTTATGTTATTATTTTTTATTATATTGTAATATTCATAATTAGTTAAATTATAAATCATAAATAATAAAAATAAGTTTAATGTAAAATAAATAAAATAAAGTATAATACTATAAAATAAATTACAGTCTTTAAAATAAAATAATAAAATGAATTACATTAACGTGGCCGACAAAACATTCTCTTAATTAGAGACATGTTAAATGTGTCTTTGGGTCGAGTTTGACGGTGAAGTCGCTCGTGCCTTTCGAGTTCATCAGACTGGGTCTCTAGAACTGGGATGGAGGGGCCGGGAGTACGATATGATAACACACAAAATTGTTGGACTTATGTCCTAGAATCCAATCAGTTTTAATGGCTTAATTTTAGTTTATGATATTGATGATTTTATATCATTTATTCCTTGATATTATTATTGACAAATCATTTGAGTTGAGGACTTACATTGTGGATCTCTATGTCTCATTTATTTAAATGACAATAATAACTCTAAAAATCTACAATCTTGATAATTAACAAGGAGCATTAATTATTCATATAAGATTAATATGCAAGTTAAGTGATGATTAAGTTCTACACATTATGGGTATATGTTACCAACTTAATTGCATAAGTATATGTTGTTTGAACATAGTACTGGACTTGACCCAATGAAATAATTATATGGATTGTGTCATGTATCATTAATTATTTCATAAGTGTTTAATTCTAAAATTTGAGATGTTTTATTTTTTTCACATGAGGATTGTTTGTTATAAATAGTTTCTAACACTGTCCATAACTAGCTTTTATAAGGATTCTATTTTGACATTCATGAATTATGCGAGGAAAAAATATTCATCAAGAAAATTATATGTCCCTCATAATTTATTTGTTGAGTGATGATATCAACTGGGCCCCTTGATAGAGTTGGATTGTTTGCATATAAATTTATTTATACAATCAACTTTAGATAAAAAAATATATAATCTATAAGAATAACACATCCCTGTCTTGATTTATATATTGATTTCATGAGACATGAGAATTAAACAATAAAAAATATATTTTCTATGCAGGGTTGAAATGTTATATTTGTATAATATTTATTTATGTCAGATGAGAATTACAATATGTTCCTATATACCACTTGTGATTATTAGAATTAAGCATGTTAATTTAATTTTGTTGAATGATTAATTATAAGTGTCATTATAATTAATTATTTCAAGCGATCATATAAAACTAAAATTAATGTCTAATCAAATAAATAAATTTTTTATTATGATAACTAAAATTTATTTCAACTCAATATAATTAATATAGTTGTGAAATTATATTAATTTGATGTACAATGAATTTGTATAACAATTGAGCCATATAATAATGCATTAAAAGAAAGAATTGAGGTGAAACAAAATGGGTTTTTAAACCCATAAGTTAGCAGCCAAAAAAAGGAGGAGAAACATCTCTTTGACTATATAAAGAGAACCAAAGTGAATGAGAGAGAACATCCAAACCTTAACTACCATAGTCTCATTTCTCCCTTCTTTCATTTTGGACTAAATTTTTTCTGCCACATCTCTTTCTCTTGCTTATTTAGATAGGTTCATGTGTTGAGAATTTCACTTAATCAATTCAAGAAGAGATTTGAAGAGTGAATTTATTAGATTAGACTTGAGATTTATAAATACTAGCATATTTGTTTAATCTTTTGATTAATCTTGTGGCATAATCTATTGGAGATGCACTCGACTTCAGGTGTAGGATAAGAAGCAAGGCGAGAGACTTTCACGACCATCATTGCCAAGGAATCACCTTCTTGATACAATTCAAGGAGAGATAAAATTGATTTCTCACCATATCTTGAATAGGTTCATAGTTATAGCATAAGATCTTGGTATATTACAAATGATAGCTTAAAATTTTAAAATTCATGCTCTTTGCAAATAAGTGAAAACAACATAAATCTCATATTGAGTACTAGAGGTATTGACACTCGGATCGATGCTCATCTAACTCATAAACTGAGAATACAACATGACATTTCTCTGAAATATATTGTAATCATCAGTTGTCGGCTTTGATACTGGGTTAGGTGAGAAGTCCGTCGGAGGGCCATCGACAGTGACGTCAATATATTTTGAATTTGTAGGAAGACTTGTGTGATTAAAAAAAATATATTTATATTATTAAAAGAAAGTAAATTCAAATTGGCTAAAATTTAAAATGACTAAAATTCAAATTAGATAAAATTGACCTTGGGACGCAAGCATCGCCCTAAAAATGTGTTCATGACCAAAATCAACCATCAAATTTTGGTAGATTCTCAGTTCATGTTTATCGAACCATGACTATCCGGGCTCTTGGGGAGCTTTAACCCACCAAATAGTGTTGGTCGTGTATCTGACTAGACGTAACATCTAAAAATGTGTACAAATATATTAGTTAGTAAAAAATAAAATAAATTAGAAACACAAATAAATTAAAGTTGTAAATGCTCACCGCTCGGGCCGTCTAGTGTGAGCGTGGTACGCATGCCAACTCATCCATAGACTCCTCCGGATACGGTACTGGCTGTCTCAATTGCTCGTTAGTGTTCATCCGTACCAGTGGTCATCTCTCTCGTAATACCAACCCATATACACAAAAGTGCTCAGCAAAGTTGTACGGTCGGGTCTCCGTGACAGGCAAGTCAGGCTCATCCTGTGTTCACCAATAATATTTTTTCCAATCCATATTTTGGCCTTCACCACCTCTGAATGTATGCTTGTTAATGCGATATGTGAGAATGTGCTCGTAAGGAATCAAAACTGACGAAGGGACATGTTGGTACAGATTGAGCTGACACATGACCATATCTAGATAGTGATTCTCAACCATCCACACACGACACATCCACCTATAATTCGTAAAAAATATTAAATGAAATTAGTGTAAGAAATTAAGTAAATATAATTTATTGAATTTCAAAAACTTACACATTTTGATATGCATAGTACACCCAAGGCATATCATCGTAATAAGCAATGTATAATATCCAATTAACGTTGCTATCACTCAAAGTCTCTAATTGATCTAAAAAATGACATGGTTCTCCTTGATGTGGAGTATACTTGAATAAGTGTTCTATCATCCATTTGATATTGAATGAAGGCCTCAATAGAGGTTCAGGGCCTCCTAATGGAGGCTCCTTAGTTTTATACTTGTACCATTAAAATATAAAAAAAATATATATGAAAGACCTCAATTGAGATAAGTGATAATGATTTACCTCGGTCTCCCGATCAGGAATCGTATCCAGGACCGCATCTGAAGCAGAAGTAATGACCAAACTATGCAATCCACTAGCTCGAGATATGATCGGCAAAGGTTGAAGTACAAACAAGATAGTACCGCATGCCCCCAATTATATTTGTCTTTCGGTACATTAATCATGTCATCAAGAAATATGAGATACATGACCGGCACAGAATTTCCATTGTTGTTAGGGAACATTACAGACCTGACCAAATTCAAACAAAATACTCGTGTATACCTACAATTAATTAAAAATTATATTAAATTTTTACTACATTATTATAAATTAAACTAAATTAAAGTATAAATTTTACCGTTGGATGGTCTCGCCATTGGATTTGGTAGGCAATTATTAAAAATTCTTTCGCAAGAATGCAAGTCGGATACCGTATGTCGAGTCTTGGATGTACTCATTTTGTTTACACTTGTTCCTTATCTTGAATGACCAAGGATTATCAGTGATTTCCTGGTAGTCGTATGTATCACTACTCAGTCCTAAAAGAGAGCTCTAGTGTCATACTTCAATCTTCATTAGTGACCTCGGTTATTGTTTTTTTTTTTGTATTTTCATATTTTAAAAATAGATTAGAAAACTTTAAACGAAGATTAAAAATTAATATGTAAAAAATAATAAAATACCGTGAATAACCAATCCCCATGAATAACAAACATCCTCTAGTGTCACCGTCATCTCGACGACTATAGATGAAAGTTCGACATCTCAGATTTTCACCTCTCAACAAGCGTTGTTATCAATGATTTATTCATATGGTAATCTCTCATTATCGCCCTGAAATAGCCTGAGTTTGTGCATATATGGATCTATCTGCTCGTCGTATGATATCTTCGGATAGTTTGTATTCAAACGAAGAGTACTATATGGCTGTAAAACATAAAATAGAATTAAAATTACTTACATGAAATAATGTTTTCTAGAAATATATTTCTTATAATAAAGATAGTGATTGAGTAAATAATTATTAAAAATATAGAGTGCATTTTTTTATAAGATAAAAAACGATTCATAATTTATAAAATAACAAACTGTAAGTCGATCTGTATTTTTAAATTAAAAAATTAAACATTATATTTGCTCAAATAGTCACGTTATATAAAGAAAAATATATGAGTAGGAGCATCGGGATGTATTTATATAAATATAGCCATCTGATTAGAATCAGATCCGTAAACAGTTTCCCTTCCCCAGTTGCTCGTGATATGCACGCGCTCCAACCTTTCAACTTTATTTTTTAATAATATATATATTTAAATAATAGCGGAAGTAAAAGTAAAAGAGAACTCGCATCATAAAAGTTCGGATTATTATACGATGAGATGCTATGAATAGGAATTATCCGAATCATAAGGGGCATGCAAGGATAAAGCCAGCCCCAGGCCACTGCAATGACACTCAAGCCCATACCGCCGTTCATTCTGCACCAAGATTCGAACCAAAATATCTCGATATAAAAACAGAGGGCTCGACGCCTCGACCCACTGAAAAAGTTCGATGCTCATCTGGCACGTCATGCTGAAAAGGCTAGATTTTTTGTCGCCGCAAAAAATATCTACCATTTAAGACGGAACTTGAAAAATATCTGGCTCTAGATATTTTGTTTTAGGAAAAAAATATCTGACTCTAGATATTATACAACTCTCTGCCACGTGTCGCTTGTACGACGTTGTCGCCACGTGTAAAAGTGTTGCCACGACTGATAAAGCAAGTTCCCACCCCTCTTTACTCTTAATTCCCATTCTTCTCTCTTTTGGTCGATCTTCTCAAGAAAAGAAAAAAAGGGCAAAAAATATCTTTCGTTTCTTTTGGCTTTTGCGTACTCTGTTTTCATTTCGATTTCTCTAACTTTGGGAGAGGTTGGCCGTTGGCGTAACTAAAAGCCGTCTAGAGGAACTAGGGTTCCGTATCAGGAGGAAAGGGGGAAGACGAAATTTGGATTGGCGATAGGTTTGATATGAAGGTGGCTTTATCTCGACCGTCAGATGGCCAGTTCGAAGCAGATGGCCGCGAAGTACAGAGCAAGGTAACTAGCGATCTCGATGCTACGGTTATTTATTGTGCACTTTTTTTTTCTCCATTTATACTTCCATCGCAATCCTGGTAACTTAACATTTGTTTGTTTTTAGGACAAAACTCGGTTAATTTAGGTAAATTTCTAATGTGTTTTGATTTTATAAAGGCTTCTTGTTGAAGAAACAGAAGGTGGTTTCAGCTGATTCTTTGATTAAATTGGTCTTGTTCAATTTTTTCGTAGAAATTGGTATATGATCTTTTGGAAAAAAGATATTGCACCTTTAGTTACAGCCGTGTTATGCAAGTAAGACGGATTAAATTTACGTTTCATATAGCACCTGCTGTTCTGTACACTGGGTCTAATATAAATACAATGGACTTCGCTGTTAATAACTCATCACATATATGCTTCATAGAGCTGTACCCTTTTTCCCTTGTAGATACTTCTAAATTCAGGAGCTAATGTATAAACTTCTGGATTGTTGATTCATTTACAAGAGCAAATCTTTCTTTTAAGATGCTATTTGCCTTATATTATTTTCCTGTTCTTTTTGGTTTTTAATCAGGGCTCTTTTTCCACGGAGGTGGGGTCTCTGTGTACCAGCTGGACAGATGAGAAGCACATGATGTATCTTAGCACTTTGGAAGAATCATTTGTAGGCCAATTGCACGGCAGCCAGTTCCATCTCCATTTGATGAATTTGCTTGGTCGGTCACGAACAAATCAAAGACAATCAGATTCATCTGTCACAAGTGAAACCCTATCTGACTCAAGTCAGGTACTGATTTTTTTGTCGGTTTGGATGTTAGAGATTCTTATTTATTAATTATTAATTCAGTTGTGGAATCCCATCTACGGTCTGAGACTAGTTTAGTAACACAGTTAGTAAATATCTTCTCATGGGAGTCACAAATAACAATACCAGTAATATAGTTCCTCTCGGCACTGATTGTTGGCTGACTGCTCTTGGTGATGGATCCTTTTAGCCTGTATCAGTTTAAGGATGCAGTTCATAAGCTAAGAAACAACAAAACATATGAGAAATGGTGACTATTCAGCTGGTAAAATATGACCTGATTCTTTAGTTATATATCGAATAACACTCACTTGGACTTCATCTGAAAAGTTTTGTGAAGAAAAAAGAGTAAACATCTCATTTATTTGACTCACAGCATAATTTTATCAGTTTCAGCTAGAGGTACCGCAGCAAGGATGCCGAGAGGATCTGAAATTTGCAAAAACCAAATTAGGAGTTCAAAAGGAAAATGATTCATTTTCATTTTCTGGGAACCAGTGGATCAAGCACTTTGTACCTCGTGTCCGTGGGAAAGGTGTGACAAGAGCAAACTGTCAGACAGTAGATCATCAGTCTTCTTATTCTAGAAAATCTGTCAAAAGAGAGCACCATCACTATTCAAAGGAGTCTAGTTCACAAGCTCAACCATCCTTTTTATTTCATAATGATGATGGATATGGAGGTACTGTCATCTAATCATTCCCTTCACACTTTAGCTGGACTGCTATCTCAAGTATTATTATTTTGTTGCTCTCTGTATCTCTCAATCTGAATGTTGGAGAGTTAATTGGACAAAATAATAAAAATGTGATTTGTAAATGTAATAAGAACTAATAATTGTGTTGGCAGTATGTGACAATTGTGATGATTTAAATTGCATCTTCTGATACAGTGTTTTCCATTTAAATGAACCATGTTGGTGCTCGATCGGGCTTTGAAGATAATGTAGATCAGGTATAATTACAGATCAGTATGGTCCTGTTCTCTTGAGACAAATAACAAATGCACTTGAAAGTTAAACTATAGTGCTGTTCGAGACTTGAGTTTATTTGAGAATTTTATATCTGGTCGTTAACTTGATTTGATATGGCCAGAAGTTTAAATGAAAGCTGCTCATCTTTCTTCAGAGGTGTCGGATCAGAACTTCATCAATGAGGACATAACTGGAGCAGAATCAAGCCACCCTTACAAGAAGATACGATCAAGCTTTCCTGTTGCTCCCCTTGATGACCAGGTAATATGGTCTTGTCGTGTAGCTTCTTATATAACCAATTAGCCTCTTTGTCAACTCATTTGGTTCATGAATGATTAAATCCTTTTCATGGTTATATCTCCTTAAAACTTGACAGTAAGAAATGAAAAATGCTATATCTGCCGTGCTCTTTTCAAGCAATTTTTTTGAGAAGGTTAAACCAGAACTAACTGGAACTCACAGGGATTCATTACGTAGCTCAAATCTTTCTTGTGTTCATATTTTCTCCTGACAATTTTGATACTAAACTGACAGGTTATGCTTGGAAAACAACATCACTACATGCTATAACGGAGAAAAGATGACTGCTTCGATGAATCAGAGATGACACCTGTGAGAGGGCAGATGTGAAGTTGGATAAAGATATCTTTTTGGGTTTTATATTTGCATTATTTGTACTGTTTTATAATGCTAATATTGTTTGCAAAGAGTATTCTGTATATAGGCTATAGACATTTTTGACAGTTCTTTTGTTGTGCATTAGGGAGGGAACCTATATAGGGTAAGCCTTTACTGTCTTTTATTGATGTTTTCTTTGTAAATTGTTTGGTAAATTACAAAATAGTCTTTGCAAGAGTTATAGCTGAAGTACGATAGAGTTGCGATTCGAAAAAGCTTGTTCGTAATAGTATCTGCCTTCCTTTAATCTACAGTGGTATTACTCTTGAGCACACTGATGAATGGTCTAAAAATAGTTGATACATTTTGACCCTTCATCCAGTTTTCTTTGATTCACCCTACTATTGAACTTTTTCACCTCCAAATTCCAATACATCAGCAAAATAGAAGATTGGTGGTGGTGGGCATAAAGATAACATGTGCTGCTTTTGTGTGTGTGGCCATTGTATTGAGGCACTCTAGTTAGGTTTTTGCTTGCTATTTGAATGGCCACATGAATTATGTATAGAAGATTATAACAAATATGACTTTTTTTAACGCGTCTATCTATGAAAACGATAGAGTAAGTTGTTACCGTGTTTAAACCAGTTAACTATAGGGTGGGGATGACTTGCCAATGGGTTATTTTGATAATCTTTATAATAAATTTTTAAATAAATATTATTTTTTTTATGAATATATTCTTTTATTTATATATTAATGATGATTTAATTTCATTATCATTTGATACTCCATCAAAGATCATTAAAATTTTATACAATTTATAGCCATTATAATTTGATGATCTTTGGACTATCAAAGATAATGAAATTATATGAAATTTGAACCACCATCAATTTATAAGTAGAATAACATAATCATAAGGTTTTTTCCTTTTTTAAGAGTTTTTTTCGTATTTATTTGAAAATTCATTGTCAAAATTATCAAAATTATCAAGATAACCATTATCAAGTGATCCCCTTAACTATATACCTTTTTACATAAAAAATAGTCGCGTAAGATCAAAGTTATACCGAGATAAATGGTCCCTTAAATGATACTTCTGTTTTATTATGGTGGCATTGTCAATGAATTTTGTAGGCAATGATATTTGTGTTTGGTCTTTGAATACTAAGGATATTTTTTCGGTTCGATCAATGTATTTATTTTTCATGGATGGAGAGTGTATTAATTATTCTATGAATTGTTTGTGGGAATTACAATTACCTCTTAAAGTTCGTTGTTTTCTTTGGTTGGTTGTATAAGGTTCTTACTATTGATAATTTATACTGAAAGGATTGGGTTGGTCCTTTATCATGTGTTTTTTGTCTGTTAATGAGTCGGTGAATCATTTATTTCTTACTTGCTCTTTTATGTTTGATTTCTAGTGTGCATTTAATATTTATAATATTCATAAGGTTAAGCTGCAATTAACATCGTTTTCCGATTTATGGATTCTGCTTTGCAATTATCTGGATTAGATAGAAAATTTGCATTATCTGTATTGGCAGTGGTTTTTTGAGTTCGATGGAATGAACGGAATAGGGTGATTTTCTCTCATCATAGTGTTCTATCATTTAATACTTTTATTCTTTAAGTGACATCTTTTTTACATATTTGACAAGTACCAATAGTTCAATGGATCAGATGTGTCGGGGATAAGTCGATTCTTACTATTATTGCGGATTAGTTCTTGTTCACTTTTATCTTTTGTGTTGGTATAATTTGGGACTTGCTAGTGATGGTTGTATATACTGGGCTATTTATTTTTTAATTTCTGTAATGAATTATTTCTATTTTGTATGATTTTCCGAAAAGTAATGAAAAATGACAGATATTTTATCTGTTTTTGTCAAAAAAAAAAAAGTTCCCTTAGATGCAATCACTTTTGTCCCTCGTTGACAATCATGCAAGAGCAATGAAATAACTTTTTTGCAGCATCATATTGTGACAAGAAAGAAACCAATATTTTTTTATTTTACTTTTCCACAATATAATGTAATCGCTTTTTTCTTTCTGACGATGGCACATTTAGATTTTATTTCCAGTTACAATATAAACTTAATTATTCTATTATAATGCATTACCTACCCTAAGTTTTGTTAAAAAGAAAAAAATATATTTAAGCAAAACATCATATAGGTGGTTAATTTAACGCCTTTTGAGCCAAAATATTTAATATGTTCAAAAATATAGAAAATTTATTCATTGGATCTTGATTAAGTGGTCCAAATCAATCTAGTTATAAACAACATCCTACATTTCAGAAAAGAAGAAAAAAAACGTTCTACGGAGTGATTACTAGGAAAAATAAGTTATGAAAAGATGCATTATTTTTAAAAATTCGTGTATTATAAGATGATTGGTGTTATTGGACCGATAATAACTTCCCCTTAAAAGGAGAAGAAAACTCGGCTCCTCAGTGATTTGAAACCGAGGATCGTTGGATTTCAGTAGTGGATGGTTTAGATGTGCTCAGACTATTTCGATTTTTCTCTGTTTTTCATAATTTTAGCTATCCACGATTTAGATTTGTTCTGCGCATTTTATTTGGCTGTGATTCTTTTTACTACGTTCAAGCTCTCAGCATTGTCTGTTAGTCTGCAATTTATTGTTTGTAATCCTCCTAAGCCAAGGGCGGGATCTATATCGTGTGCTTGGAGATCAAATTGTATGCCTCTAGAGGATTATAACATGTAAAAGATTCTTTGTTGTAAGCCATTGGATGATTAGATTAGACTTTTAAATTTAAAATATGGACACGGAGTACGAGAGATTTTATGTTTCGTGGAGAATCATAATCTCACACTCTCTCAATATATATATATATATAGACACACACACATATAGGGTGAGGTTACGGCGCTCTTTGTAAAGTAAAGAATCAGTTTTGTTTTGACATAAGATTTTATATCTTACGGTTTAAATGATCTATTTAAGTTGCTCAATAATTTTTTTATGTTAGAATCTTATGGGATATTAATTTTCATGAATTTTTGAGCTTTCTAGTTATTTTTTAAATTATTTTTAAAAACAGATCTAAAATAGATCATTTTCTTACATTAAACAAAGCTATTTTTAAAAATAATTTTAAAAAATAGCTAGGAATGTCAAAAAATCATGAAATTTAATATCCCATAAGATTTTAACATAAAGAAATTATTGAATAACTTATATAGACCATTTAAGCCATCGAGGTATAAAATCTCATGCCAAAGCAAAATTGATTCTTTACTTTACAAAGCACTGTAAGCTCACCCCCCCCCCCACACACATATATAGTGGGGCTATGGTGCTTTACAAAATATAAAATCTCCCGAGTTTCGTGTTTGTATCTCGAATTTGAAAGTTCGAACAACCGATCCAAACCGTTAAACATAATCTTCATATTGAACTATCTTTGGATATCAAAATTTATATTTTTTTTGAAATTTTTTGCTATTTTTAGATGGATAAAAAATCGCTAGTTTTGGATGGTGCAGAAATCATTAGATCAGCAAAATTTATACCCATTTAAAACATAGCAAAAAATTTAAAAAATATAAAATTTAATCTCCAAGAATATTTCAATATGAAGATGATGTTCAACAGTTTGATTCTACCATTTGAACTTTCAAATTTAAGATACGGACGCGAAGTATCTCTCATTTTCAAATTTAAAACACTGATCTAACCATTCAAAATTTTCTCTATATTAAAAATATGATTGGAGACCAAATTATATATTTTTTGAAATCTTTTTTCTATTATTTTAGGGGTTGAAAATGCATTGACTTTATGGTTTTCAATAAGAACGATTTTCTAACTTACAAAAAAATAAAAAAGTTTCTAAAAAATATAAAATTTAGTTTTCAAATATATTTTAATACAGAGAACACTTTGAAAGACCGGATCGATGTTTTATATTCAAAAATAAGAGATATAACGCGAAGTATAAAAATATTTTATACTTTGTGACTAATGGTAACATATATATATATAATAATAATAATAATAATAATAATAATAATAATAAAGATACCGTGAGCTTAAACTCACGAGGACTTACGTGAGCTTAAGCTCACTGAGGATTTACGTGAGCTTAACTCAAAAAGCATATCAAATCATCTCTAAATTTTAATTTATCATACTCATTAAATTATTTATATGAAAATCTTGTGGGATGCAAAAACTTAGAGTGTTTTGGGCTTTTTATGTCATGGTTTTTAATTTTTGAAAATCAACTCTAAAAATAATAATAATATATTCAATACTTGAACATCATTTTAAAAAAATTAAAAATGGCGACATAAAAAGCTCAAAACACTCTAAATTTGTGCATCCCACAAGATTTTCATATAAATAATTTAATGAGGATGATAAATTAAAATTTGGAAATGATTTAATGTACTTTTTGAGTTAATCTCATGATATCTTCTATACACTCTCTCTCTATATATATATAGAGAGAGAGAGAGAGAGTTATGCTACGATTAGTCGCGAAGTACAAAATATTTTTGTACTTCGCATCGTATCTCTCATTTTTTATTTCAAAATGCCGATCCAACTGTTAAAAGTGTTCTCCATATTGAAATATGATTGGAGATCAAATTTTATATTTTTTGAAAAAAAATCTATATTTTTTTTAGAGGATGAAAATACATTGAGTTTATAATTTTTAATAAGAACAAATTTTTAATTCTCAAAAAATTAGAAAGTTTTTTCTAAAAAATATAAAATTTGGTCTCCAAATATATTTCAATATGGAGAATATTTTGAACGGTCAGATCGGTATTATGAATTTGAAAATGGGAGATACGATGTGAAGTACAAAAATATTTTGTACTTACGACTAACCGTAGTATAACTCTCTCTCTATATATATATAGAAAGATTACAGTGTTACGCGTAGTTAGGTCTTTTTTGCTACGCAATTTCAAACCGTCTGATACGTCCTTCAGATTCGTGCAGATGAGGTTCGCTGATCAGCGATATATTTGAAACCGGTTCAACCGCTCAGCCGATTCGATTCTTTAATTTATTGATCTCCTCTTTTTGACAGAACTCAATATCTTCCTAGACTCTTTGTCTGAATAAGCATAACAACACACAAGTTTTCATAACTAATACAAGGTACACATAAAAATCAGAATTGTTCTAAGCTACAATTTTTATAAAAAATGCCATACACACACATAACAATACAAGTTTAAATATCGATGCTATTGTATCTTTGTGCTTCTTTTCACTCATTTGCTTGTTCATTTTAATTATTTGCTTGCTCATTTCGTTCATTTGCTTTCTCATTTCATGCACTTACTTCCTCACTTCTTCATCCATGTTCTTACTCGTCTCATCCGACACCGATCTGTAGGACCCACTACTACTTTTTTGACACATGGTTGTTGTCCTATTATATAAAAACCGAAAAAAAATCTCACTTCTCAGTATAGGCATTGATGGGATCAGTAGTTTGAAAATACTACTTCAATAATTTCAGAAAGTTTCATGGCTGGTAGGCACTTCTCAGTAGGAACCAGATCAGCTGTCGCGCGGCACGGACGGCGCAAAGACGCGTGATCCGTTCGATCACTTCGAGATTCGTGCTAACTCGAATCTTAAAGTATTAACACGAATCTCAAAGTGATCGAACGGACCACGTGCTGCGCCGCACCGTGCCGCGCGACAGTGGATCCGGGTCCCTTCTCAGTATAGCTTCAAAATACTACTTCAGTAATTTATCAAAAAGTTTAAAAATAATACAATTTGGTTGGTTAGGCCTACATGACCACAAATAGCACTACCACAAAAAAGACTTTTAGAAACGCTCATTTAACACCGGTTAAATAGAAAACCGATACTAAAAGAGTTTGAGTGAAATATTTTAGAACCAATTTTTATAAAATAACAGGTTCTAATGAAAAGAGTAATGTTTTTAAGATGGAGTTAGAGCCGGTTTTTATGGAAACTGACTCTAAACATTATAGTTAGCATCGATTTTTTATAATATCGGCTCTAAATATTGAATTTTATAATAGTTAGCACCAGTTTTTTTATAAAACTGGCTCTAAACATCTCTAAAATTTTAGGACTATTTTTAGCTAATAACCGGCTCTAAAGAAATCAACTAATGAAATTCCAGTTTTTTTCTCTCACAGATTGCTATATTTTCAATCTAACCGTTTGTTCATCACAATCCGACAATCTAAAAATTAAAATTCAAAAACCTAAATCTCACGGATTATCACTCTTTGTCCTCCCTATTTCATATATAAAAGAGAAGTGAGGGACAGAGAAAGAGAAAGAAAAAAGAAAAGAATGAAAAAATCAAAAGTGAAATTCGATCATCTCAAATTCAAACGGCCATAGCTTTTGATAGAAAACTCTGATCGAGACATTCTATGCGGTCACAAAAACCTCATGATGAGAAAGATATCATCATTATGACCATTTACGGAGCTAAAAAATCTCGTCTTGTCCCTCTAAAACACATTTGAAGTTTTTTATTTCTGTGGTTTTCTATTTTTGATAGAAAATTGTGTATATAGAGAGAAAATTTATCAAAATTTTCTTAGTATGTAAATTGTATGTAATCATTTTGTTATTAAAATATATTTTATTAGTTAATGGTTATGAACTGCTGACTCAAACTATTTAATCAAAATTTAGAGAAACTAATTCAAAAAAATAAAATAACAAATAAGAATTATTGATTTCTGTTGTAAATGCATAATAAAAATAATACAGCGTTCTAATTCATAAATAATAAAAAAAGATTTTAGAGCCGGTTTTTTGAAATATCCGGTTCTAAATTAAGTTTTAGAGCCGGTTATTTCAAAAAATCGGCTCTAAATTATCAATAATAAAAAATAAAACATAAATAATAAAAAAGTTATAGAGCCGATTTTTAGAAATAATTGGCTTTAATTCAATTTTATTAATTAGAGTCGATTTTTTGAAATAACCGGCTTTAATTCAATTTTTTAATTAGAGCCGGTTTTTTAAATAAAAGCTTCTAAAGATTGGTTTAGAATCGATTTTTTAGAGTTTTTAAAGTCATTTTTTTATAATAATCGATTCTAAATAAATCAATTTAGAACCGATTATTAAACAAAAACCAATTCTAAATGCACCTCCTAGCACCCCTTTTTAAAACCGGTTTCTATTACACTAGCTATATACCCGCGCGTTGCAGCAGACTCTTTTATTTAAATATTAAAATATTATAAAATAAAAAATTCACATTTATCTAATATTAAATTATAAATTCACCAAATTATAGAGAAACTTATAATAAAGACTATATTTAATCTTGGATGAGATTTTTGCACAATATGAGTTAATGATTCATGATTTTTATGGCAAGAAAAGTAAATTATTCTAACATATATTATCACCATTAATTTCTTACCAAATATACACAAAGTTGCTAAATAAAAAAATAATATTATGGAAATAATAGTATATATATGGGAAAGAAATGGAGAGAAAGAGGAGATCAATGGACGCGATCACAAATGTTCGATCAACTAAAAATAAATATTATCCGTCTAATTGAGGGGTAAAATTTGTATAATAAAAAATTATCATGACAAAAAATGGACTCTCCAATTCTTAGATATTTTATATAATAGTATAGATTTAGAATCGCATATCTTTAGCACTGGTTGTATAACCGGTGCTAGATGTTTTATATAATTGGTTCTAGAAGAATTTTTTCTGATAGTGTAGGAAGGTATAGAGTAGTAATTACTCACCGATTTTGCAAAAAGAAAAAAACCATAAAACTTACTGGGTCAAAAAGAACCAAATTAAGTCGCAAATTTGCAAAAGAACAAAGTCGCGATTTCGTACACAACAATTACTTGCGATTTTGACTCATTAAAAAGAACAAAGTCGCCAAAAAAAACATACTGGGTCACAAGGTGTGACGTCGCGATTTTACTGGGGGTGAGGGAAAATACAGGAACACGCTGCAAGTGACACCGTGAGCGGGGATGTGAGTGATGTCGTGTGTGTCAATGACGCCGTGAGCGGGGATGAGGCACGGTTGCCTAGCTAGGGTTTAGACAATAAAAGGGAAAGGAATTTGTATAAAGGGAGAGATCGATAAAAGGGGAGAGATCGAACCGGTTTTCAGCGAAACGCGAGTGAACCGATTTCAAATGTTCGCTGATTAGCGACCTTTGATCGCACAAATCTTAATAACATATCGGACGGTTTAAAATAGTGTAGCAAAAAAAACCTAATTATGCATAGCATTGTAATCTTACTCTCTCTCTGTAGATTAGCACATGACACACGGAACTACTGCAGTAAATTAACCTTTCCTCTATGCATGCATGTTTGTGTATAATTGCAGAGGATGGAGGTGGATCAAGATGAGTTACTTAAGATAATGAAAAGGACAAGTTATGCATACTAGATTACTAGTCTTTATAAGTACTGTATTCCGTTGTTCATATAATATGTTTTTGTTGAATGATAACTAATATTTCCAGTGTCTTAGTTGTGTTACGTTCATGGTTATTCTGTTATGTTTCTATACACGTGTGTGTTGAATTGTCCTGTTGAAGTGAGGTTTTACGATCGAGACACTCCTTTTACACACCAGGCCACGCTCCCTCATCCTCCTCAACAAGACCCCAGAAATAAAAGCGTCGATTCCATCATGGGTTATCGCATGCTTCGGTGGTCGATAAGAAAAGGCCAAGGGATGGTTGCCTGATCCTCTGTTTAAATATTTTTTATTTTGGTAATGCACAAGTGATACTAGCAATTTAACTAAGTTGAAAATATAATTTTATGGCTTCCTGAACTTGCTTAGTGTGTCATCTCAGGCTTGCACCACCTGAACTCTCCAGTGACAGAAGTACCTGAGCTTGAAAGTCTGAAATGAAGCGAGTGTATATCATCTGGTTATTAAGTCATCTAAACGAATTTTAATCAGCACAATTCTGAGTTTATTGGAGCATGTCAGAATTTGAGAGGCGTACGTACCATAAAAGAGCTTTGAAACTAAAAGAGGGGTAGAACTAAAATTTTACTTGCTCTATTTTGAATATTTGAAGCAACAGTAATATTTATATTTTTTAATGTTTTCTGCAATCAGCCTGTATCGTTTATCTTCCTTATATCCGAAAGCCCAAAGGAAATCCAGACGAGAACATAAAGGCCCGTAAAGACCCATAAAGCCCGGCCCATAAATTCAGTTATTTCTGCTCTCTGGCTCTGGGTCCCACAGACAACCCTTAAATCAAAACCCAAACACCGGAGTTCCTCTCCAAGGCCGACGCCCGAAATTCTTCCTGCGCGGAATCCGACTAAAGAAGAGATAACAAAGGACAGAGAGAGAAAAATAAAGAAGAAGAAGGTGAATCGTAGAAGAGACGATGTGGCACGAGGCAAGGAAATCGGACAAGAAGGTTCACGACATGATGGAATCGGCGCGCAAGCGGGCTATGCGCCGCGCGGTCTACCTAGCCAAGCGCCGGGGGGATCCACACCAATCGCTTCAGGTCTCAGGTTCGCGGTGCCGTTTCCGCCAAGATGACGGACTTTATCAGGCTGCCGAGGACCAGATCGGACTGTACTCTCCTTTTCTTCCTCTTATTCTTGTTCGTTTGTCTGATAAATTTTCTGTGGTATCCTGTGTGGCAATCTGTGTATTCGGTTACTGCAATGAGATCAATAGGCGCAAGAATTTCAGCTAGCGGCTTTCCTGATCTCTGTTTTGCACAACGGGGAGAACGGTTTGGTCTTGGAGAGGAAACCAGATGAAAATGCCTGTTGAATTTATTATATGAAATAAAAACATGTGCATGGTTTTATTGGAACTCAGCTTGTTGCAATACTAATCATTTCCAGTTTTATTCAGTATTTTGTCTCAACATTGTGCAAATTTGTAATTTTTTTTTGAAAAAAATGTAGTGGTTTTAAATTAAACTAATCTTTGATACATGTTTCATAGGACTCCATGGAACGGGTTTGAAGACAATCTGATAGACAGGTAAGCAAATTGCAAATTTTAATATACAGACAATTTATTTGACATTCTCTGTGCATGTGATTCAACTGGTATGGACCTATAAGTACATTACCATACCAATAGCTGACAACAGGCAAGATATATCCAGATTGATGTATGTAAGTCTCAACTCTCATGTAAATCTAATTTTGCTCAATTGAACTTAAAATGTTTTGGAATAATTTATGAATTTGATCTCTATTTTAACCAGTTTATCTTCAAGTGCGACCTCATTTCTTCAATGAAGCAATAATAAGCCAAGCATTGACAAAATAAATAATTTAGCAAATAAATATATCAGAGAACGGAAGGTCACCTGTTCCTGTACTTCACATTTCCATGCTAATGTATCTTTAATTCGAGCACCTCTCAAGACAAGAAGATGCCATTCTCTTGCTTGGCAGATTTCATGGGCGTGCTTTACTAGATTTCATATGTGAGCCCAGTTCTCGGCCTTTTAGAGTGAAAGAGAAAACAGAGGAAAAAGAGGATCTAGAAGAACTTGTGAATTTTGAGCGTTACCGTGATTTGATTAAGCATCGCCGCAGAGGATGTCGGTACTTCTTTTGTTTTTTATAAACATGAATTGTTTTGTTCTTTGTCTAGCAAGATAAAGGTAAACCATCTCCGTCAGGTTCAATTTTGTCAGTCTTATGAACTCAGTAAGAGGTTCGAACTATACATGGGCACCTCAGCCTCCCTTCTATATGGTTTTCTACACACGCACACGCTTCAAGTACTTTGGAACTGGTCACCTCAATTACTTTCATGATGTTGTGGAGCTATTGCAATTGGTTATTTTGCAATAGCTCCATTTGAAAGGAAATTCTGAGTAATTAGTTCCATGAAACCTCTCATAGTCATCTGCACTTAGTCATCAGTATTTGACGTCTAGGTGGTTGAGGTCAGAAATCAAAGTTCAGGCTGCTCTATTTAACACAGTTTATACTGATTTTGAATTGGTGTGACTTGAGAATTATGGAAGTGCTATCTGCGTACAGTTTCTGAGGAAGAGGGCTTGCAACATGTCCAAAATGAGTTGGAGGCAAATATTACTGCTCACCTTGGCATTGTCAAGTAGGTTTGCTTTGTTTTCTTTGAGATTCCCTATTTTCACTTCATCAATTTGCAATTCTTTTTTATGGTTATCCCTTGAATGTTATATTCGGGTAACATACAAAAGAATATAACGGGATTGATAGTTATCGTGTTTTAGTCTCTTGGTCAATGGGGTTTATCATTTGTATGGTACCAGTACAAATAGATTTTCAACTGAACCTCCTTTGGTAATTTATATTCTCGCATGATTATGTGACCCAGGCCACAACAGTCACAGCCACCCTCTACAAAGGGTTCGTGCTCCCCGGTCGGCTTCTCCTACAATGGACAGTGTGCTGCAGAAACTGCAAACTCTGACAGTGATGATGAAGATGATGAGGACGAGGACGATGATGAGTTCAGCAGCGATGATAGTGATGATTATAAAATGGAGGCCATTGCAAAGGATTTTGGAGTGCGGAGGTACAATTGGCTTGTCTACAAGGAGAAGAAGGACAAGGAGACCCCTCTATTGTAAGAGAACCTCACTTTATTTTATTTCTAGGTTTGTGGTTGGATTGCTGATCAAATAACTAGTTAATGTGTTTTTGTGGTCAAATTATGATTTTTTTGCAAATGTTTAGTTAAATGTCAGCTAAGCATGCCTAATTGTCAAGGTGGCCATAGAATTTTTGACAGACGACCAAATTGGTGTTGGTGCATTGGCTGGTAATGAAAGGTCCTCTGTATGACACTAGTCTGCCTTTCGCAGAGCCCGCCTTAATAATTGCTTATACTCAGTGGTTTTATAAAGCAGATTGTATTACATTTCTTCAAAAAGGATCAATGTTTTATGTTTTACTATATGATTCCCAGAGGAAGCTGAGTCGTAGGGAGAGGAGAAGACTTTCACAAATGGAGAGAGAAAAAGAACGGGAGTTGGCATGTTCTCTTGGGAGGGGCCCGCATCACGACCCTTACAGGTGCTTGTGTTTTCTCATTTCATTTCAATATTATTTCAAGTCTTTATAGGTAAATCATTCTTAAGACGCTTCATAGTTTTCACTTTGACAATTTTGTTGCGGATCATGTGAAAATTTTCTCAGGGACCCATGCCGAAGCCCCTCCTATGATGGATATCCAAGAAGGAGAAGGTAAATACTAGGTCCCTTGGTTTAATGAAAGGAAATTTGTCATGTTGTCCTTAGAAAAAATCTCTTTCGTCCTTTCAGTTTTACATGTCGAAATATTGTCAATATGTCTCCCTCTCCCAATTGCTTGAATCTGTTTAAACTGACCTTATTCAGAAGGATTCATTGTAATTATTAGGTTCTGGGAGATATTGTTGATATTTCTTCTTTACCGGTGCTAT
Source organism: Schoenoplectus tabernaemontani (assembly GCA_037127355.1). NCBI lineage: Eukaryota > Viridiplantae > Streptophyta > Magnoliopsida > Poales > Cyperaceae > Schoenoplectus > Schoenoplectus tabernaemontani. The sequence continues at coordinate 12,127,631 of CM073752.1, forward strand.
GTGGAATATATTGCAACTTGCAAATATTTTCAATTTCATAGTATGATTTTCTCTAATAATAACAATAGAGAAGGGATCAGTTGACAACGGGTTATTTTGACAACCTTGACAATGGATCTTTAAAAAAATATAAAAAAGTTTATAGATGTGTTTTTCTACCTATAGATTGATGGTCATTCAAATTTCATTCAATTTTATTATCGTTTGATAGTCCATCAAAGATCATTAAATTGGAACCGCTGTAAATTATATGAAAATTTGATGGTCTTTGATGGACTATCAAACAATAATGAAATTGCATGAAATTTGAATGACCATCAATCTAAAGGTAGAAGAAGAACACATCTATGAACTTTTTTCTATTTTTAAGATTTTTTTTATATTTTTTTAGAGATCCATTGTCAAGGTTGTCAAAATAACCCATTGTCAACTGATCCCTTCTCATAACAATAACCTTTTTTTTTAACCAGATCAAGGTCAAGGTCAACATCGAGATCACGACCCCCTTCAAGTTATTCGAGGAGGCAAAGCCGTGATAGCCTCAGAAGTGACAAGTCAAGCAAACCGAAAATAGAATATATAACTGAATTTGGTGGCAAGTCCCCTCTTCGACCTGAGCAACGAAAAACTGAATGGATCTCTCCACCATCTTCTCCAGTTCAGTCCGATGCAGTACTAAATCGGTTGGGAAACATTGAACTTTTATACTTGCAAAGAAATATAAAAATAAGAGAAGATGAGATGAGAGAGAGCACTGAAGTTTGGCGGTTCTTTTGTTCTCTATTCAGCACAATTCTTATTAATAAGATACATTATGGATTTTCCTAAATCTTAATGCAAAACTTTGATAATTGTATTGCTGGATGAGTATCAATATGTAATGTTTCATTGTGTAGTATTATGTATTATAGGTTCCTAGTGACCTTTCCTGTCTATAATCCTTTTGATTTGTGCAGATCCTCTGGAATGCTAATACTCGAGGCTCTTCATGGTGACCCTGCATCTGCCGTTCGCACCATTGAACAGGAAAAGACTGCTAAGTTTGTTAAAACTCCTGGCAGGTGATATTCACTAGGTCCAGTAGATCCATGCAGGCTTGTTGTAAAACCAGATAAACAAATAAGGGCTGATGAAATCAGGGAAAGAAAACTTTTTGGAACGTAGGATTGCAGTATCAATATCATACTGCAATGTAGCAATCTAGTCTGTGAAAACTTACTGAATGCTCTTTTATTAATTCATTAGCTTCTTTACTTTCCTCTTGTTTGAACTTCTTTTCCTTTATTATTATTTTTTGACAGCACTTCCTCTGGGTTGTCCAAGCTCAATAAGACTCTGACAAGTGGAACCCCAAAGAATCCAGCTGGAGAGAAAAAAGAGGCTCCCCAGGAACGTCTTAAGAGAATAATCAGCAAACAGTTGGACAAACAGGGTATATGTTTCCTGCATCACAGCCTCCAATCTTTTGCTGTTTACTGAAAACTGGGTGACAATAGAAAACCCATTCTGTTAGCACTAGTTGCACTTATGACCTATAATTGATGGCTTTCGTTTGAAGTAAAGAAAGACACCGCAGCTGACATGGCAAAGAAGCGGGAGCAAGAAAAGGAGAGGAGAGGAGAGAGCGCCTTGCTGAACATAGTAGGCTAAGCCGCCGCAGCCATGACTGAAGCCAAAACTGAGATAAAAGTCGAGGTAGAAGCAGGAGCAGGACTGCAGGAGCCAGTCTCCCCCTAGGTGATTTTGCTAATGCAATTTAAGTTTGGGGTTAAGGACTCATGGTACAATTTTATACCAGCTCACATGACATGATTGCATGAACATACCATTGCCTCTTTTTATGTTTTCTTGGTTTATTGAGACCTTTGTTAAATCATATCAAATAGCCTTAGTTTGTTACATGTTAGTGAATGTTATGGATGAGCCGATGAGGTATGTCACTTGTAATTACCACGATCTGTGACTGAAAATTTTAAACAATAAAGTGACAAATGGCTAGATATCAGCTTGATTTTGTGTTGCTTTGGTCAATTTAGGTGGGTATCCAGTCAGCATTTGCTGTTAGATAGTCAGTTTATTGTTAATAATTAATTCTTCAGGGTATCGACTTGTGAAAATTGGTTCAGGTCAGGTCAATAGTTGTTGGTCATCTTTTTATTCTCCTAGCTTATAAAGCTGGTTCGCAATTGAACGATTGTACTGCCTGCCTTCTGTTGTCTTATAGGAGGCATAGGTACAGTAGAAGCCATAGCAGAAGCAGGAGCCCTAGGCGGTACCATGACAGATCTCATTCGCCAACATGCCAACGGTCACACACTAGGTCATGCACTCGATCTTCTTCACCAAGGTAGGTTTTAATCATAGTGCCCCTCATCTTGTGGAATCAAAATTTGGCACAAGGTTATGAACCAGTATGATGAGTATTTACTGGTCTACATAAAATACTTAATTGAGCAAAAGTTTTTTGATAATTTGTTTTCTGTTCCTCGCGTTGTGGGAAATTGCAATTTGGGGTTAAACGGGTGGAAGGGGCCACTACTTTCTTATAGAGAGATATTTTCGAATGGATTCCATGACTGGATTGTACACTCCATTTGTTTTTGTTTGGATATAAACAACATCAGAAGGCTGCTTTTTCATGACACGTAGAAGTTCAAAACCATTGGCTTCAGTTAAGTGAGCATCTCATTCTGTTCCTCATTTAGTCAAGAACGATCAAGATCTGTTAAATATGATCTTGCCGTATTTGGATATATTCCTGTTTACTTTGCTTGTTTGGTTCTTAAATGAAAGCATTATGCTGTTGATTAGACCTCATTGTGTCATATCACTTTGAAAAAAGATATGATTAATTATTGTGGTGGTTGAAATTTAATTTAATCATGGGTTGTATTTGAAATTTAATTATTGTGTCATATCATTTTGATCTTATGTTTTCCGATTGGGTTTCATTTCTAACCTACCCCAATTTATTTGGGATTAAAGGCTTTGTTGTTGTTGTTGTTGTATTTGAACTGGGCTAAATCTGTATGTGGTTGTTTGCGTGTTTTGATTTCTGATATGAAGTAGATCTATATGCAAATGCAAGGCTTCCGACTTGTAAAAAAAATACGGGTTGCTTGATTCGGACTTTTCTAGAAACCGTCTTGTTGACAAAATGATGCTGGAGTTGAGGTGGGACAAATGCACAGTTACATTGTGTATTATAGATAGTCAGGGCTGGATGTCGTCGGATCGAACGATATTTGGAATGTTGAAAGAGAGAAATGGTTAGGCACATGACCTGAAACTTTCAACTCCCCAACCTAACCCTGGCACCTACATACCTGTGGCTATCAACTCCTCATTCCGTTAGGGTTTTACCGGTTGCGCATGAGAATTGAAAAAAAAATCAATCTTTTGCTAAAAGCTTCCAAAAAATACACCATAAAATAATATTTAAATTCAAAATTTAATTTTAAAATACAAAAGAAAAAGACTAAGATAATCTTACATAATAGCCATAAATGAATATTTTTAGTTGTAAAATAAATGAAATGATGAAAATATCCTCCTGAACAGCTATAAACAATTTAATTTGAAGGATGTTTTGATAATTTCAATAATATTTTTTATCTATAAATAGCCACATAATTCATCAACTCATTCCATCCAAACAACTCAATCTTTTATATTCTCAACTCAATGAAATATATTCTCAAACATTCTCATTCTCGTATTCAAATTCTGAAATTAAGTAGTTTTCTTAGAGTTACACATCCTTCAAATTTTTTTTTCAGAAAAAAGTAGGAATGCATTAATGTAAGAATAAAAAATATATATATTAATATTTTTCTGTGATTTTCTCATACAGTGATGAACGTAGAAAAGTTTTATGTCTATATATTTTTTGAATATTTATCTCTTTTTATATTTTTAACACATCCGAAAATAATTGGTGAAAAATAGGAAGAAATTTAAAAAATACTCTATATTTTCTGTGATTTTCCCAAATCGAAAGAAAATTAGAAAAAATATGTGTGCTATTTTTTTGAATAGTTACCTTTTGTAATAATTTTACATTTTTTATGGATGTTTTTTTAATATTTATTAAGTAATATTCAAAATCCAAAAAAATTATATTTACAAATTAATATCCAAAATCCCAACAAAAAATTTCTATCAATCAACAATATGGATCCAACCCAAAACTAAATTAATGATGTTGTCATGTAATTAGATTTGACACAGATTATACTTTCATACCATACCAAATTAACGTTAATGTAGATTACAATGCAACACATCATATTGTCTCTCCCCTCGAATCCCACACGTTGGTAATGTTTAAATTTGACCGTTGTTAGGTGAGTCATCCTCAGTCGTGCACCAAGCAATCAAATTTCTCACATGTCCTGAAGCTATTCTAGAACTAGATGCGGTCATGAGTAATGATGATCCGAATCAACATACTAGTAGCACCATTGCCAAGAAGGCTCGGGAACGAGAATATACGACATAATGATGGCAAATTTTTGAGCAAATTAAAGAGGGTAAGAAGGTAGTTGTAGGTAGATGTTTAATTTGTGGTATGAAGTATAAATATAATTTTACACATGATACTGATGTATTTAAAATGGGTTAATCTTATGTCAGGTCACTGAGTTTTGATGTTTATCTATATTTGATCACTGAACTTTTATTTACTCATTTTTAGTCACTAAATTTTAATATTTATTCCAATTTGATCACTCTCATTAGTTTTTTATTTAAAAATAATTAAAATTAAATTAAATTTATTGGCAAAAATAATTGAAATGAAAAACAGATAAATGAAATGAAATTGTATTAATTTTACCATTAGTTTTTTTATTATTTTTGAGTGGAAAAACTAATAGAAGTGATCAAATTTAGATAAACATAAAAAATTAGTGACTAAAAATAGATAAATAAAAATTCAGTGATCAAATATCAATAAACATCCAAGTTTAGCGACCTGTTAGAATATTAACCTATTCAAAAGACATAAGGAAAAATATGACAAAAAGGTGACCAAATTCCTACAGAACACAGAGCCAGTATGGTTCAAAAACAATTCGATACTGAGCGAGGGTACTTTAAATATGATCCTGCAGAGATTAGATTTTTTTATTAAGTATAGTATTAGAAGTGAAAAATCAATGTCAATGGTATATGATCCATTTTTTGTGAAATTTATTAAGGAGTCTTTCCATCTCCAATATAAAAGTTCTTACTGGCTACAAATAAATAATGAATTATTTTTGGGGGCAAACGAGTAGACATGTATAATTAATTTAATAATGCAAACTATAAGGTGTTCATAACTTCTGACATATGGTCGACCAATAAACATAATAAATCATATTGTACTATTACTACCAATTAGATCACCGATGAAACCAAAATTGATACATGGTTTTAAATAAAAGATTGCTTGCTTTACAAGTACTAGATTATCAGCATGATGCAAAAATAATTTTTAGATTTGTGTTAAGTGTTATTGAGGAATTCCAACGTCGAGATAAGATTTATGCAATTGATTTTTATAATGCTAGTAGTTGTAATGTCACAATGTGTTTTCTAACCAATATCCTTAAACCCATAATAAAATGGTATATGATTTCACTCAAAATGTGCATGTCAATTCTAAACTTAATTGTCAAAGAGAGTATGGAAGCAGACCCAATTCAGGTATTGATTGAGAAGTACAAGGATGCTTTAAAATATGTCGATCCGAGCATTCGAAAAAAAAAAATTTTGCAGAATAGTTGTGCAGGAATATGGACGTTAAAGTAGTAATGATTCCCTATGATGTCGACACTCGTTGGAACAACACATATCGACTGTTGAAGAACATAATTCATCTTAGACCGCCCTTGGATCATGCACTGAGTAAGAGTCAACAGGGCTAGCAATCACTTCTACAACAAAGCGAGTGGAAAACATTGGAGCTGATGGTTCCATTCTTGGAATTTTTTTATTCCTCAACAGTAAGACATTCCACATTTTAAACACCAACAACAATTGCGTTGTTGGAGGGAACTTGCTCTAATTTCTAATTGGTACGATATCCAAAAGAAAGAACTGACTGAAGAAGATATTTTTATGACATTCATTGGAACTCATGAAAGCAAAGTTCCTTATGTATTGGAGCAAAATACCCCCATCATCATCATTGCATATTGCTTGAGCTAAGATAATTGTTAAATTTAAAATTTCAAAACAAAAAATATATGTAGGGCTTTATGCACTAATCAATTTTTATCAATCATAGGTGGAAGGTAAAAAATACCGCTCACTTTCATACTACAATTAGGAAGAATATTAGACTTGAAGTAGGGAATGCATATGAAGAAATAAATACTCTCTTTGAAAGTTTATTCAGAATATATGAACAATAACATAATGAGGTAGATTATAGTTATTCGGATAATTTTTAATTTAAATTATAATTATTTATACATAATCTAGAAAATCGAAAGAGAGTTTTTGTATAAAAAAAAAGTGCGTAAATCTAACAACAATGACTGGAAAGTTTATCAAATTGAGGATTCTAGGGGCTTTCAGCTTCACTCTCACTTGTTTGGTCAATTACTCTATTTGATCTTTTGGATTTAATCTCAGATTTTAGTACCAAATTTACACTTTCGTGGCTTGATACCGTACCTAAACAATTCGGATTTCACGATTAAGTACTTCACCTTATAAATCTAAGCCCATTAAGATCAGTGAGTCACTTTGACATAACCTAGATTTTGTACTTCTCCTTTCGGTACCTCACACAATTTTTAGGGTTTCCTCGGTTTTCGCTTAGGTAATAAGTTTCACGATTAAGTACTTGGCCTACGACCTAGATCACTATTTTGGGTCAGAAGATTCAGTTTCACCTTTCGATTTCCGCTTTCACTTCTATGATAACATGCAGTTGATTAAAACTAGATATCCAATTTAGACAAAACAACAATCACAAACAACAAGAACTAAAAGATCATCAAACGAGTAAATTAAACCATTCGGGTTATCGAGTTTACACCTAGACCCCTAGAAGGGTGTCTAGCCATAAATCATGTCAAAGATTGTATCAAGATTCATGTTTAAACAATAGTATCACATGAGAAAAGAGTAAAGAAAAGAATAAACCAAGAAGATCTACGATTTCTCGCTCGGTTCTTGAGTTCTCCTTCAAATTCTCTCTCTCATGGTGTTCTTCCTCTTCTTTTCTTCTTTAGATCTCTCTCCAGACAATTGAAAGATGTCTGGGACGAAGGAGTGTCAAAATCTATTAATTCCAATGAGAAAACTGCTTTAAAACTGCCAATTCGCGCTGCCAGCCCAAAAATTACGGTCCGCAATTTTTGCATTTTTTTCCAGAACGAACTAGAGAGCATTTGCGGTCCGTAATTTTTGTATGGGAATGCTTTTAACTTAAATCCGACCCACCTCGTTCCAAGCATTATTTCTCATGTTAACATCTTTGTTTACACTCAATGACCTGCAAAATAATAAAAAATGCAGCAATATCTCGAACTCGACATAAAAACTAAATAAATTCTTAACAATTAACATAAAATGCATAGTTTTTGAGATAAAACCCTAATCGAATATAATATATAAATGAGGCTTATCACATAATAAGTAAAAAAAAATCTTTAATAAGGTTACGGTGGCTCCGAGTGTGCGAGCACCAACTAATCCATCAACAAGAGATAATAGTTCTATTATGTCTCATATTCAGTCCATTCTTCATTAAAAACTCTAGGCCATCTTCAACATTTATCTCATGTGTAACTAGCTCAGAGATATAAATCTTTACAAACTCCACGTTTGAGCATGGCTATATTAGGTTCAACGATGAAAGTTTCAGCATTTTACAATATTGGCATTAAGTGAATTGCGTGTTCCTTATTTAGCGTCTAGGACTTGTGATATTTTTATCGTTCATGTCTCCACAGTAGCTTCCGAATCTTATTTTAGTGCAGATAACAGTGTTCTAACTATTAAAAGAATGAGATTGGGTGAAAATATATTTGAGTCAATGGTTTTACTAAATGATTGGTACGATACAGAAAATAAGCTTCAAGATAAGTCTTGGATGCACTCACTTGATTGAGAAGAAGCTACTGTTGCATCAAGTTCTAATCCAAATGAAGGGATGCTAGAGCCAAAGTGAACCAGAACCATTCTTATGAGGAAGAAGATTCATTTACAAGATATTTATATGTACTACCACCCGCCCTTTAAGGAGTAAGATATTTAATTTAAATTAAAAAATTTAAATATATATTTTTAATTTTACTATCATATTTTTAAAATTTTTAACTCGCCTATGTTTTTAACGTAGTCGCTCCCAAGTCCGAAAAAAGGAGGAAAAAATTGATAAATATGATATTTTAAGAATTACTATAAAAAAAATATTTTAATACATGTCTATGTTTTTTTGACATTTTTTCCAATTTTTAACACGTCCATTATTTTTGGTATTTTCAATTTTTTTTGAATTTTGCAAAAAATAATAATACACTATATAAAATATTTTTAAATTAAACAAATCAATTATTTATATTTTGTATTTTATTTTCAATACATTATATTAAAAAAATTTAAATATATATAAATGATTTAAAAAATTAATTTTTTTTTTACAATTTTGACATTTTTTTTAAATTTTTGCGTTTTTTAAATTTTTTAAATATTTGACATATCTAGTAAGACACAACATCTAGTTAAGGCACGTCGTGTTCAAAGCATAAATAATCACGACACATTTGTACATAGTACAATTAGACACAATATAGATGAGCACGATACGTTTACTTTATTTGTGACCTTTCTTGATCGTGACATACAGACTCCCTCTATTTTTAACACAGTATGACATAAAAAAAATTTAATATAATATAATATAAAAATACGATATACTTTATACGATATGAAACGAGACGGCATAACTTCCGAAGTTTAATAGTGGGTGCGGGGTGCCGGATCTAACACGGCTGTTCTTATTCGTTTTTAGATATTTGGTACGTTCAGTTGATACTGCAACTTTTTCTTTTGACCGAATAATGTCATGTAAGATGTCATTATCAATTTGAAAGATGATGATACAGCTAATTGGATCTGTTCTTCCCTTAAAAAAAATAATCTGATTAGCTGTTATTTTTTGGGGATAATAGAATTTTGTTATTCTGATGAAGACTTTCTGATTAAAAATCAACGTATCAGATAAATTCCGAAGAGAGAAAAATCGAGAGAGAGGAGAGAAAAGCGAATCAATTGACTCCATTGATTTTTGATCTGAAGGCTCAGATCGGAGTAACAGGTAATCCGTTCCCAACTAATTCTAGCATCATCAGTTCGATCTTGTTCATGGTTGCAAGTATAACACGTGCAAACCTCAAAAGGTGTCCTTTTTCCTTTGTTTTGGCGCCACGTGATTGCACGAGAATTGCCGGATAGGGCAGTACAATTGTGTCAGCACAAAACCAAACATGGTTTTCATCTTGGGATAATAAAATCATGAAGAACCTTTACAGTGGCAAGACAGGTAAGAATGGATTTTTTTTTCATGGCATAATATTTCTTTTAATTTTTTAATAATTTAAAATGAAAGAGTCGGATTGATATGTTAACACGAAATGGAGATAGACTTTAATCACATTAGGAAATTAATCAATTATAAAATTAATTTCGATTGAAATATTTGAACTGAAAAGATGGAGTCGAGCAATCTAAATTAAGGATTGGGGTTTATCATTCCAACTTCATATATGGAATATTTGGGCGTACGCTGTTGGCAATTTCATCCCGGAAATATAATAATAGAAACGGTGCAATTTATGAGCATATTCTGAAATAAAGATAGAATAATCAAAGGACCACGTGTCACTCTGATCTCGAAGTAATTTTTAGAATTTTACATGAAATCATGAATAACCGCCGCGTTAGTTGTGTTGTGTTTGCATGCAGCACACCGAAATTCAGAGGAATTATTAAATAAAATATGAAAAATATTTGTGAGGTAACATAATTGATATTATGGTCGATATTAATTTTATTATTCAAATTAAAAGAATTATTTATTCATAATTTAATTGTGCAACTTCTTTTACATAATATTTTTGTTATTAAATTGAAATGTTACAACTCTGAATAATAACTTATTTAAATTGAATAATTAAGTTGCACAATTAAATCATTATCACGAAGGATATTTTATTGAACGTGAATAATAAAGTATTGGTATCTATATATCGATGATATCTGTATTTTCGATCCCGTAATATTAGTCCGACCTGGCATAGTCTTATAAAATAATAAATTATTGGAAGTAAATTTCCAGTTCCGATTCAGAAGGACTAAGAGCTCGGGAACTCGACCACCTCGATATACTCCATGCCATATCTGAAGAAGTAGCAACACCAAAGACGAGCGAGTGTCAAAAGCAAAGCTCGATATAGACTAGAGCCTAACAACTCGGGAACATCAGGAAGCTCGAGATGGACGACGCATGACACTTCTGACATATGTCGTATGTGTCAGAGACAGCTGATGGAAGCAACAGCGAAATTGATAGAAGTGTGGCTGGGCAATTAATGTCACTGTATAATTATGATAACTAAAATTATATTGATTGTATAGGATTGCATATGCATTAATATTGGGTTTTTAGGCCCAAATTCAGCCTTGGTTCATGTACTCAACTCTTGGACTCTATTTATTCTCTTGAACCCTTCCTTTTGGTGAGAGCTGCTGAAAAGTTATGGTTGCTACAGTAAATCGTGGTTGGTGGCTGCTCCCTTCTTGTATGCCTTGAACAAAATAGACTGAGAGTGGGAGGAGAGAATAGAAAAGTGAGAGTGAGGAAGGTAAATATAGAGTGATTGCTTGTTTTAGTAATTGAAATACTCTTGTAATCTTCTTGATTTATAGTACGTTTGTTGGTCGTTTGCCTCCCGATGGAATAGGCTCGGCCGAACCACTTTATCTCTTGTATCTTCTCTTGTGTGCTCTCTTGTGTACTTGCTGGACTCGATCTAAACCGTGATAACATCTTTTACTCTATTGTTGGTTGGTTGATTGTATGAATTGGTCGGTTCTGTTTCTAATTTCTCGGGATTCAATTTGTGTGCTGGATTGTCCTCTTTAGGGCTGTAATTGTCCTATTTGTGACTGTTAGGGTTGTTATGGTAGTTGGCACATGTTATACCAGTGTTGTATCTGCTGCATCTATTTGTATCAGTCCCGGTGTGGATGTGTGGCCCCCAACAATTAATGGCACAAAACACTATAAATAGAAAAGTAGTGTAGTATAGAAATAAAAGAGAGAGAAAATACTTTGTAAACTCAACTGAGTTATAAACAAAACAGATTTTCAGAGCACTCTCTTACTTCTCTCCTATCTAATAATTTGTTTTATTCTCATTTTTAGTTCAGTTCTTCATCTGTTCATATTTATCAGAGTGAACACATGTGTCAGCCATCGATTTCGAATTTATTTCGAGATAGATTTTGAGATAATCCACCTCAAAATAAATAGATAATAGATCAACATAAATTCAACTACATGTTTTGATCAATCAACTTTATCCTTGACTTTACCTTAAAAGTTTACCAGACATCTTTCCAATTAGCGTCTTCTTACAAATATCTCCGTCGTATCACCTTTTTTTTTTTTATCTCTGCATTAGTTTGGCACCAACACCGAACATATCTTTAAGTGGAAGTTCGTACAGATTCATTTCGAAAAGTTGGAAAATATCACAATAACAAATTGAAATTTGATATTTCTAAAGTCTGAGGACCGCAAAAAAATGGAGCTTAATTTTTATCTTGCTTGATGCTTTTTTTTTTTAATAGAGCTCTCATAACTCCAATATATATTACTTTGCATCACTCCGCGGAATTACAAAATCTATTATCATCTATATTAGATCTATTATCCTGCTATTTGTATAAAAAAAAGTGTCATATAAAAATAGAACAATTCTGAAAATGAGTTGGCTGGTAATTATTAGTTCAATTTAAATCCGCCACAAAGAGCAGGGCTGTTGGCACCGGAAAAATGATTCTCGGTCCAATTTGAAGTTCGGAAAATGCTCCAGGTGCGATTTCACAAATGCAGTTCCTACATGTCAGAATTGACGAAAGGGACGGATAGAATTTTGTTAGGTTTTTCTTTGTACGCTTATTTTGCCTATTTTTACTGGTTCTGTCCCTCTGTTTGGCTTCATGTGCTTATTTCCTTTGTTCTATTTTTCAACTACTAAGGGTGGGACAGACACCGATTTTAATTTGGTTTTTATACTGTTGATTGTCAAATTATGATATGTTATATAATTATTATAGTATGAATAAAATTTTGTACGAATTTTAATACTGCTTAGTGAACCAGCTTAATTATCAAGGCCGAACAAGAACAAGACATTGATTTGCTCATGATCATCTCTTTGTTAATTAATCATTAACGCGTTCGACCGTTCGAGAGAAATCCTAAGATTCCTCTGCCAATTAACGTTAGTTACGCTAATGCAAGTCAAATGCCACTAATAAGAAATGAGAGTAAAGACCTACACAATTCTTAATTCTAAGATTCCTTTGCTAATTAAGCTCTGCAAGTCAAATGCCCCTAATAAGTTGGGGGGGGGATACTTAATTCAGGATTTGTATATAATCCCGGTGCGCCGTGCAACTGGATCCCAAACTTATAATTGATAATTATGGATCGTTGATATCATAATCCAACTAACCCGAGTCTTTTCTTATCCATCTCTAACTCTCAACAAACTACATAGAAGGAACAAAGTCACAAAAGGTTGGAAAAGGGACTACCTAAGAGACGCAAATGCAGTGGTGCACCTGGTTCAACCAGCATTTCAAACCCAAACATGCTTTAAGATCCGTTAGTCGACTCTCACCTCACCTTTTCTCCCTTCCTCACCCAAGCAAAATCTGAAGCAAACAGCCAGACACAACAAACGAAGAAAACCAAGAGATCAAACAGCCCCATCCCCCAGTAGAAGGAAACAAAGAAGAAAAAGAAATTCAACTAAAATGGTGGATGTGGCACAGCGGACGGCCACATTGCCGCCACTTCATCCGACTCCGGCCCCGCTTCGTAGACTCTCAGGATTGCGCCGCTTGTCTGTGCGTGCCTCCTCTGCTGCACCTTCTACCCCATCCCGCACTGCCGTCTCTTCTTTTGCTGATCTAGCCTCCTCTATCCTCTCTCACCTCAGCCTCTCCTCTGTACTCATTGAACCCGGCCTCTCAGACTCTGATTTGTTGCGCATTGAATCGGAGCTATCCATCACCTTCCCCCCTGATCTACGCACTCTGCTCTCCCTCGGCCTGCCATCTGGAAATGGGTTCCCTAATTGGCATCAGCGACCGCTCCACCAGATTTCTAACCTTCCCTTAAAAAAGGCCCCTCTACTGGTTGGCCAGTCGTCTCTTAGAAAAGCACCGCTTCTCATACCGGTACCTGCTTCTTATTTTGAAATTTTTGGCACATTAAAGAAAAGGAAAGAAAATTTTATCTATTAGAGTATGATCTCTTCTTACTCTAGTGCCGAGGAGCAGATATTCACAATGGAATGATGAAAATAAGAACCAAGAATACTTCTTGTGGTATTTGAATTAGCGATACTATATGTAATAGTACAGTACAGCACCAATTTATCTACCATTGCTACAAAAATCAAGCTGATAATTAAATAACAACAAAATAATTATACTAATCAGTTACTGCATACTGTTGACAGGTGTATAAGAACTGTTACATACCGGCATCACCTTGTCTGGGCGGCAACCCAGTCTTCCGAGTCGAAGAGGATTCTGTTTCCATAGCCGGTGTAGACCTAGCCGATTTCTTTAGTCGAGAGACCGGTTTCCTCCATCCACCAGCCACCTCACTCAGGCGCCAGATGTCAGCCTCTCTCCCCCCTCTCCACCCTTCCAGTACTTCTACCTTGACTTCTAGAAGAAGCCTTGACTCCATGGCCGGAAAAACTCCCCGATGGATCGAGTTCTGGACTGATGCCACCACGACAGCCAATAGGAGACGTCGGATCAATGGAATTAACGATTTTATTGATCAAGAATCAGTTTTCGAAATAAAAACCGTTGAAAAGCTTCCCAAATGGGTCTCTACTTATCTAGACGAGATCAGTTTGATGTTACGATCTGGAGGCTGGTGCGAATCGGATGTGAAGGAGATGGTACACGTGGCATCATCTGATACGTCCTCCGACGGGAAGATCGACGGTAAGGATGCGCTGGAGAAGCTTCTTAGAAAGGCCGATAGGTGCTCTGATTCGCTTCGACGAGCCGGGTGGAACTCAGACGAGGTCTTGGAATTGCTCAGGCTGGATGATTTGGAACGGAGACATCCAGTGCGGAGACCGCAGGTGAGATTACCGCCCAAGGTTCCCCCGGTGGTTATCAGACCTCGATAATTTGGATCATTATTATTGGAGCTTCTATAAAAATATATATATATATATATATATATATATTTCTTAAATTACTTTTCTTCTTTTTAGTTGTAGTTCATGGAAATCCATGGGGAAAGCTTTTGTGAATGAAAACGAAGGCAACGGTACAGAAACAATATTTACGGTGTGAATGATTAGGATTAATTCTTTTATTATGATATCAATTGGCAATAATAGGGTCTTAGATACGGTGCAAATGGATTGAATGGTCGGATGGTGATTAAAATTATGTTCATAACTACTTCGTATCCGCTTTAACTTTTTCGAAAGACAATATAGATAATCTGGAATTTGAATATGAATCGGATATTAAATAAATATATAAATATATTTAATGTAGAGTTTGATGGAGTTTCATAAAATTCATTGAAATTTATAATAAAATAATCTTTCAGTGCTTATTTATTAAAAAAAATAGAACTAATATTTTAAGGTTAATTTTCTAACAAGTCACTCAAGTTTGATACTTATTAATATTTGATGGTCACTGAATTTTTATTTATTCATTTTTAGTCACTGAACTTTGATGTTTATTCATATTTGGTCACTCCAATTAGTTTTTTCACTAAAAAATAATTGAAAAACTAATGAAAAAATAAATATAATTTTATTTTATTTATTTATTTTTCATTCCAATTAATTTTGCTAATAAATATAATTTTATTTCAATTATTTTTTAGTGAAAAACTAATTGGAAAGATTAAATATGGATAAACATCAAAGTTCAGTGACAAAAATAGATAAATGGAAGTTTAGTGATCAAATATGGATAAACATCAAAGTTCAGTGACATGTCAGAAGATTAACCCAATATTTTAGAAATGTTAAAATTCATAATATTTATCTAACTAGTAACTAAAACGGTGAATAACATAAAAATTTTAAAATATATATGCAAATGTTATATATTTTCTATTCAAATTAGATACATATATAGAAATCCAAATTATGCCGTATTCATATATGCACGTAACTTTGTGCTAGGAATAGGATTATTTATTAACAATAATTTAGCATGGCCACCTGCATCAATATATGCAGTCACATTGTTGCAATGCAAAGTTGAAAGCTACATAGATGGTTTACGAATCCATATCCTCTGCTACTGCTGCCGTGCAGCGCAAAGACGTGGATCGTTGGATTTTTCGTGATTCGAGTCAAAGACATGATCGAAGTGATCAACGGTCGCGTTACGTCGCGTATGCGAGCGCAGCAGAGGAACAAGACTCGATGGTTTACTAATTCCACACCGATCTGACTCTCCTCCAAGGCGGGAAATGTCAAGTTGTGGACCTCAGACAATTGAAGAAAATTTTGTTTGAAATCAAGGGAAGCATTTTAAGTTCTTTCCTTCCATTTTTCAAACAAAGAGCGAATAAGTGAGAGGGGAGAGAAATCACGGGCGAAGGTTTTTTGTATGCTCATTGGAACAGTGGAGAAATTGATAGCTGGAATTAGAATGTCCCGTTTCCACCTGTTCTTGTTAATGCTCAATAGTTAATAACAGTGGAGAAATTGGTTTGGTACTGTGGTTGCATTTACTCCATGTCGTACTCTTGCCAAAACTTTATATCAATTGAATTCAACTGGTATTAAGTTAAATGAAACGGAAAAAGTTTTCTATTGCGACTTGAGAAAAGTTTTACATTCTTGATCCTATGGATGATGTAAAATAAATTTCATGCATTGTCAATTTTAGACTACTATATATTTCAAGCACATAATATATGATGAACATTTTATCAACTTTTGTAAACATATATATATATATATATATATATATATATATATATATATATATATATACTATGACTTCGTTTGGCATCTTTTGAAATAACAAAAAAGTAAAAATATATTTGCTATTTCGATAAATGAATTTGCAAAATAATTTTTAAACTAAGGAAAAGAGTGTGGAAGTGCTAAATCGGTATATCAAGTTATAAATCATATACTGATTTAGCTATTGCGGAATAATGATTATTATTTGACTATATTGTATTATATTATTATATTATGAATATGAATATGATTTATTATTATTATATTATATTATGATTATGATTATATATTATATTATAGTTATGATTATGATTATGATTATATTATTATATTATTTTTATGTTTATTCTTATTTATTATGATTATGATTATTTGATTATTATATGTTATCATTATTATTATATTATTAATATTATATTATTATTTTATCATCATCATCATCATTGCTAGTAATGTAAATATTAAAGTTTTAACTATTCTTATTAATAATTATAAAATGATATTTTCACTCTTCGAATAGTTAAAAATATTACTCTTCTTTCACTATTCTAAATTGTCATTATTCTACCATTTTTCTTAAATTATCACTTTTAAAGTTATTTTTTAATTTGTGATCCTATATGTGAATAAACAGAAGGTGACAATAAAATACTAGAAATTAAGTTAATGATTTCTTTTTTTGGCAACTGACCATCTTCATAAAAAAAAATTAGTTTCACAGTTCAAACTTTAAACAACAAAGTAAAACCATTAAGTTTCAGAGCCAAATGTAATGATTATGCCAGAGTATTTATTTCTACAAGATTAGAATATGTCAAATAACTCAGAACGGTTGATTTTAAGTTCTTAACTATTACCAAGGTCAGAATTTTAAACATTCTGTTGAGCTTTCAATTCTACTATGCAAAAGGAATCGAGAGGATCTAGATCTCATAAAATATCGGAGATTCGAGGTAGTCCCGTAGTGCTATTGTCTATTGGTCGTGAAAACCAATCCAATCCACTACACCTTACAAAGATTAAGGGCAGCGTAAAACTTTGCAAATCTGAATGTCTGATGTGTCTGATATACTCGCGTTTGGTCGGTGCAGCACTGAATGCACGCCATTGATGGGGTCACCGTTAGTCCTTCAGGGATCACAACTTGGACTCGATTAATTAAAGGAGGCAGAGAAGAACGAGGCTCGTGTCAGGTGGTAGCACCTCACCCACCTCACACACGTGTGATGTCCTTCAGACGCCGTGTGGCATGTGAAGTGTGAACCCACCTTCTCTCCAACGGTCGCCTCTCTAACATATCTAGCACTACAAATTATTATTATTAATCTTGTACTATTTTACTATTTTGGTTTTAATTTAGGTTTCCCCTCAGAGTGCTTTGATTTTCTAAAACTAATTTGTGATAGATATAATAAAGAAAGAGACAAGTTGGCGAAATCTGACGCAGAGCCCAAAGTAGCTCCTCCAACTCACGTGCAATGCGTCCAGCTCTTTTTCTTGTCTCACGTGGAAGGTGGAACTGCTTCCTCGTAACAGTTCCCCATAACTCCATCAGGCTTTTTACTTTATTTTTGTTATTTCTTTAATGTCCGATCAGTTAAATTGTTTCACTGAATCCGTAAAGTAAGTCGACTAATTAATGCGATCTGACATCGAAAAATAATAATTATAAATACAAACGAGCAAACAAAAAAGCATGCACCCTGCGATCCTGGACTGTCTACAAATATTGCAAAGTTACAAGGAGCACATGCCATTGGCATTTTATCCGATCGGTATGCTTCGGTTACAGCTGGGACCAATTCGTGTAAATCAGCTATAAAATAGAATAAACTAAATAAAATAATTAGAATTTTATTATCCAGATCGTGATGTTAATAATCTTAAATGTATTCCGTCAGGGATTGAGTCAGATTTTCCGTCTGAGAGTAAAATTACTTCTTTTTAAAAGCAAAAATTTTAATTTTTTAATTATAATTTTTTTTTCTGAAAATATATATACTTACAAGGATGGTTTGAAATATTTTGGTCAGAAGGACGGGCTACCCTGCCACCATATAGCTCTGCCCCTTATTCTGTCTCAGAACATAATAATAATATTGTAATTGCTATCAAGATAATTTAGAGTTATCATTCTTTATGTCATGGTCATGAAAATGACTGATGATAGCTTGACTGACGATTGCTCTACATTATTTAATGGACAATATACTGAAAATCATATAATCAGTTTTTAGTAATAATAAGTTTTATTAAATTAATATTATTAAAAATAAGAGTGAGAAACGTAAAATTTAAAATATACGAATGGCAGCGCGCCACTGTCAGTGGCGCGGTTGAAACACTCCACTGCCAGTGACGCGTTTCATTATTTTTACGAAACGCGCCACTGGCAGTGACACGTTTGCTTCTTATATATACAAAACGTGTAGCGCATCTCCATCTCACTTGCGCAGGGTTTGGACGAAATGCACTACTGGCTGTGACGCTTTTCATAAATATAATGAAACGCCGCGCATCGATGGCGCGTTAAATCACCTGTGCGATGGTGTACCGCCATTCGTATATTTGAAATTTTACGATTTTTACTCTTATTTTTAATAATTATTATTAATAATAAAAACTGTCATATAATGCAATGGATAGAGGAATTAATTAGTGGAGAATATTTTCTATTACGTGGAATATATACATGGAACGGAACATTACTATTGTAATTTTTCTCAACATCAAGTGATGCATCATTACGTGCAAAGGGGAATGGACCTTATATATATAGTGCTATTAGCAAGTACAGCAGTTAGGCACATACAGACGCGGATCCATTTAATTAATTTTAAATCGAATCATTAAATTTTAGATTATTTGAGTAATTTTTTCAGTTCAAAATTTTTGGTTTGATTAAAAATTTTAGTTAATTTACTTTTTATTCTTAAGTCATTTATTTTATTTTTAAAACTACTTATTTTTTATTAATTTTTAAATATCAATATTTCTCATTCTTTTTTAATTAATATAATTTCGGTTTAATCAAATAAAATTTCAATTTATTCGGTTGATATTTAAAAAAAATGATTTGATTTATAATTTGACAAACTAAATAAAATTTTAGATGTATGTATTTATTTTGGTTCTAATGAAAATTACGCCTAACAGCAGCCCGATTAGATTTCTGATCGATTGGGTTAATTAAAGATCGGAAGAACCAAGTAACCGGAAAATCATAGGGTAGTAAGTAATGTCAAATGTTACAGATCCGATCTTAATTGACGCAAATAATGCTCATAACATTTAACTCAGTTGACCTGGTCAAAGGGAAAATTTATTACCGGGATGTACCAAAAATTTGTCATATATCATAATGGATATTTTGAGTTTTTAATATTTAATATTTAATTAGTTTCAACTTTCAACTCCCTTATTCTAAAGAATTGTAATTAATTTTTTAAAGAGTAATTCTTGTGCAATTTAACTTAGAAATAACAATAATATTTGATACATATTTTATTTATTGATTAGAATTATTTTTATTTTCATGTAATAAAAATCTATCTTTAAAAATATTAATAGCATAAAAAAATAATAATAAAAGAAAACGTGCCGAAGCAACGCGAGAGTTCTCAACTACTAAATTTTAAAATAGAAATATAATATTCGACATAAAGATTGATTGTGTTTCAATTTCGTATGATTTAAGTGTTATTTGGTATTTTATTACATGTCAGTAGATAACCTCGAAACAAGTTGAAAGCTTTTAAGTTTTAATGAATGATATAACTTGCATATGTATTATAGTATTATTTTTTTACATGTGTAATGTTCATATGGTATAGTGAACTGCTCACATTTAATTCAACAATTGGATTTCAAAAATAAATACTATTTTTGATGATTTTCAAAATTGAATACTATTTTTGTCATAGTTAATCCATTATCAACTGACACCACACACACCCAAATTATATTTGGGACGCAATATCGTTATTCAGAAAGTAATAAGAAAACATTAATTGTTTTTTTAATTGTATTCTATTTTGGCGGTTTTACCCCTTTGAAGATAATTGAGATGTTTATTTGTATATACTTTTCTTCAATTAATTTTTTATGTTAAATCTAATATTTGTTTAACTGGAAAATTTACAAGATTTATATCAAACACGTATTCTTGATATTTCAGAATTAACCCGATGATTGATTACTATCCAACTCCAAACAAAAACATATTAGAAACTTAAACGAGAAACCTTTTAATTTGTGGTGGGCAAAAAAAAAAAATGAGACCCCTGGGGGCCCGTCCCCCCGAGACATCCATGATCATACATCGTGTTTTTCATGTCAGATATGATGAGCATTCGGAGAGATCTTCATGTGGATTGACGGGGTTTTCTCAAACGCCAGCATGTGGCGAGGCGTTATTCTGCCTGACAAGTGACAATATATATACAAAATAATATTTACATTTTTCACTTTGGATCTTTTTAAGTTGTATACATGCATCATGCATGTGTTGTTTGTCATGAAAGTTGTAATTAATAAACAGCAGCACAAACACCACGTTGACCAGCACTAAGGCTGTTACATCATCTCATAGGCTCATACTGCGAAATGGATCAAAGCCAGATGGTCTGCTCAGAGATTGATGGACAGACGACAGTCGACTGAGTCTGGAGCAAGAGCTGCAACCTGCAAGACCATGAATGATCATTTTGTCTGGTTCTCAGTTGCAACGCACCAGACCTGGAGTTTCATGTTAGCTGTTGGGGGTGGAGTGAGAGATATATAGTGTGATTATTGGAGTTGTGACATTGATTGATGCTTGTACAGTTATCCTTGGGGCCCAATAGGCTAGATAATAGCATACTTGAAGGTATCAGGGAATTTTTTTCTGGAGAGGAGACATGAAATATATGGGGAAGATGATGTGTTCTCAAAAAGAGAGAAGAACATGAATGTCTTGGCCTATTAATTGTACTTTGGTTGTTAAAAAACTCAAATGGAGGTGAACGTTGAACTTAGAAGCAAAAATAGACAATGCAATTATCAAAAAGGCCCGGGCTTCACCACTGGCCCAATAGGTGTGTCACCGATTTTGTGGGCCTCTTTTCTACAAAATCAGCACACGGGGCATCCTTATGCAAACCGACCTGTGGGCCCTTCTCGGCCCACTCGAGTTCAACTTATCGTCCCTCTCCATTTTTTGGAAGATAGAAAATATAATTTCTGTTGTGGAATCTGAAGTAAAACGGTTTGGCTCCATTTCTTTTATTCTGGGACATTTTTCCATTTCTTTTAATCTGGGTAAATGTCTAATTTTTTTTTGTTTGTAAAAAATTATCTCAAACTTTTAATTTTGACAAACACCCTCCAAATTATTCAATTCATGATAAATGACCCCCAATAGATAATTACTCTCTAATATTTTATTTTAAATTATACAATAACCAAATTTCCCTTGGATGTATGTGCATGATATTTAAAGTAATTATACTTATATGAAATTTTAATTTACATAAGTTTAAATTATTTCAGAAATATAAGCACTAGTTAAATATTCAAAATAAATAATATATTTTTATTTCAAAAATAAAAGATCAAAAGCATAAAAAATAAAAAATAAACATATTATTTATTGTGAAAAGTAAAAAAATGTTAGCTTCAATTATTAATCTAGTAATAAATATTATAAACATAAATAAAGCATATAAACATATATTTAAAATGAAAATAATGTCAATTTGAATAGTTGCTAACTTTATATAAACTAAAATTTCATAAAGCATAATTATTTTAAATATGATGCATTTATATAAGAATAATTTAGTCATCATCTAATTTAAATAAAATGTTAAAGAGTAATTATCTGTTGAGAATTACTTATCGTGAAATGAATAGTTGGTAGGTTATTTATCAAAATGAAAAGTTTGGAGATCGTGACAATCTGAAAGTTCGAGGATACTTGATATTATCTTCTTGGGTATACGCACTTACTAGCATCTCGAATTTTCATCTCGAATTTTCGTTCTTAAAACAGACGATTGAGATTGAATCTAGCTAAAAATAACTGTCCACTTGGCCACTTGGGACCTTGTGTGTGAATAAAGACACTTGCTATTCAAGCTGTCATTTTATTCAAGGTATCAGATTTAGGGTTAGCAACGACTCGAGCAGAGCTGGGTTAAACTCATGCTTAGCTCGATAAATATTTCTGAGTCAAAATCTTTGATTTGAGATTAACTCGTTAAGATAATGAGTTAACCGAGCTAACTCGTTAAGACTTATTTAATAGTTAATAATATTTTTTTTATGATATTTTATATGAAAATTAATAAAATAACTAATGATAATATATTTCACACAAATTTGATATAATAATTTAAGTACATGTCATATTATAAACTATTTAGTATACTAAAAATAATAAAAATAATAAATATTAATAGTTTACCGAGTTTAGCGAGTCGAGTCAGCCAAAGCTCAACCTCGGCACATTAACTCAACGAGTTTAATGAGTTAGCTCGTTAACGACTCGATCCACTAACGAGCATGTCAATAACGAGTCGATCTCGATCAAGTCACAAACTTTTTTTTGCCAACCCTAATCAGATTACACTGAGATCATTCAATCTTTAAATCATACGGTTCATATCAATCTTGTTGCAAAACTTGGTCCTTTGCAGATTATTGAATAAGTTTGTCTGTAACGG
This sequence comes from Schoenoplectus tabernaemontani, assembly GCA_037127355.1. NCBI lineage: Eukaryota > Viridiplantae > Streptophyta > Magnoliopsida > Poales > Cyperaceae > Schoenoplectus > Schoenoplectus tabernaemontani. The sequence goes on from CM073752.1 coordinate 12,150,606, forward strand.
TTGAACCGACAAAACTCGCCTCCTCTTTAGATAAGACGGTTCATATTTAGGTAGAAATAAATTTTAATGATGTCATTATATATACTAAGTTTAACCCTCCCGCGCTTCGCAGCGAGCTTGTACGCATAATGACTCGTATCAATTTATTTGATGCTACTGCTTGAACGATATGTTGATGATTAGAACAAGAAAATATTTGTGCAATGCATTGTTATATATATATATATATATATATATATATATATATATATATATATATATATATAAAGTCCGATGCTTTGCAAAGCACGAGGCGTATGTGTTTTGCGCTCTATTTTCAATTTTAAGTCAGAAATAATCGATCTGAATCGTTCAATCTAATCTTCATATCAAAATATATTACTAAATCAAATTTTAGATTTTTTTGTTATTTTTTCTGATAAGGAGAAAATGACTTAATCTGAGAATTCTGGTTCATCCAAAAATGAAGATTTTCCCACTATCCAAAAAAATAGCAAATAAATTCCAAAAAATATAAAATTTGGTTTACCAATAGATTTTGATATGGAGATTAGATTGAGCGGTTTGGATCGATTATTTCTGACTTAAAATTAATAATAAAGCACAAAACACACAAACCTATTGTGCTTTGCAAAGCACCATAGCCTAATTATATATATATATATAAAAAAATTTGGCTATGGTGCTACGCGTAGCACAGATGACCCCACTGTGTTACGGACAATTTATCTGTCTTTAAAGTTCAAATATTCGATCCGACCGGTCAAAATATTTTTTATATGAAAATTTAATTAGGGACCAAATTTTATATTTTTAAAAAATTTTTTACTATTTTTAAGATAAATCACTTGATTTAATTATTATGAGTCATTCAAAAGGAGTCATTTTCTAGCTATCTTAAAAAATAGTAAAAAATCCTAAAAAATATATAATTTGGTCTCCAAATTGATTTTCATATGGAAAATTTTTGATTGATCGGATTGACCATTTAAATTTTGAAGACGGAGAAACGATCCGTAGCACACGAGTCATCCGTGTTACGCGTATCACCATAGCCAAACTCTCTCTCTCTCTCTATATATATATATAGTAGGGATACCGTGAGCTTAACTCAAGAAGTATATCAAATCAATTTCAAATTTTAATTTATCATGCTCATTAAATTCTTTATATGAAAATCTCGTGGGATGCAAACATTTAGAGTGTTTTGAACTTTTTAGGTCACATTTTTTTATTTTTGAAAATCAACTCCAAAAATAATAATAAGATTTTCAATGTTTGAACATCATTTTTAAAAATTAAAAATGATAACTTTAAAAACTCAAAAGACTCCAAATTTTTGTGAATTTAATGAGCATGATAAATTAAAATTTGAAGATAATTTGATATACTTCTTGAGTTAAACTCGTGGGATGCAAAAATTTGGAGTGTTTTGAGCTTAACCCAAAAAATAGGGATATCGTGAGCTTAACTCAAAAAATATATCAAATCATTTTCAAATTTTAATTTATCATGCACATTAAATTCATTATATGAAAATCTTGTGGGATGCAAAAATTTGAAGTGTTTTGAGGTTTTTAAGTCATCATTTTTCATTTTTAAAAATGATGTTCAAACATTAAATATTTTTTTATTATTTTTAGAGCTTATTTTTAAAAATTAAAAACTATGACTTAAAAAACTCAAAATACTCCAAATTTTTGCATCCCACAAGATTTTCATATAAAGAATTTAATGAACATGATAAATTAAAATTTAGAGATGATTTAATATATATTTTTTGAGTTAAACTCACAAAAAAATTTCGTGAGCTTAAACTCACGATATATTTGCTCTATATATACACACACAATTATTTGACATTGGCACATACCACTACTGATCAGTATAATATAACAGATAACAGAATCTACTGTTGCTAATGCAACTGGCGAAAAACCCATCATAATACGAAAACAAATAAACACTCACTTTCCTGTAAAAAAAATGTCCAAAAAACTTTAAACTACTTCACTATATAGGAATACAAACAAACACATATATATCAGATAAAAAGCAGGAGTATACAAACAGTTAAAAACCAATAATGCTTAGAGTTGAACTCAAGTACTATTTAGCCTCAGTAATTGGTAATATCAGACAAAATGTTAAATAAGCGCACTGATAATATGTATATAAGCAAATATCTAAAATAATTCATCTCTTAGCCTTGAGGTTGCAATCTCCCTCACACATTTTGCAATTTGCCTTCAAAAGTTCACATTCGCTTAGCATCTAAATGAAATTTAAGTTAAATAAGCTGACATAGAAAGAGAAAGAGATAGAGTCAACTTACATGTCATCATGCTTTCCCAAGAGTTCATCATATTGGATCCCGACCCAAAATCCAGGTCCCAAAGCCTCTGCCTTGCCTATAAATTTTACAACTCTCATCTTTGCACCTGGTCTCACCTCACATCTATTTTCTACCTATACACAAAAAGGTATTTTCTGTATTGGATAAATCAAATATAACAATAGTAAATAAGAAAAATGGAATAAAAAATAAAATGTAAACAACCTTGATGTTAACACAGAGATCCTCCTTGTGGACACCCCCTCGGCAGAGGGTCATGGTATGGCACTGGCTCCTCTACGAATGTTTGGAAAAGAACTTAGAGTAAAATGATGTTGGTTTTCATTTTGTCATATGAAACTGATGTGTTCTTAAAATTAGTTGGTTTTGCTTGTTTTGTTGGGCCAGTTGAAAAACTTCTTTTGTGATATGTCGAGTATCGTTCTGTGGTGTTATGATTTTTAATACAGTTTATTAGGGTTTTAGGAAGAAACTTCTGATGTTTAGTTGTTACTTTTAGGAAGATATTATCATTTTAAGGTTGTAGGTCTCTATGTCTAGGTACCTGATGTTTGATATCATATAAACACTTGAACTTTGTATTTTCTATGATTTCAATAAAATCGGTGGGTTCCCCACTTCTATAAAAAAAACACAGAGATCCTCCATGTATTTTTCAAGTAGCTGAAATAAATAAAATTAGCTAAGAAAACATAAGTAATAAAATACTAAACAGAGAAAGGGTTGTGTTTTCAGAGTTACAAATTGTACAAAATTTTAATGTTTCAAGATAATCCCCCTTCATCCAGTATCAAGGTAACCAACATGAACTTGGCATGACAATTGCAACTAAAAGGTACAAAAAATTTCTCTCCTTAAGGTATATTCCAAAGTCTAAAATTTTAGGTTGACCAAAAACATTTAAATATTTACCTTCTTACTGGAAGCAGTAGGATTCTGATAGACCATTATCTCCTTGAATTTCGTAGAATTTGCTGTATCGTTGAATGCAAAAGCACATGACATTCTTATTACATATTTTATTTTTTAGTAAATAAAAAAAATAAAAAATGAAAATAGACAAATGTTATTTAATTGTTGCGCAGATAGTCTGACCCGAGTTTTGAACTTGGGTCCGGGGCTTAAGACCGAGTTCAAAACTCGGGTCCGAGTTGGTTTTTTTTTGCGCAGTAATCCCCTAGCGCCTCTCTCTCCCCTCTCTCTCCCTTTCCTTCCCTGCTTTGTCCTCTTTGCTCAAAACTGATTTTTTCCCCATTTTTATAGATCTAACTCAATTTTGCTCCAATTTATAAACCATTTACGCGAAACTTCTTATCGTTGGAAGGAGAGTCAGAAAAATCCGTCGATTCATCAATTTGACCGTCATTTCGAAGGTATTTTTTGATTTTAAGTTTAAATCTGAATTTATGAAAATTAGTAATTTTGTTAGATTTAGTTAGTATAATTATAGTGATAATTGAAATATAATTAATATAATTAATTTTACCATGTAGTATGTAACAAAATAATTTTTGCAGCCTCGTAGCACTCTCCGTTTGAACGCACATCGTCCGAAGATACCATACAATGCGCCGATGGATCCATATCTGCATCGACTGAGTCTATACCATATCTGCATCGGCACCAATCGATTACCAGCAGATACTGACTTATCGTAAGTACAAGCACATGTCAGGAGGCGGTGAAGAACAAAATGTCGATTGGGCGCAGTATTACTAGTGGGCACAGAACGAGCCCGAATTGCCTATCACGGAGCCGCGACCGTACGACTATGCCCAGCACTACATTACATGAGGTGGTACTACAAGAGAAGGATGGCTACAATATGGTACGACATGGACACTGACGAGCACTTGAGCCAGCCGTTACCGCACCCCGAGGAGCCTATGGATGAGTTATCGTACGTACCACATTCACACCAGACTGGCCGAGCGATTAACATTTAACTAATCTATATTTTCTTAATTGAACTCTTCACATAACTTGCGCTATAAAATAAAAAAAATTATATATGCAGATGTTCCGTTTGGTGAGGAATACAACCACCGTCATTGGTTGACTTACGACGCCCGGGCATTCAACGTTTGGCAAGCATGAATTGCGCCAGATAAAACATTTGATGGGTGATTTAGGCCATCCATATATTTTCACTACGATGTTTGTTTCTACAGGTCAATATTTAAATTTTTAATTTTAACTTGTGTGTATTTTTAATTTAACTGAATTTTGATAATTTAATTCATGTAATTTTTTATAATTTACTTGTACAGGTTTTCCGACGGATTCTGAGGACATCGATATCTCTGCCGATGACCGTCCGATCAGCGGCCCACCTGACTCGACGCCGGAGCCGACGACTGATGAGTTCGACTTATTCCAGGGAGATTTCATGTCGTACTCTCAGCTGATGAGTCAGATGAGTCTCGATCCGGGTGCTGGGACCTATAGTACCCAATATGATGCTCCGCGCGCGTCATCGTACGACACTCCCGGTCCGTCCAACCGAGTGACCGAGACGCAAGCACCACCGGACGCAAGACACGAGCATCCTCGCCGTGAAATTCGGCCGAGAGACACATACAGTTTGTCTCTCATTCGGAGGATGTTTCATATGCGTTGATGTATTTTTTCAGACTGTTCTTTATATGACTTTTGTTTATATATCTATTTTTATTTTCTCAGTTATGATTTCAAATTTAATTTTCCTTATATATGCTTTTACATTAACTTCTTACAAAATTTTCATATAACATAATAATTTTTAAATCATTAACAACAACAAAAATTTATATAACATAATAATAATTTATACAATATAATTTCATATAACATAATAATCATTTACATAACATAATAACTAACTTAAAAGAAGCAAAAAAAACGAACTCGGACCCGAGTTTTGAACTTGGTCTCAGGCCCCGGACCTGAGTTCAAAACTTGGACCAGGCTATCCGCGCAACAATCAAATATTTTTCGGCCATTTTTATTTTTTTTATTTACTAAAAAAAATCAATCTGTTCTTATTAGCTAGTTCAAAAAAATTGAGGAAGTAGATACCGTGTGGTGCAATTTACCTAATAAAATACGAAAAACCCAATATTATAATACCTAAGCAGGAACAAAGGTTTCACGATTGGCCTGAACCTTGTCGCACGAGCATTAGATGGCTTGAGAGACTGAGAGTTGTATCGTCATGAACAACGAACGATGTAGAGCTGATTGGAGACCCTGACTTTGAATCGAAGCACATCATCCCTCTGACAAATTGCGCTGGGAAACTGCTTCCCATTTGAGGCAGAGATCTTTGTCGCACTTCGTGATGACATCTTCAGCAAAGGGCCTGAGGCCGTCGAGGCGCCTTCTCGGGGAGCAATGTGAATATAGTCGATATGGATTCGGATTTGTCCCATAGATGCGCCATCTAGGGTTGAAAAAAGAGGACAGACGCAGCGATGAGAGAAGAGGACAGACGCAGCGATGAGCAAGATCAGTCAAGGAAGGAAGAAGAGCGAGTGTCGACACAAAGCGATGAGCGTCGGGAACCTAGGGTTAGTGGAGAGAGAGAGGAGGGATGAGACATCAAAGAGCATAAGAACGAATGAAGCGAGTCGAGACACGCACATCAAAAGTAACAAATCGCGACGGACATCCGACCGGTCAATGAAAAAGAACGAATCACGGAGCAAATAAATATGAGAGGACAGATCGTCACCGCTCACTCATCCGATCCAAGGGTCGAAAATTCCAAATGGCTGAGGAGCCAGCATTTCTGCCCTTTTAAAAGGGGAAGTTATTTTATATTATTTTTAAAAAACATTAATCAAATTATATATATTTATATAAGATAAATTTATAAAAGGTATAAAGTGTACGTGGCTCCGCCACTGAATCATATCCGTCCAAGCTGTCGCCGGCTCAACACGCCATCTCTAGAAAAGAGCGCGAATATTAAAGCGTCGTCTCCTTTTTACTGTCGGTCCTTCACCTTCCACCTCTCAAGAAAGTAGAAAGTAGAAAAGAGCGCAAAAATATAAAGCGGCGCAAGGAAGGTTTTCTGCTTCTTTAACCATTTCTCTTCTTTGGTTGTCGCTGCTCTGTTCACGGCGGAAATGGCAACTGGCCCCGCTATCGAAAAACTAGGCGATCTTCTCAAGCTGACGGAAGTTCATTTATGGTTACTAGTTCCCCCCTCTCCACTTTCCAGTTTTATTATTCTAATTTCTCTTGGTTTCTACGCTCTTCTGGTACTCCTGCTCCCCTTAATTTGGTGGCGGAGTTGCTACCTTTTACTTTCTTTTCACTTCGAGAAATGTAGGGTTTTATTACTTTTATCGCGGAATTCTGTACGGACCAACCTTGTTGCTCCTTCGGTGCAGCGCGCATTTCCATTTCTTTTTCTTTCTATGAACAGACGCGCTAGTTTATTTGTATCAATCTTTGCGGATAATAAGTCCATCTCTTGGAATAGGACGTATCATACGTATCCAAGTCCAACATTATACCCAATTTTAGCAAGGTTGCATTTTTTTAGACTATTTTGATATGCCTCTTTTGTTAAACAGGGATAGTGTTAATCTCTATGGAGGCTTTGAAGCTAGAGGGACTCATTTACATTTTGACGAGGAACCAATGGTAAAAATCTCGACCTTTTCACTCTCAGGAACTTGGCAAATTTGAATGTCAAGTGATGTATAGGATTTTTTTAACAGTGCTAGTGAGGAGTCAGGTCTAATAATATCACCAGCTAAAGAATGTCCTACTGTTCATAAAAAGCGAAAAAAAAATAACGAAGAGGAGATTTTATTGGTACAAAGACCATAATAATGTATACAAATATCTTACTTTTTTTTGTGTTGTTTCAGAGCCTTTCTGCTACTACTGATTCAATCAGTACAAGTACACTTGTCACAGAAACTGAAGAAGGTAACCTATTTTCTAGTTAACAATATAATTCTTCTCTTTTTAAGTGAAAATGTGATCATAAATATTTTCCTTACTTCTTGTTCTGTCATCTTTACTGCACCATCACTCAGATTACTTTTCATCTCTATTAACTCAAATTTGACACTCTCATTTCCAAATTTTGAAGATGTAGAATTAGCTAATCAGATGGATGCACTGGGTCTGCCAGTCTCTTTCAGCTCCTCCAAGGTTAAGATTGAGTTCAATCTATTTTCAATGTTTTTGCTTACTAAACCCAAACTTTTATATTAAGAAAAGAGTATGACAAAAGTAAACTAAATTTAACCATGACAATTCAGAATTTGAGACATTAAAAAGGATGGTAAAATGTATACAAAATATTTTGTTGCCCAAGCTTGAATAGTCCTGTCATACCCAGATAGTTTTGACAATGTCAGATGCTAGTTGAATACAACAGAAATCTTGGTTTTACGTGCAACTATCTAGAAATCCTTACTGTTGTTTTGCAGGGAAATTAAGATCTTATTACTTGCTCAATATTGCACTGAACTTAACATTAGCTGCTTTTGGCAGAAGAGTATTATTACAGTAAAAGCTCAAAAGAAAAAGGGCACAATAGCAAAATCTCAGAGCGCACCCTCTAAAGTTGGTGAGAGCAAAGATGAAAGTAAAATTACAGGAAGTGATATATACAGGGAACTAGAAGACCCTTGCAATTCTACCAGTGGGATGTATGGTTGTAATGCACAATTTGAGCGTGGCGACTGGAGGGTGCAGTGGGATTACTTCTACCAGAGATGTTATTTCTACAATGTCCAATCAGAGGAGTCTACATGGGACTCTCCACCTGGCTTTGAAAATTATAATGTTTTACATGAAACTTTGGATGAGATTGATATTTCTGGTATGCCATTTTCTTTCATTGTTTTGTAACTTGCTGTTAGACCCTTGGAATTATTCGCTGGAATGCTAAGAAACATTCGTTTTTCTTTTCTATGGGACAGAAGATAATTTTTGTGCAGCGGCATCAACTGGAAAGCTTTCCCCACCTGAGCAATCCATCAAGGATAGGTAAATTATAGCATGTCTAGTTCTATAGTTCAATATATAGAGAAGTGTTCTGGTGGTAACTGGTAGTGTTCTAAATTGTGCATGTTGTGTCAAATCACAGTGTGCCTGGACACGGGCATGGCACGACACGGGTATTTTTTTTTCTTTCCTCGTGTGCTGTGCTGTGTCGTAAAATGGGGGAGAGCCGGCACGGTGTGGGTAAGATACTCCTTCATGTGCATGCTAATCGTGTTGTGTCATACGTGACATGTCGAAACCAGTGTTGTAAATAACGGTATGTGCCGAGTGATAGCGGACAATTTAACATTTCCATCAAGATATATGTAAATAATATTTATAAGTAACATGTTTATCTCTTTTATAATAAAACCTATGTAATAATAACCTACATTACAGAGTTCCTTTAACGATGACATCATATAACTTACTAAATACACTGATGAAGTTATAAAGTCGCAATATCATAGTTTGTAGTTTGTACTTTATAGTTTATAGTCCGTATATGCTTAGTTAAAACTGCCAACTAAAAACAAGTATTAATTTCTGATAGCTGTATCCGGTATAGGTATAGTATATTGAATAGATATCGCTCTTACAGTATGATAGTGTGTGTAACAAGTTATCAATCCTTTCCCATTGACCAGAGGCCTCTATATATAGGGCTGATCCCTCGACCAGGGCCCCACCGAATGACTAGAATGATTTTGACAATGCCACTAGCTGTCGTTGACTTGCTGTGGAAAACTCTCTTCATGCTAGGTCGCAATTGGCATCAGGCCCAATACTTTTGGGCCCTATCAATTTCTAAGTTAATGATAAACATACTAATGAACTAACCATTAATTATTTCTGGCCTTCTACCACTTACCAGTTTTAGATTTTATTTTTTTTAAGACTTTTCTTTCAGTAACTTAAAGAAAATCAACTATACACGATTAATCAACACCGAAGCTAAAATATTAATTTTAATACATTTGAGATCTCAATAAAGTCAGTTTTGTGTATTTTAAAGTTAATTTTTAACATTAAACAATAAACAATTTTTAACATTAATATAGCGTGTTTTGAAAATTTGAAAAAAATAAAAAAATTCAGGAAAATTATAAAAGATCCAGAAATATGGAATTTTTCCTCAAAATATGCTTATTTGTGCCTGCCCGTGCCGTGCTCTAACACGGTGTCACTAAATGCCACAAACTCTCTTTTATATTTATATTTCAAAATTTAAACTTTAGACTGTAGATCCTTTTTTATTCTTTTTGTACAAGAGGTGTCCTTGTGAAAATTTATAATTGCTCGAGTTCATTTCAATCCAAGTCAATAGTTCATAAAAAGAACAAACTTGAACTGTGATAAATTATTTTTGGTTTATTTATTGTGCTTCTTATCTATTATAAGATGAAGTCCAAAAGTTGAAAAAAATTTATGGGGGCACATCCCTCATGAAATAGAATAAATTGTTAATTTGGATTGAAAGTTTGTATATTATATTGGGGAAAAATAGAGGTTGCATTTGGTGGTACAAAAAGCTTGCGGCATTTGAATCTATAAATTGAGCCAGAGTATTTGCATTACTAGGTTAGTTATTAAATTAAGCGCTTGTATCCAGACATGTTTGGTTTCTGCCCTGACTGGTACATTCTGACACAATACTACTGTCAGGTAACATATGCTTTACTTGTTAATGTCCTTTTATTGAATAATCTCTTGTGATATCTGGTATTACAGTGCAGTACAAGCAATTGCAGAAGTATATGATGAAATCTTGCACAATGGCACCTGTGCTCATACTGATAATGGAACCAACAATTATGCTGCATCTATCAAGAAGAAAAAGAAAAAGAGAGTAAGGAAGTCCCGTTCACGTAAGGCTCTTTAAGTAGCTAAAATCAAATATTTCTCAAACTTTGCATTGATCTTGGCATTACCTGCAACCATTACATGATAAATGTGCAAAGGGGCCAATTTCAAATCATATACCAACCGATGCATCCTGTGTGAATATCGTCATGCTAGATTTTGATACCAAAATCTGGGCTTACCCTAACTGTACCAATCTAGAGCTTTTGGAGATGAATGGCCCAAAACTGCCCTCTGTGTTTAGCCTGACAACTCAAGAATATGACAGGACTGCAATCCAAAAATCACCCTTCTCTGAATAATGGCATACCCTGACTGACCTGAGTTAAGGTACATATGACACTAACTCATCCTAGTTAAACTTGATAAAACTTGTCTAGACCTCAACTATACCCATATCCAACCTGGCTGTTATCCAGCCACATACTGAAGTCACATATTATGTACTAGCTGTTATAATTTAGTCAAGTCAAAAGTCTACAGTCACACATATTATGTACTTGTCTCCTTTGCTCAGAACAAATATTACAAGAGGCAACTGGTGGGCCCCTTTCAGCTGACATCAGCAAGTATTGGAACCAGAGATATGTGCTTTTCTCTCGGTTTGACAGCGGTATAGAGATGGATGAAGAAGGGTGGTTCTCTGTCACGCCAGAGGCCATAGCCAAGCATCATGCATCTCGATGTTGTACTGGTACAGTGGTCGACTGCTTTACTGGAGTTGGTGGCAATGCCATTCAGTTTGCCATGAGGTCTGTGGATGCTACATAACGGTTGTTATTGTACTTATATGGTCCTGTATAGATCTCTTTTACGGTGACAAACAGAAAGATAGGGGAACATTGATTATCTTACCTTGCTGATTGCAATATGTAACAGAAATCAAACCTGAAAGAATTTAGTCCAGTCATCGCTAGCCCTCTAGTTCTGGTAGCTTCAAGATTCTGGGCTGCTGATTTTCTACTGGTTTGTCAGAATCCACATTTATAAAAAAAATGTTATTTTTCTCTATTTTAACTCTGCAATTGGAACTTTTGATTCTCAGGAGCATTCATGTAATTGCGATAGATATTGATCCGCAAAAGATTGCATATGCACGCAACAATGCGGCTATTTACGGTGTTGATGGCCTGATAGATTTTGTTTTAGGTGATTCCATTCAGATAGCCCCATATTTGAAGGTAATATATTATTTTGTACCATTATTAAGTTTATTTTATATTTAACTAAAATAAACAAAATAATTTGCCTTTTCCATTTTACAAATATAAAACTTTATTTCCAATTGCAGGGGATGACTGTTTTCTTGTCACCTCCTTGGGGTGGACCTGATTATGTGAAGGCTGAAGTGTATGACATCCTGACCATGCTTAAACCCTGTGATGGGTAATCCATTTTTTTCCATTTTTCTCACTAATTCCTTTTTTTTAACAACTGGTAGCCAGTAAACCTGATGGTGTAAGTCAAAATTATTCTGAACTAATAAATCAAAGAAATCCAATATGTGAACTAACCTTTGTTTTGTAATATTGATGAAATCCACCTTATATTTACTTTCTTATCAGGCATTTTCTTTTCAAACTTGGAATGAAGATGGCTTCAAGAGTGGTCATGTTTCTTCCCCGAAATACAGACCTGAATCAATTGGCTGAATTGGCTTTGTCTGTTGATCCTCCATGGTCACTTGAGGCATGCTTTTTTATAACTTTTTTTGAAGTAGTAGGCGAATGGCCTACTATGATATTTCATTAAATAAATTAAAAAGAGTTTACAGACAAGGGGTAATATTGAAAGTTAGAGATACAACGAGCAATAATGAAAGCTAAAGATACAGATACACTCCACTTCGGCACTGCATTGGCAATATAAGAAAACTAAGAGAACTGGGATGACTAGCTATTCGCAAGCGTGCCGTCCGGGGCCCGGTCGTAAGCAGCTGCCCATAACGCCGCTCGTTCCCTTGCGTGTCGTGTGAATGAGTGGGTGGGCTTGGCGTCTCGATGGAAAATCCGTGCATTTCGCTCCTTCCAAATGATCCATACAGCTGATGCCCGTCGTTGTCTTTCCCGACCACTCGTTAGGCTGGACCAAGAGTCGGCGACGGTCGGTTGTGGTGTGGCGGTTGCGGTGGATAGGATAATCTGTGCCGACGTTGGACAGTTAGAGAAGAGGTGGTCCACCGTCTCCGGGGCGTTATCAGAACAGAGGGCACATGATGCGATTGCCGGCCAACCTTTCTTCCGGAGATTTTTTGGCGTATTGAGTTTTCGTGTAGTAGCAACCAGAGAAAGAAGAGGACTCGAGGTGGGGCGTTTGTTGTCCACAGCCGTTGGAATTGCGGCCTGGAGATGCCCGGGTCGTTGCAAATGCGATACATGGAGTTGGTAGAGAATAGTTGGTTTGGGGTCCATCCCCATAGCAGTGTTTCCTGGGCGTCCGTCGTGAGAGAAGTTCGTAGCATAGGTAGGAGGCTGGTCAGTTCTCTAATGAAGTGGGATCGGTTGTTGTAGTTATGGTTTGTTGTTGATTCATCGTGCGTGAAGGAAATACCGAGGGTTGATATGGCCGAGCCCCAAAGTGAGGTCGGCTTCTTGATGGCTATCCATAGCCATTTGAGTAGTAGGCATTGGTTTTGTAGGCTTATATCTGTAATGTTCAGGCCCCCGCTATCTTTTGGTAATGTCATAGTTCGAACCCTTAACTATTTCTCTAAATTGTTTAGATGAATTTTTTTTCATGTATGTATGGTGAATTTGAGAATTTCTGATAGAATCTATACTATCAACAACAAACCATAACTACAAAGGTATCTCCTCGTGATTTGGTAATGATGTTTTTATACCACGCCATAGGTATCTCCTCGTGATTGATTGGATGGTTGCGGTCACCCACCTGGGTAATAGGAAGGCCTGCATGCAGTGCAGTGGGAGAGCATTGAGGATAGAGTTGCTAAGAACTACCTTACCAGAGACTGATAGACGGTTGTTGGCAAAGCCTTGACATCGCCCTTGGACATTGTCGATTAGGGGCAAGAATGCGCTGCGCGGCGGTTTACGGATGGCTAGCGGCAGGCCTAGGTATTGGATCGGGGTGGTTAGTTGTTGGCAACGGGGTAGGGATTGTGTGGTCGGTAATAGCTCATCCGGTATTGATATAGGCAGGAATCCAGACTTGGATAGGTTGACTTGGAGGCCCGAAGATCTACCAAAGAGTAATAGGGTTGTCATGATGATTTTTAGGTTGTTTGGGTGTGCTGGTGTGATGATGGCCGTGATGTCAGCAAATTGCAGGACTGTTGTGGAGATGGTGGGGAGGGAGATGAGGTCGTTATCCAGGCGCTTGAATAACGTTTGTAGGATGTTGGTGGCTAGAATGAACAATAGGGGTGAGAGGGGGTCCGCTTGAATAACGTTTGTAGGATGTCGTTATCTTTTTTATAACTTTATTATTAATTTTCCTTTTATATTTATATAGCTAGAATATATTTGGTGCTATGCAAAGTTAGTAATATCATGCATGCCTAAATCATTATATTACTACTGAAGCCAGTACATAGCAACATATCTTCTATCCTCACTCAGCTATTGTAATTTAATTTAACCCATATTTGTGATATTTAGTTGTCATATTTTGGGTGTTTTTTGGGGCTATTATAGGTATTGTTATCAGGTTGCAATTGTTTCTAATGTAATTTTGACTCCTCTCTCTTGCCTTGTGGTATCGTGGTAGTGTCATTTCATTGATATTTCAAGTAAGATTTGTTTGGATATTTTAATTAGCAATAGTCTCTGTATAAAGAGCTGGCGATTTACATGGTAAGCTGCTAGGTGCTATCAATGATAAATATAAATTAATTGATTGCTATCTTGCTTGTTTTTAATTTTAATGTAAGCCTCTAATAGTTTTTTGTGCTTATCACCTATTTTGCAGGTTGAGAAGAACTTCCTCAATGGCAGGCTTAAAGCGATAACTGCATACTTTGAGAAAAAAGATATATAAAATTTGTGAATTTGAAACAAAAAGGTGTCTCGTGCTGTTTGAAATTGCACGATGTTCGTGTGGAAAATGTTTGTTTGTTGAAAAAAATGACGTTCATGTAAATATGTATAATATTATCTGAAAAATATTTCTTAAATTATAAGCATTTCGAGAAATTATTTATTTGTTTCCTGGAATTATTTATTTCTTGTTGTTTTGGATACCGTGCAATAAAGCTGTTGTTTCAGGGGGAAAAATGAAGTTTGATTTGCAGCTCCTTTTTGAAGAACTCTTCTCAGGATTAAGAAAAAAATGGTTTCATTAGAATACCTTGTTATTTTGATGTGTTTTTGACAGTGATGGTGATATGCTGATAATAATAATACCTTTGTTGTTTTTGATAGTTCTCCACAGTTTTTTTTTGTTTGTTTGTTGTTGTGTTATGGTGATTTACGCTTTCCTTCAGAGAAGGAAAGAGTGGGTGATGGGGGTGGAAGGGAAAGGCTGATAAGAGAAAAATGGATTAGAATTTTGCTCTCGAGTAAAAAACGAAGAAGGTGAGAAAGGGAGAGCGAAGGTTGAAGGTGAGAAAGGGAGAGCGAAGGTTAATGAGGAGACTCACGCGTTTATTTTCAACGAAAATCTTCACCCTTTGAGAATTAAAAAACGTAATATCTCCACTCTCTGTCTCTTTCATTTCGTTGCTTCATTTTTTAATAAGATCTCAGGAGCACAGCGTTAAAGAAACAAAATAGTAGATAAAATAATACTGAATAATTTTCATGCTTTTTTTTTGTGTGTTCGATGGGTGGTGAACTATTGATTCACTTATATTATATGTAATAAAAAACAATTTCCTTGTTTATTACAGTTCCAATTTGACTGGAAGATGCTATAATTTGCTTGTTCTGAACAACATACATACCAACCAACCACTAGATAGAGATGAACGCTAACGATTTATATTCCTCAGTGAAATGATATTATTTTATATTTGTTCTCAGGTGTTTCTTTTTCTAAATTTCTAAATAAAAGTTGTTGTCATGTCTTTTGAATGCTAATACCATTGAAACGGGGATTTAGAAACATAGCTGTCAAACTGTCGTTAAAAAAAATTATTCAATAACAACAAAATATTTAATCCCAAATAAATTGAGGTAAGCTATAAATGAAATCCAATCGGAAAGCATAAGATCAAAGATCTCAAATATCAATGATAATAATGATGATGATGAAAAAAAAATGATAATAAATAAATAAATAAATATGAGAATGATAATGGTGATAATAATAATGATGATAATGATGCTGATAATATGCTAATAATAATAATAATAAAAATAAAAATAAAAATAGTACAATAAATCTTTATTATAAAATATATTTCTAAATTCTAAACTCTAAACTCTAAAATTCTAAAAATTTAAGAACCTAAAATCTATAACTCTACTACTAGACTCTAACTCCTAAATCATGATTCATATATATGATCGTCATCTTCCAAGCACTCCTATTTAAAATAAGCTCTTTGGATATATTACATTCCTTCAAATCTTTTTTTTTATTGTTTCCTCCCATGTCAGTCTTGACCGACTTCTTCATCTTCTTGTGTTTTCATGACGACTTAGAATGTTACTGTGTACTGGTGCCTCAAGAGGCCTTCATTGGATATGACCAAACCATCGCAAACGGTGTTGGACCAGCTTCTCTTGAATTGGTGCTACCCCAAATTTGTCCCGTATATCATCATTTCTAATTCGATCTCTCTTTATGTTGCCACATATCCAATGCAACATCCGTATTTCAGTTACACTCATCTTCTAGACGTGTTGTCCTTTTGTAGCCCAATATTCTGTGTCATACATCATCAGGGTCTAATCGCCATCTTGTAGAACTTATCTTTTAGTTTATTTGAGACATTCTTGTCATAGAGAATAATATATGTTTATCTCTATTTCACCCATCCGGCTCTTATTCTATGACTAACATATTCATTAATTCCTCCGTCACTCTGCAATATCGATCTCAAATATCAAAATGTGTCATTCATGGGTACTACTCATCCGTCCAAACTAATATCTCCTTCATCTGAGTTTTCTCCACTGAACTGACACCTCATATATTCGGTTTTGGTCCTACTAAGTCTAAAACTTTTCGATTCTAAAGTTTATCTCCACAATTCTAGTTTCTGATCGACTCCAATTTTGCTCTCGTCAATCAGCACCACATCATCAGCAAAGAGTATACACCAAGGAATGTTTCCTTATATGTCATTTATGATCTCATCCATCACTAATGTGAAAAATATATGAGCTCAATGTTGATCCTTGATGTAATTCTATCTTAATAGAAAATATATCGGACTCGCCGTCACATGCTCTGATGCAAGTCATAATATTTGTATACATATCCTTAATAAGAGTAACGTACTTTGTTGGGACTCGTTTCTTTTCAAGCACCCACTACATGATATTTCTTGATATTTTATCATACGCTTTCTCCAAATCAATAAATATTATATGTAGGTCCTTCTATTTCCGATATATCTCCATAAGTTATCTTATCAAGAAAATCACCTCCATGGTGGACCTCCCAGACATAAAATCAAAGTGATTTTTAGAGACGGTTGTCAGTTTTCTTAAACGATGCTTGATCACTATCTCCAAAAACTTCATGGTATGACTCACGAACTTAATTGCTCTATAATTAGTACAATTTTGAATATCTCCATTATTCTTGAAGATTGGTACTAATATACTTCTTCTCCACTCATCAGGCATCTTATTGGACTGAAAAATGACATAAAATAGCTTTAGTGATCCATACTATTTCTATATCTCCATACCTCAATCGGGATATCATCAGGTCCTAACGCCTTACCTGTTTTCATCTTTTTTAAAGCTTTTTTCATCTCAGACTTTTTAATTCTTCAAAAAATCGCATGTTGGTGTTATCAACTGAGTCATCTAACTTGATCGTATTTTTCTCACTCTCATCGTTGAACAGTTTGTCGAAGTATTCTCTCTATCAGTTCTTAATCTTATCATCCTTCATCAAAAAGCCTATCAGCCTCATTCTTAATATATTTAACTTGGTTAAAGTCACTTACCTTTCTTTCTCGAAGTTTAGTCATCTTGTATACATCATTTTCGTCATCTTTGGTATCTAGTTTCTGATACAGCTTCGTGTATGCCTGACCGCTTGCTTCACTCACAGCTTTCTTTGTATTTCTTCTGACTTCTTTGTACTTCTGTATGTTTTCATCACTCCTGTTGTGATGTAAACGTTTGTAACATTTTTTCTTCTCACTGATTGCCTTTTGTACATCATTATTCTACCACCAAGTATATTTACGTTCACGTTTATTTTCTCTGATTACTTCAAACACCTCTATAGGCACCTTCCGAATGTGAGTCGTCATCTCCTACCACATACTATCCACATCCTCACATTCGTTCCACGACCCTTCTGCAATAACTTTATCCTTAAACACCTGAGAAACGTCCTCTTTGAGCTTCCACCACTTCGTTCTCGTCATTTTTGTGCCTCTATCTCGCTGAGCGCTTACATGAAAATGAAAGTTAGCAGCCAAATTGATCTGGCTCGAGTGCTGATCACTGTTGAAAGTAATTAAATGAGATTTTTTCTTTCTAAAGGAGGTGTTCGCTACCATGAGGTCGTAAGCTACATCGAAGTTCAAGATTTCTTCTCTCTCTTGATTCTGTTCGCCATATCCAAAACCCCTATGTACTCTCTCAAACCCCCATCTAGTTGTGCCAATATGACCATTAAAATCTCCTCTAATGAAGAGTTTTTCACTACTAGACACTCCTCTAATCATGTTCTTTAAGTCTTCTCAGAATTGTCTTTTGACATCATCGCTCAAATCTATTTGTGGGACATATACACTGATGACGTTCAAGACCAAATCTCCAAAAATAATTTGATCATGATGATTCTGTCTCATTGTCTCCTAACGGCAATAACTCCATTCTTGAGACTCATATCAATTAAGATGCCTACACCATTTCTACTTCATTTTTTTTTCTTATGTACTACAGTTTGAAACCCATATTCTCCACCTCCTTAGCATTTTGACTCATTCATTTAGTCTCCTGAACACATAAGATATTTACGTGTCTCCTAACCGTAGTATCAACTAACTCTCTTAATTTACTAGTTAAGGACCATACATTTCAACTACCTAAACGAATCCTACTTTCCCCGACTAACTTCTTTGCCCCTCGTACTCGTTGAGTCAAGTGCGAAGACCTTTGTTCATTTGACACTATATCTGGACGTCGATGCAGCGCATCACTAAGGTGATGATGATTCTGCTCTTGCTCACTTATCACTATATTTGAGTTCCAATATGACGTGTCACTATGGTGGTGACGACTCGGCCCTTGTTCTCTTATCATCATATCCGGGTTCCAATATGGCGCGTCGCTAAGAGGGTGACGCCCCAATAAAATTTGACTAGGTTTTATTTTCATAAAAATCAACTGTTTTAGTGCAGGGCTCGCCACATCCACCACAACTCTCCTTCTTTATTCTGACTTGAGACAGACTCTGCAAAGTCTACACAGGCTGAGTTTAGAACCACCTCAGAATTTTGAAGTTTAAAAAATATTATTCAACCCCCAGAATTTAGAACCACCTGTAAGTTGTAACCTTCCCAAGGACTTTAAAAGATAATTTATTTTCCCTTTTTTTTCTGAAAAATAAAAAGAAACAGCTTTTCGTTAAACGTCAACTCAGTCTCGGACATTTTTAATTTAATTTAACAGTATTAATAATGGGGAAAGTATTTCAACATCCATCTATGTTCTATCCACGTTGATGCTAGTCTAATATCTCATCTGTTGATTTATTGGCAGACATTATGCATCTGGCATAAAGAAATTTATTCATTTCAAATGTACGAAATAAAAAAATTGAGTTTTATCTAAATGATAAATGTTTTATATCAAAATTGAGTTTTATCATTTTGATTTATGTCAAATTATCGAAAGAGTTTTTGCGTTACCCGAGAAAAGAAAAGAATAATATCACTTTTATTTTTGTCGATCTTATTAAGTTGAGCAGTCACTCTTCAAATTTGAATTGTCATGTTAAAACTGGTATCACTTAATCATTTGTATGAAAAAAAGAGTAGAATGAAGTAAATATACAATTGAGTTTATTAAGATGGTGATGACTAGTGAATTTAAACTTCAAAATTTATTACATCGGATTGACACAGTTAATTTAAATATTTTGAATTAGCAATTTATTTAAATTGTTGAAACCATATGCTTCATTTTTAAATTGATGATATCATGATATTGATTGTAAGAGAGAATATCACAGAACTTGAAAAGGATCTGAACTCTCTCATCTACCCTGCTCTTTTTTTTCCCTTTTTCCCTTTTTGTGAAAATCAATAACAAAAAAGGCAACGCAGCTTTTCCTGTTACCAGTATCACAGTATCCCAGTATACAGTAGTATTATTTCACAAAGAAAAAAAAAACAAAAAATATATCAGCACCGCTCCAGTCAAAAGGGCGAAACCGTTTGCGCGATGCAGCTAGGTCTTATCTTCTCCCCCACTGTCATTCCAATCCATTTACGCAATTCTGGTTTTGATTTCTCAGAGAAACCATCTCTTCTCCTCCTTGACCGACCTTCCGACTAAACCACAGCTAAACAAATCATGGATATATATACTTCTCAGCAAGAGAAGAAGCGCAAGCGAGAGGGGTTGTCAAGCCTCATGCGCCTCACAATTTTCCTCACCTGCTTGTGGGCCGCCTCGCTCCTCTACGGAGAGATGCTGTCCTACTGGGTCCCACACTCCACATGTTCCTGGCCTAGTGTTCCCTCCTCTTCTTCTCCAGTAAGCAATTAATTTGACTGTGTAGATCTGCTATCCTTTTGTTCGTACAATGCGGTTCAGACATGATCCCATGCCTAATTTAATTCTGTGTGAAATTGTGCTTTTCGTGACTGTCAATGGTGATGACATGATTGTATTTGGGTTGTCTTGGACAGGATGATCGCCATTTCAAAATTGCTGTCATAGCTGATCCGCAGGTCAGTGGCTCAGTGCTCCACTTACAGTCAAATACTTAAACGACCTTTTTTATTTTTTAATTGCTTTATATATTATCATTGATTCAGTACCAATGTTGATGCATAGCAACAGAACACCATTTTTTTTAATCGGTTCAAGTCCTTGGGAGTTTGAAATGTTTACCTGATTCAAAAGTTGGTCATGTTTATCGAGGCTTAATGGAATGACAATTGGATTTCAGTCCTCTGAACTGCAATAAACTGTGATATACAGTTTTAATAGCTAACATTGATCTGACAGATTATGGACAGCACAAGCCTTGGCCTCTCTCCTAAATCATTACTTCTAGAATTTGTGCAATTCTACACAGATCTATACATGAGAAGAGCTTTTCACTTGACTATACTTCCCTTCAAACCTGATGAGATTTTGATCTTGGGAGATCAATTTGATGGGGGCCCATATATGTCTGATGAAGAGTAAGGCATGAATGTCTAATTCTATTTTCATATACTAATATTGATTTTAGGCATTGTTAACTTCAGAAATAAACATCATCTCAGATGGCTAGTCCCTTGACAAATTTTGTATTTTCTACTGTTTGGTTGGTAGGAATTTATTGGAATCAGAAAATGGTGGTTCAATTTGACTAGGCAAATTAATCACTATTTTTCTCAAAATCATGTTGATCTTTGTGAGGAGGGGGGGGGGTGAGGATTATTAGATTACCCCTACATCCTCATTTTTCAAATAAAACCTATTGATTTTGAAAAAAAAGAAAAAACTCTATTTCCTTGTTAATCTGTTATACATTGTAAATGAATTCTATATGACAGATTTTTCACTTCACTGATCACTCCAAAAGTCTAGTGAACAAGGTATAAGTATCTTGATACTGTTCAATATAGACTCGCGTCTGAAGTTTATTGCCAGCTGATTTTCAGGGATTGAATTAATCTGCCATTCACCTCTATAAAGGATGATTCACACGGGTACCTGTACCTTTAATAGTCAACAAAGCAATGCAATTAGCAGTTAAATTAGAAGAATATAATGGTTATTTATTTTGGTCTTTGACATTTCAAGTGTCCTGCTAAGTGCAGGTGGCAAGAGTCTATGAGTCGATTTAAGCATATATTTGGTTTGAATGAGCAAAGAAGGGACTCCTACATTCCAATCCGTTATCTTTCTGGAAATCACGACATTGGGTATTCAGCTTATTATACCCAACACCCAGAGGTAGTTAATGATGTTTTTTTATATTGCCTTTGTAATTATAACTTCTCCTAGTTTATTTTTATCTCTTTATTTTCATAAATCATTCCATTTTAGAGTACAATTAGAAAGTTTGCCTCTTTTTTCTCTTATAGGTGATTAGTCGGTACGAGAATGAATTTGGGAAGAGGAATTACAATTTCTCTGTTGGAAGGGTTGAATTTATAGTGGTTGATGCTCAAACTCTTGATGGTTAGTTTAAACATTATTTTTTTTTGTATTTATATTTTCTGATATTTTCTTCTACTTATAGCTTAATTGCATGTCAAACCAGAATAGAACCAAACTGGCAGTTTCAGCTATGTGCCAGTAATATCTTAATGGTATTTGTTATATTTGGAATTTATTAATCAGGGCCAAAAGAAGGGAAGGAGACATCTTCTTCATGGGATTTCATTCAGAGCATATCAAAAGGTACAGTAACCGTGTCTTTGAAAAATTCTCATGTTAGCTTTCACTAATCATGGCAAATAATTTACTTTTATCAAATCAATACATATAGTGGATGTGCAAAATCCGAGGGTTCTTCTCACACATATCCCTTTGTATCGACCTGAAAACACCCATTGTGGGCAGTATAGATCTTCTCCTATAATAAATCAGGTACCAAGTAACTTTTTATGGGTTTATATTCTTTTGAATTTATTATTTGTAGACTATTAATTTCTGCCTTTTTCTCCTTTTACAGAGAGTCCATCGCTCTGCTTTTGACCAAGGTATTAGGTATCAAAACTACCTCACCAGGGAATCATCAGACCTTTTACTAAGCAAAATCAAGCCGGTAACTTTCCCAATTTGAAGTTAAAATCCTATGTCGACATTAAGGAAAAAAAATGAAAGCATTACTATCCATTTCTTTTTTTTCTTTTTCTTTTGATAAAACAAGGTGCCACAAACAACATTTTTCATTTTTATGTGAAGCAACTTTTTTCCTGTTATCCCCTTTAATCAATTTATCACCCTTAATATTAGGAGTAGGAGTAGAGAAGTTACAAAGCTAAATTTATCCACAGTTTCACAAATTTGATCCAAATTTCACAAACTTTCTTAAAATATTGACAAAAATCACAATCTTTTCATGTCCTAAATTGGTCATGACACTGTTGTACAAAGTTGGTTGGACTTTTACATAGATCATTGGATGGATTTGAGCTCAACAAAAAATTGTACTACAGTTCTGCTCAATGCTTACTGTTAGCTCTTCTCGTTCAGGTACTGGTGCTATCAGGTCATGATCATGATCAATGCAGAATTGTACACTCCACACCATCTGGGTCTGTGACAGAGGCAAGTAAATTACATAATTATTGAGTTGAGAAAGTAACTTGTAGTTCTATTGGATTTTCGAAAGGAGCTTTCCTGAAATCAATCTCAGATTTTGGTATTTTACCAGTTGCCACTGGCACGCAACATTAAATTTTAAAGAAACACCCTGAAATATATTTTTTTTTTACAGAAATCCATTCCTTTATAAGGATTAAGGATACACGCACAAAATGAAACAAGGGATAAATAAGATCTTCCATAAGCGAGCAGCTAAATTAATTTGTTGATACTGACAAACTCTGAAATCAACAGCATACACTCGGGACAGTGAGCTGGCAGCAGGGGAACCTCTATCCATCTTTCATGCTGCTTTCCGTCGCATCTGGAAATTCAAGTTCTGTTTCAAACAACAACTCAAATAATTTGGTTTCTACTCAACTTTGCTTTCTTCCCTTGCAAACTCACATCTATATTTGGTAGGTTTTCTCTCTCTCTCTCTTACTCTTTCTGGCGAAACTTGGCAGGGGCTACAAAGGATCCCCCCCCCCCCTTTTCTTTCTTTTTGTGTGGAAAACGGACAAGTATGTACAGGAATAACTTCATAAATCCCTTTCTACCATCCAGCCTACTAAGAGAAAAATCTCATGTTAACTGCTAATGCATGGTAAAACATGATTCGTACCTCCTAGCTTTTCTTTTTATATATAAGAAAAATGAATTAGCCCTCCTTTGATCATCATGTATCAAGATAGTAACAGCAGAAAAATGAATCAGTGTAGTCTGTGAGATAGAATTGAAATTCTCCTTATGGATTTC
The DNA here is from genome assembly GCA_037127355.1 of Schoenoplectus tabernaemontani. Classification (NCBI taxonomy): domain Eukaryota; kingdom Viridiplantae; phylum Streptophyta; class Magnoliopsida; order Poales; family Cyperaceae; genus Schoenoplectus; species Schoenoplectus tabernaemontani. The sequence goes on from CM073752.1 coordinate 12,174,207, forward strand.
TTGCTAATAGGCAAAGATAAAGTAATGATATTATTTGATAATTCAGGTACTTATGCCAGGCTATAGTAACAATTGTTCTACTTGCCACTTGGCCGACAAACGGCTTCAACAGTTCTGGTTATGTCGGTAAATCTTTTGAGTTCATAAAAACAGCTTGGCAAAATTTTAGTGCAACGGTGAAAGAAAAGAATGATGAAGAAGATTGTGAATATGAGATGGTATGGGATGCCGAGGGAACCATGCACCTTATAAAGAAAGCTGTCTCCAAAGTCAACTCGTCAGATATGAGCCGAACAGTTGTAAGGTAATAAAAAAAAGAATAATGAAGTTTCAAATAGCCACACGACTTATTCTTGTAATTTGCTTGAAGAAAACTCCCTAAGACATTTCCCTTTTTTTGTTTCTTTTGATAGAATCAAAATTGCAGATTGAGTACTGTAAAGGTCCTACTGGTCTAGTATTTAACTTAATTCTGCTGCATTATTGTTTTTTTTTTAAATATAAAACTAATTTATTAGCAAATAAGTTGTTCTACTAAAAAATAAGTGATCAATTATTATCACCAAAAATGACTTAAAAGGTGCTTGAGTATTTTTCTTTTCTTTTTACAATGATATTAATATTTTCTTTCAAAACTAGGGGTAATGCTGTATCAAGACCAACAGCAAGAAAACACCAACAAGACATTACAGTAGATATGGGCAATCAAACATTGTTAGAGGATACCAAATTGCCCCCCTCGGGAAAATCAAAGGTGATCAGGGGAATCCAGCGGCTGGTACGGGTTATCAAATTGGTTGCTGTCATAGCTGCTGTCAATTTTCCACTTTATATGATGCTACTTTTCAAGGATTGGATTGAGCGCTGACTGGATCAGTACAATTTAAAAAAATGTTTGTGAAATCGTGTAACCATTGAACAAGTCTATTTTTTGGTTAGTTGTGAAAAATCTCTTATAGAGGAATTTGTACTTATTAGAAAATTCTGCAGAGTCATTAAGTTTTCAATAGAAGCTGCTCATATATTTGCAGATTGGATTTTTCATCTTTCTCAGGTATGTAATTACCAGCCAGTAACTTTTCTTGATGTGTAATTTGTAAACCCAGATACTAGCACACGAAATCTTCTACTTTAGTGCGGGAAAAAAAGATGCAAACAGATCGTAGAAACCTGATATAGTGCGTAAATCAACTGTAGTTACGGCAAGCACCCATATTATACAAGTTAACAATTGTGGATGATTGTTTCAATGCTGGTTTGGCTTCGTAAGTTCATATCGGTCCAAGCTTTTTAAAAGAACAAAAAGTTAACTTGTTTTTAAACCGCTTTCTCGATCCATAGCATTGAAATCCTCTAAAAATAGATCGCTATTAAATGACGTTTAGAAGGCGTTGTATTTAGTAGCATGACTCCGCCCTCTTAATTTTAAATATAATATTTTTTAAGTACAGTTGTACAATACATAGTTTCTTTTTTATAATAAATTTTTAATAAAAATAAAAATTTAATTTAGAGCTAGGCTATGGTGCTACGTGTAGTTAATGATCAAATTTACTACGGACTAAAAAAAATAATTAAATCATCTTCAAATCTTGATTTATGGGTCTCAATAAATTCTTTATATCAAAATATGATGGAATATAATTTTTTTTCTATTTTTTGAATTTTGTAAGTATTAGTTTTGAATTTTTAAAAATGGGCCTAGAAAATATGTATTATTTTATTACTATTATTGAACAACATAAAAAAATCCAAATTAATACTTCGAAAATTCAATAAATATAAATTTTTTATATCCCATCATATTTTGATATAAAGAATTTATTGAGATCCATAAATCAATATTTAGAGATAATTTACATATATTTTTTAGTCCGTAGCAAATTTGATTCATTAACTACGCGTAGCACCATAGCTTAACTCTTTAATTTATTTTGATATACATTTTTTTATAAAATATTTTTATTTAGTATTAATTTTATTACAACTTAATGATATATTTTACTTAGATATAATTTATATCTAAATTAATTATAAAGACTCTTCATTTTTTAAATAAAATTAATTCATTATTTAATAAAAGACAACGTATTAAATAGTCTATAATGCGTAATTTTTTTAACATAAAACTTAATAATATTTGATATATATTTTTTAGATTTATAAATGCATGATAAACAAATAGCAAACATTATGGAGAGGAAAAATGAATTTGGTTGAAATCTGAACTGTCGTTTTTATAAAATCAATCAATCTCAATTATAAATTTAAATATTGATATTTCGATCATTACACATTATCTGATAATATTAATGAAAGTCGTTGATCCCACGTGCTATCCTCAAGTCTTCTTGGACTTGAGGGCGGGGGCAAGTGTTGTACGCTATTTATAATAGGGAAGAGATCGATTGACAATGGATTATTTTGATAACCTTGACAATGAGCTTCTAAATAAATATGAAAAAAATCTTAAAAATGAGAATTTTATTTTATAGATGTGTTCTTCTACCTATAAATTGACAATTATTTAAACTTCATGTAATTTCATTATCGTTTGATAATCCATCAAAAATCATAAAATTTTTATATAATTTATAACAGTTCTAATTTAATGGTCTTGAATGGACTATTAAACGATAATGAAATTGGATGAACATCAATCTATAGATATAATAACACATCTATAAATTTTTTTTGTATTTATTTAACTTTTTTCTTTTTTTTGTATTTATTTAGAGGCTGATTGTCAAAGTTGTCAAAATAACTCATTTGTCAACCGATCCCTTCCCTTTATATTATAATATAATATAGATATAGGCTATTTAAATATAGATATAGATTAGATTGTTAAAATATGCACTTCTGAGTAACGTTAAGCTTTTTTTTTTCTTGAAAAAAACTTGTATCGGTCACATGTTAAACTCGCATAAAAGGTCTCTTTCATAATATGACTATTTTTAGTGCCATGCATTGGAGGTCAGCAGAAAAAAATATGCACGGTCGAAACGGTTGCTTTTTCTGGACAGGCGGTAATGATCCGCAAGAAATTTAAATAGGAAATGTGGGGAGCATCATATCCAAAATAAGATCATTAATTCATTATTGAGCCTGGATAAAATATTAATATTATGTCAGTTTGTAATGAAAAACAAATATACAACACATGTTGTACCGTTGAATTGGCTTGAAAAGTTCTGTGCCCTCTTAAATAAGGCGACCTTGGCAATGTCTTAACCAATACAAAAATGGAAAAACCGTCTACTTTCCAGATTGACCAACAGAAGTTTCTGGAATTCTTTCCCGCATCTTGTATTGAAGCATGGCTGGAGCACAATCAAGAGCTGTTTCCCCTGACAATCATGACAAGCAAACAAGAAGATGGAGAATATAAGTATTTGTGTTGGAAACAATGCCTAATATGCAGCGAAGCACTGAGCAAGCCAACAAGGGAAAAGGGTAGTACAATATTAAAAAACATTTGATGCTTAACAACTTTTTTAATTTATTATTATTAAATATGCTCATATTATTTTACTCTGGCAGAAAGGAAACAAACCAACCTTGGGGATTCTTGATTTCGACATTTGCCCCATTATCCATGAGAAGTAGTGCAATATCTGTCTGATTGAAAAGTGCCGCCTGTAAAAAAATATGAAGCAAGAGTTCTGACTCATCAAACAAAAGTGCCGTACCAGGCAAGTAAGAGTTGGGTTAGGTACGCAAATACTTGGACATTAAATGTAAAGTTATGACACATACCAGATGTAGCACTGTAAGCCCTTGCTTGTCATGGTAGTTCGGATCCACTCCCTACATAAATTTGGGTTAAACCTCTCTTCATGAAAAGAGAAAAGAAACCATACTCATTAGTAAAACTCACCTTACTTAGAAGGTTTCTAACAGCTCTAAGATCACCGTTTTTAATAGCTTCTCTCAGGCCCTGATTAGAAAAAAAGAAATATAAGTGCAAAAGAATAATTTGAGTTGAACAACAATTTTGTTAAGATACCAACAATTTACATAAAAGCTAGGATGTTGAAGTGAGCATACCTCACCGGTGATATCATAATTTGCACTGCTCTTTCCAAGGTTGCTGTTGTTAATCTGGTTGAGATTGAAAAATGAGCTGCTAAAAGGAACTATAGTCAAGGACTTCACCAGAAATTACAAGGAGATCCGCAACTAAAAAAAAAGAAGCTATATAGTACATATTTTGAAAATATTGAGTCAATTTTGGATTCTTGCATTGATCTTGTGTTTAGATAACAACCTTGAGCTACTACTTGATGAAGCTGCAGATTTCCTTGCACCCAGTTCATTATTAGTTTTCTTTGGTCTTGGGTTGGCTTGTACAGTTGAGGTGCTCTGTACCTGCAATTTGCATATGAAGAAAGAGAATATTACAGATCCTGTATGGTTAGACCACTTTGGTGCAGATATTTGGCATCAGCAACAATACTTACCTGGATGGGAACGGGGGCTGGTTTTGGGGCTGCACAAATGCATAGAGGCATCCCACACTTGCACTCAGTAACTGTAGTTGCAGTAGTATCATTTCCTAAAGTAGGTGCATAAGAAGAGCTTTTCTCTTCATCCAGCATTAGTTTTGAAATGCCATCAGAAATGATGCCTTCAGAAGGATTTTTGGTGTCAGCTTTTACAGTACTACAGAATTATCAAAAAAAAAGGGGAAAAATGACAAAACACAAGTTGATTTAGTACTGACTTTTGATAGACTAAGGGTGTTGGACTGGATTACCAAATACAGGACCAGATTGAAAAGAACTTTTGTTGTTACAAGTCCAAATTTTGAACATGAGTATATTTAACCGTTCATTAGCTTTCAACTACCAAAAGGACTTCAAGATGTCATCAAAGTTTAAAAAATAATGATTTAAACTTGAAATGTAAAAACGCTTTGAGAAAACATTGAAAAATATAAAAATACAGTCGGAATTGCTCAAAGAACACAGTAACTCAAAAGGAAAAACAAAAGAATCAGACGAAAAAACATATTCAGCTTGGTACCATGACAAAACACACATGGTTCCATAATCCAAGAAGGTGATCAAACTACCTTGAAGCTTTGTTGAAACATTCGTAGCATACTCTGACATTGGTGTGGATGCCAAATTGAGGCAAAGTCTGAAAGTTTTTAGTTGATTATCAGTATCAAGAACATACAAACTTTACATTTGTCTACATTGTATTAAAAAAATGATAATAATCAAGTACCATATAGTATGATGAATGCTCACTACACAATGTCCTCCCACAACAGCGACAGTGATGCTGTCAAAAATTAAATATGTCATGAGACTGGTCCAAATCATATACCAAACTTTAACAAATCAAAGGCATGTTGTATCCTGTATATAGGTTTTTTACTCAGTCTGTCTATATATTCTAACATTTGTCACTTGAAATTCATTTCAAATGATACAATCTATGACCTTGAACTGTTCTGCTCCCTAATGAGAAGATTCATGAATCAATAGATATTACAATTGGGGATAGTGCTGAACTAAACCAACTTCACGAACTCCCTTGAAGTACGCAATGCAGTTTTTCAAATGGCGGATCGATGATGAAGTCAAAATGGCTTCATGAGAAAATGGTAAACTAATAGGGGCTAGAGAGAAGATGTTACCCGACGGCGAAAAGTGGTGAAGCTACAGTGGCAAACGTCACAGCGCGGGGCCTCCTGAAACGGTGGAGGATCCTGTGACATGGTTTCCTGTACGCCGGAGCGTTCGACTCTCTCTCTCTCGATCAAATCGGAGGCGAGGAGGGGAGGAGTCGAGAATCAAGATTGGAATCGATGAGGATGTCGGATCAAATCATTAGCAGAAAAAATGATCCAAGTAACCGAGTTGTCTCTTTGGCAATTGCATCCTAATAATTATCACATTTTGTGAAAAGAAATAAATTATCACGAAAGTACCCTTTGAGACAACAAATATCAAGTCAGCCAAATTAGTGGAAATTTGGTGCTTGATTCAAAGTTGTATCTAACACATTTTCTTCTTCACATATTTCACTCTACCAATGAGGAAAAAAGGAAATTTACTTTAATATCCTACGAATAATTTAGGACAATTTACATGACACAAATTATAAAAGTCAATAGAGGCAACAATTTTTAACGAGCTTTTCTTGTGATAAGGATGGGATCAAATTACTCAAATATACTTATCTATACAAAAATTATTCGGATTACAGTTTTGTAATTTCAATTTTTTTATAAATTATTATCACAATTTTTATATGAGTTTGCATTTTTTTAAGAGAATGGAGTTAGTAGTGTAACAATTCTTTGATTCGTTGACAAATTAAGGAATAGTTTTGGAAGAGTGATAGAATAATATTTTTTTGGAAGAATGATATTCTTGACTATTCAGAAGAGCAAAAATATCATTTGACACTTGTTAATCAGAATAGTTAAAATATAAATAATTATGATACTAACAATGATGATGATGATGATGATAATAGTAAAATAATAATAATGATAATATAATAATAAAAAATCATAATCCATAATAATAATCATAAAAAATAATAATATTCATAGTTATAATAAAAATATAAACATAATCATAATATAATAATATAATAATAAAAAATTATAATCATAATAATAATCATACTAATATAATAATAATAATAAATAATTTTAATTTTAATAATATAATCATAATATAATAATATAATACAACATAATCAAATAATAATAAAATAATAATCATAATCATGATAATAATAATTATAGTCATAAACATAATAATACAATAATAATATAAATAAAATCATAATATAATATTATAATAATAAAAATTATAATTATAATCATAATAATAATATAATAATAGTAATAATAAATAATTATAATCATAATATAATAATATAATAAAATAATAATAATAATAATCATAAATAATTATAATTATAATAATAATAATATAATAATAAAATTATAATCATAATAATAATATAATAATAATAATAATACTAACGGTGATGATAATATAATAATAATAATCATTATAATAATATAATAATATAATAATACTAATATTGATGATAATATAATAATCATAATCATAATCATAATATTTATAATATTAATATAATAATAAATCATAATCGTAATCGTAATATAATATTATGATAATAATAAATCATAATTATAATTATAATCATAATATAATAATATAATACAACATAATCAAACAATAATCGTTATTCCGACAAGAGCTAATCTGATATACCACCTATAAGCTTGGTATACCAAATTAGCATTCTTCCACACTCTTTCGCATTCTTCTACTTAGTCTAAAATTCGTTTGACAAATTATTTCATAGAATAGTAATTTATTCTTACTTTTTATTATTCATGGAGTGTCAAACAAACTCCGGTTGATTTCTGAATGTTAAGTACATGACTTACATCTACGAATTTATGTTTTGGATACAGGGGGTCAATTGACTCACTTTATATACCTCTAAGGAGCTGCGCATATTGATCAATATATATTCAATATTCAATTAAGAACGAAGGCATAATATGAATTCCTGAAGCTATTTACCTTAATCTCTATTATCTTATGTACACATCACATGTCTTTTGCCCTTCCTTAAACAGATATAAATTGTTCTTTCCTCAAAATAAAAAAATTAAGGTATCAAAGATTCAAACACCAATATTAGAACTGTGGAAGATATACATTGTTCCGGCCGTATAGAAGTGCGAATATGTACAATTGCAGGCTGACATGATGGTCTCTCAATCTGAACATGACTGGGGAGGTTATCTTGGTGAGTATTATCAGCCAGCACGTCACAAGCTATCTCCTCTTCTCAGTTTCTATACTAATACAATTAACAGAAGATTATCTGCCCCACAACAACATACCGGAAACAACAGTCGCTAAAGTTCTCCAAGTCACACCGCGATTAAAGAGACCAGCAGCGCTACTAACATTGGCTGTCAAGTCATGCTTTCCGACATCAATCATGATCTCAAAGCGGCATGTCCCCTCTGATGGGTCAGTCTTTGTTATGACAGACAAATTGGAGAACCCACATGATCCTTTTTGCTGATTTTGATTCTGGTAATACTGGTTAAACGCATATGATACGTTTCTCTGAACATCTAGCATGTTACAACTTGACCCATACCCGAGACTCGTGCAATCTGCATATTGACATGCATAATTTACACTATCGGTTATTGCTGGATCTGCAATATTAGCAGTTGGGTTGAGCACACACCACTGCCGCTCCAAGTACTTGACCCCCTTGGCAGGCATCAAGTTCCGCCCATCTGGCAAGAGCAGGTCATATTTCACTGTGCCATCATAGTAATATAGTCCCCAGTGTCGTTCAAAATTTCCTGGCATGATGCTCTTTATATCTTCATCGAGGAGGGCAAAGAAGTAAATGTCAGGCGGGGTTGATCTTCTAGGAGTGCCCCTGTTTCGGGATATCCGATCCAGTAATCCCTGAAATATAGAAGGGAATGGCAAAATTCCTAAAATTGTCGGTATATCATAAAAAAACCCATGAATATGTATCAAAAATCAATGAGAAACAAATTAGCAGAGTTGGTATCTACCTGGTTGAACCGACGTGCATTTTGCAAGGTAGCATCCTTGTCTCCATCTGTAGGCCATCCAATTTCACCGACAATCACCTCCATAGAGCCAAAGCCATTTTTCTCAAGGGCCGCTATGAGAGTGTCGTAATTTGCATCAAACACATTTGAGTAGGTGAATGCCCCGTCGACAATTGGGGCAGATGACCCGGGAGTGAAGAATGCATACTCCTTTGGAAAATTCGGGTCGGCATTCAGGCTGAGAAACGGGTATATATTGATTGTGAGGGGGTATCCTGATTCCTGTCGGTGTATTTAAAAAGGAGTCAGAATTATGCAAGCATCATATGTCAATTACTTGATTTACATGCCTCTAAATTAATTTTCTGAGTCCTGCATATAACTCTGTAGTATTTATCTGAAAAAAATCTATATATAGCAGCTAACTATTTGATTACAAAAATTAATATCTACCTGCATTTTCCATTTAAAAAATTATTTTTGGTTATTTGGTTATAAGATTGGTGAAATGGTTGCTCTTTCTTTTCCGGATCTATTGAAAGTGAGGAATAAAGGGTCATTCAGAGTTCAAACCAAGAAGAACAATGGAAATGGAAGAGATACAGCGATCTGTTTACATACGAGTGTTGATACAGCACTATAAAAATTGATTATTGAGCTGAAAATAGGTTATCATGGATAATGAAACTACTCACTAAAGTATTGTCACCGCTCTTTAAAATATCGATGAAGAATTGGGAAAGGAACAAAAATGTCACAAAGAAGTGGATTGTGCGAAATTGCAAAAGGTATGCTATGAACTTTCTTTTGATATGTATAATTTTTGCAGTCAGTTTAGATGAAACATCAATTGTTTATGTACTTAATATCATATGTTTCGATTAACGGATAAAAACCTGTAGGAAGCGGATAATAGAGATCATGAGGCCATGTATGTCAGATCGGAAGTCACCATTGGATGGAAGGCCATTTGTTGATTCATACACATCTGCATTTAGCGGTACCGTGACCTTGACTTGCCGGCCCAGCCCAGCCTTGATCAGTGCAGCTTGAATATTTTGCATGGCAGGGAAGGTGGTATTTTGGAACATGCCCTTGTAGGTCTTTAGGAAAGGCTCGTTACCCACTGCCACATACCTTAAAAGTAGAATATTATGAAATAAGAAGAGTACATGGATTGATATTACAAGTGAAGAGAATCTTTAATTTCATCACACAGTTTTGGAGAGCCTAATTGCTAAAAATCAGAGAAAATAAAACACATGCTATGATGCATTTTGGTTGCTCATCTATGTAGATTTGACATAAACCAAAAGAACAACATATATAGTGCAAAATTTTTTATTGGGTAATCTTAATCCAACTTTCATGCTTAAATTGTTGTGGTTACCCAATATAATAATCATTAGCGCTGTGTAATCATTTAATTATGTTGCAACTAAGTAGTGAAACTGACTTATGTGCACAACAACTCCGGCATACCTTATGTCGACTCCGTGCTTGGATATGTAACTTGACACGTTCTGCATGACCCACCTCTCAGCAGCTTCCACATTGGCAGATAGCGACGCCAAAAAATCATTCGGTATTCCGACCATGACCTCAATACCTGACCGCCCCAGCGCTTCCATCACCCAGGGCTCTGCCTCAAACAGCTTCACTTTGTTGAATCCATTATCCCTCAGCATCCTGACTGTAATGTCGGGCGGCAACGGGTGTGATGCGCGTGTCCCCCAGTTGCACCCAATTCCCTCCACAAAGAGAACCCCTTTTTTGTGAGTGTGTAGCACCAACAGGTAGAGGATTATGAGCCAGAACAGAGTGAGTTGGTGACGGATCGACCCCATTTCTTGGCTTAAGTGCTGTTTGTTTATGGGGCCTTTTGCTAGTTTTGGGTTATTTAAGGGGTTCTGGATTGAGGGAATGTAAAGAGCAAAGGATGGAAGATAAAGGCAAAAAGGTATTGGATGCTTTATTGTAGCCTGCCAAGGAGAGAAACTAAATTCAGAGGATCTCTCTCAGGTAATGTATCTGAATTTGGTCTTGGAAGGCAAGTAATGTTCAGGAAATAAAGAGAATATTTCCTATAAATTGAACAAAAATGAGGCAAACAGATGCTCCTCACTGATAGGATTAAGAATAAAAGCTGATACACTTTCTTTGCTTAAGAAAAAAGAAATAAATAAATTTTGATTCCATTAGTTCTGTCTATTGGATTATTTTAATTCAGACTTCATTACGTCAAGGAGTTGCAACTTTTTTTCTTTTCCTTTTTTTTTTTTTGCTGAACTAGAACAATTAAGATTAACACAATTGCATGACTCCAAATTATTAAGTTGATTTAAGTATTTTATAATCATCTTCCTTACCGCTGTTAAGCATTGCCTAATAAGTATCCTTCTCCTCCTTACAATAAATGTAGTTGTTTCAAAAATATGAAACATCAAATGTTTAAATTAATAATCTTTTAGTTATACTCTTAAAATATCTGTTCAATTAATAATTCTTTGCATTTTTTAGCAGGGAATATATCAGGCCTCTTTTTAATGATGCTTTTCTTTTAGAACTATTAGGATGCCAAGTTACGATTAGGAAATCTTTGTTCCCCTGTTTCCAGTCTTTCTCAAGCCTGCAATAGTTTTTATTATTTTTAATTTTTTAAGAATGATTTCGGTGACCTGTTCGATCGTTCATTATTGGGATGCCAAATTAAAAATTTGATAACTGGAGACGTCCAGTGCCTTACCCATGTAACATTTCATTACAATTAACTTTATGCCGATCGCCGTTTTGTGATTTATTGTCAACCCATGGTAGCAAATTAGACCCAAATTGCAACTAGTATCTGTTAATTTAACCGTAGAAAAAAACATTATTTTTCGTCGTTTAAATTTCACCATGATTGATATATAATTTAGTTCAGAAATTTCTTTAGTATGCTTTTTTTTTTCTTTTGCTGCCTTTATCAACAGTCAATACCTACGTTGCACAGTATTGTAGAGAATTGATACAGTTGGTATATGTTTCAAATTCTTTCAAAGAAAAAGTAAACACAAACCAAATGGTAAGACGACGGTAAGAACCTTTTACGAAAAACAAAATAAAAAATGTTGAATTCCTGCAAGATATATTTAAAAAAGTGATAATTGTTGTTACTTGATAGCCTTTATTAAAAAAAGTTTCTATAATATATCTTGAAGTTAACAAGCCTTAATTTGTTATATCAGACGGACACCTCGACGGTCCAGCAAGGACTTCTTTCAAAAAGGTTGACAAAATTGGAGATGAGTAGTAGCTCCGTCTCCAACTCCAACCTGAGCCGTCCGTAGCGACAGTATCCACGGCTACGATTAAATGTTGAGATGGCAATGAGACGATATAACCTGCCATCGTCTAAAACGGTAAAACCCTACCTCAGGACCTCAATGACTCGATCGCCGTCCTTCCATACTTTCTCCCGTTTCTCTCGCCTCCACCCCCCAATCCTTCTCTGATGCCCCCTCTGCGCTTTACTCTTGCCTAATCGCCTCTCTATATCTCGATTCTCTTTTCATTGTCTCTATGTGTGTGTATTGTGCGCGCCGCGAGCGCGGTGTTTTTGTGTTTAAGCCCAATGAGGAGATGATTTGATTGCAAGTGCCGTATGAGTAGGTTTGCCTCATGATATGAACTGTATTTCTGAGGGCTGATTTCCTTTTTTTTTCTTTTTCATTTTTTATGGCCTGATTCTGGTAATTTTTCTCGAGTTGAATATTCGTTTTCGATTTCTTGAGCTATATGAATTTAGATTTCAGCCTATAAATCTTATAAAATTATCTAACAGGATGGCTCCGATGTGTCAGCCTTGAGAGCTCCACTGAAAATTCATCTCTTAATAAGCTGTATGTATCACAATTACAATCGTTGCAAATAACTAACTCAACAAATTCTAACAGAAAATTACAAATCATAATCATCTCCAGTTCCGCTCTATATCTCTCGCTTCTTTTAACTTGTCAACCGAAGAGGAGAGTCTTCTTGGTGGTTATAACTCGCCAACCCGCCTTCTTTGATTTGAATTACTATTGGCGCTTCTTCAATTGTTTCAATTTGTGTTTTCAATTGTTCCTCTTCCCTCTACGTCGCACCCATCCTTACCTCTCCCGCTATGTCGTGCCATCGATTACCATTTCGACATTCCCTTCTCTCAAAATCTAAGTTGTCCTCAACTTTAAAAGATGGAAAGCGTTGTTGATCGATCGTAAATAATCTTCCCATGTCGCATCTGAATCAGGTAAATTGGACCATCGTACCAGGATTTGGGTACATGGCTCATTTCCTTTCTGTACCAGTTTTCTGTCTAATACAGCAATCGGTTCTACCTTCAGCTGTCCATGCCGCCCACTAATGGCAAATCGGTGTTATTATGATCTTACTTCCTACCTTTTCCTTTAATTGTGAAACATGAAAAACCGGATGAATTTGAGATCCAGCAGGTAAATTAAGTTTATAAGCTACTTTCCCTATCTTCTCAACAACTTCAAATGGCCCATAATATTTGGAACCGAGTTTATTAGATACTCTTCTTTGCTGTTTGGTTTGTCATAGGGTTGCGCAACTTCAAATAAACCCATGCTCCTTTGAAAAGTGTCTTTCATGTCTTTTCTTATCGAAGATACAACTTCATCCTCTCTTGTGCTTTAATGAGTTGTTCTTTGAAATTTGAACAATATAGTATGTCTTTCCTCGAGCAAGTTATCCACCGCCTCCACCTTATCGTCGGAATCGAGCCCATGGAATATGTGGGGAATCATATCCATACGAGTGCCTTAAAAGGGGTCATGTTAATGGGCGTGTGATGATTTGTATTATACCACCATTCTCGCCAAATAAAGCCATCTCATCCACTTCTTTGGTTGTTGACCCACCATACATCTAAGGTACTTGCTCAAACATTGGTTAAGCTCTCTCGATTGCCCATCGGTTTGTGGGTGGTAAGCCGTACTCATATTAATCTTGATTTCTAACTTGCTAAATGTACTTCTCTCCAAAAGGTAATCTTGGTAAAAATCGGGTCTCTGTCTAATGAGCTTAATGGGCAAACCCATGCAATTTATATATGTTTTCCGAAATGCCCTTGCTTTACTTGATCGCGATGATGGGGTGTGAGAGAGGAATAAAATGCCCATATTTTGTAAACTTATCAATGACTACCATTATTATATCTCTATTTTCACTTCTTGGAAGACCCATTATGAAATCCATAGTAATTGTTTGTCAGGCTCCATTTGGAATTGGTATTGGATCCAATAACCCCGATATGAGATGGTGTTCATGCTTATTAAGTTGGCAAGTATCACAAGCCTTCACATGTATAATGACATCTTCTTTCATCCTGGGCCAATAGAACATTTTTTTTGTTCTTTGATAGGTGCAAGAATTCCAAACATGACCCCAACACTTGAGTCATGCATCCAATTCATAACCTTATCTCTCCATCCTTTGGCTGAACCAATGTAAAGCCTTCCTTTCACTCTTATTATTCCTTGATGAATAATGAGGTTCTTTTGAGATTGTCTCACTTGTTCATCATGCAATGCCTCTTGAGCCCAAGCATCACCCTCATAACTCTTTTTAATTTCTTCTATCCAAGTTGGAATCAATTCAGTGATAGCCATGACATTACATTCATCTTGACCTGAACTCAATTTTCTAGACAGTGCATCAGCCACATGATTTTCACAGACCTTTTTGTACTGAATTGCATAATCCAATCCCATTAGCTTCATTAAGCTTTTATGTTGTGCAGGGGTTGTTAACCTTTGCTCTAACAAATATTTCAAACTTAAGTGATCAGTTTTGATAATGAAAAAATTACCTTCTAGGTAATGCTGCCACTTTTGTACTGCTGACACAAGAGCAAGCACTCTTTTCATAGGTAGAGAGTGTGTGAGATTTAATTCCCAAAGATTTGCTAAAGTATGCTATGGGTCTGCCAGCTTGCATTAGTACTGCTCCCATACCAGTGGCACTTGCATCTGTTTCTAGTATAAAAGGTTGATGGAAATCCGGCAAGGCTAGAACTGGTGCCTGACACATTGCCTTTTTTAGCTCTTGGAATGTATTTTCAGCTACTTCATTCCATTCAAAAGAATTCTTCTTAAGCAGCATGGTAAGGGGCTTACTAATTACTCCATATCCCTTCACAAACTTTCTATAGTATCCAGTCAAACCAAGGAATCCCCTTAATTCTTTGACACTTTTTGGTGCTGACCAATTAAGCATAGCTTCAATTTTCTTAGGATCAGTGGAAACACCCTTGTTACTGATAATGTGTCCCAAATATTCAATTTCTTGCACTCCAAACTCACATTTACTCTCCTTGGCAAACAATGAATTATCCTTGAGTACTTGCAGCACTATGGCTAGGTGTTTTTGATGTGACTTCATATCTGCACTATATACCAGAATATCATCGAAAAATACAAGCACAAATCTTCTCAAATGAGGCCTAAAGAGATCATTCATCAATGCCTGGAAGGTTGCTGGTGCATTGGTAAGACCAAATGGCATTACCAGGTACTCATAGTGACCTTCATGAGTTTTAAAAGCGGTTTTAGAAACATCTTCTGGTCTCATTCGTATCTGGTGATAACCTGACCTTAAATCCAACTTTGAGAAGTAATTGGCACCTTTCAATTGATCTAGAAGATCATCAATCACTGTACTGGATACTTATTCTTAAGCGTACACTCATTTAATCTCCTATAATCGACACACAATCGCCAACTTCCGTCTTTTTTCTTAACCAAGTAAAAATTTGGAGAAGAATGGGGTCAGTGGATGGTTGAATCACTGAGTTTTTTATTAATTCCTCAATTATTTTATCCAACTCCATCTTTTGATAGTAACTGTATCGGTATGGGCGTTGATTGACAGGGATGGTGTGTGGTTTTAACACAATCTGATGATCAGATGATCTTGAAGGAGGCAGACCTTTTGGTTCCTTAAACACGTCATTGTACTGTTGCAACACTCCTTTTAACTCATCTGAAATGATATTGTGTTTGGTAGTCACTTCTTGAATGAGCATAACCTGAGCCATCATTACCTCATTGCCACCTTTTAATTCTTTAGTAACGTTTATATCATCACAGAAGTTTATAGTTGTTTTTGTTGCTTGAACTTGCAATTTTACCATTTTTCCTTCTTTCCTGAATGAGACCCATTTATCCAACCAATTAATCTTCATGGGACTGTACTGCCTCAACCAATCCACCCCCAAAATGATATCATAACCTTGGATATTAAGTATTCTCAAATCACCACTAAAATCGTTGTTCTGTAATGAAAATTGCAAGTCTATGCATTTACTATCAGTGACTACCTTTGTTCCTTCTGCCACCATCACCACAATTGGTACTGTATCCACAATCTTACACTTAACTCCTTGTAAAGCATTTGGATTGACAAAACTGTGAGTGCTCCCACTATCAAATAATGCACATATCTCTCTTGTTCCCAATTTGCCCTTGAACCGCATTGTTGACAATTGAGAGTTACTGGATATGGCACACATGGACACAACTACATTGTCAATTGAATCTTCTCCATCCAACTCATGTTGCTCTTCCTCCTCTTCTTCTTCTTCTTGGCCTACCATCATGTGTACCTTGACTTTGCATTGATGGCCTGGATAGTATTTTTCTGCACACTTAAAACACAACCCTAAAGCCCTCCTTTGATCTATTAAACTGTTTCTTGCTTGTTCTTTAACAGTAACTGGTTTAACCTCTTCTTTTCTTTCCTTCAAAAAATTATTTTTAACACCAATTACTGGGGGTAAGGCTGGATTCTTGTACACTGGTTTATTCCTCTTCTGTTGATAGTCCAGTGCTATTTCCATGTGCTTTGCATATTGAAAAACATCCAACAATCTATGAAATTGCTGAGACATGACCAAATGCTTTATATCCTCCCTTAGACCGCTAATGAAGGCGGTAACATAGTGATTTTCAGGCAAATAAGGAAATTCAACCTGTAATCTGGCCTTAATAATCTCAAACTGCTTCATGTATTCTCTTACACTTCCTTGCTGCACCAGCATTTTCATTTGCTCATAAGAATTAGTTCCTTCACCCTTTGAGAATCTTATCTTCAATAATTCAACTAATTCAGGCCAGGGTGGATGCCCATTAGTGGCTCTATAACCCCTATACCAAGAGCCAGCTTCCCCTTTAAAGTAAAGAAACTGGATTGATCGTGTAAGTCCGGTATATTATACAATTCAAATAGGTACTCACACCGAGCTATCCATTCATCGGCTCCTCACCATAGAACACGGGAAGATCAATTTTAGAGCCCCGAACTAAGTACCTTTGCGTTTCGTAGGTAGTTATCATTCGTTGATTCTTGTACCAAGGATTGTTTTAACCTTCTTGATTTCTAATGGAGTATGAACAAGAGCCCCTACAGTTGCATTAGATTATCCATCTGTTATCACTGAATATTTGACGAATCTTTAATGTTAATTTTGATGGGATTAAATCATTTACAGATGTATCAAAATTCAAAAGCAATGAGGTATAGATGGATAAATATTCAATTTTGACGTTTGAGTACAGAAATATCCAACTGTAATGCCCTAATTGATACACTTCCTTTTTTTCTTAAAAAAGTAAAAAAAAAAAAACTATTACTATAAATAACCCTAATTAAATCTTAACGTCCCTTGTATCAATTTAAACTGTAAGATTAATTCATGAACTTCGAAACTTGAAACCTTGTACAGAAAAGAAATGGTATAACTTAAGAGGTTCTTAATCTTGTATGTTTAATATCAATTTCGTTACTTAATTGATTTGCTGTCGTTTTGTAGAGAAAGAGAATTGTGTGAGTTTTTAATTAAAAAGGGGGATTATCCCATTATTTTCTAAAATTTTAATGAAAAAGAACATACAGTGCAATTATTTAGAAAATGCAATTGGATAATTATTTTGTTTGAGAACGTAGGAAATGTTTGAGACTTGGGGTATGAATATAAGTTTCGTTTTAATTTCTCCTTGTATTTCGTCAAGTGGAGGGACAATTTGATGTTGATAATTTTGACAGTTTTACATCATCTTTCAAATAAAACAAATGAATTTTAAACACAAAAAATAAGTTACATTGAATGAAGAATTTTTATAAACCGTATTTCAGCTTGAAGATGCTTTAATTTTTACTAGCATCAATCGTTCCGGTGCCCAAAAACTGTAAAAACAATTTTTATTTCGCAGGTGTTTTGTGACTTATATATATCCTTCGTTACTAAAAACTATTTGATGATTGATGTGAAATTTATTTGACAATTGTGACAACTGGCCATATTTTAAAATAATTTACTATGAACAAATGAAAAACAACTGATATTTTGATTTTTAACATACATAATATATTTGCAGAATTTACCTCGTAGGTCATCTGGTTGATTTGGATCTGGCTTGAGCTAATTCATTCTATCGTCAGAGCCTTAACTAACTCGAGTTTAAGCTTAAGTTTGAGATCATTCGGATTGATTCATGATTTCATTCATTTTACTAGAAAAAAATCGTATAACTTAACTTGTTAAAATTGCGTAATTACATTCTAAGCATGTTTTCATTAATTTTCAAAATTAATTTTTTTATTTTATAAATAAATATGTTCAATAATTTATTAAAGACTTAGTGTGGATGATGATAAATTACATCTCATTGTAATGAAATGGGAGTTCAATTTATGCAATAAGAATCTTAAACAAAATAGTTACAGCAGGGGAAAAAAATAGGGCCCGTAAAAAAAAATTCCTTAATTGTCCTTTTCGATTTTCCAAGCAAAACTTCTTCCTAAAATATTTGTTGCTAAATAGCACGGTTCATCTACAGTCTCGACCAACAAATCATTCGCACACAAAATAAAATAGCTATTGGAGTCCTAACACCAATACGCACCCATTTTGCGAGGGCAATTTTTTTTTTTAGTAAATACAAAAATATAAATAAACGAAACTAACCCCAAGCGGCCCTAGTCTGATCCAAGTTTTGAACTCGGATCCGACTCCTAGCGTCAAAACTCGCCCACCCCTCTCCTCTAAGGGCGGATTTAATTAAGACCAAGGGGTCAATTGACCCTATTGGATTTTAGAAAATATTATTTTTAGATTAACGTTTTGTTAATCTGACCCCTATATTAAATTTCTGGCCCCTCTGGATTGTCTAATTATTTTTTTATTGAGAAAAAAATATTTAATATTGTGGATAATGAAATAATTATGCAAAAAATTTAAATATGTAGTTTCATAAAGAAAAAATTTATTTATTGCGATGATTATTTATTATTTTCACTTTTATTTTTATTATTTTTAATATATAAAGATATTATTTTAATATTTTTATTTAATACCAGATTAGTTAATGAATTTGAACCCGATAAACTACTAAATCTGATTATTAACCCCCTGATTTAAATTCGCATCCACCCCTGCTCCCCTCTCTCTCCCTTCCCTCCATTGTTGTCTTCTTCACTTCAAAACCAAAAAAAATTCTCCATTTTAATAAATCTATCCTATTTTTGCTCCAATTTGTAAATTGTTTGCGTGAAACTTCTTATCATTAGAAGGAGAATCGGAAAAACCCGTCGATCCGTCGATTTGGTTGTCATTTCGAAGGTAAATTTTGATTTTAAATTTAAATCCGAATTTATGAAAATTTGTAGTTTTGTTAGATTTAGTTAGTATAATTATAGTGATAATTGAAATATAATTAATATAGTTTGATTTGGTTGATTTATAGTGTTAATTTTAAAATATATTGTTATAATTAGGTTAATTATATATTAGCACTAACGAGACTAATTATTTTAAATTTATTAGATTAAATTAAGTCAAATATTGTTAATTACATGTAGATAGGTTAATTATGTGAAATTGTTCAATTGTACCAAATTATACCAAATTGCATGAAATTAAATCAATTATTGCACCAAATTGTAATTTGCATGAAATGACACCAAATTTTACCATATTATATCAAATTGCACAAAATTATACCAAATTATATCAAATTTATAATTAATTTAATTCTACTAAAATTGTACCAAATTTATAATTTTTTCAAATAATTATAGTGAAAAATGGAGTATCCGCAATTGCTTGTTGTACCCCAAAATGAACATAAGTCGCGGAGGGTCAGAACCGATGTAAGTATTATTTATCGTATAATATGAAAAAAATATACTTTATAATTAATTTTACCATGTCGTATGTAATAAAATATTTTTTGCAGCCTCATAGCACTCTCCGTTTGAACGCACATCGTCCGAAGATACCATACGACGCGCAGATGGATCCATATCTGCATCGATTGGGTTTGTACCAGATATCGATCATGGGTGATTGTCGTTAGATAAATTACTCGTACAGGTCTTCGACGGATCCTGAGGACATCAATATCTCTGCCGATGAACGTACGATGGGCGGCCCACCTGACCCTGCGTCGGAGCCGACGACTGATGAGTTTGACTTATTCCACGAAGATTTCATGTTGTACTCTCAGTTGATGAGTTAGATAAGTCTCGATCCGGGTGCTGGGACCTTCAGTACCTAATATGATGCTCTGCGCGCGTCATCGTACGACACTCCTGGTCCGTCCATCCGAGTGCCCGAGACGTAGGCACCGTCGGACGCAAGACACGAGCGCTCTCGCCATGAAATTCGACCGAGAGACACATACAATCCGTCTCTCATTCGGAGGATGTTTCGTAAACGTTAGATGTATTTTTTTTTCCGAGATTATTTTTTATATGACTTTTATTTATATATCTACTTTTATTTTCTCATTTATGGTTTCAACTTTAGTTTTTCTTATTTATGTTTTTACATTAATTTATTACAAATTTTTCATATAACATAACAAATTTTAAATCATTAACAACAAAAAAAACATAATAATCATTTTCATATAACATAATAATCATTTATATACTTTATTTTCTTTCTAAACTAACTTAACAACACAAAAAGAAGGTTGGACCCGAGTTTCAAACTCGAGCTAGTGAGTTGGATCCGAATTTGAAACTCGGATCTGACTACTATGCACAAAAAACCAAATAATCATACTATTTCCATTTTTTTTATTTACTAAAAAAAATTGTTGCGGGGGAGTAAGGACCCATAGATCGGGCCCAAACTAGTGGAACATTATTCGATCCGACAATTTAAGAAGTCAGCGGTAGATAAGTAACTATAATTCTCGACTTCAAATCTGTTGTTATTCTCGTAGAAGAATAAAATTCCGTTATTTATTTCAAAAAAATAGAAAAAATTATAAAAAAATTATAAATATATTTTTTTTACTTATAATTTAATAGTATGTCAAATTTCATATAATTTCATTAACGTTTGATAGTCCATCAAAGATTATTAATTTGAAATCATTATAAATATTAGTGAAAGACCGTTAAATTTAATAATCTTTGATGAAGTATCAAATATTAATGAAATTATATAAAATTTGATGGACTATAAATCTACAAATAAAAATATATATATATATATAATTTTTTTTCTATTTTTTTAAAATAAATAAGGGGACATATTTTCTATAAAAAAAAAAGCAGATTTGGAGGAGGGTCGCCATTTTTACAAATCGAGTTATTTCTGTACCTCGGAAGCAATCAAGCTCAAGTAATTATTCTCCCGCTCCGTGTACTCTCCTCTCTTTTCCTGTTCGGCTGCTCCAAACCCTAGACCTAGGTCCTAAACCCAGCGCCATGGATCTGCTCAGAGGATACGATGGGAGCGACGACGAAAAAGGAGACGAGGAAATGACAGCCTCCTCGCCGGATTCCTCCCCTCTGCACCTCTCCCTGCCCTCCAAGACCTCCGCCCCGCCAGTCGACGAGACCGCTCTGGCGCTGGCTGCTGCTGGCTCCACTCGCTCTACCAGCGGCCCGCTCGATCCTACCCAGCACTCCGTCTCCTTTAACCCTACCTATGACCAGCTGTGGGCCCCTGTTCAAGGTCCAGCTCCTCCCTCCGCTGGGCACACCTCCTCCGCTATTCCACAGGTAAGGTTGTCCTGCTCTCCTTCAATTTTAAGGCTAAGTAGTGGGGTATATGTTTCTGAATTGAGTTATAGATCTAATTAAGGAAAGTTCTTCTTTTTTCTGTAGCTGTTAGTTTTGTACTTTCACTTATATTAACTTCTCAGGTTTTTGTGTTGAAATCACCGAATAGATACTAATCGTTACAATATGGTTCAATGTTCGTATAACAAGAAGGTGACTGAGCTTATGTTGGTATATTTTTTGTTCCATTATTTGACTTGTAATTATGTTGGAGACAATTAAGTTTTGGTCTCTTCCCTATGCCTTGATTGAATAAAAGAAAAATCCATTTGAAATGCACAACTCCAACACACACCCACACACAACAATAACACCAGTTGCAGCAGCAACAAATAATGTAGACTGTTTTTGTGAATTTCCTATGAAATCTACATCAAAAATGCCCTTAATCCCAAATTTATTGGGTAGGCTAGAAATGAAACCCAATCCAAAATCATAGACATCAGCGATCTCAAATATCAAACTTCCTATGAAATCTAAATCCAATAATTTGCATTTGACCAGGGTCTTCGCAACCACAAGCTAGGGTTTGTAGAGGATGCTGCTATTCAACCATTCCTTTTCGATGAACAGTATAACACCTTCCACCGTTTTGGGTATGCTACTGACCCATCAGGCCTCCACTATGTAGGGGACCAGACTGCTCTGGCTAACAACTCAGCCTTATCTGTCTACAAC
Source organism: Schoenoplectus tabernaemontani (assembly GCA_037127355.1). Lineage (NCBI taxonomy): Eukaryota > Viridiplantae > Streptophyta > Magnoliopsida > Poales > Cyperaceae > Schoenoplectus > Schoenoplectus tabernaemontani. Next base: position 12,196,627 of record CM073752.1, read on the forward strand.
TTACCCCCTCATGAACAAAAGCGCCGCCGTGTTGAGGCCAAATCCAAGGAAACAGAAGAAAACACCTTCGACCCAACAGCTGACGATCCAGCCACTGATGAATGGCTGTTAAAGAACCCTAAGAGTCCATGGGCTGGTAAAAAAGAGGTAATTCAAGGAGAACTAACTGAAGAACAGAAGAAATATGCTGAGGAGCATGCTGCAAAGAAGGCTGAGAAGGAAGGTCGGGCTGAAGGAAAGGAAAAGGCAGACTTGGTGGTAAAATCAACATTTCATGGCAAGGAGGAGAGAGACTACCAAGGTCGGTCATGGATTGAACCTCCGAAGGATGCTAAAGCGAGTAATGATCGTTGTTACATACCCAAGAGGTGCGTACATACTTGGAGCGGCCATACGAAAGGTGTATCGGCCATACGGTTCTTCCCCAAGCATGGCCACCTCCTCCTCTCTGCCAGTATGGATACCAAAATTAAAATTTGGGACGTGTTCAATTCCCGCAAATGCATGCGCACCTACATGGGCCATTCCAAGGCGGTGCGTGATATCTCATTCTCCAATGATGGTACCAAATTTCTTAGTGCTGGGTATGATAAAAACATCCAATATTGGGATACTGAGACTGGTAAGGTTATCTCAACCTTCTCAACTGGTAAGGTGCCATTTGTTGTGAAACTGAACCCAGATGATGACAAACAGAATATACTCCTAGCTGGCATGAGTGACAAAAAGATCGTACAATGGGACATGAACTCAGGCCAGATAACTCAGGAGTATGACCAGCATCTTGGTGCAGTCAACACAATTACTTTTGTGGACAACAATAGGAGATTTGTAACATCCAGCGATGATAAATCCCTTCGGATTTGGGAATTTGGCATCCCTGTTGTTATAAAATACATCAGCGAGCCGCATATGCATTCAATGCCAGCTATTAGCCTGCACCCAAATTCAAACTGGCTAGCAGCACAGAGTTTAGATAACCAGATTTTGATTTACAGTACAAAAGAGAGATTTCAGCTGAATAAGAAGAAGAGGTTTACAGGACACATAGTGGCAGGTTATGCCTGTCAGGTGAATTTCTCACCTGATGGGAGGTATGTAATGTCTGGAGATGGAGAGGGGAAGATGTGGTTCTGGGACTGGAAAAGCGGAAAGGTTAATAGGACATTAAAGTGCCATGAAGCAGTTTGTATTGGGTGTGAGTGGCACCCACTTGAGCAGAGCAAGGTAGCAACTTGTAGTTGGGATGGCACCATCAAATATTGGTGAGTTTAACATCTCTATCTGACTGAATATATTTTTTGTAAAGAATGGTATTAGTTTGAATTGGCCAGTAAGACAAATATTTTTTTTGGCGTGCAAAAATTGTTGTTTGCTTGGGGCCTTTAGTGAGCTTATGGAAGTGTCACAAATTGGGCTTTCTTGGGGAAATATCTATTATATTTTTCTACTTGTTATTAGTATTATTATTGTTAATTTGTTTTTCTTTTGGTTCTGCAGGGATTAGACTGCTTGATTTCTTTAAATGTCAGCGAATGAAAGAGCTTTGGATGGTACAATTATCAAGTGGCAGCTAAATGGAATTAGACTGGTTGATGGGAAAAAATGCCAGGAACCCAAAGATGTTTTTCTGGAAAGGCTACAAGGCATATTTGAAGAATAATTATTGAGTATGTTTCTTTGAGAATATTTAATGATAAAATTGTGTAGCTATGTAGTAGCATCTTGAGCATTAGGTTCAAATTGCTTTTCTTCTGTCTGTAATTATGGTCGTACTTATCAAGAGATCTTGCATCTCGACCCCCTAGCCTCTCTAGTTAGATATTTCTCCTTGTTTTTGTTTTGTTAATGTTCTTCTATTGATATAGAATTCTCATGGCGTTGGTGAAACTGTTATTCCATTGGCAACCAAATGAGGCCGTGTACTTGTACTTTGATTTTTGTATTTTGAAATTGTTTGCAAATGCGAAGGATGGTTTCTCTTATTCTCTTTATAATGGACCAGATGGTTTTACTATGAATCCGCCCAAAATATCTCTGATGTAGTTGTTATGTCTTAAAATATATACATTGTGAAATGCACATTGCTTTCAGCTTTTTGCGGATTCCCATTTGAATGTTAAGAGCTGTATTATATCTTCGAAATCATTTTTAAATTCTGTATTCTGTAAACTCTACACAGTGTTCAGTTATTGCACAACAGCCCGTTATTAACTTATTATGATACAAACTTGTTAGTTCGAGCTTTCACGACAATTTACTAAGCCACCTTTGAAACGCACACAATAAGAATACATCGGACTATATGATTATAATAAGAAGTTGACAAAAATAATCGGAGGATATTTCAGAACCGAGGAATCCATGTGAAATTATAAATTTTCTTCTCATTGGTTAGCAACTCTGAATTTGTGCACAAGTGAATAAGTTTCGAAGTAATGTTTACAAGAAAGAAAAGTTACAAGTGAAAAACACACGGTCCTCTTTGCTAATACAGAAATAGCGGTAGTGTTGTCCTCAAAACCCAATATATACCCCCACAATCTCCAAACAAAAAAGAAAAGAAAACATTTGTCAAAGAGTGGATCGGAACAAAACACTATCCACTCTGTAACAAAATATTATCAAAAGCAACCAAATAGCAAAAATATTTCTGGAAACTCAGATTATGAGTTTATCAAAATTACACTGAGCTGACACAGACTTCATGTACACATAAAAAGATATATTAGAAGCTGGTAATTCAGACAAAATCATGTGATTCAGCATCGGGCCCATCACCAGTAATGACACGCTTGCTCATGTTTGCGCGCTGCATCAGGATTACCAGGGCTTGCACCACTTCTGACATTGGTGGCCTGAATTCTGGTTCAGACTAAATGTGACAATTAAAATTGCTCAATTAAGTGTCAAATTTTCAATGCTCTCTCAAATAAATGATGGAAGTATTATTGTCCTATCCTTTCGTTGTGATTTTAGCTATATCTTTATTAAATTCTTTTGATGAAAAATATGGACTAGCAACGATCATCTTCTTGTGACCAACCATTGCATAAGATCTGAATCTGCTGCCATTAGTGTAAAGGCAGGGCCCTGTCATGGGACAATCACAACGGCTCAAGGAAGTTTAAACGGTCCAGATTTAGCTAAGGGGGTGGATTTTATTTTTTATTTTCATAGACCCCACCCACCATAGACACAATGGTAGGACTCTATCATCATACCTATGGCAGGGTATGTGAATCCCATTGTATATATATATACTCTTTTCAGTAATTTCGGACATATCATTACAATTTTTTTCTCTTGTTTTGAAGATAACTCTTAGTTTTACCATTTAATACAGACATGTAATATCTTATTCCCTATGAGGGGCTTTCATTTATATAAAGAGCCTTAGAATATAAATAGCTAAAACAGTAAAAATTTGTTTTGATTTAGGGGTAGCTAGTATACCTGCACACAGAGAGCAATGACATCAGCAAAGCGGGACAGCGACTTGGCAGGGTATAAACCCTTTAGACCTGGATCTACCATGTGGTCTAAAGCATTAATATCATGTAATTGTGGGGTTGCCCATCTAACCAACGACTGCTCTGACCGTGGCTTTGAGCTGGAAGCACATTCAATTTAGTATCCAGTAATCACTACGAAAGGTACTTTTGTACAAAAAAAACCTAAAAAGTTACTCATTAGAATATTTTCCTCAGTAAGTACCTGTCAAAAGCTTTTCGCCCAGAGAGAAGCTCAAGCATTACAACACCAAAGCTAAAAACATCACTCTTAAGACTGTACTGTCCTGACATGGTCACCTCAGGAGCATTGTACCCAGAACTCTCTTCTGCAGACTGTGGTTTATATGGCATGATAAAAATTTAGATAGTATTGAAATCGTTTTGTTAATCATTTAGAAACTTCTCTCTGATGTATATATATTACCTGAGAATCTGGATTGGCAATGAGGTCTGCAAACCCAGAATCTGACAAGTGGGGGTTTAGATCACCATCCAGTAGAATATTAGTTGACTTAAAATTTTTGTGGAGCACAGATGGTGAGCATGTCTCGTGCAAATACCTTACAAGTCACAGCATAAGATTGTTAGGATTTCACAGGAAAGCTTTATATTTACAAGTCACAGCATAAAGATGCTTATTTGTGGTGAGTTTTGCCTTCATGCACATTGAATCAAAATTAATATTAAATTGAGCTAAGTTAAAGTTAATTACAGAATGGAGATATGCTGGGTAATGTGAAGGAGAATTGAGGTCTACTGAAGCAAATCTGCTTAAAATGAGGCTTATCCTGCAATAAGGGTGAACTGGTGATCTCTTTAGTTAAATCGGGATCAATTGCAACTTCAGGTTTATTGGGTGATATCTGTCATAATGCCAAGTCATAATGAACCAATTTACATCATCTGAAATTTTGACAAAGTTAAACTACATCTGATACAGGTATATTCAAACCAGATAACACATCTTCAGATCACAGTAAAAATGAACTTACTCGAGTGCACGTGCAGAGCCGAGAGCAATCTTTACACGACTGTTCCAAGAGAGGGATTTACCATGTTCCTCTGGATAATGGATAAAATCATGCAAAGACCCATTTTTGTAGAACTCATACACCAGCAACCGCTGCCCATGCTCGTTGCAGTAACCAGTTAGCTCAGTCAGGTTCGTATGGTGCAGCTGTGAAATATTTGACACCAACTCTGCAAACTCTTCTGATGATTGGTTTGGTAGAGATGACCGACTTACTTTCTTCACCGCCAAGAGCTGTTTCAAAAAAAAAATCCAATCAGTGAACTTTTTCATGGAAGAAATCTGTAGCTTCCTTCTTGGTGCGAAGCGTTCAACAGGTTCCAATCTCATGTTTTGATGGGTTTATTTGGGATTATTCATTTCAGAATATTCTTTAAAAACTAAAAATAATTATATACATTCTCGGTATTAAGTAAATTTGAGGCCTTAAATGTACAAACTATACAAAATTTTCTAAAAAATATATTTTTATATGTAATTGAGATGCATCTGCAAAAAAATTCACATGAAGATAGAAGGGTTAAATAGACCTAATGGCATCTGTTTTATGCTTTGTTACTTAATAAGATTTCACCAGTTTACTAAGCAAGGGAGTGCATTTTAATTCAACAATTTCTTTTCCGTTTGAACTCCTGTAGCTAATTAGCAGAATTCCCTATGACACCTATGTAAAATGGGAACCATGAGCAATGAGCATGCGTGGTTTGTGTTAAGGGCTATAGGCAAGAACTTGGATGCTCCAGTTATTTTTCTGGATTATTCTTTTTCACCATGTGGAACCTGCTTGACAGTTTAGGTCCAGTTATTACTATAGTGTCTAAAGGTATAGCAATCCTTGTACATAGCGAGAAAAAGAATGTACCTTGCCTCCATCAAATTGAGCCTTGTAGGAACGGCCAAACGATCCCTCTCCCAACAGATTGTCAGGACTAAACATGTCAGTTGCCACTTGTAAATCAGCAACTGAATAAACAGTGGCTTTGATGGAGGAAAAACTGATTTTCTTCATAATGGGCTTCATGGAAAGCTCCCTTTCATCAAATGACTTGTATAGATCGATCTTCGCGGGTGGCTTCAGGCTCACTGAGTTTGACAGGGAGGACATAGGTGCATCTATTTTAAATGATTTTAGTTCGGAACCTCCTACAATTATTTAAGATGGGCATTTATGCTGATATGTGGAAAAAAAATTAGCAATGTTTCTACTGAAGTTTACCAGAGAATAATTTGCATGATGTATGAGGTAGAAAATTTTCCTCGAGGGTTTGCAACAAAATTGTGTCATTTAATTCAACACAATTTCTCAGTATATGAATAAATTATAGAATAGTAGCAACACACGTACCATATTCTTTTGAAGCTAGAGGTGTAGATGGTTCATCAGTGCCCTGATTCTTTGAAAACTTGGATGATTTTCTCCTCACAAAAGTTATAACGACGCCTGCAATAATTGCACCAAGTGCCAAGAAGGATATAACAATGCCAGCCAAAGCCCCACCATTTAACCCTGAATTTTGTCTAGGGTTGTTAGTGGAAGGTCTGGGCTTAAGGCCACCAGGGGGTGGTGGCTGTGCTGCTGTGTACGGAGGTGGAGGTGGAGCTGGCCCATCGCTAAATGAGTTTCCACCAACCCTGATATCGAAAATAATTATAGTAAGAGATAACTAAGTTACAACTCTATAATATGGAGTAAATCCATAACAATGGTTCATCTTAAATTTTTTGTTTTCCTGAGGATAGAGGGGATACAATTAAATTTAATACATTGATTCAATTTTACCTTTTTCTCCTTCCCATTTAAAGACAAACAATTTGTAGTTAGAATTTAATACAGTATATTTTATGCAAATATTATTTCAATTTATGTGAATATCACCACGTGATTGATTTTTGATATTTGAGATCTTTGATCTCTATGATTTCGGATTGAGTTTCATTTCTAGCCTACCCCAATTTATTTGGGATTAAAGGCCTTGTTGTTGTTGTATCAACACATGTAGCTGATATTGTGGCAGTTATTCTGGTACTTCACTGATATTTAAACAATAAAATATAGATACTAACACGGGGTTGATCTTCTGCAATTGAGCAGGAATCCATCCAGTAAAATGATTATTTGCAATGTTCCTACAAGACATTGTAAAATTAAGTAATTATCTGTAACAATAAAGTATAAGGGACTAACACGAATCACTTGATATTATGCTTACAGATCTTTAAGAGGAAGATTTGCGAGTATATCAATGGTTCCGCTAAATTGATTGTTCTGCAAATAACTACAACATAAAAGAACCAATAAATAGATGTTTATAAAAAAAAAAAGCCTTGCTGTCCTTGATATGTTCATTTAGACAACAAAAAAAGGACTATTTTTTTCATCCATACCAGTACAATTTGCTTCGCTGTTGGTGCGTACTGCTGGTACAATTTTTTATCACTCTACCAAGTGCTCATTAATAATTTCTCATTTGGACCAAAATGAATTTATAGTTGAAAGGTCCAAACAAGAATTTTACAGGACTAGAAAAGAGTGAAGACATTATTTTCTCTTCAGGTTGCAAACTTAATTTTGTATCAGTTGAGGGGATTTTCTTACAGAGTAGCCAGATTTATCAGAGAAGAGAAGCTGTTGGGAAGGTTGCCACTTAACGAGTTATAGAAAGGTCCCTGCATAACATAATTATTCTCAACAATGAAACATAATATGAAAGAACAAAAAAGTCAGTAGAAATATAGAAATTACAAAATATTAAAATAACTTGATCTTACAGAAATGCAAGACTAGAGTGGTTGTAGAAAACATCAACCAGACTTCCAGATAATTGATTGTGTCCGAAATTTCTACATTTTGCAAAAAAGAATTTTGCTTAAAAGAAATTAACTACAGAACCAGAAAAAAAAAACGTTAATTTGTGAAAGAACCCACATATATGTAAGGGCGGTCAGCTGAGTAAATGAGTATGGTATCCCCGTAAATTGGTTTTGTGCAACATTGCTACACAGAAAAAAAGAAGTAGATGAATATTAATATTTAAAAGATGTTCCACCTGTGTAAAATATAGAATTTGATTTATATTTTAGAGGATAAAATTGAAAATGCATAAACTCACATTCTTTGAAGATTAGGAGGCAAACTGTATGGAATTTGGTTACCACCTACTCCAAGATTATTGTTGCTCAAATCTCTGCATTAGAATAATTAAAAAAAAAGTTAAAATTGACATTTAATATATGTTACTTATTAACATTTTTTACGTGAATAATTAATTAAAGCAAAAGGAACTGTACTGACAGCTCGAGAAGAGAGGTCAAGTCAGCCAATTTGTAACCCAAATTGCCAGATAGTCCAAGGCCTGATAATTTTCTATAGATTTCAGATATAAGAAATGAAATTATTAGTTATATGAAAAATGAAGGATATCAATTCAGTAACGCCTAATCACAATCATGTTAAGCATACACAGTCAGTAAGAATTTCCCAACACAAGTAAAAACCAGTCCTTCAACCTGGCAACTGGTTTGGTCTTCTTCATGGAGTGCTAAAGTTATAGTTAAGATCCACAATTCTAATGATAAAATAATTATGTAACTCCAAAAGTAATACAAAAATCCATAGATAAGAAATATCAACCAATTATTAGTGTGGTAGATTCCAGGTCGATACTATTAACCAGATAAATATTGTCAAGAGAAAACCATAGGATATCATCATGACCACCAATCCAACTGTTACCAAGCCCCCAAAGTGAAAACAAAAATTAAAAAGCTTGCCTGAAATTTGTACAGGAATTGTTTTATCAATTAGAATTTTACCAGCATGACTTACATTGCAGTGACTGATGAACCGGAACATGTAATTCCAAACCAGGATTGGCCGCATGGATCCCCCCCATTCGCCATCCAGCCGGTGAGCTTGGTGGGTGAGTTGAGAGAAGTGTATAATACATTAAGAGCAGAAACTGGAACCATCCAGTACATGAAAAATTGAGAGTAAAAGTGTCAGCTCCTTTATTATAATAAGGAAATTCATAGACTTGCCTTTGTCATGTGATCAGTCATGTTATCATTCATTGCCGTATCTCGACCTAAATTATTTTTCTTTTCTTCCTTGTTTGATGGCAGGTTTATTGATCTAAATACATGCAAATCACAACTTGTGCCTTTTGGTTGAATAATACTGGAAATCAATGACTTCAGTTCTTTTGGTAAAAGTTCTCACCACATGTAAAAGCAAAAACGATCTTTAGTAAAACTAACTATATATCCGCGCGTTACGAGAATTTTTTATTTAAACATTAAAATATTATAAGATAAAAAAAATTTACGTTTATCTAATATTAAATTATAAATTCATCAAATTATAGAGAAAACATATAATAAAAACTATTTAATTTTGGATGAGATTTTTGCACAATATGAGTTAATGATTCATGATTTTTATGATAAGAAAAGTAAATTATTTTAATATATATTATCACCATTAATTTATTATCAAATATGCATAAAGTTACTAAATAAAAAAACAAAAATTATAAAAATAATAGTATATAAGGGAAAGACATGGAGAGAAAAAGGAGATCAATGGACGCGATCACATACGTTTGATCAACCAATAATAAATATTATCTGTTTAATTGAGAGATAAAATGGATATAATAAAAATTTACCATGATAAAAAATGGAAATTCTTCAATTCTTAGACTCCATATATATAGATAGATTTGTCCAATTATAGAAAAGAAAAATTGAAGTTAGCTTTAATGAGACAACAGAGCAAAATAACCAACAAAATTTATATTTTTTTGAGAAAAGAAGAACGTTCTACCGCTGGTCCGCTGGGTCCCGTTTACATGAACAAAAGGACCACTTTTTTGAAAGGAAAAAAAAAAGCAGAACAAACGAGAAAATACAAAAAGCGCCAATTTTCTAAAAGAAAAGCATTTTCAATCAGTAATAGCAACATATTACGACAAAAAAAGCCAAAACTCTTGAAAGTGTAAAGAATTATCCAAATGTTTTTCTTAACATATTTCCCAATATAACATATGATAAACAGATAATTTCTGGAGAACTTACCCAAAAGGCCAAAACCATAGACCCTCTACACGACCAAAAAAAAATTAAAACCAAACATAACAAAGATAAATAGAAACAGATAATTCCTTCATAAATTATCAAAACGAAAAACAGAGATTTTCAAAATGAAAGACCGCATAATGCAAGTTTTTCTTTCCTTCTGTCACCATTCCTTCTTGTAGAATAATATAGTAATTCTATAATATCGAGTACAATTCTGAAGAACAAAGAAGTTAACAAAAGATTAAGAAAAGAATAACATAAAAAAGACCAAATTAAACTCACCATCATTTTGATTAGTATTTGCACGCACATGGATGGGGTTGCACGCCCAAAAGCAGGTCAAAACGAAAAACAACTCGAATCCCATTGCTCTTTCTCTATCCTGCCTCCTTCCTTTCATGGCTTCATGCCCAGAGAGAGAGAGAGAGACGATGGCAATGGTGATATTACTGGTTGGTCTCCCCAGCAAAAGGAAAATATTCTTCCTTCTCTCTCCCTGTGTTGTTTTCTCTCTTTTGTTAATTAATGTTTGCCAGGTTTAATATCTTCATTTTTTTTTTATTCGTTTCTCTGTTGAGAGGGCCAGAGAGAGAGAGAGAGGTCGAGAAAGCTGTCAGCACAACCAAAGAGACCAGTCTAACTACAGGCTACAGGCTACAGGTGCAGAGACGTCGATATTGCCGAATTTTGCTTTTATATCATACCTATTAATTATTCGCATTCGAATTTTTCAAAAATACCGTTGTCTTTTGAGTTATCTGTAAACTCGCTCTAATATTTTAGGGAAGGATTGTAACATCATTTAAAATGTCGTTGCACAATTTAGCATGTGTGTTAGTATTTTGATGTTGATGTCACAGTTACGCGATTTGATTTGTTTTATTTATTCAAATTAAACAATGTTAAAACTTATAATCAATATGAATGGATTTTCTGATATGAATGATTGTTATTTGTTTATTTTCTTTTTCTTTTTTATGTAGCAGATGAAAAGTTACTAAGAATTTTCATTAAATCAAACTGAAAAAGATCTTATAGCATAATCATAATCATGATAATAATAATTATAGTCATAATCATAATAATATAACCATAATCATAATCATAATAATATAATAATAAAAATATAATCATAATCATAAAAATAATTATAAATAATTATAATTATAGTAATATAATAATAAAGTAATCATCACTATAATCAACATATAATAATATAATACAACATAATAAAATAATAATAAGTAATAATAATCATAATCATAATCATCATAATATAATAATATAATAATAAATAATCTTGATCATAATAATATAATAATAAAATAATTATATTTATATTCATAATATAATAATATAATATTAAAATTATATTTATAATAATAATAAATAATATAATAATACTAATGGTAACAATAATATAATAACAATAATAATAATAATTTAATAATAATAATATAATGATAATAATAATAAATAATAATCATAATATTAATATAATAATAAATTATAATCATAAATATAATATAATAATATAATAATACTAAATCTTATAGAGAATAGAAAGAAAAGAAAAAAAAATAAAAACAAAAACCTGATTGTGTATTTTTCAAAATAATAAATTAATTTAATATTAAAATAAAGATCAAAAAGCTTATTATGTATTTTTCAAATTAATAAATTAATTTAATATTAAAATAAAGATCAGGCGTAAGCGCACGATCTATCGCGTAGTAAATAAGCGTTCCTACATAGGCTAATTTAAATCATCAATATTAATAAACCCGTAAGCTAGACAATAAAAATTTAAATTTTATTTATCTAAACTAAAAATTATCCGAACATAATTGAGAGTTTAATCAAAGCAACTAGAATAAAGTGCTTCGGCATTACCATCCACTTGTACATCAGATGTACCGTTTATAAATTAGTTCTTAATTTAGTGAGGGTTACCATCTATTTTAGTGTTAAGATCCGAATTAGGATTTAACGTTATACCATAATTAGACCAAACTTCATGATTAAGTACTTTATTCTTTCTAATTAAAATCTATTATGTTCTGATAATTCTAAACTATTTAAAAAATAATTGTTCATGATTAGGTTCTTCCAATTAATTAATCTGATAGTTCAAAAATTTTCATCTAACCTAGACTTCACAGTTAGATTCTTCATCTAGATCTAAATATCACTTTTGAGTCTGAGTACCGTCAGTTTGGGTTAAAAATCTAAATAAATCTCTCAAATCATATGTTGTTCTAAGGTTTGTTTGCAATCAACAAATCTATGCAAACTTAGGATTTTTAATTTTAAGCGGGTTACTAATACAAACATCGAATTTAATGCAAGCACAAGCAATTCATAAAAATTAAGAACAAATACAATAAATGAGTATGATTAAACGCTATAAGTTTTAAGTTATATGCCTACTGTCTTAGAACAGAATTACTCTCTTATAGAGAGAGAGAATCACAAATAAAAATAATATAAATTAGAAAAAAATCATAAAGTAAGAAATAAGTTACGTTCAAATTTGATTTTTTGCTTTCTTCTCTCTTCTCCTCTAAGAATAATTTTTTTCTTTTCTCTCTCTAGAAAAATTACCGAAAAATGTTCAGAGTTCTTATCTAATTCTAGACATTTTCTTATAAGAATATTCTGTAAAAATAGCAAAAACTACCCACCCGTCCAAGTATTTTTATTTTTTACCTCTATCATGATCTATTTGGTTGTGAAGGCCTAAAGGTTATATTCTCCTTGTTAATGGTTGTATTCTTCTCATTGTTAGAAGTGAAATAACTCCAAAAACGTTGAAAAACTCCAAGTAGATCGCCTAGAAACTGAAAATAATCATCAGGAGGTTAGTCTAGAGTCTAACTGGACTTTGGACTTTGGTTCGTAGATGGGCTTCTTCTATCCGCAAGTACTGTTCTAGAGTCAAGTTATGCACTTGTGCGGTCCGAAATAGAGCCCTTCGGTTCACAAACAGGTTTTTTGACGCCCCGTGTCACTCTTTCGCTTTGTATTTTGCTTGTTCGTTGTCCGATTTGTCTTTGATTTGTGTTGTTATTCTCTATTTTCAATGGGGTTCAATCTAAATCTAAAAAATCAATAAAATATAAAAAATAATAAAATATAGATGGTACCTTAAATTTTATAATTTAAACTCTAAATTAAATATAATTAGCTCTAACTAAATCTAAAAAGCTAAATTTTAAAATTAAACCACGTCTAAAATATAATATTTAAATCCTTTATCACAATCATACAACAACAAAGTTGTAATCTTAAATAAAATGAGATACGCAAGAAATGAAACTCAATCCAAAAAATAAAATCAAAAGGAATATTTCTTTATACCTCATTGTTCATGTTGATATAAAAAGTTTCGAATTATAATTTATTCACCTAGTTTTTTATATGTTTGTGGTAAATTATGAGATTCCATGCATAAAATAACATTGAAATAGTAACCCATTTAAAAAAAATAGAGAAACTTTGTAGAAAATTAAAACTTTTTTTTACAAAAACATAACTCATCTTATAGCATTCATTATTCTATCTTGTGTGATCATAATAATTACCATATAATGCGATATATATTTTTTCATTCCACGTGTATATTCACAAATTTGTTGCAACCTCCAATTAAAACTTGATAGATTAAAATTCACGTTGTAAATGAATAGTATATTAGTATGTGGTATTTTCTCCATTACTGAAAACGAAATATTACAAATTGCAATATTTTGGTTCTCCATCAATAGGAATCACCACAAATTAATATTAAAAACATTTTCTACAAATGGTCTATGTTGTGATATGTTTTACTATTCATGTCCAAAAAAGCTGCAATGTCCTACTACACAAAGAAAAATAATTGAAATCACATTTGAAATATTTATTTTTGCTCTTGATTTTAGATTTAAACTACGATAACTCTATAAAGCAATAAAATTATTTTATAGCTATTCTAATACGAAATTGTTAGTTGAGAAATATATTTTTTAATACATATGTTATATGTAGAGATATGCTAATGTGCTTTATAAAACACAAAATACTTCATACTTCACGCTTATTTATTACGTTTTAAAATTTAAATAGACGGTCCAAACTATTAAATATGATTTTCATATCAAAATCTCCTTGGTGATCAAATTTTATATTTTTTAGAATTTGTTTGCTATTTATTTAAAGGAATAGAAAATCATTGATATTGAATGGTTCAGATGATGTCAGATTAATGAATTTTTTAGCCCTTCAAAAAATAGTAAAAAATTTCAAAAAATATAAAATTTGATCACCAAGAATATTTTGATATGAAGATCATATTTAGCAGTGTGTATCATTCATTTGAATTTTAAAACATAAAATATAAATGTAAAATATAAAGTATTTTATATTTTATAAAACACATTACACACACCTCATTATATGCAATGTAAAAGGAAAACAAGCGTGCCTCGAACATAAAAACCATCGTCTGCTAATTAGCAGGTAAAACAGGGACATGCCCAGAAAATATATACAAATTTCACTTTTTGGGGTGTATAAAATTAAGTATCCTTTTTTTGAGATTAGAGGGGCCAGGGGGGATCACAAGTTCTCCTAGGAAATTCGTGAAGGCCTGTTAGGTTTCCTTTCTTCCTGCTGTTCTTCTATGGCTATTAAAAAATTAATTGCACGTATTATTTCACCGACATATAGGACCCGCACTCCTAACTTTTCTAGATATTTTTTCTTTGAATATTTTTTTACACCTCAAATGCTTCTAAGTGCTACAGATGGTTCGAATTAGCTGTAGAGAATCCTTTTTTTTTTGGTTTCTAAGTGCTTCTAAGTGAAACGCCGTAGGCATTCCCAGTATATCTTTTGATTTGCTATGTTATCATTTCATTTATTCGGTCTCGTGCGGTTGAACAAGTGTTGGTGTTGCTTGTGACGGGCCCACAATGGCTCCAAAATTAATACAACCGTGGTTTGCAGTTTGCACTAATTTATTGTTTGTACAATGAAAGCAAAGGCATCTTTCTCATTCAAGCTTTAATTATATTGTTATACTTTGTTCCCAAAGCTCTGTCTTGACAGAATCCAAATATTTGTTTCTTCTTGTTTTCAATGATTATCCTAATTATTTCATGTGCTGCTCGCGCCCTTACTAACCGAGCATTTAAAAGGTTGCGAAAATCCTTATTTAAGTTAGGAAAATGTAAGGGATAATAGCAAAGTTGATATTCATATTAATGACTTTATGATATAATTTTATTGAATTGAGATATGATGTTATACATAATACGGAAGTATACTGAATATTTCCGTGTTATGTACAGTTCTTCATTTTTAAAGTCAAAATATTCAATCCGAATCACTCAAAATGATTTTCATATAAATATTTAGTTATAGATCAAATTTTATATTTTTAACTATTTTTACATAATTAAAAAATTATTTCTTTTGAATGACTCATAATAATTAAATCAAGTAATTTTCTAACTATCTAGAAAATAATAAAAAATGTTAAAAATTTATAAATTTGATCTACAATTAAATATTCATAAGAAAGTCATTTTGAGCGACTCGAATCGATTATTTATACTTTGAAAATGAAAGACTAATCCATAATACATAAATGACTTGTGATATACATAGCACCATAATCAAACTATAATTTATTTTGGATAACAATTTATGTAAAAGCTGGACATGATTAATTAGATTTTTCATTACTGTCCACTTGTCCAACTATAAAACTTAAAAGGAAAATTATCTCTAGTAGTGATATCAGTGTAATAGTGTGAAAGTGGCATTTAATTCACACACAACAAAAAGTCTCCCTGTTGAACGCGTTTCTATTTTTTTTTTTCCAAACTTATCTTTTTGAATTGATCTGCGTTTACTAGGTCTAGGTAGACAAGGTCACGCAGATCTAACGAGCCAAATTGTTTTCCATCAAGACAATCATATATGGTTTAAGACATACGAGATAATCGAATTATAATTCGCAATAAATTCTTCCGAGCTTCTTTAATTGTAATTTTCATGTGATATACACGATGGTAGGAATAGTTGTCAATAATTAATTTTTTTTTTGCATGTTTATCTTCTTTAGTTTAGATAGAACATCACTTCCTTTTTTCCAATAAATAAATAAAATTTGTCTTTTGTTTTAGACTTTTAGTAAAACTGAAAAAGTCTACAAGTTCTTTTTCTGTCAATTCAAATTTTGAAAAACCTGCTAACCATTAACATTATCCAGAGTATTTTTTATTTGAGCTCGCCGACATGAATTTTGATGCGTCAGCGCGGATTTTATGTGCAATTAGGATGGTCAAAAAATTAATGTAGAAGAAATTAAAAAATATGTACATTTCATCTTTCATTGAAATATAAAATTACACTCAAAAGCATCAAAATATGATTTACAGTTAACAATCACCAAGTATATCGAAATGCATATTTGTTGAACAGATTAAGATTACACAGATTCACAATTTAATTGTTTCATACATGAATTGGACTATGGTGTTATGCATAGCATGAATTATCTCCATTCTATGGATCATTTCTTTCTTTTTGAAACTTAAACGGTCGATATAAACTGCTCAAAATGATTTTCATATGAATATCTAGTTGTACGCCAAATTTTATATATTCTTATTCTTATTATTATTTTTTGAATAGTTAGAAAATTACTTCTTCTAAATGACACATAATAAATTAAATTAAATGATTTTTCAAGTATCTAAAAAATAGTATAAAAGTTATAATAATATAAAATTGATCTATAACTAGATATTCATATAAAAATCTTTTTGATTCATTCAGATCGACTATTTAGATTTTAAAAATGAAAAATTTATTTATAGCATGAAAACAATACGTACCATATATAACACTAGGGCTAGTGTTTGAGTTTGATCGAAGTAGCTAGTGTTTGAGTTTGATTTGAAATTATTTTGAACTAAATTGAACTCAAATTAAATCGAACTCTAAACGAACTCAATTATTTTATTTTTTATATATATTTTTATATTATCATAAATAATTAGAGCTAATATTTATTAATTTAATAATAAATTAATAATATCTTATTAGTTTTATAATAAAATAATTATATTATTTACGTAAATTATTATATATCAAACTATTACGAATCAAACTCGAATCCACTCATTAAAAAATTTATCAAATCGAATTGACAAAAAAGTCTAATAAAACGAACCGAACTCAAACTAAAATTGAATCGAACACCGAATAAATAATAATTTTTTTACAGCCCTACATAATACTATAGCCCAACTTGCCATATATTAAATTAATATGCATTGACGCAACAAAAAAACATGTTAAAGAGCCTTGAAAAATGGAAAGTTAGCTACATAAATTAATTCATAAATCTGAAAAACTAATCTTCCAACAAAAGTCCCCCAACGTTCCATAATTCAGAGAATCAGTCTTTGATCTAGTGGCAAAAGGCAACACCTTTGCGTAGGAGGTCGTGATTTCGAAATTCGAATAGAAAATTTTTATGAACAGTTATAAAATTTAAGAGGTTTAACTCTCATCTTTTCAATCAAAAAAACATTCAATGGTCCATAGGGTGCTCAGCCTCACAAGTGCTCGTCGGCTTCGCCGAGGCGGCTGCCGCACAATCAGCGCTACGCCTCGCTCCAAAGAGAAGGGCCGGACATCCCCACTTTATAATCTCAAAACCAAACCCAAAAAAAAAGGATAAGAGATACCTTTTTCATAGTACCAGTGACATTAATTAAAGGAAATTATGTGATTGATTATATACTTGCCGTGTGAACTGTGACATGTGATGCATCTTCAGAGTAGTTACATCATTTATCTTTAAGACTATGAACAGATATATGGATGGAGTCGTGGAGAGCACTTAAATCCAAATCTTTTTGTTACATCACTCGGATACGCATCATGACCACATTAAAATGACATTCATTTCTTCCATGAACACTGTACAACTACCGTATATATAATTATATATTATAGGTTGATAAATATTCCTCCGACTTTCAATGCTCTTTAGAAATAAAAAAAAGATGCAAATGCTACCCAAAGCAGCATTAAATGCAGAAGATATATGTTATATTGGCAAAAATCAAATCGCTAGCATCGATATATTATTCACCTCTTCTCTGAAAAAAAGTACATAACAAACTATAAGTGTCTTCACAAAATATAATTAATAGTTTATGAAGTTAAACTCACTAAGATGATTTGTCAGTGGAACTTCAAAATCATTAGATCAGAACAACATTTATTATGGAATTTTCTGGAGTAAAGTAGTCAGGTTTTAAACTAATCATTTCCATATAAAACAATTCAGATTATGCTTTAATGTATTAGGGAATTATTCATTATTTTTTAACCCGTACGATTTTTTTTTATTTTTTTTAACTGAGCATTGAATTTGTACTTGCTACTTGCAATAGCAGTCAGAAAAGCCAAGGACTCGATAGCTTGTACATTCAGGGGCGGAGTCATATAAACCCAAGGGGTACAAGTGTTACCTCCTGGAAAATTAAAAACCAATAGAATAAAGAGTAATAGATTCACTAAGTTACACCCTAAAAAATTTTTGTGTTACCCTCTGGAGTCTGGACTCTGAATTGGTCTTTGATTTATTAAAAATGCATGTTGAAAATTTTTTTATACTGATAAATTAATGGGTTTTAACCCGCTAAGATATTCAATCCGATTGAGGCTACACCCTGGAAAAATTTCTGGCTCCGCCCTGTGTACATTACAGATTTGCACAAGTAGAAACAGACGAGGTGAATAAATTCCATAGAGAGTTCCTCAATTCAATTCCTCTGAAATTAATGGGAAAAGTATATATTCACGGAACTACTCTTTCTTTTCTTTTCTTTTTTCCGAGAGTAAGCCTAGCATTGCTTCGTAGTTCACCATTAGATATGGGCGCTGTCATACATGTCGGTTTGATATATGAACTATTTTATTGAAAATAGTAACACCGATTATTTACTGAATTATTCGAATTAATTTGATGATTTTGATAATTGTAAGAACTAATTTTAAACATTTACAACCTGATATTTGAAATGTGATAGAGAGTATAATGCATGTTAGTAATGAATTTTGATGCAAACTTTAAAGTTAATCAAATTAATGAATTTCACTATGATATACTTTTAAGTTTTAACAGTTTTTGATGAAATCGTAGTAAAACAATGACGTGATATTCAATACATTCGTTTAATATAACCAACAACATGTTAATTATAAATTGGAACAAAATAGATTAGTTTTAAAAGTTTTGTTAAATTATAAATCAAGTAATTTTAAATGGATGCCAACCTTATTTAATTATTAATATTTTTAACGAAGTCAGAGAATATAAATCCAAGGTTTGATGCTTATTTTAGGGCGCATTTCTGTTTAGCAACCGAACATTTCTTTTGACGCCGTCTACGTCAGCAATCATAGATTCATAGCCCACCTTTGAAAACGTTTCTTTCTTCTACGTTTTAGAAACCATCGGAAATAAAATAATTTCTCTTGAGCGTCTGTAAACAATTCATGCGTGTCTAGGTCTTACATCAAAAATATATGTTATTAGACCTTAAAACTGTTTGAGAAAAATACCTATATCCCCTCGCTCTATTATGAAAACAAAACCCCTCACACATTTCTTTGTTACAACTCATATAACATTTGTCATTTTTATATTTAAATATCTAATTTACTTATATAAATACTAGATACATATATATAAATATCTAAATTATTTTTCTTTCACATATTTTTTTCTTGCAACTCATGTGGTGTTTGTCATCTTCCAATCTAAATACTTGATCACCTATATAAATATCTAACTCAATTATATAAATACTTGATATACACATATAAATATCTATATTATTTTTATTTTCTGGTGTTTTTTATTCTCTCTTCTTTCATGTGCTTTTTGTTTTCCCAATATTTTTTTTATGTATTTTTTCTCTCTCGTTACTATCGTAAACTTTTCTCTCACGTGATTTTATTATGTGAGACTTTTTTCTTTTGCTATTTTTTTAATGACAATCTATATAAATATTTGAGTCTCATATTTGAATATATGGTTTTCTTATATAAATATATGATTCACTTATATAATATTTGATTTACTTATCTAACTCATTTATATTGATAGATGTAATTTTTTGCTAAAAAAAATGAAAATTAGTTACGGAGAATATATAAATTTTGTTTTGTTAAAATCGAAAAGTCACGTAGGATATTTTTTTTGTCTGGGATTTGCTTCGAGGGATTTAATCGGATCCAAACAGTTAAGCATTTTTTTTTCCAAAATTTTAATTTTTACCCGTTTATGGGAAGTTATGGAATACGACATCCTTACTCCGAGTAGGGCTGTCAATGGATCAAATTCGAATCGGATATCGGAGGATTTAAATGCGAATCCATTAAAAATTTATAAGATCTATATGAGGATCCGTATCCAATAAAATTTTGAGAACCCAAATGCGAATTCATATTTACTATTATAGCGGATTTCAGATCGGATTCATATTATATTTCGAATCTTGTATTATAATAATATTAAAAATAGCATAATTAATATATGACAAGAGGACCCCTCTTAATATTTCATGTTTATCAATTTTTTAATGTAGAAGTTCTTATTTTGAGCAGTCTTGCGCTCATACAAACTCTCAAGTTGCTCCCACAAGACTTTGACATTGGTTTCGATTGAAATATTGTGGTACATGGAATCATCAAGCTATTGTCTAATTATGACAATTATCTTCCGGTTATAGACTTTCCAAGCCTCAACGGAGATATCAACGGGTTTCGTACCCATAAGAGGTGCATAAGCATCCTTACAATACAATAAATCCTCATGGTACCACTGTTACTCTCCTCCATTCTTAACTAAACAACACCGGTTAACAAATTTTAATCAAACCAACAAGTAACAATCACCACAATAACTCAAAACATGTCTCCAAATGAAACTCCAAGTTACTGACTAAGAGCAAAAAGTAATTTAATTGGAGATCTTGCTCTTGCGTGGTGTTATCGGCTCATAAGGCAGCAAATAAAGAATGAGAGAGATGCTAGCCCAATCGCGGCTCACAAATCCTGGTATTTGCGCAGCGCACACCTCACAAACGCGGCTCACACCTCATAGCAACCACATGACGAGATGCACGAATGGATCGATCAAGCAACGCACCAGAATGAAATTGCGGGAGCAAATACCTTCAACTTTGATACGGGTTGTTGGCTGCTTGAACACCCTAAACAGGACAAAAATCGCCTTAAAGAGGACAATCTCGCGCTCAAGTTGGATCACAAAGCTGACTGAAACTCAACTAGAGTTCTGATGCTACAGTAGTCGCGAATCAGAGAACAAAGAGAAAGAGAAAAGTGTTTTTTTTTTTGTCGGAAAAGCTTATCCCATTTTTCACTTTTATGTTTCTTATTAGAGTCTTTATAAATTTTATAAATAAGACCCTACAAACTTTAATTATTATAAATAATAAAAAATAAATAGGAAATAAATAGGAATGAGTAAAGGACCTAACAGTTCCAATCATAAACGTAGCAACAATTATAACTATTTGTTCTAACTTTCAAAACATACAATAAACATCAAATAACATAATAAAATCTATCTAATTAATATAATAACTACTATTCAACTTTATGAATCAACACAAAGTGAAAACATAAACATTGCTCTTCAATTTAAACTAAATTGGGCATGTTTTATTAATTGACATATAATATAATTTTATTTATTTATCGAATTCATAGCGGATTCGAATTCGAATCTAATAAGATTCAAATGCGGATCCACTATATTAGATGGATAATTTTTTAGAATTCATATGCGGATCCAATAAACTAATGAATATATTTTAAAGATTCATATGTGAATCCATTTGTGTGGATTCGAATCGGATTTTTGAATTATAAATATCCATTTACGACCCTACTTACTCGACGTGGAAAATTTGACGCGCTTGAAAAATTTAATAAGCACAGCTGTAGCTTTTTGGAAACCCGTCTCTTTTCTTTTATCAAAAAAAAAAAATAGTTCACTAATTGTCATCGAGAATCGACCTTTTGAAAAGCATAAAAAAATATGTTTTTTTTAAAAAATCAAATGATTATTGAATTGCATCCAGTTGTTCTGAACATTTAAGTCCTGCACATCGAAAGCTACGCAAACCTAACACAATTCTTTCAGAAATGGAGAAGCTTATGTGGTATGGCGAACACATCGACTTGAAAACTACTAATTTTTTAGATAAAAATATGCTCATTATATCCAAAATGAAATTTCAGCAAAACAAGTTGGAAAGTAACCTTATCCTTCAAAAATTTTATGTTGGAGAACAAAAAAAGAAGAGGCATGCAGCACTAAGAACCGCCAGCAGTATTTCTTTTTCTTCTCTGTTTTTAGGTAAAGTCTCACCTTTAACTTGACATCTATTTTTCATATATTTCTTACAGGCCTTAGTAGTATTGTTAAATAAATAT
The DNA here is from genome assembly GCA_037127355.1 of Schoenoplectus tabernaemontani. Taxonomy (NCBI): domain Eukaryota; kingdom Viridiplantae; phylum Streptophyta; class Magnoliopsida; order Poales; family Cyperaceae; genus Schoenoplectus; species Schoenoplectus tabernaemontani. The sequence continues at coordinate 12,218,788 of CM073752.1, forward strand.
TTTATACAATAACGGATATTAGCTACTTGAGCCTCATACAACACAAAAAAAAATATTTTAAATATTGAGAAAATATTCAATTACCATTATTGTTGATACACATGGTGTTTGTTTACTTATTCATGCATAAATTTTTAAAATACGAATCGTTGAATGTATTTTATGTCATCATAATTATATATTTATGAAAAGTGATAAAATTTTAATTTCATTTGAATTGCTATTAATAACGAGTCTAAACTATAAAATTTAGTCCATTGATTTTATTAACTCTTGATGCATATATAAATAATATTAAAATGATATAAATTTTTTATACATATATAAGATGGTATTAACAAAATTTCCTTTTAATTAATAATTATTTCATATTTAATTTTAATGACATCGATGTGACACTAAAATGATGATATTTTGATTCCTTGTCTTTAATATTTGGGTGCATCACAAAACCTTGAATTCCAAAGACTGTTACATTTTTTTTCTTTTGCTGTAAGATGAAAGACTTTGTTGTTATTGTAAGATTAAAGACGTTACATCTGAAATGCCCATTCACCAGCTAACAGAAAAACAAAATAAAAAAAGATGCACAGAACATCTTAATACTGTAGGTGCTTGGAACTCTCAGCAAACCCTTCCAAAACCACAATTTGTAAAATTAAACTTTCATAACAAAAATATAAAAAATGTCCTATCAAAGTCAAATTCCAACAAAATTATTCAATGCTCTAGCTGTTCTCTGACTTTATTGAAATAAACAAACAAAAAAATGACAACCCATATACGGAATATCTTTTTTCCAAGTTAAGAGCTTCTCGCGGTCTCATCTATAAATTCGGTACGAGATAAAAAAAAAATCTAAGGTGTTTTGGTCATTTGGGGCATTTATTTTTACTTAAATTTCTTTTTGCTATAGAGACATCTTTTCTTCTTTTTTTTTTTTTTTTTTTTGAGAAGAACCCATAGGTATTCCATTGAATTGAAAAGTTTACATACCTAAAGCTTGCAAAAAGGTACATAAAGTCAAAATTTCAGAAAAGAAAAACTATCCTAAAAAAAAAATTAATATTACCCCTAAACAGAGTCGAAGAATAACAAGCTAATGTCCCAAGTTCTCTACTCGTGCCTTCTGTCATGATAGGAACAACCAAGGCAGTCTGAGGTTGAGATTCAGTTGCAGAGCAATTTGCGGAGTTGGATACCACCTGATGACCTGAAGGATTCATTTTGCAGCCCTTGCGATTTGCTAATAAGCGGGGTCCCCTCAGTATGCACATCAAAGCTTTAGAGACATCTAAAATTACTTTTAATATGGAAGGATACATTAGATAAAGTTTGGTCGGATAAGATGATTATTTTTCCGAACTGTGGTATAGCTGCCTAAAATTCATACATAATCACTTATTCAGTGACCATACATAAGACCATCTTGGGTCCACCAATCATAACTAAACCACAACATACAACAAACCTAAAGCCCTAGCTCTAATTCCAGAAGCCTCATTAGTCATAACCTAAACTACAACATACAACTAAAGATCCATCACTCCACATGTCATCCTATTCTTTTGACTCGCTCACATCAGAAGATGCCTCCTTAGTTTCTCCAACACTTGCAGTTTGTTCCTTCGGCTGCGATTCAGGTATTGGGCTAGGATCCGCTTCAGCAGAGGTAGCCACTTTGGGAGTATCAGCTGCGGTGGAAGCAGCTGATTGATCAGTGGTTGCTGGATTCTGCGGTGGCCGGCTCTGTGGTTCTTGCTGCACCTGTTGTGGGATTGGCTGAACTTGGACCACTGTTGTCACTCCCTGTGCTTGTTGTATCACCCCTTGTGGCATCATCTGTTTCAGGTAAAATCCATGAGATATGACCAGCCACAACCAACCATTTCATTATTTTTGAAAATTCTACCTACAATCTCACCTGTTAATAAAATATCAAGAGTATTTCACTTAGTATATGTCAACCAGGCTTAGATATTGTATCAAAGGAGCAGCATTCAGAAACAGAAAGTAATGGTTTCCAAAATTTGAGAACCTTGAGATAAAGATAAAAACCTGTGCTCGAATAGCTTTTGTTTGGGGTTGCTCATCAGCAAGGGCAGCCAAGAAAAGAAGATTCCGCTGAAGCTGAGCTTGATACCTGAAAATTAAAGTTAACATTGTAGAACAGAATAGTTGCAGTCGTTATATATTGCTGTTTCTAAGTTATCACTATATCTTATCAAAGATTTACTGAAACCAGCAATTCCAATTTTGGTGGTATAGACAAGTACTAATATGCTACCAACTAGTACACATTTTCCACCAACCAATAAATGCTGATATTAGCTTGAATTGTATACTACCAAAACCAAAGAATGAAATTATGGGACAAAGGATAGGTGCAGAAACAAATTGGATACAAGAGCGAATGATATAATCCACATACATATCCATTTTCACTGAACGTGTATGGATATGAATACAGATATTAATTGGACATCCACACATAGAAAATCAAATTTATATTGATAAATCCACCTCCGGAATGGCCTAATTACATATTGATATAACTACCATTAAAGAAAAGAATTTGACAAATACAACATTTTAAGAAATGATGACAAATAAGTTTTGTATTACAAAAATTCAGAGAAATAGTTTTACTGAACATTTTTCTTTTATGGAAGGACCATGTGAAGTACATTAAGTTATCAGTTTCTTATTGCATCTCGAAACATATATATTAACACCACGTGTCTTTGCCAAGCTAACATTGAAGTAATGGAGTTGCTAACTAGCAGTGTGGCAGTATAGAAATAGAACTTTTTATTGCTTCAACATTCCAATAATACTAAAAGTCTATTCTGCAGGCACAAATATCATTATTCTTACTATTCGACTTGGAAATAATTTGCACACTAGTTTTAATGTTGCAAGAAGGCAGTACATAACCAACTGCTGGGTGTTAGACTTCTACTTGCAATATCTCAATAGATTATCTAATATAAGCAATAACAGAGACCTTGCTGTAGCAACTGATATAATATGGAGGCATGTATATGCCTCCTTTTTGAAAATAAAAACTAAAGACAAGTGTTAATAGACATAAGCAATAACATGTTAAGACCTCGATTGCTTGTTGCTTGAGCATGTTAAGGAGTGCGCACGCCTTAGATTATCTAATATAAGCAATAACAGAGACCTCGATTGCTTGTTGCTTGAGCATGTTAAGGCGTGCGCATAAATAAAATTTCCCATCTCGCAATACTTGATTGCACTAAGCATCAGAGCTTAAAGAGAAAAAAAAGGAAGATGAAAATGAAAAAAACAACTGCTCACTTTTCCACTCTTAACTGTACTAAGCATGGCAGATAACAAGGGTAACAATGTAAGAATCTTTCAACAAAAAAGAAAAGAATGGATTAGGGTAATCAATGCAATCAACACTTTTAAATGTACTAAGCATGGCAGATAACAAGGGTAATGGTATAAGAAATTAAGAATCTTCCAAAAAAAGAAAAGAATAAATTAGGGTAATCAACATAACCAACCGATCCATAACTACATCAGTATTTAAGGACTAAATAAGAATCTGTATCTGATAATTTTAACCATACCCAGTAATTTCCCTATCTGTATCAGTGCACTAATTCACATAAATGATAAATTATATCCGTACTTACAGCCTGAGATGATAATATATAAATAAAGATGATAATGATAATCATTATCATTATCATTATCATCTTTATTTATATATTATTATTATTATTTTATTTATTTATTTTCTTTTTCTTCCATCATATTCATTATTATCACTGATATTTGAGATCTTTGATCTTATGTTTTCCGATTGGGTTTCATTTCTAGCCTACCCCAATTTATTTGGGATTAAAGGCTTTGTTATTGTTGTTGTTGTTGTTGTTACAGCCTGAGACATGGTCTAACTAACCAAAATAAGTAACACTTCATCAAATGCTGTTTCTTCAAAGTGCAATAGCACACAGCGTGCAAAACAATTTTTTCTGCAAAGATAATTAAAGGATAAGGATGCCTTGTTTCTAAAAGAATAGTTAAAAAGGGAACTTACTGGGCACTTTCTGTTAACTTCCCCATATTCTGGTTGTCCATAATTGCCAAAATCAGCTGCTTATTCTCATCCAAGTACTAAAGCATAAAAGAACAGACAGCATATTTATCAAACCAGTTATATAAGGCAAGAATATGAAACAAGTATCAAAAGCGTGAGATTTATCTCAAAAACAGAAGCATATCAAAATAATACTAAAATTTCTATCCAAACTGGACATGAAATTTATCACCTCAAACGATACTTGATTAAATTTGTTTTGAAAAATAGAGTGATTTCAGTGTAGGCCAAGCATAAGACAACTAAGGTAAGTTTCTTCTAAGTCTCTGAAGGCTAATTTACAATTTACCGTCTCCAGTAGCATCGAGGTGAAATTGTGAATCTTTTTATTCCTTTACAATGTTCTATGAAAAATTCACCGATTCACCAACATGAAAATATACCGTGAAAATTTACGGACCAAATCAAAACAAGCACCATCAGCATTGTGTCGTTCCAGTAACAATTCGAAATCTAGGTTTGAAAATATACAAATTCCAAAATCGAGAGAGGCACAGACCTTTTGAATCTGGTCGGTGGTGACGATCCGGGACTCCGGGATCGGCGGAGGCGGAGGAAGCGACGCCACAGGCGCCGGAATTGTCTGCTGCGCCATCTCTCCCTCTCTCTCTTTCGCCTCTGCCCCGTTCCCTAAAACGGAGAACAGGCGTGGTCGGTGATTACTTTCTTACTTTGTTCCTTTGTTTGAGGAAATCGACGAAGTGCGTTCCATCTTACCTTCGGATCCAGTGCATTTTAAGATGTTTAGCAGAAATAGGACCGTTAAAGGTTGAAAGCGGGTCCAATTAATAGTACAGGGTACATTAAAGAACCCGTTAATCGGACGTATTGAGTACTGATTGGATCACGTTTTCGTCCGACGAGTATTGAACCCCTTTTTAATACTTACTTCGAATAAGAAAAGCGTCGTGACTTGCAAATAATACACGTTGAAGGGAAAAATGGGCCGATCCTTGGGATCCTGTATCTATGCTGATAAGTAGTAACAGAGGATTCGAAGCTTGGAGCCCATTTGCATCCCTTTATGGGCCATTGCATTTGTAAATGTCTGATTAGAAATCGATGTAGATATGTTTAAGTTTTGCTCCTGAATTTGAAGGGAAAGTGATGGTAAAAGAAGAAAATGAGGATGAGGTGAAATCTTATATATCTCAAATTATAAGGTTATAATTGGTAGGAAAATAAAATGAGTGATTTCTCTCATTTTCCTTCATTCATGTTCATAAATCTTGTAAAATTATAACTCAGGAGAAATGTATTTCTTCCCTCTCCTTCCCCTCCTCCCACTGACCTTCATTGAAGCACACCTCCTTTTTTTTTTTCCCATTTCGAGCGTGCGATTCACGTCCGCCATAAAGATAGAATGACGCCCTCTCATAAAGATAGAATGACGCCCTCTCATACAGAATTTATCGTTTATACATACATCCCCAAAGATTGACACGGAGCAAATATCTCAAGTCCGCGGTAGCACGGTCACAAATCTGATGGTGATTAGATCGAAAGAACTAGTATGGTAAAATATTTTCTACGACGCATTTGTAGTACGACACACTGCAAAAATTGATGAAAAAGAAAAAAATTGAGATAACATTTCAGTTCCTTTAAATATGCTTAATGGGCCTAAAATTTTATCTTGAACCTTTTATTCTATGAAAAAAATCATCATTCGTCAATTCGTAAGAAATATTATGCTTTTTTCTAAAAATAATAAAATTGGGAGGAACAAATTGTATATTTTGGCTACTATCCCGAGGTACCTTATCCGTTGACACCCTATTTTTACGTAGTGCCGATTTAAATGTAATGCACTTAATTTGAAATTAAAATGATTAATCCACGTAGCTCCAATTTTTGAAAACTGCCTCTTGAGCTGAAGTGTTTGCTTAAATTTTATAACATTCTAAGAAATCAGCATTTCATGCATCGATCATCGTGTCGTATGACTTCAGTATAATTGCATGGTGTCAAATTTATTGTTCGAATTATTCAAATTATCCGGATGTTATTCTATTCATGGTTGCTCAAAATATATATGTGAAAATTTAACGTCGTAGATTACAACTAGGTCATGATGCCATGATATTTATGTCACATCTCACTTATTTGAATTTCAGTCAATCTTTTGAATATGTATTCAACAAGCAAATTAAGCAATGGATTGATCCACTATAATAGTTAATTACGTTCGTTAGTAGTTGGAGTATTAGAATTAGTCCAAGTTCAAAACTTGAGAACTATTGATTCCACTGTTTATATCCTTTTTGAAGTGCCATTTGCTTGAACAATGAAGTATCTATAACTACAATTAATATTATTTATATATGCGTTACGTGTGTATTTTAAATAATTTGAGAACTGAGATTGAACGATGGTATTGATAACTATCAAAACATATTTTGACTTGATGAAAATCGATCGTGCATTTAATGTACGTTTCGGCACAATAACATGCAAATATCGGCACAAAAGACACTTAAACATTTCGAAATGCGAGAAAATTTCATGAAAGATATTTGTGGAATGTATTTATGAAAAGGGATGGATCCTTCACAATGGACAAATTCAATAATGAATAAATAAATTCTCAAAAAAATTATAAGTATGTTATTCTATTTATAGATTTATAGTGTTTCGAATTTCATATAACTTTATTAGCATGCCTTAGTCCATCAAAGACCGCTAAATCGAAATCTTTGCAAATTGCATAAATTATAATAGTTTTTGATGGATTATCAAATGACAATGAAATGACATAAATTTTGTAACATTATTAATCTACAAATATTTATATGAAAATTCATTGTCAAGATTATCAAAAGGATCCTTTCCCTTATGAAAAATAGTCATCATGTCTGCACAGGTCTTCAGTTTAATTATTAAATTAGATACAAAATGTTCTTAAAAAAAATATCAACTCAATGCTTACCGAAATTGACAGAATTTTTTGAAATCCAAGTTTATAAAACTGGGAAATGCATTCTGAATGTTACAAACTAAATCATATGGCAAATGCGTTCTTAAACAAAATCACCTTTTTTAGGAAATTAAATTATCAGTGATAGAATAGTTTGAAAATTAAATCAGAATGCTTTCCTGCAAATAAGTGAACAATTTTGATTGAGATACAACATTTTAAGTACATTACAAAGAACTTAGATATAATAATTATTTTCTAAAAAAAATTTCAACAAATTCTCAGAACTAGCTATTGCTGAGACTAATTATACCAATAAAAAGTACAAAATTTGCTTCTCCACATCAAATTTTGAGCTTGTTTCGCATTGCAAAAGCAGCATTTTCAATTTTTCATACTTCATTAAGACATTAACACATGTACTTGCAAGGAAAGCGATTTCATTAATTCTTGTACACGGAACGAATTAAGAATTTTTGTTTAATCATCGCCTATATTTAGAATGACGGCATCTCCATCAATCGATCTATAATTATCAATTTTTTGACTAAAGATTTTGAGGGGAAGTATGGAAAGAAACTTATCGGAATCTTCCATCGTCTTTTATTATTTTTTTTAAGAGTTTGTAGTTGCCAAGGCTCTAACAAAGAGAGAAGCTGATGCGACCGCTCTTAAACCTTATTAATTTTGATCTTTACTTACACGATAACTTTGATGAATCATTTATTTTTTAATAAAAAGATGAGAATTAAGTTCTATAATTTTATATCTACATAAAGTAACAGCAGCTATGTTTGATAATTTTTTTTTTTTTTTTGTATTTTTTTAGAATAGTTTCCTTCTTTTTTATAATCCTTCCCTTGAATAGCTACATATGCATGGATGTTGTTTGATGTTAATCATTTTGAAAAAGTAACACTAGCTGTGTTTAGAAATATCATATATTTCAGCGTTATTTCTAAAATTTCGGCTTGTTTGTGTTAGATTTTTAATGGATTTTACAAGTCTGGGTATTGATAGGTAGAGGACTGGGTATCTGGAGCTTGTTTCATTTTGCTAGCTCCTTTACTTTTGATTTGTTTTCATAGGAAGTATAGGCAGTGACAAATCCAGATAAACTTCAAATGAGGGACAAAAGTTATAATATTTGATACTTGTTAAATTGAATTTATTTGATACAATAATTATAAAGAAATAATTTAGTATATAAATTTCAGAAAATTAATCAATAAATAATATTTATTCTTTATAATAACAAATATAATAGATCATAGAGTGTTATGACAAACAAAAGTAAAAGATAAAATATGATACTGGAGGGGGTGACAGCTTGAAAGCACATTTTTTTTAATACTTAAAGATATTATTATCATCATCAAACATTTAACCATATATATTTTTAAGTTAACCTTTCTTTTTAAATAAAATATGTATATATCAAGATCATTCCTACGCACATGATTTAAATCCTATAATATTTTACAACTAAATTATTCTTTTAGTTTTTTTAGGGGGATTCATCATCTAGAGTACTCTATAAAGTAAAGTGTTCGAATTTGAGTGAGCCTCATGAATTTAAGGGTGAAAATTGAATTCGAACAGTCTGTAATACAAATATAACGGCCATAATAAATTCGAGCAATTACTCTACTATAGAATATATACTCACCCGGAAAAACAAAGAGGACTTGTTTCTTCTCAAACTCTCCCGTTTCTGAACATAGGTTGTTAATTTGTTATGCTTCCAACTACATGTACTTTTTGTCTTTTAAAGGAATGAAAGTCAGTCCACATGTTGAGACACTTTTATCAAAAATATATTTTTAACTATTTTGGTATTATATCTTTGAATATATATTTTATATTACTGTTGGTATATAGCGATTAGGATGAATGACGGTAATTTGGTCAGCTTAGGTAAGAGTATGTTTCTTCTGAATTTCTGATGTAGTTCAACTCTGCACCGGTTTTCATTTTTATATTACTGTTGCTATACATATATACCAGTTGACATTTTTCCCTCTTGAGTAGAGACGGAGACCAGATGATTTTATTTAATTTTTTTCATATATTCTTAAGAGATCCTTATTCTTATTTCGTATCAATGACTTCTCATATGAAACTACGGAAGATATCTCTATTTTTATCTCTCTTTATTCATATTTATTTTATTAAGCAACGGTCATATTTTTTATTTTTTTAGAGATTCACTCATCGGATAATGTTATTCATCAAATAATGTTACTATGACCATTTGTGTTGAAGTTAGATTTTTCTCTTAATTTTGTTTGTTATACGAAATGTTACATAATTTAGGAATACAATTGCTCTATTTTGTTTTTTTTAAAATTGCCATCAATTATGAATTTTAATTTTCCTTAAACGCTAAATGTTATATTTTCTCTCAATTTATATTTATTTTGCATTAATTATGTATTCATGATTTATATTAATTACTAACTTATCTTTATTTTTATTTTCTTATTTTTCACATAAAGATATGAATTTTTATATTTCTAAAAGATATCACCGTAGCAACGCACGAGCAAGATACTAGTTATCTTTAATCACTAAATTAGAACTTAATATTTTCTTATTTGTAAATTTATTTGTCTAACAACGGGTATAAATATCAAGGCATACTGACAGCTACATGACTGCTCATTAAAACGAGTCAATATCACGCGGGAGCATTCCAACATACATAATCAATCGTATCGATCGATTGTAGGTTTTGGGTAGCAATTATCGCGTTATTACGTCGGTATTGTAAAAAAAATATATATTGTACTATAATATGTTATAGTAGAAGTTATTATATATTACATTTTCTTTAATTTTAAAATTATAATTTATTTTTTATTAATTTGCATATAGAATTTCATAGAGTAACTGCCAATCACAAATCATGTAATTTTTCATTAAAATGATTACATTAATACTATAACTATATAAATCCGATCTCACAAATTGTACAAAAAATAATAAAAAAATAATAATGCTTTTATTTTTCTATTGCGCGCCATGCGTTATTGCTGCCCTATAGCGGTCATACTTTGACATAACGCAATGTTGATCCATAGTATAGCTTTTGAGGTTGAAAAACGGTCGCTATAGTGAAGCAATAGCACGCTATTTAGAATCTCGATTTAATACATCAAAATTTGTGCTATGCAGATTATAAAATTTCTCTTAATTGGGTTCAGCTCATACACCGTAATCTTGTTGAGAACATCTTAGAAGATAAAAGACGGATATTCCATAAAAGTAGGCCCCAAATAATATTTAGTCTGAATTAATGAAGGGATGAATCTGCTCCGCAATCAATGAATATCATGATGAATCCACATGCCTCTGTTTCTGGGTCCCTCTCCGAGTTAAAGCCGTAAAGCCGAAGCAGGAGAATATTATAAATTTATAATTATATCGTGTTATGGATAAACACTAAACCAGGGGAACTTGTGTTCGTGGAGCAAACACGCTTCATGTCACTCTCTGAAAACAGTAAATGTCTGAGATGTAGTCAGGGTAGGTGCACCGAGGGATAAAAAAAAGGAGACCATCTTTTGATTTTGTCATATCGGCAACTAGGGATTAAGTTTTTTTTAAGCCTTTTTTAAATTATGATTTAATCCGTCCGAGCACGTGGTCCTTAGTATGGATCAAGAACATCCATTTAGTTTTCTTTTGCCCGAATTTTGATTTCTGTAAAACTCCGTAAGACATCTCTACTCTGGATTAAGTTTGACCATCATCAGGTCTGAAATTAGCAATAAAGAGCACACACACCTTGCTATAAACAAAAGGAAGATAAGCAAGTACGTCAAAAGATTACATGTCCTTCACAGCTATGTAATTGGAAAAAAATTTTAAAAGAAATAATAGATATGTTTGTATGCAGTCATGCAATTTGCTAGATAAAATATTAAAAATTGGAATTATAAAACTAGTATTAAATCATTTGATTTGAGGTATCGAGATTATAAAAATTTAGTCATAAATCATTTAATCCGGATTTTTTAATAATAAGAAAATAAAAATATGAAGTAATGCATCTAACAATATCTGTTAAGTTTTGATGAAAATAACAAAGCCTCTATCGCGTTTCCGTCTCAACTTCATCTTTTCTTCGGCCCGTGTGCCTTCTCTTTTTCTTTATTTTTTTCCGTGCGGTCCACTCCCAACATCGGCACTTCACACAGAATAATACTTCTATAAATTTTTTAATTGATGCTTTTTTTCATCCCGCTGAGTATACACTATTTGATCATGTGATTCTTAATTGATGAAGTTTTTTTACCCCCTAAAGTATGCACTATTCGTGCAATTTTTTTTAACCAATGCAATATTTTTATCTACAAGAGAAAAAAATGTTCAAGGTTAATACTATGTTAGATGTTAGATTAGTGAAAATATTAAAAAAATAATATTTATAGAACTTATAAACTAATAGTTTTTAAAATTTTATGCAATATAAATGGTGTTTGATAATTTATATTGCACAAATTTTATATTGCATAAAATTTATGAATTTTCTTAAACATAAGTTGTTATTATTGCATTTATGCAACTTTACTATATAAACTTTATTTATTATAAAGTACATATGAAAAAATATAAATAAATTGTTTTTTATTGAATAACTATTCGAATTTCAAGTTTAAATAGTAAGATTAAAATTGAGAAAAATGCAATTTAAATAATCTTTTTATGATAAATAACCCTCTAATTGTTAAATTCAATTTGCACAATTTTAACTCCATAGTAATAGATGACCAAAATCCTCAAACATATACACATTTATTAGTAATATTTTTCTACTTAATATACATATTTTTTACAAAAAGATGCTAGTATATTCATTCTACAAAAAAATGAACAATAATAAAATAATAACATAACTTTATAAAATAATAATAATGATAATAATGATAATAATAATAATATTAATAATAGTAATTCTAATAACGATGATGATAAAATTTCATATAATTCTATAAATATATATTTTTTTTTTTTTTTTTAATAATTTCATAGAAGTATTATTCTGTACGAAGTGCAGATATTGGGAGTGAACTGTGCATAAAAAAAAATAAAGGAGAAGATGAGGCACGCCAACCGAAGAAAAGGTGAGGTCGGGACGGAAACACGGATGGAGGCTTTATTATTTTTGTCAAAATTCAACAGATATTGTTAGATGAATTACTTCATATTTTTATTTTGTTATTATTAAAAAAATCGGCATTTGATTTTTAATACAAATCCAACAAATCTGTCTATAAAATATAATCATTTCTGTAAAGTACTAAAATTTTATGGTAATTAAGCAAACAGCGTAACACTATATTTATTTATTTAATTTTGAAAAAAGGAAAAAAATAATACAATTTTATTGGATTCGTACTGAGAATTTCAATATTTTTTTTTTAACATTGCACGTGATAAGAAATCCTCTTGTCGTGTCATGTGCCTAACTTGTGCCATGGCCTCTCCGAGCGCCCGGGTCAAAGATAAATTGACTTTGTGAATTTAATTTTTGGGTTTTTCAAGCTGAGGTTTGAAGTGCGGCCCAGTGTGTCAGGATTTGGGCCCCACAAGTCACGGTCGGCATGGACTCCTTTTTATCCGGATTCCGGAGTGATTAAAGGATATTATTGTGGGATGAACTCAAAAGGTAAAACAGCACGCCTTTCATAATTGACGGTTCATCTTGTTTGATTTCGCTTCTTATTTCAGGAGATGAAGATTTCATATTTCTAAATAGTATTCCATTCCGGGGATGTTGGAATTAAGTAAGCTCTTATTTTAAAATAAAAAAATATTTTATCGACTATATAAAGATTTGCTGAGATCGGTGGTCGTGTGGTCACAGTGTAACGAGTCACTGACGAAATCATGTATTCATGTGCATCCTCGTTCTTTTGAGAGTAATATGTAAATAGTCTGATATTGTTTGTTGACGGTCAAACATTTACGTTTTATCGAGAGGAGGGATCACTTGACAATAGATACTTCAATAATTTTGGTATTTTAAATAAATTTTAATTTTTTAAGAAATCTTAAAAATAAGAAAAAATATTGATCCACATATTTTAAATTTATAGATTGATGGTGTTTTAAATTTCATGCAATTTAAGTGTTGCATTAAATTATAATCATTACCAAATTATATAAAATTCTGATAGTATTTCTTGGAATATCAAATAACCTCTAAATTACATGAAATTTCAAACACTATCAATATAAAAATTATTTGCTAACAATTTTCCTGAGCTTTGGGCTTTGAGATTCATTTCTAAATCCTTCAAAATGCATGCACAACTTTAAATGTCCATAAAGAACTTCATTTGAATTTTAAATCCAAGACTTAGATGGTTTAAACTGATGCTTTCATTACCTGAACCCACAAAATACATATTGTGCATTACATAATGAATAAATAAGATAAGGAGGGTTCAAATCTTTATTTTTGGTGTCTCCATCATGCCTTCACTTTTTAAATTTCTAATAACTCAAAATTAAAATTAAAAGATGAAAAAATCATTCAATTTAATCTATATCACTTTATTTATATATAGGTAAAAATTACAACATGTGCTAGAAAGAAATGCACTAATATAAATAATTTATGAACATTGATTTTTTAATTTATTGATTTATATAAAATGAAAGTTAAAAATGAATGCTTTTTTGTTCGCAAAAAAGGAATATAATATAAATCAAATCTAACTATTTTATTTTAATATTTAATTTTTATTTTTTGTATTATTGAAAATTAAAAAAATGATGTATAATAAGACATAAAAAATAAAGACATTTGAATCCTCCTATACTGCAGATGCAAACTAATCAATTTATTGTTCTGAGCGGTGAAATGGAATCCTTTGACGAGTATTGACGCAAAATGAAAGGTGCAGATCAAATTTAAAACGGAAATGAGCTCTTCTCATCCCCAAATGCTTTAGGCTTTTAAAGATATATAATTCCAAACAAATAAGAATCCTTATAATTAAACAGCAGAAAATATTTGCTGATGACTCGTGAGTGATCTAATTGCGTTTCTAAAATAATAAAAAATAAAGTGTCTTTATTGGTTGCTCGAAAGGAAGTTGGAAGTTGAACAATCCACCAAATCCTGTCATTGCGAGAGAATTCCAAACCCTCTATTCAGTTTTTTTTTTTTTTGTGATTATAGAGACAAATTTCATAATTTTGCCACGTTTGAGCACCTGATACGTGCACGTGTCATTCAATTGTTACTATTTAATTCATATGGGACCAAATATTAGTCACCCACCCATAACCGAAATTTCACAGTCCACGTGTACCCAAAAAGAATTATTATCATTATCTCACCAAAAATAATATATCACTTGCTGAAAAACAAAATATCAGTAGATTCGACACATCTGTACAGCTTATTAGGTAGCCATCCTCAGCTCTCCACGAGTTCGTACATCATGTTCTTCCGTGGTTTCCTACTCTCTAGTCTCTAGAGAGAGAGAGAGCAAGGGCTTCGCGCAGCTTTACACGTGGCGAGATCTGGCTCGTTGAGAGCGTTTGTGAATTGTGATCCTCCGTTGCGCCAATCAGGCTATCAGCAGACAGCAGCTCAGAGCCTCAGATGCATGTATCGAGTATGCAACATTTCAACAATGCTTTCAGTGAGTTCTTCTGTAGCCAAATGTGGAGCAAGACGTTTTAATTATGGTCTTCAGTAACAACGAATAATTCATATTTCACCGTTCACCAAATAAATTCGAAAATAAATCATTAATTTGCGAGTTTAATGTTTATTTAAAATGAACTATTTTAAATTATATCCAAATCACAATTTTTGACCTCACAGAATTATTAATTTATTACTATATTTGGCAGTTCAGACTAAAAATATATCACTGATCCATCTCAAATTTAAAAATATATAACTATTATTAATAAATAATAATTAGACTTAAGCAACAACATTGGCAACCTGATTAAAAAGACAAAAGGCGGCTGTGACAGGGAACCGGTTAGCCGCCCACCAAGACCCTAGCGGATTTCTTTCTTCTGAACTCTCCAGGAGTCGAGTGTGATCCATTCAAAGTTCAAACTGATAGATATATAGATAGAACAGAATCAAAGAAAGAAAGAGAGAAGTTCAACCCCAGACGCCTAAATCTGTCCCCTTCAACCCAATTTCGCTCTCCTTGTTGTACCTACGCACTCTCCTCCCCCGCCTGCCTGTCCCTGTTACCCTAGCACCATTCCCCCCACACCTGGTCCATGCATATGTGCATGTATGTCTGCTCAATAATTAACTGTCTGGTTCATGCACTGGATTTATTTCAGTAATTGCTATAACCCTCACGATCTCTCACTCTCAAGTCGCTCAACCCCCTTTGGCCTTTGCCCACTCCTCTTCTCTCTTCCCCAATTCCATTTCCCTGTTAAATACTTACCGGCCTCTCTCTCCTCCCTTCCAACCTAAATAAACTACCAAGTACCAGTAACCCCAAACCCCTGAAGAAAACACAAAATATACCCAATTTCACCTGTTGAAACATAAGCCAGGAAAAAAGTAAAAAACAAAAACAAAAATAAAACATCAGATACCAGTCATGTCCGACTCAATCCACACGGTGTCGTCGGTCACGAAGATCGCTGAATTTATGATTGGAGTACTGATAATCATCTTCATACTGTTTGTCTTGTTGATATTTATGTATCTCTATGCAAAGCGGTACCCAGGAGCAATACCGATTTTCAGCCGGGGCGCGGCCCGACTTTTCCCTTCTGCCCAACCAGAGAGCAGCGCGGATGCAACGGCGCCGCCATGTGGTCTTGACCCTAAGGCAATAAAGGCTCTCCCCTTCGTAGTTTTCAAACCTGAAGATTTTGAAAACAGAGGAATTGATTGCGCGGTGTGTTTGTCGGAGGTGAGCTCCGGGGAGAAGGTGAGAATTCTACCCAAGTGCAATCATGGATTTCATCTCGACTGCATCGACATGTGGTTGTTTTCCCACTGTACATGCCCGCTGTGCCGGTGCCCTGTGGCTGATGATTTGGTGCCATCCCAGCCATTGGATTATGCCAGCATGGTGAATAATACCGACACAGCTGAGTCGGTACCAAATTTCCCGACAAACGTTCTCTTTTGGGGGTCACAAGACCAAATTAGAAGTGGGGTTGCACCACGGTTGCCAAGACCAGGAGAAATTGCGATGGTGGAAATACCGAGTCAGCCGGCAGAGAATCCCCGGCTTACATCGACGGCATCACCATCGGTGGATGAAACAAAATTGCTGAACTCAACTAGGGTTCGTTCATTAAGCAGGCTTCTAGTGAGGGGTAGCAGGGGAATTATCATTGGAAATTCCTGTAATCCTAGAATTGGAGGTGATGATATTGAATTAGGGTTTGGAGCACCGGCAACTGCCGAGTCTAGTAGCCTAGTAGCCCAATAACCACCACGAGCTCGTGAGTAAATTTTTTATTTTTATTTTTCATAAAGTTTTAGTATTTTATAGTGTTTCGAGTTCTAAGATGTTTTTTTTTTCTTTTAGTGAAGCCATAATTTGTTGGATCCATTTTTGTTATTTTTTCCTTTTTTTTTCTTTCAAAAAACTACATAGAAACGTGTACGGAGCGAGGTTGCTGAATATTTGAGTTTACATGGTCTCTGAAGAACAATTGTAAATCTATTACATATTAATCAATACGTTAGATTTCTATTATGTACTGATGTGCATCATTCTTTTTTTATTTCCTTTTGAGATATTATTATGTACATCATTCATTCCCTTTTTATTTTACTGTCTTGTTCACATCTTTTTTCCTTTTGCCTTTTCTGCTCCTTTTGATTTCCTTTGTTTTAGATCATATATATCTACTTCTCAATGGATATTTAGAAATCTCGGAACTATCCGCATGGGTGGGGGGGGGGGGGGGGTTGGTTTTATCTGCAAGTATGACTTAATAGTTAATCCTAGGAAGGGAGAAAGTGAATTGAGATTCTCTTTCTTTCATTTATTTGACCGTTGACATATTCTCAACATTCTGTTCTCAATGGGAGAGAAAAAAGCTTGATATTCCACCAGTCACTATTCTTCAAATAAAATGGGTAAAAGAAATAACCACAAAAGTGAAATAAGCAAAAAAAAAAAAAAAAAAAATACTGGGTTCTATAAAGGGCCGTCCGAAAAATAACAACTATGATAAATTGTACAAACGAAAATAGGAAAAATAATATTATACACTGGCTTAGGGTGGAAAAAGTTTGCAACTAGTAATTAATTTGATGTTTAATTCAGTTTTAGCTTAAGTTTAGTTTGTTTGATTAGATTTTTCTATCAGTTCGATTCGAGTTTAATATTTTTTTAATGAACTATTTTGGATTCAATTTGTAACAATATGGTTATTTATATATATTTTGAATTATTTAGTCAATAATATATAATATATAATTATTTTATTATGAAATTACTTAGATATTATTAATTTATTATTAAATTGATAAAATTATTATTTTTCAAATTTTATTATAAAAATAAGAAAATATTAATTATTTATCTCTAATAATCTAAAATAACATAAAAATCAAAATAATTAAGGAAGTTCTATTTTAGCTCGAATTCTATTTATTATAATTTGTTTGCATAAGGGGCATGAAAAAAAAAATAACTATGATAATTCTAACATAAAAAGTAGGGCCTGACGTTTTGGAAAACAGAAACCATCTGATTAGGCCGGTTACTAATATTTTTAATATAAAATTTTGTTTGTGTATTTAAAAGAAATTGACATTGACATTAGGATACATTAATTTATAATGCAATCGGACAACAAGGCAAGAAAACCACAAAACTTGGGAACTGCTCCAGATAGTACAAGTAAATAGATCCCCTAGTGTATTAAAATCGGGACGGGTCGGGTCGGGATGAGTTAGGACGGGTCTATTTTGGGGGTTTGGCCGCGACCCGTCCTAGACCCGTCGGGTCGGACGGATCGGCGGGTCGGGACGGGTCGGATGGGTCGGGACGGGTCGGCGGATCAATTTTTTTTTTCTAAAATTTCAAAAATTCAAAAATTCTCAAAAATTCCGATTTACTGAATCGTTATAACGGTTCAGTAAATCGTTGCAACGATTTAAATCGTTATAACGATTCAGTAAATCGTTATAACGTTTCAGCTCAATGGATCCAACGGCTATGACGGGTTGGATGGGTCGGGTCGGGACGGGTCAGGCACGGGTAATGACGGGTTGGACGAGTCGGGTCTAGTACGGGTTTTTTCAAATTTTTTTGTCCGCGCTCGTGCTAGACCCGCCGGTTCTAACGGGTCACGGATCTGACAGGTTTGAGTACGGGTCGAATCGGGGCAGGTCGCGACCATGGATCGGGTCTGACCCGGACGGATTTTTTTAAAACTCTACCCCCCCAAAAAAAAATTAGGTGACCACTAGTGAAACATCTCCACCGTTCATCTCCATCAAGATAGTTTTGCACGGATTTAGCAATCGAGTGGTACTTGAGAAAATTTAAAAATCGTCTCGTGTCTCTCAATCTATCTCAATTAAGTGCATTTACCATTTTAACCGACAGAGAATTATACCCCAACTGCATACGCAATGTCGTGTTACTAATAATCGCATTCGTATCACTGTCTAAGTTCAGAGGGCGACATGTGTGAACATGAAAGATTAAACAGTTGATGTCTTCTTGATGACTGAATGTAGGTTTCATTGTTTGAAGAGGATAACCTTCCAAAACGGTCAGTATCATGTAGGGCCGGGCAAATAACTCGTAACTCGCAACTCGCTCGTAACTCGCTCGGATTACAGCTCGTCATAACTTGAATTAAATCTGATTCGAGTTAAACTGACTCGAGTTGACTAACTCGGATAGTTTTTTATACGAGTACGAGTCAAGAGCAACTCGCTCGGTGACTCGTCAACTCGCGATAATATTTATTCTTGTGAGTTGCGATCGATTGTGAACTCGCGATAACATTTAGCAATTTGCTAACCGGCTAACCCTAGCGATAAAACTCAAGAGTCCAAGACCCCCAACCCTAGCGATAACTCCCAAGCTGCCGCTACGCTGCCCCTCTATTTCCAATTTTCTATTTTTCTCTTCACAATCAGTCCAAAATCTCCTCACCTCATCCGCGTCCGCCGATTGCGAGTGCCGAGTGCGATTCCAGTTCCAAATAACAAGTGGTGTCACTGCCGATTGCGAGTCCGTCCACCGGCGCCGCGTCTCCAGTTCCAAATCTGCTGATCTCGCCAACTCCACCTCACAAGCCACCTGTAACCTGTTCTCCTCCGTCAGCATCGCCATTCGCCAACACTGCCGCTGCTAGATTTGTCACTGCCGCTGCTAGACTTTCAACTTTCGAGCCACTTCACAAGCCACTAAGATTTATTTTCTTTGTTCTTTCTAATGTTAGATCTGTCATCTATGAAATTTATTGTCTGATAGGAAAATACTCAAATTTTTGGTACTGAAACTGTTGATATGTTATTAGTGTTATTGATATGTATGTTAGTGTGTTATAAGTGTTACTGATATGTTTGGTTTTGATCCAGCTTCAATTTCTATTTTAGTAATACAAAGATAAATCTTATCCTTTACAGATTTATTTGATTTAGCACTTAATTAGGTTTACTCGAAATTATACATGTCAAAATTCTTGAGATACTGATTCAAGATAGAAATGCTGCTGAGCAAGTTTAACTGTTCAAGTTGGATTAATTAGGCAATTAATCCATGTGGTGCATCTGTCAATATGGTTGATTCCTATTAGCTTTTGTATTGGTTGTAACAAATCCTATGCCAAATTGCCAACTGAAATCATCTCCATTCTAAATTAGCATCTAACACTTGTTATTTCTTTGTAGCAATCTGCATTGGAGGAAGAGGACTTGGAAATTGCAATCCCAATGACAAATCTAGCTATTACTTGATGTAGAACTAGAAGTAAGAATTATTAACTCTGATTATACGTATTACTGAAATCTGATCTAATTTGTATTACTGAAAACTGATCTGTATTGCTGAAAACTGATATCTGAGCTAAATTCTGATCTATATTGCTGAAATCTGAGCTAAAATCTGATATGTATTGCTGAAAACTGATACCATTTGGTGGTATACTACTATTGTTGTATAGGTTATGCTGAAATTTGTATTGTTGAAAACTGGCACTATTTAGTGAGCCGCCTAGTTGCTGTCGTGGACACCTTTCACTTTTGATAATGCATTTGGAATGTCTTTGGTTATACATCATCTGATACCAGCTACTATTTGAACTTGCTCTCTTGGCTGGTTCATCTTATTGATCAATATCACTAGAAATTAGAACTATAAAGATTAAAGATCACCACATTCAGGTCATTGATTCATGATAATGGCATGAATTGAAATTATGCACAATTATTTCTTAGTTAAAGTGAACTTGCAGTTCTTGTTTCAGATGAGTGGCTTTGAACAAGTAAGTTGTCTTCCGTAAAGTATATCCATTGCTGGCCCTCATGACCAATCAACTCTATGTTTTTATTGGATATTTTGTTACATATGATTAGTATGCTGAAAATTGGTACCATTTGGTGGTATATTACTATTGTTGTTTTTATTAAATTCTAATTCAAATAATTTGTTGTTTGTGTTTCAAGGAATTTTAATTGTTTCAAGAAGCCTGTGCAGCTGTGCTAGTATGTTGGATTATTGGTTAAAATTAAATATGTTCTAATTATTGTGTAATTTAAATTGTTGTGATTAGTATTTTGAACTCTTGTTGCAAACTTATAATATTAGTCTGTTGTTGATTTAGCTGTTGCTGTAATTTGCAAACTTGTAATCAGAGAATAATATTAGTCTGTTGTAACTTGTAAGCAACTGTGCTGTAAGCAGTTGTGCACTTGTGCTGTAATTTAGTCTGTTATAAGCAGCTGTGCTGTAATTTGCAAACTTTTATTGTTCTCACTTCTCAGTAGAATCAGAGAGTAATATTTGATAGATTACACTATTATTGTTTGTGATCTAAGGTTAGTTCCAATTGCATTTGTGATTTTAGTTTTGTCTGTCAGCACTCAGCAGAACTAGCCAAGGGGAACAACAAGAAAATAATGTTTGCGAGTCAATTTCACGAGTTAATGAGCTGACTCGAGTTTCCAACGAGTTGAGTTCGAGTCCAGTTTTTAGCTCGGATGAGGATCTATAATTCGAGTCAGCTCAACTCGTATACGTTACGATCTGAGTTCGAGTCACTATCAACTCGCTCGAGTTGGCTCGAATAACAGCCCTAGTATCATGGTATATATTGCAATTTGACCCAACTTTGGGGTCAGCATCGAAATTTGGAGATTCCATAATTTTTTTTTATATGAGGAGAAAATTTTGATTTTGCTTCTGACATTAAGGATTAGCACAACATCATCGTCAGTCGTCATATTTCACTTCATATATATTTTTTAATTTTCTGTTTTTTTTTATGTTCTAGTACATAAACCGTTGATTTCGGTAATCGTCATTTTCACTTAATTTTTTTTTTAATTTTGTATGTTCTAGTACATAAATCGTTGATTTCGGTAACGCCCTAGACATGCGCAATTAATAAACAAAAGACACTGTTAACTTGGAAATTAAGTATATATATATATTTATGGTGGCGTTTGAATATATATATTTATGGTGGCGTTTTGAAAAATAAAACTAGTACAATTGGCAAACGTATATTCTTTCCTTGTACACGAAGTTATTTGCGTTTCAAAATTTAACATTAATTGAGATTTATTAAAAAAAGTCCAAAATTTTATTATTTTTTGTTGCAGAGAAAACTAGTATTCTGGATGGATATGAAATTTGTATGTATTATATGGATGATATCTCACACATCATTATCTACCATTACGTTCAACTGAAAATTACTAAAGCAAATTGTTTGATCTTAGAATACAAGATGACCCACTGCCTTTATTCAGTATAATCTTGATATTGATCTAATTCGTCCGATTCAGATAGGATAATTTAAGAAAAAAACATATTATGTTACATTGCGAGAATAATAGCAAAAGTTGAGTTATATATCACTAATTAATATTGGATGAGGATCATTATGGTGAATTGGTTTATACTGGATACTAAATCCCTAAACTCCAACAAAATAATTTATTTTGGAACTTCAAATCAAATTAAAACACTAGCACCGTGATATATTTTCGTCCTCGACTTGAAGAGTGACAGGTGCGGTTTGTCATGTATCTTGTGCGAATTAAAAAAATGGAGAATAATTTGACGATAGTTATTTAATAGTATCCGCAGAAAAAATATAAAAAATAAATAGTTATATTATTGGATATATTCTAAAATTTTAATTTCATATAATTTAAATATTTTTAATGATTCTGTAAGCACTATGAAATTCATATAACTAAAATTTCAAATCACCTGATTTAAAGTGGAACAAACTGATAAATTCATCATATTTATAGATATGTTATATATATGAATATTATAATCCATGTATATGATCTTTCAAATGTGAGTTTTTACCCTCGTTTCGTTTAGTTTCGTTTCGATTTGTTTGCTTTCTATTCTTTCTCTCTTCTTTTCATTTATTATTATTTTTTGTACGTGTGTTGGAGGTTGGGAAAGGGCCTCAAGGGAAAACGCATCAAGTTTACAATAAAATAATTATAAAATTGGAAATATTTAAATGAAAGATAACGTATTATTATAAATAATGAGTTGATAAAATGGGAGAAGCACGGAAGTCTTCCAAGAATTCAAGTGACCCTGTAATCTCGACTAGTGATTTTTTATCTAATAATTTATTTAATTTAATTATTAATAATAAGAACTAAAAAATTATAATTTTAATACTAAGAACGACAACGTGTTAGTGAATGTAATGGCCTACAAAGACGCTACTAAGAGTGATATTTTCTATTTAAAGAATCACCTCAGTGTTCAAACTCAAGAGTATCGGTAGTAAAAAAAGTGATGTTATTCTCAGTGATATTTTTGTATAAACGCGTGATTTTCATTAATACTCTTGAAAAGCGTAACTATCACTGACACGTTACCATTCTTAATATTAAAATTATATTTTTTAATTATTATTATTAATTCAATTAATTATATTATTAGATAAGAAAAAATAAGTGCATTCTGACTGAAGGTACGTGACTTAGCATATGATATTTCTAAACGCCATCTCAGACCATAAATATCATGATTAAGCTTATCTTGGTTTTGGTCACCTAAAATTATATAACAATAAAAGTAGTGCATATGATAGGTTGGAAGATCGTTTTCTTCGTTGGTAAATCCATTAGGAAAGTTACATTATAGAGATTCTTTAGCTCATCTTCCCATGACCCCTAAAGAAAGGAAATGGGTACATCTGATCAGAACACGCCGTTTTCTATGGTGTCAGCATCACCATATATTGCCAAAACCATTGCTTATTCGGTGAAAGTGGTCTCTTATTCTTTGATTTTGATTTGGGTTTTCTCTTGGTTGTTGTTGGTTGTTCGGGAAGGGAGAGATGATAGCTTGTTTGTGTGGTTGTATTGGTCGAAATATTTATAAAATTGGACGAAATATGTAATCAATTTTTATGTAAGATAATAATGTTGTAATATCTTTTACAAAAAAAAAAGAATAGTAATCAAATCAATCAAAGATGAAAATGATCTAGAGAAGAGCATTTCTATGAAGGTAGTGAGCAGTGACGATAACTCCACAATATTTAGGAGTAGAGTTGATAATATAATTGAATTTACAAATAAGAAAGATGGAAATGATCTGGGGGCACACTTGAGATGTGGATCAATTGGAGTTTCTTTTATTTTTCTTGGGTCAGTGGAAAGAGTGGGAGAGAAAAATTGCGAATGAGTTCAGAGGCTTAAGAATTGGGATTTGGGAGCAGATAGGTTTGTTGATACGTTAGATACGGAGTTATTATTTATGTTATGTAAGTTATTATATATAATCACCATACGGTCATTAATGATCAAGTAGAATATAAGAGCAACTGGGGCAAAGGCCCCTCTTTGTTTTCATATTTTTCAGTTTAATCCCTCAAGTTATAAAATATATTAAATGGATATTCAAATGAAAAATTTGAGTTTTCCAATTGATATTTTCAACAAGTAATAGTCAAGAAGTGGGAAATATGTCGAATATAGTGAACTAAGTTTAATAAAATTCGTACATAAATTATTGTATTTTTTAATTAATGCGAGATATAATCATAAAATATAGAAAAACAATACCCAATACTCCATATACTTTTTTTTTAAGTAAAAAAAAAAGATCTAATTGTTTTAATTCGGATCGTACATTTAAAACAAAATATCAAATGTATCTAAAAAAAGGCTTCCAAACTAGATTGATTTGATTTTTTTTTCCTATGAGAAAAATTATGAGAATTTAAATGATTCAACTTTATATTTATAGATTATTTTCGTTAGATTTTGAACTTATGATCTCCGAGAGAACATTGTTTCTCACTAAACTAAAAGTCAGTTCTCCTGATTCTTCAATTTTAGTTGAAAGATTTGGATGAAAATAATAATGTTTTAATTTTCAGTTAGAAAAAGGGAAGAACAAAAATCTATACAAAACAGCGTAACTCTTGTGATGTACTATTTTATTGTTTAATTGATTTTATTTTGATATTTGCCGTTTTAATTGGCGCACAATTATGACTTCAAAAATAAAAGAAGCTATTTTGTCATTATATTTTTATTTTTACAAAAAAATATATGTAATATATTATATTTATAACAAATGAATATCGTTTTATAATATAGTATATATTAAGAGCCACACAAATTTTAGATGACGTGTGGGCCATAGTGTACCGATTGTAAGAGCATCCGCATCCCATTATCAAATTGACTGTCAAATCTCATTTGATAATTGTCATTTAAATTTCAGGGATGCAGAGACTAGGCAAAATTAGACAATTGTCTAAATTTGGCAGTCCATTTGACAAGCCACGTCAGCGTAGGAGCAGAAAATTAATTACGAAAGTGTCATTTTGACAATTTCATTCTATTCAGGGATGTCACTCTTAAAATGAATTGTCAATTTGATGATGTGGCATAAAAAAATAATTTTGACAATCGGCACCGATGCGGATGCTCTAATAAATACTTCGCCATAAGTAGTTAAAAGCATTTTTAACAGAAACGTACCATGTTGTTTTTTTTAAGTCAAAGATGAAAGTTCAAGACATTCAACTTATTCCTATACAGATTTAAATCTGCGATTTTTTATACGGATGATATTAGTTTTGTCACTAAATTGAAAAATAATTTTACATTATTGATTTAACTGATTGATCCAAATTCAAATAAAAATAAAAATTAATCTTTCCATTAGAAAATCAGAAAATAAAAAGAAAAATACTAATTTGCAATGCACATCGACGTGCGGATTCACGTCGTCGTTTTTTGTGTGATAATTTCGAATTTTCGAATCAGACAAGTAGACAATTGAGTAGCTAATCTGATTATGAAAATCAGTGAGGAGCGGAGGACTGATCTGAGGAAATAAATGGAAACACCATGGTTGGCTATACGGGATTCGACGCAGCCAAATAGGAAAGGAGTAAAGGACTAAGAGCATCCCATTCCATTGTCAAATTGATTGTCAAATCTCATTTGATAATTATCATTTGAATTTCAGGGATGCAAAGACTAGACAAAATTAGACAATTGTCTAAATTTGACAATTCATTTGACAAACCACGTCAGTGAAGAAGCAAAAAATTAATTACGAAAGTGTCATTTTGACAATTTCATTCTATTCAGAGATGTCACTCTTAAAATAAATTGTCAATAGATGACATAACATAAAAATTTAATTTTGACAGTCGATATCAATGCGGATGCTCTAATGAGAGTTGTGAGACAGCCATCAGAATTCAATTTTTACTTCTACTTCTCTGCAGCAAAGACAGTGGCGGGTCTAATCAGAAAAAAAAAAGATGCGTATATTATAGAGTATATTAAATAGAAACAAGGATGGCTATACATACCTCGCCGCGAAAGACCAATAAAGTATGAGACACGGTTTAAACGATTTACATTATTTGATATATACTATTTTCTATTTTGATTCTTAACCTGTTAAATACTGTATAACTAGTTAATATATTTATAGCGTATTCTATTCATTGAAACGATTTACATTATTTGATATATATTTTATTGTTTAATTGATTTTATTTTGATATTTGCCGTTTTAATTGGCGCACAATTATGACTTCAAAAATAAAAGAAGCTATTTTGTCAATATATTTTTATTTTTACCAAAAAATATATGTAATATATTATATTTATAACAAATGAATATCGTTTTATAATATAGTATATATTAAGAGCCACACATATTTTAGATGACGTGTGGGCCATAGTGTACCGATTGTAATAAATACTTCGCCATAAGTAGTTAAAAGCATTTTTACCAGAAATTGAAAAAAAAAATGATGTAAAGGGCCTTTGTCGCCTCTCACCAGAGATTCAGAGCAAACGAAATCGCTTATTATAATGGCAAATTTTTCTAGATAGGTAGCAACTCGATGCGACAAAATAATAATACCATGATCTATCTTGAAGTATCTAACTTTTCCATTATTGTTACACCACCATTAAAAGTAAACATAAGCAAAGAAAAAAAAATATTAGCTCACATTCTCCAGCGAAGAAAAAGTAACTAAATTATAATTTTCAGAAGATTAATACTAATTAATCATTCTCTACCGTCTCCTTCTACGCAAATTATAAGAATATGTTGATGCATTGATTATTTTTGTTCGAAGAATGTATTGCTTGCCAGTAAATTTTGTCGATCTTAGTTGATTACGAACTTTGGCAACACTGTACTTACTGTTAACTCCTTTAGTTATAACCAAATCTTTTTTTGCCTCTAACAACAAGTGGTAAAGAGTACCTCATTGCTACTAGCTATCTCATTTTCTTTTTCCTTCAAATATTATAAAACGTGGGATGCCAAGATACAAATATAAATGTTTGTTTGCAGTACTACAATAATCAAGGAAAACATTCAATCAATATGCTTTACGAAAAGATGTACAAAATTTCACGGTGACTGTACGCTTCCGCCTTTAATGGGTAACAAAATTAGTATAACAATATTATTTTTTACATAAAAGTAAAATTGAAGTATGTGTTAGTATCTAGTACCAACAAATTCTGTAGTCTCAAAAGCAAATGCAAACTCAGAAGGTCTTGTAACTCTTTGTTCAGGTTTAGTTGATAAGCGCTTTCATTCATTTTCAATAAATTGCTTATCAGAATACACTGTCACTACTTCTGGATACAAAATTAAGCGAACATTACCTTTAATTGAGGGATGCATCAACAAAAGAAAATAAATACTATTATTGACGAGATGAATACAACATCTGAGTCCATTTTCATGGTAATTTCTTATACCCATTTTATCCCTCAATTAGATACAAAATTAAGCGAACATCACCTTTAATTGAGGGCTGCATCAATTTAGAAATCTTGTGCAATTTGGTAAAAATTAAATACTATTATTGATAATTTACTTTTCTTGCCATAATATGAACAATTCAATTGTGCAAAAACAATAACAATTTAATAGTTCTACAGAATATTATAATTACATATTGCAAATATGAAAGATTCGATTTTCTTACCATTATTTGGTGTCCAATATTTTTGCAATTCATGATTGATATCTTGGGTATACAGCATAAATGATAATGATACTGCCTTAATCTTCAGTACATTATTATCATAAGTGTCGGGACCACAAAGATCATAAATATTTCATATTGTGTTGACAATAAAATTTTACCAATGAGGATATTCTCTCTGCAATATGAGAATCATAAAGTGAGCACGAAAGTATTATTCCATATCAAAAAACTAAGAATACATGCAACTATATATGAAACTCAAGGATTTAAAAAAATGTATTTACTTGTAATAACAAACAGAGCTATATTCATTGCTCAATGCACACCAATTAAAATTTGTTTCTGCTAGTCGTGCAAACTCGTCAGAGCGAACATTATCTATTAATTCAGCTTTTACTCGTATGCAGCCAATAAAAACTTCTTGATGCATCATTGTTTCTCCAAGAACAACATGGATGTGGTCAGATGATAACAACAGAGAAATTTCACATAGTTTTCTAGTAACAAATAGCAAACAATATGTATTCATTAATTATATCATAGTTTATTTGAGTTGCTTTTGAACAAACTGAAGAAAATTTTAAAATCAACAACCAAAAGTCCATAATCAAATTAGGCCGTTGAGGATAATTTTTTTTTATATTCTTAGTAGATCATTTTTTTTTGTTTTACTTGAAAAACACATTAAATATTTCCTGAATTTTCAACAATAAACAAGCAGTTATTGATCCATTACCTAACAACAATCTAAATTTTAATAATTAAATAAATTATTTGAAACTTAGGATAATTTAGGTTAGGAGCAAATTCAATACCATTTTATGTATGAGAAGAAAAGTTTCAATTTGTAGATTTTCTCTGATATTTTTATAATATTTAGAATGTGCCCACAACTATGTTAAAATAACTATCAAAGCCTTCTTTACTCAAAACAATTATAAAGGCATGCTTTGTTAAAATTTCCGTTAGAAAAGAAAAAAAAGACTTAGTTGATATTATTATATAATATATATATATATATATATATATATATACAACTAATTATATTTATAAATAGTCAGGTAACTCACAAATGTTTAAAGCAAAATTAAACAAAAAAGGATGTGACATATCATGCAAAGTTCTCCATCTTTTTCTCTTTCTTAATGTGAAAACCATTATAGATATCAATTTGAAGAATTATAAACTAACACTTAATATCAAATTATGAAAGAAAATTACTAGATTACGTAATAAAAAAATCTTTACTATGATTCAGATCTCAAAATAAAAAATAAAAGAGTTAAGCTATGGTGCTACGCATAGCACAGATGTCCCGTATGCTACAAACTGTTTTTTCGTCTTTAAAGTTTAATTGGTCATTTTGATCAGACAAAATATTTTTCATATAAAAATATAGTTGGGGATCATATTTTATATTTTTTTAGATTTTTTTTACTATTTTTTGAAATAGCTACAAAATCACTCCTTTTGAATGACCCATATAATTAAATCAAGTGATTTTTAACTATCTTAAAAAATAATAAAATTTTTAAAAAAATATAAAATTTGGTTTACAACTAGATTTTCATATTAAAATCATTTTGACCAGTCGAATCGACTATTTGAACTCTAGAGATGGAGAAACGATCTATAATATACAGACCATCCGTGCTACGCGTAGCATCGTAGCCAAACTCAAAAATAATTTTTTATTTTAACAATATTTTTTTTGTCAATTGTTTGAGAAAAGAGGATTGAAGATAACAATTTATTTATCCTTGAGAATGACCACAAGTTAGCATGAGGGAGGCCAAATGTTAATAGAAAGATTGAAAGACGGTTTACTAAGAATGACCCAACTTAGGGAATGAAACACGTTGTTATCTAAATTTTTTGTTATCTCTGTTATTCTCTTTCCGACAGCGGCTCCATTTGATTCTGATTTGTAGTGGGATCTATTGTCAAAAAAAGGATAACATGAATAACATACATTTTGGATAATAACATTTGAAATCCCCAGCTTAGCACCTACAAACTTGGAGTGTGAGAGGGCAAAGATTGAATGACGTTTTCTAATCTCTACTTTTTGTAATAGAAAAGCAATGTTAATTCATCATTTGTTATACTAGAATTGTTAATCAGATTTCGTCCAACAAAAATATAGTATATATAAATAATCAGATATTTAAAATATTTTTTGTAAGATAATTTTATTAGAAATTTTTTAAACATAAATATATATATTTTTTCAAAATGCTAAAGTTGTTTAATGATAAATTTTATAATTAGCTACATAATAGTATATTAAAAATAACAGAAAGACTTTTTTTAGGGTTGTACTTTATCAGAAAGACTAGTGAACTCTTAATTGGTGGATGCACTTTATCGTATGGTATTTATGAGAAGGTTGTAAATCAAATGTACTAAACCACATATCAGAAATAGATGTAATATATGACAAAATTCTCCTAGAACTACGATTATTAAATGCAGTTCAAAGATCAGCATCACAGAACAGTGAACAAACAAATGATGAATTATTTCATCTTCAACACAATACTAACAAGATAAATTACCTCTCGAACCTCATTTAAATAAATTATCTTTAGTTAATTTTTTCCTTTGAAACAACCACATATTATTTTAACTTTTAGTGATAAATGCAAGTACCAAAGAAAAGAGAACCAGTAATCTTTTATATTTATATATATTCTTGTTTTAAAAACAAATATTATAGTCCCTCTTAATCGTGTCTAATCGCACAAAGCTAACACCAACATCGCTCATCGAAGTAGCGGATCGATCGAGATTATAGTCGCTCTTTTCGTTTTCTCTCCTCACACAATTTTAGTAGGTTCGTAGCGGTTCTTCAGTTCCTTCTCTACAGTATTCACCGGCTTCGTTTAATAACTAAAACTGATTGATTATTTGGGTTTGCTCTCTGATTTCTATTTCACTAAATTGTTTTTATTTTTCTTGTGCTCTATGTGGTTTATATTAATGGATCTGAATTTTGGAATTAGATAGCAATTCCTTGATGTGGTTGATTAGCCGTACTAATCAGCAACTGCATGTGGTTGATTTTTTAATCAAACATTCTATAGGACTTTAATAGATTTTTCGTCACACATGAACATATGACATGTCAATTTTGTATTTCTTATTTGTTTGTGAGTAAGTCTCAATAGAATGTTAACTTTCCTCTCAATTTATATTTATTTTGTATTAATTATGTATTCATGATTGAAATTTACATTAATTATTAAATTATTTTTATTTTTATTTTCTTAGAAGATATGAATTTTTATATTTCCGAAAGATATCACCGTAGTAACGCACGGACAAAATCCTAATTAATTTTCTAATTATTCAGCTTGTCAGGTATGCCCAGTGTTTTGTTCCTTAACAACGATATTGAACTGACTTGGTTTTGTTTCATTAGATTAGTTCTTTTCTGCAGACAATTTTGTTAGAATGGTACAGGTCAAAGAAAGACTAGATGCAAGAAAGCAAAGTTCTTAGCAATTAATAACAAAAGGAAGGTAAAAAGTTCAACAGAAATAACATAATTAAACGTTATAATTAATTTTCTGTTTATTGTTTTGAGTGTAATTGATTAGTAAGGGTCACCTAAACAATGGATCGAATTATCTACGAACTGACACTCTGTACCAGTTTAGGGGTGAAGAGGATCTAGTTTTCATTAAATATAATTATCGCTTTAACTGTACTGACTTTTTAACATTGATTTTGGGATGGTTTTGGCCTTGACCAGACTATATTTACTTTTGAACTTCTCCTTGTTTTGGTTTCAATAACAAAAAATGAATATTATTTTAAAACTGATTTGGCCTTAAATTGAGAAAATAACGATTTTCTCCCCCAT
This sequence comes from Schoenoplectus tabernaemontani, assembly GCA_037127355.1. Lineage (NCBI taxonomy): Eukaryota > Viridiplantae > Streptophyta > Magnoliopsida > Poales > Cyperaceae > Schoenoplectus > Schoenoplectus tabernaemontani. Next base: position 12,250,396 of record CM073752.1, read on the forward strand.
TCAAAGAATAGAAAAAAAAATATAAATTTATTTTGCTAACACATTTTGATATGAAAATTAGATTAAATGGTTTAGATCAATTATTTTTTATTTGAAGTTATAGATTTCAGTTTGAAACAATACCTCCATTGTATTTCACGAAGCACAATAGCCCTACTCTATATGCGTGTGTATATATAAAGTAGTATTATGGTGCATGCGATGCATGGTGAGGACAGTGCATTATATTCAAATCTCTATTTTCAAACTAAATATGACTAATCCGAACTGTTCAGTATAGTATCCATATGAAAATATATTAGTAAATAAAAATTTATATTTTTCAGAATTAATTTGCTATTATTTTGGATGGGGAGAAAATTATTATTTTTGGATGAATCATAATTCTCAGATCAAGTCATTTTCTCTCAATTTTAAAAATCATAAACTAATTTTAAAAAAATATAAAATTTAGTTTGCTAATAAATTTTCATATGGATATTAAAATTAGATTGATCATATTTAGTTTGAAATTAGAGATTCGAATTCAATGCATCGTCCTCATTATGCATCATGATACATCATAACACAACTATATATATATATATATAAATAGAGGTTGACTAATATTAAAATATTTTTATTTTGGTCTGAGATTTTAATATTATTAAAAAGTTAATTTAGAAATAATTAAAGATAAACTTTTCTTTCCTTTGACCCGTCTTATTAAATGCAACATTTGAAAGATGATACGTCCGTGAAATATTTCCCTAATAATGGTGCCAATTACTTGCATAATAAATCGAAAGCGAAAATCCTCTTCAATTTTTCACATTTAATATATAATAAAAACTTGAAAAAAATAGAAAAGATCATGTTAATCACTTGGGAGGATTGGCACCTGATTCTCTTTTGGACCTTGCCTTGGTATCACTCCATATTATCAGAGAATTTTGAGGTTGTGTTGGAGTACATGCATAAAACATAGGGGTTTTAATTATTGATCCAATCCGATCTGAATTTGATTCGTCCTGACATGATCCGAAAATAAATAGCTCGGATATGGGTCTAATGTTTTTGACCCGAATCAGGTCGGGTTGGGTTTAGGTCAACCCGACTCGACCCGATTAATTATGTTTTTTGAAGTAATTTTATGATTTAGTACTAATTAAAGTTTAAATATATATTAATTATACAGTAATTAAGATTATTTATAAATTAATTATTTAAAATAATATAAAAATATTTAATTATTTTACACGGGTCGGGTCGGGTATGAGTCAAAAAATTTTGGCTCGAATATAATTGAATTGGGTTTAGATCGGATCAAGAAAATAATAAAATAATATAACCCATCTCGAACCCGACCCGATCCGACTCATTGACACCCTAATCAAACACCACCTTGGTAGATCAAAAAATCAATATTTACGCATAAATTTTAATTTACTTGTATCTATGATACATATGAAAAAAAATTAAAGAAAAAACATTATGATATTTTTTAAAGACATCAAAAATATGATTTTTTTTTGCTAGCAAATTATTTCTGTTCATGGTTTGGAGGTGGTCTTCTGCTGGCTACATATGCTAAATTGCTCAAAACATATTCAAAACATTTTCTGCTGTAGCTGATCATCTAACTTCTTATCGTTAATATACTTTGAAGAAGAAATTGTAGAGAGTATCACAGTAGCCGTTTAAAGAATTGAGCGGCTAGTGGGTTCAACCAACCTGTCCTAGGAGCACAAGGCCGGTTAATTAATTACCAGAACCTAAATTTAAACTTACAAGCCGTTGTACCTTGAAATTAATTCTATCAATCATCAGTGAGCAACTATAATCCCTCAAATTAGAAAATTTAAAACTATGCATTTGTTCATTTATCTCTCACTCCTTTCCTTCCTCTCTTTTTTTTTTTCTGCCTCAACTGTTCTTTTTTAGTTCAGATTATTAACAAACAAAAATAGAATGCAAAAACATAGAGTGGATAGATATATATAAATATACAATTCTTGAGATAAAAAATAGAGCTTTATGATAAACTAGAGCTCCGAGGATAACCAAAGAGGAACAATGGCAGGTGGTGCATTAGATTCTGAACTCAAAAGGACGCAGCGTAGAAAAACCATTGCTGCCACCGCCTCCGCTTTATTCCTCGTCCTTCTGGTTGTGGGTACAGTTGCATTCATTGCAGCCCAATCTGACGATGAGGCAACCGTCTCCGCCCATGCCATGCACTCGACGTCAAAATCTGTTAACATGCTCTGCGCTTCAACGGATTACCCTAACACATGCATCTCCACTCTCACAAAAGCCCTTAAATCGAAATACAACGATTCATCATCTGTAGAAGATCCAAAAGACCTTCTCTATGCGGCCCTTCATGTTGTCAGCCATGAGGTTGCCCAGGCATTCAACAACTCCCAACTGTACAAATCGAGAGATAGCAGGGTTCGTGTTGCTGTTGAGGATTGCAAGCATTTGTTTGATGAATGCAAGTATAACATAGAGAGATCAACAAATAGGTCCATTGAATTCGGCAACAATTGGTCACATGATCTTGAGACGTGGGCTAGTGCTGTGATATCTTTTGAGCAAACTTGCATCGATAGCTTTCCAGAAGGAGATACGAGGGAGACAATGAAAATGCTAATGAAGACGGCTAAGGAGGTCTCAAGCAATGCGGTGGCTATTATTGGACAAGTGGCGGGTCTTCTCACTCTGCTTGGTGATCAAGAAAGCAAAAGCGGCCAGCGCAAATTGTTACAGAATGCTAAAGGTTTGCCAGTTTGGTTATCGAAACCAGAGAGGAGAAGTATTTTAGGAAATTATGAGAGTAAGCCTAGGCCCAATGTTACAGTTTCAAAGGATGGAACTGGTAATTACACAACAATATCAGCTGCATTGGCTGCAATTCCAGAAAAATATAAGGGAAGGTGAGTAGAGCATATTCTTTCTAATCCTTGTTCTTCACATATTCTGATAATCATACGCGCAATTGTGCTAGTTTAATCATGTGAAACCATTTGAGAATTCATTAGTAATGATCAATTCTTCAAACAATTTACATAATTTCAATTTCTTTCAATTTCCACAACTGCCACAAAAGTTAGTAGGGATGATTTAATTTTGGACTTTAAACATCTTTCAAGAAAAAGGATAATTTCAAGGAACATCCAACTATAATAGATTGTGTTTCTCATCACTTAAATAGAGTGCGCATCAAATCAGAATTTCATCGGTCATCCATGAATAAACAGTTCAAAATTCAATTCTCAAAGATTTTATATTCTCTGATGAACTACATATATTTTTTTTTGACTCAATTTAATATCCACTCTATTAATTATAATGGTAAAGAATATGAAATTTCAAAAAAATGTTTAAAATATTGAATGGATGTACCATAAAACTAGATATAGGCCAGAAAAAGTTATCCTTAAAAAAAGTAAGGATGTTTGCATGTACAAGAAACTGACAATGTTTAAGATGATCGACTTCTTTGTCTTTGTCAAATAAACTAATTTTAATGTTATGATTGTCTCTATTACAAATCTGCTTCAGGTACGTGATATATGTGAAAGAAGGGGTGTACGAGGAGACAGTAAATGTTCAGAAGCGGATGGAAAATGTGACAATGTATGGCGATGGATTCTCAAAATCTATCATTACTGGTAGCAAGAACACCGTAGATGGCACAAGGTTGTGGTTAACTGCAACCATGAGTAAGTATTATATTTTTTTTTTCTTGTTCTTCATCTACTAGTATTAACTGATATTTTTATAACATAGGTGGTTGTCTGTCTGCAACCTCAAAAAACTTGTATAAAGATATTTCCAATTTGGATTTTTGTAATGGTGGCAGGAGCTTCCTGCTATGGCTAAATTCATTATTGAAAAGAATAATTGTGTCAATTTTCAAAAACATGATAATACACTGTAAATAATATGGGTTAAAAAGCAAAATCATTCATGCTTTACAATTCAAACTTATGTGGTAACTAATAGTAATTATTTTAGGAGGAGGAATTCAAAAACATCACTTTTGGTGACATCAAGTTGCACATTAAAGTTTAAACGATTGATTCAAATCGTTCAACATGATAGATATATTAAAATATATTTATATATCAAATTGGATTTTTTTTTTTGAATTTCTTAACTATTTATTAAGATGAGTACAAAAATTCAATGATCAAAATACAAAGATTTTATACCAATCTTAATAAAGAATAAGAAATTAAAAAAATATATATAAAATTTGATCAACAAGTTTATTTTAGTATATTTATTATGTTGAATGATTTGGATCGACTCTACGAACTTCAAAAACCTTAAAAATATTTGATGTAACATGGTGGTGTCACCAAATATTGGTGTCATGAGAAATCTCCTCTTATTTTAGTTACTTTTCAACTTTTTCGTAAAAGAAATATTTTGAACCATGATAACTTTTCATCTGTTTCATTGATGATGACTTTAACTTATTGAATTCCTTTATATAGCACTATCTGGTGATGGATTCATTGGCATTGGTTTAGGAATTCACAACACAGCTGGACCACAAAAGCACCAAGCAGTGGCATTGCGGGTGATGGCTGACAAAACCATCTTTCTATCATGCTGCATAGAAGGCTATCAAGGCACACTGCATGCTCAGGCATATCGCCAGTTCTACCGCGATTGTGTTATCAAAGGCACCGTCGATTTCGTCTTTGGCGATGCTGCTGCAGCATTCCAGCAATGCATCTTCTTAATTCGTCGCCCACTTCCTTCTCAATCGACCACTTTAACAGCTCAAGCAAGGTCTGAGGGCCAGCAAATAACTGGCTTCGTACTTCATCGTTGCAAAATTCTCCCGGATCCAAGCCTTCATTCGGAGAATAACAGTAATGGCTGGAACAATTATCTAGGTCGGCCATGGAATAAATTTTCTAGACTAGTGATCATGGAGTCACATATTGGGGGAATTGTTCACCCAGATGGGTACACACCTATGGAGGGTGCCAAAGATGAAAGACTGTCCACTCTTTATTATGCTGAGTATAAAAATATCGGTGGTGGGGCAAATTTATCAAAGCGGGTAAAATGGTCTGGTGTTCGTGCTATCCGCTCGAAGGAGGCGAGGCGATTCACGGTCGCAAGATTTCTTCGTGGCAGTTCCTGGATTCAGGCTACAGGTGTACCGGTTAAGCTTGGGCTCTATAGACATGTGGTATAGAGATGGTCTAAGTGGAGTTTGCTTTGTGAAATATTGGTGGTTGTACATAGGGGGATGTTGTAGGCAAATAAATGAGACAGAAAAAAAGAAAGAATGGGAAAAGATAACTCTGTTGGGTTTTTTTCCTTCTTTTCCTGTTAATGCATTGTAACAACATATACGAAGCTCTAGTTTACGGACATTCTTCTCTATCCTATCAAATCATGTTATCATTGAGCTAGCAAGATTGTTTCTGTAAGTAATTAATCGGAGTTGCACACATGTATTTTAATTTGTTTGCTCAGAATTCCTGCTGGTAAAAGTCCTTTGAAGGAATAAGAGAACATAACTAGAGTTGGCTGATACTTGACAGAATGAAAAGTTTCTTTTTAAAAAAAAAAATAAAAATAAAAGACGGTTGGTTTTATAGGGATGAAAATACTAGAGGTATTGCTGAGAAATTTTAGACCAACTGATGTAGGATTCTAATGCAAACAATGAAAAAGCAGGAAATATTGAATTCCTAATTTCTAATTTCTGTATCAATTGATGAGTTGCGAGGGCAATATCTTTGCCTAAATTCAGGTTCCTAACGATCCAAAATTCAGATAAAAGAAGAAATTTGTTTATAATAATAACTTGCAGCAAAGTTTGTTTTGCACTCGAGCCTTTAATTCGACCAGTGCAGCAGTACAGGTAGGCGTTGCTTTTTGTTGGCATGCTAAGTTTTTTTTTGCAACATGTAATTAACAATGGGTATTAACAGCGGTTGTAAACTTTCATTTGTTTTATATAATTAGTAGACAGCGGTTGTAAACTTTCATTTGTTTTATATAATTAGTAGGCATCCAGTCTAATACTTCAAAAAAAAAGTTTTTTCTTCTTCTTCTTCTTCTTCTTCTTCTTCTTCTTCTTCTTCTTCTTCTTCTTCTTCTTCTTCTTCTTCTTCTTCTTCTTCTTCTTCTTCTTCTTCTTCTTCTTCTTCTTCTTCTTCTTCTTCTTCTTCTTCTTCTTCTTCTTGGAGAGAAAGAAGAACCCATTAGTGACATCAGATAACTAAATAGGCTGGACATCCTATTGAAGCCCATGTCACCCAGCGATTTATTTTTTGACCTCGAAAATATTTACAGTATTTTTCTAAAAATTGGCATCAAATGAGGCCTAATTTAGATTCTTTTACCTGTGACCGCCATATTTTGCTTTTTATTTCCGACAATCTTTAAAATTTCCCTCTAATTTATTTCAATTTTTCTTTTCTTCTTTTTTTTTTTATGAGACGTGCAAGATATTATATATGCCATTAAATTACTCAAAAGCAGATCCAACTTTTTTTTTCTCTTGTATTTTCCGAAGCGTGCCCTATTGTGAATCTCATAACATGAGAATAATGAATTTCTTATGAGATTGGCCATCTGTCTAGGTTGCAAACTTTTTAAAGATTGAAGTGGCACCCAAGGTACATCATCAATCGAATAATAATTAAATGGCTAATTTTTCTATGTATGAGAGAAATATCGTTAATTTATTAATCAACTTCAGTAATAATAATTAATCACCAATCTCTGTTCTTATACCCTGTGTCCGTACCGTAAAAATCTTAGACAATTCAAGTTGTGCTTCCCCTCCTCTTTTTCTCTATTTTGGAGCACATCCTGAGGAGTGGGATTCATGGCCTCTGCCCACGGTTAATAGATTATAGATTTGTAGGATGAAATTAAGAAAAATATTGCTAACCCTCTATAAATACATAGGATAAGTGATAGGAGTCTAGTTAATTACGTGATCAGATTTTAACTAATATATGGATAAGACTATGAGCCCTAATCCAAGTAGGTAATCTATCTTGCATCCAAATAGTCGAATAATAAGGACTACTTGGTTAATAAAGTCTTCTTTTAGAGTGAATATTCATGACTCGTGACTCAGTGGGGAGGGAATATTCTCTTTTCAATTGTGATGTCTCCATTCAATTAAATCACCATTGTAGTTTATAAATAAATAGAATATGGTTGTACCAAAAAAGAGGAAAACGAATAAAACAAATCCCGCTCACAAGTCACAAGATCCGCCCTCCTATGGCTGTAAGAGCTAGCCGATTTAGCTTAAGTTGGCTCATAAAAATTTAAATCGAGTCGAGCGTGAAACGTTTTAAATTAAAAAGTTTAGTTTAAACTCGACTCATTACTATTCGAGCTGGCTTACGAGTAAATGCATATATATTGACTCAGTTTGACATTTATATTTAGTATATCTATAAAATATAAATTTGGTATATTTATAAAAATATTATATGAGTTAGTACAAAATTGATATATTAATAAATTATATTTTCAATAAAATCTTTGTGGTACTAATTTGAATGAATGAATTAATAAAAAACCTATCGAGTCAGATATATGAGCCGAGTCACGAACGAGTACGAGAAATCATTGAACCATTGAGATTGAGATGGTGAGATGATGAGAGATAATAAGAGATCAATTATCAAATTAAATTTAGCAGAAAAAATATATAAAACTATTATTTTTCGAGCCTAATCGAACTACGAGCGAGCCAACCCAACTCAAACTCAGCTTATTTAAATATCGAACCAGATTAGCTCGAGCCCGAACCGAACCATGAGACCGATCTCTTTTATGCAGCCGTACGCCCTCGTCATGATAACGCTCATCAACTAAATATTTATGGTTTCAGATTTAGTTTACAGTTTTGTTGTTTTTTATATTTTTGCTCATATTTTGTAAGTGATTTTTAAAAAGAAATGAAAACTGATATATGATCAGTATATTTTATTAAAAACTAAATATTTATATGCCAATTTCTAATTTTATAAAAAATAGCTATAGATAATCTAATGATTTTATAGAACTACATCTTTAATCATATATGATCATAACATGATCAATCCTTATGACCACAAAAGGTCAAAAATATGTCACATGTAGGTTATAAACGGAACGGATTCGGAGTACATAATATTGAAATTATATTTGTACTGTTGATATAGATATGAATAAAAAAATTAATTGAAAGTCAAATTTTAGAATTAAATTTATCTTAAATGAATATAAATATAAAACAAATATTCAACAGATACAGATTTTGTGATGAACTTGAAATAAAAATTATACATATTATTAATAATTATATACATAATAAAAGTAAGTTTTTAAAATATATTTATTAATATTTATAATAAATAATATTATATACAAATAAAATTTTGTCTGCTGACATTATTTTATAAATAAAATTTTATAATATATCTGATTTTATTTTAAATATGGATAGTATAGTCCAAATACAAACATAAATAATTATTTTTTCGGATGCAGATTAAATATGAATATAAATAATTAATATTCAAATATAGATAATACATTTACAGATAATTTTTGAATAAACAGAATAAATAAATAAATATCCGCTCCGTTTACCGTCATACACACTTGGGATCCTAAAAGATTAAATAATTCAGATAGTAATTTTCTATTATTCTCAATTACTCGTATTGAAGTAGGATTTAATTTTCACTTCTTTACCGAAACCGAAAGGAAGGGTAAGAAAGTATTACGGGTGTCAATTATTGATCCCGACTCGACATGATTTAAACATAAATGGATTAAGTACGGGTTTAATTTTGTTGACTTGAATCGGATCGGGTCAATCCGATCCGATCCGATTAATTATATTTTTTAGAGTAATTTTATGATTTAGTATTAATTAAAGATAAAATATATACTAATTATACACTCAGTAAGATTAATTATAAATTAATTAATATTTTATTGCTTAAAATTATATAAAAATAATTAATAAATATTTAATTATTTTATATGAGTAGGATCGATTTGTGACCCGTTGGGTCGGATATGGATCAAAATTTTTTAACCCGAATTTAATCGGTCGGGTTCAGGTCGGATCAAAAAAATAATAATAAAATAATATGACACGATCCGAACCCGATCCGAGCGGACCCATTTACACCCCTAGACAGTATTAAAAATCAAGCTCTGCAGACATCGAGCAGAAGTTTGCCTGACTAATTTCCTTTGGTCATCAGACATGTATTCTTTGTTTTGGCCAAAAAAATTAGAAAAAAAAAAACTAAGTTCTGTTGTAGCTAATTGTGTCAAAATTTTATAGGACACCATTTTTTTTTTAATTTTTTAAAGTTTTAAACTATCTTTTTCAGATTTTTTTTAAGTCCGATTTTAAAGTAATAATAGCCATTGTTTACATGGGAAATATTTTTTTAAATCTAAAATAAATACTTCAAAAATACTATCATAAATAATTTATTAGTAAATTTAAATAAGTACTATCAGATCCGAGTATATTTTATGATCTTCTTCAAATTCACCGACTGAATTTTTGGATAAATTTTGTCTGATGTCACTAAATTTCGGTACACTTTATTATGAATTGAGCCCTCAAGTTTGATTTGTCCCTAATAATGAGTGAACTTTATATTTGTTCCAATTGAATCGTTAAGTTTTTCATCTCAAATATTAATGAAATTGACATTGTCGTCCATTTAAATATCACTTATTATCTTTTAATTTGTTTTTCATAATAAAAACTTTAATATTCTCTCCCCCTTGACATTTCAAATATCCGATTAATTTGTGATTGTTATCTAATTCTTGCTTAAGTTATATATAATGGACTATAGTATCATATTTCATCAATGTTTTGGATGAAAATTTTAATAAAATGACTCAATTAAAATAAATAAAAAGTTTAGTAGTTTTGAATTGATAAATCGAACTTAATTGACTAATTTATTATAAAGAATAAAGTTAAATGACATGTAATGAAATTTACAGTATGACAAATATCTCAATCTGAATTCTGCAAAAAGCTTTAATCACTCCAAGTCTACCAGATACTTAGAATTCAGTACAGTGGGATGCTGATGCAATGATGCACAGAGGCTCCCTATTTCGGTCCCAACTCGGCAACTCAATCCATTTGACGCAAGCCAAGTGGTCAAATGGAAAATTGTTCCCAGATGCGAAATCTCTATTGACTTCTCTCCCAAGCCTAAAACGCCAGCACACTTCTTTTTGTCGCGAGATACTGGCACTCAACACTTCTCTGAGAATATAAACCATACTTCGGAGCGCCTACTGAGATGCGTCGCTTTGTCACAGAGAAAGCAAGGAGGGCTCTCTCCAGTTATCTCCTTTCCAGCTCCTGGTCTCATCCTTGTTCCTCGTCGTTGTCGTCTTCTTCTTTGTTAGCTCCTCTCGCGTTTTACAGTACCGATGCGGCCATGGATTCTAAGCTCACGCCACCTGTTACTGTTGAGACTCTCAATCCCAAGGTGTAATCTCTTTCTTGGCTGTTATTTGGTTGGGGATTCAGTAGGAAAAATGTCTGAAGGTTAAGTTTGTTTTTGTAAATTTTACTGTTAGATCATCAAGAGAGAAAGAAGAAAGCTTTTTTCTTAACCTACGGTTACTTTTCATATTAGTTATCATCTATTGTACAATTCCAATTTTATTCACCTACGCCATGTTGAATTTTGAGTACCTGTAAACTCCTATTTTTGAGTTCACATGTTTTGTGGCCAGTTTTGCTAAATTGGGTTTGCATTGATTAAAGTGCTGATACTATTATCCTATTCTGTTTGCAAAAATTTTTGTTTGTTTGTTCTTAACAAAATTAATTGAGATGAAATCACATTCGTAAATTTGTATATTATATTTATTTAACCTTTTAGTGTCCTTGCTCTTGATTTTTCTCTCAGGTTTTAAAATGTGAATATGCAGTTCGTGGTGAGATTGTTACCCATGCTCAGGTTCTTCTGAAATTCTAGTCTGCTATGTGTATCTAGTTTTTTTTTCCTCATGGATTGAACTACGAAGAATTAATATAACTGAACTTCTTCACAGCGCTTGCAAGAAGAATTACAGACACAGACATGTTCTCACCCTTTTGATGAGGTGCCTCTTTATTCCCTTGTGAAGTGAAATTACTTAATAGCAAGCTCTTTTCTAATAAATGATTTTTGCTCCTCCCTTTTGTAGATTCTATATTGTAATATTGGAAATCCCCAATCACTTGGACAACAGCCCATTACGTTTTTTCGTGAGGTCAGATAATGGTTCTAACCAATTGATTGTTTGCATCCCTTGTTATATTTCAAACTTTCTTCCATAGTTCAGCCTTTTTTCCCACCAGGTTCTTTCATTAACAGACCATCCATCTCTTCTGGACAAAAGTGAGACCGCTGCTTTGTTTAGGTATATGTACTTACAGCCTTAGCAAGATGATTATTTTAAGTTCTAAAGCAGTTATTTATTTTCCTATATTGTTTCCTCGGGTACAGTTCTGATTCAATTGAAAGAGCATGGGAGATTTTAGATGGGATCCCTGGTAGAGCTACAGGTGCATATAGTCACAGCCAGGTTAGCTCACAAACCTTTTATGACAGTTAACAAAGAATTTTGACCAGTGTATTAAAAAACGTTCAAATCGGCCGATTATGCAGACTAATAATCGGTGATGGAGCAGTCATGTATATAATAAGCAGATGCATGCTACTTCAAAAAAAAAAAAGCAGATGCATTTAATCAACAAGACTATAAAAAAACTTTATTTCCTTCTGATCTTTTCAATTAATGGGCCAAGTCCCAATTTCGGGCATTTGATTAGTGTAGTCAATTGGTTCATGCGGCCTCATATTAAGTATTAATACATAATATATGATTTACAAGTCTATTTTTTTCTATACAATTTCACAACAAAGTAAAGTGTGTTGAGAATTGTTTTAATTTTTGCTTAATACGTTTTATAAAACAACATAATTTTTTTGGTTGTCTTTATGATTAGTTTCATTATTTTTAATTTACAAAAATAATTTTCACATGGATGATGAAGTTTGAACTATAATATTTTGACTTTATAAGATCTCATTGAGACTTTTAGTTTTATTTAATTATTTGTTTGTTATATATACTTTTTTAAACAATAAATTATGTTATCATCATGTACATTTTATAAGTCTAAATAGATAATTATTTTTTAATAAAATATAATTATTTATACATATATGATATATCAATAAAAATGCCAACAGATCCATCAAAAACCAATTAACCGGCATAATGTTAATCGCTTAGTGGTACACTGACCATCCGTCAAGCACAGCCCATCTTTTACAACACTGCTTTTGACAGGTTTAGTGGTGATTTATCTTTGTTTTGGCAGGTGCTTTAATGTGATATTTTGGTTTGTTTCAGGGTGTAAAAAGCTTAAGGGATGCAATTGCGGCTGGAATAACCGCTCGGGATGGTTTTCCTTCAAATGCTGATGACATTTTCCTGACTGATGGTGCCAGCCCAGCTGTAATTTATTTTTTTTTCCTTTTTTATTTATATTTCTATTTCCTGCTTGACATACCCAATTACTGCCATCTAATTATTTCTCTAATAGGTGCACATGATGATGCAATTGTTGCTAAGAACGGAGAAAGATGGCATTCTCTGTCCCATCCCACAATATCCTCTTTATTCTGCTTCAATTGCTCTACATGGTGGCTCTCTCGTATGTACTATATATTCATTATTTAATAAAGTATTTCTGTTTGACATACTCAGTGTTGTCTCATTTTATTTAGCTCAGCAACATATTCTGGGGTTATATTTTATTATCTCTAGGTTCCATATTACCTTGATGAAGCAAATGGGTGGGGATTGGAGATCTTCGAGCTGAAGAAGCAACTGGAGGAGGCACGATCAAAGGGAATTACTGTCCGCGCATTGGTTGTGATTAATCCTGGAAACCCTACAGGACAGGTGCTTTTAGTTGATGACTGATTGAGTAATAGAGGTCACCTCTTACTCTTGATAATTGATTATGTCATATGTTTTACTAGGTTCTTGCTGAAGACAATCAGCAACAAATTGTTGAATTCTGTAAGAATGAAGGGCTGGTTCTGCTAGCTGATGAGGTCAGAACACTTTGTTGTTCTTTTGTTTTCACAAGAAACATGTGTGTTTTTACTGACTTGGCATCACCTGAAATAGTTTATTTTGCTTCTTGTAGGTTTACCAAGAAAATATTTATGTAGATGACAAAAGCTTTAACTCATTCAAGAAAATCGCACGGTCGATGGGGTATGGTGAGGAGGATCTCGCTGTGGTCTCTTTTCAGTCTGTCTCTAAAGGTACCTAATTACTAAAATTTGTTGGGCACTGTACAAGTTGTTTGCGATCAAGCTATACTGGCCTTTCAACAAGCCTAGGTCTTCATATGTTATTTGTTACCTTCATTGGTTGATATTACAAATACCAATACTTACCGCTAGTTATCTCTGAATGTCAAATCATTATGATACCAGACACTCCTCATAATTTTATGTTTATTAAATTTAATGGCTGAGAATTTGGCATCTTTAGATGGTTTAGACTTTAGAGGGGCTTGTGTAAAGTCCTATTGAAATTGTACAACCTTTTTAACTCAGTTCTTTTTTGGGTCAAAAGGGTACTATGGAGAATGTGGAAAGAGAGGAGGATACATGGAGATCACAGGTTTCAGTGCTGATGTAAGAGAACAAATATACAAGGTTGCCTCTGTAAATTTGTGCTCTAACATCTCTGGCCAGATTCTAGCAAACCTTGTTATGAATCCCCCAAAGGTATGCTATGGTCCTTTCTTCTCTGCTTAGCTTGTAGAGTATTTCTTTCTTCTACCCATAGGATATTTTTAAGTTTAAACCAAGGATTAAAATATTCTTTCTACTGGTGCACATACCAGGCTAAATCATAATAGGCTGGGTCCAAATATGAAATTTCATTGTTATTTTTCTGCTTCTATTAACTCTTTGGCCTTGCACATAGATACAACATACCAATAACTTAATTCTAACATGCTGGTATTGTATCTAATATAAACTTGTAGTGCAGATGTAATTTTGATGAATTTGCAGGTAGGGGATGAATCATATGAGTCTTATATGGCAGAGAAGGATGGTATTCTCCAGTCTTTGGCTCGGAGGGCAAAGGTTTTTTTTATTTTCCTATTAGAACAGATATTTTGGGGATTAATTACCACTTGATACCATCTGTAATTTTAAGCAAATTCGATGATAGCATAAAATTAGATAATCATAACAAAAATAAGCAATGGGTTGTTCAACGTAAATAAAAAAACAATTTAATTTAGTAACCGCAAAATTCGTTAAAGGTGGAGAAAAAATTGAAGACCTAGAGGGTACAAGCTTCTGTGAGTGCAAACTGCTTCTCTTTATGCTTATTTATATACAGGCACTAGAAGATGCATTTAATAGCATGGAAGGGGTGACATGCAACAAAGCAGAGGGGGCTATGTATCTCTTCCCACGCATCCACCTCCCTCAAAAAGCCATTGATGCAGCGAAGGCCATTAACAAGGCACCTGATGCCTTCTATGTCCAGCGCCTTCTTGAAGCTACTGGGATTGTTGTTGTACCAGGATCTGGCTTTGGCCAGGTTAGCCTCTTCTTAATTTAGTGGCTGTCTACTATCCTACATTAGTATCAGTATCATTGCTTAGAACTACAAAAAAAATATGGGTGTTCCAGATACATTGCAAGAATGTGCATGATAGCATTACATCACAGTGCTCAACTTTTAGCTGCTTCCAAAATTTTTTTCCCTTTAACCGAGCATAGGATGAAAAAAAATGGCTGGTATGAAAAACAGTATTCTGTGACCTGTATGGTATGGTGGGACTGGGAATAGATGGGTCTGTCTCTGACCCTATGGTGCTGAAATCTAATAGGCTATAGTACTGTATTTCCTTTTAATATTGGTATCTTTATTACTGGCATATGCAGGTTCCAGGGACATGGCACTTCAGATGCACAATTCTGCCACAAGAGGACAAAATACCGGAAATAATTTCTCGTTTTAAGGCCTTCCATGAATCTTTCATGTCTGAGTTTAGCAACTAGTTCATGTTTACCTCTCTTCATATTTATCAAATGAGCAATTCATTTTGATGCCCTTTTGTTTTAAGAATAATAAAACCTTCTTTCATTGATTGGGTTTGTTTCCACTCATGATTTGATTGATCGAGAGCACATTTCATTTGACTGAATCAGTGAATAGCAATTCTAATACTTGAGAAACTAGAGAGGTGCTTTCCGTTGCTTTTGAGATTCCTTAAATTTTCATTTAATGGATCTTTTGCCAGATGATGAGATATTGGAAGAGGAACGGTTGTGATTTAATAAGAGGATGAGATATTGGAAGCTGTGGTTAGCCCAGAAGAAAAAATCTCTGGTGGAAGTAGGCCTCCAATACATGAGGCCCAAATAGTTGGCCCAATCTGCTGTGTCAAAATTGTGCCGTTGGATCGCCGACACGACAATGTCATGCAGGTTAATGTTTACCCAAAAACTTCTTTGTTGATTGCTATGTTTGTATTTATGATTTTCTTGCGATGTTTGTCCATATAACGCTGCTGTGATTCTTGGATCCTTATATGAGAATATGATGCTTGGCGAGTATTTTAATAATATTATACTAGCCACAGGTCAGCGAGGACCTCACACTGGAGTTATGTAGATATATAATTACTAATAAAGTAAGTTTCGAGTCAATAAAATCAGTTTTTTATTTTATTTTAGTAAATAAAAAAGGAAGCTGGTAAGATTGGGTGTTTTTTTTGAGGCTTACTGGTTTGGACCGAGTTTCAAACTTGATTTCAGATGTCCGGACCAAATTTGAAATTGGGTCCCAGATTTTTTATATGTTTGTATGTTATATTAAAAAACAAAACACGACGGTCAGTAGATTGATCTAAAATATTACAATAATAATTAAAATAAAGTTTTATAAAGTCGAATATAAGCACAATTAATACATTATTCTAAAATAGCGTTAAATATAAGAATGATTAATACTGGTCTAATGTGATTAATTTTTTTCATATATTTCTCGTACCTCCATGATTTCTTATGTCTTGCAGCTTGTTTGAAAATAGTCTTTATTCTTTTTATATGACAATCATTATACACATTTTGTGCAATGTGTTGAGTACAATAACGGTGAACAACTTTGTCTGTTGATTCCTGTCATCCAAAATCCGATCTATCAAATACCGTCCTTATACCTAGATGTTGATATGAGATAACGATAATTTTACCAAGACCGACAATATCTTTACTCAACCACTGCATGAACCAACTTTAGTTTTTCACACTTTTCTTGTCTGCTATAACAGCAAATGCAAATGGTAGTAGTTGTTAATCCGCATCATAATCACATGTCATAAATAGTTTACCGGCATACCGACCCGATAAAAATCTAGCATCGATAGTTAAGACTGGCCGTAAGTAAGACCATGTTGCAATGCACGGACCAAATGTTTATGCAACACGATCGAAAATTTCAACACCGAACTTTGTTGAAGGCACAGTCTCTATGATGTATTTCATGCCACATGTGAAATTTTGTATGGGTGCTAGCAGAGACGAAAACATCTCATATGACATCTCTCAACTACCAAAAAAGTCTATAATTGTCAATTTTCTTCCTCTCCATAATTATTATAACTTAGTTGTTTTGTGGGGACATTTTGTTTAACCAAACCTCTTGGTTCTTTAACTGCCTTTTTTAATTTCTCTCTCAACCGATTCTTAACAATATATATTATCATTTTAGAAGTCATCTTGCGTGGTCCGCCCTAGTAGCACTATCAAAATAAGAGTGCTCGAGTAGATTTATTATGATCTCCCAAATACTTGTTATATTAGGTGTGACATACATCATCTATGGATAATTAGAATCTTTACATTTTATCATTAATTTTGATTTGCTGCTATTTGTTATCTCTAATTCTATATTCCGTTGAACATGAAAATCAGTGATTTTTAATTTCAACTCAAATTTTGTACTGAACTGTTGATCGATATCAAATTGTTCATCAATTCTACGTGATTTGCAAAAATAAGGGTCATCTGCATACGACATTGACATATTATCAGCAAATTATGCACACGGGTGTTTCATTCTCCGATTGATGAAATGAACAGACATTTGTCACTCTTTAACTATTTCTTTGATATCTATCGCATCCTCAATTTCATTCATATTTATATCCGTTGCATCCTGGATGTCATCCTCCTCGACATCCAGGTGCCACTCTTCCTATTCCTCATCCTCATCCACATTCACATTTATATTTTATACTGGAACACGGGATGGTCGCTACTTTCAGGAATACTAGTCATGACTGAGTTACTACTTTCAGGAATACTAGTCGGATCATAATAATCAGAACTGAATATTGGTTCAGATTCAACTACTAACTCTAGTGTTTTATACCCAGGTAATTGGTACAGAGCTGTTGTTTTAATCATTCCCCAAATTTTATCAGAAATAATCCCAAATAAGCTATAAAAAAAAATCTGAACATGTTGGGCAGTGTTGATCTGTGCACTAATGCTGATGTTGAATTGGTTAAGGAGTAGCTCCAAATCCAGCATGAATCTGTCTCTTCAAGTCACGAAGATTGATTGTCTCGTCGGCAAAAAATATGCACGAATGTCGTATCCGCGCCGGTTGAAGTGTTCAGGATTTAACCTCCATGATACATATTGATTAACAACATTTTTTGCGTCTACAGTATAAACAATAAACCCTACTGTTAGTGTATTTTAATTTTATAGTAAAAATTAATAGTTCGAATAGAAAAAAATTACAATGTTGATGAGATGACAGTGGTGAATACGGATGGGCTATGGATATGTCGAAAAATAAATTTTCAGTTGGAAGCTCTTACAACAGTAACAATGATAATTTTGAAGAAATGATTGGTTGAAGGAAGATGAAGGAGAAATGTGCTGGGTGTGCTATATAATAGCAGAAAGCTGGGATTGAGTTTAAAACTCGATCCTAGATGTCTGGATCGAGTTTTAAACTCGGTCCTAGATTTATGTAATTTTAAATACACACAATTGTAAAAAAAAAATCTGAGACCGAATTTCAAACTCAGTTCAGACATTTAGAATCGAGTTTGAAACTCGATCCAAACCAGTAAAGCTGAAAAAGGGTTAATTTTACCAGTTTTCTAATTTTTTTCATTTACTAAAATTAAAAAAATCTGCAATAAAATGCACTGTAGATCTAGATCTGTCAATCATGGATTTGCTTATTAATTTGTCAGTAATAGGAGCATGGCCCTATACTTAATTTTCAGATCATATAAATAAAATAAAAGAGCTGGAGCTCTACATTTCATTGTTTTGTGGTCCCTGGTGAACATATTTATGGCTGTTCAAAAGACCGAGCTTAACTGAGTCAGAGGCAACTCGAATATTTGTACGAGCTGAGTCGAGTTAGCAAAATTTGAAATATTAGTTTTGTTCGTATTCAACTGTGTCTGGCTTGAGTCAACTCGCGAGCTCGTCGAATTGGATTCATTTTTATATTTTAATTTGTTAGTTGATTTCAAAACAAAAACTAAAATCAGAATAGCTAGTAAAATAAAATAAATAATAAATAAATTACATAACATATAAATAAATTATATAACAATAAATATATTACATAACCAAATAAAGTTAAATAATACAAATGACATTTAAATAGAAATATGAAATATGATAAGTCTAAATATACGAGCCAATTAACGAGTTGCCAGACGAGCCAACCCTAGCTCGTACTTGAGTCAGAAAGTATACGAGCTAGTTAGCTCGAACCAAATTTACTTCAAAATAAATTTAACTCGAGATATGACAAACTAAAATTCGAATGACTTACGTGCTAGTAACGAGTCATTTGCGCCTAAACAGATTAGTGATTCCTATATCAAATATAGATCTTAAATAATTCTTTATAATTTGAAAGAATCAGAAAGGGAATGATCCTGACCAAAAATGCTTGTCTTGATCATTAATTGTGCACAGAGTTATCATATTTTTTAGAGTGGGGATCCATTGACAATGGATTATTTTGACAACTTGATAATGAACCTCTAAATAAATATAATTAAAAATGCTTTTTTTTTATAAATGTATTGTTCTACTTTTAGATTGATGGTCAATAAAATTTCATATAATTTTATTATCGTTTGATAGTCCATCAAAGACCGTTAAATTGAAACAGTTATAAATTGCATGAAAATTTGATGATCTTTAATGAACTATCAAATAATAATGAAATTACATTAAATTTGAATGAATATCAATCTAAAAATAGAAGAACACATCTATAAATATTTTTCTATTTTTAATTTTTTATATTTATTTAAAAATTTATTATCAAGGTTGTCAAAATAACTCATTATCAACTGATCCCTTCTCTATTTTTTATTGCACTTCTATATATTTTCAGGGCTTCTTTTTTTACAGAAAAAGAAGTGAGCATGCACCACTGATTTCGTTCCTGTTGTGGAGTTTCCTGTTTTTTACAGCCAATATTGACAGCGCATCTGGCATAGTACGATAACAGTAAAATACTGATGATGCTGCTTGTGCCACAACAGTGCATCTCATGAGCATCGAATTTCAAAGCACCTAAGGGATAGTAAAATAATAACCATGTCACGATTCACGAGCCTATTAAGCAACGCAGATACAAAACAGAACAGCCAGAAGCAATTTAATTTAATATATATTATATTTCCAAATTCAAAAAGAGAGGTTCCATTTTGTAGCTTCTGGACATTAATTGAAACACAGAATCTCTGGTCAAATCAAACAAATCGTATCCAAATATTACGAAAGACCAAAACAAAAAAATCTTACTTCAATCGTACTTAAACCCTCGAACTCTAATTTCTAATATAGTACCCAAGAAAACCGCTATCATAAAAGGCCAAACAAATTTGACGTTTAATAATTGAAATTATGTAGGTTATCCTCACTATCTCAATTCTCACATCAAATGCTTTATATCACATCACATACTTTAGCACAAAGGCAGTACTGTACTAGTTTCTCTGTTGATGTGTTAGAAGGCTGCATTTTTCTCTGTGGCAGAGAGAAACAGAAAAGAGAGAGACGGAGACTGAGAGAAATGATCCAACCAAAGAAGTACATTTAAGAAACAAGGCATCCGTCTAGCCCCATTTCGACCCCCTCTTACTTCTCTCGTATGGAAATCAATTCCAAGGTATACGGTATACGGTATACGGTTTACCTCTCTCTCTGGTATTGTTCTGTGTAACAATACAACTCATTCCCTCTCTACACTTTTCAGGATTCAGCTAGAGTTGGTAAGATTGTCTTCAAGGAAACCCCAATTCAGGTCTCAATCACAGATCCGTTATGCAAGTTACACCTGAAGGAAAGCTCAGAATTTGTGAATTCAATGCCATTTAAGAGAAGCCAAAGCACCAACAACAGAGTGCTGTACCAAGAGAGGAGAGATGGAAGACTGGACTCTCCAGCTACACCTGGTTTCAGACAGACTTTTCGGTCTAGTCGTGGAAATAACTTCAATTTGCAAAGAAAGAGTGTGTCTTCGAAATGGGAAGATGCTGAGAAGTGGCTTGTCAGCAGCTCTTCATACAAGGAATCGCCTTCCCATCTGATCAAATATGCAAAACAACCAGAACAAATAAATAATTCCACGAAAATGTGCGAGTTGGGACTGGGGAGAGAAGGTCACAAATTGGAGGAGAGAATTGAGGACTTTACGGTGCAAATTGTACCTTCAATGTTAAAGCCTCTGGTACCAGCAGATGTCTTCTCAGGGGCGGACCCAGTTAGATCCAGGGGGGGGCACGTGCCCCCCCCTGGATTTTGAAAAATAGTGTTTTTCGGTAATTTTTTAGTACGTGCCCCCCTGGAAATTTTTTTTGCCCCCCCTGAATTGTCTGGTTATTTTTATTGAAAAAAAAATATTTAATACCGTGCATAATGAAATAATTATGCAAAGATATCAAAATATAAAGTTCCTTAGTCGAAAACTTTCTTCATCAACTTGATTATCTATTACTTTGAGTTTTATTTTATTGTTATTTTAATATATAAAATGTTATTATTTAATAAAAAATTTATTAGTAAAGTATATATATTAAATTATTAATTTTTTTTATTTAGTACCCGATTAGTTAATGGATTTGAACCCGATAAACCATTACAATCCGATAATTGCCCCCCCCTAATCAAAATCCTAGATCCGCCACTGTGTCTTCTTGAGAGGTTCGTAGAGACAATATTATCAATATTAATGCATTTTTTTAGTTTTTTTCTAGTTTAGAACGAACTAATACTATTGCCATCAATTTTAAATTTTAATTACTGTCCATGGTTGCTGGTGCTGTTGTTTTATAAAGTATGAGGAGCCATAGTAATTTAAACCAAAATTACATAATTACCTTTTCTAATGCAATCCTAGAACTCAAGATCATTCCCACTTTGCAGATAAATTTGCAAGCGATTCTGAACAGTTTGTCTTAAAAAGCAGATATTCAAATCTTACAAAACCAGCTCTTCTATTCGAAAACATTATCCCAAGGACTAGTAATGGTACCAGCCTGAGAGATATTGGTACCCACATTGCCCCTATTACCCCTCCGACTGTAAGCACCTCACCGGTAAGACACAATACCCCGGCTAGCAAGTCAGGTCTACTGGTGCAAACAAATGAAACTGTTGATTTTGCAAAATTGAAACTGTACAATGAGTTTGATGTGGTGGCGCCCAATTGGAATTTGAAAGAAGAGGAAGAGGAGGATGTATCAAAAAGCTTGAGACATTTTGAGATGAGTAGGAAGAGCTTCGCTGAATCGAGAGCATGTGCATGGGAAGAGGAGGAGAGGAGCAAGAGCTGTATGAGGTACATTTACAATTTTGAATTTGTTATAGTGTCTAAGACTAAGCATTGAATAATGTTGATGAAAGCAGGATCTCTGGAAGATTGGTTAGTTTCCATTACATTTTGCTGTTGAAAATCTTCTTTGAAAATAATTGAATCACAAAGTAGAAATATAGTTTGACCTTGTGACAGAATGGTAATTAAAGTTTCTAAGTAAAAACATGGTGATGAAATTCTATTTAGATATACTAGAACATTTGCTGGTAATGGGTAACCCTGCCTCAAACCAATATAATGTAGTGCGATTTATGATTTAGAAATGCAACCTGATATGATGCATGATGTATTGTTTATTTCAGCTAGAAAATAAGGAATCTCTGGGCAATGAAATAAAATCGCTTTGTTACTCAATTAATATAATTTGACGCCAAGAGTGATCACTTAACAGAAGATAATTGAACTGGCATTGATACATTCCTTTTTTATTTTGTTTGATTATAGATATCAGAGAGAAGAGGCAAAGATACAAGCATGGGTGAACCTTGAAAATGCAAAAGCAGAAGCACAATCCAGGAAGCTGGAGGTAATCTTATTGGCATTTTTCTGCTAATACCTTCTGACTTCTGAGTATCCTAATTTAGCCATCGAACACATTCTTTTATGAAGGAAATCCAAAGTTGATTTTTTTTTATCAAAAGCCCGTTATTTTAATGGTTCAAATTTAATGTGTACACTTATGTGGTGGTTTATACAATATTTATTGAGCCGATTTGATGATGTAGAAAAGTTCCTATATTACAGAGTTGCAGGTGTAATTATTAGGAGAAATGGAACTTGAAATAAGCAGGACTAAATATATATAAAACTGATTATCATTATTCTCATCATCATTATTTTCAATATCATTATCATTATCACTATTATTATTATTGATTTTTAATATTTGAGATCTTGATTTTTATGATCTCTGGATTTTATTTCTGATCTATCCCAATTTATTTGGAATTAAAGACTTTTATTGTTGTTGTTGTTGTTGTTTCTGTAAATATATATAAAACTGAAAAGTAGTATATATACTATATAGTTGTCTATATACGACCAGACTTGATAGTAGAGTTGGGTTCTGATAGATTGCTAGCTATTTGCTTCTTGAATGCTTTGCTTAAAGTTCACTTCTCAAACATCACATGTGATTAATCTATTAATAATTATTTTATAAAGAAGTGACAGCCTGTAATATATAAATAGTTAAATGTTAAATCTTGCTCCTCTGATCAAGATTTGTCTACAACATGAGGCAGGGCACATATGTGACTCCCGGACACTGCCTTATTTTTAAATTTGATAATTAAACTACATAAACCTTGAATTTTTTAATAAAAAAATATAAATATTATGGAAAATTAACGAATTCAGTTATAATTAAAGAAGCGGATCTAACGTTAATTTGTAATTTCGATGATTTTCTTTGTAGGAGTGTGAAAAACCGTATGTTATTTGAATTGATGTAATTTTGGAACTTAAAGTTGCTTTATGGATTAATAAATTTTGAAATCTAATTTCATCTAGACTAGAAAGAAAGCCACCACTTGGGCGAAACTTTCTTATTTTTAAAAATAATTAAATTATATTATGATTTTATTAGAAGTAAATGTTATATTTTATTTATATATAACTTATATTTAAATCAATTACAAAAATCCTTAAATTTCAAAATGAAATTAATTTATTATTTAATAAAGATTATTTACAATATATAATAACTTTTTTAATAAAATTGTATAGTGGGAATTTCTTTTTTTACAAAAAAGATTTGATGATTAATTTATTTGACGGACAAGTTCTTATTTTAAGCCTCCTATTAATACATGATAAAAATAGCAAATAACATGAAGAAGAAAGATAACATTGATTAAAATTTAAATTATTAGTTTTTAAAAATATTGATCTATATCATTCAATTAAACATCATGATCATTAAAAAAACTGAACACTGAAACTTACTTAAATATCCATTACTTAGAAGTATCAAATCCCTATATACCCTCTTTATATCTTTATCTAGATAAAGAACAAACCTCGTCTAGAATGCAAAGTCTGCTTTTGACCTCCAAACTCCAGTTTCTACTTTACCAATGAGCTCCAACTGGAGTTTCGAAATCTTTAGACAATTAATTTTGATTCTCGAACCTTCGACCTCCAACACCAGTTCTACTTGAAGTCTTGAATATATATACTTCCAACTGTAACAAGAATTTTTGCTTTTGTTTTTTATTTTCTTATTGAACAAATTATCTTGTGCCAAGGGATATATCAGTAAGGATTTGGATTTGAGTTAACACGTAAATTACATTTAATGTAAGCAAACCCTAGGCAGTTTTTATCTAGTGATTATTAGGAGGCCTCTATCCTTTTTTAATAAAAGAGTACTACGTGAAGTGATAATTTACTTGAAAAGGAATGGGAATGGGAGGATGTTGTATATATACTCCATGTTAATCGATGCACTATTGTTGTAAATATTTTTGTTACTTATCTAACATCATGTATTTAAGCTTGTTATCATAGTAACTTTATTTCTAGCTTTCAATAACCGGCATATATTATTTTTCATATAGATGACTCTCTAGAGATTTAAACATGCATCACTTCATAGAAAGGCGAGATCTAATGTCATCTGTACTAGATTTGTGATTCTTAAGCTTCGTACCGTAGTACATAGTACGTCGGTTCCTATATAGCTAGTATGTTGCCAAAAAAAAAAAAAAATTAGATATTAAACTTGAATAGGTGAAGATACAAAAGATGAGATCAAATCTAGAAGAGAAACTAATGAAGAGGATGGCAATAGTTCACAGAAAATTAAGCCGAGGAATGGAGACTATCTGCTCAAACGCAACATTCACAACAGATACAAAGAGCGTATCAAAATGCACAAAAGATGAAGAATCAAAATAATTTAGTTCTCCATGGAAATACTGCTCCTTGTGTTTGCTTCTCTTGCAAACAATAATATTTGACGTTTCAATAAAGATTTCTTATAAGAAAATCAGTGTGCTTGTAAAATTGGTGTTAAATGAAAATGTATATGCCATTGTATTATTATTATTATACTTTTTTCTTTTCAAGATCGTGAACGTGTGTCATTATTTTGACTACTCTTTTCAAGGTAATATGCGAGAGCAACTTTCCTTAATTTCAGTCTAAAACAAACTACCGAAATATACTTAACTCACGTATCTCATGTGTGGCAAATCGCATGGGAACAATGCTCCAAATTCTTGTAAGGGTTAAGTTCGAGTTTTTCAAACATACTAGGCCATACTACGCCATCATTTTTTCATCATTAATATTGTATAAATCTTTTCATCTTCTTCAATCCAAAAATTTATATAAAATAGTTCTTTCTCTTTATTTAAAATAATATTTAAAATGAAATTTAATTTTTATAATGATTATTTATATATTATTATATATTTAATTATATTATTTATTATTATAATTATCATTATTATTTAGCATTTAAAAATATTATGTCTAAATTTTATTTAATGTGAAAATTTAAATATATTTATAATTTTATATTATTAATTATTTATTTGAGAACTATATTATCAGAATGAAATCCGAGTTACTGCTCTAGTTATATATGAAAAGATAAAGAGCTAGAGAATAAAAGAGAAAGAGACAATAAAAAAAACGTTACCAATTTACAATTTACTTGTTAGAAATTGGAAAAGCTCAAAGGCTATAAAACAAACAGAGTTCGATTACCGAGTTCACCTCTCTCTCTATGCCTCTGACGAAGGGAAGAACAATTTAACTGTTACCAAGATTATTACCAAAATTGATTGATTTTGAATAAATTGGAGGTGATGAGAAAAAAAATGAGAGCTCGTTGGGCTCTGGTGCAAACAAAACGATGGAAAGAGGGGGCAACTCGGTGGAGCTAGCGGTTAAATTTGTATAGTATCAACGACTGATGGATCAATATAAAAAAATGAAAAATGAAAAATGAAGTTCAATAAACAAAAATAAATTATGAATAAAAAATAGACTATTCGGGAAAAAAAAAACTACTCGAGTAGTCGAGTCTTTGACATTTGCTCTCTTTAAGAAATTAAGGCTTCAATTTTCTGTGTCACCATATATCTCAATCTTATTTTCTATTTATACTTTAAAATTTAAATATTGGATTATATTTTTGTATAAGAGATTATTAATGTAATTTGTTACGATTTATGGAGTTCATTTTAGTTCAAGACATCAGAAAATGAACGCGTTAAAACTGGCATGTCATAATTAACTGGATTATTTTTTATTTTTATTTTTATTACTTTATCTAGTATAAAATGAAAAATGTGAAAAAAATTTTCAAATACCAAAACAATTTTGTGGATGTAAAGATTCTAAACGCATACGTTCAGAATGAACTAAGAACGTGTACATTCACAATCCATTCTGATCGCATGTGTTGAGATTGAATTGTGAACTTGAAGATTATAATTCATTCTGGATTCATACGATAAAAATTGATTCTGCATGTATGTGTTTACCGATTTTTGGGTCACATAACAGTTTCTCTACTTGAATTTTTTTACCTATTTTATGTATCTGAATGCACGCAGTGTTCATTTATAATTTGTGTGTTTGGATGGTGAAAGGATTAGTGTAAGAATAGCATTGTTCGGGTTAGTAATTGAGAATAGTGTGAGGTTAGTGATATCTCGGAAAATATGAGAATAGTGTTAATTTTTACTATTTCGGGTTAGTAAAATGTTGTTTGGATAGAAATGTAAGAACAATAAAGAGAATAGTTAAAATAATTAATTATTTTTTAGTATTTTATTTAATAATAATATTTATTTAATACTATTCCATACTAATATAAAAGAAAAAAAAATATTTTTTATTGTTTTCACTACCTTCATGAACGCTAATCCGTTAACCCAATGTTTTCTATGGATTAGCAGATTAGCACTGTTCTGCTACTATTCTCGATTTCAATTTTATATTTGAATGATTACTAACTCGAGAACAGTACTGCTATTTTCAAAACAGTGCTATTTTACACCATCCAAACACACCCGAGAGTAGAGATAATGTTATCAAAATTTTTAAAATAAAAATACGTGTAAATATTTATAAAACGGGAATAGAAAAAAATCATGAACAAAATCGACCTTTTTAAAACCCAAATAAGCTACAGAACCTACTATACACGAGAGACAAATAATAGGGACATCTAGCTCTTGTCAATTTGCATTTCGTTGTTCTACGTCCCCTTTTCTATTTCTTGTCGTACATGAGCTCGCTCCAGAGCAAACCATTTTCTCCAAAAATATAAGTTTAGATATTACTTTGTTGTTTCTTTTACTAGTATTTGTTGTTTCTTTTGAAAAAGAAGGTCTAGTATTCTGCCACCGACAATGGCGCGCGCTGCCATTCATATATTTGAAATTTTACGATTTATTTCTAATAATATTAATTTAATAATAATTATTATTAATAAAAACTGAGAATTCTGTTACAAAAATAAATAAAGAAAACGGTATTCTCTAGCAACAACTGTTACCAATTACCTTGTTTTAAGAGCTCTTTGAAATTCACCAAGGCCGAAATTTAAGGAGAATGTCGTTTTCCAATAGTCAATACAACAAACTAACCACGTAATCTTCTTTGTTAAGTGCCTCTTTGACTGAAAGCACCAACTATAAAGAGGTTCCGTATCAATGCATTTGGTATTTTCCATTTATAAATGTGTGAAAATGGCCTCGTTGAGCTCAATATTTGTTTCCTCTCTGACTGATGTCTGCTCGAGAAGACTCAAGCGTTCTATTTGTCCTTTCTCTTTGTATATTTATTGCTAAGTGCACTGTTCGTTCCCTCCCCACATCACAGGAATAAGTTTAGATGGGTGTGGTTCCAACTAATAAGTCTCGTGGGTTCCCAATAGCAATAAATACTAACATCATTTATTTTTTCCTGTGATTTAATGAAGGAACGGAAATAAAAAATGGAAAATGTAACAAATCCGGATGAATAAGAAATGACATCCGAACAGCATATCACTTGAAAAGTTTTCCACTGAGTTAAAAATTCTGTGTATTCCCATCATCCCATCCGATGGGTAACATGGGTTACATCTAAACACGGATATAAATGGTCTCCTTAGTAACCGTATGATAGGTGATCTGAATGGTTTATCTATGATTTTGTTCAAAAAAGAATGCCAACGGTTGAGATGTTATATTGAATACCAAACGTGTGTAATATTTGCGAATTTTATATTCAAAATTTGCCATTTGGGACGGAAGAAACAAAATAATTTAAGTCAATTATTTGGACTAAATGTCTGTTTTTAGTCTATGAACTATTGCATTTGAATTTTAATTAATTAATTAATATGTTTGACTTTTTCTAATTAAAATAATGTGACGGGACTGATGATCGACATATATTGTTGTATGTATCTTCAAATTAATTTCAATGTATATATATAGGAAAGGGATCTGACAATTTTGACAGTGAATTTTCAAATAAATATAAAAAAAATCTTAAAATAGAAAAAAAATCCTTATAGATATGTTCTTCTATTTATAAATTAATAGTGATTCAAATTTCATATAATTTTATTATTGTTCGCTAGTCCATCAAAGACCATTAAAATATTATATAATTTATAACGGTTTCAATTTAACGGTCTTTGATGGACTATTAAATGATAATGAAATTGCATGAAATTTAAATCACCATTGATCTATAAATAGAAAAACATATTTATAAGATTTTTTCTATTTTTAAGACTTTTTTCAAGTTTATTTAAAGATCCATTAATTGTCAAGATTGTCAAGATTGTCATTTTCAAGTTATCCCTTCCCAAATATATATATATATATATATATATATATATATGATGGTATATATTGGTGAAAAAAGACGTCTCAAACTCAATTAACGATGAATTAAACAGAAGGGCCATCCACTCTAAACAAAAAAGTATATTTAATGACCAATTTAAATCACAAAATAGTTCAGAGATCAATTTGAACCGAATTTAAGAGTTTAGGGATCAATTTGAATCGAATTTAAGAATTTAAGAATCAATTTGAACAAAAAAAGAGTTCATGAACCAATTTAAATGAAATAAATAGTTTAGGGACTAAAACAAGCTTTTGTCTTTTTATGTTTATTAAACTAAACAATATTTTGAAAGTTTTCTGATCTTCCGAGTGTTTTATTGAAAACTAAATCAATATTTCGTATTGTTCACTGGTGTTGACCAAAATTGACGCCTTAAATTCAATCATGAAGCGACGGGATTTTTTTATATGAAATATTTATGCAGCATATCGTCGAATGCTCCGTGCATACTTTTAAAATTTATTTAAGAATTAAGAAAAATCCTGTAAACACCAAAGGAAAAAAAACAACTACGATTATCAAATGTAAAATAAAACAATAGTAGCAATGTGTGCATTATGGAGAATAGCGGATGTAGCAGTGACACATTTTTATTGAATATTTTTTTTAAGTTTGTTTTGTTTCATTCTCACATAATTTTTCTATAAATATAGTTCATCTATAAATGTAGCTCATGTTTGGTCAAACGAAGAAGTGCAGGTATATGCGAGGTTTGTTACCTACAAGTATTCAAAATATACATAATATTGATTTTCAAAAAAATAAAAGGTCATGGATTCAAATTTTTATAGACACAAATGAAATTTGATAGAAAGACTCTTATCTTTCTCTAAAAAAATAGCATTTGAAATTTTGAATAGTAAAATAGAATAGTAATATTTGAAAGAGTGCAAACAAGAATGCTACATGAAAGTGTGAAAATGTTTTTTCGTTCCACGTTTATATTTGAGGTTTGACATTCATAAAAACTGGAAGAATGTACCATTGCGGAATTGCACACGAAGCGGAGGGTGTCAAGCAGACTCTATATAGAGAGGTATTCTTTTGTGTTTTTTTTTTGAAGAAGGTTAATGTTGTATGTTTCATTGAATGAACATTAAGTTACAATTGTATTAGATTAAACCAAACCCACAGAAAACCCTGATTTTATCTCAGTCTTATTATGTGTCTCTGAGCGTCCGGATGTTAGATTTTGTATTACTATCACTCATTTACTGTTTTGATACAGAGCTTATTTATAGACAACTTTACATGAGAAACAAAAAAAACGGTAATAAAATGTTACCGTTGGAATACTTAACACTGTTGCCTAGCTGTTGCCTATACAAAGGAAATTTGTAACCCCTCTTCTAATTAATTAATTAGGTTGGATGTATTTTCCTAATTAGCTAATGACGAAAATACCCTTATTTTTCTTAATTTAAAGTTGGGTCGAGACTAATTAATTAAACCCTAATCCATTTTTATTTCTTAACACCGGAAGCAACCAGGTGATAAACACCGAGTACTTAAGTTCGCTTCTCCACTACGTAGTCATCTTTGGCAGAATCAGTCACAATACACAACCCTACTGCAAACAACAACAAAAACCAACAGAAACAATATGCCGAAGACAAGCAACGGCACACCATCCTTACACAGCAGGAGCACATAGACAATAAGCTCCACACTTTATTACAAATCCGATAAACCCTGAAAACTGCCACAGCAGCTGTTACTAGTATTGAACCAGAACACATACCTCAGAGTACTCAGCATTGGTGCAGGCGCCAGAACTTGTGGTGGTATCTCATCCAGATTATCAGGCATCCAATTCTTTATACAAGGTGTAACATCAGTCCCTTTGCACCCTGACGAATATTGAACAAGGGACAAAATCAGACAAATAACAGTACTAACGGTATTAATATGAGTATTTCTAAAAATCACATCGTTCCTAGTTTTCCAAATGCACCAAAGTAGTGGATGTATTTGGATGAAGTGGTGAGTTAGTGGAATAGTCACAAACTCAAAGTTTGAAGTACAGCACAACATGTAGTTTTATTTTTTATTTTTTTATTTTTACTTTTATTTTCTTTTGCTTTACTCTGTAACTCAAGATCACCAATAGTGATCTGGTCTCTATTGTAGAAGCTATAAATTTTGGAGGCATAGATCTCCATTTTTTGTATCAAAAAAAAAAAGTTTAGAGTAATAGCTAAACCAGCTTTTAATTAGGTTAGTAGAATAGTAGCTATTCCAATGTTTTTAAAAAGCTATTTTTTTATTTAAATATAAAATGATAAATAAAAATAATAGTTAACCCAATCTCTTAGATAGAGATCATAATGCAAACTGTATTACATATTCAAAGGTATGCTAACATTGAAAGTAATTATGACATCTATACATCCAGAATCACACATATTTAGCAAAGGCGCATGTACGAAATAAATGAGGGACAGATTCAGGTTCATTGCAAAGAGTAAACAGAACAGAGCCAGTCCGTTGGGGGACATATCCTCTACGATTTTGAGTCATTGCGTGGTGAAATTAAGATCATCTATTTCGGATCTAGATAATCATTACAGTCGAGATTTAGATTTACGCAGATTATTTCTTGTTAAGATCTTATTATGACAAATCAATCACATAAAAATTTTAATTTTCAAAGTTGATAAATCCAACCAAATGTTGGCAGATTCATTAGTCACCCCTCTAAACATAAGCCACTCATAAATATCGTCTAACTTTTGTGATTTGGCTGCTTTAATGTATATATATAGTGATTTGAAGCTTTTTTATTTTTTTGGTTTAGCACTTTCAATCATATGATTGATTGGTTTCGTTAAACACTATATCTCTCGCATTTAAGAAGAAATAAAAGCGGACAACTACTGTTATTTTTTTGTAAAAAAAGAAACTTCTGTGATCTAATGAGAAAAGATGCAGTTGCATTTCTAATAATTATTATTATTTTTTTGAAAATGAGATTGTTCTAATGCGAAGAAGTTTATGTAGAATGGAAAGTAATTCAAAAGATCCGATGAACATGAATTGTGTGAAGACGTAGAACTATTTTATTTTTAATTTTTTATTGTATTTCATTTGCTCATTTAGTCATTTACATCTTCTTAGAACGCCAATTTCATAAATATGTTCCATCATGTTTTCCGTAATTTTCATTGCATCTTTTCTGCAAAACATTCAAAATTTAAATGAAATAAAGATGGACATGACCCTTGCTCTGTCTCCTGAAATTCTTTCGAATAAAATCAGTCTCATTCACAAAGGAGAGAAGGCAATATCACAAAATAAACCCAAAAATGATCTACACGGTCTTGTTAGAAGGGGGCCTCTTTTCGTGAACAGAGAGACAGTAGAACAACGACAGTACCTATATTTTAATCAAACTATTCTTTCTCTAATACGACATTTTCCATGAAACAAACACCATCAGCCCCAATATTGGTTTTGTTTTTTATATATTTAAAAAAGACTCTGGGCCTTTGTTAACATTGGGCTGGAAATTGGCGACGCATGAAAGTTTTGCAGCTGATCAGATCACCTTCTGCGCATGAAATTTTGCATAAATACGTTCCACTTGTTTTATATATTATAAGAGCTTTAATTCTCGGCCTGTTCGAAGGTTATGGAATGCATTCGATGGTATTTTATGGGCTGTGATTAATTTTAAGATTTTGTGGAGTCTCATCACGCGATCTACACAAAAAAAGATAAAAGTTATTACAACATGATCTTTATATGAGACGGGCTTGAAATTCAGATGGAATTCATTTATAGATATTTAAAGCTTGATAGTTTGGACTTTCATTTTTATTTCAGAGAAATCAAATTCTGATGAGAATATGATAGCTTCTAATAAAAAAATTAACAATTTTGTATATTCTGATAATATTATTTTGCAGCTAAATTGATATGCCATTGTTATATAATTTCAAAACAAATACTTAAAAGTATAAAAAAATTATGCCACAAGATTTCAATATAATAGATTTATTGAGGAAGATAAATTAAAATTTAAAAATAATTTAATATATTTTTAAGTTAATCTCACAGAAGGATTCGTGAGCTTAAATTTACATTATTTGTATTCTATGTACTTATCAATTATATAATTATATAAATTAGGAGTCTAAAATTTATTTAGAACTTTAAAGATCGTTTGAATTAATTGTTTTAAAAAAATGATGTTAAGAAACGTCAAGATAAACAGAAACTACTGTTAGAAAAAATGTTACAAGCAACTCATCCATGCAGGGGCCGATTTAGGGCCCTCCAATCTCAGGAATGTAGTTACATGTTTAGGATTTAATTTTATCATGTAGTTATATTTCATGCAATGTATTATCCCTCTCTTCCCTATTTAATTTATCAATTTCAATACTCTAGTAACGTATCTACATCTCGACCCTCTATACTAAAATTCTAGCTATGACTCTACATTATGATCTGTGGATACACATTGCATACATAATTTAACAGAACCAAAAATGTATACAAAATTTAAAGTAAAATGACCGGTACGTACACACACGTCTTTTCTACTTCTTAAATTCGATTTTCACTGGCACCTGGCTTTTTATCCCTCTCCTGGCGTGTATGGTCTGAAGTACATGAAAACTCATTCCATGATTTAGACATTTCTTTTCATATGACATGTTTATACCAGTGGAACCAATTACTGATCAAAGGATCCAGAAGCCTAAAAAAATGCGCAATGGAAAAGATGTGGAAATGAAATGATGATGATCCAACTTTTTTTTTAAGTAACAGGCGATGTATTGATATAAGAAAAGTTTGTACAAAAGCTTTCAGACAGGTGGCATTAAGCTATCTACATTGTTACAACTACTGTTGCTATTAATGCTAATGATGATCGAATTTCACTGCAATGTTTTCTTGAAGGGGAAAAATGAAACAAGCAATGAAGCAAATCGTCGTTTTTTTCTCAGTGCCTGGCCCCATGGCTTCTTAGCACCCATTTGACTTGTGATAAAGTGAAAGTTATGATTCGACAGCCCCACGAGAGAGAAAACAGGGTATGAGAGAGAGAGAGATTAGATTCTCTCTACGAGGCGAAAAAGAGAGAGAAGAGAGCGCTGTGCCTGTGCACTGTGTTGGAAGTATTGTAATGGCAGGTCTTCAGGCTTTAATTTCTTGCTTTACAAAGGTCAGCCACGATTCTCTCTCTCTCTCTCTCTCTCTCTCTCTCTCTACAGCTATATCACGAAACCCTAAAAGCCCTTTGACAATGGAACGTACCTCTGCGTCGGCAGCATCAGCGCAGGTGCATCTTCGCTTTTACTTTTTCTCTTTCCTCTCCAGTAGGTCCTCTTCTTTTACTTTCTATTAGAATAAAGTTTGTTTTTAATCACTCAATTATGGCAGCCGCAATAATAATAAAATCATTCATCTCAAATAAATTGGATAGACTAAAAATAAACCCCAATCTGAAATCACACAGATCAGGAATCTCAAAGATAAAACAGAATTATAATGATAACAATAGTAGAAATAATATTATATAATGATAATAATGGCAATGATGATGATGACGATAATGATGACACTACAATAATAAAAATATTATTAATAACAATAGTAATGATAATAATATTAATAACAATAGTAATAGCAATAATAATACTAATAATAATAAAGCAATAATAATAATAATATAAATATTATTATTAGAGTTAGGTTATGGTGTTACGCGTAATTAATTATTATATTTGCTATGGACTGAAAAATATAGTTAAATCATCTTCCAAATCTTAATTTAAGTCTCAATAAATTTATTATATCTAAATATGATGGGATGTACAATTTTTCTATATTTAGAATTTTCTAAGTATTAGTTTTGAATTTTTAAAAATGACCTAAAAACATGCTAGTAATCACTTAATTATCAAAATTGGTTTAAATTAGTCTCTGAATTTTTTTATTCAAATCGGTCCCTGAATTCTTAAATTAGGTTTAAATTGGTTCATGAACTCTTTTGTTCGATTCAAATTGGTCGCTAAACTCTGTTATTTGATTCATATTGGTCCATGAACTCGTTTTTGGCTCGAATTGGTTCATGAACTCCTAAATTCGGTTCAAATTGATCCTTCAAATCTTCAATTTGATTCAAATTTATCATATCCCGTTTAATTCTTCATTTCATTCATTGTTAAATGAAATTGATCTAAAGTCACATATAATAATATATTTCAGTCTCTAGTCTCGTCAAATTATTTTAATTACAAAAAGACAAATAATGAATTAAATAGAGAATTAAATTCAAGGATAAAAGAGTTTGGGAAATATTTTATTCGAAAAATGAATCCAGGAACAATTTGAACAAAATTTATAATTCAAGGATCAATTTGAACCAAATTTAGAAAATTTAGGGACCGATTTGAACCAAAAAAAAATTTTCAAGGACCAATTAGAATCAAATGCAATAATTAAGAGATTAAAAACATACTTATTTTTTTTTCCTTTTGTTCATTTGTCAAAGTTTAACCTTTGTAATAATACTCATACAAGTCTTTTGCTTATCCTTTTGGGAGTTCATCTTTTTCTTACTAGGATTGATTAGTGTTATTGGACGACAATAGTCGTTTATACTCTTATACTGTATCACATTGATTATTATTTTTTTAAGCACCAGATTAAATTTTTCTCAGGATATCAACAGCAAATTAAGCATTTAGTACAGTTGGAGAAGTGTAAAGTGGGACCACCCACCAGCCTAATTAATTAGGTCAAGACGTGCATCCATTCAACCAGATCTGAACAAATAAAACAAAAACAAAACATCTGTTAATTTATCTGGGTTGTCGTTTGTTTAATCAAAATAACAAGCCATTGAAATGCGTGAAAAGATTCTCTGAGGAGGTCAAACCCCACTGGGGTTTTGTGCCTCAATTGTTCCTCTTGGATGTTTCTTTTGTTTCTTATAATTTTGTTTTGCTCCCACACTGACACGGTTGTTCCAGTGGGGACCCTGTTTTTTTGGTTAGGATAATCCAATGTTTCTGCTTTTGTTAATTCAATTATTAAATTAATCAAAAGCTGTGCAATTCGGCGGTTCGTCTCTAGATGTATTTAGCTTTAGCTCTACACACGTGTCATGAAGCATACGAGAAGGTTAATTTGCTCTAGTAAACGAGCCAATGTATACTAAATTACTAATTCAGTAACAGCAGCCATAATTAGTAAACTGGTAAAAAAATTCTCAAATTTAGTAAATTTTATTCTAATTTTCAGTTTTAAATTTTGAACTATTAAAAAAATAAAAATTAGATGTATGACGGGCATGCCCATCCTCTTTCTTTAGTATATCGATAAAAGTATTCATAATTAATAAATTTGATATATTCAATAACGGTATGAACAGTACCATTGCACCAACATTTGATATGATTTTTTTTCTCAAATTCCAAAAAAAAAAAAAATCATAGTGGGCTGTTATCTTTATATACTTGTCTTATATATCCTTTATATAGGTAATAGAATGCAGCTTGTGTACCTAAGTGTGCCTTCCATAACAACATTAACTACCTTTACAACATAACATAATTTCAAAGTATTAGTTTCTTAATTGTACCGACACGTAACATATTACTTCTGTCTTCAACATACCGCTGTTCTAAAATTCGTTCTAGCTATTCGTTGTAATTTGGAACTATTCCAAATTATACTGACAAATAACATATATATTCCGGTTGTATGTGTACACACGGATGTATGTCTGCCGTCATAATTCTTTTTTATGATAGTAATGTTAGAATTTGTTTTTATCTATAGTGAGTAAGTTCCACTCAAATAATATACCTTCTAAATCAAAATCAAACCGTACGTACTTCATTCTACGGCTAAAAATCTATAATAAGCATAGCAGAGAATACGAATCTGTATACCCAGCACATTGATGTGATGTTCAGTGATAATAGTGATAGAGAATCAAAACATAGCTAAATAATCGGACTAGGAGAGGAGAATGTGGATAAGATAGTGTAGTGCAATTTTATTTTATAAGACCAAAGGAATATTAATAATTTTAAATTACTTAATCTAAAAGATAAAAATATAATTAATTTATGTGGTCTACAAGCACGAATAAAAGAAATTTTTGTTTATTTGTGCCGTCTGTCAACTGTAATGATGTATCCTTCGTTCCTCATGGTCCCCAAAAATGAATTCAGTAACATTTCTTTTATTTCTTCTTTTTCCATCTTCAATAATTGTATATTACAAATAATCAATTAATCACTCATTTGACTAAGTAAAAATTATTAAAATGCTGACAAATTAAAGCTAAATTATTAAATTAGTTTTATACTTTCTCCTCGCACCACTTTATCTATTTACTTGATTTTTGTCACACATCATTGCATTAAAATAATTTAATATTTATTTTCTTTAATTTACTTACTCGCTGGACGGAGAAATATATCTGTGGTACGGGGTACCCTATATCTATATCAATATGATAGCATGCATGAAAATATTATTTTTTCCTTTGTACTAAAACAGCAAACGAATCGAATTCGATCGAACTAGTTTATATTCGAATTTGATTTGAAAACTATTTCAAATTAGTTTGATTCGAAATAGATAGACAATTTCAAACTTAAATAATAGTTCAAAATTTAATTCGTTAAAAGTTTAAATTGTTCAATTCGATTCGTGGATAGTTCAAAATTGAGATTACAGGGCAGTTGAATTTCATATTAAACACAAACAAATTGATTTTTATTTAACATTCTCAACCAAGATGGCAACTTAACCATGCATTCATACCGTACAAGCAAATCTCATACTTCATACAATAAAATTAAGAAAATTTCATACAAGTTCATTAAAGCAAATAAATACAAGTTCTGTCACACTCTAAAATAAATAAACCGGATTAGGGATGCTTAATCCCGCCACTTAAGATCTGACACCGGCCACTCCGAGACGTGCATACGGAAGGATTAAAGAATAAAATAATACAACCATAGAATAAATGAAAGAATAATAAATATAAATACATGACCATACAATCCAGAATGAAAAAAAGAGTACAATGCCTGCATCGGCGGGGGTTGGCTCCATCGGAATGGACCGCAAACCTCTGAAATAAAATCTCAAAATAAATAAACAAAAACCCGATGGATCCTATCAACTACCCGGTTCATATACAAATGCAACGAAGCATCTCTGTCATCGCGTAGGAATTTTCTAGCACTTACTCCAAGAAAATCCCGAACCTGAAATACCTAGATCCTACAACCACCGTAGAAACATGAGTAATTTTAAAATTACTCAGTACGGATTTAGATCCAGCCTTAAGATTTGATCTTTTTTTTAGTCTGGACCCAAAAACGGTACTGTTATTTTAAAAATATAATATAATATTAATATGAAAGAAAAATAATATTTTATACAAATTTTGAGAAGTTTGCCTAAATTTTATGACATGAAATGACAAGAAAACCCAAAATAGAAAATCTATGGTATAATATAATATGATATATATATATATATATATATATATATATATATATATAGTACGAGAAAGAAACATTCTAAATAGAAACCCAGTTTGTAATTTACTAGATCCATCCCGAGCGGGCACTATCAGGGCCCAACTTACTAACTCGAGCTTGCCTTACCAAGTGCCCAACTTACTAACTTAGGACTTTATGTTTGTGCGGCGACAACACCGCACAAATGATAATTCGGGCTCCCAAGGCGATAACGCCGTAGGAGAGTGAAAAGTTATAAAGTACGTACTCTAGTCTGCTGAATCTGGTAATTTACATTACAAAATAAAAGGAAACGGATATAATATGTCTTCAGTCGCCATATCGATAAAAGAAGACAACTACCTGTGAATTAACAATTCGGAAACGAATGAGTGCCTACACTGTACCAACCAAGGGTCAGAGGACCGCATCTTGTAAAAATATCAAAATAAAATATAAACAAATGGGAGCCTAATCTGTACCCACTAAGGCAAGTGGACCGCATCCTAACTTTTTCTGTACCAACCAGGGGCCAAAGGAGAAAGCCCTTCGGACATACCAAGAACCTAAATAAACCGGATAAATAAAATAATATAATATCACAAAGTAGATTCCAGTCTCAAATATGCCACCCACACTAAACACTGAAGGACATGGTATCCTAATCGCTCAATTTTGGATTAAAGATTAAATAATATTAATAATAATAATAATAATAATAATAATAATAATAATAATAATAATAATAATAATAATAATAGTATAATATTGAACAAAAGAAAACACTCTGATATGGCCGAACCCGCCAACTGACGGGGTCGGTGGATAATCCGACAGTAAAGATGCGCCACTCGATAGAACCCGTGCGACGGGGTCGGTGGATAATCCAAACAGTGGTAAAGATGCAATCGGTGCATACCGAACGTAACAAGTGGCCCACGGCCAATCGATACCGAACGTAACCTGTTGATCTGGTTATTCAAGGCAACCTCAGTCTGAGAATTACCTAGTCCGCCTCTCAACACTCTCTCATGCATTTAATGCATGATTATCTACCTAACTTAATTATTAATTAGTGATAATAATAATAATAATTTCCAAATTATTATAATCTACAATATTTTATTTTAATCCTAATTTAAGCCTATCTCAGGACTATATCCCGGGTCCTACTCCTATCCTGTCTACGTGCAATATGACATGACATGACATGCGAATGTGGGTAATCCCCAAAGATACTCGTCAATTTACTGGATGCATATGACAGTTCAAATTTGGGTCCCTAATCAAGTTTGGTCAAAAAATATCACAGTTCAGATTTATTTAAAAATAATTTTGTTTTCAGTTTGGATCCCTAATTCTAAAGAAAGAAAAGCAAATCTCAGGAAACTGTACCTGAGAATGCTGGTGAGGATCGCGGAGTCGATATACTCCGGAGGCAGCGCGCCCGTCTCGAGATCAGAATCTGTGTACGCGAGATCAGGATCGCCCTCAATCTCCGTGAGTGGATCCGAGTCGACTATATCACCTATTATTTTGAATTAAATAAATTTTGCGATCCTTTTTCGCGCGCTCCGCACCACCGCTTGGTGGCAATGGGATGCGGAAGAAGGACACAAAGATCCCTCCTAAGCGTGCATTTATTTAACACCGGTTAATTCTGTTATATCTTGACTGTGCCACCACTCTCAAACTTCAATTTTACACATGTTCTAATTGACAAGTGGGCCCCTTCATCACCAGATCGTATTTAAGCTTCTCTTCATTAATTCTAGCACCTCCTCACTTTCAATTGCGTTGTGTTTCACTTAATTTCAAAATCATGCTTCTGCTTCATCTCTTCTCTTGGCGCAATTCACTTCTTTTTGTCCAATTTCTTTCTCAATTCATGCTGATCAGCATCGCCTTAGCCTAGATAAGCTCCTTGACCACGCAAATTGATGTTTGAAGTGTCTATCAAGTCTGTCTCTTTACCACTGCCTTTGATAATTCTTCATGCTTGAGCCTTATTCTCACTCAATTGCCTTGCAATTGTTTGCCAATTGACATCGATTCGACATAAGGAAGTTGTCCCCGTGCTCAATTTGGTGCTTGAAGCACTTAACTACGATCTCCAGAAGCTTATCCCCTTTTATCGCAACTCTGACCAAAGCTTATATCCTCTTATTCTTGTTCTTTTGATCAATTAATTAATGCCTGCACTCTATATCTGAAGCTATCTACGATGGTGAGACGCCATGGAAAGAAGATAGCTCTTACGTGCGAGAAGAAGAAGAAGAGAGAGCGAGGTGAATGCTCGGGCTGGATGATCCAGGCGCACGTGAGCCAAAGCAAAGGAGAAGGGGGACCAGAGGCCTAGAGTGCTTAGACAAGTTCATTCCCCTTTTACTTTAATTTTGAATTCGGCTGTGTTGAATTGAATAGGTAGATTGGATAGACTTAGTTCATGGCTTTATTCATGTGCCTACTTTCATCTCTCTGACTATTGAGCCCCACCTATAAGGTTTATGAGTCTGGGTTTATAGATCTGGCTGGCAATTGATTAGCGTGGTGATTAGGGTTGATAGGCTAAAGTGACAAGGACTGATTAGCTACTCATTTAATAGATAATTCCCTAATACGAAGGATCTGTTAATGATTGAGTGATGTGGGCTAATGGCTGCCTGCCACGTGGCATAAGTAGGACCCACCTGTCAGATGGTTTTGTATTACGTGGGGCCCACATGTGCTGACGTGGTTCGATGGAGAGCTTCCATGTGGACAACCTTTGATGAGGTGGTTGAGCTAGGGTTTGCCATGTGGCAAGCTGGGTTTGACCTCTCTGCTGATGTGGGCTGGTATAGCTGTGCCATATGGCATGGGGCTGGTGATGTGGACTTGTGTGGCTGTGCCATGTGGCATAGGTCGTGTGAGGTGGCCCTGTCTTGGCCTGCCACGTGGCACTCCTATAGGGCCCACATGTCAGACGCTTACTATTATTGTGTTGGTGTTTTAATGAATGAGATCGTACGTTTACTACTATACTAATTATGCATGTGCACTGGTAACCCGTAACGGGGGCAGTCAGGGAATATAATCATTTTCTGTATATTTAAGTTTATATTTTAATCCATGGATACCGCCAAACATTTTGGGGTGACTTCCAATTAATTAATCACATTATTAATTTATCACTTAATTATCTTATGACTTATCAAATCATTGGGCCTTTATTTTTTAATACTAGTTTTAATTAATTTTTAGATTAATCATAACTTCGGTTAATGGCCCATTTAAATTCCAACAACCCAATGCCATATTTATTATCTCAGCCACAACTAAACCGGCTCAAACTAATTATCAGAGCAGACGAATGACAAGGATACAATCCTATTCAAATAGGGGCGGTACTCAACAAGAAAACCAGCACACAGAACAAGCCAACATTTCAGCCGAACAACCAAGGCAGTACTAGATAAACCAGACAACAAGGGACAACCACATCTATACCAGCATAAAGCATACAATTAACAAAAAAAAGGTAGAAAGAGGTCCAGATCATGCATATCAGTACAATTACCAGAAAAGGGGCAGAGCACAAAATTATAACTAACATAATCCAGCATAATAATGCACAAATAACCAGATCAACGACCAAGCAATTCAGATCACATATCAATTAAGTACACATAAACAATTATCACATGGTCCATAGAAAATCTAATTAGCCAACACAGTCACGGTAGGGACCAAGTGTAGTATCAGATTTATACCAAAAATAAGAGGGCGGTATAGGACTTAGCAAAAATAATTGCATATCAAAGACAAGTCGACAATATCTAGCATACAAATACAGAGAATCAAGAGGACAGTGACATATAAAAGTGGCAACAAGGCGCGTGCCAGAATGAGAATAACCTAGCAATCAAACCCCAAATCAGCACATGCACAAAAAAATCAAACAAGCAACACACAAGCATAAAGGAAAATTGGGCTAGGGTTTACCAGGGAAGTCAAGAGTTCAGCAAATCGGGGTAGAGAGGTGTTGGGGGTAACAGGGAGTGAGCTCCTCCTTCACCGTCACTCTTGGCTCCGTTCCCCTCTTCTTAACAACGGGTTATTTCAAGTATCGAGTGTTCTTATCAATTTTAAAGCTAAATCTCAGCGCATGAGAAAATCCAAATGAGCAAGAGGAGAAATTGGTTCAGAGCAGCACATATAAATAGGGGCGGGGAGAGGAGTCTCAGAGTGGTCGGTGTCAGATCTTCTTGTCACGAGAAAAGGTCAATAGGTTGGTGAGCGGTGGCAAGGATGAAAGGGACAAGGGTCAGTGTGAGGCGATAATCCAGAGAGGGTTTTCTAGCAGCGCGATGTGATGTGCGAAAAGGAATGTGAGAGAGAGAGAGTGTGTGAGACCTCTCGTACGAGAGAAGGTCGGAGAAAAAGGGTGGAAAGGGTCAGGGGAAAAGGTGTGGGCGAAGGGAAAGAACAGGAGAGTAAGTCGTTAAGTAATAAATGAGGGATAGAGCGGAGTGACGGTGAGAGCTCTTGAGAGAGAGAGTCAGAGAGAGGAAGAGTGGGTGAAGAGTAAATAAGAGAGAGAAATGGTTGGTATATTAATTGAGGATAGATAAGAAAGGACTGAGATCTGGTGTGGCTCAACTTCGGTGGGACTAGTTGTAGGAACGAAGTATAATTTCAAAACTAATTCATTGGATATACTAAATTACTACATGACAGGCTGTGGTTCATGTAGTGTAGTTTAAGGTTCTTTAGATCAACTAGGGTAAGGATTTCAGAGGGAATCCGTGTGGCGGGTTTTGATTTGGTTTGAATTAGGTTAATTAACTCACTACATCTTTCAATTTGTTCTTAATTTAAAATAATTTAGTTTTGGTTAAAAGTGTTATGATGATTCATTAATATTATTGTTAGAAGTCATTATTTTTTATTTTATTTTCATTTTATAAAGTTTTGGATAATTAGTTTTGAGTTAATTTTATCATTTTAATATCATGTTTCTCATTAATATCATTTTAATTATATCAATTCGTACACACTGCTAGTTGTCACTATTATTTATTTTTATCTTATTTATTTACTTATTTATTTATTATTATTTTATTTATTTATTTATATTTAATTATAAGTTTATATCATTTATTATTTGGTTAAATCGTTTAGTTATTATCTTAACTGTTATTATTGTTTAATTAATTTTCGTAGTTTGACAAGTTCGGTGCATCAACGGCTCA
Organism: Schoenoplectus tabernaemontani; assembly: GCA_037127355.1. Lineage (NCBI taxonomy): Eukaryota > Viridiplantae > Streptophyta > Magnoliopsida > Poales > Cyperaceae > Schoenoplectus > Schoenoplectus tabernaemontani. Next base: position 12,293,999 of record CM073752.1, read on the forward strand.
GTTTGACGAAGTGGAAGGTTTTGGTGCATGATTGCCTCTATTTGGTGAAGTGAAAGGTCGGGTCGCGAGTCACGACTGGGAAATGACGATAGAGAGAGTGATTGGGCGATGGAGATTGGGCGATCGACTAACCTGGTGAGTGGCGACAGTGGCAAGGGCGACAGAGAGGGAGCCCGACGAGGCGAGGGCGGGCAGAAAGTCGGGACTCACGAACTAGAGAGGAAAATAGGTTTAGGTTTGAGAATTGGGATTTGGGGTAGCTACTAAATATATCACTATCCTTTTTATATCTGACGATCCAAAAAATCTCAAGATTCAAACTATTACAGTTCACAAACTGATTTCGATCAAACTCCTCTCAATTCAAGTTTGATTCGATACTGATTCGAACCGAATTAGTTCGATTCAAAATTAATTTCGAACTGAAATTAAATTAACTAATTTTGATTTTTTTCAAATTAAACACAAATAAATTACAAATTATGAAATTTTCTTTGTAATTTGCTACCAACCAGAAATCAGAATACAATAACCCTAGGTGTTAGGAATAAATAAATAACATTTATACTCACCTCTGCCGGAACGGAACAGCGCCGTTGCTTAAAATACAGTAAAATAAAATTTGTCCGTAAAAAAACGTATAGTCGCACGTGAACGCGCACGCATTATCTTTTGCTTTTGGCCTATCCCTTCCCTTCCCTTCCCTTCCCTTCACCTTGGCCCTTGCTTTGAACCTTTGGGACACCGGCTATTCCCAGCTCCTAATTCCCTATAAATATCTTTCTCCCCTCCTTCACACGCTCCCCACTCCCTCTCCACTGTCAACGTTTCCCAAATTAAAAACAACAAAACTCAAAAAGACAAAAGGAAAAGAAGCCCACAAAGCGCTCCTCTCTTCTTCGCACGAAGTCCCCCTCTACCCTTAATTCTCCCTTTTCTCTCTACCATTCCATCCTTCGTTAATCATCCCTCCTACATTTCCCTTCTCTCTCAACTTGGATCAAAAAATGGATTTGATCGCACCATCTCCTCAGCCGAATTCGAAGAAGAGAAAGGCGCAAGGAGAGTCGACCTTCCCGCTCGACGACCTCCACCAAGACCTCCTCGAGCGGGTTCTTGCACGGATCCCGCCTTCCAGTTTCTTCTCTCTGCGCTCTGTCTGTAGGAAGTTCAGCTCTGTAGCGACCTCTCCGTCGTTCCACCTCGCATGCTGCCAGATCGCCTCCAGAGAACCATGGTTTCTCATGGTCGACCACGATCTGCACCGCGCTTCACTGGTTTTCGACTCGTCGGAGGGGAACTGGAGAAGCGTCAGTGCTATAAACAATTTTAACAAATCCATTCCTGTTGCCTCCTCTGGTGGTTTGGTTTGCTACAAAGCAGAAACCGGTGAATTGGTAGTTTCTAACCCAGTTACCGGTGTTTGCCGTGTGTTGCCGAGTGTAACTAGACTTACAGAAGACGAGACGCTTCATGCAATTACCATGCGTTCCTCAAAAGATAATTCTTTGGTGTACCGTGTCTTTTTGGTCTTTGGGGAAATGCCTAATCTTTCTTTCATGGCGTTTGATTCTGCCAAGAACTCGTGGGAAGAAGAGGTAACCCTAGTTCGAAAAAACGACAGTTTGTCAGAAGTCGAGGTAAGTGGAGAAGAAGTGTATTTCCTGAGTAAAACAGGAGATGTGGTTGCTACTAACATGCAAAGGAGCCCGTCTAAACAGTACTCATCGGTTTTAACAACTGAAAATGGAGAGGAAATTCTCTACTTCCTTAGCCATTCTGGTACTGTGATATCTTGCAATCTCTCTACAAGAACTTTCTTTGAGCTACCAAGGCTACTTCCGGTGTATTTTGAGTACTCCATTGACGTCATACAGTGTGGGGGTGAGATGCTGGTAGCAGTACTCTCAGAATTTTTAGAGACTTCTAGTCTGAGATTCTGGAAGTATAGCAAGAGAGATGGGTGCTGGTACCAAGTTGCTGCCATGCCGCCTTCTCTATCACATGAATTCTACGAGAAAAAAGTGGATATAAACTGCGTTGGTCATGGAGATGAGGTTGTCTTGTGTGTGAATTCTAGCGAGTGTAGCAGTTGCTTGATGTTTGATTTGAAGAAGAACCAATGGATTGAGATGCCTAAGTGCTATGTGGATGGCAAGGAGAAAGAGTTCCTTTCAGCATTCTCCTTCGAGCCTAGACTGGAGGCCATTGTTTAAGCCTCTTCTTCTTCCCTTTTTCTTTTGGCCATGTTTCTTGTTTTATCAGAATCTACTCATTAATTGTTATATATTGTTTTTGCTATTGTTTGTACCGGAATAAAGTTTATCTCATACAGTATTTATAAAGCTGAAGATTTTAAGTGATTTGTCTTAAGAATCTAATCGCTATGAACTAATTGTTCCTTTACTTTTTCACTGATGATTTGATAAATAGCATGTTTGTTGAGCTAGTTGTGGGCACTATTCATTTAAGTGCAAGATGCATGCTACTTACTAAATTAAGAAATATATATAATGATAAGAGAATCCGTTAATTTGAGCTAGCATTTTGTCAAATAGCACTTACTAAAAGCATCAACATCTGGAAAGCAATAATAAATGGATGAAAAGTAAATTTGGATTATTTGATTTTTCCTTTAGAAAGATTATTTGATTTTCGCCTCCTGAGCTTTTTTGGTCTATACCACGGTTGTTCTGCTTTGTATCACCGCCTATTGCCTATTGGAAGTCTTTATTGAGTGCAAGGAAGACATTGTGCTACAAAGCACTTTATTCTCGTACATTTTATTACCATGCATTGCTGTTACCAAATAACATATTTCAATAAAGAATTCGTGCCAATTAAAATAAAACAACGAATTAGGATTCCTCGGAAAAAAAAATGAATAACGATTTAGGTACTGTGCCTGTTGGCCTTGGTATCAGTTTTAATAGGCTGTAGATCAGTTTTTTTTTTTTAGTAAATAAAAAAAAATCACTCAAACTGATAAAAATTGCTCCGATTTTAGCTCAACTAGCATGGACCGAGTTTCAAACTCGGTTTCAGGTGCCGGGACCGAGTTTGAAACTCTGTCCAGTTTTTTTTTTACGTTTGTGTATTATATTAAAAATAAAGCACAATAATTAATAAATTAATTTAAAATATTACAATAAGAATTAAAATGAAGATTTACAAAGTTAAATATAAGAACGATTAATACATTGTTCTAAAATAATGTCAAACAAATTAAAATATTACAACAACAATTAAAATTCAATTATTCTAACAAATATAACGATAAAAAATATAAACAGACTGGTAATCTAAATCATGCTCTGCTGGAACGAGCTCAACCTCGAGTTGGCATTCTATTGATACGACCATCTATTTCATCCATAACCATTGGAATGTGTATATTTCTTCTCATTTCTTTGTTAATTTTTGCTGGATCTAGCTTAATGATCGGACCATTGTACATTGACCAATCTCGTCTATTGTCATAACTACGTCAATGATTAGACCATGTGTTAATATAATACTGGATGGTATAATATGGACTAACGTACTGAGTGTAATTCAGCCTTCTGAATGAACAAACAACAAGCAAGTTATCGCATGAAATGCAGGTCAATTGCGGTTTCTGACACCAACAATTACCAATTCTTATCATCGCTAATTCAACCTCATATTTCATTTCACCACTTTGTCCCTATTATTTCAAATAGAAAGTATAAATTAATGCTTAAATTTTGAAGTTAAATAAAAATAATAATATAAATATAGAATATTATCATCTCGATAAGTTTATTTTCGTTGTAAACATCATAGTTGTTGATACCCCAATCCAGTGGTACGACATCGTAAGTTCTCCCCTTATCACCGCAATATTTTATCAGTTCGGTGACCTTATGGGAGAATATCAAACCTTGAGCTTCCCAAACCACTGCAACTTCTCGACGTTTATAGAACCACTCAACACATTTGTGCCACATATTCTCGACGATAGCACATACCGAAAGTTATCTGGCGATTCTGAACACGTTGTTCAATGATTCTGAACCGAGCTCGGGAGTGAATTCTTTCCTCAGCCATGACTGGATTACTACTTACAGGAATACTTGTCGAATCATAGTTGTCAGATCTGAATATTGGTTCAGATTCAACTACTAACTTCAGTATTTTATACTGGGGTAATTGGTACAGAGTTGTTGTTTTAATCATTCCCCAAATTTTATCAAAAACAATCCCAAATAAGCTATAAAAAAACCACCCGAACCTGCTGGTGCAGTGTTGATCCGTGCACTAATGCTGATGCTGAATTGGCTAGGGAGCAGCTCCAAATCAACATGAATCTGCCTCTTCAAGTCACGAAGATTTATTATCTCGTCGGCAGAAAATATGCACGCGGCATGAATGTCGTAACCCACGCCAGGTGAAGTGTTCATGATTTGACCTCCGTGATACACATTGATCAACAACATTTTTGTCTCTACAATATGAACAATAAACCCTACTATTAGAGTATTTTAATTTTACAGCAAAAAATAATAGTCCAAATAGAAAAAAAAATTACAATGTTGGTGAGACGAGAGTGGTGAATATGGATCGGCTCTGGATCTGTCAAAAAAGAATTTTTCAGTTGGAAGCTCTTGCAACAGTAACAATGACGAATTTAAAGAAATGATTGGCTGAAAGAAGATAAAGAAGAAAGGGGCTGGATGTTACTATATATTAGTAGGAAGCTGGGATCGAATTTTAAACTCGGTCATATCTTCCTGTAATTTTTAAATACACACAAACGTAAAAAAAAATCTGGGACCGAATTTCAAACTCGGTCCCGGCACCTGGTACCGAGTTTAAAACTCAGTCCAGCCTGGTTAGGCAAAAATCGGAACAATTTTTACGAGTTCCATTGATTTTTCTTTTATTTACTAAAAAATATGGGCTGTAGATTATATATTAGAAAAGTTCTAATTTACCAAATGCAAGTTCAAAACCATTTTTTTCTCTAATATCATTCTAAAATATGTGTAAAAATACCATTAATATTGTATAAATTGTTTACAATTAACTTATTTTTTTTAATAAAAACCAAAATACCCTTACTTCTCCTTTTCTTTTCTTCTCCGACAAAACTGAACCTTCTTTATAAATAGAACTGAAGCATTTTTTTTCCTTTCTTACTCCATTCTCTCTAACCGAAAATGGAAGCTATTGGTGCTGCATCGCCTATCCCTTTCTTCTCTCCCAAGCAAATTAACTTTGGCAAAAGCGCGCCTTCTCTCTACCCCATCGCTTCCAAAAGTAAATTCTCTCTCTTTCACTCCCTATCTCCCGCTCTCTCACTCTCTGTAGTTCATTTCTCCTTTCTTCAATTGATTTCATTAATTTTTTGGCTCAAATTATTTTCAGATATGAAAGATGAATCGGATCTTTAATCGGAGTCAAACAACACAAAGCTCAACTCGTCGATTTTACTTTAAGGTTGTGCTCCACAAAACAACTCACGAACGAATGGAAAATAAAGGGATGGAACGGTTGAGAGGGGAGCCTACCTCCGATTTGGGGTGTAATGATCGGATGAAAATTTTTCAGAAATTTTATTCTTCGTTCACCTCGTCTCCCCTCCTCTCCGTCGCCTCTCCTTAGCTCTGGACCAAGTAATACAAAACTGGGCAGACCGATCTCCGCTTCGCTCCCCTCCCCTCCCCTTCTCTACCTCGTTCTGGAGCACAACCTAAGATTTTCAGTTTTTATTATTAATAAGTATTATTAAATTAATATTGTTAAAAATAAGACTGAAAACCGTAAAATTTCAAATATACGAATGGAAACGCGCCACTGCCAGTGGCGCGTTTCAAAAAAGTAATGAAACACCGCGCAGCGCAAGTGGCCTGCGTGCATTTTGTATATATAAGAAGGAACGCGCGCCACCGGCGATCGGCGCGTTTCGTAAAAATAAAAAAAATAAAATAAAATAAAATAAAAAAAAAAAAATAAAAAAAAAACCGGAAAAACGCGCGGCAGCGGCATGGCGTTTTTTGTAAAAAAAAAAAAAAATATAAAAAATGAAACGCGCCGCGATCGGTGGCGCGTTTCGTAAATTCAAACAAATGCGCCACTTTGCCATTCGTATATTTGAAATTTTACGTTTCTCACTCTTATTTTTAATAATATTAATTTAATAAATCATATTATTACTAAAATCTGTAAGATTTTAGAGAAGACAAGTGTCGATTGGAGTCGTAGCGCCTAAATGCTAATTGAACTTCAAAATTTATTGCTTTATAATTGAAAATGCGAAAATACAATTTAAACTTTATATATTTTGTAAATTTTTAAGAATAAAAATACAGAATTAGTGGTATTTTGACAATTAAACAGGTTTTACAGTGGCATTAGAACAAAAATTAATTTTGGGACAATATTTTAATAAATTAGATATTATTTGGTGGCATTTTAACAAATTTTCCTATATATTATAGCTGGTTGATATAAATTATTGGGAGTTCTTTATAAGTTCATTAAGTTAATGAAATTTGTGAATGTGCCATAAAAATAGAAATTTTCTAAGGATTAATGAAAATTATTGAACATTTGATCGACATAAACAACATTAATTTCTTTGCCTACTGCGAAACTTATTGTTCAGATTTTGAGTTTGGGCAGATTTAGTTAGTGCTAAGTTTTGTTAATTTACTCTATTCTGAAACTTAATTTCTGATCGTATATATTTTTTTCTTAAAAAAAGGAACAAATTTAGTGCCTTCGCTTAAAAAAAGTGCTGATAAACTGTTTTCACTTATTGATTATTTGCTCGGAACTTGGCTTAAAAGAGACAAAAATGTTATGCAATTCCTTAGAAACTAAAGAAAAAAAATGTTATGTTGGCTGTAATATCCCACTGTCTTAACTAACCACAATAGCCCGTCCACTGCTGCAATTATTTGTTTGATTGTGAAGTTGCTTGTGTAATTAACCTCATTTCTGTAATTTATTTTATCATTTAATTCGTGAATTTTGGATAAAATTTGGTGATTCATGGTGCTATCCAAAGTTGTGGCACGGAATCACCTACTGACAGGTGGATTAATTAACTGTGCACATATTATTCAGGAAGTAGGAATATATTTAGAAATTTTAGTATACTTTTGCTTCACATCTACCTCAATATTTTGTACATTAACACACATGATAGGGCTCATTGTTGGGGAATTTCTCGAATAAAGTTGCCACGTATAATTATTAGCAGATATGTTTTAATTTACCTCATGAATTGTAGACATGCCTGAATTACTGCCTTAACAAGCTTTTGCAAACTTTTTGACTACGGACATGCATGAATTACTGTCTTAATATGAAGCTTTTGAGGCTTCCCTAGTATTACATAGTGCAAGTAAGCCTCGTTGTACTTTTAATTAATTTAATTTTATTAATTAGTTAATAAGGAGCAGACATTCTCCGAGTTTATACAAATGGTGGGGACCATAAAATCACCAAGAAATGGCCTAAAGATAAAAGAAAAAGATACAAAGATTTTAGAAAAGGAAAAGAAAATTATAAAAGGTTTGACAAGGGGTGGCACTTGCCAAGTTCAAGTCCTCTTTGTCAATGCTTTAGGAAATAAATAAACGGAGCTCTTTATACAAAGCGAACGAACTTATCACTACACTACATATATTTTAATGAAATTATTATAAAAACAGTGCTACAGATAAAAATAATGTTTCAAACTGCTTTAATTATTAGGGCTGCAAGGACGGGACATTTAATCAATATGGCTGCAAAGTTAATTAGCTTAATTAATGCAAATCTTTAATTATAGGCTTTACAACTGTATGAAGGTAAGTAGATACCCAACAAAGACAACAAATTAGAAATTCTCTACTGTTTCTTCTTGGTGATATTGTTCGTTAATTATTTTAGTTACTTGCAACGCACAGAACTATAGATACTTCCGACCACAAAAACGTTATATATTTTGCATGACATAATTCATATCTTTTATAAGATATGGTACACAAGTAAAATTGCATAACACATTAGATAACGTTGAGTGGAGTCTGTTAAAAAATTTTTGCATCTGCCGTCTAAAAAGATATAAAATATTTTTTATTCAAAGGAAGTCTAAAATACAATGTGTTGCACGGATGCTCCTGTGCATCATGTCAAAATTTTAAACTTCAAGTTAAAAATGATCAATTTGAACCGTTAATCTGCATTTCAAACTATTTAGAAAATCAAATTACATATTTTTTAAAATTTCTTGCTATTTTTGGGCAAGAGAAAACTGATTGATTTGAGGATTTTTTATTGTCCAATAATGATGATTTTTTCTACCCAAACTAATAGCAAAAAAATTTTAAAAATATAAAATTTAATTTTCTACAAGAGTTTGATATAGAGAATAAATTGAATGGTTTAGATCGATAATTTTTAACTTGAAGTTTGAGATTCTGACACATTGCACGGACACATCCATGCAACGCTTTGCATTTTAGATTTTCTATTTTATTTATTTTTCTTGTATCCAATATTTCTCCAGGTCTTAAAAAAATATCATAAAGAAATTTCTTCTACATTAATTTCTTGTAATTTGATTTTAGAAAATTTGAGTAAAATGGCATTTCATAATCATTACAATTAACGTTAAGAATAAAGCTCGATGTATATATTGAAAAAGGGTTCAAGTTTTATAAAAAAAGATATAAATAACTTAAAGGAAAAATATATTTTTTTATGCAGATATCACTTCCGATTTCTTGTATGTACCAAATGCTTTGGGGAAGAATGAGTTATCTTGACAATTTTGATAATGGGTTTACAAATAAATATAAAAAAATTCTTAAAATAAAAAAAGTTTGTAGATATTTCCATCAAAGGTCATGAAAATGCTATGTAATTTACAATGATTTTAATTTAACGGTCTTTAATGAACTATCAAACGATAATGAAATTACATAAAATTTGAATCACCATCAATCTATAAGTAGAAAAAATATATATATAAGATTTTTTTATTTTTAAGATTTTTTCATATTTATATAAAAAAATATTGTCAAAATTGTCAAAATAATCATTGTAAGTCATCCCTTTATATACCTCAGAAATTTGTGTTTTTTTACTTCTAGTTCTAGCAGAATGTACTGCCAAGTAGGAAATTTGGACCTCCAGATAATATAATTCAACGGCTCACGTAGAACGGATCCATACAACATGAGGCGCCATTGCTGGAAACAAAAGCAAAGTGTAATTAAGGTCCCTAAGGATTACTCAGATGAGGTCGCACTCGTGCTGTCGCGCATTGGGCAAAGGTAAAAGGAAACTATAATTAATAAATTAATTTAATTAAAAGCATAACAGACAGAGATGGACAGGGTACAAGTGCACAACGGAGCCTCCACGTGAGACACTCAGAATGTGAGACAAAGATGGAAGCCACAAATCCTTGGTTTACCAAAAGCACCTCTTGCTTTACTAATCTTTTATTATCTTGAAGATTCAGGGAAAAATATAGCCAAAAAACGGACTTCCAGCTACAATTAATTAATATAAATAATCCATGTTTAGAAGATAAATGAACTAACCTCTCAAATACTTTTAAAAAAATATTTTAACTAGTCTTAATATATATAGAGAGAGAGTTTGTCTATTGTGTTTACGGTAGCATTTCGGCAAGTCTAAATTTTAATTTTGTAAGCTCAAAATTTAGATTTAAGTAGCTCAATAAAAATTTATATCATAATCTTATAGAATATAATTTTTTTATCATGTTTGAAGTTAATTTGTTATGCTTAATGATTTTTAGAAAGTAAACCTTTTTGACATATAAATTTTATTATTTTTCTATTATTTTAGAGTTTTCATTCAAAAATCATTAACCATAGTAAATTAACTCCAAACACGATAAAAATAGTATTCTATAAGATTATGATATAAAAATTTTATTGAGCTACTTAAATCAAAATTTTGAGCATGAGAAATTAAAATTTAAACTGTTAGTGTTTCGGCCGAAGTGATACCAAAAGCACAATAGACAAACTCTCTCTCTCTCTATATATATATAGACCGGTCGGATCGACTATTTGAACTTTGAAAACGAAGAAAGCATACGGTCATTCGTAGCATACGATCATAGGCAAACTCATACTACGCGTAATATATATAGCCAAACTCATATATATTTCTCCATCGGAGAATATGAATGTTTGTATTTAAGATCCAAAGCAACTATTTATATTGACTATCCTGCATTTTGGCAAAATCAAGATGCATGTAGTAACATCCAGCAAATTTCTTGAGCATCATTCACTTTGCGAAACACCAGAAAAACACAATTTATGACTATTACAAACAATTATGTAATTTCACACTTGTCATCCAAATTCCACAGTGTAAAATCGAGGGGGTTAATTATTGACCTAACCCGACGGGTTAACTCGACCCGACCCGATTTGATCTGAAGATAAATAAATCGGGTATGGATTTAATTTTTTTGATCCGAATCGGTTCGGGTTCAGGTCAACCCGACCCGACCTGATTAATTATATTTTTTAAAATAATTTTGTGATTTAATACTAATTAAAGTTTAAATATACACTAATTATATACTAATTAAGATTAATTATAAATTATTCAATATTTTATTTTTTAAAATTATATAAATATAATTAATAAATATTTAATTATTTTACACGGATCGGGTTGGGTCGATCGACTATATCGGATATGATCGGATATGGATCAGATCGATAAAAAAAAATTTGATGAAGCACAAATGGTAGCAATCATTATATTACATCGAAGCAAATTTCTAAAAAATATTATGATGATTTTCGTATATATTATTTTAAATGTTGTTTGACATTTTTTCTTTTTTAGATGAAGAAAATGTTAATTAAGTCTTCTAACTTTAAATATTCTTAAATTATCTTTAAGCCATATTTTAGTTCATGACATTTCACAAGACAAGACCATTTAACATAATGTTTTCTTATTTTATTTTTTCCTGTCGTTTCAACATATATTAATCAATGTCAACATCCATAATAACTAGCGTATCAAGGTGAAACAAAAGTTCAATCGGACATAATTTAATTTCTCCCGCAAAATTTATCCTCCTTGAGTTCTTTAATTGTGAATTTGTAATTCTCTTCCTACGATATTATCGTATAAAAACTTCATCTACAATAAGTCAATAACAACATTTTCAGACCTTTTTTTTATTAATAGAAGAAGAAAATTTAAATTCACATAATTTGGAAAGATTTGATGGTTTTTTCAATGGTGTAGTACAGTACTAGTGTCCAAATTTTTTTGTCGGTCCTGGTTCGAGAAAAAAAAAAAAATCAGATCCAGACATCCAGTCCCTCCTCTCTGTTCCCTAGTGTCCGTGTGGTCATTGTGTAGGGGCCTCAAACTGAAAAAAAATACGGACTCTAAGTTGCTGGTTCAGAAAAATTGGTCCAGACCATTATTCTGAATTGATAAAACCTCAGAAACAACTAACATGCTTTAATGTCACTGTTACCTCGTCAATAAATAGGTGGAACGTATTTTGTCGGGGTGTTTTGTATTCTTTTTTTTCGAATAAAACTTAACGCAATCAGAATTGAAAATGCCAATAAGATGAGAGAGTACTTTTCAGAAAATATACACTAATAATGGTATTTATTTTTGAGTTTTAATTGGGATCAAATTGATTTTTGGGACCTGTTGGGCGAAACTGAATTATTTTTCGGATCAGGCTACAATACGATCTTCAGTGGCAACTGCAATGGAACGAAGTGGAGGGATCAGGTTCAATTTTTTTCGGATCACCATATCAAGATCATAATAACAACACTCATGTTTTATTCGCGAATAATTAATTTTTTATTCATTATCGAATATTTTACGAATTAAATGTCTATTTAATATATGATATATTTTCTTTGTGATAAAAAGTTTTATTAATTATTCATAAATAAAACATAATATATAAATTTTAAAATAATAATATATATTATTTTTATATGATTATTAAAATTCTAATATTTTAATATATATTTTATTTATATTATATAAAATAAACTATTCATGAATTATATTCGTATTATATATCCCAATCGTGAATTTTTAATCTAGTCTAGAACCAAATCAGTATGAGATCAGATGAGGAACGATAAACCTAAGTCAAACCCAAAATCAAACTATTTAAACCCAAAACCGAATCAAAGTAAGTTCTTTAATTGGAACGTTTCACAAATCACGAATTTATTAATAAAAATTCCGGCCTTCCGGACCTCAATGCACATGAAAAAACCGTCAAATCTTTTTCAATGTCACGAATTAAATTTTTATTTTTCTATTGATAAAAAAAAGATTTTCAGGATATTTGAGAAAAATATTAATATTAACCTGTCAGAAGGAAAGAATTTCAATTTTCAAGTTTCCAACATTTCCGAAATTATTTACCTAAGTTCAAGAGAAACATGACGGATACAGACTGCAGAGTATACAAAATGTCATCTACTAGTTCTAGTTATCCAGTCGTGGGTTTGACTTAAACATGATCTTTGCACGGTTTCCAATGAGAAGTAGACAACGCAAAAGAAGAACTTAGTTACATGAGCATATTATATTCTGAAACAGACCAGGCTTCAGATTAGAGGTTTGATACCCGCCGGTACAATCTCTACCCGTCTATCCGTGTCCGTTATCCGGGATATCCGTATCTATTCCCGGGTATAGGCGGGTACACGAGTACAGACATGAGATAGGCCGATCAGCATTTTTTCGGAAAAAACCCGTCGTACCCGTACCCACCTACCCACCGGGTAAAACCCGTGTACCCGTCGCCCACCGCTCGTACCTGTACCCGTCTACCCGCCCCACGTACCGGTCTACCCATACCCGCCTACCAGCCCCCCGTGCCCACCCGCCCATGACCCGCCAAAAATTTCAAAATTCAAAAAAATTCCCTCCGAAATCCGTTAACCCGTTCATTTTAAACGTCTAGAACCCGTCTACCCGTTTATTTATATTTTATTATTTTAAATTAATTGATTTAAAATATTTTTTATTTATATTTTAAACTATTTGATTTTTAAACGTTCATTTGAAATTTGATTTAAAAAACAGCAAAAAAAAAAAAATCCGTACTGTAGCCGTGTACCGCGACGGGCACGGGTATGAGACGGATAGGGTACGGTTATGAAAAAAAAAACGTCTACCCGTGCCCGCCATACCTGTCTACCCGCCATATCCGTGCCCACCCTACCCGCCGCCCGCGCGGATGTACCCGATCCGTACCCGCCGGCAAAACACTACTTCAGATATAACCTTCACTTTCAACAGAAGAGAGGCCATGGTTTATATTTAGGTTCACTTTAGAACCATTCATCTTTATGATCTTCGTAATTACTTTTGAATAAATTTATAAAATAACTACAATTTTTTATTTTGGTTTATATTTCATGAAATTTGAGTGACATTTGATATTCCATTAAAAATCGTCAAATTATATGATGATTCTAACTGACTAAATTTTATAGCATTCGGTGAAGTATCAAATAACAATCAATTTATATGAAATTCGAATCACAATCAATTGTAAATTTAAAAATAATATTTTGAAACTTTTTTATAAAAATATCTGAAAGTGGTTGTCACGTTCTTTTTGCCCCAAATCTTACTTTAAATATGGATATCAGCCTTTTTTTTTTGGAGAAGTTTAAGTACAAGTATTCACATTTACTGTTTTAATTTAGCTGAATTGTTCAGATTAAGCCTTCTTAAAAATTAGATAATTTATGAAAGTAACTGGCAGGGCGGGGCAGACTTGAAGAAAAAAAAAATGTGAAAATGGTTGTATTATTATATGTTTAAAGAGCAGAAGTACAATACTTGGATCGTTCTTACAAAAATTGGAGGAAAAGGGAAGATTTTTTTTTTTTGGAAATTAGGAGAGAAGTTAAGCATGAGAGAGAGAAAAGTAAAAGGTTGTGGTGCACCTGCCCCTAGTGTTTTAAAAATATTCCATGGGTCTAGACCCGACTCGTTGGACCCGTCTCTACGATCCGATCGCACATATGGTCAAACTCGTGAAAATCGTATCCGTTAGAACCGACGGGTTTAGAATGGGTGTAGACAAAAAAATTCAAAAAAACCCATCTTAGACCCGACCCGTAAAAACCCGACCCTCCCAGGAAACCCGTGCATACCCGACTCAATACCCGGTAAACCCGGGAAATTCAAAAAAATTCAAAAAAATCTGGAAAAAGAAAAAAAATGGTCAAGAATATAAATGGTTATATATTTTTAATGATTATTTTTGAGAATTTATTTTGGGTTACTTTTGAATTTTGAAAAAAAAAAAAACCCGACCGATCCGTCCTATTCCTGACTCGACCCGCCGACCCGTCCGACCCGACGGATCTAGAACAGATCGCGATCTAACCTTTAAAATGAATTTATACTAAACCATTGATCCTTCCCGTCAAAATCAATCAACCCGTGAAAATTCATCCCATCCCGACCCATTTTTAAAATACTACCTCCACCGGATGCTGCACACGCCTGTGAACAAGTACCATGATTTCTTGTTTAAAGGTCTCTTTGTTCTTCTTTTCTTTTCTTTTCCTTTCCTTTTTTTTTTTTTTATTTTGCAGGAGAACGGAAGAAAGCTCTCATTACATTTCAAGTTACGTCTCCCTTCTCATCGTAGACGGAATCTCAACTCCTGTTACATCATTATGTTATTTCTGGTAATTATTATTACAGTAACGTGGAACCGTTGACTTCGTTGCAAATATATTAACCGGTCTAATTTCACCAAATCAAAACAGATTGATCAGATTATCGTTGATTGTGGGAGCTAGAATTTCAAGTGAGTGTTCAATTAATATAATTAAAACCAAGGGCGGATGTAGGATTTTGGTCAGGGGTCAATAATCGGATTCAATAGTTTATCGGGTTTAAATTTATTAACTAATCGGATATTAAATAAAAATATTAAAATAATATCTTTTATATATTAAAAATAATAAATAATTATAGCGATAAAGAAAATTTTCCTCTACTTAACTTCATATTTTAAAATTTTTACATAATTTTTTCATTATTCATGATAATAAATATATTTTTTCTCAATGAAAAATAATCAGACAATCCAAAGATGTCAGAAATTTAATCCACGGGTCAAATTAACAAAATTTTAATCTAAAATCACTATTTTTTAAAATCCAGAGGGGTCAATTGAACCCCCGGGTATAGACTACATCTGCCCCTGATTATAACTAAATTAAACTTGTTACTTTAAATAGAGTTTCTAATATATTTTCATTTATATTTTGTTCCATATTAATGGGCCAAAATTTAAAATTCCTCCGAATCAAGTGGCTCAAAAAAAAATCTCATGCATTTTCTTTCAATATTTTAAGAATTTTTGAAGTACTTATTATTTTTAAATATTATATCGTCAATATTTGTATATCAAATAGATAATCTTTTAAAATTTATTAAATATAATAAAATAATTGAATTTAGTAAAAATGGTGTTCAACGATATTCTGAAAATTAATATTTTGCTAAGCTAATTGAATCGGTGATTCACACATGATGTTTTAGAAGTTTACTCATTAATTACTAATTAGCATATGAAATTATGGATAAAAAATATAAATGGAAGAAGATTAGGATATCTCAATATAAATATACAAAAGAGATACAATTTCTTAAATAGCAAATACAAAGTTCGAATGTTAAATTATTTTCATATAAGGAAAATTCTTTTTGTTTTTGCTGAATTGATCATATGAAATCCCATCTCTCTTTAAAAAGTAAATGTCCCTTCATTGCCCTTTTCTGAAAACGGTAAATATTATTTCATCATTTATTGTTTCTTTGTAGAAATAAAGAAAATAATATTTCCAAATAGTTAGAAAAACACAATAGTGTATCTGTTGAGTTAAACAAAGTAATAAAGTGTTTTAAAAAATAGATAGGATCCTTTATCTTAGAAAATTATTATCAGAATTGTTAAATTAACCATTATCAACAAATGCGCAACATTTTTTAAGAAATCTATTAATCGAACGTGAAAAAATAACCTTTAATTTGTGTTTCTGTAGGGCGTATATATTTTTTAAAAGAACCTTAAATTTTGTGTTTATGTAGGGCATATAGTTTTTGAATTTATTTGTGAAATTTGTCTATAGCATACGAAGTAGCCGATCAATAGGAACAGGGGGATGATCATATATAATACAGCCAATAGCCATACACGTAGCTAGCTAACTGTGACCATTTGCAATAAATTTTAATAAAATTATTTTTCTCATAAAAAAATTAGACAATGAATATATAAATAACTGTTTTACACTTTTATCAAGGCTCCCAACGAGGCAACGCCAAGTCCTTCCAAGCGCAAAACTTCTTCAAGTGTAGGTCCCCGCTCTGTACTGGTAAATCGTGGATCTCGAGACAATAAGCACTTGTTTTGACCAGTAATGTTTGGCAGGTTATGGGTGTTGCTATCCGTTGCCAATGTTTGTGCATGATGCGTCTGATCAGAGTCGCAAATATTTCAACGCTGCTACTGTACGTATGTTGATTGTTGGCCCCGACTCCGAGGACTGTCTCTGACTGTATGTTGGTCTCAGGCTCGCCTCGAGAGAAAGGATCAGTATGTCAGCTCTGAGTTCTCAGTGACTCAGTGTAGTTAGAATTTGTATGTTTGTATGTTGCATATTGCCATATTGCCATATTGCATCAGCAACCGCAGAGGTCCGCAGTGTTGGTCCATGGCTCCTTGCCTCCTTGGTCAAACATGATTTCAGCGGTTTTAATGTGAATTGGAAGGGTGTTATTTGTTGGCAACTCTAATGAATCTATGGTTGGCAAAAAAAAAAATCATGGTTAATGGTTTTGTTCGTGTCTCGGGATCGACTCATTATTAATTCGTTTATTAATGAACCGAGTCATTAACGAAACGGTTTGTTAAACTCATTAAGTTAATGAATCGAATTTGAGCTTTATCTGCTTTGACTTGTTAAGATCGGTAAACTATTAATATTTATTATTTATATTATTTTTATTATGAACTTTCAATATAATAAGTAATTTATAGTATGATATGTACTTAAATTATTATATTAAATTTGTATGAAATATATTATCATTAGTTATTTTATTAATTTTGTATAAATTTTAATATAAAATATTATAAAAATATTATTAACTTTTAAATAAATCTTAACGAGCCAATTCAGTTAGCTCATTAACTTAATAAGTCAATTTCAAATTAAAGTATTTAACTCAAAAGTAGTTAACGAGCCAATTCGGATCGACTTATTAAGTTAATGAGTTAAAAACGAGTTTGATCCAACTCGGTTAGGCTCGGCTCATGTAATGCCCTAAATAAATCTTATTGAAGAACCGGAGCGAAGTTTCAGGCTTTCAGCACACACAAATGCATTTCTGGTTCAAGGAATTTCTAACAAAAGGATAATTTTTATTATTGTAGTTAGTAAAAAAATTAGCTAATTTCTTGCCAAATGTCAATTGTTTCTAAATATTTTTTTCAAAAAGGTCTTGGTTCTTCGGAAAAACCGACACCTTGAAAAATTACCAAAGTATACGTGAATAAAACCATAAAATATATAAATAAAGACGTGCGGCATATGGAAGAAAGGCATTTCGGGCTGTCTGGGCCAGATTCTCAAGCCCAACTGCTCATGTTGCTCCTTGTTGGAACTTCATTCAGCACAATTAATAGAACGCACGCAAAATTTTCTAGAAATTTCCATTGCTGTTTTAACAGGAAAATAGGCATAGATTGACCATGTCACAACTCGTGTGAAACATCAAGATGACTATACTCACTGGTATCACTTTCCTGTTCATTGGTGAATGGAACCCAATTGTCAGGGATGACGAGAAAATATGATGACATTGCTTTCCTAAAACGTGATTTGTATTCTTTTTGTCACATTCTAGATATTGTACTAGAAGATATTATGGTAGATAATTAGTGGAGATAATTAATAAAATTTAAAAAAATAGATGAGGTAGTGCCTATATAAACCCACATTCCTATTATAATCATCATGAAAGAAATAAAAAATGAATTAGATTTGTGTTGAACCTTGCTTCTCTTTTACCTTCTTTTTTTTACCATTTTATCCAAAAATATAAAAAAATCTCCCCACTTTATCTCAATTCCTCCAAAGACATCCAAGATCCTATCTTCCGCCAAGCCATTATCATCCAATTCTATTATCATACTCCTAATTGTATGTTAGGAGCGTGACAAGTGATATCAGAGTCTCAAGATCGCATCTGTGCTTGATTTTTATATTCAAGACAACAAGAAACAAATGACAACCATGACAAGACCAACCAAGAACGATACCTTGCATGAAGACAACTATACACCACCTCTCACTATCAAACAACTCCTCGCTAATATCTCCACCAATCTTCATATATCATCAATTCTAACTTGGGAAGACAAGAAGCGAAGTTTTTCAAATGCAAGCTACCATGCACGCTACACATCAACAACATATGGCCTTGAACTATCAACTCATGGACGTGGCGCAAGCGATCAAGACACTAAGGGATGCAAAGTTGGAGATCAACATGAATGATGAGCTTGATGAAATGTCAAATTGCGAGTTTGAAGTCGACGAACATGCAAATTTTGAAGTCGTATCACTTGTGGAATGTAAAGTCAAGGCAAATGAGGATTTCAAATTCACATAAGAAGTTCAAGACTCTCCTTACCAAGAAGATAAAGACTCCACTCTCCAAGATGACCAAGACTCATCTCATCAAGAAAATTAAGACAATCCTCACCACAATGATCAATCCTCACTCAAAACAATTATTCGTCAAGAGGTTATTATCAAAATTATCCTGTAAGAAGCTTTGTATAATGATTAATTTGTATACGTGTGTCATTCATCACACTCACACAACGAAGATACTCGTCTCACCTACTCGAAGATAAGGACGCACCCCCATATTGATACAAGATGAATATTCTTGGATCATTTCTTTCTTTGGCCAAGAACACCACTTCTAAAGCTAATATCTTTGTATTTCTTGTTATTTTTAAAATCTTTGAGGACAAAGATTGTTTGAAGTGGAAGTAATGTCACATTCTAGATATTATACTAGGAGATATTATGATAGATAATTAGTAAAATTTAGGAAGTTAGGTGGGTAGTGCCTATATAAACCCACCTTTCTATTATAATCATCATGAAAAAAATAAAAAATGAATTAGATTGTGTTGAAGCTTACTTCTCTTTTTATCCATTTTATCTAAAAATATCAAAAACTCTCTCCACTTTATTCTAATTCCTCTAAATAAACCCAAGATCTCATCTTCCGCCAAGTCATCCTCATTCAATTCTATGATCATACTCCTAATTGTGTGTTAGAAGCGTGACACCTTTGATACCAAAAGCTTTGACCCAAGTCTCAAGATGCTTGTCCCAGGTGTACTACCTCATGAATTATATTATTCCAATTATTAGCTCATGTTTGTTTTCGTCTATGCCGACTAGGACAAAATAGTCCATCACATCAATTGACTACAAAACATAGTTGTCAACAAAATTATGTTTCATAAAATATTATAAGATTCAAGACAACCATATAAAAAATGACAAAAAATGCACAAGCTTTTATTGCATAGGGAAAGCCATTTAGATGAAGTACTTTAAAGTATACAAGTAAAGGAGTTTCAAACCCTTCACGGCTTGAACATATTCAATTATATTAGGGTGTGTTTGGATGGAGTAGAATAGCACTGTTCTGGGAATAACAGTACTGTTCTTGGTTAACAACCATCCAAATACAAAATTAAAATCAAGAATAGCGAGAACAATGCTAATAATCAACCCATAGAAAACGTTAGGTTAGCAGATTAGTGTCTATGAGGGTAGTGAAAATAATATATATATATATATATATATATTTATATTAATATGAAGTAGTATTAAATAAATATTATTATTAAATAAAATATTAAAAAATAAATAATTATTTTAACTATTCTCTCCATTTCGTTATTAAATTTCTATCCAAATAATATTTTACTAATCCGGAATAATAAAAATTAGCACTCTTCTCATATTTTCCGAGATATCACTAATCTCACACTATTCTCAATTACTAACCCAAACAGTGCTATTCTTACACTAATCTTTTCACCATCCAAACACACCCTTAGTAAACTGGGCAAGGCACCATTAAAAGGCAAAATACCTTTGCTGACTAGATTTTTAATCCTCACAATGATAGAACTTTTCTTTTTGAGAGAAAATGATAGCATGTTTGATGGTAAAATAAATCCAAAAATAAATTCTAATGAAAAGAAAACAGTAATATGAGAAAAGGTGAGCTGGAGTTACTGATCTATAATTGTATTTAGTTTCTTTTTCGTTCTCTATTGGGAAATGCTCTATGAGTTTCTCTTCAAATTTTTTCTGAATATTATAAAGAAATAAATCTAATTGAAGGTAATATATTGAAGTTAATGAAGCACCAACTTGTTATCATAGCTCAATACTAAAATAAGTAGAACTGTACATATTGATTATATTTAGATTTTACTTGTAGAAAATATGTATCGTTCCAAACATCTCTTCGACTTTTTCGCCACAAAAATAGGTGAAGTGGGCATCGACTCAATCAAGTTTTCATCAAGAAGCACTACGTTCTTTCCTGATGTATCTGGATTATACCGTGATCTTGTTGAACCCTTCAAGTCATACAACCTAGTTATATGGTGCCCAAATAGAAGATTTTCCATGACAAGCACATCCATTTTTTTTGTTCCTTTTCTATTTTTACATTCCTAGAATTACTATTCGATAACTTTTTTTGTAAGCTAAACATCTCGACAAATCAAAATAACTTTATTTAGTTTATGTTTGAGATAACATGGATTGTTATAAAGAAGGAAATATATAGTACTATATATACTTGATATTACATTATTCAATTCATAGTTGTTATAATATTTTCTTAATAATTTTTTTGTTTCATTTTGAAGTTATATTTAATAAAATTTAGCATTAATAACACATTGATATAAAAAGTTCCTTACATGAAATGTAGCATTCACCACTGACTTAATCTGGAGAATATCTTCAATTTTTAACTGTTTATCCTTGAAAAAATCTCAAAAAGTAGAACAATTGAACAATTAAAATAATAATCAATCACCAATAATAAGTCATAAGAAAAGGGAGAGAAAGACAAGAGAGGGGACCACCAGTTAGAAGAATTCGCTGTTGAACTCGGATCAAGTTTATTTGTCCCATAAGAAAATTTTATGGTAAAAGGCAATGGTATAAATACTCCACCATTCACTGTCCATTTGAGGTGGATGACACTTAAGAGATTCAGGAGAGAGAAAGAGATCTCTTGAGGTGTCATCCATGTAATTATTTTTCTCTGACAAGTGAGACCCACCTGACAGTTCCACACAAGCAACTTCAACAGCCTGGACCTAACCTACTCACTATATCTAATCAAACCAAAACAAGAATTAAGCATTAATCCCACAAGAAAATTCTAGACAAGAGTCAGAGGTATAAAAGCCCTATCACCCCTTGTTCATTCGAGGTGGATGATCCTCAGGAGATTCAAGAGAGAGATCTCTTGAGGGGTCATTCATCTGATTATTCTTCACTGACAGGTGGGTCCCACACCTCAATGATAGACATCAAGGAAAGTCAAAGATTAAACCCTAAAAAATCAACCCTCAGAGCAAACCCTAAGAACCGAAGCAGTACAATCCTTGTACAAAAAAAACTGTGTCAATGCCAAGCATTATTTTGATATAGCCAACTATAAGAAATTTTAATGGATTTTTCTTTCATGAACATGGATTGAAAGTCAATTTCATAAGACTGGTCAGGTGCCAACGTTGTAAACATCTAATCAAGTTAGATTTGTATCAATTGTTGATATGTAATAAATTATTGATCAAATCAAACCCTAATAAACATCAATACAAATCTAATTAGTATTTAATTAGAGAGATTTCTGCAAGAGAATTTTGATTGGCAAAGGCACTGAGCTACAGTGGAAAATTAGGATTAATTTAGAGGAGTAAATAGAGTTTCTTGACAAAGGAATTTTTAATAAAAGGAAATAGGGGCAAAAGTAGAATTAAAAATTACAAAATTATTACCATGAATTTAGAGATTTTTGATGAAAATTTTAGATTTTTTGAACAAGTGGAGCTATTAAAATAAATTCAGAGAAGATAAAACAGATTAATCAAGGGTCATGATTAAATCAAGGAGTGCATTGGGTACAACTTAGGGATAAAGACCAATCTAGGTGCAATTTGGGGATAAAAAGGGTGCAAGTTCAAAAATTCAGCAGCTATACCAGTGCCACGTGGCTGCTCTTTATTGGGTCAGCTCAGCCATGAAGTGTCACGTGACACCCTCCTATTGGTCCACCTCAGCTGGGTGGGCCCCATCACTATGCCGAGATCTATGGGTCCACTAGCATGCCATGTGCCAGGCGCTACTCGGCCATGTTACACCACCAGAGCCATGTGGCTTGTTTTCATTGGTCCACATCAACAGCAAGTGTAAGAGACATAGACATGTGGCAGTAAAACATGAAGCGATCTCATCAAGGTCTGTACACATGTCAACTTTCTATTGGACCACCTCATTACATGTGGGCCCCACATAACACAGAAAACAACTGACAAGTAGGACCCACCAGTGCCATGTGACACTACCAGATTGGTGCCACATCACAGTGGACCAGGACACATGGCATTCATTGCCTTGTGCTACCTAATCACACATTAACATTAATACAGATAATTAACAGAGTGATTAAATAGGTGGCCCTATCAGATTGTGCCATGTCAGATTAATTAAACCTAAGTAAGATACTAATCAATTCACAGTTAAATTCTATGGACCTAGACTCAGTTACTTACAAAAGGGACCCACTTGTCAGTATTATGAGTGTATAGCTCACGCAAGCAACGTACACCAAGTCCTTGCACATATCAAGTCAGAAATTTAAATCAAAGAAAGAATGAGGCGTGTACATGGTCCATGTGCTTCCCCTCTCTAACTGTTCCCTTCCTGACGCATTGGCTCATGTACATCGCGTGCACCCGAGGAAGACCCTCCCTCGTCCCAGTCTCTTCTTCCTCTCTTCCTCTTTCTTCCACTCGACAACGATGGAGGCGCCATGAATGGAAGCGAGTTTTACGGTTCTTTGACTCAATTCTTCTTCACAAGGCTTGTCTAATGCTAATGCGAGATTGTGTGAGTGATTAATTGTTGAAATTAGGAAGGAAATGATACAATATTGATAAAGATACTCACACGGATCAACAATTGAAATTATATTTGTGGATGCTTGCAAACTCAATTGATTGTGCTAACACCTCACCTTCACTCACACGACAATGAATAAGGTCTTTGATTAGCCTTTGAAAGCATGTTACCTAGTGCTCTACCAACTCACAAATCGGCCATGGATGTGGTGTGCTCGAGACTAGTGGAAAGGTGTGCAATTGATCAAATGGACATGTTAAATCGATTAGCATAAGTAAAGAGAGAATGTGCAAAGGTGCAATTGGAAGTTTTGATGAGAATTAAAAGAGAAATGCTTGGACTATGAAACAAGAGTTTGAGCTAAAAATGTGAGCTTTGGATGAATTGAGCGATCCCTCAGTGTTTGAACCACTCTAAAAGAAATCATGAGAGTGATTAAATATTTAGAAACCTCTAGAAGAACCTAGAATAGATGGATAACTGAATTGCAACAAAAGAATGGTAAAAGTGTAGTTTCAATGAAGTTTTAACAAACTTGGAGTTTTTACTTAACTAACTTGCTACGAGCTTAGTTAAAATTGGTCTAGTAGACCAGAGAATGTGTTGAGAAGGTAATTGAATGAAAGTAGTAAAAAAAAGAGCAATTCACAAAAAAGAATCAAATTGGAGTCAAATAACAAAGCATTCGGTCAAACCAGTTGAGAAGCTTCCATCTCCTTCCATTGGCGCCTATAAGAACCCCTTGGTACTCAATTAAAAAAAATAAAAGAGAATAGAGAGAGAGACTAAGCTTGAGGGAGAGAGAGAACAATTGTAAAAGAAATACAAAAAGAGAAGAGGGATTAATCGGTGTGAACTCAATCTCTTCAATCGAGTTGAGTTGAAACCCTTGTTTAACAGCTAGTTCATCTCAAGGAGGACAAAAGACTAGGTAATTATCTTTGATCGAGTGTAATTTGATGAGAATATTTGTGTAAGTACTAGTACAATAAACTAATTTTCTGAAATTTCCTTTATTTCTCTGTTGTTTTTTCGATTTCTTTGCCACTTCTTTGGCTTTTCTTGCTTCTTTACTGCCCTTTGATGATAATTGGAGCAATGTAGCACAAGAGGCGCTATGAGACTCGGTTGAAGGGTTTTTGTAACCCTCCCGAGTATAATTCGGTGGAATAGTTCAACTACATTGGCAATTGTGCTCAGTTGAAGGGTTTGTATAATCCTCCTGAGCTTGTTGCAAGTTTGATCGTCTAAATTAGAAGTGATTGATCAAAATTCATAGTGAAATCAGAGATTGATTAGACTGTGCATACGTCCGTTTCTTCTCTTTGATGTAGCAACATGAATTTGGCCTCCATTTTGTGCTAAGGTCGTAGAACAAATTAAATGAAGTTGCATATGAGGGTAAATGATGCACAAAGATTGTGAATAAAACTCAGACAATCATAATTACAACCGAAATGGTGTCTGGTACCGAACCATACCAGTCAACCTTAGGATTGCATTACAATTGAGACAAATTGTGCAAGTATAATCTGCGTATATATTGGTTACATCAAGATGATAAGGTGTAGTGTAAGAATTGCAAAAATTAACATCCAATTTGATCAAGAAATGAAATTAATTCATTTCGGTACCCAAGCACCAACACAACACCAAATCGGTCTTAGCCTTTCTCATGAAGCACTGTATGGATTTTCAATCAAGGGCCATTGTTAGACTTCCTCGATAAGACGACAGATGACGTTGGCGATCTTCGATCGAGGCCCTTCCCGGAACGCCCTAGCACGAATCTCGGTTAGATGGTTCACAGGGAAGTAAAGAAATGAACACGCACAATCTTTGACGTACAAGCACAAATCTTAACACATCTGAGTGAAAATTAAAGAGATATAATGGCTTCTGTAAATCGTTGCTTAAAATGAATAATGGGGAATGCATCTAGGCCCTTCATTTGTTAAAAAACTGATCTCAAAGTAAATCCATCGACCCAAATAAATCACTACTAAATAGAAGAATAAGAGTTAAGAGTAGGCCTAATTAAGAAAATGAAAGAAAATTAAACTCGACCCAATTCATTAAGCCCAAGACTCAATAAATAACGGAAAAAATAAAAATAAAGAGTAAATAAATCATTTGGAGGCCTTCCTAAACTCCAAATTGTCTCAAATTTATTTTAAAAATTCTTTGTTTTTAATAGTATTTTTATGTAAAAAAATTCAGTTTTAAAAATTTTACTATACAGAAAAAATTTTAAAATTAAAAGTACATTGTTTGTTTTTTTCTATTTGATCAAGGTTTGACTTGCTATTTTTGCTATTATAAAAATCTTAAAAATCTAAATAAAATTATGAATAATAGCCAAACTATTCTTCATTATTTTTATAAGTAATTTTTTATAAAAATAAAGAGAGTTAA
This sequence comes from Schoenoplectus tabernaemontani, assembly GCA_037127355.1. NCBI lineage: Eukaryota > Viridiplantae > Streptophyta > Magnoliopsida > Poales > Cyperaceae > Schoenoplectus > Schoenoplectus tabernaemontani. The sequence continues at coordinate 12,319,711 of CM073752.1, forward strand.
AAATAAAAATAAATCCACCTTTACATTTGAGATAATAATAAAATGTATTATCTTATTAATAAAAGTCAATAATAATGCAATAATTATTTTGCATTTTAGAGGTGATTAAATAAGTTCACACAAGAGGTGTAGAGCAACAGAGTATTTTTGCACAAGTAATGCAACACTGCGGAAACGATCGTCAACAACAATGATTAGACAAGAACATCCTGACACATGCCAAGAAGATAACTGAGACTGCAACATCAACACAGCAAGTGTGTTGACTTTAAAAAAAATATTATGATATTTGAAGAAGTGACATCATGATGATGAGATTGATAATTTATCGATCATCAATGCACCAGCTACCTCCCAAGTCTAATGGTGCACAAATATGGGACTGATCTTTTATAAACCCATAATCTGACCAGATGAGAAGAGTTGAGTTGAACTGTCTAGAAATTCTCTCTCTAAAAAATCTGTCTCAATATTAGACCAGCTAAGTGCTCCGAGTCTAATTTTATGTATAAGGTAACCCTAAATCTATGAATCGGCTAAGTGCCCAGAATTTATGATTTGGAAGATCAAGTAAGACAATTGTAGGGACTCTGTCCACTGTCTCTATGTCTTGAACAACTGTTCATGACTTGACATGCTAATGAGACTAAACTGATTTGTTTGTAAGTTTGTCTTCTAGTCTATGAGATCGAACTGACATGTTTGTAAATTCATCTCCCAATCCACAAGATTGAACTGATATATTTGTAAGTTCATCTCCTAAATAGTAAAATTGAACTGATCTGTTTGTAGGTTCATTCACTAACACACCAGCCTCAATGTTGAACTGGCTTAGCGCTTCATGCTTGACTTTGTGTGTAGAAGTGTTCCTAGGTTTATGAATCGCTCAATGCTTGGAATTCATGATCTAGAAGATCAATAAGATGTGTATGTGGGCCATATCCACTAATCTTCTGATTCACCAACCTCAACATCAACTGGCTTAGCGCTTCAGGTTGTATTTTGTGTGATTGGTCATTGACTAGTTAAGATTGAACTGATCTGTTTATAAGCTCATCTTCTAGATCAATTAAGATTGAGTCAATCTGTTTGTAGACTCATCTTCTACCCCTCCATAGAAGTTGATCTGATCTGTTTGTAAGTTTATTTCCTACCAACCTACTTTCACTACTCTGTATTAAGTGAATTGACATGTTAGTAAGTTCATCTGTATCTCTGCTATCTGAACTCAAGTGAACTGATCTTTTTGTAAGTTCATCCTTACCCCTATAATCTGTAACTTGTGAACTGATCTGTGTATAAGTTCATCTATATCTTTTCTATCTGAACTCAAGTGAACTGATCTGTGTGTAAGTTCATATTTTACTGTATTCGCATCTATTTTGAATTGAACTGATCTGTGTGTAAGTTTATCTATATCTCTTCTATCTGAGCTCAAGTGAACTGATCTATGTGTAAGTTCATTTTTTATTGCATTCGCATATGTTTTGAATTGAATTGCTCTGTTTGTAAGTTCATTTCTTCTATCTGAACTGATCTATTTGTAAGTTTATTTTACTTGTTTCTAAACTCTGAACTGATATGTTGGTAAGTTCGTCTGTCAACACTCTATGTAAGTTGAATCAATTTGTTTGTAGATTTAATTTACGTTGTACCCTAAGGATAGAACTGATCTGTTGGTAAATTTATCTTCTGTCATTCCTACCTCACTGGACTGATCTGATTGTAAGTCCAGGGTTTTTCATAGTGATTCTAATCACTTGAACACTTGACCATTCAACCACTTGACTATCATTTAGTTATAGTATTTGATTCCTCTTTCGAGATCCAGAGGTGCCTCGAGGTTAATAGCTCAGAGTAATTAACGGTGGGGCTTGCATCCATCGGAATCTACAAGGACTCACAATCACTGAAAACCCCCTAGATGTGCATGCCAATGGCCTTTACGGTAGAATTAACCGGCGCTAAAACAAATGCACGCTTAGAAGGGATCTCCGTGTCCTTCTTCCGTATCTCATCGCCCCGCAGCGGTGAGGAGCACGCGAAAAAGGATCGCACATTAACTAAATGAGATGATATATTATTGTACTTATATTCAATGATAAATTTCAAGCAGGAAATGCTTATGTTCACTTATTCTAGATATTGGTTATATATGCAGAGTATATGCACATCTTCTGTTGAGAAATTTATTCATTTCAAATTTTGTTGATCCGTTAATACAAGAATTTTCTATTCTTAGGGAAGCCAAAAGCGAGATTCAAATTAATTTAACAGTAATGAGCGGTGGACATGATACCATCTATATTTAGCAATTTCTACAGCTTTAAATTCCCTCATTGTGATTTGAATAATGAAAATTTCCGACTCCTAATTCCTCTTCAAACTATCTCTGCGGATCCTCTTGGAGCCGCACCTATATCCTATAGGTAGATGGAGAAGACATTATAGTTAAAATTAGTGCTACTTGAAGGAGCACAAAAAGAGGAATAATGGAGAAACCAATCCATATGGATGAAATAATCCCAACTATCTCTTCTATCTCTTTCGACTCAGACAGTGACATGGAGGATGAGAAGCAAGTGTACGTGGTGAGTGAACGGCCACCTGATTGGTGGTATTATCGGGAAGGTAAGAAAAAATCAACTGCACAACCATTAACAAAAGAGCAGTTGTTTGTGCAAGCATTGTGGGAAAGACGTTGCAAGCAGATGAATGAGCGAATGGAGGCTGAGGATAGTGGCCGAGAGAGGAAAAAGAGCTTGACTGATGAGGACTTCCTTGAGCTCTCTGGTGCTCTTCGTATGGGGTTCACTTTTGACGAGGAGAATTCTACTGATAGCATTCGCAATTCATTTCCTGCGCTAGATTTCTATTTTGCAGTTAAAGGGGAGACCTCGCCGACTGCACCACGAATTGATACATGGCTTTTTGATGCTGGTCCGTGATATTTACTTTTCCTAATTATATGTTTGTGTTTGTCTTTTTTCCTTTAAATTTTCTGAGTGATTGACATGAGATATGTATTATGCATGTTAATTATTATCGCAGGAGACACTGAAGAGCGGAAAAAGAAAAGGTTGAGGCTTTGGACAAAGGCCGTTGTTCTGTATGAATATGAGCTCAAGAAAAGAGGAATCAGACCTCGAAAATAATTGTACCTTTGGAGAATAAATACTCATCTTATATATCTTCCATGCAAGCATACATCATGCTCCCGTCAATTTTTCAAAAAAATACATCTAATCTACTTTTTGAAGAAACTCATAGACGGTCATTGATTCGAAAATGTACATTATTGTTGGTGTTCTTAAGCTTTGCTTCTTCACAATATCAAAACTAGTTACGTACAAATGTGCCTATTGTTGTATCTCACTTAGAGGTAACTAAAATAAAAGAAGGGAAGTAACAATTTGATCGATCTAAGATGAAAAGGAAATGCTATGAAGACATGCTTCATTTTGTTGTTACAACTAACATGATCAAATTGTATACATAATTTTGTAAGCAGGAAATTTTATATTATTATCTAATTCCCAAGCCAATGATTATAACTCAATCATTGTGGATGTGTATGTATGTATGTATGTATGTATTATATAGTGCATAGAAGCAATCCAGGTTATTGACCGACTTTTTCTTTATTATTGGTCTTGAAATATATGAATGCACTTGTCAGAAAAGAAAATATGTATGTGTTGTGATAGCTTGTATTGTTGTATGTTGTAGTGGCTAATTCAGACGTTTGTTTCATTAGTCTAGACACGATTAGTAGGTAGATTTTAGATTTCAAATATTTAAATATCATAAGTTTAATTTTTCAATAAACACATACACTCATATATTCTTATCTATATTCTTCTAAAAGAAAAAAATATTATTTTATACATAATTCTAAAAATTAAGTCTGAATAATGGTCTAAATTTGCCCTTACATAGATCCGCCACTAATATGTTGTAGACCAACAATCCCAAAAATAGCAGCCTAAATTTAAAGTTTGAAAGACTAAATCCATGTATACCCTGATAACTTCGGAGCTATGAAAATCCAAACTTCTGATGCCAAATAAACAAGAGAAAATTCAAGGCTTCGATAAACCCTTTACGATAATTGACAACTTGCATGAAAGAGAAGAACAAAACAAAAATCTAGTGCAATAATTGAGTAACCAAGTGAGACTTAATTATATATTAATTGACTAAATGAAGCCAGGTATTTAGTGCGGTGACATATATCAGTATTATGTTTTCACATTAATGTTAGTCATTTTGTCTCTCTCTTTTTTAAGAAAGTGATATCATCATCGATTTCATTATAAAATAAAAGATACATAGTTTTGATACCACAATAGATATCATACGTAGCAAAGATTAATAAGTACTAAAAAGTCTAAAAATTTTTAGTGTTTAATAGCATATTAAAGATTTTACATCATTAAAGACTATTATTTATCATATTTTTGTCTCTAAAACAATTCAGTTCTCTTCATACTTAGTGGACATATTATTCTTTATAAATAATTTGTCAATATACTTCTTATTAATTCATATATATTATTATCTTTGAGAGGAAGGCATCACTACACCAAAAAATGGCATTTACCAAGAGCTCACCATGTTGTACAAAGTTTACATCAAGGTTTTAAAATGCAGATTTGAATATGCGTGCGGAGGGGCATTGTATATCGCATATGCGGATTTCTATGCGGAGCTATATATGCGGTCAAAACATAGGATTTTTGTATTTTTTGCATATTAAAAATGATAATATATAAAAATAATCTTCAAGTTTGACAAAAATAGAGAAGTGGTGTAGTGACTTCAGTGCTAGATGGGTTATCTCATGTCTTGAGTTCGAATCCCAGGAGAAGCAAAGGATTTTTGCCGCCTTTTGTAGCTACCCAAGACATTGGATCTTTTGTGGCATGTAATATGTATCCAAACTGCATAATAACCAGTGCATAACTGAATTCCATGCGGACAGTGACCGCACACGCATATTATATGCGGCCGCACGAACCGTATTTTATATCACTTGTTTACATAGATGTAGCTAAAATTTTCAGCCACACCTCCTATGATGTGGTTATAGCTAATGTAGCAAGGTGCCATAGCAACTAAGATTTGGGATGTGGGTAAAAATTAATAATTAATGTTGCCAAATAGTAATATCACTTTTTTTATCTCTTACAACACCAAACAATGTTAGTTAGATTAGATATGATAAAATAATAGTGTTATTTAAACATAAATCTTAAATATTTGCTACACTACAAATTTAATTTAGCAACATGTATTCTTATCTTTAAAATTTTTTTTTATTGTACATTTACACATATATTAAAATGTAATTTGTTATAATCTCATGCAATAATTATATTCAAATAAAAAGCAACATGCTAACAATTAATTAAGAGACTGTTTTAAATATAGCATTCAAATGTCATACAAAATAATTCTAATTAACAAATAAAAGTATAATATAATATAAAATATTATAATTTAAATATTAGAAGTTCTAATTTTAACCCCAACTACTATTTTTATGATGACTTTTATCATTGGTTGCTTCTTCATCATCAATAATTTTACCTTCAACCTTCAATCTAATCTAACTCTGAATCTGATTCTGGTTCGTGTTTTCTGCCACATCGTATACCAAAGCTACATGGTACGGCTCGAATTCAGCATCTTTTAACATTTCTCCATCATCTAGATTATATATATCTCGAGGTTTCACTCATATTGCAATACACCATTCAGGATTTAAATGATCATTGACATAGAAGACTTGATTAGAAGCAAATATAAATCACTCAAGTTCTAATTTCTCCCCTATGTGTATCAAATGTAAAAAGTTAACTAGTGTTAAACCATAATCATCCTTTTTAATGCCCCTTCTTATGAATAACAAATAGATATATAATTGATTAGGATTTTATCTCGAAAACTTTTTTTTTAATATAATTTAGGGTTAATTTAGGGTTTAAATAGATCAAGTTTAAGTTACCATCTAGTTTCTATTGATTTTTCAGGATTTAGATGGAAAATCAATGAAAATGAAGAAGAATGGCATGAACCGGAGGCAAAAATGGATGAAAAATGAGCGAGATATGATCAAAGTTAAATCAATTTTAACCTAAAATAAAAATTCAAATAAAAAAATCTCAAAGGCTAAATAATCTAATAAAAGTAAATTTAAATATCAATAATTAAAGTAAAAAACACAAGTAAAAAAATAATGATAAAAATAAAAGACTCAATCTTTTTATCAAATAAAAAGAATTTTTAATTTAAAAATAAATTAAACTCAACCCGAAACAAAAAAAATTAATTCTTGATCTTGATATTTGCATTGATAAGTAGCCTTAACTCAAAGTCTCATATCTCAGAAATCATTTAAGTCTCTATATGGTTCATCGAGATTCTGAATGTCTAGATTTATGAATTGACGTAATGCTCTAAATTCATAGTCTGGAAAATCAGTAAAGACCGAGAAAGGGGCCAAATCTCGTCTTTCTGATTCATCGGATCTTTATGTTGAGCGGGCAGAGCGCTTACGTTCATATCTTGTATCTTGGAAGATTCACCCTGATCTTGGTATTTGAGTTGGTAAGGAGCCTTAACTCAATACCTCGTATCTCGGGAACTATTCAGTATATTTATATGGATATCGAGATATCTGAATATCTAGTCCATGAGCTGACATAGCGCTTAATGTTAATGATCTAGAAGATTAGTTAAGAAGATCAAAATCATCTTCATTTTTCTGATAACTAGTCCTTGATGTTGAGTTGACATAGCGCTTCAAGCTTCACATCTTGCGTACTGATATTCACGTGGTCCGAGTTGCCATTAATCGAGACTCAAGATCTGAATTATCATTAATCGAGACTCATGGTCTGAGTTGTCATTAATCGAGACTCATGGTCTGAACTGTCATTAATTGAGGTTCACAAGGTGTAGACTACCTTGAAAAGTTCATATCTTTCATGCCCTTACTCACAATAATCATTTAAAATTGTTTGACTATTCTTTTTATTATTTTCTTCTTTTTTAATCACAGATTCATCGAGTTCAAAGCTCAGGGTAATTAACAATGGGGGCTTGCGCCCATTGGAATCTTAAAAGTCCATAATCTCTAAAAACTTTTAATTGTACATTCCAAATTTATATAAATATACCACAATGCACACTATGATCTGTTGTGTTTTAGAATCCCACTGATATTCTTTTGGGAAGATAGTATCTTGAGCACTAGCATGTAGCCCGATTTCTAAAGGGGCTAAATCTACGATTCGAAGCGAGAAGGATGCAATGTGTCATTTACCTTCCATTCTATCTCTGGATGAAGCCATTACGTCGATGGAGCAAGAGGAGATCAAACAAAATGTTATGACGGGTGAGGCTACACCAGCGGTATGCTCGGCCTTAGTGGTCCCGACTATACCTGCTAGAGAAGACAAGAAATGTTATAATTATGAAAAGAAAGGGCACCTCAGCTACAACTGTTCCCAACCACGCAACATTGGAGGAAGTCGAGGAGGTAGATGACAGAGGGGGTGGACGTGGCGGCCGAGGAGGCAGAGGACGTGGTGGATGAGGAGTTGCTCATCTAGCAGTAACAGAGAATTCTTACAACACCACCAAGGCAAATACAACTAAAATAACAAAGCTAAAAGAGCTGAGAAGATTCAAATTGTAAGTTGTGAGCTTTAAAGGAAGTCAAGTCACTCAAAAGCTGAATGGCATCACAGCTTATCTTGATAATTTTACTGGTTATTTAGGTACTTGCATCCACTAAATTTCATATTGATTGGATCATAAACTCAGATGCATCTAAGCATGTCACATGAATATCTAGTAAATTTGTAGAATATCACCTAAACAAGTATTCGTGTCCTAAAATTGTTCAGACTGCTGATGAGACATCTCAACCCATCAGCGATACTGGTTTGGTTAGGTGCAGTCCATCTATCAGGTTAGGTGCAGTCCATCTATCACAGTGTCATATTGCATGTTTTCTTCATTTTCAGACAATCTACTATCTGTCAATTTCCGTGTTAATTAATTAAATTGCACTATTCTTTTTGATAAAAATGTGTGTGTCTTTCAAGAAATAAAAACAGAGAGGAAGATTTAGACCGGAGTTAGACGTGATGGTCTATGGTATGTGAACAAAAAGGCTATTATCCCAAAATTTAAAATCATAGTTTCATGTTAAGATTTACAAACAAAAAATAATGTTTCCTTTTCTTCATGAAAAGAAAAACGTACCACAGACAGTCACATAGGGTTTGTTTGGTACTTGGTGGAATAGTAAAAAGTTAGAAAAGAATAGCTATTCCGATGAATTAATTTGCCAAACGAATTTTAGACTAAGTAGAAGAGTGTAGAAGAGTGCTAATCCGATATACCATGTTATTGGTGGTATACCGGATTAGCTCTCGTCGGAATAGCGATTATTGTTTGATTATGTTGTATTATATTATTATATTATGATCATGATCATGATTTATTATTATATTAATATTATGATGATTATTCATTTAATAATAATATTATTATTTTTATATTATATTATTATAATAATTATTGTTATTATTATATTAACATCATTGTTAGTATAATTATTATATAATTAATTTTATTATTATTTATTATTATTATAATATAATAATTATGATTTTAGTATTATATTATGATTATATTATTATGATTATTTATTATTATTATTATTATATAATTATGATTATGATTATTTATTATTATTATATTATATTATATTATTATGATTATGATTATAATTATATAATTATATTATTATTATATTATTATGATTAAGACTATGATTATTATTACTTTATTATTATTATTATATTATATTATTATGATTATAGCTATGATTATATTATAATTATATTATTATGATTACAATTATTTATTATTATTATATTATGATTATGATTAAAATTATATTATTATGATTACAATTATTTATTATTATATTATGATTATGATTATAATTTTTCTTATTATATTATTATATTATTATTATTATGTTTATATTTCTATTATATTATTATGATTATAATTATGAATATTATTATTTATTATGATTATGATTATAAATTATGATCATTATTTTATTATCATTATTATATTATCATTATTATTATTACTATTACTATTATTTTACTATTATTATTATCATCATTTTTGTTAGTATCATAATTATCCATATTTTAATTATTTTGATTAACAACTGCCAAACGATATTTTTGCTCTTCCGAATAGTTAAAAATACCACTTTTCTACCACTCTTACAAAAATATATTATTCTATCACTCTTCCAAAGTTATTCTTTGATTTGCCAAACAAACCCATAAAGTTAATCACCGTGTTACCAATTACCATCTCTAGTATAAGATGGTCATGATTTTCTTTATCTCCGTATCAGTAAAATAGAAAATATAACCTTAAAAAAATATATTAATACATGGAATTCTGAAATATTCAGTAAAAGTGCGATCGACTTACCTTTTTGAAATTTTAAAAGTGGAAATAAGCACGAATCTTTAGAAACATCTCTCGCCCGAATTTTTGAATGGGCGCATTTTCTTCTGCATTTCTTTTTGATATTATGTACGTAAGCTGGTTATACAATTTTGCATTGTTTGCAACGATGTACTGGTGTGTTCTCAATCTTGCGGTCTTCCTTGAAAAAGGTTAATGAAGTATTTAATTACGCACATATTCTTCGGCTTGTGCGTTTTATGGATAATTATCTTTTTTATTATCCGAGGGATATCGAGTATGAAGCGAGCTTATATTTAGTACCAGACATTGTTTGATAATCGAAGGCTTTGCTTTCATCCGATGAACAGCACAGCACAAGAGGGAATATTTATAATCGCGAAGGGGAAAAAAAGGAGAGCAGAGAATAATTTGTGATAATTTTTTTAATCGAAGTCTTTGCTTTCATGCGGCGCCAGAAAATTCTCTCTACTGCCCCACGGTCCATGGATAGAATCGAGCAACCCGAGAAAAAGAAAAGAAAAAGAAAGAAAAAATAAAGCGGAGAATGTAGAAACCACATCCAACAGCCAAATCCGTGAGAAGGAAAAAAAAGAATAAAAACAAAAATAAAAACGAAAGTAAAAAAGAAACCTGTTCGGGTTTATTGGGTCCTATTTTCCGACGCATTCATTAATTAAGCCGAATAAAGAAACAGAGTTGTGACTCTGAAACCTCGTTCGACAAACCGTGAGATGAGATATTAGGGTTTGATTTGCGGCTCTTTCCTTTGATTTACTCGAGCCTACTTTTTCTCGCTCTTTCGATTTTTTCTTTCTAGAAATTTCTCTTATGAGAGGTTTTTTTTCGTCGATTTCTCACCTGGGTGAGTAAAGATCTCGGCCGACTCTGTGTGATTTTGTGAGATTTTTCTCTTTTCCTCTGCGGGTGGTATGATTTGCTGGAAATTCGCTGAATTTCAGCGGATTTACAGCTGAATCCGTGCGGGGATTTAGGTTTCAAGTTCAATTGGACGAATTCAGATTGAACACTTGATATTTGGAGAGCAGAACGATGTCTCAAGCTCAGCGACCAAATTGTAGATTATTGGCTGTTTTATGTGGCGAATTTTCAGACAATAATACGCAGAAGAAAAGCCTGAAGAAATGCAACGGCTTCCCTTTGTCAGAGCTTGCCTCCACTGGCCGTCTCGAGGTTGATTATATATATATATCGTTTTAATCTATGTCAGTATTTTGAAGTATAGATCAGCTTAGTACTGGTAAATCCCCACCCATGAGATAACTGCTGTACTTCAATTTTGCTTGTAAATTTTTCATCTTTATCCTTACTGACAACACCCAAATCTGGTTTTATTTGTGCCCCTTGGGTATGTTGTGGTTTTGCTAATACCTTTTATGTGGCTATGCATGACAGTTCTTAGTTTTGTTGGGGAACATCTGATGTTTTGACCATTGCATGATAATTTTCTCAAATTTTCATCTCCATTATCTTCAATAGGTTAATGTGCTTGTAAACCCGACATTGGATGAGTTCAGAGAGGCCCAAAAGATAATTCAGCCGAGTTTATTATACTTTAGAGGGCAGCAATCTGAAGCTGAAGAAGAAATTGGCCCACTGATATGGGGATCTTTTGACTTATCAGAACCTCAAATGCTCAGTTCCCTCATTGGCCCCTCGTTGCCGACAATTGTAAGTATTACTTTTAGTTATCAGAATTATATTTCTGATAAAAATGCTAAAATATGAATTGGGCTGGTAGTTTTGTTGTTTTTGGTACTTGTTGAAGTGAACATCAACTTGTTGACAGGTTTACTTGGAGGTCCCAAATGGTGACGGAATAGCACAGGATCTTCGTATCAAGGTGAATAAATACTTAGGCACTGTTTATAGGATTAGTAAATTGATTGTTTTTTATGCGTTAAAAATGTTATTGGGTATGGAAATCAGTTTTCACATAATCCAGGCTTGGCTTCTGAGAATCTTCTGATAAATTAGTTTTCTTATTTTTTTAATCAGTTTCTTTTTACTGACTGGTTTGTGTCTTAATAGGGGGTACCATATGTTATATATTGGAAGAATCCGTTTTCATTCTACTCAGCTTCTCAATTTCGACAAGCCTTGTTTTCTGTTGTACAAAGGTAAGATTGCACATTTTGACCTGCATCCTTTTTTTTTTTTAAATTTTGAGAAAGATTTTCCTCTTAAAGGATACCAAAAATCAGAATCTCCCAATGCCTAAAAAATAGGAGAGAACTATTCCAGAATGAACTTACAAGGATTACCACTTGTTTGCAGTTTTCTTTTAGGGGCTGTTTGGTATCACCATATCTTCCGGAATAAGCTAGAAGAAAAAAATATTTTAGAAGAAAGATGCCAAACGGTATTGAAATAAGGTAGAAGAGCAACAAAAAAAGGGAAGAACTTTCTTCCATCATTTTGATAGAAGATCTTATCTTCCGGAAGAAAGTTAGAGAGTCCATATTTTAAATATTATAAAATCATTTCTTTTCCCAATGATTGTCTTCTTTTTTCTTAATATTATTGCCAAACACTTCTTGAAAAATCCGGAATATACTGAAAGAAGATTTATTCTACTTTAATCATCTTCCACTCTATTCTGGAATAAATACGTGATACCAAACATAGCCTTAGAAAGTAACGAAATACTATTCCTATTCTTATTTTTCCCTGCAAGCACTGCCACCTGGAAGAGCAAGGGTAATGGCTTTCCTTTGAATTGTATGGATGACATTGAATGGTCCCTACCAGATCCGGGTTGTTCATTGATCGTATGGTCCAGATCAAGCTGTAGTGTATGAATATTATTACCTGTCTGTTCTGACTGATTATGTGGTAAAATTTGGGACCTGGACGGTTCTATCTGGAATAGGCGGTGCTGATAATGATTTTTGTAATACTGGAGAGAAACCAAACCTACATAAATGAAGGGTAAAAGAAAAAGAAAAGGGGCTATTTTTGTATTCTCTTTTGCATTGTAAAGTCATATTAGGATAAACATTTAAAGTTTTTTCAGTTATACTATCGTCTCATTTGTTCAATTAATCAATCCTTTTTCTGCAGTTCTATTAGTCACACATGGGATGCTTTCCAACTTGCCCATGCATCATTTCGGTTGTTTTGTGTGAGAAACAACTATGTACTGCCATTTAATTCCCAACAGAAGGCTAGCAGAAAGCTTGGTCCTCGCTTGTCTGGGGATGCCCCCAAAATTAATATTCCAAAAGAAGTTGGTGGTGATGAAAAGGAGGATGTAGAAACCCCTGATACTTTTCCTGCCATAAAGGTGTATAATGATAATGTTGATGTGAGATTTCTTATTTGTGGTCTTCCTTGCACCTTGGTAAGTAATTATATCTTTAAGATGAAAACTTGGTATTTGCACAATAAATTTAAATTGTGTTTGATTGCAAATCACTTCTTGTTTAAGATTGTAATAAATTTATGTGTAATAAGACAATAATTACAATGTAGGATTATGATTACTTTTTGTGGAAACAAGGACCTTAATCAGGCATCCATTTATAGATTGCATTTTATAGGAGTGAAACTTGTTCCTTATAGAGAAATGAGAATCATCACCAACCATGCTACACTTATGGCTCTGAATATTTGTTGCATTGTTTCTAAAGGCTTTGTTGTTGTTGTTTCTAATCTATGCAATTCAATGCTTATATACATAATGGTTTTTTGATTTTAGGATGCTTGCATATTGGGTTCTTTGGAAGATGGCCTTAATGCTCTTCTGAACATTGAAGTGAGTACTTTGCTTTCTTCTTTTTGTCCCTTTTGGCTTGTCGATAGTATTATACAATGTTAACATGTATGTTTCTTTGATTTCAGATTCGTGGTAGCAAGCTTCAGAATAGAGTGAGGTGTGTTGCATTACTCATTATGAGTCATATTTTATTATTCTCTATATTTTGTTAACATGTTAATTAACGTGATAAATTTCTAACAGTGCGGCCCCACCTCCCCTTGAAGAGGGTGCTTTGTCACGTGGCGTGGTAACTATGCGGTGTGATTTTGCTACTTCTAGCTCAGCTCATATATCTTTATTAGTATCTGGAAGCCCTCAGACTTGCTTTGATGACCAGCTGCTAGAAAGCCATATCAAAGATGAATTAATAGAGAAGAGCCAATTAGTACATGGTATGACAGGTCATGATGAGGCCAAACAAAGTTTGTCAGAGCCGATCCGATCCACTTCAGTTGCTTGTGGAGCCTCGACTTTTCAAGTCTGGATGAAGGTTCCCTCCTGGGCTGTTCAGGTATATTTGTATCCGTCTCGCTTTGATGTTTGTTGATATGGTGGTGAACTATGAGTACAGTGACTGACCATACTTAGACATATGGAAGGTCAAAGATACCTAATTCATCCATTTAAGGCCAATGCAATTTCTATGTTGATTTTTTTACAAGGAAAGATCAAGATTGCACATTGGGCTTTTGATGTACTTGGTGAGTATGTCAAAGAGCATAATTGGTTTGGCATGGGTCTACTGACATGGTACTATTTGGTCTATAGGTCTCTTTTTATCAGGTTGTTCACTTCAAAGTATTTTTGGTGGACACCTTTTTGATATAACTTCTGCTTTGAAAATTTATAGATATTACGTCATTTGGCATATGAGCCGACACACCATACTTTGGTTGCACTTGGCATAGCCTCCTTTCAAGGTATCTCAGTTGCGGCATTTGAAAAGCAGGACTCTGATCGACTCCTCTTCTTTTGTAGCCAGAACAAAACAAAAGGCCAAGACGAAAAGAGCCTTCTCTCTGCTCCTCCTACATGGTCAGCCCCACTTGTCAGAAAACGTGCCCAATCTGGCCTTGATTCTGAGGCTGGTCCTTCTAAAAGCGAATGAAATTCAGTTCCCTAAGACCAATCCCACACTCACAAAAACAGAGGATGGTACCATTTGTTGGGGTTCGTGAGACAGAGATGCTTCATGATTTGGCTTCGACCCAAACAGAGGTGGCTAATCCTGTTCCTGTGAAGCCTGAGCCTGTTCATGTCAACCCCATACGTCCAAGAAAACCGGCTTCCACCTCTTTGCATGCTAGGGAGATTATATCTTTGAACTCAATGCCAGTTAAGAAGCACCAATGTGATAGGAACCCCATCAGAGCTTGTTCAGAGGTATGTACTTTCTCTGATGAACTTGTGCATTTTATTCTCTTTTTACATCTTTTTCCATGCACTTTTCTTTGCAGTTTTTAGTAATAATAAGTTTTATTAAATTAATATTATTAAAAATAAGAGTGAGAACCGTAAAATTTCAAATATACGAATGGCAACACGCCATTGTCAGTGGCGCAGACGAAACGTGCCACTGCCAGTGGCGCGTTTCGTCCAAACCCCGCGCAGCGCCTCCATCTCACTTGCGCGTTTTGTATATATAAGAAGTAAACGCGCCACCGGCGCGTGGCGCGTTTCGTAAAAATAATGAAAGCGCCACCGGCGTGCGCGCGTTTCGTAAAAATAATGAAACGCGCGCGTGGCGCGTTTCAAACACGCATGAACGCGCCACCGGCAATGGCGCGCTGCCATTCGTATATTTGAAATTTTACGTTTCTCACTCTTATTTTTAATAATATTAATTTAATAAAACTTATTATTACTAAAAACTGCTTTTCTTTGCTTAGGTTTTGCATTTGGAAATATAAAAGTGGCTTATAAGCATGCTGCACAAACAAAAGAAATATATACCTCAGGATAAACATTTGAAAATAAAGGTGTATTTAAAATTCTTTTTTAATTCTTTTTTTGTGTGTGTGCTTTAGGAGGAATTTTTGAAGGATGTGATGGAGTTTCTTGTTCAAAGGGGACATAACCGGCTGGTCCCACAAGGAGGCGTGTCTGAGTTTCCTGATGTTATACTCAATGCAAAGCGACTCGACCTTTTCAATTTGTACAAAGAGGTTTTATTCTTTTATCATTTTTTTGTAAGCATAATTTAATGTATAAATTTGGTGGCTTGAAATCACAAGTACTTTCTTGAATATCGGAGAAATAAAATTTTCAGGTTGTTTCTAGAGGAGGGTTCTATGTGGGGAATGGAATAAATTGGAAAGGTCAGGTGTTCTCCAAGATGCGAAATCATACAGCCTCTAATAAAATGACAGTAATACCCTTTTTGCTTCATTTTTTTTAGAATTTAGAACATAAATATAATAAAAATTTATTATTGGCTTGTGTTTTCATGGAGCATAAATTTGATCAGTTGTATATTTGGAATTTCTAAATCTTTTCTCAACCCTTTTAGGGGGTAGGAAACACACTCAAGAGACACTATCAAACGTATCTTTTGGAATATGAGTTGGCACATGATGATGTGGATGGGGAGTGTTGTCTGCTCTGTCACAGGTAATCTTATTCACTTATTTAGTACAAAAAATTGCCATTGAACTTGAGGTGACTGTATTAACACGGTGTTTCTTGCATTTTACAGTAGTGCCCCTGGAGATTGGGTAAACTGCGGCTTGTGTGGTGAATGGGCCCACTTTGGATGCGACCGGCGGCAAGGTCTAGGTGCATTCAAGGTTAGAGTTAACTTACAAAATATGTTTTTGGTATTCTCTTTGTTGGACTTGTTTATTTGTTGTTATAAGATTTGAGTGTGTTTACTGTTTAGTATGTAGGGATGAATGATGTTAAACTATTTTATTAAATTTAGGATTATGCAAAAACTGATGGACTGGAGTATATATGCCCGCAATGTAGTCTGACAAATTCAAAGAGGAAAGGAACAAAAGTGGCGAATGGTTTTTCAAGTTCGGTATTCCTTCCTCAGCATGTATAATTTAATTTACTTTTTTTTGCTTGTATTTTTGTTCAAACAAATAGAGAAATCTTAGGTAAAAACCCCAATCTAGTAGGCCTCTTGATCTGTAGTTAATGTCTTATAATATTCCTTTCTATGGTAGCTAGTACATGATTTTATTAATTTTCTTCAAACCCCATCTATCTAGAGTAGGGAGAATATTGGGGTATAATGGAAAATATTCGTGCAGAATGAACTTGAGAAATATGTACAATTTTCCTATTTATGATATTTTCGCAATCATTGTTCGCGTCACGTTAAGCATTTGTTTTATGATATTTTTGCAATCATTGTCCGCGTCACCTTAAACATTTGTTTTGTGATATTTTTGCAATTATTGTCTCTGTCGCTTTAAGCATTTGATTTATGATATTTTCACAATCAACGTCTGCGTTGCCTTGAGCATTTTTTTGGAATTGCCTTGATTTCTTTCCTACTTTATTTTTACTTTTTCTACGATACTTTCGTATTTGCTGAAGCTGAAGTAGTGCAGTATGATTTTTACGTTGAAATGCTAGTATCAATTTTTTTTTGGTGGAATCGGAAAACAACAAATATTTTTTCTACTATACATGGGTTGCACGCTGTATGAAGTAAGCCGGTTTACTGTCAAATGGGATTCCTACTTACTACGAGGAAAAATATGGTAATAAGCATGTAAAATCGGTGTCTGGACACGGACACGGACTTAGGAATAAGCAGGCTTGGATTTTGACAATGCGAATATCATTGGAAGTTCATTTTCTCTAATTTTCTTGTATCATTTTCTCAAACTCTGACATAAGTTCTCTTTTTTGAGAAAAGTTTATCAGCTTCTGTGCGCACCAAAGAATATTACAAAGTTGTTTAGATCCATTCGTAGTTCTAGTTGATTTGAACTTCTTATCAAGTGACCTTTTAGAAACAAAGAACTATGGGAGATCCGTGTACCTGCACCTTCATCATGAAAGTTTTTTCCCCAAATAATGATGCCTTTTATATCAATTTTTGGGCAGAAAAAAAGACAGCAGGCATAAATTGTAAAGAATATATTCAATTTTTTTCTTAATGTGAAATTTTTATTGAATAATATTTTTTGTCAGGACGAAATTTGAGTTACAACCTAGTATTGAAACAACAATTTTGGTAAATTAAGGATGATATTCTTGTTGGACTTATTTTTGCAAAAATAACTCTCAAATTCTCTGCCTGTAATAATTAAAGACAAAACATGACTGATTCATCTTCAATAGATAATAATAAGAATTTCGTAGTTGCGTCAGAATTTTCTTCCCTCATATTTGATTATGTTGATTGATACATAAAAAAATAAATTTTGTACTAGTTGTACTATTTAATGAAATATTTTATTGATCGGCGCAACATGTTTATTTTATTAATTTGTTGCCAATTTTATCTTAATTATACTCTTAAGTCTACGTTTGATTTAAGTGGATGCTTGACAAAATTTGTTGGTAATTTTATTTTTTTTTATCAGAGAAATTTGTCGGCAAATTTAATTTATTAATTGTACTCCTATTTCCTTCCTTTTAATTTTTGGAACGGAAGCAAGAGAAAATTCAAACTAAATTATATAAGACCTGCAACAAGTTTCACCACCATAACCATTCAAAACAGCATATACGATAAAAAAAATCTTGAAAAATAAAATAAAAAGTGGCCACGACACATTAAAGCGAGGATTATTTAATTTACATTCCAATCAAGTTACATATTAGATATGAATACAATAAAGTACCGTTCAAGCTAATTAAACTGACATTTTAACACATTAATTTTAGAACGGTATGCTTAAATACTGAAAGAAAAAAAAATAGTCCTAAGATGGGCTAATTATATATGTAAAGTAGCTTGACGTTATAGCAAAAATATTTATGATGTATAATTCCGACACATCGGTTGGCCTATAATGAAAAAAAAAATCGAACCAGAATAGCTACGATAGTTTGAAATTTCAGTCCTTATTGTTGTATTTTGACCGTTGGTACATATTGTACCCAAATTGTGAGACCTAAATATTACGTAATATTTCTTATTAAAAAAATAATTAAGCCGACCAGACCTGGCCAAATCATACTGTAGGTTATAAGGTTAATAACGAATCACAAAAAAGAAAATCAGAAGGAAAGAAAGAATATTCGCTGTTGGACACGTTCACAGATGTTACAACTTACAAGCGTCCTGCGTCCCAGACAAAATATGCACTGCACACTCGTCCTTGAAAGCATGTGGAATCCACACGAAGCATCTTTACATAATTTTACATAAGTACTAGCTCTGCTGACTGCTCGTACATTTGCCGACGGGGGGATATCAATACTAGCTCTGCTCGTCAATTATGACCATCGCATGGAGTTTGAATAATATAATACTAGTTTTTTAGAAAATGTTTCTTATAACTCAACTTCTAAATTCAGGTGCGGAATCAAAGTCTGGCCTGCCTCCTTAGCCCAGCGAAAATATATTTTTCTTCTTAATTGAAACTCAGGCTCAAAGTTTGACCCAAGATTTGCCCCCCACCCCTCAGCGCTAAAATTGGTTTTATTTTTTCCATCTTCTCATCTGATCACGCCTCACGCGTCTCTTGCTCATCCCAGTTCGGTGGTTCCCCTGATTCGACAAGTGAAGTCTCAAGTCTCTAATTGTGATTTTCTCCATCGTGGCTGCCTAGCTGGTGAGTTTCTTTTTGTTGCTCCATCTGTTTTGTTTGTTTGCTATTTAAAGAGATATTGTCGGAGCCCATAAAGTAGTAGCACGAGGTTGTGTCAGGCCTTATTAAAAATGATTTTCATAAATTTTATTTTTTACCTCTTCATTATCAGACAAATCAATTTTCACAAATAGATTGCACGTGACTACTGAACCATGCAACAAAATATATGTACATTTTTATTATGCACCATTGATTCATAAGGATACACAAACCATTCGCTCAATTTATATTAAAATTTGTAATGCGTCAGTGGGTTAATATTTACTTAATTTAGATTAAATTTTCTATCATATTATTTTATTTAATTAATATTTTTAGATGATTTGATAAGACACTATCTAAATTATTGAACAAAACGTTGTAAAAAATTATAAAGCACATGTATATTATATAAAGTTCAAACTCCAAAGTATAAATAAAAATAGTTAATTTGAACGTTGTCTGTTGAATTATTATAATTCTTATTTACTCATTGTAAGTGTCATTTTAAAATTATAGGAATGGAGAAGTATTACAAATTAAAGTCAACAAGTAATCAAACTGAAAGTAGTTCACATTTATCATTTGATGGGGGAGTGCTTGCAAAAAAAAAAAAGCACGTGCCGAGTTGAGTTCAAGTGATATAATTGCTGACTTTGAGTTTCACAAACCAATTGATGACTATGACAAAAAAAATTAGAGATGAAGTTAGAAGAACATACTTATTGAATGGTCCAACTCAACCAGTTAATCATAATTTTCCTTGCAAACAACAAGGAGATCACTTTAGGAGTTTTCAAGAATCATGCTTCAAAAAGTTTGATTGGTTAGAATATAGTGTAGAAAATGATTCAGTTTATTATTTTTATTGTTATTTTTTAAGCAACAAGTAAGGGGTGATAAATTTGGGTATGAAGTCTTCACACAAGAAGGATTTAACAATTGGAGAAAAGAATTAAATGCCTTTAAAGACTATATTGGTGGAGTAAATTCTTGCCACAACAATGCAAGATGAGTTTGTCAGGATTTCAAAAATCAAAGATAAAGTGTGTCATATGTGTTATCTGCACATAGCAAGGAATCTGAGATTACATACAGAGTATGTCTCACTTTTATTTTACATATCACATGATTTCTCCTATTGCAAGCTCTTATTTTTCATGGACATGATGAGACTCCTAGTTCTAGCAATAGAGAAAAAAATTTGGAGTTACTAAACTGGTATAAAGAAAGAAAATTCAAGATTGCTAAAGTACTTTATGAAAATGCTCCTGGGAATAATCAGATGACTTCCTCAATTATACAAAAAGAGATGGTAAAAGCTTGTGCAGAAGAGACCTCACTTGCCATTATTAATGAGCTTGGAGATAAGTTGTTTGTCGTACTTGTTGATGAGTCTCGTGTTGCATCAGTAAAGGAGCAAATGACCGTGGTTGTGAGGTTAGCAACTAATGCTTTTAAATTTAATTAGTTATTACTAAAATAATATTCTTAACTCTTAACTGTATTGTTGTTGGCTTGTTGTTATGTGGGTTTGTGAACAAGACGGGGCATGTGATTGAGAGATTTTTTGGCATTGAGCATATTTCTGACACTACGGTATCTTCATTAAAAATAGCATTGGAGGCTTTATTTGCTCGGCATGGTTTATCTATCTCTAGACTACGAGGACAGTGATATGATGGAGCCTCAAACATGAGAGGAGAATTTAATAGGCTGCAAAGACGGATTTTGGATGAAAATCCTTATGCCTTTTATATCCATTATTTTTGCTCATCAGTTGTTGTTGCAAAGTGTAGTTCATCTATAGCCGATTTCTTTAATTATATCACTTTAATTGTCAATACTGTAGGTGCATCTTGCAAAAGAAAGGATCAATTACTTCAAGATTACCATGACATGATTGTAATGAAGCTAGAAAGTGGTGATATTTTTTCGGGAAGAGAAAAACATTAAGAAACTAGTCTTACAAGACCAGGTGATACCCGATTGTGTTCACATCATACAACGTTGGTTCGCCTCTTTACAATGTGGGACTCGGTATTGAAAGTGTTGGAGAATGTGAGTGATGATGCAAATAATTCGACACAAAAAATAATAGCTGCGGGTTTAATAGAGAAAATGGAGAGCTTTAAATTTGCATTTATAATGCATCTAATGCTATAAGTTTTGGTTTGTACTAATGAGTTATCATATGCACTGCAAAGGAAAGATCAGAACATCGTCGAACAATTAGTTTGATTGTTGTTGCAAAGCAAGATGTGTAACACTTAAGGGACAATGAATATGATGAACTATTGGAAGAAGTAAAGGGTTTTTGTATGAATACGAAAATTCTTGTGCCTAATATGGATGATAAAATACCAACAAGAGGTAAGTTGAGGTGTGCTATTATCACTATTATTATCATTAATTTGGAATTAAATGCTTATAGTTAAATTCTTTGTTGTTGTAGATAAGTTAATACATGACGGTCAAATGGTGAAATACTCGTATCGCTACCGTGTTGATATTTTTTTTGGTTATGCTTGACTCGTTTCTTTTTGAGATGGATGAACGATTTAGTGAAACATCTACTAATTTATTGAAATACATTGCTTGTCTTGATCCAAGGGACTTTTTCTTTAAATTTGATAACGATAAACTTCTTGAACTTGCTAGTATTTATTATGCTGACTTCTCATCATTTAACCGTATATTTTTAAGATGTGAGCTCGGCACATTCATTCATGATGTGCGAAATAGTTCAGAATTTTTAGATTGTCATGATCTTGCAATATTTTCCATCCAAATGGCTCAAACCGAAAGACATTTATGCTTTCAATTGGTATATTGCCTCATTGAGTTGGTCTTGATCTTACCTATGGCAACAACAATAGTTGAAAGAGCATTCTTAGTGATGAATATCATTAAGACTGAATTGTGCAATAAGATGAGTGATGAATGGATGAATGACAACATGGTTTGTTACATTGAGCGAGAGATTTTTGTCACTATTGATGATAAAAGGATTTTACAGCGTTTTCAAAATATGAATACTCGAAAGATACAACTATCTCAAATTAGGCATTAGTGGTATGTTTTCTATTTGAAAATTTTAAATCATTATGATTGTGATATGTGGATTCATTATAAAATTGTTAATTTAATTCTATCAATGTAGGTTATTTTTGATATTTTATTTTGGCTTCAGATATGGAGAATGATTCACCGATTAAGTATTTCTTACTTAGGTATATATTTGATCTTTAATCTAATATTTATTTTGTTAAACATTTATTTTTAGAAAAGTAAAATATTATGATAATTGTTAAGTATCTTTTTAATCATTTGATCATGTATCTTAGAAACTAAAATTGATATATATAAGATATAAGTTAGGGCACCCCTTACGGATCATTTCTGGTTACGTCACTGTCTATATCCATTCTATATTTTAATTATCTTAACTAATCTAACTATCTTTAACTATTTTTTAATTCAAAATAGGAGTCGAACAAGCACATGGGAATTTTGATCAGATTTGAAAGCAAATGTAAAAAAATACGGGTCACATATTTGACATGTTTGAATCAAAGCTCAAATGGCATTTCTCTCATCTTTGAGAATTACCCTTCATGCTATATATCGTTGGAAAGATTGTGACGAGGAGAATAGCATGAACTAAATTACATGCGAAATGGATCAACGATTGGAGAGAAATCAAGAGAGAAAGTACCTCAGTTAAAAATTTAATTGGAGCGATGTAGTCCATATGAGTCTCAATCGATTGATCAAATATCTTCTCTAGGCCAAAAATATGATACGTACAATTTTAAACAAGTGTTATAATATTTAAGTATTTGGATTATCATTTTACTTCTCATGTGCAAAGAGAATATGTTGAAACTCACATTTAGAAGCTTGATTGATAAAGAAGATGAGCTAGATTAATTTGTAGGAGTAAAAATATAAAAATTAAGTATTCATTCTTCAAATTGGTTGGGAGATAGAAGAGATCACAAGAGGATATTTTGTTGCACTAGATAAATATGTGTCAGACTTAGTATTATAAATATGAAGACTTAATTATACCAGGTATAAAGTTTTATTATATAAAATATAAAGATTTGGATCGTGATATTGAGATTGAAGGAATTTCAACACAAAACTAACAAAAACTATATATTTTATACTTGTTTGTACTAATGAAAACTAAGACTAAATCAAAAATTATATTTTGAAGGATATATTAATATGAAATTTTAGTCAGTAAATGTGAAGAGTTATTTATAGTACATATTGAGACATGTATGTAGTATATCTTTAGATTTATTTATAGCAGTAAAAATTAAGACTAAATTAAAAAAATATATATTGAAATGATACATTTAGATATGTTATGATAGATATTAAGACTTATGTATATTAGATATGAAGATATATTTTTGACATAATTATTTTAAAAATATTGTTTGGTATTATATATTTATTATATATTGTTCATGACATTATAACTTAATGATATGAGGTATAAAAATATTTTTGTTATTTATTAAGAATATTTTCTAAATATAAATTATAAGGTTTTAAGATATTAAGAAAAGTGTTAAATATAAATTTATCAATTGTAAGGTCTTAAAATATTAAGAATGCATTATAAAATTTTAAATCATTTAAAGTTAAATATAATTTATATTAATCAGTATTAAGACTTTGATTGTTAGGTTTTAAGATGAGAAAAAATAGGTATAGAGATTTGACTCTAGGAGTATCTTAAATGTAAGTTATAGATAGTTTATGATGAAGCTTAATAATTGTATGACTTATATTAAAAGATATTAAATTTTTATTTGTGAGATCTTAAGATATAAAGAATATAAATTATATGAAAATATGATTTGTAGTAAATCTTATTAATACTTCATTTCTTAGTTGTAAGACTCAAAATATTAGATATAAAGATTTAATTTAAATAATATTCAACAAATATTTGAGATTTTTATATCTTTAAAATTAAAAATAACTTATAACATTATGTATTAAGACATCATATGATAGTTTTTAATATTTTAAATATTATGTATTAAGAATTCAAATATAATCCATAGGACGGTCTAGAGAGTTTTAGAAGAACCCTTATTTTTAGCGAGAAATTTAATTTTGCCAGATAGTTGTTTATGTCTTTGTGTAAAAGCGAACATTGAATCCTTACTGTTGACGACTTATCCAAGGTAAAAATTCAGTTATACAATTCTCTTGAATATTCAAATAAGAGAGTAAATAATTATTGTCAACTCATGATGGTCACCCAAATATAAATTTATAGTTCAAAATTATGACTTATAATATTAGGCATTAAAACGTCATTTTTTATGTGTTAAGACTTGAGACATTTAGTTTTAGCACGTTAAGATTTAGGTGTATAGATTTATCCATATTTTGATGGATGCCCAAATATAAATTTTAAGTTTAAAATATGACTTATAATATTAGATAATAAGACATCATATTTTTCGTATTAAAACTTAGGACATTCAGTTTTAAGATAATGAGGTTCAAGTAATAAATACTTATCCATATCCTAATGGCCGCCAAAATATAAATTTTAAGTTCAAAATATGATTTGTAATATTAGATATTAAAACATCATATTTCTCATGTCAAGACTTGGGACATTCAGTTTTAATATATTGAGATTCATGTATAAATATTTACTCATATCCTGATTGCAATCCAAATATAAATTTTAAGTTCAAAATATGATTTGATATATTAGATATTAAGACTTAGAACTTCTGATTTTAAGACTTTGATGACTGTCCGGGTGGTCATCTATTGATGTTCGAGAACGTGATCAACTGGTTAATGACTTTTTCAATTGGGGTACAAATCGGGATACAGATCTGAGGTACAATTAGTTGGTTTTTTTAAGTTAAGCAGCTAAGTCCACTTCAATCTTTTTTTAGTATCAAAATCAGAGTCTCGAACATGAAAATTTTTCATTCGAATTTTAAATCTGCAACCTCTCATTCAGAGAACATTGTCTTTGCCACTAAATCAAAAGCTTGATTCTCATAGTCTACTTCATCTAATACTATTTTTTAAGTGGTAAAAATCTAATCCTAATTATATAGTAGGTTTATTGTTAATTTATTTACTAGTTGTGTTATTGTGTATGTTTAATTTATCAGATTTTTGAAGCAAAACTTCTGTGATATTGATTCATAGTTTTTTTCTAAAAAAAGGTTAAAATTGACCAATATTTCATCTAATACTATTTTTTTAAGTGGTAAAAATCTAATCCTAATTATATAGTAGGTTTATTGTTAATTTATTTACTAGTGTTGTTTTGTATGCTTAATTTATCAGATTTTTGAAGCAAAACTTCTATGATATTGATTCATAGTTTTTCTAAAGGAGGTTAAAATTGACCAATATTTTATTTTTATTTTGATCCTTAATGTTTTTTTATAATATATTTGTCCTATTATTATCAACGATAAAAATAAATATCATATTCATGAGGTGTGCTAATGTGCTTTATAAAGCACAAAATATTCCGTACTTCACACTTATATCTTATGTTTTAAAATTCAAATAGATAATTCAAACCGTTAAATATGATATTCATATCAAAATCTCTTTGGTGATCAAATTTTATATTTTTTAGAATTTTTGCTATTTATTTAAAGGGATAGAAAATGGTTGATATTGAATGGTTCAGATGACGTAAGATCAATGAATTTTGTAGCCCTTCAAAAAAATAGTAAACAAATTCAAAAAAAAAATTTGATCACCAAGGAGATTTTGATATGAAGATCATATTTAACGGTTAGTGTTGTCCATTTGAATTTTAAAACATGAGATATTAGTGTGAAATACGAAATATTTTGTGCTTTATAAAGCATATTAGCACACCTCCATATTCATGAAAGGATATTTGTGTGTGTATGATATGTTATGTCTCAGATTTTTTTAACCCCTCGATCAAAATGAAAAGTCAACGAGAATTTAGTAAAATAGAAAGAAAAGAAAAGGAAAAAAATTAAAAGAATAGATTTCATACAAAAAAATGTGATCAGAATAAAACATTCAAGAAAGATGTTCGTTACTACAATTTTTGTAACCAACTTTAAATTCTTTGAATTTGCAAATGTTGTTACTAAAAATATATATATAATTTAGGTTTCATTCTGTAGGAGAAAGGAAATAGAAAAATGCATCGAAATAATGAAATTGAAAAAGAATAGAGCAGCAAGAGTTGCTATACACTGAATTGGAGCAAAAGTTGTGCTTCAACGAAAGAGAAGAAGCTCTGTAATGGTAATGTTTCATGTTAATGCATGAAACGGGCTCACAAAAGCCTTCTATCCAAGGGGGAAAAAACAAAATAGAAGAAGGTAAATGAAGCCATTGGTTTATCAGCAGGATCGATTATTGCCGTACAAATACCATTATTCCTGATGTGATTTGAGGAATAAAAGTCGCGCCGAATGAAATCATTTCCTACACGAATTTGTTTTCCATATCTCGTCTGATGAATTGCGTTGCAATTTTGATAACGGGGTAAGTAAGACAAGATATATTTTAATATAATATTTCTGATTTCTTAAAACAATTTGAAAATTAATTTTGAGTTAAATTATAGAGAATTCAGCAATATATTCTTCAAATCAATTTTTGAAATTTTAATTTTGAGGTCTAGGTAGCGAGGACAAGTGGACATCCGACCTGTTTCTTGCAAGCAAGGTTATAAATAATTAAATATCGGTCTCCTCAATGGCAATTTGACACAAGGAAACAACAGAAAGATAGTGATGTTCTGATCCTACATCGTTATTATTTGAAAAAAAAAATATTAAATACAGATCACGAAGGCTAGATTCCAATTGGTTTTCTTGTGATTCTGTTAATCTAAAACACAAGGCTCTGAAGCTTCCAAGTTTAGCACAAAACAACGCGGGAAAAAAATGTGCTTGAAAAATGACAAATTTCCGGATTTAACAGTTTAAAATCCAAATTACATAAATATTAGAACATTTTTTGTTCTAGTTTAGAGATTTTAATGATATAGTTAAAGTTTGTCTTAGCCAACGTTTTAACTTTATAATCTAACAAACAACGAAAGATTACCATACATTGAAAGTAGAATGTTATTTCAGAATAAAAAGTTGTATACTTAGAGTGTTTTTTTTCCTTTTAGGTTTCTGATTTTAACAATTTATTTATTTTTATTATATAGACAGATTTGTATTTTCAACACACTTTTTTTTTATAAACCGTAACTTCATGATTCAAACTTTGTCAAGTGCATGATTTTAACAATGAGCTTTTTCTTCCTCATTGTTTGATGAGTGAATAAATAGAAGAAGAGTGGAATGGAATTGAATTTAATTGTAGAAAGGTGAGAGATCAATATTGAGATTAAAAATTGCAATCATGATTTTTTTTCTTTACTCATTTTACTCTAGTTCCATATTTATTACCTACACATTTGCAAGGAATAGACTATTTTTATGGAAGTCTTTCGGCGTAACAAAAGTTACATAACTTTGTTTAGATAAATTTTTTTTTCAAAAAAAGTGACAATAGGCCATCCGCTTTCATTTCTTTCAAAAACCGATGGGAATTTGCTTTATTTAGATAATTAAACGTGGGAATTTGATTTGCAGATGCATACAATTGTGAAAAAGAGAGAGTCAGTACGTCAGTTGAATTATGAAATTTAACGATAGTACTTCAGTTGAAGAACACTTCGTACCTTTTCTGGCAAGATATATTCATAAGAAAATACTCAAATATTGTTCGACTTGAAAAAAAAAGAATTGAATTTTGAACAAGCTAAATAATAATAATAATAATAAAACCATGTCACTGCGCAATGAACAATAACGTCGGCGGGGTACCTAAACATGACGTCACAGTTCTTATAGAACTCAAACACTAAAATAGACGGAGAAAGAAAGTTTGAACCAATCACGTTAAGAAATTAATAGACATAAATCTTCGAGGTTCCAGATGATCGATTTTAAAAATCTAAGAATTGAATTCTAAATATTGAAAAATCAAGGACCTTTGTACAATTTTCTACCAGAAATAGTAAAGATTCCAAACTTTGCTTCGACAACTATGGCGTCAATAGGCACTGTACGAATTGGTAGATGTATTTTCATTATTATATTCATTTTAAATTAATTTCATCTATACTTTATCTTTATTCATTAAAATTAGATATACTCATACCTTATCCTTACCCGTTAAAATAAATGATTAACGAAACGATAACGGATGCTAACGAATAATACTAATGTATTACTTATTTTATTACCATTGATAAAAAAACATATGAACTCATTCCGTTCATACAAATACATCTATGTATAAAATAAAAATATAACTATGTAATTAATTTTAACTTGAGTCATTTTAAAATAAATAAATTAAAAAAATAAACATCTCTTGTCAAACTTTTTAAGTAGAAAATAAAATATATTAAAAGCAAAAATAACATCTTATCTAAAATAAAATCTAATATTTGTCTCATTCAATGAATATTATAATTTATAAAATGGTTAAACTTGAAAAAAATAATTATTATAATTCATAGTAATTAACTCATAGAAATCGGCGAAACTAACATACAATTTTTTTTTTTTTTGGTAAATAAAATAAAAAATAGGGAATTGTTAAGAATATCCCGAAGTTGTGCGCTAATGGTCTGGATCGAGTTTGAAACTACTAGACATTAGCGCACAACTTCTGAGTGTTCTTATCAATTCCCTATTTTTTATTTTATTTACCAAAATAAAAAATTATTACATGAGATAATTATATTGGAAATAATATAAGTTATTTTCTTAATAATTTACCCTATAGAACAAACGGGTATGAAATGACCTTTACCCATACCCTTACTAATTTACTTAACGAGATAAAATTATTATCTTTACCATATCAAATAAGTTAATGAAAAAAAAAATATACTCATACCCATCTTATCGAATACAGTACAAATCAGATAAATGAGTAAAAAGTATCATTGACACCCCTATCGACAATCAAAATTCTTTCTCTGAACAAATCAACAGTCAAAAGCGCATGACCACAATACAAAGTACAAACTTAGAGTATTGAAACAACTCGTTTCATAAAAGTTTGTGGCCATGATTCGTTCTGTTCCAAATCGTGTGAGACACATGAGTAATTCAAATTCGGAAAAAAAAATCTAGTCCTAAGCTTCTAGCAAAGGTCTAATTTAAAAATTTTCACATTGAACTCTTATAATCCATCTTGTACCTACCCTTGACCCATTTAGACTCGTCATGCTCTACGCCTATCCGTACTTGTCCATGCTTACTCGTGCCTATTCGGATCCGAACCCACCGCTGCATGGAGGCGGTGCTGCATGGCGGCAATAACACCATTGGGGGAGGCGGCGGCGGCGCTGTTGGGTGGAGGCAACGATGCATTGTAGGCGGCGGCGTCGCTATATTGTTGTGCGGTGTTGCATGGCGGCGACGTCGCTGCATTGTTGGCGGCGGAGCGTCGCTGGATGGAGGCGCCGGTGGAGGCGACATGCATAGAGGCGCCGCTAGGTTGAGAACTTTTTGGCATTTTTGTGAAATTGAAAAAAAAATCGGACTCGTGCCCATCCCCCTTGGCCCATCCAGACCGCCTCTTGATTCATCCGTTCGACCCATTATAATCCTATTCGTGGGGATTCGATACAGATCAGATCAATTTTTTTAGTTTTGAACCATTTTAACCCGTCTCGCGCTCCAGTCCTCACTCATCACTCGTGATCCATCTTTATTCGTGACGAGAAGGTTTTAAACCAGACCGGACCATCCCATCTTTAAATCCCTAACTCCCTGTACAAACCCAACCCGGCAGCCCCCTCTTTTCTCCATGAGACCCTTGTAATTATTTATAATTATAAAGCGCCCACTTGCAAGTTGCAATTCACGATTAACTCGTAGTTGCGTCCCACCTTCCCTCATCCTTTTATATACCTCCATTCTATCACTAACAGAGAGAAAAGGATGCCGGTATAGGACACTAAAGGAAACACGCTCATATATATATATATATAGAGAGAGAGAGAGAGAGAGAGAGAGAAGGAAAGAGATTTCTACTGAGAGAATATGTGTGGCGGTGCCATCATCAGCGACTTCATCCCCACGCCGGCGTCCCGCCATGTCACGGCAGAGCACCTCTGGCCCGACCAGAATAGCGGCAGGACTAAGAATAATAAGTCCAAAAAGGGGAATAAGAGCAAGGTAGTTGACTATGAGGACGAATTCGAGGCTGATTTCAGAGAGTTCGATGATTCCGACGACTCTTTTATGGAAGATGAGTTCGAAGAATTCCCTGATGAGGAAGATGAGTTGTTTGGTTTTGAGAGCTCTCTTTTGAAAGGTGAGTTCTTTTAATTGGGTTTATATGCAAATATTTTTCGGATCTCCTGAAATTTTGGAATAGAAACAGAAAGTAAGATTTAGATGTCCACTCTTTCCTTGTATAGGGAGCAAAGCTGTTTGAATGGTTTGTGACCTGTTTCGTTTACCCTGATTTGTTCAAGGGTCAAGAGGATATACCCCCTAAATTTGTTTTCATGTAAAAATAAATTTTGAAGATAGGTCCAAAATAAATTTGTTAATGAATTCCAACTATATTTTTTAAGGATCAAAATTGAAACTGTTTTTGTATATCAGTATCACATCTTATTTATTCTTGTTTGCTTACGTGTATAAATTTTCTCTGATATCTGCTGATGCAGAGGGGTCGATCAGCTTGAGATCGGGAGAGTTGTTGGAGAACAGCAAGAAGAGGAAGAACCAGTACAGGGGGATAAGGCAGAGGCCATGGGGGAAATGGGCCGCTGAAATACGGGACCCACAAAAGGGGGTGCGCGTCTGGCTTGGCACCTTCAACACAGCCGAGGAGGCTGCATGGGCCTATGACGAAGAGGCCCGGCGCATCCGTGGCAACAAAGCCAAGGTAAACTTCCCTGATCCAAGCCGTCGTTGTGCCACCAAGTTTCATTCCAAATCACCGTCACGCAAATCCAACTCCACAAGGTTTTCTAAATTACATTTTATTTTTTACTTCATTGTTATATTTTAGTGGATAGTTAATCAAAACTATAATTTATGCTACCATAAAACATATGATCAATCCTAATTCGACAGATCAGTGAAATTTGTTGCACCTTAGATTATACCTTCCAACGAAGATAGGAAGGAAAACAATAATAAGATTAAACGTGCCATGGAAAATACAAATAGACATGTTCTGTAAGTTCTGTTTTGTAACTTTTTGTTATTTCTTAATCATTCTAGGTCCTATAACAACTCAGACATTACCTTCAATGAACAAATGGTATCTAACAAGCCTGAAACCTTTGCACCTTTTGCTCTAACTCAACCTACCGTAACTACCAACTCATCTGACCATGGAAGCAACTCATTTTCAGAGGAATCAGAAACCAAAACACCTAAAATAGACCAAGATGAACTTTTCAACTACACATTACCTGTTAAGAAGCAGAAAACTGAACTGGGTGAAGCAATCGTTACTGAAAACATGGAAGTGAAGGTCTGTGGGACTTACGAGCAGGAATTTGATCAGTACTTCAATTATCCCAGCTTCCCAAACTTGGAAGGGAGCTTGTTTGAGTCAATTGATGAGATTTTCGGTGGTGAGGCAGTTCAGGAATCATTGGTCGATCTCTGGAGCTTTGATGACATGCCTGTTCAGGCCAGCTTCTTCTGACGATTCATCAGTCGGGTTGCGTTAGGCTGGTTTTTCTGTAAATAAAATTGCGTGCAATTGACAATTTTTTTAATTTGGTTTCACTTTTTTTAAGTAGTATTTGGCTTGGAACATGAGAGATTGGAGTAATTTCCTTTTGAAGTTCCAAAGAGGAACAGTATTGTTCTGGTTTTACAACAGTAAAAAACAAAGATTATCAGTCTTAAATTTGAAATTGCAGTTTCATTTAAAATTTTGATTTAGCAATGAGAAAGAAAATAATACTAGAAATAATGGTTTTGAAGGAAGAGACTTAAATACCGTACAGTATTTCCTTCTTCCTTATAATAATAATAATGTTTTTGTATAGTTGCAATTTTTCATTTTCCATTAATTTTTGTAGCTAATTTTTTTTTGTTTTTTTTTTCTGTTGTGACAGGACATGGAAAAGGAAAACCAGGAACCTATTATTGATTTCAGCTTTTTTGTCTTGTTCTGTAGTTTCAGTTCTCATGTGCAAGTGTTCTTTATTCCGTAAAACAACGATTTTAGTAATTTTGGATATATTTTTATTTTTTCCAATTTGCGGACTTAACAATAAAGCAGCTTCACTCAGAATAATCCAAGCTGAAATCATGATATCTTTCATGTTTTATTGCTCCGCTTTTTGTTGTTCATAGTGAAATTTGATTCTTGCATTACTGCATTTAGAATATGCTTACAAATTAATCCTGTAATGATGCATTCATTGATAGGTGCAGGAACTCAAAAATCACTGTTAATATAAT
The DNA here is from genome assembly GCA_037127355.1 of Schoenoplectus tabernaemontani. Classification (NCBI taxonomy): domain Eukaryota; kingdom Viridiplantae; phylum Streptophyta; class Magnoliopsida; order Poales; family Cyperaceae; genus Schoenoplectus; species Schoenoplectus tabernaemontani. The sequence goes on from CM073752.1 coordinate 12,352,311, forward strand.
CATGTTAAATGTGTTTGTGTGTGTGTGTGTGTGTGGGGGGGGGGGGGGGGGGGTGATAAACTATTGTTAGATTCTCATTAGAAAATTATCATCATTGTGAGGCCCACTTTACTAAAGAATTGCCAACTGGCCAACGTGTACCTAACAATTCGAATAGAAATTTACAGCCTCTGTTTTATTCATTGAAGATCTCAAATGGATCTAGATGCAGTGAATTGGAAAATAAAATTCTCCTATAGTGCTCCGTTATGCAGCAATCCATGATGTATAGGTTAGTTCAAGAATATTAATCACCAGAAATAGATGGGAGCATTTTAGTGCTATTGATTATTTAGTAATACAAAGTACTGTACGTTTGTATTGATTTAATATATTTTACAAAATCTAAATAAAAAAGTTTGAAAACAACTCATATTTAATTTGTGTTGAGAATAAGTTGTAATAGGAAAAAAAAAGCTCCAGAAAAGAATCAAAGCTAAGCGTAATCTAACTGACAAAAAATGGTCCGTAATGCACTCAGTGGTTATTTTAGGAATTTAGTTCAAATTTTCTAGCTTCTCTCGGCTTTCGAACTAACTTTTTTTTTAATCTATAAATATCTGAATATTTGCTTGCCAATTGCCACATGGAATAGGCTACAAACAACCCAAGTGCATAAATGTTCAAGTGGAGAGTTTAAAGGAGGCTAATAAAATAGAAATCCACTCAATTTAAAAAACAATTATGAATAAAATTATACTAAATGGGTGGTTCATTTCCGAAAATCATACGGTTTAAAGAATGATCTTTTAAAAAATAAAAAGAAAAGTATGAATTTCATTTTTATTTGCTTATTTATTATAAAAAAAGGTGGGGATTACTTGACAATGGGTTATTTTGACAATCTTAACAATGAATTTTTAAATAAACATAAAATAAGTTTTAAAAATAGAAAAAATCTTATTGATATGTTATTCTATTTATAGATTGTTGATGATTCAAATTTCATGCAATTTCATTACCGTTTGATACTCCATTAAGAACCATCAAAATTTTATATAATTTATAATGTTTATAATTTGATTTTTGATGAACTATCAAATAATAATGAAATTTGTATCATCATGAATTTATAAATATAAGAATATATCTAAAAAAATATATTTTTAAATTATTTTTCATATTTATTTAAAAAAATATTATTAAAATTATCAAGATAACCATTGTAAGTGGTCCCTTCCCATAAAAATTAAATGTCGACTAAAATATATGTTAGTCGACTAGTTGTTGACGTAGAAATTGGGTGGTGGGTTGGCAAATTTGTGTGACATCAGATAACAATATGCTTGCATATTTTTTTCCCTCAACTTACATATAGTAAAAATTAACAAGTACATATTAGCTTTCCGAAGTGGGTTGGTGGGTCTAAAAAATTCTTGTCGGAATTACCCTCACTTGTGATTATAATTACTCTCTGGACATGGGAACCGCATTATAATTTACACGTCTCCAAATTTTCCAGTTGTCATTAGCCTCTTTGATTCTACGCTACAGTTTTGACGGTTTCAACACGTGTATGCATGCTTGATGGCTGTCAGTGCTGACATTATGCAAAAATATCTTCCGGAAAATGTTAGGGAGGTAGTACAGTTGAAGCGTTGATAGAGTCAATGATATTGAATTAATTTATGTTCAGAACTATTATTTGCATATGTCAACACTTTATTACGCAATTTATCTTTTACGTGCTTATATTTCTATTTTTCAACTTAAGTATTAATGTTTTAAATAATGTTTTTAAGTTAAATAGTAAAATATTATATAGAATAAGCTGATAAAAAATTATGAATCTGAATGTTATTTTGTGTAACATTAATAATAAGGTATCAATAACATCTATAAATCAACTCTTTTTTTTTTGTCAAAATCTCTGTAAAATGTTGTCAATTGTGGGTTTGATAATTATATTTTATACATATATCCTATAGGATTTTACTTAGGTTAAAATCTCTTTATTTTATATTAAAGTGCTTAGAAAATATCTGAAGATCATATTATTGCCATTAGATATTTTATTTTGTAGAAAAAGAGAAAATAGAGCAATTTGGAATGAAATGGAGTAAAAAAAACTTTTCCGGAATGATCTTTCAATTCAAAATAGTTTGCTCTAGATGGCCCCCATGCTACCTAAACCCGAAGCAACCTCCAAATGCGTCCGTGCATTATTTGTTGATTTCAGATTCATTTGAGCTCAGATTCACCCCCAAACAATCTTGCAACCTCCAGATGCTTGATTAACAAGTTGATGATTGGATTTTAATGTCGTTAAACAATTAAATTGTCCATCGAAGGTAAATTTGGTCTGATAAACAATGGGCACTGGATTACTTCCCCAGTTTTCTTTACAAAAATTGGTGATTATATTGCGTTCTATATGCCAGTATTTTCCGATCTTGATTTTAGGACGCCATTCTTTAATCTATCTGAAAATAGTTTTTTCTATAATATATTAATATCTGTACTTTATTATAAAGATATATAGTGTATTCATATAACGATATAAAGAGAGTATGTACTATGTACGTTCAGAAATTTTCAATGTTTTGTTTCTTTTTAATGATTGAAATATCTCTAATTGAATAATGTGAATTAATATTTTAAAAAATTAACGGCATATATTTTGGTCATTGTCATTTTTTCTCTTTATTTTATTTGATATTTTTTATCATATTAATAGAAGATTTAGAAAAAAATATCCATCAAATAAATTAATCATCAACTATTTTTAAATTTTTTTATAAAAGAGAAAACTTTCACTGTGTAGTTTTACTTAAAAAATATTATATTTTATAAATCATATTTTATTAAAATACTAATTAATTTTATTTATAAATTTAAGAGATTTATAATTAATTTAGATATAAGTTATATCTAAGTAAAATAAATTATTTATTTATAATTAAAAGATACAAATATTTTTAAAAGTAAAAGAATCGATGATTATTCAACTAAAAATATATTTTTCACAGAATGTTTGAAAAGAACGCTAACCGAAGACTGAATATATTAGTTTTCAGATCCGCTTGGAATTCTCTTTAAGTCGCCGATCAATGTTCTCATAAAAATAATTTGGATCGCCAGACTGAGTCTGAAATTTACTCAAATATGTTTCAACTTTTGATTTTAATCTACCTAAATTACTTAATTTTTTTCTAATTTGTACCGACTAAAATTACTCCATTACTATTTTGAATAAAAAATTAACTTTGTGGCAACGTTACATTTAGTTGATCGGGGTAATCTTTGTTGGGTTATTTTGACAATGATATTTTAAATAAATTTAAAAAATCTTAAAAATAGAAAAGAGTTTAGAAATATATTTTACAAATTTATAGATTGAAAATGTTTTATATTTTATGCAATTTAATTACTGTTTGATGATCCATCAAAAACCATCAAACTATAACCGTTATAAATTATATAAAATTCAAGGATTCCACCCCTTCTTTGATAACAGGATAACAGGATAACAGGATAATGGATAATGGATAATGGATAAGGAGTGATATTAGAAAGTGTACGGATCTGTAAGGAATAGCTCGAGAGCTCGCTAGTCGGTTTGGTAGCTCCTCCGCGATTCGACGAAGATCTATATTCCCTCTTGAAAAAAATAAAATAAATTAGTAATGAAATAACTTAAAATTTTTTTGGAGTACGGAAGAGCCCTAGCTTCCTCTTTCGCTCTAGTCGCATAAAAACACGCAGCGGTGCTCATGCTATGTTTAGATAGATGTGTCATCAGGAGTAGTCTGACCCTGTTTCAATTGAAATGCCTACAGTAAGGCAGCCTTTAAGAGATTTGAAAAAAGGGGAAACCTGGCCGACTTTATCATCGAGCTTTTACAACCCCACAGAACAAATGAGCGAGCTGAAACTTATTAAAAAAAATAACTTATATTATTTTTAATATAATTATCTTATGTAATATATTTCCTCTATGTTAGTTGTCTTGAGTTCTGTGAGTTAATTATTATGAATTATGAATTATAATTTTATCTTTTGGATTTCATTATATGTTAAATTATAATTTATGAATAATATTTAATAGAGTATTTTTTAAAATAATAGGATGATGCAATGTGAGATTTTATTTAAGACAAAGATGTTGTTTTTGTATTTAATATGTTTTATTTTTTAGTTAAAAAGATTAACAAAAGATGCTTGCATTTTTGTTTATATATTTGTTTTGAAATGACTCAAGTTGGAATTGATTGCATAGTTATATTTTATTTTCATATTAGTAAAATAGAGATGTATTTGTATAAAATGAATGAGTTTGATTTTGTTTAAATGATGATAAACTAATTAATATATAAGTATTATTCTTTTGTATTTGTTATTATTTCATTATCTGTTTTTTTTAATGAATAAGGATAAAATATAAATAAATAAAATTTAAATGAACAAAAATAGAGTGTAAGTAAAAGTAATTTTTAATAATTATAATGATAAAAATATCTTCAGCCACAGTACTATAACTATTGGCACCCTAATTTTGTGATCGAGAGCGTCGACTAAGCAATCTCCCATAATTTGCCCTTCTTCGAGCCAAAAAAAAATAGTTTTAATTCCGATACAGAGACAAAGGGAAAGTTGCGTAGTTGCAAACTTGCAATGGAATTCTACGTTAAGAAGATTTAACGCGTGTATACGATTCAGTCATATACTCACATGTACTAGAAAAGAAGATATATATGGTCAACGAAGTACAATCAAAATTCTTTCTTTTCGAAGTTGAAACGAAATCCCTTATCCAATTCAAACTAAAAAATATTATAACTAAGTTTATTTTTTAGACGTCACTGTGAAAAGAAAACATATAGTAAAGAAACTTTGAATTTTGAATTCAAATAGAGACTAACACATTGACTACACATCAAAATATGAACAAGAAGCTCAATATAATCAATAGCAGCTCACATAATATAACACTAGAATCAGATGGATCATAGAATAATAAACACTACCACAAAAAATATTTTAGAACCGATTATATAAAAGATTTAGCACCGGTTATACAACCGGTTCTAAAACTATACGGTGCTAAATATTTTAAAAACCGGCACTAAGAGGAGGTGCTAAATGGGGCATTTAAAACCGATTATTTCAAATAACCGATTCTAAATTCTAACCTTTAGAACCGGTTATTTTCAAAATAACCAGTTCTAAACTCTAACCTTTAGAACCGATTATTTCAAATAACCGGTTCTAAACTCTTAAAGACTTTAATTTGATTCTTTCTAATCAATAGTTTAGAGCCGTTTCTAACTGGTTTTAAATAAATACTTTAATTTAATTCTTTCTAATCAGCCGTTTAGAGTTATTTCTAACTGTTTACAATATAAACCATTATTTATAATTTGTTATTTTATTTTTTGAATTGATTTCTTTAAATTTTGATTAAATAATTTAATTTTATTATTAACTAATAAAATATATTTCATTAACACAATAATTATATATAATTTATATATTAAAGAAAATCTGAGAAATTTTCTATCTTTATAATTTCTAAAGAAAAAAAAACTAAACTAAAAATTTTAAATAAACATCAAATCCATTTTTGAGATTCAAGACGATATTCAAATTCGTCTTTCTCTTTCCCTTTCTTTTTTCTTTCTTCAAGATGACATTTGCTCTTTCTCTTTCTTTTTTTTTTCTATCTCTCAATATCTCTTTTATATATGAAATAGGAGGATGAAGAGTGATAATCCGTGGGATTTAGATTTTTGAATTTTGATTTTTAGATCGTCGGATAAGCATGAACCAACGGTTAGATTGAAAAACATAGCAATCCGTGGGAGCAAAAAACTGAAATTCTATTGGTTGATGCAAAGAATTTCTTCAGGTTTTTATTAAAAACCTAGTTCTAATTCATAAAATTGAATTAGAACTGATTTTAATAAAAACCGATTTTAATTAATATGAATTAGATTAATATGAAGTACTCTAAAATTTAATTTTTAATCTAATTCTCTGACGTTAAGTAATATGAATTTTTAATATTAATATGAATTAGATTTTTAATCAAAGAATTTTTATATTAATATGATGTCAGAGAATTTTATATATTATCATAAATTTTAATCATAATTTAGAACCGATTATTAAAAAAACGGCTCTAATTTAGGAGGTACCTTAAGTGTCCGAAGTGGATGTATGATATTGGAGCTACCTTGAGTCGGGAGGATAACTTCATCCATGGATGATAACTTCATAAAATTGAATTAGAGCCGATTTTTATTAACACTAAAATTATTAAAATATTATAGAGCCGGTTATATAAATAACCGATTTTGAGAGTTAGTTTAGAACCGGTTTTATTAATAACCGGATTTAATTTTCTTAGAATTTAGAACATATTTTTGCTAAAATCGGTTTTAAAATAAAAATTTAGAACCGGTTATTTATAACCGATTTTAATCCATTCTATTGGAACCGGTTTTCATATAATCGATTATAATAAAAAAATTTATAACCGGTTGTTTTACAAAATCGGTTTTAATAATTTTAATAAAATTTATAACCCTGCCATTCTAATCTTTTAGCAACTGTTTTTTTAAAAAACCGATTCTAAATAGCCGGTTCTAAATCTAATTTTTCTGATAGTGAAAGCAACTAATATAAAGAGTAATTGCATCATTTTTTAATAATCCAACAAAAATATGCGAACCATTAGATTGAACAAATAACTGGATGATCAGAAGCGAATAAGATTCAACGCTTTATGGCTGATAATCGTCCCCAAGCGCTTGTCTTCGAGAAAAATCCCCAAGAGGCAATAGTTGACTTTAGCGCGCACACATGAAAGTTGCAAAGCGCTCCATCACAATTCAGCGCTTAATACAATATTTGTGAAAACTATTTATACCAAGTCGGCATCATTTGTATCAAATAATTTAATTATTTATAGTTTATATTAACGTGTTCTTCACATGAATTATTTCTAGTAATATCAAGCTGACAACAACTCCTCAATACAAGAAAAGTCAGCATCACTCCTTCCGTTAAAACACTTGCTACCCCACTCTGACGCTATTTATACATATTATTTTGAGTTGTTTACATTTTATCGAATTGATTATTTATATTAATTAGCTGAAATGTTTGCTGCCTCACAACAATGTTATTTATACCTATTATTTTTAGCTATTTACATTTACGGAATTGATTATTTATATTAATTAGCTGAAATTCTTGCTAACCTTACAACAATGTTACTTATATTTATTAAATTAATTATTTATATTAGCTATCAATATTATTTATATTCAAGTACTTATCGGGGTCAATCCAGTATACATTTCTGAATAAACTAAAAAATCATATTAAATGATGATGCTATTTATACTTATTACAATATACTTATTAACAGCCAGTGTTGACTAATGTTCGATATAGTAGCTAATGACACACGGATTCAAAAAACAATGAAAACCACAATGGAAATTTTGATGCGCAAGCTAGCCCTTTGGGCCTTATAAAAAGAAATACCATAAACAAAATCGAATTGCCGAGAATGATAAAAGCCCAAAACAACATCAAACCACAAAACAAAAAACACTACAGACATTATTGCTCATCCTAAATAATAACTTCTGGGTTGAGAAAAGATGATCCATGGTACATCTATAAATAATAAGTTTCTTAAAATCCGAGTAGGGTAGTTAATTGAAGATACAATCTCAGTGCTTAATGCCTCATGGTAGAGTAATAGGCCCAAATTAATTTGCCATCCGTACATAGTATTAGTATGGTTACACTTGACACTGCGTTTCAGTACCAGTTAAGCATCTTCATTTTGTATTATGTTCATTTGTTTGTTTGTTTGTTTGTTTTACTGGTATTTTGTAATGCATTATCGATTTCTTGGTCTAAGTGTGTAATCTTGAATATAATCTTGAATATAAACAGATGCTAAATTTTATTAAGCAAATAGGCTCATATGCCTTATACATACATAGCATCCAATCAGGAAAAGCAACGTACCATAAAAGACCCTGAAATTTCCCTACAAATCGCCACACCACCCATCCAATGAAACCCTAGCAATCCTGAAAAGTAAAGCCTCTCTCTTTCTCTCTCATTCTCTCTCATCTTGGCAAAGCAAAAGAAAAAAATTTCAAAGCAATGAATGGTCTAGCTTGTTCTTCCCAACTCATTTTGATCCACTAGATGCAGCATCTCCCTCGACTGCCAAAGGAACCGACTTAGCCTGTGCATAATAACGTGAGTTGTCAGTTCTATAAGCAATTACCATCAAAATAGCCACACTACTGAACCACAATAAATTTCATTATCATTAACAGGTGAATAATTATGCTGAAGTTAGAAGGATGGTTATCCAAGGCATATAACAAACCAAAGTACAAGAACCCTAACTAACAGAGAAGGAAAAAGGCAAAAAAGATTATTTCAAGATAGAATATAGTTTTTGTACATACCAAATTGCGGTATTTGAGAGCATAAAACATCTCAAGGTAGCGGCGGGTCTCACGTCTGTCTAGGTTGGATACATATTTCCAGAAACCATAGACACCAGCCAGTGTCATCAATCTCTCAGAGTACAACTTCCAGGTGTATCTAATAAATAAATAAATAAATAAAAGAAATTATGAACAGCATTGGAGAGGATTGTACACAAGATTAAGTGGTAGTCTCGCATATGATTAAATGAGTATAGTTCACAAAGAGAAAACACCAGAATCAATAATCGAAAGCAAAAAAAAAAAAAGTATACTTCTCTTCAATACGCTTGAGACCACCCTCAGAGATCCTGGTCCAATAGGAGGGATCGACCTTGCACTTCTCGAAGAAATCGACAAGCAGCTCGGCAGCCTTGTCACCCTGGTATGGGTCAATGTGGAAACCCGACACTCCATGCACAATTATCTCAGCAGGACCTCCATATTGGGTTGCAAATGTTGGCAGCCCACATGACATTGATTCAACCACTGTCAGACCAAATGCCTCATACATAGCAGGCTGTGTACAAGCACAGAAAAATCAGTGCTAGCAAAACTCAAGCATGCATGTGAATAAAGCAATTCAACTATGGAAATGTAACTCTGTAAATTTTTCCTTTCATTTTACTGTTTAATTTGTGGAGAACGTGACAAAACTGTCCACAGCATAATTTCAGAATCCGCAATAATTTACCTGGACAAAAGCGCCCCTGGTGTCACAGATATAACGATAGAGCTCGCCATTGCGCACACGGTTCATCTGAGCAGAGATCCAACGGATATGGCCGCTGAGGTTGTACTGGTCAATCAAACTATACATCTTCTTGAACTCAGCTTGCTCTTCCTTGTCTTTTGACTCCTTACCATGGTCACCACACACAATAACCAGGTTGACCATCTCCTTCAGTCGTTCATTGCGCCCATAAAATTCCACCAGCCCAGTAAGGTTCTTCACCTTGTCGAGCCTGGCCATGGAGAAGATTATCGGCTTGTTCCTGTCCTTAAGCACAAACCTACAAAAGGAGCAATAGCATTTGAATAACAAAAATTAGTATAGAAAGATCTGAAATTGATTTAGAGAAATCAATGATTTCAGGGAACAAAAGGGTGCAGTTAATTTTTTTTTTTGTGTGATAACCAAGGACTATTAACCTAAAGATGGCTAAATTGAAGCACACTAAAACATTTTATTATGCATATTTCACTTTACTGTTTGAAATTTTTTAGGCATCATGAAAATGAGAAAAAGGTACAAGGAAGAAAATAGAATTGAGGTGATCCTTCTTACTTGTGCTCGTCATTCTCGACAGCACTGTACAAAAGCTCCTCAATCTCTGGGTGAAGAGAGGTGAGACGCTTGCTCGTCTCAGTGTATGGGAAGTAGATTGACATATCAGCACCAGGTGACACAATGTTGAACTTTGGGTCAAAAACGTCAATTCCATGTACCACCCGGTAAAGCCCTGGCATGGTGAATGCCATGTGAGACTCATACTGGCCCACTGTATCCTTGCTGAAACATTAGGAAAGAGCAACAAGATTTTAGACATGATAAGGGAAAAAAATAGTATTAAGTTGGACTCGTAAAGAAAAGTGCTTGGACATGACAAGAAATAACTATTTCAGTTTCAATAGAAAAGACAGTTGTTAAATTCTTATCGACATCGGCAAACATGGTGCAAACAAAAAAATAACAGGAATAAATGGGACACACCTGCCAGCAATTTCTTGGAAAGTGGAAGTGATGATGAAATCAGCGTGGTTCATGGCAATGAGGTCAGCAGTGAACTGGCATGAGAAATGGTAGTGGTTTTCTAAATTCTTCCAGTAGAGGTCTGAGTTCGGGTACTTCGTTTTCTCAAGTGCATGGGCAATTGTGCACTATAAAAGAAGAAAGAACAACAATGTTATCTTATAAGTGGAAATGATGTTTAAAAGCAAAATTGACAAAACTGCCTCTGTTTTTTTATTCATTGAATAGAGACAATGTTTCATTAAAAAGCTACATTGAGATCCAAATATTGGGGAAGAGTGTGTAATATCTTTACTATTTGCTCAGATTTATAGCAGAATAGCCACTTAGAATTGCAATAAATAAATTTAGGTTGAAAATTAAATCTCACCGTGGTCACACCAAGCTTGTGTGCAAGCAGGGAAGCAACAAGATTTCCATCACTGTAGTTACCAATGATTAGGTCAGGGATGGCCTGCATCTCTCCTGCAATCTCATGAGCAACATCCTGGCAATCATTTTTGAAACTATTAATACTCCCTGCCACTACAACTAAAATAAGTTCTGTACATTGGAAGAATGTGCCTAAAATCAATCATCAAAGAAAAATTATCACTCATTGGAGGAATAACATGCATTTAAATTTACATGGTGAAGTTACCAGACACTGTCTGATAAATAGAAGCAGCAATTGATACTAATCACTACATACATGGTACACACTACCAATTTCCAGCATTTGCTGCAATTTAAATTCAAATAGTTTACCAAAATATTTAAATCTGAGAAATGGCTAGTACCTCAGCATAAGTTTCCAAGTAAGGCCACACCTCAAAACGGGAGATCCATTTGCGGACAATACCAGTCTCAGTTCTGAAAGGCACACGAATGATGTGGGTGTGCTCAGTACCTAGCACCTTTTCTAGACGCTGGCCGCATGTAGTGCCATGGGCATCTGGTAGAAGTCTGGTGACCTGTAAAAATACATGTAGTACTAATAGTTACAATCTGTGTACATATGGGTTTGTGATAATAACCATTGTTGAGTTAAAGTAGTTATTTACACAAGGGTTTTAAAGATCCTAAAAGCTTCAGAATATTCTATTGGAGAAATATCTGAAAGTGTTGACAGTAGCTCATTTTGAGGTATTATCATGCTAAAGTTTGGTCTAATAATATTTATTTTTAAAACATTAATTCTAAAATTTATGATATCTTATATTTGTATTTTTTTGTATCAAAGAAGTATCCTTAAAACAATCAACTTGTGTGCATTCAACCATAGCCCAACTCTACACACACACACACACACACACACACACACACACACATATAGAATAAGCCTATTGTGCTTTGTGCTCAAATCTCTAACTTTAAATTAGAAATGACAATCTAAACCATCCAATTTAATCTCCATATCAAAATATGCTAGCAAAGTAAATTTTACATTTTTTAGAATTTGTTTACTATTTTTTTGGGGAGAGAAATTATTATTTTTCCAAAAGAATAATAATTTAAAAAAAAATCAACTTTTCCTCATCCAAAAAAATAATATATATATATATATATATATATAATTTGGTTTTCTAATATATTTTGATAGGGAGATTAGATTGAACAGTTCAGTTCAGCCATTTTTTACTTCAAATTGATGATTTGAGTGCAAAGCACTGACCCCTTGCGTTTTGAAAACACCATATATAACAAAATTTTCAAAATGTTCTCATAAATTGATAATGTTCAAGTATAGCACTTACAATGAGAATACGAGGGGTGATGTTGAGACCCTGCTGCTTGATTCTCAACAACATCTCATTCTCCAAGGCACGGACTTGATCCAAAATGTACACAACCTATAAAACAGACACCACATTAAACTAAAAAAATCAACATTAAGAGAAAATTCAGTACTTCTCAGTTGCTCAGAAAAAGTGTCATACCTGGCCACCAGTGTCAGGATATCCCAAGACATTAGCCTGGGCGAAGTACCCATGAGGAGAAAGGATGACAACGTTAAACACCATTGGAATGGTACCAAGGAATTTCTCCAGGGTTGAAGGATCTGGGGCCTCAAGGAGATCCAATAAGAGGTGGATGGTCTCCTTAGTGCGGGCCGCACTGTCACCCCATCCCTTCTCCAAACCAAGCTCTTGGAACCTATCATATGAGGATCATCATTTTCTGAATGTTTTTGCTCTCCTTCAGACTACATAACAGGATTAGATTTTCCCTTTTAATTTTTAAAAGATATTGCATTCACCTGTGTTGGAATTCAGAGTAGGGAGTTTCTGCTGAGAGGGTCGCCAGATGCTCCTCAGCCTTCCTAAGGGCGGCCTGGAGAGCACTGAGACTGCGGATTCTGTCATTCAACATCATTGTCTGCAAGGAATGCAATGCATTAGTGCCGAATAGAGTCTCAGAAAAAAAAATTGACTTCATAAAGTAGATTAAAGAATCTACAAGGACAAAAGCACACACCATGCCCTTGTAGTTGTGGGCGCGGAGAAAGTTTAGCAAAGGATACAAGCTCTCCTTGTCATGGAAAAGCTTGGAGGAGAGGTGACGGTTAAGAAACTGCACACCATTACCAATCGACTTTGAAAGGGATGGACGAGGGAAGGATGCATTGAACGGCTCGAAATCAAGCTCCAGCACAAAGTTGTTCTCCTTGCTGAAAACATTGAAATCACATAGTTCCTAGTAAGTTACCTATATTATTTTAGAATACACATCATACCAGAGTCTTTCAATGCAACTTTTGGATTCAAGTTGTAGTCACTAGTCGTAAAGTGATAAAGATCAACTAAGTCAGAACAAACCACAATTTACATACCAGATCTCCTAATGAGGATCCAGACAACTGCACTGATGTCCCAGAACCAAACTATAATCATGAGTTACAATTATTTATTTTCAGAATAGACCAATAATTAGTTAATGACACAATGGACAAGATTTATGAAGTGCTTGTTCAGTACTTGTTCATGTTGTAAATACTGTGAAGGAAAATGAAAACAGTCAAAGTGAGCAAATCGACAAATATTTACTTTTCATCAGTAAGTTGCTCCTTGAATTGCAGGTATTCAGGCACAGACAACTCTTCCACACCGAGCTCATTGACATTCACTCTGACATACTCCCACACTCCTGGCCTGGGCCTAATTGCAAGCGCAACCCATGGAGGGAGAACAATTGCTTCCTGAATTTCAGGAATTCACAAATTCTTTCAGATAACAGTAAAATTATGCACTAAGACTTCAGAGCACAGACAAATGTGCAACGGTACCTGATCCGAGAAACCAGAACAGAGTTTGAAGGGAACAAAAATGTGTTACAATATAGCGTCCAGTATGACTAAGAAATTTCAAAGGTGCCCTTTTTGTATCTTATGTACCTAAAATTTGCCTACACATAAACCTATATATGTAAATTTTTGGACTTGTAAAAATCAACCTGAGCAGCCCGAAGAACATCATCGAAGGCGCTGTCCTTGAGCTTCTCACGATCCGCCTCAGGAATTGCAGAGTCGTACTCAGCTATGATCTGATGCGGTTGTAGCATCCCCTTTCCTTGCTTAACAAACCTATGCATGAAAGGTTGTAATAAGCAAAATGCCACTACATTCAGATCTAATAATCCATACTGGCTGCTGACTACACTTGAATTAGTCATGATTTTGATGAAGTGAATTTATAGTTCTGTGGTTCAGTCAAGTTCTTATTACCAACCACCAAAACATCAGATCTGCAGAATTGGAGCAATTAAAGGAGAAATAGAGAAAAAACACATTTTGGTTAACCAAGAGAATAATTCTAGATCTGTCAAATATTTAATAGTATAATCGACAGATTGTGCACAAAACATAAACATTGCACATGCATGCATACATAAACCAAAAATACTAAAGCAAATGATTAGAAATTATGAACAAAAGATGTATCAACCAAGTGCAAGTTCCGATAGCAGCATGCAAAGAGAACTGCATGCAAGATAAGTTGCAATACCTTGAAAAAAGTGCTATTAATTCATTTGGGTTAGCAGAGAGAGAATCACCAATGCGCTCCCTCACACTGTGTAAGCGGGTCAATACACGCTCTCCAGTTGATTCCCCCATTTGTTACTACTGAAAAAGAAAAATGAAGTTGCTTCAAAAAATACCAAATAGAGCAAGCTTTGATTTATGAATGAGATATCATTAAACCCCTCCTAAAACCCCTAATTTGTACATAGCCACAGCTAAACAAAGCTTGCAAAATTTTTAGAGTCAACACAGCCTCTCTACTGCATGCATAAAGATTAAAGAAAATTAACACAAATTCCTTTCCCAATGCTCTAGATCTAAACCTTACAGCTTTTACATTTCACTAGAAATTTTTTAACTAAAAAGATTCTACTCCGGAAACATAATCAATATATTGTAAGCCTTCTCAGTTCTTAACCATTACACATAATCCTCTAAAACCCAAAGATCTAATCCCTTCTTCCATGACATGAACAGAGGAGAAAGAAATCCATAATATATTACTAAATGTTTTTGTCTCCGAGGATATGATAAAGAAATATTTTCAATCCTGGGACCAATCTTCTCTTCTGGTTGAATAAAAAAAGCGAATAGGAAGAGAATTCTCTTACCAAAGCAAAGGGAAAACTAGGAACAGTACAAATTAAAGACCGGACTTATCTAACTTTTAATAAAAAGAGAAGAAACAGAACAAAAGCAAGAGGAAGAGAGACACTCGTTTCCTCCCGACTCATCCAATCATGCTGTGAGAGCTGAGAGAAAAGACACAGATGCACACAATCGGGAAAAGTAAACCCACCAACTCTGAGTCGGATCTAGCAAAGGATAGAGAGTTGGGGGCACAAAGCTCTCCTCTTAACTTGGAATTTAAGAACTTTTTTCTTTTGGAGGAAGCAAGAGAACTCACACTCTAACCTCACACTACCTAGTAACACCGAGGCAACCCCTGCTCGCTCTCTCCACAATTATTATAGTAATTAATGCTATGGGCTCATCTTAAAAATATTTAAAAAATGATTCTAGTAACAATACATGCAGGAGAAAACAAGATCTGACAGAGAAACACAGTGCCTATACTCCAGTAACAGTTGCAGTTAAAGCTGGCAGCAGTTATGCTCAAAAAAAAAGAAGCTGGCAGCAGTTTGGAATTTTCCAACCCAAATAGATGTTAAGATATTAATAAAGCAAATTCAAGCTTGAAAACTGTTCTTGGTGCTTAAATTTCGCTGAGATCTAAAGAGAAAAATGAGCATATTAGTACAATATTTAATTTATTTGTCTATGATTTTGCTCTCTGTCCGGTCATAAGTCTGAACATAGACTTAATTACTCCACAGTTATGCTAAGTACCCGGATAGTCCCTGAAAACTTGAGATCTGTGCATGCGTTTGCTAGATCAAGATAAATCTCCTCCCAACACAAATTTTTTCGTAATAGCTTAAACCCAAAACCCAGAGTTCTGGGGTTGATTTTCTCGGTTCTTGTGAGGAGAAATATAAAAGGAAAAAGAGAAATGGATAACACTACTGATGTCTACACTGCCATTATTTTGCTACCAATATACGAGGATTAATACCTTGGAGAAAAGGAGGAAAAAAGAGACGTAGGAAACGCAAATCACAAAGTGGTGGCAAGAAAACGAAATGAACGGAGTTGGGAACGAATTGATGTTCTGAGCACTCCCTCCCACCCCTTTTTATATCAGAATTTGTGGGTCCCACCTCCACATTTCCGTGGGCCCCAGCGGTATTTTTCTTTCTACAACTGCATCCCACTATGTTGTAATTTGTATGCGCGTAGGTACGTATAGCACGGGATTTATCGGCGTGCAAAGAAGTACTTATTCTATGGACCCCACAGAAAAGAGTAAGTAAAAATAATTGTAGGGAGCACGGGACCCACTCACAGTGAAATTTTGAAAATTATTCGTAGAAGTGGTTCACACGAGATCTATTCCTTGTCTGAAGAAAATTTTGTGCGGTCTCGTTTTCAGAGCGCCCCGCATGAAGCGACGTCTCGGTCTACAAAACCGCTGGCGGTAATAATTCTCTTTCTAGACCGTCAGACCGACCTGCTTAAAGGTGGTCTAGTGATAAATTAATGCACTGAAGGTAAGCTCCGTGTCGTAGGATGATAAATGGTAGGCCGAGTGTCCAATTTATATGACACGTAATAGAGGTATCATTTTTTCTTAATATTTAAATATATTATTAAAGGTGGAAAATAGGTGGAAGATTCTGTATAACAGTGAGGAATTAATTCGAATTTGGTACGAAAGCTACGGTATTTTGTTTTCCTGAGAGCAAAAAAATGTCGTTCCAATAATTTTTCGTGTAATATCTTTGTATTCAATAAATTTTCTTATATCAAAAGGCAAATTTCTTATGTGACACGGCGAAGAAAACATGAAAAAGATTGGGTCCAAGATAAAATATCGGTCCCTTTGAATTCTCATAAAGGGTCAAAACTTTATCTCAGATCTTTGTACCGTGTCGAAAAAATTCATCATACTATAATCTTTGAAAAATATTTAATATTTTGTAAAAAAAAATGACACTTCCATCTATATAATTCAAAAACTATAACATTTTTGTGATCCACTTAACACATGAGTTCAGTTCAGATCACTAAACTCATGCATGTATTTAGATCGTAAGCATTATACATTAAATTGAATATTCTAACACGAATTAAGAAGTCGTTGGAGATCCTTAAAAAAGAAAAATAGAGAGATAAGTATAATAAAATTCGAAAGCAGTATGTGATATCATGCAAACGTAATTGATTAGGTATGCTGGTGGTCAAATGTTTTGTAAAAAAGGTGTTTCGAAGATATTAAATCTTGCAATTTGGAAATATGAAAGAAAAAGAAATATGTATTTTTTATGAATTATTTTTTAAAATATTTATTTTTCTTCTTCAATTTCTAAGTTAATTCTCGTGAAATGTGATAGAAAAAAAATCAAAGACACTTAATTAATATATTATTGGATTAATAATATATTTTTTATGAATCAATACATAATATTAAAATGTTAAAAATTAAACAATAATTTATCATAATATTTCATATGAGTAAATCTAGCGTGCTCTTAAACTCATAAAGACTTTTCATGAAGTTAACTCAAAAAATATACTAAATCATTTTAAATTTTGATTTATCATGTTCATTAAATTCTTCATATGAAAATCTTGTGGGATGTAATTGAGGTGTTTCGAGTTTTTTAAGTCTTCATTTTTAATTTTTCAAAATTAGCTCTTAAAATAATAATAATAATATTTAATATTTGTACACTATTTTTAAATATTGAAAATGATGACTTAGAAAATTTGAAACACATCAAATTTTTGCATCCTACAAGATTTTCATATGAAGAACTTAATGAGCATGATAAATCAAAATTTAAAAATGATTTGATATATTTTTTTAGTTAATTTTGTAAAAGTTCTCTTTAAGCTTAAGGGCATACTAGATTTACTTCATTAATATATATTTTATAGTTTTTTTTAATTCTGTTTATGAAAAAGATGGAGGGATCGAGATAAAAATTCGGTCCTTAAGTGAAAAAAAATTCTGTTGATAAAAAAATTGGAAGGATCAAGATAATTATTTTTCTAAAAATTAAAAAAAAAATTGTAGCTGGAGACCTAAAATATTTGAAAAAAAAAGTATATTTTTTTCTTATGAATTGCAATGGTCAAGTCTGATTGTCAGCTCTCACAGACACGACAGTTTTGAAACTAGGGTAGGTTCAAAAGATTTTAAACCCAAAAATTGATTCAAAGTTCATCTCATTCATTAATTTTGCATTGAGATTTGTACTTTTTATTTGTTCAAAGTTTTTCTCTCACTTTTTATGAATCTCGATACAAAATCAATGGATGAAAGAGATTTTAAATTAATTTTTGGATTCAAAGCCTTTTGAACTTACTCCGTTCCCAACAGTTTTAAGTACCACTCTCATGAATCTTAATGCAACAACGTGCAAATACAAGATCGTGGGAGCTTGTGAAATAGACGTCTCTTTGTATTTTTCCAGCTTACAATTAAGGCCAAGTTAGTTAACATCTATTTTCATTTTTTTTGGCATTTCAATAGGTCGGCTGCACAAGATCATTCTATGGCATCATGATTTTACTTTCTATTTTTTTTTTTCCAGAAGAAATGTGATCATAACTCGGAAAATCATTCAACGGTAAAGAGTTATGTGTTTATTTGTAGTGGCAAATTTTGGCAAATTTTTACAATGTAATTATACTTAAAAAACAGCTCCGGAATATATATCTACCTAACTAATCGGATAAGAACTAGATTGAAAGACGGAAAAATTAACTATTGACCGACAAAAAATTCTCCAAATCTAATTATTACTTTTATTGCAATGTAACAATCAAGTGGGCCCTTTTGTATTCGGTGACTTGACTTTTGGACCCCATATGTTAGGTACTCTTGAGGATTTACCACAAGGTAGTTCAGAATTTCAGATGCTCGCAATAGCCATTTGGTCTTTGAAAATTTAAATGTTTGTTTTGTTTGTATTGATTGCAATTTCTTAATGGTTTTGTGCAAAAGATTACAACATAATTAATTTGTGTTAATAATATTATGTGAAGTGAAAATATAAACATAACAACTAGGCAAAAAATGATATTTTAATCCTCTTTATGTTTACAAAAGCATTAAACAAATGAACAACAACGACACATGAAAATTGTTATATTAATGAGCTTCTATAACCCATATTTCCTATTAAATTTAAATCAGAATGTGACAATAACACATACAGGGGCGGATCCAAAATTTTGATTAGTGAGGGGTAATTATCAGATTGTAATGGTTTATCGGGTTCAAACCTATTAACTAATCGAGTACTAAATAAAAAAATTAATAATTTAATATATATACTTAACTAATAAAATTTTTATTAAAAAAATAATATTTTATATATTAAAATAACAATAAAATAAAGCTCAAAGTAATAGATAATCAAGTTTATGAAGAAAATTTCCGTCTAAGTAACTTTAAATTTTGATATCTTTGCATAATTATTTCATTATGTACGGTATTAAATATATTTTTTTCTTAATAAAAATAACCAGACAATCCAGAGGGGCAAAAAAATTTCCAAGGGGGGTTAAATTACCGAAAATAACTATTTTTCAAAATCCAGGGGAGGAGCACGTGCCCCCCAGGATACACCTTGGTCCGCCCCTGAACACATATATGTAGCAATAATTGGATTTATTTCAACAATATATACAATTTAGTGATTTCAATAATATATAAGTTTACATTAATTTGTCACTTGGTTAAAAATTATATATATTTTCCGTTCCTTTTTTAAGAAAAAGCTGGAGATATCAATGAGGACATGGAAACCTCATTTTTTGAAAAAAAAATAAAAATAAAACAAACAATAAACAGAGGATTACAAATTTTTGAATGAACATATATAGACTCGAGGACGGGACAATCTTAATAAAATTTAGCACAATTAGATTTAGATCCGGGTCAAAATTATTTCGTCACCATTCTCCAACTAACGAACGCTGATGAGATCAGAAGAGAATCCGCAGTTTTCTGGAGCGGCAACAGTAGAGATATTGTTATACGAGATTGGATCTTGCAATTGCTAATTTTAAGCCATAGATCGACTGGAGGGTTTATTAACCCATGTGTTTTAACTAAACCATATTGACGGGTGTGCTGTACAGATGCAACCATGGTTAATACATAATACACGAGCAGGATCAAGCTTTTTAAATCGCGTAATCAGAAAATATAAAAAAAAACTAATAAATTTCAAAGAAAATAACATTAATTTCAGCCGTCGAATTTTAAAGAGCAGAGTCCTGCTCATTATTCGAAGAGCATCAAATCAAATTTAGTTGTTATGAGACCGTGATGAGCTGGCACGCACGGGTGATTGCGATATATTTTTTTTCGCTGGTTGTGGGCTTGTGGCATATCCTCTACCCTGTAGATATAATTATATAAAGAAAACAATCACCTAATGCTACAGTTCCTTAAAATCGCCATCATGCATTCATCATTCATGCATGCTTCCCTTAATAAATGCGGCGCTTGCTGTCCCTAAAATTCACCCAACATTTCTTTCTTTCTTTTAGAATTTTGGTCATGAGTGACTGCTGCAAGTTTTCAGCACAGAAACTTAGACTAATTTTCAAAGCCTTTCATCGATGTACTGCTGCGTCGTGCCAATTAATACCGTTTGATTCTACCATTTGAAATTGACCGACAGGCCTTGGATTCTTCATTTTCTGGTGTAAATACTCACTCAGAACTTGGTTCATTGAGGAAGTGTTACACTGTTACTGTTACATGTACCCACTGATATAGATAAAATGAAAAATATCCAATTGTTTTACTAGTGGATATGGCAGGTCCGGGTCCCCACTCTTTTTCAGTACACGTGCTGCTCTAGCTCAAGCTTTTCTGATTCCTCTCTACTCGCCAGTGCCCTCTGTTGCATACTTGCATTACCCTTTACCAGTACCAGTGACCAGAGAGACAAAATCGAATCAATCTAGCGAAGACATAAAAAGTAAGATCCAAAATTGGGATTGCATCAAAGAGACGATTTTACAAGACAACCCCCCCCCCCGGATTTTTAGTGACATTTTGCTATCATTTTGAGCGAGAACCAGGACTCAATTTAAGTTCAGGGTACCACTCAGAAGATGTATTCCTGTTTAATTGGCATTTCTAATGTTAGAACAAATCCTGACATTAAAGAAACTTAGATGATTTTTAGCCATTATTTACATTCATTGAGATGTTAGAATTTATTATTATTAATTACAACATGTATGAGCTTATATGTAATAAATATATATATATAATAAATATATATTATATAATCGGGTTTAATATGTGTCATGAGAAGTAGACCCTTTATGATTTAGTGATTGTCTAAATTATATAAAGTTTGATAATAATAATAATAATAATACAATTATGCTATTAGTCCTCGGAGAACACAATTATAGATGAACGATTAAGCAAACGAACCGTTAAGAGAGATTTGAATTTGATATGGACCCGCTAAGAAATAAATGTTGTCTCGGTTATGGGCGTCCATTACATACAGGGAGAATGTTGGTTTTTAAGATAATTCTAATTCTCCATTTTCTGACATCCTTTCGCGTATCCAACAGATAGAATCCAAATATTTCTCAAGATAGAGTTTCAGAAGAGACGAAAAATGTTTGCGCGATCCTCTTTTCAATCGCTCCATCGGATTAGAGGAAGATCGCTAGAAGGCTTAAAAGAATTTGGTGATCAACGAAATTGTGTCTATATGGAAGATCGACAACATTGATCAAGATAATTTATTTTATGATTAAGGGTTCATTAAACAATCACGACCTAAAGATTTTTTATCAATTGGTATCAGATCCTACTCTAGTTGAAATGTTAAGATCTGATGACTGATTTGAAAATTTCTCAGAAATTTATACATTTTAATTAGATTTATTATTTTAATCAAATAGTTTATGAATGATTCGGAAATTTATAGATATATTTGTTAGAATTTAAATTTCATAAATTAAAAAGAAGATTGGCAAATTAGTTTTGAAAATCAAGTTTATTACTTTATCAGAATTCAAAAAATTGAAGTATGTTAGAAACTGATTGGCCAACAAATTAGTTTCGAATTATATGTGATTAATTATCAAATTTCATGATTATGTTAAAGAAAGTTTAAATTTCTTATATTATATCCCGCTGCTATTATTTTCGAATCATGTCAAGATAAATTATTGTCGGTTATGTAAACTGGCGGTTATGTAAACTGTAATGCATGCCTAACTTTTTTTGCAGATGGATTATGAAATAGTATAACTATGTTGCCTTGTGTGAAAATTATAATGTATGAATGATTGATGTGTGTAAGCGGTTATGCCCCATTAATTATTATTTTTATTTTGGTGATTTATATGTCACATATGTATGTATCATTCTTATGACTTTATGTAATTTTTATTTATTATTAAGATAGTAATTTAGTAAGAATGAAATAATTATATGAAGGACATGATGATGGTTGTTGTGAAGAAGATTATTACAAAGGAGATCATCATGTCTTGGGTCATATTATCTCACTTATGAATTGATTTTATGTTGGTTGTTGGTTATTTGATATTAATTGCATGAACTCATGAAATTGATATTTAGGTTAAGCCAACATATTTGAGATATTTTTTATTCAAATAATGCTAAATCATTATGAAGGTTTTGAATAAAAATATATTTTTGGAAAATAATTAACAAAAATATTATCTTACTAAAATAAGCTCTCATATTGGTGTTAACTAATTTTTTCAGACTTATATACAGAGAATATACATATAATATTTGATTATTGGACTAGCCCAAAGGAAAGGCAATGCTCACTTAGATTGTAGTAATGAATAAGTAATGGTCAATAAAATTTATGTGTAATTAGTTGATTGGCCCAAAGAAATGTTAACTAATTGACATCAAATGGACCATTATATATCATAATTATACTTAATTATCTTAAAATAATAATTAATTCAAAAGAACACTTATTATTAGATGATACTTAGTTGATGAAATATATCTTTTTTTATTTAATATTATAATTCAGACATTTAATTCATTATATTATATGTATTTTTCAGCAAAAAATATTGATCTTACTGCCGGCATCAATAGTATTCCGATGCTGATGGGTTCTGATTATAAGGAATGAAAATATATCTTAGAGATTATTTTTGGGTGTCTTGACCTAGACATAGCATTACAGCAGGCTAAACCACATGTGCCTGTTGAAGATAGTCCTGAAAATGTGCAGAATGCACATGCACGGTGGATGAGGTCGAATCACTTGTGTCTTAAGGTCATGTAAAGAATCATTCCTGAAAGTTTTAGAGGACATGTTTCTAATTTCATTCTTGCCTTGGACTATTTTAAGGAACTTGAGCGAAGTTTTATTAGGAATGAGAAGTCTGAAATAGACATTCTATTAAATAAACTTTGCACAATGAAGTATAATGACAGAAGTAATTTCATGGAGCACATTTTTTAAATGATGAATACCGCTTCAAAATTGAAGGCACATAAACTGGAAATATCAGAAGATATGTTAGTCTATTTGTCTCTCAACTCTCTTCTCACTTCTTTTAGACAATTCAAGGTGATCTACAACTCATCAGAAAGTATTATGGATAATCAATGAACTCATCTCGCACTGTGTTCAGGAGGAAGAGCGTTTAAAGACGGACAAGAGCGAAAGCGCAATTATTAATTCTACATCTAAGGGAAAAGAAAAGTAGAAATATAAAGTCAATTCAGATGTTACAACTATAAGTCCGCATAAGAAACCCACTAAGGACAAGAAATTGGTTATCAAGACAGAACCGGATAAGAAAAAAAAGTATTTCTTTTATGTTATATCAATTATCACGCATGGCATGCCAAGAAAGATAATTTTCCTCTTGTTTGTGAAGAAATTAATTCAGTTTTAGTTTTAATAGACAAATGGTGGATAGATTCGAGTGGAATCACTCACATATATGTGTCTATGCAGGGTTGTCGAAGTTATTGTAAGCTAAGAAATAATGAAAGATACATCTATGTAGGTGATGACAATAAGGAAGAAGTTAAAATTATATGGTATTTTAGATTACTTCGAAAACTAGTTTATATTTAGATTTGTTTGATACTTTTGTTGTATCGTCTTTTAGTCGGAACTAATTTCTATTTCGCGTTGGACAAATTATGTTTTTCTTGTTCATTTAGAGATGAAAAGTTTTGTTTGTATCGACACTTCAATATGATTGTTTCTGGTTTTCTATCTATTATGGATAATATTTATGCTTTATATACTATTGCTTCCTATAATGAGATTTTGAATAATGAAACTCAAAATATTAGATAAAAATTAACACATCAGGATTCAGCTACACTTTGGCACAAGCGTTTAGGTCATATTTCTTAACAGAGAATTACTCGATCTTGTTTAAAGTGAAATCTTGCGACCCTTGAACATGTCGAATCTTGGTCGTGCATTAAATGTGCTAAAGGTAAACAAACAAACATGCGCAAATATACAATCAATCGTATGATGGATATTCTTGAACTGATACATACGAACATATGTGAACTATTTCATACAGCAACTAAGAATGGTCATGTATATTTTATCAGTTTTATTGACGATTATTGAAGATATAGCTATATATATTTAATTAAAAAAGGCTCAAGCTTTGGACACATTTAAATCATTCAAGTATGAAGTCGAGTTACAACTCAACAAAAGGATTAAAGGTATTAGATCAGATCGTGGTAGTGAATATTATGGTCGCTCTGATAGTTCAGGAGAGCAACGTCTAGGGTATTTTGCTAAATTTTTGGAGGATAATGAGATTATGCCACAGTATATATAATGTCGGGTTCACCAACAATGAACAGTGTGGCTGAAAGACGCAATCAAACATTAATCGAGATGATGTGAAGCTCTAGGGAGAAACACTTAAGATAGCAGCATACATTTTAAATCGGATCCGACTAAGGTAGCAAATAAAACTCCATATGAGTTGTGGACTGGACGAAAACTTAGTCTCCAATATTTTAGAATTCGAGATTGTCCAGCTGAACCTCGGCCTTATAAGCCACACGAGAATAAGTTGGATGAAAGGATTGTTAGGTGTTATTTTATCGGATATGCAGAAAGGTCTCATGGGTATAAATTTTATGATCACACAAACAGAATATTTTTTGAGACAAATACAGTTAAGTTCTTTGAGGATGTTATGGTTCAGAGAGGAAATACAAATTAAATTGGCTTTGAAAAATCACAGGATTCTCTTATATAAGAGACATCCACATCGGTTCCAATTATAATAAAGATATCTGGAGACTCATTGGTTCAGAATCCTGTGATGAATGAACCTATAGTCAATGAGCCTTCAAAAATAAAAGAGAATCCGGAACAAGACAATGTTAATGTTGAATAGGAACCTATACTACCTCAAGAACCTAAGGAAGCAATGTCTCTAAGACGGTCTATCAGAGAGAGAAAAAGCGTAATATCTAACGATTATGTTGTGTATTCAAGAAAATAAATTCAATATTGGCATGATGGAGGATGATCCTCTTACTCTCCATTAGGTTTTAGAAAGTGTGAATTATCATAAATGGATCAAAGTCATGGATGAAAAAATAAAGTCAATGTATGACAATAAAGTCTGAGATATCTTTCATTTACCTGAATGTGTGAAGTCTATTGGTTATAAATGGATATTTAAGACTAAAAAAAATTTAGAAGATAATGTGAAAAGATATAAAGTACAACTAGTTAGCTAAGAGATTTACACAGAAAAAATGTATTAACTTTACGAAAACTTTATCGTCTATGTCAATGAAATATTCTTTTAAAATTATCATGGCTTTAGTGGCACACTTTAAACTTGAGTTACATCAGATGGACGTTAAGACCGCATTTCTCAATGGAAATATTGATGAATGTATTTATATGTCGTAACTGTCGAATTACGAGTCCGATGACTCAAAACAGATGGTTTATAAATTTAAAAAATCTATCTATAAACTCAAACAAGCGTCTCGACAGTGATATTTTAAATTTTATCAAATAATTATCTCATTCGGATTTGAGCCTAACTTGCTGAATGAATGTATATATCATAAGTTCACTTGGAGTAAAAATTTCTTTTTAAGCATTTTGACATGAAACTAAAAAAAAATTATTTTTAAGCATTTTTACATGAAAGTGACGAAACATCATATCTATTAGGCCTTAAAATACACATAGATCGAAATAAAGGTATTTTAGGATTTTCACAATAAGCATATATCGATAAAATTCTCAAGCGATATGGTATGAAAAATATAAACTAGGAAATTCCCATGTTTCTAAAGAGAAATAAGTTCAGTCTTGATCAATGCCCAAAAATAAAACTCGAGACATCATAAATGCATCAAATTTCATATGTTTCCTTAATATGAAGTCTTATGTATGCTCAAGTGTGTACGCGTCTGAATATTGTGTATATCACAGAAATACTTAGTTGTTATCTCAGTAATCCTAGTATGAATCATGAAAAAACAACCAAAAGGGTTATTGGCTATACTGAGATAAGACATTGGCTATCTTGAAAAAGGAAGAGATAACAACAGTGTGTACGCATATGATCGTCCGGATGTTGACATATCGACGATCAGACAAACTTGAGGTCATTGGCTATACTGATTTCGACTTTGCGGGTTACGTGGATAGTTTAAAGTCAACATCCGATTATATTTTTATATTGATAGGAGAAGTTATTTCTTGTAGGAGTGCAAAACAATCCATGATTGCCTCTTCCACCATGGTAGCCGAATTCATTACGTGTTTTTGAGACTCAAACCATGGAATATGGATATAAAACTTTATCACAGGGTTGCGTATTATGGATACTTTTAAGTTACCACTTAAGATACAATGTGATATAAAACTTTATCGCAGTGCTGTATTCTAACAACAATAGGAGCTCGTCGAAATTCAAACATATCGGCATTAAGTTCCTTGCTGTGAAGGAAAGAGTTCATAGTGGACTTAAAAGTATTGAGCATATTGGTACAGCTTTTATGCTAGCAGATTCACTGATCAAGGGATTGATACCCAAATAGTTTCATGAACATGTCGCTCATATGGGCATATATGTTACAGAGGATTATTAGATTGAGTTGGAGTTTGTATTTATATTTTATGTTTTCATGTTTTATATGATATACTTTTACATATATCATGTAGTTGTTCTTATATGATATTATGTGATTTCATATGTATCATGAAGTTATTCAGTTATCTAGTTTTATATACACTCTGAGTTTATGATTGACCTCAAATTTAGATTAATTAAGGTTATCAAATTGAAAATAAGTATGTGGATCACATTACATGTAATTTTCAAACTACACATTCCCCTTCATGATTCATGTCATTTAGTTATGTTTATATAGTGATTTATGTTTGTTTAGTTTCACTTTATGAGAATAATACTATATAAGTCCTTATAAATATGTTTGATGGATGGAATTGGATAATGACACAAAAGACATATTTTTATATATAATAATTATAAAAATCATATTATTAATAATAAGAGTGATAAAAACAAAATTTAAATCTAAGAATGGCAGTGCGCCACTGTCAGTGGCATCTTTGTGTAAACGCATCACTGGCAGTGGAGCGTTTGCCTAAAAATGAGTTTTTGATCACTATAAAGACACGCGCAGGTATCTATCTGCATAGTTGCTATTTATAGGAGACAAACGCGCCACTCTTTGTGGCGCCTTTTAGTAAAGACGCCACTAGAAGTGGTGTGTTTGCTCGCACACAATACTTAATTAGTGGCGCGCTGCCATTTGTAGATTTAAAATTTTATTTTTATCAATCTTATTATTAATAATATGATTATTATAATTATTATATATAAAAAAAACTACACAAAGGTTAAGGCGACACGAGTTAAAGTACTAAATTCGGTATATATATATATATATATATATATATATATTATATATATATATATTTCATATACATATAGCTCAAGTGGAAGATTGTTGAAATTAATTATTATTAATTATAATATATATGGGTTTATATGTAATAAATATATATTATATAATGGATTATCAAATTATATCCATTATGAAGTGATCAAATTTTATATTATTAATCGGATTTAATATGTGTCATGAGAAGTGGACTCTTTAATGTGTGGAATGCGTATTAATAACTTGATGATTTAGTGATGGTCTAAATTATATAAATTTTGATAATAATACAATCATACTATTGGTCTCCGGAGAACACAACTATAGACTGATTAAGCAGCGAACCCATTAAGAGAGGATTTGGATCTGATATGGACCCGTTAAGAAATAATTGTTGTCTCGGTTATGGGCGTCCATTACATATAGGGAGACTGTTGATTTTCGAGATAATTCCAATTCTCCATTTTCTGACATCCTTTCATATCCAACAGATAGAAACCAAATCTCTCTCAAGACGAGTTCCAGAAGAGACGAAAACTGTCTGTGCCGGTCCTCTCAATCGCTTCATGGGATTAGAGGAAGATTGTTAGAAGACTTAAAGAAATCCGGTAATCAACGGGGTTGTATCTCTCTGAAAGATCGATAACATAGATTAAGATAATTTATTTTATAATTAGAGGTTTACTAGAGGATCACGGCAAAAAATTTTCTTTCATGAGTTTGCTACGATTTTATTTATGTTGAAAGAATACTAGCATTTAAATCAGTTCCACATCCATTATTTACCTTCACTTTTCCGAATAGATATCTATGAAGAGTTCTCTGTGTAAAGCTGTGTAGTTCGTTTGATCACTAATTAACGGTTTTTATTTAATAATAATAAATAATTTTGTATATTAAAATTTAGATTTAGATTTTTTCACAATTATTTAAATCACCCTACGAAAATCTATTCAAAAAGATCCACGGAGAAATGAGCGCCCTCAATTTTCCATGTCTCCACGTCCAATTCTGACGTATATTGTTATTTATATAGTTATTATCTTTTTCAATTTAAAATCCGCGTTGTCTTTTATGAAAAGAAAAGTAACAATCTATGAGTAGGAACATGGTTTGTTTCCTCCTCTGTATGGGGAGAATGGAACCGCTCAGTAACTCAAACTTCGAGTAACTTCCGTACTATGTCACATGCCTCTGGCCATGGGGCAGTGATACCATTACCGGATTTGTGTGCAACACCATGATGTACTGATTTTTCTTTTTAAGAAAACCATCAATCATGTACATGTACTGATATTATGTACTGAGCACTGAGCACTGATGTACATTAAGAGAGGATTCATATTTCCGGCCATAGTTTATAATTGAGAAATTATAGTAACGGATTTTAATTATGATTAAATTTAGAAACTATTTTATTATTAAATGGATCTCATCAGTTATAGGTACAAAAAAAAATTATAACACCACTGTTATAATAATAAATATGACAGAATGCATTTCCCATTAATAAATACGAAATTCTGTCCCGTGAAAATTTCAGAAGGGTAAAACAAAAAAAAAAGTAAAAATAAATACGGACCTCCCCTTTTACGTAATCTTTTGCTCGATTATGTGTTCTTTTATTTCATCAAAGCTGCACCGTTGCATGCTTTTCTTATAATGTAAAACTAAAAGCATCGAGGTAATATATTATATATTTTTTTGGTGAGGGCCGATAATATATTATTTGTGGAAACGTTTAAAATATTTAATAATATAAAACTTAAATTACGCTCACTTGTAAAAACTAATTGTGACGAAGTTCTTTTTAAAAATTATGAAGAATATATGAAGGTCCTTGAACCATTTGCGCATAACATGAGAGACTTATTTTTAGATTTTTTTTTCTCTTTTACTAGAGAAGCACATTAATTATGTCACAAAAAACATACAATTAATAATAATCTCCTACGAGAAGTTTTGGTTCATAAAGTAAAATTTTGATTTAACTCAGCCCCTAATTCTTTCAATGCACAATCAAACCCCAAATAATTATCTTTCGTTTAATTGAATTCTTAATTAATTTAATGTTTTTTTTAGATAGGGCGCCTTCCACAAATCTCTGTATATATTACTTTTGATATTTCTTTTTAGAACTTGAACATGCATCACTTCTTAAAGAGATGTGGTCTATTATCATATGTACTAAATTCGTGATTCAAACTAATCTGGTTGCAACTGCCAACCGGTTCTTTCACCCAATTTTTATCTCCTCAAACATGTCAATTCGAAACTCAATATTTCGAATAAATTCACAATATGGCATCGCCAAATGATTTAAAATACATAAAAATGCATGATTAGGATTCTATCTTGATTGTACTGACATGACTGAAATGTAATGTGTCTAAGATAAAATTGATCTCTTAAAATAATTTCAATGTTTCTTGTTTGTTTTATATGAATTACAATGTGGTTAATCATATTGCTTATTATCATATGTCTTTTAAAAAAATTGTTTTATTTTTTCTTAAAATATTTTTTATAGAAAACATTTTCTCATTTTACATATATAATTGATTTATATAGGAACAAGTTTTTTTGGGATGAAACCACCCTAGTATATGATGAGGGTCCATAGCGATCTCTGAGTGATGAGAAGGAAGAGGCAGTAGATGACAAGGAAAACAATTATTTAATTAATTTTTTTATTAGGTGGTTAGTTACGGCCGGTGTTGATCGAATGTCATGTTAGCAAAACATATAAAAGTAAAACCTGGTACAGTTAGCTAGTGTTCGATTGATCTAATTAAAGCGAATTTATTATTTAATTAATTAAAAAGATTTAGAAGCACAATTTAACTAATATTTGAAAATAAAAAAAAATGACTTTTCTCTTAAACCTTCTATACCGAAAAATTACGAGTCCATGAATAGCTCTTCAAGGGACTATTAATCTATAGTGAACGATTTTTTTTTCTTAGAGAAGGGAACAAAATTCAATTGATTAGTTCGTCAATCAGGCGCTAACATATTTTTTGGAGCCTAATGGCACCCGATTGATTACCCGTTGCTTTTTTTGCTACTAGGGCGTAATATTTCCCAACTAATTGGATAACTAAACTAAACAAAAAGGAACATATTTAGGTAAGAATAATCTTTGGGGAGCTAATACGGTGATATACATATTGATATCAAAATCGGTACATCAAGTTGAATACAAGATTAATTTGAATACTAATTAAGTTCACTTAATACTTAATGAATTAACTTCAATAATAAATACATTGAGATAAATTTAAATATCAAGTTAACTAATTTGAATATCAAACAAATTAACTTGAATATCAAATTTACTAACTTAAATACACATAAATAATTTGAATATCAAGTTTACAAATTTAAATATAAAGTTGCTTAACTTGAATAACAAGTAGATAGACAGCGAGAGAGGGAGGAGAGAGTGATGGGGTGGGAGGGAGTAAAAGAGAAATAGTGTCTTGGTAGCCTCTATCAAGCTTATAAGAGAGAAAGAGAGGGAGGGACAATGAGAGATACATCGAGAGAGTGGAGAGAGACGAAGATAAAGGGAGGGGCATCGAGAGAGTTCGAGAGAGAGGAGGAGAGTGAGAGAGGGATCAAGAGAGTGGGGAAAGGACAAAGATTGAGAGAGAGGAAATGATGAAGAGAGAGATTAAAAAAGTAGAAGAGATCGTTAGAAAGTGCGGAATTATTCAAGTTATTTTATTTTATATTCAAATAAGTAAATTTAATATTCTAATTAATCATCATGAGATTAAAAATTAAAATATAAAAATATCAATATCAATTATGATATCAATCTCAGTATTGCTTGAATAGGTTCCATTTTTAAATGTAAAAATATCTTCAGATGTATTCAACTTTGACAAAAGTATCATAAATTGATTGCTAAAATAACACTAGCGAAACAGTGTCATATGTTCAGAAATGTTTGTTTGTATGAGTAAAATATGTTCATTCTATATAGAGAGAGAGAGAGTTGGGTTATGGTGCTATGTAGCATGGATCACTTCCGTTCTATGAATTGGTTCTTCATTTTAGAAGTCTAAATAGTCAATCTGAATCGTTCAAAATGATTTTTATATGAATATCTAGTTGTAGATCAAAATTTATATTTTTAATTTTTTTTACTATTTTTTAGATCGTTAGAAATTCACCTCTTGTGGATATCTCATAATAATTAAATCAAGTGATTTTCTAACTATCTAGAAAAATAGTAAAAGAAAATTTAAGAATATAAAATTTATCTATAACTAGATATTCATATGAAAATTATTTTGAATAGTATAGAATGACTATCTAGACTTTCAAAATGAAGAATCAGTCCATAGCACAGTGACGATGTGTGTTATGCATAAAACCATATATATAGAGGAAGTCTAAAATACAACGCGGTGCACAAATATGTGTTACACTTAACATCTTCTTTGATTTGTCGATTTGCAAAATAATCTTGAATTTTACAATTTATTTTGTTGAGTTTTGTGCAGGGATTAATATGCAAATGAACTAGTGCACAAGAACCAAGACTAGTACTGGGATACAAGAGCTTAATCAAGACTGCACTAGACTTAGGTTTAGTAAAACTCAAATTGGGTTGAATTGGTCAAGAAAAATTGAGCTTAGACAACAAGAAAAGTGTTTCTGCCCAGTGAATCGTTATAACGGTTAAGTAACCGTTATAACGGTTCATCTTGATACTCAAAAATACTCTAAGGCAGAAACATTCTCAAAAAAACCAGAGTGAGTCATTATGTAACGATTACTGAACCGTTATAACGGTTTGTAAAACGTATAACGATTCTGTAATCGTTACAACGATTTCATAAAACGTATAACGATTTGATAAATCGTATGACGCTTCAGCTCAGTTGATCAAACGGCTATACAGCAGATCAACGGGCAAATTTCTCTGACAATCCTACCGTTTGAAACTTAATCCGTTATAACGATTTGTAAACCATTGTAACGGTTTTGTAAACCGTTATAATGATTGGTAAATCGTTATAACGGTTCTGAGCGAAAAAGTAAGTTATGCTTGGTTTTCAGCTCTTTATAAAAGGGGGACCATCTCCTTTCTCCTAGTATTATTAGCGGTAATCAAGGGTTACAAAGTGGTATCAGAGCACGTTGAGTTTGATAATTAAGGAACACTTAATTACAAGCCAAGGTCCTCACTATGTCGAGCACAAGGCATATCAAGGAACCACCGATTTTTGGGTCCGGTTGTAAAGGCTTTGCCTATTGGAAGAAATGCATGACCAACTACCTAAAAATTATTGATTTGTGGGATATAGTTGAAAATGGTTTTACCATTACCAAGGATGCAAATGATAAAATTGATATTGCTTGTCTTATGAAAGTCAAGCAAAATGACCAAGCGGTTAATGCCATACTCGCTTCCGTCCATGAATCAATTGCACCAACTTTGGGGAAGCAATTAATGCCCATGATATGTGGATAACGTTAATTAGAAAGTATGAAGGAAATGATATGCTCAAAAAGGCTAAAGAGGAAAGATTGCAATCTATGTTTGAAAGCTTTAGAATTGATGAGCATGAATCTATTGAAGATATGTACACTAGGTTCACAATTTTAATTAATGAGTTTATTGATGTAGGTAATCCTTTGCCTACAAACAAAGTAGTCACAAAGCTTATAAGAGTGATGATGGTAAGACCTAGTTGGAGAGGGTATGTGGGGGCTTTGCAAGCCGTGCAACGGCGTGAGCAATTCACACCGGAGGAAATGTATGCTCATCTCAAATGTTATGAGGAAACCCTCCGACAAGCCGAAAGTGTAAACTCCTCACACAAAACCATGGCCTTTGCCGCACAAAACTCAAAACCCCACAACTCCTCAAACTCATCAAATCATTCTTCCCCAAACATCTTCAACTCATCATCTTCTCAACCTAGATCCTCAAATGAACCATATTTCCAAAATTTTGGAAATGACCAATCAAAAGAAATTCTCATTCTCACCAAGCTTATGCAAGCCATGTTTGCCTTTGAGAAAAGGGTGAACAACAAAAGAGAGGAAGAAGGCAAAAGAGTGGTGTGCATCAATTGTGAGAAGGAAGGGCACACAATTCACACTTGCTACAAACTCTTCCCTCAAATGAGATGTGTAGAAGGAGGTGAGAAGCAAGACCAAAAGGAAATTTCAAAAGGGATGGCTTGAGGGAAGAAGAATCCCAATGCTATGCACTCCGACACTTGGGATGAGGATGAGAAAGAAGACGGTGAGAGTGAGATTGGTCCTAGCAATGATGGACATTCACCCTTTTGCTTCATGGCACAAGTGAACCTTGGAGTCACCGGTGAAGAAGAGGAATATGACTTTGAGGCTATTATTGCTAAAAATGAACTCACCGACCCAATTATCATCGAATATCTAAGGGAACTCCACTTGGCCAAAAAGAAAGTAGAGGA
Source organism: Schoenoplectus tabernaemontani (assembly GCA_037127355.1). Taxonomy (NCBI): domain Eukaryota; kingdom Viridiplantae; phylum Streptophyta; class Magnoliopsida; order Poales; family Cyperaceae; genus Schoenoplectus; species Schoenoplectus tabernaemontani. The sequence goes on from CM073752.1 coordinate 12,386,575, forward strand.
GCCAACCAAGGTGACGACTCAAGAAGAAGTCACCAAGGAAGAGAAGAAAGATGAGACGAGTTCATCAAGCACTAAGGAGGTGCAAAGAGAAAACAAGGTAGAAGCTAGCTCTTCACCTCCACTCAAGGAGTCCAAGGTATGCTTAAAACCTACTTTAAATGAGGATGAACTCATCCATGTTTCATATTGTGCATCCATAAGTGATTCGGATGATGATTATGATGATATTGAGGATGCAAGCATTTCCACTAATGAAAGAATGTTAAAATTTGAACTTGCTAGGGCAAACAAACTTCTCAATGAAACAAACCAAGCGTTGTTGAGAAGTGAAGGTACCATTGAGGGATTAACCAAAAGGGTATTTGAGCTTGAGTCTAAGGTAAACGAGTATGAAACAAAGAAAATTGTTTTTGAAAAAGAACAAAAAGATTTTATTCAACAAATTAGTAACTTAAAAATTGACAAACAATTTTTGGATCTTGAAAATCGGACTTTGAAATCCACTAGTGCATCGAGTAGTGGCACTAGGTTGGATTTAATCAACTTGTATAAGGGGCAACAATCCCATGACAAGACGGGTCTAGGATACAAGAAGATTTCATCTTCTTTACAATCATCTAAAAACCTTAAAAGTCCAAAAGAAAAAGGGAAACAAACTCAAATTGAAAAGGGCATGCATGAAAAAACTCAAAACCCTAGAAATGCACCATATCATGCTTTTAGATACAACCCGGCTTGGTCTAAAAATACTTACCATAGGACACCAATCGGTTGGAGGTATGAGGTTAAAGGTAAGCATGTTGCCCAATTTGGTTCTCAATTAGATGAGAAATCAAGAATTATTTCCCAACAAATAAACTCTTCAAATAAAGACAAAGATTCTAAACTTAAGGCTCAAGCTCAAAGGTTAAAAGATGACTATCACAACCATTTCGTGAAGGTTGTGGTTAATCCCCCAACTAGTGCCTTTTATAATTATTATTGTAAACATGGGCATATTTCTTTGGAATGCAAATTTAGGAAGGGAAGCAACATGAGCAATGTTGCTTGGGTTCCTAAAATCAAGAAATGAAGTGTCGGGTAGTTATTCCCCAAGAGTCCGATTGCAAAATATTTAGGGGGAGGTTTGCAACAATATTATATATTAGTTTGTTTTAATTACTAATGTATAATGTTGTAGGTTAGCTTGGTGTCTTCTCATAGAGAAAATGTGTGGATCCTCGATAGTGGATGCTCACATCATATAACCGGGTTTAATTCAAACTTTAGCTCTTTGGAATCATATGGTGGTGGAACGGTGACATTTGGTAAAGAGTAAGATCATTGGGATAGGTACAATTGGTGTTAAGAACCTAACCATTTCAAATGTGTACTTAGTTGATGGGTTAAATTTTAATTTGTTAAGCATAAACCAACTTTGTGATGCCGGGTTCTATGTGAAATTTGATGTTGAGGCTTGCTACTTGATAAATGCCAAAATAAATGAAATAGTATATAAAGGTAGTAGAATTGATGATATGTACCATTTATATCTTCATCACTTCAAACAAGGTGAAACTTGCTTGAGTGCCTCTATTAACCATTCTTGGCTTTGGCATAGACGTTTAGCTCACATAAGTGTAGACACAATCAAGAATGTAATTAAACTTGAGGCGGTGAGAGGTCTACCCATCAAAAAGATGGAGTTGGATCATCTATGTGATGCATGTGTGAAGGGAAAACAAACCAAATCAAGCTTCAAGGCTAAGGATTTGTTTGTGTAATAGTTGATGACTATAGTAGATGCACTTGGGTCATATTCTTGAGTCAAAAGAGTGATACATATGTCAACTTTGTTGAATATTGCAATAGGGTTGAAAATGAAAAGGGTTTGAAAATCAATACCATTAGAAGTGACCATGGTGGTGAATTTGAAAATGCTCAATTTGATGACCTATGTTCTAAAAGAGGATATCGACATGAATGGGATCGTAGAAAGGAAAAATAAAACAATACAAGAGTTAGCCCGAACCATGCTCAATGAGTCTAAACTACCAACATCACTTTGGGCCGAGGCGGTTAACACGGCGTGTTACGTGATTAATCGAGTAAACCTAAGACCAATCTTATTAAAAAACTCCATATGAGCTATGGATGGGGCGCAAACCTAATATATCATACTTTAGAGCATTCGGGTCAAAATGCTTTGTTATTGATGAAATGCCAAAAGTAACCAAGTTTGATTCAAAATCTATTGAAGGTGTCTTTGTTGGTTACTCCATAACAAGCAAAGCATATAGAATCTACCTACCCACTTCTAATACTATTAAAGAATCCATGCATGTAAAATTCGATGAAAATGCTAATGCACCGGTCGAGAATGGTAGTGTTAATAATGTAGGTCAAGGTGACTCACAAGAAGACATGCTAGATGATGGGCATGAGAGAAGACGAATTGTGATTGAAATTCAAGATCCACCTCAAGATGCTCTAAACCAACCAACAACAAATGAAGCTTCATTGATTGATGGAATAAATCAAGAGGGAAGTTCAAATGCACAATCGACTTCTTATCAACCTCCGGAAAATCTAAGGGAAGTATCATCTCACCCTCTCTCTAATGTTATTGGCAACCCTAGAGAAGGTGTTAGGACTAGGTCGGGTGTCAACCTTATGATTGCTCATTGTGCATTTGTCTCTCAAATTGAACCAACTAAATTTGAACAAGCCAATATGGATCCCGATTGGATCATTGCTATGCAACTTGAACTCAACCAATTTGAAAGGAACAAAGTTTGGGAGCTTGTACCTAGGCCAAAGAATAGGGGTATTATTGGTACAAAATGGGTTTTTAGAAACAAAAAGGATCAAGAAGAAAATGTTGTGAGAAACAAAGCGAGATTGGTTGCACAAGGGTTTAGGCAAAGGGAATTATTAGATTATGATGAAACTTTTGCCCCGGTTGCTCGTCTTGAGTCCATTAGAATGCTCTTAGCATATGCCTCTTGCAAAGGATTCAAATTATTCCAAATGGATGTTAAGAGTGTTTTTCTTAATGGAGTCATAGAGGAGGAGGTTTATGTACATCAACCAATGGGCTTTGTTAATCCTACATTTCCTAACCATGTCTATAAACGTGATAAAGCTTTATATGGTTTAAAACAAGCTCCTAGGGCATGGCATGGTAGACTTAGTTCATTTCTAATTGAAAGTGGGTTCACAAGAGGAATAAATGACACAACTCTATTCACTAAGAAAAGAGACAATGATCTATTATTGGTTCAAATTTATGTTGATGATATCATTTTTGGTTCAACTAATGCGGCACTTGCCGAAAAGTTTTCAATTTTGATGAGTAGTGAATTTGAAATGAGCATGATGGGTGAACTCAGATATTTCCTTGGACTACAAATCAAACAAACACCGGAAGGGACTTTTGTGAACCAAGAGAAATACGCCAAGGAGTTGATGAAGAAATTTGGTGTTGAGGATAGCAATACGAGCAAAACTCCTATGGCTACCAACACCAATCTTGACGCGGATGAAAGAGGAAAACCGGTGGACATCTCTCAATACCGAGCTATGATAGGTAGTCTACTTTATTTAACGGCTAGTCGGCCGGATATAATGTTTTCCGTTTGTCTTTGTGCTAGGTTTCAATCTAACCCTAAAGAATCCCACCTCAAAGCCGTCAAACGCATATTAAAATATATTAAGGGGACCTTGTGTTTAGGGTTATGGTATGGTCGACAATCCGAATTAAACTTGATAGGGTATACCGATGCAGATTTCGCAGGAAACCGAGTAGATAGGAAAAGCACAAGCGGGACATGTCAATTCCTTGGTGGATCGCTTGTGTCTTGGTCAAGTCGAAAACAAACTTCCGTGGCTCAATCCACCGCGGAAGCCGAGTACATGGCGGCCGATAGTTGCACCACATAAATTCTTTGGATGATTCACACACTAAATGACTATGATTTACGCTTCCGCAAAGTACCAATTATGTGTGACAACACTAGTGTCATCCAAATTTCCAAAAATCCGGTTTTCCATTCACAAACCAAGCATATTGAAATTTGATATCATTTCATTCGTGATCATGTTGAAAAAGGAGATATCGAACTCATTCATGTTGATACCAAAAATCAAATTGCCGATATCTTCACAAAACCCCTTCCAACCGAACAACATCGTGAACTTAGGTTTAAATTAGGGATGTTAGAGTTTAAGGGATAAATTTAGATGCATATGAAGTCTCAAAAACATAAATTGACATGTAACTCAAGCATAGCAACAAAATTTCTATCGATCTCATCTTCAAAATCATTTCCAAACAATCAAATTGCTAAATTGAGGGGGAGCAATGCTCAAATTTTTTTTTTAACTAAATTGCACTACCTAAGGGGAATCATTGTTAACTCTAAATCATGAAATGTGCAACATATTGAGGGGGAGTTAGCTAATATATTATACTTTTATTATCTTGGAGGTATTTTCAACTCCTTCTCTTATACACGGTAAATATATTAAGGGGGATCAATCAATTTAGGGGGAGCTAAATTAAAATAAATACTTTAATCGCACCCTTTTGCCCGATTTCCAAAAAGGGGGAGAAGTTTTTGGATGCAATCCACATCATATGTCATATCTATGCACCCATGCGTGTTTTGCAAATCGACAAAAGGGGGAGATTGTTACACTTAACATCTTCTTTGATTTGTCGATTTGCAAAATAATCTTGAATTTTACAATTTGTTTTGTTGAGTTTTGTGCAGGGATTAATATGCAAATGAACTAGTGCACAAGAACCAAGACTAGTACTGGGATACAAGAGTTTAATCAAGACTGCACTAGACTTAGGTTTAGTAAAACTCAAATTGGGTTGAATTGGTCAAGAGAAATTGAGCTTAGACAACAAGAAAAGTGCTTATGCCCAGTGAATCGTTATAACGGTTCATCTCGATATTCAAAAATACTCTAAGGCAGAAACATTCTCAAAAAAACCAGAGTGAGTCGTTATGTAACGATTACTGAACCGTTATAACGGTTTGTAAAACGTATAACGATTATGTAATCGTTACAACGATTTCATAAAACGTATAACGATTTGATAAATCATATGACGCTTCAGCTCAGTTGATCAAACGACTATACAGCAGATCAACGGGCAAATTTCTCTGACAATCCTACCGTTTGAAACTTAATCCGTTATAACGATTTGTAAACCATTATAACGGTTTTGTAAACCGTTATAACGATTGGTAAATCGTTATAACGGTTCAGAGCGAAAAAGTAAGTTATGTTTGGTTTTCACTTCTTTATAAAAGGGGACCATCTTCTTTCTCCTTTGTTGTTGAATACACTTGCAAAATACATTCTTACAAATGACCACCATTAAAGAGCTTTGAGAAAACCTTGCTATACCTAGCTAAAGCTCAAGATCTTTGATCTAAACTTGTTCTAAACACTTGTGAGATTTGAGTGATTTGCTCCATTGCTAAATCTACTTCTAGCGTTTGCTACTTCATTAACCTTGTTTTGTCTCTCATCCTTTGTGTGTAAGAGGACAAAGTTCAACCTTGTACAAGACTTGTATTTGGTTAAATAGATCGGACCGGCTTTATTACCGTTAGACGGAAGCGGGACCGAGGAGTAGGCGCATAACGCCGAACCTCGTTACACCGCGTGTCAACTCAATCCTTTGATTGAGCATTTCTAAACTCTTTCTCTTTACTTTATTTCATCTATTTGGTTTAAGAAATTGCTTGTGCTTGATTGTTGTAGAACTTATGAAAATTGTAATTTAACCCTTGTACTCTTTACTAATTGACCAAATGACCAATTGGAACTGTATGTTCGTACAATGTGCCAAAATATTAAAATTCAAGTTAAAAAATGACCAATTAGAAATGTTCAATTTATTCTTCATATCAAACTCTTAAAAAAACAAATTTTATATATTTTTTTTAATTTTTTTGTTATTTTTTATGTAGAAAGAAAATTATCAATATTGGACGATCGAAAAAGCTCAAAACAAGCAATTTTTTATTGGCCCAAAAAAAGAGCTAAAAATTTCAAAAAAAAATATAAATTTTGATTTTCTACAAGAGTTTGAATGGAGAATAAATTAAACGGTTTTTATCGATTATTTTTAACTTAAAATTTGAGATTTTGACGAGTTGTACGGATGCTTGCATTTTAGACTTTCTCTCTTTCTCTCTATATATATACACACACATATATGTATATATAAATGAAAATGGGGGAGGTTCAAAGCACTTTGAACCAAAATTGATAAAGAGAGCCTTTGTTCTTCACAAAGCACTATAGTCTTCTCTCTCTCTCTCTCTCTGAATATATATATATATATATATATATATATATATATATATATATATATATATAAAGAGAGAGAGAGGAAGGGTCTAGCTACGGTGATTCCATAAGCACTTCGAGTCGAAAATACTTACGTGTCAAATTCTAAAATCTCATGACCAAATTTTTAATTTAAATATCTCAAAAGATTCTTAATATTATAATCTTGTGGATTATTAATTTTCATTTTGTTTGGAGTTAGTTTACTATACTTAATGATTTTTGAAAGATGATAGTATTTGACCTAAAAAAATGGATATTTTTAATTATTTTTAGGATTATGTATAATAGTTTACTATAGTCTTACTATCATTCATTAAGTATAGTAAACTATTATATATAGTTTGAAATTTCAATTTAAATATCTCAAAAAAAAATTCATTCATAATCTTGTGAATCATTAAGTATAGTAAACTATTATTAATTTTCAAAAACCATTATACATAACTCCAAACGTGATGAAAATTAATAATTCATAGGATTATGAATGAAGAATCTTTTGAGATATACAAATTGAAATTTCGGACACATGATAAATTTGAGCTGTAAACATTTTAGATCAAAATATTTATAAAATCACTGTAGTCGAGTCCTATATAACATAAAAATTGACCTCAATTTTTTAACGTGATCCGAAGACGTTATATATCCTTAAAAATTTATGAAATGTTTTGAATAAAAAGACTCGGTTAAAACGAGCTAGATTAGCCACGACTTATCTTGACAGTTTCAGATCATGAAGAAAATTAACAAAATAAAAATGATTATAGATAAGTTTTTTCTTTTATATTAGTTATATAGCAATTTTCATGCAATTTAAAGGATTATTTGATGTTTGAACAGACGCCATCAAATATGAATGATTTTTAAGTCCGTACAATGTGATGGATAGTAACATCGGGGCGGAACTAGGTGAGGTCAGTCAGATCTGACCGTCTTGGATTTGAAAACCAATATATTTGGGTTAAGTTTTTATTTATCTTACGCTCCTAAATTTAATTTTTGATTATTTTTTATTGTTTAATTATTTTATTAATAATATTTAGTATAATGATGAAAGAATTATGTAAAAATTTCAAATATAAAATTTTATAAAGAAAATTTTCATTCATCAATGTAGGGTCCAATTACATCGGGTCTGATGTCGGCCAGATCCATTAGAAAATCAGTTTGGGATACTCCAAAGAGACATTAACTACAAATTAGGTTAACCGCTCGGTCGGATTTTAATCTCAACAAATTTATTTTTGACCTCAAAGTAGGCATATAAATAGAAAACCTAGACCTATTGGAGAGGGATTGACAACAGAGTTTTTACACACAATTACACTAGATAATATATTATTCAGGTTGTAGTATACTATACCTATACCGGAAATCACTATCAGTCAACTCGATTATTTATTATTGTCTGTTTTATTTTGTTATTATTTTTAATATGTAAAAGGATATTATTTTGATAGTTTTTATTAGGTAGGAATGTATGTTAAATTATTATTATTTATTTAGTATTTAATTAGATAATGGATTTGAGTTTTTATTAGGTAGGAATGTATGTTAAATTATTATTTTTTTTATTTAGTATTTAATTAGATAATGGATTTGAACCGGTAAATTATTACAATTTAATTGATGACCCCGTGATAAAATATCTGCATTTGCTTCTCAGTGACATCAGCTTAAAATTATATCATTTTTCGTACATAACATATGTATATATTACATTTACTTTTTAAAAATAAATTGTTTTTAATTGTTATCACATTTGTCAACCTAATTCTATTGATGAATCTCTATTTACTAAAATAAATTGAATTCGAGTAACCAATTCCCTGAGATAATCACAAATAAATATTAGCAAACATAAATGCAGCCGTATGGATGCATATATTTTCACCACTCCCTCTCCCGCTCCCCCCCCCTCTCGCACTACGACCTGTGCATTCCAAAAGCTGTCAATAGGTTCACAGAATGGGGCTACATTAGAAACAGTATACAATTAATTATATATCCACCCACCATGTTGTATTGTTGTTGCCGTAATCGCACGATAAGTTATAATTTCTTCACCCTTTTTATCGGTTGTTTGTTTCCTCTGTGCGGCCGTGCCCCACTGATCAAATGCTCACCAACTGACGTGTTCCCCCCATCCACCTCTTGACTCTTGAGACTTGAGAGACTTGAGAGAGAGACACCTACTCCAACTCAGATATTTTAGCTGTCTAATACTTCCCCCATGCATGTATCATATCATGCAACATAAAATGCACCGGGCTGTTTTCCACCACAACGTGTATCAGTATTCAGTATTTTTTTCAACATGTATGTATGTGACACTGACTCCGAGAAGTCGGTGTCAGATAAAAGGGCGATTACATGGGGTTCAGTGTTCATACTCATATCATATGACAAACCTTGGCCGCTTACAAGGTTAAAATAAATTAATCCTACATTTGTTCAATAAAAAATTCATATTTTGTTTGAAAAATGAATTCTGTATATATTTATTTGAAAAAGAGTGGGATGTATAATGCATTGAAAACCGATGCACGCATATCAAATTAACTAACATCAAGATGCTTGCATTTTGATTCGATGTGCACGCAGCTCAAATTAAATTATAATATGCGATTTTAATTATCATTTTTTTAAAATTTTCACATAAAAATATTGAGGGATACAATTTTTTTATTTTAGAGTTTTCTAAATATTTATTTTGAAATTTAAAAATAATGTATATAAATTCAAAACTTTATTATTATTTTAGTGTTAAATTTCAAAATTTCAAAAAAAATACTTAGAAAACTCTGATCAGAAGTGTAATAGTAGTTCGGATAATATAATTAATAGCCTCAATAATTTTCGCCGCAAGGCCGCAACCAGTCCTCCACAATGCTCCTTTGTCCTTTCCCTAAGTAGTAGACTGGTAGCCTAGTAGGCTAGTAGCTGGGCTGATTAACATCTTTTAAGGATCCTACGGAGGGGGTTGTACGAATAATAATTATTATTATTATTTAATGGTCCGACTCAGCAACACTTATCCAAATAGCCAGTAAGTTTGTCAGGAAATATTATCCATAGGGAGATCCAATTTTTTTTTTTGAAATGTAAAAAAAAAATACGAATCCGAGTTTCAAATTCGGTCCAAATTGCCCTTTTCATTTTACACCGAATCTCTCTCCCCTCTCTCTCCCATCTCTCTCCTCCCTTCTCCTCTCTTCCAAAAATATGAATTTTCCCCCCAATTTTTTAGATCTAATTCATTTTTTCTCCAATTTATAAACCGTTTGCGCGAAACTTTTTATCGTTAGAAGGAGAGTCGGAAAAACCCGTCGATTCGTCAATTTGATCGTCATTTCGAAGGTAATTTTTTATTTTAAATTTAAATCTGAATTTATCAAAATTAGTAATTTTGATAGATTTAATTAGTATAATTATAGTGATAATTAAAATATAGTTAATATAGTTTGATTTAGTGGATTTGTGTTGATTTTTTGTGTTAATTTTGAAATATGTTGTTGTAATTAGTTTAATTGTGTATTAACACTAATGAGGCTAATTATTTTAAATTTGTTAGATTAAATTTGGTCAAATACTGTTAATGATATGTACATTGGTTAATTATGTGAAATTGTTCAATTATACCAAATTATACCGAGCTATTCCAAATTATACCAAAATTATAATTTTTTTTAAATAATTGTAATGAAAAATAGAGTATCCGTAACTGCTTGTCGTGCCCGAAAATAAACATAGGTCGCAGAGGGCCAGAACCGATGTAAGTATTCTTTATCGTATAATATGGAAAAAATATACTTTATAATTTTAGCAAGTCGTACGTAACAAAATAATTTTTACAGCCTCATAGCACTCTCCGTTTGAACGCACATCGTCCGAAGATACCATACAATGTGCAGATGGATCCATATCTGCATCGACTGGGTCTGTACCAGATGGCGATTATGGGTGATTGTCGGTTAGATAAATCACTCCCGACAGTAGCGCTTGTTGAGAGGTGGCGACAGAGACGTCGACATTTCATCTACCACGGCATGGTATGCGGTGACGCGACGCTAGAGGACGTGTGTTGTCTATGGGAATAACATATTTTTTTTGGAAGTCTACTAATCTGATTTTGTAAATTCAAACAATACAGGAAAACCAATAACAGGGGTGACTGACGATGATTGGAGCGGGACAGTGGAGATGCTTCTTGGGTTGGATGCCGATCTATACAGTTATTACGACATCACCGATAATCCGTGGCCATTTAAGATCAAGAATAGGGGAAAGAGAAGGAGTACACTCATTTTTCGACATTCGGTATTCGACTCTCGTGTTTGCGTAAACATTTTCAAGAGTTGCCTCCCAACTCCAATGACGACACCGTCCAACGGTATAATTTTTACTACAAATTTTACACTATGCCCAACACTACACGTACATGGGGTGGTACTACAAGAGAGGAATGGTTACAATATGGTATGACATGAACATTGATGAGCACTTGAGTCAGCTGTTACCGCACCCCGAGGAGCCTGTGGATGAGTTATCGTACGTACCACATTAACACCAAAGTGCCCGAGCGGTTAGTATTTAACTAATCTATTTTTTATTAATTAAACTCTTCACATAACTAGCGCTATAGAATAAAAAACATTATATATGCAGATATTCCGTTTGGTAAAGAATACAATCACTGTCATTGATTGGCTTACGAAACCCGGGCATGCAGCGTTTGACAAGCATGAATTACGCCAGATAAAATATTTGATGGGTGATTTAGATCATCCACATATTTTCACTTCGATGCTTGCTTATGCAGGTTAATATTTAAAAATTTTAATTTTAACTTGTGTGTATTTTTAATTTAACTGATTTTTGATAATTTTAATATGTGTAATTTACTCGTACAAGTCTTCCGACGGATCCTGAGGACATCGATATCTCTGTCGATGATCATCCGATCAGCCGCTCACCTCACCCGGGGCCGGAGCCGATGACTGATGAGTTCGACTTTTTCCAGGGAGATTTCATGTCGTACTCTCAGCTCATGAGTCAGATGAGCCTTGATCCGGGTGTTGGAACCTCCGGTACCCAATATGATGCTTCGCGCGCGTCATCGTACGACACTCCTAGTCCGTCCACCCGAGTACCCGAGACGCAGGCACCGCCAGACGCAAGACATGAGCGTCCTCGCCGTGAAATTCGGCCGAGAGACACGTATAGGCCGTCTCTCATTCGGAGGATGTTTCGTATGCGTTGATGTATTTTTTTAGACTGTTGTTTGTATCGACTTTTTTAGACTGTTCTTATATATATTTTTACATCGAATGTTCTTTATATCGACTTTATATAATTTTTTTACATTACCATAACAATTTTTAAATCATGAACAACAGAAAATAATAATAATTTTTATATAACATAATAATCATTTATCCAATATAAATTCATATCACATAATAATCATTTACATAACATAATTAATTTCAGATAACATAATAACTAACTAACTTAATAATTTTGAAAACGTAAAAAGAAAAAAAAATTACCCAGACCCGAGTTTCAAACTCGGGTCCGTGTTTTTTTTTCATTTATGTGTAAAAAAAAAAACTGGACCCGAATTTCAAACTCGGATCTGACTATAAATGCAAAAGTGAGGAGAGAGATGGCCAATTTGCTATATTTACTTATTTTATTTACTAAAATAAAAAAAATCTGACTGACTGAGGCTGTATACATGGTTTTTTTACCTAATAGGCTAATACCTACTGGGCTACTGTTTACTATTAAAATTGCCGCTACTACTGTCTGATTCTGATATTACTGATACTAGTAATAATAAGTAATTCTGAGACGATTGATCTGAACCAGCAAGCAATTTCATTAAAAAGTAATCCCGAGATGACAATATAAGAATTTGATTTATCCTGAACTGAATAAATCTAGTATAATGATAATAAATTTTATTTTTTTATGAAAAGTTACGGAGTTTATAAATTTGATTTATATTATTTCAACTTTCGGATAAGACGAGCAGTAATTTGTCAAAGACGGATAAGATTGTCATTCTTTAATTAAACATTGAATAATGGACAATTAATTGACGAATACATTACCAAAGTGCATAATTTTGTTTGTTTCTTTATCACAAAAAGCAAATTATCTACCTAACTTCTACATAAGAGAATGGAATATGCGAGAGAATATAATATAATATACACAAACGGAGAGGAAAAAAGAACACTAAAAGACACCTTGTGGTCCCTCTTACACACATTATTTCGTGTTTTCTATCAAGTAATCAAGCATCGGACAAGCCACTAAAACAAGTTCCTCGGGACTATAAACTCATTCCAAAAAATGTTTTCATATAATGGTAATGATTAACAAAAATCTTCTTCATTGGTTGCCTACAAATTATTTATTATTTGACAAGTGAAATGTCTTAGAAATAAAACCAAGAATTAAACCACTCAAAATTTAACACAAAAATTCGAATTGAATTTATGTCATAAGTTGCAGTAGTGTAATTAGCGAGAAATTGACATATGACTTCTAAATAGCAAGACGAACAAGTTCGTTTGTTGGACCCAATTTATCAAAACAGCTAATGCATACAAATTTGTCGATATCATATTATCATATATGACTGCTGATTAAGGTTAACTATTAATCACGTGCTACTCCCTCCCAAGCTCCCAATAATGTTTTAATGGACTTTGCCCTGCTCCTCCTCACTTTTCCCAGATTTTAGTAATAATAAGTTTTATTAAATTAATATTATTAAAAATAAGAGTGAGAAACGTAAAATTTCAAATATACGAATGATGATAGCGCGCCAGCTGCGCGTCAGCGACGAATTTAAACGCGCACGCCAATGGTCCGTTTTCTTATTTTTACAAAACGCGCGCGGCGTGGCGCGTTCGTCCAAACCCCGCGCAAGGATCGCGCATTTTGTATATATAAAAAGCAAACGCGCCACCGTAGTGACGCGTTTCGTAAAAATAAGAAAACGCGCGCACCGCTGCGCGTCTGGTAAAAATAATGAAACGCGTTTGGTAAAAATAATGAAACGCGCCATCGGGCGATCGGGCGCGTTTCAAACGCGCAGTGAACGTGCCACTGCCAGTGGCGCGCTGCCATTCGTATATTTAAAATTTTACGTTTCTCACTCTTATTTTTAATAATATTAATTTTCTAAAACTTATTATTACTAAAAACTGCACTTTTCCTCTTCCGACTCATATATATATGACAGAATTAGGATTTTTAATAGATACCGATTTACTCACTAGAGTATTATAATTAATAAATTAAAAGGACTAATATATTTTACAAAATAAATATATATGATAAATTTTAATCTCGACATATAACTTCCTGAGACTAGAGATGTGTCCCCAGCCCCTTTATGTCCGCACCTGGCAGTATAGTATAATTGTGTATCTCTCCACTGTACAATACTTACAATGGCTGCTTGTCTAATTCAAATCCAATTTGAAATAATGTCCTGATTAAAGCCTACACGGAAGAAATTGGAAATATTATGAAACTAGCTATAAAACGAAAAAAATTTGACTGTAACATCCATATACATCAACTCAACTCAGATGAAATTAGGTTCATTAAGGAAAAGCCAAAGAAACTAGAAATTTATGAGCCTTCCCCATCGATCGTTAAAAAAATAAAGAAATATTCAATCCAAGAGTTCTCGGGTTTACTGAACAAAACCACCGAGGTAAGTAGAAGAAAATTATAAAAGGGGGATATTTTTTCTTGCGTGGGTAAATTTTGTCTCTAGCTGTTCATCACAAAGTGTGTAATTAATACTATTTGCAAGTTAGTTCTCGTTGTAGTCCGTATTAATTTTTGAACAAAAATTATTTATTGTACATTTTGTTTTAGTCTACATAAAAAAAAACATTACAAGTTAAGAATAGAAAAACAAAGTTTCCAATTATAAATCAAATCAACCTTTGACCTTCAGAGACATGTATGTATTTAATGACAATTATTTCGTCTCGTAATAAATGAAAGTAAATAGAAATTTGAATTGTATGCCAGAATTGTCGCTAGTATTACCTTCATATAGTTGCTCCCTTCAAGAAGAAAAACATTTCTAATGGAGTCTTTTTTTTACTCCCTTAATCAAAGTTAGGTTGCGCACTCAAATTAATTTGCTGTCTCTAGCAGTCTGTCAATATTAGAGTGTCGTTATTGTCAACGAGGTGGGTTTTTCTACTTGATATATATATATATTAGGTAAACTATCACAAGTGCACAACCTATCGGACATGGGTAAGAATTTGCTGCTCGTTTTTCAAATGAGCAGAATTCTCCTTGTAAATCTCACGACGGAGAATATCTTGAAAAGCGCATGCACAAATCCCAAAGAGATGAAATATACTTTTATCATCGGATCCCGACGAGTAAGAAGCTGCTCATTTTTTTTTACGAGCAGCAGATCTCATCGCATCGGACATATATGATACATTAAACAGGATATATATATAGAGAGAGATAGACTAGGGTGCTCCATGGAGTATCAAACCTCTTGTACTTCACATTCGTATCTCAAATTTAAAAGTTTAAATGACCGATCCAAACCGTTGAACGTGATCTTCATATTGAAATATCTTTCGAGATCAAATTTTATATTTTTTTGAATTTTTTTTCTATTTTTTAGATGAGTACAAAGTTTATTGATCTAACGATTTCTGCACTATCCAAAACTAGTGATATTGTGTACCCATAGAGGTTTGATGCTCCATAGAGTACCCTAGACTATCTATCTATCTATCTATCTCTCTAGATATATATATATATATAGTAAAGATACCGTGAGCTTAACTCAAAAAATATATCAAATCATCTCAAAATTTTAATTTATCATTCTCATTAAATTCTTTATATGAAAATCTCGTGGGATTCAAAAATTTGGAGTGTTTTGAGTTTTTTAAGTCATCGTTTTTTAATTTTTAAAAATGATGTTCAAATATTAAATATATTATTTTTTAGAGCTGATTTTCTAAAATTGAAAATGATGACTTAAAAAACTCAAAACACTCCAAATTTTTGTATCCCAATAGATTTTCATATAAAGAATTTAATTAGAATGATAAATTAAAATTTCGAGATGATTTGATATATTTTTTGAGTTAAGCTCACGGTATCTTTACTATATATATATATATATATATATAATTATAGATTATACACATGATAAATTTTATAACTTTTTACAACTAAAATTAAGGATCCGCTATAATCTAATTGCTATTAAATTTAAATAACTGTTTATTTTGCATACCTTTTGTGATATCATAATCAAAGGTATAGTCTTCATTTTTGCGGGTGATTATGAGCTCTTTTTATTTCTACAAATCAAGCATCAAAGCTATGACACCTCTTCAAATATCCATTAAGAATTAACTAGCTACTAATAGTTATATGTTAGTATAACATATTAGTATTTTTCTTAATCAATGTTTGAACCCCTCAAAATTAACTTCCTTAATTTTTAATGGTATTCTTAACACATGAGAGAGATAATAAAATGAAGAAAAAGAGAAGAATAGACAACCAAAATTGATCTATATTATATATAACTCCATTTTGAGATTTTTTCAAAACTTATTTCATCAATAAAAGTTATTTTTTTAACTTTTGAAAATGTAATTTTTCAAACTAATATAATTTTTAATGAGCCAACTTTTGACCATATGAGACAACAAAATAAATCCTTGACTCCCTCCCTCTCTTGGCCAAAATTACCACGAGCCAAAGCCCAATTTTTGGTTTAATAATTAATTCAATTACTTATTTCAGCACAAGTAATTGTTATATCTCTTTGATTAAAACCGTATAACATGTTTCACATGCTTATTATATTTAGTGATTAAGTTATCATCTCCATGACAATAAATTTTAGTATTATTAATCATATTTATACACACTAATGTTAATCTGATTAGTTAAGAGCATACATGGTGTGATCCGAAAGGATTATTATCATGTTGTCAGTAGAAGTAAAACTCATTTTATTCTACAAGTTATAAGTAATATCTAGTAACACATCATGACTATCAAATTGGCACAAATAATGTGTACAATACTACTTTATTATCCTGTACAAAAAAATATTAAATTCATATTTTATTAAATTTTAAGTCATATGATACCATAATCATCCAAATTAAGAACGTATCATCCTTAAAATTTATTCATTTTTTGATCCAAAATAGATTGTATATAATTAATCATTTAATTATATAATATACTTACAATCTCACTTCATTAAGGGGCCCAAAAATATCATCACTCGTTGAATAATGAGAGTGATATTATTGATGATTTTTTTCTTACATAATTTGTGAAATAGATATATAATCATTACGGTGGTCGGTTAAGAATAATATTAAAAAAATACTCACTATGATCATTCTTTATATGAAAATTATTGAATTATCTTATACATAAAATTCAAACACTAATAAAACATATGATGATACAAACACAATACATTCATTATTTCATTTGAATCATGTCCAATACACTAATCTCTATTAGATGTGATGAAATCGATAACTCTTTTATCAATGGTCCGCAGAATCTAATTATCATTTAATCCACATACTAATTTTATCTGATAATTAGTATTCTTACTAATTATATTAATTAGAGACTTTTAGATTATTTATTATTTAATAATTTATAAGAATAGAGCTCTGCAAAATAATCTATTCATAAAAATATTGAAAGAACAAAATTATTAAAAATCATTTAATTCATGAATAAAATATAAATCCATTAATTTTAATTGGTTTCTAGAACATAAATCTAATAATAATATATACTCCCCATAAATAAGACCATGATACTTAATACATACGTGATTTTTTAAAGTAAAAATTAGGGTCTAGTCTTTAATTATTAATACATTTAATTTCTGTTACAAAAATTTTGAATTTAAGAGGTTTTAGAATCAAATAAATAAATAAATAAATAAATAGAGAAGAGACGTGATGTTTGATATGAATTTGTATCACGTTGACATGGATATACGGTACTGCTTGCAAACTATCTTAATAGCTCGTAGAAGCTACTTTTATCAGATTAACCAGTAGAAAATGCAACATAAGGAGCATATAATGTAAATAAAAAAATATTTGACGTGTAATGACATAGCAAAACTATCATTAACAAGGTGCGTACTATTTATTCTAATTTTATATTCGCACAATAGCATAGATTATAAGAAGGCAGAAGGGACGAATTTTGTTTCTTTTTCCTTGTTTCGGAAGAAAAAAAAACTTGCGATTGATGAAAAAATTTAGGGAAAATGACCGATTATGTTTCTTTTCCAGCTTTTCTGACAGGCCCGTGAGCCCAATTTCCGATGAATGGCCTATCACTCGTTTTTAGTACTGACACGGTTATATATATATATATATGAGTAAAAATATCGTGAGTTTAATTCAAAAAATATATTAAATTATCTCAAAATTTTAATTTATCATTTTTATTAAATTCTTTATATAAAAATCTTGTGGGATGCAAACATTTGGAGTGTTTTGAGCTTTTTAAGTCATCGTTTTTAATTTTTAAAATGATGTTTTGAATATATTTTTTGAGCTAAGCTCACGGAAGGTTTCCGTGAGTTTAAGCTCACGGTATCTTTACTCATATATATATATATACTATTGTAAAAACATTTATATTTCAGCTTTTATATAAACAAATCAAAAATTATATTTTGAAATCTCAAAAATTTTAATTTATGATTTTCATTAAATTATTCATATGAAAACCTTATGGAATATAAAAATTTGGATCATTTTGAGTTTTTTAAGATAATTTTTTGAATTTATGAAAAAAAAATAGATCTAAAAAAATAATAAATATTCAATGTTTGTGTTCTTTATTCAAAAATTCAAAAGAGTTGCTTAAAAAAACTCAAAATATTATAAATTTTTATATAGTACAAGGTTTTAAAATAAATTTTTTAATGAAAATCATAAATTAAAATTTTTTAGATTTAAAATATATTTTTTAACACATTTGCATATCCATTGAAATATAAATGTTTTCACAATAGTCTATCTATCTATCTATCTATCTATCTATCTATATATATATATATATATATATATATATTAAATAGGCTTTGAGAGTTTTATAATATCTTTCTTATATAAGGTTCTTACTGGTCCGACTGTTCAAGACTTCAAGGCCTGTTGAGAGTTATAGATGTTCTCCCTTACCATCATCATTTGGCAAACTGTCTTATTTTCAAAATTATCCAATGACTAATTATCACGGCATACAGTATTTTTTTTTTGCAATAGAATTAAGTTTTTCTTTTCTGCACTTCTATTTCAATTTTGTACGTTTTTATTTTCGTAAAACTTTTTTGATAAATTAATTTTGGAAGTCTTGTAAATGTGGATCCCGGCCCTCAGCCTCGGAATCCCAAATTACACTTTAACTCGTATGTGGAGTGGAAATTGGTCTTTTTTCCCTGATTAGCGGGCATTATAGATTAATTAATTCATTAAAATAAAAAAAAATGAATGTGTTGTTAGATTAAAATTCAATATATTATATAAAAATGTCATGCTTGTTATTGTAAATAATAATATGAATGTCTAAAATACAATCCCTCAACTACTAATTACTTGTTTTTTCGTATTAAGCTTTTAATATATTTATACAATTGATGATGCTTAGTAAATCGTCCCTCATCCTCCAACCTAATTCCCTGGCTTTGGCGATGCCCCAATGGTCCAATGAAACCATCATCTTCCACCTCCTGTTCCATCACATATTAGGCCCCTATCATTAAAATTGCGCATAAAATTCGCAGATTTTCTGGCATGTACTCTCATGTCTCTGTACTTTTGTTGTGTCTTCGTTCATTAGTTGTGCATAGATGCAGTATTTTTATCCTTATCAGCTTGTGTTCCCTTTACTCAACTCATTAAATCAGGGAGTTTTTTTTTCTTTTTTTTTCTTGTTTGTTTACTTTGTTATTGGTAAGATCTCAGACCTAACTTCTGTTTTGTTAGAATAATGCTTTTGTCTGAAAATGTCTTTTAATTCAACTTCTTTAGGTTATTTGCTTTGATTAAAATCTTGTAAGTTTTCACCTCATTTTGACTTTTTCACTTATATGTTCATCAATTGTTTTATTATTTTTGTTTAATGAAGTGATCAGGCCACAATATGTGGTTTTTTTTTTGCGTATATCTGGATAGACATTTAGTGAAAATTTTGAAAATAATTTATTATTGTAGATAATTTTGAATATTTTGAAAATTTTAATTGTTTTGGAGTTCACGTATACATAAAGAAGAGACTTATTCAGAACTCAAGATGGAGACAGCGGAAGTATAGAAAGTCGTTACTTCCTTAGAATGTATTTTCAATATACAAATATTCAATGTATGCGTTGCAGAGATTTTGTTATTTATTTTTATTTATAAACAATATTTCACTATGTAGATATTCGAACAAGATTTGGGTAGTTCTATATATAACTGATCAGTACGCTTTATATTTTCAAACCTTAGTAATTGTGAAAAATAAAGACCCAATTTGGCTTTAAAAGAATTGTCAAATAAATAAAACATAAAAACATGAATTGTTTGAAATATTTTAATTAAAAAACATTAATACATATGATCGGCATGGTATGATTATCTGCAGATAGTATGCAACGTTCAGTGGCGGAGCTTCTTGTTGTGTTTTTGGGCCATGGCCCCCCCTTGAAATTGAAAAATATATAATGAAGTGTTGGTTTTTGGATTAAATTTTAGTTTTGTCCCATTGATGACTCTCTCTTCTAAATTGTTCATTGAGTATTTTTTTTGGATCTGATATGTGATCTTTGTTTGATGGTCCTCTCTTGATTACCTCTGTAGCTCCGCTACTGCAGAAAAGTATTGAGCATTGTGATCAATCTTATTCCCTACCGGAGAAATGATAGACAATCAACAATTTGAATTAAATTAAAAAACATTCATTACGGATGAGTTTAGGTGGGGAAAGCTGATTGCCGGACAAGGTAATTAACATTTATTACCATAGTGGTCGGTCTTATATATTTACATTCCAACGAGCCAACATTTTACCGTGCTATATTACAAACTGTATTAGTATGCAATGCAGCAATGTAGTTGATTGGGGAACTAGTAATTGTTACCAAACTTCACAGTATTTAATAATATTTTTTCTTATAATGAATACAATCCCTATTAATATGAATACAATGGTATGAATCAAAGATAATCATGCCTTTATTACCTCCTTATAAGTTTGCTATTGAGTGATTGTTGTGAAGTTTTTTAATTTTGGAATTTTATTAGTATAAAAAATTGACAATATAATCCGAATCAATTATATAGATAACATATAATTTAAATATTATGTCTGGGTGCAAATTTTGAATCCAAATTCAAAATAATTTTATATATTAAAAAAATGCTATAAACTCAAAGCTTTTCTCCAATGTCTTATAATATACGTTTAGTGTTAACCATTAATTTTTATTATTGTAATGCTTTCATAGTCTCAAATAAGAGTCAATTCGTTAATGTTTCTGATTAGATTTTATTTTTCTCTCAATAATATCATGCTATAATAAATGAACAAATACTTTTCCTGTTTCTCCGGTCATGCATAATTTACACATCATGTAATATACATCATGTGTATCCGCAAGATGTGCTCATATTCTTATCAAACGTAGCTCTTCCCTTTCTTATCATTTTCGTGCTTTTTACACAAAAATTGAATAAAGCTGTGTATGCATCTTAGCAAAATAAAAGGATAAGGTTTACGCAAATAAAGAGCCCATTATGAATTGAGATTTCGAGCATCATGCAGCATAAAGGATTGCAGTTTACTTTGGGCCTTATCTGAAAATAGATGTCGTTATTAAGCTATTCTGAATAGGGATGGATTATTATACAATTAGGGCTCTTTGGCAACTTTTTTCCGGAGCCTTAGCTGCAAAAAATATTGGTATTGGGTTATTCTGAATAGAGATTTATTATACATAATAGTGTCCGAAAATTTTATATTTAAATAAAAATAAAAATAAAATTAAATATTAAAGTAAATTATTGATGAAATTTGAAATCTACACTCTATGAGTTTAGCATCCACGTGGAGTGTTCTCACTCTATGAAATTGTCACTCATGTGAAATGCTCTCACTCTACGGAATTGTCATCTATATGGAATCAATTTTATTTTTTATTCAATCTAACACGTGAGAGAAAGAGAAAAAAAGAGGAGTGAATTTAAAATCCGGTCGCTCTATGTAGATGGCAATTTCTTAGAGTAGAAGCACTCCACGCAAGAGCGGATGTACCATGTATCGGGGGGGGAGTCAGTTGACCCCCTTGGATTTTTTAAAAATAGTGCTTTTAGGTTAAATTTTTATTAACCTGACCCTCTTGGATGAAATTTTTGACACCCTCTAGATTGTCTGATTATTTTTTATTGAAAAAAATATATTAATAACATGAATAATGAAATAATTATGCAAAAAATTAAAATATGAAGTTTCGTAGAGGAAATTTTTTTATTGCTATGATTATTTATTATTTTTAATATATAAAAGATATTATTTTAATATTTTTATTTAATATACGATTAGTTAATGGATTTAAACCCGATAAACTACTAAATCCGATTACTCACCCCCCGATCAAAATCCTGCATCCACCATTGACTCCACATGGCTGGCAATCTCATAAAGTAAGAGCAATCTACGTGGGTGACAATTTCATAAAGTGTAGATCCTGAATTTCACATATAATTTACTTTAATATTTAATTTCAGTTTTATTTTTACTTAAATATAAATTTTTCGGCAAAGTGTGTGTGGCAACTTTTTTCCCCGGAAGAAGCCGGAAGAGAATTTCATTAAGAAAAATATCAAACGGTATCAGAAGCCAGAAAAAAAGCTAAAAAAGATAGAATATCTTCTTCCTACTTTTTGATGGATGATTTCAACTTTCAGAAACACTCTTACTTCACATGCTTCAATTAATAATAGTTTTTTTTTCTTCCTCATTCGTTATTAAACGTTCATGCAAAATTTTAGAACACGATAAAAAATTTCTTGAGGTATTAGTTTGTTCCACTATCTTGTAGAAGAGAAGGGTGTCAAACACAAGACTTTTAGGGTTTGTTTGCCACTTGGTGGAATAACAAAAAGTTAGAATAACTATTCTGATGAATTAATTTGTGAAACGAATTTTAGACTAAGTATAAGAGTGTGGAAGAGTGTTAATTAGGATATACCAAGTTATAGGTGGAATACTGAATTAGCTCTCGTCGGAATATCGATTATTATTTCATTATGTTATATTATATTATTATATTATGATTATGATTTATTATATTAATATTATGATAATTAATTTTTTTTATTATTAATATTATTATAATAATTATTGTTATTATTATATCAACATCATTGTTAATATTATTATTATATATTTAATTTTATTATTATTCATCAGTATTATATTATAATAATTATGATTTTAATATTATATTATTATATTATGATTATAAATATAATTATATTATTATAATTATGATTATTTATATTATTATATTATTATAATTATTTATTATATTATATTATATTATATTATTATGATTATGATTATAATTTTATTATTATTATATTATTATTATATTATGATTAAGGTTATATTATTATGATTATTATTACTTATTATTATATTATATTATATTATATTATATTATATTATGATTACAAATTTGTGATTATATTATAATTATATTATTATGATTACAATTATTATTATTATTATTATTATTATTATTATTATATTATGATTATAATTATAATTATTTATTATTATCATATTATGATTATGATTATATTATTATCATGATTATGATTATGATTTTATTATTATTTGATTATGTTATATTGTATTATTATGTTATGATTATATTATTAGAATTAGAATTATTTATTATGATATTATTATGATTATGATTATAATTATATTTTTTATTATTATATTAGTATATTATGATTATAATTATGGATTATATTATTATTATTATTATTATTATTATTATATTATTATTTGAGTATTATTATCATCATCATTGTTAGTATCATAATTATCTATATTTTAATTATTCTAAGTAACAACTGTCAAACGATATTTTTGCTCTTCCGAATAATAAAAAATATCACTTTTTCAAAAATATATTATTCTATCACTCTTTTAAAATTATAATTTTTTAAAAATTTATTTTTTAATTTGTCAAATGAATCCTAGGACCAAGTCATCCAATCAGATCCAATCAGAGATGCCTTCTGGAAATTGGGATAGATTTTCGCGCCATCTCAGTGCTGATCAGCAGTCAATATTATATTCACAATAACAAAAAGCTCCCATAAATTTCATGTTATAAATTTTCCATCTTGGGTGAAAACTCTCTTAACCTTTTGAAGCACGTGGCGTCTTTGGAGGCTTCAGAATTTACTACGCATAGAATGTCTTGGGTACTGTGTAAGATAGGTTTGGCTCTACATGGAAATATGATGCACTCTAAAATTTAAAATATTTAATTGTAACTATTTATTTAATAAAACTGCCTTATTTTAATTTAAAATAATTATATTCGCTGTGATGTTATGAATTAAAATTCGCGTATGGATATGGTGCAAACATGAATAAAACACATCCCAATAATAGGAATAATAATAAGTAATATGTTAGGTATACCTAATTAAATATTTAAGATTAATTAATTATTTTTTACTGTCTAGACAAAATTTTCTATTTTTTTAATATTCAATTATATTTCTAACATTCAACTCAATTTAAAAATGAGGAGTGATAATTATAATTACTTGCATCCAATATTAAGTATAAGTACTTTAAATATGTGTATTTAAGGATATTAGATTCTATTTTTGGATAACAATGTTTATGAAGAATGAAGAAGACCGGAGACAACAACTTACTTTGTTATTTAAAGAGAAAGATACGCGGGGATATTTCAATAAATATATAAGAACTAACTAATAATAGTAAGGGAGATTTTTTATGAAATGAGAAATTAATTTAGATGATTCAGAAGACTTTAGATAATAACATTCTTCTTTTGTTTTATTTTCTATTTCTTTTAAATAGATTATAACTTCTATCTGTAATATACGGTAATCATAATCTCATGATTAATGTAAACTTTACATATTAATGAAATTATGATAATTTTTTGTGTATTTAAAATCTGTGTTGCGGACTATGTATTTTAAAAAAAATTATATTAAAAATTGAATGCAAATAATCGGTGCAAGAATAAACAAACTTTATTTGTATAGTAATAATAACTCGAGATATTGTTGTAGAAAACGGCGCTGAACAAATATTTTGACTCGAGATATTGTTCTAGAAAAACTGTGCTGAGCAAAAATATATATATAAAAAAAATCTCTATACGGTGCAAATCTTTTTGTCATTTTTCGATTTTCCAATGAAAATCGTGTTAGGTGTACTTGTACGCATCAGGAACCACGGTGATACAACTTCAACAACGTCGTTATCATATAAATTAAATAACGTAGGGAAGGTAGGAAGTGAAACAAGAAAAAAGTGACCTGGATTTATGTCAGATTCATTTACATAATCAATCTTCTGGATCATGGTATCTGATTGATATCAAATTATCAAGTGACAAATCATTCTTTTATATCATGGCATTATTTAACTTTTGTTGAAGATATATTTTTTTTTTTTAGAGAGATGAAATTGAAGATATATTTCTACTCCCTTGAAGTATGATTGATATCAATCTGACAGGATAATTATATCAATACCGTATGGACAAAAAATATGGAGGTATAAGTTTGAACTTACATCCGTTGTCATAATTGGCGAGGGGCGCCAATCTGGAGAGTTTTTTTGATGCATCAGATTTATTATTGTTAAATTAAAATTATTAATAAATAATCAGATGATTCAAAAAAAAAACTGTAGGCTCCGTGCGCTAAAGAACCATAGAGGATACCGTTTCAATTGGCAAGGGCAATACAGGTTAGGGTAGTTGGACCCACTCAGTAAAAAATAAAAGCAACTCCAAAAAGTTAAATATGAGAAGTTCAATAGCAACTGAATGGCAGCAAATGGGAATCCCAAATGATCAATCTTATAAGTTATAAATCAATATTTTCAAAACCGCAGTACCAACCAACAAGTGCTTTGCCGAGCACAGCAGTTATAATATATATGAGTTTTGGGTTTATTTGTCATATGGATAATGAGGATATCTCATTTTGGGATTTGATCTCGTTGGATACAAGTCTACACCTAATTAACTATGGGAGCTGACACTCAAGATAAACGTTGCTGATATTGTAATCAATATAGATTAAATAAGTTATTATTTATATAGTGCTATTATTTACTATTATTATTCAAATCTATAGTGCTATTATTATTTTTGAAGCAGTATATTACTATCATTATTCACTAATTTAGTTATTGTAATATCAATAGTATTTAAATTTATTAATAGTAGTATATAATGACTTGCATAATTAAATTATTAACATGAATAATAAATTATTTAATGTATATAATATGAACTTTATTATGAACATTAAATTATTCATATTCATGTTATTAATTATTATGCGACTTATTATATATGGTGTTATTATTACACAATTTAAATGAGTTATTATACATTAACAATATTTGACCTCAGTACTAGAAAATAGTGTACAATAAGTTCTATAATTAAGTCAACAACACAGATAATAACTTATTTAACTTGCTCAATAAAGTCCATACCAATTATCAATAATAATATCTTCAAAACATTTTCCATCAATTATTGAGCTGATTTTAATGATCAATTATTGCACCAACAAATATAAGGTCTTATTGGATCCAACTATGCATCTTTTTTTTTGTCAACCGTTTTGGGAGATATATAATATAATATATATTTATCTGATAGTTAATATTATCATATTATCATCATCATATCATCACTACCATTATCAGAGTTATCTAAATGAAAGAGAGCAATTTTTTTATAAAGGACTTGTTTTGAAACCCATCAAAGATATCATGTTCCAGCGCAACTCCTTGGGGTTATCCTGCGCTTTAATGTGCTATATTCACAAGGGAGAGTTTTTTTTTGTTTCCTTACCATAACAGCTTTTGCACCAAGAGCCAATGCCTTGAAGACATCTGTCCCACGACGAATACCACCATCAATTAATACTGGCACATCACCAGAAACAGCTTTCACAACCTGTTTTAATGCCAGTGTTGAGAGAGATTCTAAATATTACAATGTCAACAAAACAGTCTCTCGATAAGCATTGGAACAGTCTATGCTTAATCAATCACCTAGACAAAATAATAATGCTTTTATAATATTTTGGCCATCAAAGGTCAAATTTCATCTAGCAATCTTCTTTCTTAAGGTACCTCTTCAAGAACAGAAATTGTAGAAGGTGAGTAGTCAAGCTGGCGTGCCCCATGATTGGATACAACAATGCCAGAAACACCTATTTCTACTGCTTTTATGGCTGTTAATTTGGATAACAAGAATAAGGATTTTAGAAAAAAAAAGAATCTACAAAAGAGTATAAACTCGGATAAACAGAATGTAAATGAAATTACCATCTTCTGCTGTAAGAATGCCTTTTAAGACAATCGGCAAACTTGTTATGGATCTTAACCATTCTATGTCCTGTATTGTTTCAGCCATTGAATAAGAATATTGAAATTTTAGATGTATGTGACAGAGAATCAATATTCCATCAAAGACTACAAAAAGGATCCAATATTAAAAAATATTTAGGAATGAGTCTTACCTTCCAACAAAGTGAAGGGTCCAATGTCTTAGATGCTAATGCTTCAAGATCAGAGCCGCCTTTCTACAATGGAAGTCTTGTGAATATTCTGAATCTAGGATTCCAGTCCATGAAATCCGTTGTTCAGCAACAAAGATCATGTGTTTAATAGATTTAAATATGGAAACGCATGATTATTAAGAAGAGAGAAACAAAAATAAATACTATGCTCACTTGTTCAACATTCACATTCAATAATCCTTCAAGATTCGACGCTTGTGGGAGAATCAATCTGAGCAATGCAATTAGTTTGAATTGAATAAAAAATCCACATGTATAAATTCCTAATCAAATATATATTTTTATGGTCAAATTGGGCAATCTGAGTTGTATGACATACTATAGCAGACACCGAGTCAATCAAATAAACCTAAATAACAAAAATTGACCCTGCTATATATAGCTGTATGATAAACTAAAAAAGAAGACAATTTGAAGGAGGTAAAAAATATAAAGAAGAAAAGAAACATCACTTGTTTTTTATGTCTTTTTCTCGCCGACCAAGTCTGGGTGTGTCAACAGTCAGTAGAATAGCCTTGAACCCACATTTCTCTGCTCTTCGTACAACAGTTGCTGAAATTTCTCTGTTTCTGAATACCTTTTTTTTCAAAAAAAAAATTACATTACAAAAGAAGTCAGTGCACCCAATAATCATCAGTTACTAATTTAAATGATTGTGTGGAAAAGGATAACTTAGGTTTCTATTTCGGTTTCCTTAAACACCTTTAAATTTTAGTATGAAAATTTGGTACCTTCCAGGTAAAGTTGTGTATTGGCACATAATGGAAGCAATATCAGAAAAAAAAGTATAAATTCACGAGTTAAAGCAAAAAATCATACATATAATTGAAAGAAACGAATGAAATTGCAACTCGCAGCAACATCTTCGAGTTTTCGGCTTGAAGCAAAAGAAAGCACCTATAGAGAAAAGTCGTAGTTTTGACTTTTGAGTATTCATATAGTTTACAAGAGTAATTACAGAAAGTCTGAAACTGTCTCTGTAAGTATCATTTCTTTACTCTTTTTCATTTTGGCTTCTAGGTTCAAACTTTATAGTTGGTTCTTAGTTTTCCAATTTTAATCAAAAGGGCCTGCCATCAGTTTCCAGCAAGCAGCTAGGAACATGATGATATTTCAATTACCATTTAATTACTCAAAATAGTTCAAATACAGCTAAACAAAATTGTTAAGTACCATCAGTGTGTTACAAGCTGCTGCAGCTCTGGCAGTTGCCACCTCACCTGTAAAAAAGATGTTGATTGTCAGCTAACTCATCAATTCATTATCAGTGCAGTAGAGATATAAAACAGCCATTCCATATATATTAACTAATGTTTCAGCTATTCTTGTCTAGGATTGTTTTCGTCTTAAAAGTTTTGTCGAATCGGTGGTGCTGTACTATAAGTTCTATCTTGGTGCCATACAAGCACCATAAAAACAGTGAGAAAACAACATAAGCAAGAAATATAAAAATGGGTTCAAAACCTTCAGGATGAGCATATTTATGGATTCCAGTCGGAGCAACTATAATTGGTGACTGCAATTTGTAGCCCAATAGAGTTACAGACATATCAATCTTGCTCACATCAACAAGAATCCTTGGCCTTAACCTGTGCATCATTTATACCGACTTTCATCAATTATTAGCCTACAGACTCTTGTTTCATATATTTTGTATTGATTTTTTTTATCCCTTAAATTTTCCTCAAATGTGTAATTGAATACATATAATCTTAACCCCCCCCCACACCACAAACCACCAACCCCCCTAACAATGGAGGAAATCATATGTTGACCAATAGTAGTACTAAGAGGAATCTCTCTATATATACATGTAACTTAGAAAGGAGGGGTCTGGGGAAGTTCCTAATTTTATGGGGAATATGGGAAAGTTCAATGTGGGAACAGTATACAGCATTTTAGATTTAAATTGGAGAGTGAAACATATATGTGACTGGCATAAGTCGAAGGGAAAACATATAATACATAATTCTCTTAAATGCCTCCATGTTCTCTCTCAAGGTATGCTCATCCTCTGCACCACCGTTGTAGAAATCAAAGAACATTTTTGGGAGAACCTGTTTTGCTATTTCTTCAAATTCCCGAATATTTACAGGTTCATCCTCCATTTTCCTCTGTTCCTACCAAAATAAGAATTCTGAATGTTACTTTAATGACTAGAAGAAAAATATGTAACCCAAAATTAAAGATTCCTCTTGCCCAGATATACCTGTGCCCAAATTTGTTGTAAAGGTGCAATTTAATCATCAATTGTGCAAAATTACAAAAGTTAAAATATTTCCTTTATGTTCCTTCCTTTTTGTTGATTAGTATCTGGTAGGCTGGTACTGAAACAGATCCCTGTAGGCTTAAATAAAGGAAAATAAGGTTAACATAATACCTCCTAGTTTTGTTTTTTAACCACAAGTGGCTAATCAAATGAAAGGGTTAAAATCTAGACAACAAGCCGTTTAACTTAAAAGATCCCACCCCAATTAATCCTTAGCTCCCTTGATCGATCTTTACTGCGATTTTGAACGTTGCCTATCTCACACGTAAGGTAAACCAGTCAGATTCCTGGTTGAGTTCGCACGAGTCAGATAAGAGAGGAAAAAATCAATCGAGTTTACCTTTGCTTGGTGTTGGAAGGGGACTACTGCCAGGCCGCCAGAGAGAGAATATTTGAGAGATGTAGTTGGTTAGAACTAGTGAGCTGAGCTCATTCCCTTCTTTTTGGCAGAATAATTCGTGTGTTTCCCTGAAATTACTTCAAAATTAAACCTATTTGGGAAAAAAAAATTAAGCCTATTTCGAAAAATATACAGTGTATCACGCGGGGGCACTGTATCAAGGGTAGTATTTTTCTCTATAAAATCATACTAACGGATGGGGGGCCCACTGGTCAGTCATCTATGATCGTTGTCATTTTGTCAATCCTTTGAAATCTCTCTTTGAAAACTTGGCAGAGAGGTTCAAATACTTGATTAATATAGAACGAAAGGTCTCGTTGGCACGTATCATACAAGACTGCAAGTCTAATAATATATTCGCTCCGCTTGTTAAATACCAATCATGTATAAATTTTGAAATTTATGGAAGCTTGTATCTTTCGATTGTTTTCAAGATGAATGGTGCGTCATATTTCATGAACAACCTTTGGTTTATTTTTTTCGTATGAAGTATTCTATAGAGAACTTTTTTTGAGAAATAAATTAATTCTAATAGTTGAAATAGTTTTCTGAAAAATGCATGATTGAAATAATTCATAGTCTACACAATTTGTTTTCTAGTAGGCCTTGTAAGCTTAGCTTTCTAAATGATATTGATTTTCTTTCATCCCTTGTCGTTAGTAAATAGTCATATCTAGAATAACATGCCAAATCAAAATTCTAACAGAAGTTGGCATGTTCATTGTCTCTTTTGTTAAACATGACATGAGCTATGCAAATAGTTTCAGAACTGTATTTGTGGGGAAAACTTCTAGATTAAATCCTGACAGGCAAACATAATTTTCTACCAGATATATCATAAATTGAAACTGTTATTTTTGTTTTATTAGTTGAAGTCAGGAATAGTAATATATATGCCGTTTTTCTCACATATAATTTTTTTCAATTGATTGCAGCACGAACTGTTTTAACTTATTAATTGTTGTATTATTTTCAATTTTCAAAGTAAGATTATTTTTTTGAATATATATCAGTGTCAGTCTCATGGAGTCATGGTACGCGTTTCTTAACCTGTCGTGATGCGTTAATTGAGAGAGATTTTTTCTTAATATATTACATAACATTAAGATGCAAATAAATGAAAAATATTGATACTATTTTTCAAAACTTGACTATCTTTTTCGTTTGAGAAAATAAATCTATTTTTTAGTTCTGTTAAATAGCTACATTTAAAATGCTACAGGAAAATATCTTAAAATTTAGAAATATGTATGAAAATGTCTTGGAGAAGAATGTTAAAGAGTAGTTGTAAAATATTTAGTTACAAAATATTTTTGAGAAATATCTTGGATAAAAATAAGGATGGAGTACCAAAATATACTTATGTAATTTCTCACAAGTGATATAAATATAAATTTAATGGGCTAGATGTGCCGACCAGGAAAAATCAAGCAACGGAGAAATAAAAGGAAAGAAACTTCAAGCATAATTGTGTCCGTGTTTCTCTTCTATATTGTGTTTCAAGCTCCATCAAACAAATAAATATAATTTATCATTAAACCAACACAAATAACTTAAATTCCGCTATAGTCTCATTTTCCCGGAATTCCAATTCAAACTTTTCATGTGAAATTATGAATAAAATAATGGATTGAGTCTACAAGTCTCTCAAATTATGAATAAGGAAGTGGACCAATCCACTACTAATTATTAATAAAAAAAATGGATTGAGACAAATAACTTCAATTCCTCTATAGTTCATATATGTTATTGACCACTTAAATTTGTAGTAACTATTAATGTATATTGATTCAATTGTTATAATCAGTTTAAAAAAAATTATTAACAAGGCAAATGTAAAAAATGCAACAAATCACAACATCAAATTTTCTCGAGTATTACATGTTTTGTTTAGAGAAAATTATCCATTTGGTCTGCTTCGCCAAGCACATGAAAAGTTAGTAGTCATTCTTGCTCAATCGGCAGTTGCCTCGCCGCTGGACCGTCCGTTCAATCGGCATCCAACCTCGCTGCAAGTATGAAGGTGACCTAAAAAAAATAGTGGGTAAATGCTCCTTTTTCCTTCGGAAGTATCATGACTTTTAATGCATCTAACAATTATAAATATGATTAGCTGTTGGATGATTTTGTATACCTACTCCTCTGAGTTGTGGCAGGAATTCTAATACTTCTCCTTATTTTCATAATTAGAGATTAGCAAGGTTATGTTTAGCTTCTTTTGATTGGAATGAAAATGTTGAGTATGACATAGTACTGTTAATGTAGTGTTGCTCATAGTAGTCTAAGTAAAACCTAGATACTGGGTTATGGTATCAATTAAATTCTATGTTTTTTAATGAAATTGGTGGTATAACCACTTTATATTGAAAATGTATCTAACAATATTTTTCAGTTGATATCTTTTCATTTTTCAAAAATTAAATTGGCTGAAAATTGAAATGCATAGAGAACCGCAATATTTTTATAAAATCAGGAAACCTGCTTTTTCCAATAAGGTAATATGATTTACCTATCTATTCTTTTTCTTCAATTTAAAGCTCATAGGCTCATACTTTCCGTTGAGAATTGAAGTAATTAATGGAAAAATGATTATTTACTTTGATATAACCTGCTTTAATTTTCAATTGCTATTTCGGCTCTATTTTCACTTGTTTCATTTTTTATACAAAAAAAATAGTACAAAAAATGTTCATTTAATTACATAGAGCACGATAACGGGCACTAAGCTACATAATTAAACAGGATGTTCTTTAACATATACCATAACAAACTAACCTCCTTAGTCAAAATTAAAAAAAAAATACTGAATGTTTTGTTGTTAACACTGTAGACGCATTTTCTCCCTGGATGTTAAGTTTACTTTAATGCACATTTGCATATGTTAATTTACTAAAATTTTGGTCGTTTGTAATCAGGGAAAAGCAACTTTGAGGCACTGATTTCAAATTGCACATGCTTGCTCTGTTTCCCTAATAATAAACGATACTTGTATAATTTACTTTGTATAACATTTTGGTAAATTGTAAATTATATAACATTTTGGTAAATTATAAATTATATAACATTTTGGTAGTCTTTGATGGACCACATGATAATGAATTATATGAAATTTAAATCATTATCAATCTATAAGTAAAAGAAAAAATATCTATAAACTTTTTTCTATTTTTAAATTTCTTTTTGTATTTATTTGAACACCCATTGTCAAGATAAGCCATTGTTAAGGGATCCCTTCCTATAAAATTTACATAAAATGCATATCAAATTTTATATAATTTATTTTATATAATTTATTTTAAAAATCTGCATGCTTTGGTAAATTTTAATTATCAAATTTCTTGAAATCCATTTTATGTCATTAATTGATTTAATGGTTGTAGTAAATCAATCCATGAGGAATGGCTTCAAATCCCGCATAGTGCATGGGTCGTCGACAAAAATTGAAAAAAAAAAAAAAAAAAATCACCAGAGAAAGAATATAACAAAAAAAAAATCCAAGTGAATGTCTCGTCTCTTTAAAGAAATCATTCTACAGATAAAAGGAGGGATCATAATGGATATTTCGAGAATCTGGGTAATGAGATTTCAAACGAATTCAAAGAGTTTTTCATTTAAAAAAATCTTCTCATATTTTTAAATTCATACAGTTGATTTGAATAATGATTTTTTAACTTGACCTAGAAATGTGCAAGAAAATGAAAATCAGTGTTTTTAAATAATGTTTTTGATAAGAATCTTGATTATTTATCACTTTGAGTTTTTCATTTTTAATATCATTTATTAAATTATTATTATTTTTATTTAAAACCCGATTAGTTAATGGACGATAAATTATTACAATGATCTTACTTTTATTTTTCCAAACAATATGGAGTGCAGCTCGACATAAATTTAATCTCCACATAAAATGATCTGCACTGTATTTCCCTTCTTCACGTATCCACACAAGAAATTCTGACGAGTCTTAATAGAACTTCAAAACTAAGAAAGATTCTAATGATTACATTTTTCATCATTTGACATGAAAGATGTAATTGGACATTCTCTGAGAAGAAGCAATCGATCGGCAATCTACTTCAAGTACTCTCAGTTAAATTAAATGCTTACTGTTTTATTACGATCACAAACCTCTTGGGATAAAACTTTGTTTTTATCTTATTTTTAAATATTTTTTAAAAATATAAAGAATAAAACTTTATCTTTACTTAAAAATATCGATTAATTATATTTTAAATTTCATATAATTTGTCTCATTAGATGATCCATCAAAGACTATTAGATAGATTCCGTCGAATGCCACTTAAATTACATGGGATTTGAAATACAATCAATTTACGTATGTTGAGATTGTCTACAATTTTAATTTCTATTTTGAGTTTTTTTTGTTTATTTCAAATTTCATTGTCTAAATCGTTAAACTATTGTCAAATATTATTTACTCTCCATATATAATTATGAGTGGTTTTTCTTGATGATTATTTAGTTTGACAAGGTTAACAATCAAAATTCAGTATATTTAAGAGAGACATGCATTGACTATGCATCAACTGAACCAAAATCTGCAATTGGTAAAATCTGATTTGCTCCTAGAAGGGCAAGTATGGAAGTCCACCAGCAACTGTGTTCTTGAAAAGGCAGTACCAACAAATAGATCAACATATTAGAGGCATTTGCAGAAATCTCAGTCCTCAAGATTATGGAACAAATAATGAATGCAATAAACAATAGTAAGTGCATAAATATGTATGCAACTTAATGTTTATAGGGCCCAATAATATTGGGCCGACTGAGGCGTAGGCCCATTAAGAGGTCCACCTTGAATGTTCGAGGGAGAATAAGTACAGAAATGTAACTATTCGATAGAGTTTTTTTCCTGACATGCCATTTTTAATGTCTGAGTAGGCCTATAAATAAATACCTCAATTCTAAGAAGAGGATCAAGCAATATACAACTTACATTCCAAAACTATATGACTTGACAGTTCTCGATATACTATGGGTTCGTTTGGCAAATTAAGAAATAGTATTGGAAGAGTGGAAATTTTGGAAGAATGATAGAATAGTATATTTTTGAAAGAGTAGTAGAAGAGTGGTATTCTTGACTATTCGTTGACGGTGACTTAATCGAATAGTTAAAATATAAATAATTATGATACTAACAATGATGATGATGATGATAATAATAATAATAATATAATCATAATCATAATATAATAATTATAATCATAATATAATCATAATCATAATATAATAATTATAATGATAATATAATAAAATAATAATAATAAATTATTATAATCATAATCATAATATTATAATAATAATAATAATAATAAATAATTATAATCATAATAATATAATTATAATATAATCATAGCTATAATCATAATATAATATAATAATAATAAAATTATAATTATAATCATAATAATATTTATAATCATAATATAATAATAAATAATTATAATATAATCATAGCTATAATCATAATATAATATAATATAATAATAATATAATAATAATAATAATCATAGTCATAATCATAATAATATAAAAATAATATAACAATTACCATAATATAATAATAATATAATAATAATAAAATTATAATCATAATCATAATAATATAATATAATAATAATAAATAATCATAATTATAATAATTTAATAATTATAATAAATAATTATAATTATAATAATAATATAATCATATAATCATAATATAATAATATAATATTAAAATTATAATTATTATAATATGATAAAAATATATAATAATAATAATAATAAATAAGTAAATAAATAATCATCATAATATTAATATAATAATAAATCATAATCATAATAATAATATAATAATAAATCATAATCATAATTATAATCATAATATAATAATATAATACAACATAATCAAACAATAATATCTAAGAAGAGAGCTAATCATATACCACCTATAACTTGATAATATTACAACTCTTTCTATTTAGTCTAAAATTCATTCGGCAAATTAATTCGTTCAAATAGCTATTCTATTTTAATTTTTTATTATTCCACCAAATGTGAATCGTACCCTATGTCTTTATCGGACATCAGCGTCAAAAGCCTTCACGTATAAATATCTGACATGTTGAGACTTGAGATGTGTAGTCTTCACGTATAAAATATCTGGACTACATGCCACGCTTCATTCTTCTAAGAAAAACCATGAACAACAAATAAACACAATAAAATAACAGATAATTATGTGAGCAATTTTCATAATTAGCTGTTCACACAGCCTGTGCGGCTATACCATATC
The DNA here is from genome assembly GCA_037127355.1 of Schoenoplectus tabernaemontani. Classification (NCBI taxonomy): domain Eukaryota; kingdom Viridiplantae; phylum Streptophyta; class Magnoliopsida; order Poales; family Cyperaceae; genus Schoenoplectus; species Schoenoplectus tabernaemontani. Next base: position 12,422,859 of record CM073752.1, read on the forward strand.
ATAGTTAAATCAATTCACTATGAGAAGTTTGTTGTTTATTTGTTCTTTATAGTTATTATAGTAATTAAATTAACGTAATGGCAATAAATTGTTATTTGTAGTATTGTTTTTTAACCAAAAAATATTATGAGAATATTACATATTAGTATTATAAAAATTAAATTAATTATTATTATTTTAATGATAATCATAAATACACTAAATAATACTTACTATTACTAATTTTATTATAGTTATTAGTTTTTATTATAATTATATTTATTATTACCATTATTGTTATAATTAAAAATAATGGAAATGAAAGAAAATGAATGACATTTTTTTGTAATATAAAGTGAAATAAATTTGGTTAAATAGTGGAATCTCTTAGACGGCAGAAAAATCTTCCAATTTATTTTTTTTCACTTTCTTCCACTAGTGTTTGGCAATTGTTTTCTTGAAGAAATGAAAATACCAAATACCCCTAAAGAACTTCGTATTTCTTTTTATTGTAAGTACTTTTGATGGGTTTTTAGAACTATATGTTGTCAAGTCATCATTGTTCAGTATTTTTAAATAGAAGGTTCGTATATAATATTAGCAACATTATTCGATCAGAATTAATTAAGGTACATATATAGTACATGGTCTTGGATTTGTTGTTGTGGAGTCCACTATCTTAATTGTTCTCCATTGCCTAATTAAGGTGATATGAAGTTTCGTACGGTGGAGTACAGGAGGTGAGAAGAAATTTTAAAGATTAGATGAATATGAGCCGTTTTTTTATATAAATCAGACGGTGGAGGTACATAGCGCCTGTTCGAAGATAATAATGATTTCGTCCTTTTCAGAACGAAGAGTTAGAGAGGTGATGAATTGGAATTAGTTTTTACACAAAAAAAGGTTTGATCTATGACAGAACGTTTCAATTTTAAAAGGGTGGGGATCACTTTATAATGGGCTATTTTGATAATCTTAACAATTACTTTTCAAATAAATACTAAAAAGTTTTAAAAATAAATTTTTTTATTGATATATTTTTCTACTTATAGATCGGTGGTGATTCAAATTTCATACAATTTCATTATCGTTTGATACTCCATCAAGGACTATCAAAATTTTATATAATTTACAATGATTATAATTTGACGGTCTTTGATGGACTATTAAATAATAATTAAATTATATGAAATTTGAATCACCATCAATCTATAAGTAGAAGAACATATACATAAAAAAAAAATTCTATTTTGAAAAAATTTTCCTAATTAAAGTCCACTCCTTCCCCATACTAGAAGGGAAAGTGAAAATGTAAAGACTACCATTAAAGCAGCCCAAGCAAAACTTACTAAATCCATGTAATTTGTGTCTCCTATTTCTATGAAGTAATTATTCCATTATTGATCAATAATCATAATACAATTAATAGTGGAGAGTCAAAATACGATTCTGATTAATAAGGCTATTAATAAACCAATCAAAAAAGAGAAAGTGCTTAGCTTAATATTAGGTAGAATCTCTCGTAGAAAGCCGTAAAAATCTGACAACTCTTTTTTTTTTTTTTATGAAAAAAGAAATATACAAAACTATTAAAACTTAAATTTTATTTTTTACATTCAAAATTCAGTTCCCTGTTGAAAAAGTTTTCATACTATCAGGTTTTAATTTGTGACAATATTTCTTTTTGGAGACAAAAATAGGAGTTTATACTTTTTTTATTACGGACTCTTTATATAATTAGAGACCAACCCTATACCTAATGTTTTTAAGGTGTCAATATTCCCTTTTAGCGATTTCTAAAATTTAAACTCGCGATATTAACGGTAATAGAGATATCACCGACCATTCATGTTGAACAATAATTCTATAAAGAACTAAACTTAAAAAAGTATTCTATACTACTTAGCTTTAAATATCTATAAAGAAATTAACCTATAATTTTTTATATGCATAACATTATTTTAACCGCCGTATTAATAACATCACAATTTACCTAATATAACAGTACATAATGTATCATATATTACAAATTGATCTATATGACATTTGTGGGGCATCAACTTTAACCAACATATATAGGCATGTCATGAAAATGAAAGTCGTGCCAAGTAGACATTTTTTTGCCATGCCGTGTAATTTGATTTTTTTTATTCGATAATTCAAGCATTTAGTCTTATTATTCATATTCCAAAGTTAATTTATTTGAAATCTGACACCCGGATGCGTTCATTTAAATATTAAACATAATAAATCAACATATGTTATAGTTTTTCTATCATTATGCTTGTGGAATTAGATTCTTCTTTTTAAACATTGTGAAGACATATTCAACTGGAACCGTTGGTTTCAATCACGTTCATAAACGGAGCCAAATTTTAGCGTAGGGAGGGATATTAATATTTTTTTAAACAGATTCAAAATATAAAAAAATTCTTTAATATAAATATATTTTTCTATTTGTAATGAAAATATACATAAATTCATGTAGATCCTTCCCTGATCATGCCATTCCTACATTGAAATTTATACAGCACCCACTTCCCCTTATCTTCTTTTTACTTAGTTAATTATTATTATGAGTAATGACTTCACGCCCTACAAAATATATTAAGAGTTGTCGTGATATATGGTGCGGAAAGTGTTTTGAACTCAAATTTCTAATTTCAAACTAGATATGACCGATCTGAACCGTTCGATCAAATTTTCATATAAAAATATATTAGCAGAATGATTTTTTATATTTTTAGAACTATTTGTTACTTTTTGGACGAAGAGAAAATCATTATTTTTAGACGAACAAAATTCTCACATCAAGCCATTTTACTCTCTGTCCAAAAAATAGTGAACCGATTCCAAAAAAAAAATATTTTGCTAATATATCTTTATATGGATGTTAAATTGAGTAGTTAAAATTGATCATATTTAGTTTGAAATTAAAGATTTTATCCGAAACACTGTCCCAATCGTGCATCGTGAAGAACCATAACACAAACTTTAATAATAAAAATAAAAAATATATAAAAAAAAACACTAGAATATTTGATAGCTCCGAATGAGATTAAAAGTTGAAAATTCTAGAGGGTGGGGAGTTTATTAACTCTTTTGTCTCTCTGATTTTTGATCTGATGTCGATTAAATTAATTTGCTGCTGAAATCTTTGAAGAAGGCGAAGAAGACCACATCTGTTATATGTAGCATAAAAACATTTTATATTGGTGTCGCTGACATTTGGGGCCCGTTCCAGTCGTGGGAGATGATGACGGGACGGGACGGCAGACTTGCATTATATGTGACTATGTTGGCCCGCCCATCAGTTTGACCAATTAATTACGATACCTTTAGCAAGCGGAGGGATTAATTAGGAACATAAAACTGTACGGTGATGAGAGATGCAACATTGCCATAAACGGTCTCAGGATGGATTTTATGTGGTGATGAGAGATGCGACATTCCATGTGCTAAAACTGTACCATAAATATGCGTATCTATAAAAATTAAAAATATTAAAATCAAGCAATTGTTCATCGAGCTGCTTTAATAGAAATTGATCATGGTGATAATAAAGTTTATTTGACAAAAAGTAATAACTGAAATAATTGCCATCCTGATTCAAGAAAATAAGAACATAGAGTTTTAGATACATTTTCTATAATTTAGCTAGATTACATAAATGAAAATTTCCATATGTCATCAATCAAGAAATATAAATAAATTAATTAATTGTTTAGTTTTCGGTACTTGATCTATGAAATATAATTAAAATATCATGAAGATTGTATCAGTCCACAACCTATCTTTATTTATTTTGGTAACTATTTTTTGGTTGTTATAATTATTATTGAAAAAGTTCGTTTGGTAATATTTCATTCCTAATAAAAATAAAAGGATATCCCTATACAACACTGTATTATAAGAAGAATTATATAAAGCATCTAAGAATTGGAGGGTCCATTTTTTATCATGGTATTTTTTTTATTATACTCATTTTATCCCTCAATTAGACGGATTATATTTATTTTTAGTTGATCGAACGTATGTGATCGCGTCAATTGATCCCTTCTTTCTCTTCATTTCTTTCCCGTATATACTATTATTTTTTTTATTTTAGAAACCTTGTGCATATTTGATAAGAAATTAATGGTGATAATATATGTTAGAATAATTTATTTTTCTTGCCATAAAAATCATGAATCATTAACTCATATTGTGCAAAAATCTCATCCAAGATTAAATATAGTCTTTATTATAGGTTTTCTCTATAATTTGGTGAATTTATAATTTAATATTAGATAAATGTGAATTTTTTTATCTTATAATATTTTAATGTTTAAATAAAAGAGTATGTTGCAACAAGCGGGTATATAACTAGTAAGAAGAAATGGCCACATCAAAACTGTTGACCAGTTCATGGGTACCTTCGAGCTAGAGCTGTCAATAACACTATTTTGACCATTTATCTGACTCGTATCGTATCCGATAAGATAGGTATGGGTAAGATTTTATTTTCGTTCGGTAAGAAAAAAATTTCGTTAACTTATCGGGTGTGGATATGGATAAGGGGTTTTCGTTACCCGTTATCCATTGGATAAATTATATAAATATATATAAGTACAATTACTTTATTTTTTAATAAATATATATAGTTAAATTATATAAATATATATAATAATTAGTATATATTTTTATGACAATTGACATGAAAAAATTATATAATTTTATATCTAAAATGTTAATTATTATCGCACTTTATTAGTATATTTATTTAATACTATTTATTTGTCTAAATCATATAATTTTTTTCATTGAATTATTTTTATTTTTATCCATTATCTACGGTTATCCATTCGTTGCCCGAAATTTTTAATAGGTAAGGGTAGGATATAGGTAAAGAAAAATTTAATGGGTATGGGTATAAAAATACTTCCACCCGTACCCTACCCTACTTCGAGCACAGATTCCCTCTTATGGGTGTCAATTATTGACCCGATTGGACATGTTAACCCAACTTGACCCAACATGACTCGAAAATAAATAGACTGGGTATGGGTTTAATATTTTTTATCCGAATTGGGTCAGGTCTAGTTCACGTCAACCCGACCTGACCCGATTAATTATGTTTTTTTATTTAGTACTAATTAGAGATTAAATATACACTAATTATATATTAATTAAAATTAATTATAAATTAATTAATATTTAATTTCTTATAATTATAAAAAATAATTAGTAAATATTTAATTATTTTATATGGGTAACCCGATCCGACCCGGTCTAGTCGGGTATGGGTCAAGAGCTTTTGACCCGATCCCTCTTGAACATTTTTTTTGGTAAAATTAGATATATACCCCTCAACACATCCTAATTTAGATATTTACCCCTTTAAATTTAAAAATCGAGTATTTATCTCTCAAAATATCAAAAATTTGAATATTTATTCATAATTAGTATTATCCTCAATAAAATCAAACTAGCAATTAATTAAAATTATAATAGGACAAAAATATTCCTTTGTATTTTTTTCATCATTCTTATAGTTTACATTGTAACAAAGACAGCGACGGTGCATTGAATTCTTTCATTTTGCTATGCACATTGTGTTGCTGCTAGATGTGTCAATTATTGACCTAACCCAATCCAAATCCGATCCGACCTGACATAACCCAAAGATAAATGGGTTGGATATGGGTCTAATTTTTTTGACCCTAATTGGGTCGGGTTCGGGTCAACCCGACCCAATTAATTATATTTTTTGAAATAATTTTGTGATTTAGTACTAATTAAAGTTTAAATATATATTAATTATATACTAATTAATATTAATTATATACAAATTAATAAATATTTACCTAAAATAATATAAAATTAATTAATTATTTTACACGGGTCGGGTCGGGTCAATCCGTAACCCGGTCGGGTCGGGTCAGGTCAATCCGTAACCCTGTCGGGTCGGGTATGGATCAAGATTTTTTTACCTGAATGTAATTGGGTCGGGTTCGAGTCGAATTAAGAAAATAATAAAATAATGATGATCCAATCTGAATTCGACTCATTGACACCTCTAGTTGTTGCTATAGTGCTACTTATCCTTGCTCTACCTTTTTGAGCTCCAACCATTGTAGGTTTTGTTGCAGTGCAATCTGTATGGATGATGAAAAAATATAGAGGGTTATTTTGTCCTATTATAATTTTAATTAATTATTAATTTGATTTTTATGAGGATAATACTAGTTATGAGTAAATATCTAAAGTTTCGATATTTTTAGGAATAAATACTCGATTTTTAAATTTGAAGGAGTAAATATTCAAATAAATATTCAAATTGTGATGTATTGAAAGATATATAGCTAATTTTTTTCTTTTTTTTTTCAATTGTTGCACCCCACTTGGAATTAAATTTGGTTTAAAAATGCTTTAGTGATTATTTAAGTTTAAAGTCGCAAAAAAAACTTGTTCATGTACGAGTTATTGTGTTCGATTTTTAGTAGTACTTCTTTGTGTTTTCATGAATTTTAAATTTACAAATTACAAATAGCACGAACTGTTTTTCGCCAATAATCATAAAAAATCTGGAATTGAATTTATAATTAATACTTTGCACCCCATATTTATTTTAAAACTACATCATTCAATCGGAAAAAATACATACTTAAAATATATATGTTGGGGTGACAATAGATTGAATCGGATTAATATTATTTTATTTTTTGATCCGATCTATTCGGATTGGGTTAGGATAGACTCAGTTTAGAGCTTTACGTCAATATGCTTAAAAATTTTTATCTGTTTTTCTTACTTACCTTGTTACGTACGGATATATACTTTGGTTTTTTTTTTTAATGAACATTACTTCATTTATTTGTTCACGCGCTACCAAAAACAACTACTGGGATTTAGTTTTTATATTTCACTTTAAAATATTAATATAAAAGAAGAGATTTTTCAAAACATATTGAAAAACAAAATGTTATGGATGAACGCTTTATTTCATACAGGAAATATAACATTATAACCTTTTAAAATACAGGGAATTTTGTTGTTATTCTTAATTAAAAGAACTACATTTTGAAAAAGTTTGTTGTTATGGATCTAAATATATTGTTTCTTTTTGTCATGTAGCATTTTGAAAAGGTAGTGTAGGCAGTTTAGAAGTGTCGTGCGTTACAATTATTTTGGGTGCGTTGTATTACTTCTGATGTCCACTATGTGAAAGAACGAGTAAAAATATTTACAAAATTCAAGAACATTTTTTTTACTTATTCCTTTCGCTTTTATTTTATTTAAATATTTATTTATTTTTGGAGATATATACCTATTTAGTGCTCCTCACTCTCGCTTGCAAATCTCACCAAACAAGCCAGTATTCATATGTTCTCTGATATAGTATTTGGTTATAGTATTTTTCTCACGGATTCATAAACTCTCTCTTTCTAAGATTATTGCCCAGTGTAGACCTATTTCATCACATCAAATTCAACTGCTCTCTGATACTGAATTCCACATGTAACTCGGCGGAGATAACTATGCAAAACTTCCTTTGACCCTTTCGCGGTCTATACATATACAGCGTGAACCCAATTCATTCGACCATCAATGAACTCCTTATTTTTTTTATTTCGATAAATTTCAGCAAATTTCCACCATTTTCGTTATGTTATCTTTCTTAAGTTTTTTTTTTTTTTTTTTTTTTTGAAGAACTTCTAATCGTCTCCGAAACTTTATAGAGAGTAGAGACAGGAGCTGCTTTGGCGTCATCTCCTCTCGCGCGAAGCACTTGGCACTGTCCGTCGCCACCCTCCTCTTTCTCGTCTCAGATTCAAACAAACCCAGCACCCCCAAAACCGAATCCATTCGCCATTAAAGACCTCAGCTTTCCTCCATCCTCGCCTCTCTTCCTGTCCGGTGGGACCCACCTGACGGCGCACCTTCCTCATCCCACTCTCTCTCTCTCGCGATGGCGACGGCCTCCGACGTGGCATCTCCGCTCTGCACCTGGCTCGTCGCCGCGTGTATGTCTGCTGCTTGCGGAGGTAGCACCGACTCCATCTCGCCCATGCCCAAATGGCGGCGCTCCTCTGCTGCATGGAACGGAGCAGTGAGGCCCACGCGTCAGAGGCGCTCCAAGACGCGGCGCTTAGCTGTTGCTGGTAATAACAATAATTCTGGTGGCGCTAATTATCTGTCTCTCTTCTTCTTCTTTTTATGCTTTTACTGGGGGTGGCGGTGCTTTCGCCTCGTGCTGACGTAATTGGATTCTTTTGGGATCAGTGTCTTTTGAATCTGGGCTTGAGGTTTACGTACCTTTACTGATTAGAGATTACGCTTGATTTCTGAGAGGAGTCAAAATTCGTATCACAACTTTTGCGTGAATGGATAAACCTGAGAAATATCAACATTTTCTGGGTTTTGGTTTCAGGTAAATTGAAACACGTGGGGTTGTACTTATACCTTGTCATGAATTTTTGCAATAGGTATGTGATCTTGGGTAAATTTACTTGTCCCTAAAGCAGAACGAAAGATAAATTCCTGCTATTTTTATTTGATTTTGATCACTACATGGCTAATAATTATTGTTATGAAACTGGGCGACATTCTTTTAATGTTATTCAGGTCACAAAGGTCACAAATATTCCATTCGACAAAGAACTAAAAGCCATATTTGGTGGAAAACCATGCAAATTAATGCAGCGTAATAAGAAAAAAAACGGAAACCAATGAGGCACTGCTTTCGGAAGTAGAATTGATTCAACTCCAATTGCAGGAAAAGCAATGGCAATTGCATTGCAGCCAGAGAAGGGTGTGATACAACAGAAGAAACCTGAGACAATGCAGAGAAGGGTTGTAGTGACGGGAATGGGAGTGGTGACACCTCTTGGGCATGACCCAGAGGTGTTTTACAACAACCTTCTCGGGGGCGTTTCTGGTATTAGTGAGATCGAGTCCTTTGACTGCTCCAGCTTCCCAACTGTAATTTTTATCTTGATAATTCTCACAATAATTGCTTTTGACATTGCTAGCTGTTCTTGTCATTACTATTATTATTATTGTTAATGATATTTTACTCATCCGATTTTCTGATGGAAGAAATTCCAGTTTGGTTCATGAGAAGAACAATGCTTTGTTTACTCATGTTGCTTATGTTATCATCCCATATACAATAGTTTAGCTAATAAAATATCATGATAAATTTAGTTGCTTGTTATGTTTCAATTAATATATATATAAATTTTTGTTTATCTATTTTAGAGAATTGCTGGTGAAATAAAATCGTTTTCTCCGGAGGGTTGGGTATTGCCAAAGCTATCTCGAAGGTTGGATAAGTTCATGCTTTACATGCTCACAGCAGGTAAAAAAGCACTTCAAAATGCAAGAATTACCGATGAAATAATGTGCGAGCTAGACAAGACGAGGTGTGGGATCCTTATCGGCTCTGCCATGGGGGGTATGAAGGTAAATTCTTAAAAAATGTGAAGACTAGTGGTGGCTTCCATACTTAAGCTCAAACATTCATAAATAGTACTGGGACGGTATAGTTTGTGTAAAGATGGTTATTATTTGCACATTTATCCAGTTTCTGTGGTATTGTAATCATGGGCCCAATTGATCCCCCAATATTTAAGTCCAGTGAAATGAACTAAACATGGTACTGTATAAGCTAGACTGGATAACTATTTTCTTCAGTCGCTTGTTAGTGTGTTGATTTGTGAATTTGGTCTGGTAATTGAATTTTTTTTTTATGTACTGTTTGTTTGTGAGACAGATATGACCTGTGATTATCAATTCATTATAACTTTTTGATATATTTTTTTTATAGGTGTTTAATGATGCAATAGAGGCATTAAGGGTCTCATACAAAAAGATGAACCCATTTTGTGTCCCTTTCGCAACTACCAACATGGGCTCTGCCATTCTCGCTATGGATTTGGTTAGACATCAACTCTTTTGGAAATCATGATTTTATTAGAAAATATTTTTTTATTGAAAATAAATTGTTATTGATTTCCTAATTATAATTTGGAAAACCATGATATCATTAGAAAAAAAATTAATTTTATTGATTTGTTCTTTATAATTATATTATTTGACTATATAGGGTTGGATGGGGCCTAATTATTCAATATCAACTGCCTGTGCTACTAGTAACTTTTGTATTCTTAATGCTGCAAACCATATTAGGAGAGGTGAAGCGGTAAGCATTTTCAGTTTCAATTTTTTCTTTCCATTAGTCTATGGGACTTCACACATCTGAGGAGCAACATAATGGGGATTACTATTTTTAAGTGCTCAACATGAAGAAAGTATAAATCATCTAATTGTATGTTATTTCTTTAAATGCAAATTCCTTTTTACTTTATTTCAGTACAAGGCAGCTGAAAATTTTAACTTCTTGAATTTTAATAAAATTTATGCATTCAGTCTTCCAAAAAGTCTGTCCCCTCCCTTTTTATTCGTATTTAATTTTGTTTTGTAGGATATGATGCTTTGTGGTGGTTCCGATGGAGTTATCATTCCAATTGGTACATCTTTAATTCGTATTTCATAAAGTGATGATAGTTGTAAAATTTTAACACATTTAACTTGTCCTTTTTTTATCTTCTTACATTTTCTTCTCCTCTCTAAATAGGGCTGGGAGGTTTTGTGGCATGCAGGGCCCTATCAACAAGAAATAGTGATCCAACAAGGGCCTCGCGACCATGGGATATGGTTTGTATATTTGACATTTATTTTATTTAGCTATGTCTAGTTGATTTCAATTAAAAATTGAGATAAAGTGTCTCTATAAGTAGCATCATTCTTTATTACCTAATCTCAGTTTTGGCCATGGAAATAAAACTAATTGAGTAATTCATTTTGATAAATATGGAATTAAATTAAATTATACGGAGTCTTTAGTTTTTGTGAAAATAACTTTATTATGCATCTTCCTTTTACAGGAGCGGGATGGATTTGTGATGGGAGAAGGTGCTGGTGTACTTCTTTTGGAAGAACTCGAACATGCTAAGGCATTTGCTCCCAACTTATTATTTTTTTGTATTAGTTCTTAGTTGAAACTAAATGGAATTCAAATATATGATTAATTAACTTCAACTAACAGCAAAGAGGAGCAGATATTTATGCTGAATTTCTAGGAGGAAGTTTCACTTCTGATGCATACCATGTGACTGAGCCTCATCCTGAAGGTAGTGATGCTCAGAACCTGTTTTATGTTTTCTTTTATTTTCGGTTAAGAGTTCCCAATTCATGCACAACTTTTATTTTGAATTTGTATTCGTGTAAGCGTATGCTAAGGTACAAATTAAATGGATGACATGCTATTACATTTTATGTCTTAGTACAGGTATGGGCATAATACTTTGTATTGAGAGAGCACTAGAGGATTCTGGAGTAGCAAGAGAAGATATTAATTACATCAATGCCCATGCTACCTCTACCCTTTCTGGCGACTTGAAAGAGTATCAAGCTCTTATTCGTTGCTTTGGCCAGAATTCCAATGTTTGCCTTTTTTAAACCAACTATCAAAATTATATATGAATTCATATTTTGGAAAAAGTGCAGTCTGCTTAGAAGAGAGTGTTGATTTATGCAGCTTCGGGTGAATGCGACTAAATCAATGACAGGCCACTCATTGGGGGCTGCTGGTGGAGTAGAAGCTGTAGCCACTGTGCAGGTAACTTTTTTCTCTCTTAATCATTTGGATTGTCCTCAGGAGTTGTGAGTAGAATCTTTTTGTGCTTTCAATTCCTATCCTCCATCTTAGTGTAATCACACCAATTCATTGCTGGTTCATCCCTTGAACAGTTAAATTTTATACTTTTCAGGCAATTAGAACAGGTTGGGTACATCCGAACGTTAATCTTGACAAGCCTGACAATAATGTGGTATGTTCTTTTGCACTTAGTTGTATTGAACTTTTACATTTTTTTTTCCTTCTGAGAACCAACCCTTGGTCTAGTAGTAAGCACAATGTTCTTCGTGCCGGAAATCGCAAGTTCGAAACACGGATTTGGGGGGGGGGGGGGGGGTAGTAAGCACAATGTTCTTCGGTCCTAGTTGGGTAGTTTGGACTCTCATCTTTACTAAAAAAAACCTTCCCTTTTTGTAATATGTGCTTGTTTTATCAATAGATATGACATGTTAGTGACCCATTTGAGACCACAAAAATCCCTGTCAGGGGTCAGAACTAGCCAGCCATGAGGATGTGCTTGTGGGCATTTGGCTGTGGTGCGTAGGCAATTAAGAAAGATCTCAACCTCCCACCAGAAAAAAGGAACATATTAATGAAATACTTGTACTAATACACTAATATCACTCTAGCATATAGATATGTAAATGAGGCTGCCCAATACATCATTGGCATATTGTAGCCAACACAATTGACATTTTGTTGACAATTTTCTCGAACTTATTCCATCTTAGTTTTCTGGTTTATAGCAATATGTACTGGCAGACACTAATCCTTTGATATAATTATACTTGGTGACAGGATACTAGTGTACTCGTCGGATCAAAAAAGGAGAGGCTTGACATAAAGGTGGCTTTATCTAATTCCTTTGGATTTGGTGGTCACAACTCTTCCATCCTCTTTTCACCTTACCAGTGATCCCGCATCATGCCATCCCTCTTTCTGTGAACCCAAGTCCTTGGAGCCCTGGGGCAAACTGTAACTTGACCAATCTGTTTTCCTTTTGTTAAATAATAGAGAATGAAGCTGAATTAAGGGGGTCATCTTGTTAATGTAAAATGGAACATAGAAAATGTCTGTTTTGTGTTTTATTTTACTAGGGTTACTTTATTGAGAGGTGGTGTTGCGGCATGACTCCAATATTTTTCCATTTGAGGAATTCCATGATGCATTTCAATGAAATTTTTATCATTTTTGTTGAATTTATGAGGTATTAGGAGATTCATATATTCTTGTTGCTGTCGCTTTTTCCTCGTTACTGAAATAAACATAATAAGCTTGCATGGCTTTATCCATTACTGCAAGCCTGCAAAGAGAATTATTCATTTTTGAACTGTCAAGCATTGGGAGGCTGATGAACTGGGTTAAAAAATTTGGACTGATTAAAAAAGAACCGGTTACAAATAATTCCACACCCTACAATATTATTAAAGCATTCCCTTAATAATTTATTCAGGTGTTCCTAGATCTTTTGTTTGATTAAATTCAATCACGCTGATCAGGTAGGTTTCAACTGACAACCAGGCGTAGGTTCTCATCGATTGCCATGACTCATGTTAATTGTTAAGCGCATAGAACAAGTATCCGTATCATATAAAAAATATGTAAATACGTCTCAACCATGGCTTGTACTGATTTTCAATCTCTAGCATAGTAGTCTTCTTTTATTTTTACCTCTCTGATTCACACTGGACAGAACTAAGATGTATAAAACATTGACTGTAGAACGTGTCATACTGTTTTTTTTTTCATTCTGAAAAAAAAATACTCCCAAGTCCCAACTAAAACACTGTGCATGGTTTTATCTAATAAACTGACCCAAAAATGGCCCAAGTAAAATTGGCTAAATTGACGAGAGACCCAAGAAATCCATATAGCTTTGATATGTATCATCTTCCGCTAGAAGAAGCATGGTTTGCAGACTATTGCATCAGTTGACATAAAATCTCTGCCTATGCCCTAGCTTATAGTTATAGCTTGCTCCTGGCTCCCTGCAAGAGCATTTACTGTGCCAGTGCATGGGGTGGGGTGAATTCTGAATATTGCGGGGAGAATATTTGCGTGTAACTACTACAATATTATGGATTGATTTAAAATACGGATTTCAATATACGTACAAATAGTCATCATATATCACATATACGGATTTTATATCTATAATATAATAAATAGGAGTATAGAATATTAGAAAAGAAGAAAATGATCTAGTTATTTCAACGTTTATATAATAGCATATTTGTGTAAGTTTGAATCTCAATAAAATATATATTATTTTTATAAAATTTTAAGATATTTTTTTCAATTTTTATGATATATATCGTATATTAGACAAGTTTTTTAGCTTTTATATAATATATATTACATACTGAGCTGCACAGACCGCATATTAGACCGCACATATCGCATATTGGACCAAAATCATATATTAAACGCGTATATTATTCTGAGCACGATCCATACCACCACATACGCATATGCAGCCACATGTACCTTATTTTAAAACAGTGATATTATGTAACTCTCACTAGACATGCTTTGCTGACTTGGTAGTACTGTAGTTGAACCCAGCATCAATTTTCTTTTTAAAACTTTCTTTTACTCAACACGTGAAAGGAAAACTGCGCTACAGGCTACAGCGCAGGTGAGACCCTTGACGACAGTATTTCAGATATCTTGACAGAGTTTCTGATACCTTGTTGGTGGGCGCTGGGCTGGTGTTGTTAATGATTTGCCTTTCTATTGCAGAAAAGATGCTCTGTTTTAGGATTTGGCAATTAATGTAGAAACTGTTGATGAATATTTTTTTCATTTTTAATTTAAATAACAATTTCAAACAGCACATATTATATACCATAATCATTATATATATATATAGTGGAGATACCGTGAACTTAAGCTCAAGGAGGTCTTCTGTGAACTTAACTCAAAAAACATATTAAATCATCTCGAAATTTAATTTATCATTCTCATTAAATTATTTGTATAAAAATCTTATGGGATGCAAAAATTTGGAGTGTTTTGAGCTTTTTAAGTCACCGTTTTTAATTTTTTAAAATGATGTTCAAGTATTGAATATATTATTATTATTTTTAGAGATGATTTTCAAAAATTAAAAACCACAACTTAAAAAGCTCAAAACGCTCCAAATTTTTGCATCCCGTGAGATTTTCATATAAAGAATTTAATGAGAAAGATAAATTAAAATTTCGAAATAATTTGATATGTTTTTTGAGTTAAGCTCACGGAAGGCCTCCGTGAGCTTAAGCTCACGGTATCTCCACTATATATATATATAGTAAAGATACGAGTGAGTTTAAGCTCACGGAGGTCTTCCGTGAACTTAACTCAAAAATCATATCAAATGAATTATAAATTTTAATTTATCATTCTCATTAAATTCTTTATATTAAAATCTTATGGGATGCAAAAATTTAGAGTGTTTTGAGTTTTTTAAATCATAGTTTTTAATTTTTAAAAATTATCTCTAAAAATAATAATAATATATTTAATACTTGAATATCATTTTAAAAAACTAAAAATGGTGACTTAAAAAGCTCAAAACACTCCAAATTTTTGCATCCCTCAAGATTTTCATATAAAGAATTTAATGAGAATGATAAATTAAAATTTGAAGATGATTTGATATACTTTTTGAATTAAGCTCACAGAAGGTCTCCATGAGTTTAAACTCACGATATATTTACTCTCTCTCTCTATATATATAAGCTAAATGTACTTATCAAAGATGAATGCAAGCTACAAATATTCAAATTAATTTTTTTAGTATGAATGAAATTAAAGGTTTCTAAATTTAACTTTCAACATATGAATATTGAATTATTTGGCTATGTAATGACGACTAAAATAGCTACTTAAGAATTTCTTACTGATCTATAACAATTTCAACCTCTTTTATGAATGAATTTATGTACCTCTTTTGCTACTTGACTAAAAATTTATATGGAAACGTATTTGATCAAGATCAAATTTTTAATTATCTAGATTTGAATTGCTCGGACATTCAACTAAAGGTTAGCTCCAAATATAGTTATATTTCAGACATCCGGTGCTACAACAAGTTGGTTGATGGAAGGATTACACTCATGTCTTCCTTTCAGATTTTGTTTCTATTTCTATTTTTACTTCTTTTTTTTTAAGTTTCAAGGCTCTTAGTCATTTTATTAAAAATCAACGGTTACAAGCTTTTAATAAGAAAAAAAAGTTACAAGCTTAACACTGTCTCTGCTTCATTCTACTTATTTTTACTGACTCTTACAACTTCCTACTATCATTTACTTGAGACTGAAGACACTGTATAAAAACCCCTTCCAGATTCTTCATCTCACTCCAAACTCTAATCTAATCTTTTCAGATCCGCCACTCTAGCTCTCTTTCCATCTCAAGAGAGACACAACACTTGTTCTCTCCGGATGTGTTTGAATGGTGTAAAATAGCACTGTTTTGAGAATAACAGTACTGTTTTTGAGAATAACAGTACTGTTTTTGAGTTAGCAACCATTCAAACACAAAATTGAAATTGAAAATAACAGCAGAACAATACTAATCCGTTAACCCATAGAAAACGTTGAATTAACGGATTAGCGTTCATGAAAGCAGTGAAAATAATAGAAATTAATTTTTTCCTTTTATATTAATATGAAATAGTATTAGATAATAATTATTATTAAATAAAATACTAAAAAATAATTAAATATTTTAATTATTCTCTCCATTGTTCTCAAGTTATCATCAAAATAATATTTTATTAACTCAAAATAATAAAAAATAACATTATTTTTATATTTCCCGATATATTACTAATCTCACTCTATTTTCAATTACTAACCCAAACCAAACAGTACTATTATTTCACACCCTCCGACATTTCCTTTTCTCCATCGATCTCAAAATAGCAACCACTTTATTCCTTTGCATAGAGCAAAATCTCTCCATTCTCCTAACAGTTTCCACCCTTCTCACTTTCATTTTCTTTGTCAGATCAAGCTTTTAGCTTACTACCGCCTCACAACCACGGAAGTTCACTATTTGCTCCTTCCTACCTTGCTTCTTTCAAGACCTCACTCATAATATTGCTGCATAGCAATCAGATCCCACCCTTTGCACCCCTTACACTTATTTGCTTGAGATAGAACCTTCACCTACTGCCTACCGCCTTCCCTTTCAACTATCCGGAAGTTCTAGCTCCGACCACCATTTATGTTGTAGCCGAGCCTCCATTTCTCCCTCCGATCAGTGCCATTCCTCGCCCCTTCCCATCAATGAGAGTACAAACCCTCCTTTCTTGATAGTAGAGCTCCGCCTCCCACAAACGAGTCTCTACCACCTTCTTACAATTTTCTCACTTCATGGAGGTTGAAAATTCGTCCCTATGTATTGGTCCAATGGTACACCTCAGATATATGTATCCTGGGCCGATGAAGCTGCCGCCCCGCCTTCTAGCTACATTAGCAAGATCATGTGCCAAGATCGTCTTCTCCTGATTTACATACCCGACTTCAAGATCAACACCCCTCTCCTTTTCAGATCGAAGCACCTAGAGTAGCTCAGGCCCCTTGCCAACACGGTAAGCACCCTTCCTCACCTTTTTTTCATAAAATCCACAAGTTGCTTGAAATCTATAAGAATTATTTTTAGTTTTTGTAGGTACGGGGAAGACCATCCTCTCAAAGCCAGCTGCAAATGCTGTAGCTTTAGCTTGGAACTTGTAAGGGGTCTCGGCTTCAATTGGCGTGAAATAGATCAGTTGCAACTAGTCAAAGTCTGTGAAAAAACATCCCAGCCTCTGCCTTGCCTCCTGGTCCAGTGACGCATTCACAACCGCAAAAGATAGGTTCCCTTCATTCTGACTTTCTATCTCTGCTCTATGCACTCTTAGGTTTACTGTAGCACGTGGGGTGCTGATTGTTGTCTTGACTCGGGAAATAAAAAGTGCTTGATGCATAATCTGTTATGGGTTTGATTGTACATTTTTTAATATAAAATAATTTTTAGTCTTTCATATTTCCCATGCTAAATAGGCTACTGTTCTCTTATCTTCAGGGTTTAAGTGGGACAACATAGCTAGTCTGAATGCCTAGATAAATACTAGATTAATTCATATGCTATTAAACGTGATGGGTTAGGCATAAGGAATCTAAAAACAAAAAAACATTTCTCTTGCTTAAATGACTATGAGACCTCCATACAAACCAAAACTCACTTTGCACAACCACAATTCAAGCATATTATGGCATGCCAGAATTCGGTGATATTGATTTGCTATCTTGTTTCCATAAGGACTTGCAAAGGCTAATGGATGTATTTAAAGTCTCAATAGAGGAAGCCTATGGTGGCTTAGTCTGGCATTGGGGATAACATGGAAAGTTCTCGGTGAATTCAGCCCCTGGGGATTAAGACAACGACTACTCTTTGAAAGATCAAAACTCCAGAGAAGGTGAAAAATCTTATTCTGACTCATTAAAAAGGATAGAATCCTTACACAATAAAACCTTATTAAGCGAAGTTGGTCACATTTGAAACGCCACATAATGTGCAAAATGCACACCCTCGAGTCATCAAATCACTTATTTTTGCACTGTCGGGTTGCACAAACTTTTGACCACCAACAGTACCAGCAATTGGCGCAACAGTCTACAACCATTGGATGTGGAATAGAGTCAGCCTCACATCGAGTAAAGCACAGATAAGATGAGACCGTCGATGCATGGCTACGTACTGAAATCTGTGGAAGGAGAGGGACAAATGAATTTTTCAATCCACAGAACAGCCGATTATGGAAATATATAGATTCATACAAGGGGACATTGCAAGATGACAAGTCTATGATTAGAACCGGCATAGTTGCCCCTTTCAGTCTCAGTCCTTTCTGTTTTTCTCTCTTTACAGCCTTATGTAAATATGACTGTCATGTGAATTGATTGATTTTGAACTATATCCTTCCTCATAGTACAAGGAAAGTGCTCACACAAAGTGGTAAAGGAGAAAACCACCCCAAAAGACCTGGTGGGGAGAGGTGATTGAATTGTCTCCCATCGCTCTTCTTCTCTATTTTTATTTTACTGATGATTTTTTAGATTTTATCATTTTATTTGATTTTTCATTTCTTTGTTTATCTTTTCGTCACACTTTTATTATAAAAATAGTTTGTTCATTTTAATGTTGTGCTTTTAGATATTCAAGAATTTTTTTGCTTCAACTTCAATTAATTCAAATATTGATTCAAGATTTGAAGTCTCACGACATACTTCATAACTCATATGATCCGATAAAAGCTAAACACAATGATATTTATAATGGCCAATTGCTTGAAAAGAAATTTTGAGCTTCTTCAAATTTTATCTCTCTACATATATTGGAGACAAAATGATTTAGATTATTTTAGTATACGATTTAGTTTAGAGTTTATTTGGTTATTTTGTGTTGTTTAGTTTCATATCAAAAAGTTTTCTTTTTTATTTTAAAGATGTAATCATATCTTTTGAATGAAATTAGTTGCATATAGGTTTTGATGTTAAAAAAATTAACCGTTTTTTCTTTATTTAATAAAAATATTAAGTGGTAAACCTATTTCATCCAAAATAATAATAATTTCAAAACATTTTATCTTTTAAAAATAGAATTTTCATTAATGCCGATGTATATTTATTTCTCGAAATCATTCGATTAACTACATGATATTTCATGAAATATACTTAATTTAATGTAGACCCTTGCAAAGAACGAATAATATTTACAATTTCAATGTTTTTTTCCTAAAAGATATCGGCAGAAGTACTAGGGCTTTAAACAAGCCGAGTCGAGCTGAACTAGGTTAAGCTCGTGCTCAGCTGATTAGTTTAATGAGCTAAGCCAAGCTGGCTCGTTAACTACTTCGAGTCAAAAGCTTTGACTTGAGATTGACTCGTTAAGTTAACGAGCTAATCGAGCTGGTTCATTAAGGTTTATTTAATAATTTATAATATTTTATATCAAATTTTATATAAAAATAATAAAATTAATCAAATAACTAATAATAATATATTTCATATGAATTTGATATAATAGTTTAAATACATGACATACTATAAATTACTTACTATATTAAAAATTTATAATATAAATAATTAATATTAATAGTTTACTGAGCCTAACGAGCCGAGCTAACCAAATCTCAAGCTCGGCTCATTAACATAATAACTTAGTTCACTAATGAGCGAATCAATAGCGAGTCAATCCCGAACGAGTCACGAGTGAGCCACGAGCTACGGATTTTTTTGCGGGCCCTAAAAATACATGTAGGTGTGATATAGAAACAAAACTCTGCCACCCTCAACAAAAAAAATCCGCTAGAATTGCTGGGAAAAACGGTGAAAGAAGCGGTTACTCTCAGGGCAGATCCAAGCTTGTTTAGGGGGGCACGTGCCCCCTTAGATTTTGAAAAATAGTGTTTTCGATGATGCTTTCGGTAATTTGTCCCTTTGAAAATTTTTTTTGCCCCCCCCCTCCTAAATTGTCTTATTATTTTTATTGAGAAAAAAATATTTAATATCTTGTATAATGAAATAATTATGCAAAGATATCAAAATATAAAGTTACATAGATGAAAACTTTTTCATCAACTTTATTATTTATTATTTTGTTGTTATTTTTAATATATAAAATGTTATTATTTTAATAATTTTTTATTAGGTAAGAATATATATTAAATTATTAATTTTTTATTTAGTACATGATTAGATTAGTTAATATTTTTGAATTCGATAAACTATTATAATCCGATAATTACCTCGGACCAAAATCATTGATCCACCCTCCAAACATGCTTCCCATGAAACTACCGCGCGCTCTTATCCTATAAAATCATAAGTTCACCTGTTTCCGAGGATAAGATTATTCTTAGATAACATTCTTTCCAAATTGAACAATAATTTGATTCAAAATATGAAAAGAGTTTTAGGCTTTTAGCTATCACAATAATTCCTATCATGAAGGCTATGATAGCCACTCTCCATCCCAGCCTTCAAGCTCTCCAATATCCAATCTGCAAATTAACAAGATCGTGGAAACACTTTAATCCGTATTATCTCCGCATGCATTTAAAAACAAAGAAAATATGACCAATGACAACGTTTTCTTGTTCGTACACGTCATGATACTACTATATCACATCGATACTTTAAATTTCAATTCTTAAATAGAAATTTAATTAAAACATTAATCTTGTTTACATGGAGTAGAAGATCATTTGATATATACTAGGTCAGTTGTGAAAAGCTCAATCGACAAAATCAATTCAAAGAAAACGATTGGTTTTTGATATTTCTTAATCGATCGTTTACCAATCAGATCCTAAATTATATATACTAGGCCGTTCAACAGCCTTCGGCACTGTATAAATATAGCATATATAAATAATTAGATATTTAAAATAAAAAAAATTCTATAAAATAACTTTCGTTAGAAAATTTTTTTGACTGCTTTAGTAAAGAGTTGTACTGTTTTAGTATTTAAATTGTACCTTAAATCAAGACATCGTATCATCTCTTTAAATGAAAAAAACATAAAATAATATGAGTCATTTGATTGTTGTATGGCAACTACATTATATGATTGTTGTAGGGTTCACATCTCACTTTTGTAGCTGTAAACTTGTAGTGTTATTATAGTTATGGCATACCATTCAAGCAGTTAAATTTTAATTTGGCATAAATTTCAAAAAAAATGAAAACTAAATTTGATCGAAGGTCTTATTACAGTGTTATTAGAATTATTATAGCATAACATGTATCTTAAATTTATACTATATGTAATATAATTTTGTCTTACTGTGGTAATTCTGCACCCTCCATGGGATCAGATTGATAGTAGCCAAAACGTTGTTCTTCAAATGTACTACTGTTCGGATTCACCTCTTGCCCCAATACATCATCGAAGGACATTATTGGCGCATTCAAAGCCTCAACATCAAGCACATAATTTGATCCCTCGCTCTCTCCATTCCCCCCTTCCAATGTTTTCAAACACTTGTTCCACCAAGCCGATGTCACCAAATTAACTGTATCGTTCCACTCAATGTCATGTTTCTCCCCTATCAAGTATATCGCTGCCATATCTTCATTGTCCATCACAGGATGCAACGACACGGGATTCTGGTCTTGGTGCAATTGCGGTGCTTCATAGTTTTGTGGCGTTGAAGATGAATATGAGTGAGTATTGGAAGATGTTGTAGGTGATAGTTGTGTAGGTGGCTTATTATTTTGGTTACTATTAGATAAGGAACTGTTTATGCTAGTAAAGCCTTGAAAATTTAAGTTGAGGCCTAATGGTCGTGAAGGTAGAGGCAAGTCTAGGTTCAAGTTATCCAAAATGGGTGTTATTGGTGCAATCGTTGGTTGTGACCCTGGCCATGAGTAAGATGGATATGAGAATGACGAATTGCTTGTGTTATGTAAATAGTTTGATTTATTACTATAGTTGAGTGGATATTCTTGATAATGCTCAAACAAAGGAATAGATGGGGGTGTTAGGGTTGGCACTTGCAATTGCTGTTGTTGTAACTGCATCTGCTGTTCATGTTGCTGTTTTTCTTTTTCTTGCTTCATGGCTGCTCGATGGATTTTTAATGCAGTCACGATTTCTCGCCGTGCCTCGGCCATGTTTAACAGTCTCTCCTGATATGGCCGGGTCGTATGAAGTCTCCGTCTCACTTGCTTCTTGTGTGGGGTTGGCGCCTTGTGTTGGGGCTGGCACGGTCATGAGTTGCCTTCTTAGTCTTATCATTAGGGTTTCCACCATTTTCAGAGTTTGGAGAGCTCATAGTAGAACCATCACCCCCTTTGGCTCTTGAAGAATGGCTTAGTTGCTTGACTAGACTCCTTATGTACGCACCAGAAAGGTGTGGTTGCTCTTCTCTCTTCCCCATGCCTTTGGAAGAAGACCTATTTCTCATCTCAATCTCTCTCTCTCTCTCTCTCTGGATAGATCAAATTGAGGGAAGGATGGGAGAATTATATATAAAATTGTTGGCTCCTCTCTTTCTGCAAGGAAAGTACAAAAAAATCAGGGACAGAAACAATGTTTGTATTTGTATTTGATAAGCATCTTGGGGTCAAATTACATTTACATAGCAATAGCACCATAACAGGGAATAGCGGTGCATCCTAGATTTTTTTTTCTTTTTACTTTTTTTTATTTACCCATTATTTAATTAACTGTTTTCATGTTGACCCATCATTTTTCTCTAATTGGCAAAAGGCATGTCAGAGCTTATATTGACCTATCATGTTATTGGCATTAACATATTGTCCTAAAAACCTCCCAAAAAAAGAATAGATTTCAGCTTTTGCATCAATACCGCCTTAATCGTCTTTCTATAGACCATTGTTTTTCTTTGTGTACTTCGAAAAATGAAACTTTATATTATGCAAGTCATGTTAGTGTTTGAAAAGGAAAGTTATATTGGCATTATATAACAATCATCCCTAAATTTCTCAGGTGATAGTTTCAGAAACCAAATTACGCAGTACATATAGGGGAAATTGAACAACAAATTCGTCTGGTAGCAGCATCATAATTACAAAAAGCATTCACTTTGGTTAGATGATTAATTAATTATGTCCTTAGTTAATGCATGCTAAAATAAACTGAAAGTAACTATAATGTGCAATATAGAGGAAAAATGTGGCGTAATTTCCAACTGTGTTAAAATATTGTATACTTTTGTTGACGCAACATCTAAATATTTTATTGGTCTAAGGTAAAGGAACTAGACCCAGAATGCACAGTGGCTGGTGCTGATCTTTTTGGTACTTGAGGCACAATAACTCCTCTCGGTGCCCACTTCTGGGACATATCCAAATACCGTTAAGTATGTGCAGGATTTTACCAGAGTTTGCTTCCACAAAATATAAGTATATATATGAAAGAAAATTCATGCATGAAGCATTTTCTTAATTTCTTTTCGGCTTCACGGACGCGTGGACTTGATTGACGTGCGTATATATTTATATCAATATATTCCATTCTATGGTACATTTCTACATTAAATATTTACCATTTTTTCTTTTGGCGCGGTTGAACTTGAGCTGAACTCAAAGCTGAGCTAATGAAAGTTTAAGCCAAATTCGATCGGCCGAACCTCGACCTCGAGTTTTTCTTGCAGCTGATCGCACAGTGCATAAATCTTAATTTAAGAGAGAAGAAGAACAAGTAGGGGCGGATATATGACATCTGTGGGTTTGCTGACCTCTAAATTAAAAAAAAAAATAATATTTTTGGATCAAACTTTTGATAATTTGATCCCTTAATCTTATTTATGACCCCTCTAAATTTATTAGGTAAGAATATATATTAAATTATTATTTTTTATTTAATATTTAATTAGCTAGCTAGTGACGATTGATTCTAATAAATTATTATAATTTGATTATTGACCCTAATTAAAATCCTCACACCTATGAGTCAAGAGTCAAAATTAATGATCAACACGCAAAGATTGCGGCCTACGAGCAATCAACACACTATAAAAGGTTTGAGACTTTATCACATCAAAATCTTGTCTTAGGTATGCGTCGCACAAATCTTAAAGCAACGCGATGGGTTAGGATATGTACTGTAGGAATTAATCCTGTGCGCTAGAGAAAACCAATCCAATGGTTTGTATATCTATAGCTTCCAATCTCATTCTTGCGCCTTAGTATGTCAATGCGTTAAAATAAAGCTCACAACAAGTTGCTTTTACTTGGAAACTTTTTTCTTTTCAACAGTACTGTAGCTTCGAGGGGCGTTTGATTCAAGAAAAACAAATAAAACTCGAGCCAATTCATTCTGCGTTTGTCTGACTCACGTTCTGCGGATCCTCTACAGCGTTGAAGGATTGAAACAAGCTTTCAGCCCTTGATCTTTTCGGGTGAAGCATTGGATGAGATTTTGAGTATAAACAGCACGAATCTTACCACAAATTGATCTATGCTGTCAGAAGTTGTAGCCAGGCAGTTCATCCGTGTCTAACAGATGGTGGGGCTCAGCCGCCCAGATCACCCTAAAATTCCTGGTGGGTCCCACGCTAAGACTGTGATCCATTCCATGTTTTGTTTTCCCTATTTTTCTATTTGCCAGAATTACCGCTGCTTTGTCATTTATGGCCATATGGGCACGATATGCCACCATGACTCTGCCATTAAGTTATGACATGTCATCTGAGGGGTCACCGTTCCACGTGGCAGTGTATGAGTGGATATTCGGGCTCGGCACCAGCTCAAGCAGCTTGATTTATGCTTTGTTTAATTTTAAGTAATATTTTTAAGAGAATGATGAGAGTCTAATTCACAAATTTCATTTTATATCTATAGAAACTTGAATTCATGATTGTTTGATATCATTCTATTTAGCTACCACTTGAGACCAATACTTATATAAGCAACAATATAATATTGTTTTCCCCTTCCATTTTTGACTTTCCTTCAATGGCATGCAAGATGCAACTCCATTTCACTATGATCTAAGCATCAAATTGCACGGTACAACAAAATATATAGTGTCACTGCACTTCGAAAAAAGTTTTGACTTTCCAGTAAATAAATATATAGGAAAATGAGAAATTGTCACTAAAAGTATGTATGCAGAGTCAGATAGATTATCACTATCACAAGGCTGAATCGGATCGAAGATAATGCGCCCATACTATATAGTTTAAATATCCGGAAGTATTAATAATAACAGAAATGTTTTGTGTCCATCCGGTTACAATATTTTCACTCATGAGCAATATAAAATTTAAATGACTGATATAATTATTAACAACAGTTATTGTAAAACTCTCGATCAAGATGCTATATAATCAGTGTTTTCTGCATTTATTCAACGATCAGGGGCGGATGTAGGATTTCGATAAGGGGGTCGATAATAGGATTATAATAACTTATCGGATTTAAATTTATTAACTAATCGGATACTAAATAAAAAAATTAATAATTCAATATATATTCTTATCTAATAAAAAAATCAAAATAATAACTTTTTATATATTTTAAAAATAATAAAAATAAAACTCAAAATAATATATAATCATATCAATTACGAAAACTTCTCTCTACGGAACTTAAAATTTTGAAGTATTTGCATAATTACTTCATTATCCACAATATTAAATATTTTTTCTTAATCAAAAGAATCTGACAATTCATGGGGGTCAAAATTTAAATTCAGAGGGGGTCAAATTAACAAAATATTAGCCTAAAAATATTACTTTTGAAAATTCAGAGGGTCAGTTGACCCCCCCCCCCCCCCCCCTGACCGTTACTACATCCGCCCCTATCAATGATCATCCAATCTACGTCGCCAATAAAAAAAAGGATAAAAATAAAATAGAATCAGCTTTAAGCTCAGTGACTACTTAATTTATGATATAGTTTCTCTATAACAAATTTATAATTAAAATAATATAAATTAATTTTATGCAATTAACATAGTTAATAAAATAATTAATTTATATGAAATCATATTTAATAATTTCACGCTCAAAATATCTAGTCATTCACATGCATCTAATCGTAATCCAAAATCATGCAAACTTTCTTTCTAATGAATATACGAAATACATTATTTTTTTAATTAACATAACAAATAATTTATAATGCATGCATATGGAGATATATATTTTGTGATATGATTCAAATGATTATCAATAAATAAATACAATTGAAAAATGAAACTATTCTAATGTATTAGATATGTTAGTGTCCTAACACAATTCACTAAGAGTTCGTTTGAGAACTCCAATTTCGACTGAAATACCGAAATAGAACTTTATTTCAGTAAACCTAAATGTCTAATAGAAACTAGAAGTCCGGAATAATAACTAGAATACACTCTTCCGATATACCATGGTGAGGCTGGAGTACGTGAATACACTTTTCGCCTTCGCAGAACAACCCAATTTAATTCTAAAATATCCCCAACGACTCGCGTTATTTTTTTTTCTTCCTTTCTCTCCCGACTATTGTGCCATGTTTTTCTCCCTTCTCTTTCGACTCCCAAACTGCTTTCGCCGTAAATCTGCTCGACGAGAAGCCTCTCCTCCAAAAACAAAGTTTGAAAATCACCTCTCCACCTTCTAGTGATTATTTCGATTCCCATATGCATATAGTTTGACCATATTGTATTGTGTTTCTTCAAGCCATATAGCTTGAAAAAATTGTAGCGATAGAGGCAAGGAGCTAAGGGACGAGAAACCATGGAGCAAAGAGTGTCCACCTTCACAGGTACAATGTGAAATTTTTATTTTTTAATTGCTGATTTTCATGTAGCAGGAATGTACCAACAACTGATATTTTTTTATTATAAGTTAACTTGTACCAATATCCAGTGGCGGACCCAGAGTTATCTAGGGGGGGGCACGTGCCCCCCTGGATTTTGAAAAATAGTGCTTTTCGGTAATGTTTTCGGTAATTTGCCCCCCTGGAAATTTTTTTTGCCCCCCCTCCCCTGAATTGTCTGGTTATTTTTATTGAGAAAAAAATATTTAATACCGTGCATAATGAAATAATTATGCAAAGATATCAAAATATAAAGTAGTTAATGAGTTTGAATCCGATAAGCCATTACAATCCGATAATTGCCCCCCCTAATCAAAATCCTAGATCCGCCACTGCCAATATCCTAGTTGGCTGTACTGTATATTATTTTGCTGCTAGTTGTATTATTTTCCTGCTAATTATGTTTTGATTGGCGTTTAAAAGATATGTATTATATAAAATACATTGCATGTCATTATGTTTATCTATTCCATAAAAGTTGTCACTTGTTCAAGGAATAAATCGCTTTGTAGTATGCTACTGAAATTTCTGTATTCTTTTGTTAAGTGATATTATTATGATCCCCATCAAAAAAGGGACAATATTGCTTACATACCCTATAATAAAATATTTGTGCACACTTGTTCAGATTATATAACAGTGCAGGAACGTGTTTCAAAAATTGCTCAAAACTTGAAAAAAAAAACTGGTCTTTCAAATGTTTATGAAAAGGGTGCACATTTTTTGGATTTTCTGCTCGAATTTTAAATCTAGATTTCACACGGGAACACATACATACTATTTCGCCTTCGCAGAACAACCATGGAGCATATAGTTTGACCATAAAATAAAAAATATTAAAATAATATCTTTTATATATTAAAAATAATAAAAAAATCAAAATTAAAATAATAAATAATCATATCGATAAAGAAAATTTTCCTCTATGATACTTTATATTTTAATTTTTTTTATATAATCCCTTTATTATCCATGATATTAAATATATTTTTCTCAATAAAAAATAATCAGATAATTCAGAAAAATCAAAAATTTGAACAAGAGGGATCAGATTAACAAAACTTGAGTCTAAAAACACTATTTTTGAAAATCCATGAGATGAACTGAACACCGTGTCTCTGTTTTTTTTTTCATATCAAGGATACTGTACATCTCCTTATAGGTTGAATGTTTATATATGTAGCTTCCCCAGATCTATGACAAGATGTCTAGTTCACATAATAATTACATACCCATAAACATTCTGCCAAAAAAAAATTATGTACGATACACAAATTAGAAGTTCATATCATATGAGCTGATGTCATAAATTGAATTTTTTTTAAAGTTATACTCATACATACACAAGTACACAATTATCTATTCAGGGGAAAAAAGCCAAAAATTAATTAAAATCTTGTGCATTATTTAAGGAAAAAATTAAAAAAAAAAGAATATTTTCACATTGTAAATGGCCCCCTTGAATTCAAACCATAAACAACTCATTATTTGTGTTCATGAAAAGATAGACAGATTTTTTTTTATATATAATAATTATATTAATCATATTATTAATAATAGAGTGATAAAAGTATAATTTTAAATCTACGAATGATAGCGTGCCACTGATAGTGGCGCGGAGCAAACGCGTCACTGTCAGTGGCATCTTTACTGAAACGCGCCACTGGAAATAGCGTGTTTGTCTCCTATAAATAGCAACCGCGCAGATAGATATCTGTGCGTGTATTTATAATGATCAAAAACTCATTTTTAGGAAAACACACCACTACCAGTGGCGCGTCTACACAAAGACGTCACTGACAGTGACGCGTCTACACAAAGATGCCACTAATAGTGACGCGTTGCTCCACGCCACTGGCAATGGCGCGCTGCTATTCGTAGATTTAAATTTTTCTTTTATCACTATTATTATTAATAATATGATTATTATAATTATTATATATAAAAAAATCTGAAAGATAGAATATAAGCTTTTCAGAAGAGCAGCCCTCTCCTCACTGTGCACCCCACCTAGGGCTTTAGCCCCAAAAGTGAAGCATGGTCCCTTTGATAATGCTACCATCAGGTGGGACCATTATATAGCTTTATCTCACCATACATGATTTGTGTACCACAACATCCTCACTCTATCATTGATTGTATTTTGTATTCATGGAGCCAACTAGTAGATGTTACAGTCGTTCCTATGGATTATATGCGGTTTTTTCATGTACTGATGACGCTGATAGAGTGTCCCTTGCTTTGCCCCCTCACTTCACCCACTTTCACTTATGTGTGGGCCTCACGGATGATGTATTTTAGGAGACTCCATTTGTCAATGGTAGTTGAGGCATGCGGGGAGCATTGGATTGGGACAAATATATTTTTTGTACTAATATATTTGTCTTAGCATTTACGTAATTACGTGTTTTATTGAAACATTACAAGCAAGAATGGACAGTAAAGGCAACAAAGAAAGATCTGGATATCTTCCAAAAACAAGATCTATATTTCACAAGTCTACAACTTATTGTTTCTTTTGCTATAATTTTGAAGTTTCCCCAACTGAAGGGATGAAATCTTCTTACGAATGGGTGGTGTAACCAGAGGGAGTTGACTATCAGAGTGTCTCCAAGTAGTAGGATTGCAAATGAATCCAAGTTCAAGCGTACTGACTCCAGATTTAATTTAATTTCATTAATTATAAGTCGAAATAAGTCAAGTTCGAGTTGAAAATCAATTGAACATTGAGCTCAAGCTAATTTGAACTTCAATCCAGACCGAATTCTTGGAAGTTTCATATGAAATATTTGTATTTATTTTTCTTGTTATATTAAAATAACTAACGGTTGTTCCTTTAGTTTATTCAATACCAATATCTAAGAAAGTAAAAGCTAAAAAGTAAGCATATTTTGACATATTAACTATATATCATACTATTTTGACGTACCTGATCGCATGAATCAAGCTTAACATAGATATGGATAGAACTGGAATGTACCACAAAATATAATCGAGTGCACTTGCAATTCACCTTAGGTTTTTAGAAAGGAGTGAGGAAGGTTCAAAACATTTTGAACTAAAAAATTAGTTCAAAATTTTTGAAAATTATTGATTTTGCATCGAGATTCATAATGATTATTGAAAATAAGAATTTTGATCTTAAATTTTATTAAAAATATGAATCTCGATATAAAATCAACGATTTTAGAAACTTTAAATCAAATTTTTAGTTTAAAGTGTTTTAAACCTCCCCACCTCTCTTTAGATACCTATCAATTGACTACAATCGGATATTAACAGAGGCAATCTTGTCCCGATGAATTATTACACTACAGCTAGAAAGTTTTTTGAGAAAAAGGCTGCAACTGGAAAGTTGGAACCATTTTTCAGTTTCTCAAATTATTTAATAACAGTAATGTTACATTTATGTTAGAATTAATTATTATTAATTACAATATGTATGAGCTTATGTGTAATAAATATATATTATATAATAAATTATCAAATTATATCCGTTATAAAGTGATCAAATTATATATTATTTATCGGGTTTAATATGTGTTATGAGAAATGAGTTATTTAATGTGTAAAATGCTTATTAATAATTTTATAATTTAGTGATGGTCTAAATTATATAAAGTTTGATAATAATACAATTATACTATTGATCCCTGGAGAACACAATTATAGACGGTTTTCTGATTAAGCAGCGAACTCGTTAAGAGAGATTTGGATCTAATATAAATCGTTAAGAAATAACTATCTCGTTATGGACATTTATTATATACAGGGAGACTGTTTGTTTTCGAAATAATTCATCATTCTCTATTTTTCTGGCACCTTTCGTTTTTCAACAGAATCCAATTATTCTCTCAAGACAGCGTTTCAGAAGAGAAGAAATTATTTGCGCCGGTTCTCTCAGTCGCTCCATCGGATTAGAGGAAGATCGCTAGAAAGCTTAAAAAAGTCGGTGATCAATGAGGTTATATCTCTCTGGAAGATCGACATCATGGATCAAGATAATCTAATTTATAATTAGGAGTTCACTAAGGGATCACACTCATAAAGAAATACTAACAATTTATGCTAATGAATTACCATTAATTTGCAATCTGCTTATCAGTGGCGTCCCCTTGGATTTTGAAAAACAGTGCTTTTCGGTAGTTCCCCCCCCTGAATTGTCTGATTAATTTTATTGAGAAAAAAATATTTAATATCATGTATAATGAAATAATTATACAAAGATATCAAAATATAAAGTTTTATAGATGAAAATTTTCTTCATCAACTTGATTATCTATTACTTTGAGCTTTATTTTATTGTTATTTTTAATATATAAAATGTTATTATTCTAATAAATTTTTATTATGTAAGAATATATATTAAATTATTATTTTTTTATTTAGTACCCGATTATTTAATGGATTTAAACCCGATAAGCTATTACAATCCGATATTTACCCTCCTACTAAAATCCTGTATCCGCTGTATCCGCCCATGCTGCTTATGCATTGCATATTGCGCTAACTGACAAGAATATATATCTTAAAAATTCCTACAGAATTGCCTAATCCCTCCACGCAAAAAAAAAAAAAAGAGTTCCTATACAGAAGATTATGTTTCCAACCTTCTAGAAATAAATTTATTCAATATGAATTGCATGCTTGAAAGTGAATGACAATCCAATAAATCCTTTTTGGAGCCGTGATCAATGAAGAGGACAGCTTTGCACGTGGAGGGGCGGTGCAAAATGCACTATCGATCAAGCTATATTCTAAACTAATTTTATTTTCATTTACAATTAATTATTTCATAGACACATCTATATTTAAGTTTCTTGGATATGATAAATTAATCTATTATGCATGTTAATATAATTCCAAACACTTAGATTGATCCAAAGACGGGAGGCGAAGGAGTATTTCTCTGTGTGCAAGCCAATTTTTGTACCTTGAGTCCAGATCTGATGAAACAGGAATTACTGGAAATGATCAGATTTTACAGTATCAGTAAGTGCCAGTTCTTAGCCTTAAATAGCGAGATCGATACAGGGACATTAGATTCTTCCTACTAATCAAATGAAGCACTTGACTTGACGATTGCTAACGTTACTTAAGAGCAGCACAATGTCCAAGGAAGAAAGGCAAACAAGAAGCAAAAACAACAGAGTGGTTAGTTTTGAAATCACTGGCTTCGTCTAGAAAGACCCATGTGTGATACCAGCGGAAGGTAAGATTCGAGAGGATGGTGAATGCTGATTTGATGAGGTGGTTTGTCAAGATGGCTGGCAAGGCTAGCACTAAAAAAATCGAAGTCCAGCATTTGTAGACAAGTTTCTTTAGAATTGCGGTGTTAGGTCTAAGAGGCTAGGTTTCTATGAAGAGCTATAGAGAAATCTCATGGGGGTTTCTTCATTTATGAAAAAGGGTGCGGTATTTAATTACGGATTCAATGCTCTGACCACAAAAGTGGCAGAAAAAGACTTGTCATTGATAATAATGTAAAGCTATCCAGGTCAGAAGGGCTCTCCGGTTTCATATTAGTCTTTTTTATATATATTTAATCTTACTAAAATAGTTATGCTATGAAATTTTCTAAAGGACAAGATTATTTTTTTCATTGTCCATATTTATTAGTATATAAATTTTTTCTTACTAATATTAAAATTAGTTTTAAAAGCAAAGAAGACATTTTTTTACTTATCCTTATTTGATCTGCCAATCAGATACTGATTTTTTTTCTCTCATAATAAAATGTAATCTAGTGGACCGTTGCTTAATAAACTATACCATGATTTCTGCTTCCAATTGAAAACGGTCCCCATAATTACACGCCATAGTTGAGTGATAATCACCGTATTACAAGAGTTTTCGAATAAGATATGGGGAGAATTCTTCTCTCGTGCATCAGTTTTCTACTTTGTTCTCTAAAATTAGAAAAGATAATATTTCTTTGGTCAGGTGTGGAATGGGGGACATTTTAAGCTATCTTTAACTTGAGGGCTTTCTAACATTGCTTGAAGGGAGAAATATCATATTTTGTATTGCAACAGGTTCATCTGAATTTATAAGGGGATTCTACTGTTTGGTAACGACATCAGTTTGGGATTTATATTGTTGCTTTTCAATATCAATTATTAAATTTTAGAGGTGTGAAACTACATTGGAGATAAAATTTTGACAAAACTTAATCTTTGGGTTAGAGATTGGAGAGGTTTTGTGCTTTGTCAGTTTTGTAGTTCATACACTAAAAATAGTTATCATGTATTCTTTAGTTGTGATTATGTGCGTGCATTTTGGATTGCTTTTAATTCATATAATACAAGATCCTTGTAAAATCTTTTAATTATAGAATAATATATATTTAATTAGGCTTTTAATTGTAAAATTCATTTATTATTTAATTATATAATAGATAGATTAAAAATGAAGTATAAAATAATTATAAATTAATTATGAAATGATTTTTTGTACTAGATAATGGCATGCGAGCAACGAAATGAAAATATCATAATTTATCTCCCGAAGATAAACATCGGACACATTATAGTCAAGCGAGAGGTACATTATATTTTTAAAAATAATAATAAAATACATATATATATATATATATATATATATATGAGAAGCTAATTATGAAATGAAAATTATAGAGAGATAACAATGTCATTCGTTTCCGCACTAACCGTCCGACGATACCATACATCTCGCACATTCAGAGTAGGTTGCGAGTTATGGGATTTCTTCATCTCGCTGGGCTGCGTGAGATTTATGTGCAAGAAGCGGAGGCTCGTAACTTGAAGATTGATACAGGTTTATTGAGCGCGTTTATAGAGTTTTGGAGGCCAGAAACTCACACATTTCACTTAAATTTTGGCGAGATGACTGTGACTCTAGAGGTAAATACTAAAATATTATTAATTTAATTACAATATTAAAAAGATGGTATAGTAATATAATTTTTTTTAGGACGTCGCATGTCTGTGGGGTTTATCCACCATTGGTGAGCCGATGACTGGATATACTGATGGAGATTTTTCGGCATACATCCGTCAGTTATTTTGGTAGGATGATATATCAGCATTCTGCAAATATGAGAGGTAATTGATTAGACTCTACATGAATTTTAGTTTTTTTTTGTTCACAAATTGTGATTAAGCTAAATATAAAATTTGGCAGACGTTCTATTTCCCTTCGAGAGTTACGATCCCACTTTGATCACGCTCCAGAGGCAGACGATCATCAAGGTCTTAATCGATATGCGATCGGTTTTACTTTGGAGTTGGTGGAGTGTATCATGTTCCCCGACAACTGTGGAGACTCTGTACCGGCGTTTCTTCTGTCGATTTTGATGGTAAGGATTTTAAAATAATTTATCTTTCATAATTAAATAATTTTAGTACTAATATTTAATTTACAGGAAGATTTACAATTTGATAGAAAAAGAAATTGGGGCGCTACGGTACTTGTTTATTTATATCGACGTCTTGATGTGGCATGCCAAGGACTGAAGAGGAGTATTGGTGGTCCGTGGCTTTTATTATTGTTGTAGAGTTGGACATGTTTGCCCCCTGCTCGTCCATTACCTGCCTCAGATGCATTTATTTTCAGTGACTGGGGTACATCGGACCGTGATAGTTGTACGCCTTTTGGCAAGTAATAATTTAATTACAAAATAAAATCAATCAATCGATGAAAATATATGTGTAATCACTAATCATAATTTGAACTGATAATAGAAAATGAACGCTTGATAAGAACATATATCTCAATCTGTCACACGTCGGTGTGAAGTACGTGAGGGATCAGCTGATTATGTTGCCGCACACGCATGTCAATTGGAGGCCGTACGATTCGGTTCATCACTTATTGCCGACATGCGTAGACGACTCTGTGGACTCGTATACTTGTCGGCTTCCACTTATTTATTTTTCAATAGTGGAGTGGTACTATCAGGATCGGGTGAGGCGACGGTTCGGCTTACTTCAGTCAGTATCGTCTCCGCTTCCCGAGGTATTCTACCATATATACTAAAAATATATAATTTTTATATTTATTATTTTTTATACTAACTATTTGCACAATTATACTAACTAATTTTACAAGCATTTGTGGAGAAGCATCAGAAATTATCCACGCTTGGATTCAAGAAAAAAAATATGAACTGGAGACAATATCATCAGGCGTATGTAGACATATGGGATGAGATTCCTCCACGAGACCCGGATGAAGAAGAGTGGAATGCGGAGGACTATAGGAGGTATCGACGGTGGTATGAGGTCTATGCAGCCGCTAGCGCTCCACTTGACTCGAGTGATTTTGTACCTCCTATACATTCGGGAGATCCCTGACATCGCTACATTCCTCACGTACCTCACAAACAACGCACGGTATATTAAAATTTATAAAATTTATATATCTATATGCACTATTCGGTAATAAGTAATATATTAATGTAATCATTGTATAATAGATCGCTAGAGTTACAAAGACTGCACTGAAGGCGGTCCGATAGGCGGTCACCAGGGGATGGAGACGGTTTGGTAAGATTTCGCTCTCCGATTGTCATGGGCATTTTGAGGATGCAAGCATGCCTCATAAGATGGATGGGCTTCTTATGGCGGCGGGATTATCCACGGATATTGATGCTATTCCGGATTTGATAGGTGATTCTGAGACTGCACCGACTCCATCTACTCCTCATCCTCCACATTTCTCCTATGAGAATGCTAACTTCACGTCTCTCCTCGACAACGTAAGTACTGTATACCTTGATTTAATCTCTTGAACTGTATTAACAACGTAATTTGAATGATTTGAACTGTATTAACAGCTGTTAGAGAACTACGATTGGAACAAAGTTATTACTAGGTTGTCTGTTGAGGTTCCTGATCCGTCAAGTACACTGTTCTCAGATCCATTCGGGACTCAGTATTTTTCACAGACCCAGCAGATACTGATGGATCATGTACCGCAGTACGACCAGCAGTGGGATCCGCAGTACGATAAGCATTACAATCCGGCCCAGTATGATTTTCCTTCCGGCCGGAGAGTCATCGCATATTCAAGATGATCTTTGCGAGCTCGCACGGACACGAGATTTCACTCCACTTGCTCATGGTCGGGAGCGGCGTGACGTTCATCCACCACCTCGATATACACCTAGCGTGGTTAGTTATTTATTCTACAACTTAGTCAATATTAATTATTAAAAAAATAAAATCAGCTCACTGATATACCGTCTTTATTTTTGCAGACAAGTCTGAGAGCACGTCGATATGTTAGGCGTCGTTAGGAGTAGTTTCTATGTTGTTTTTTTTTCACTTGATGTTTTATTTTATTATGGACATTATTTTTTATTGTTATATTATTTTATTATGGATATTGTTTTTTTATTGTTATATTATTATTTTTTTGCTTAAATACAACATACATTATTTTTTCTGCTTAAATACAACATATATCTAGTACGAAAAAATAAAACATACATCATTTTTTTTCTGTTTAAATACAACATACATCTAGTACGAAAAAATAAAATATACATCATTTTTTTTCTGTTTAAATACAACATACATCTAGTACGAAGAAATAAAACATATATTATTTTTTTCTACTTAAATACAACATACATCTAGTACGAAAAAAATAAAACATACATCATTTTTTTCCTCCGTGCGAAAAAATTTAAGATTCTGCATCCAAAATTATTTCCTCTAGCACCCCTAGTTGAAGCATTGACATCTTGTCTTTCTTGATCATGACCAGTTGAGAATCTCGTTGATTGCAAGACATCTCGAGAAGTTTGAGTTATTCTGTTGTTATCTCTTGGATCATAACTAGTTGAGTGTTTCGCTGATTGCAAGACATATCGAGAAGTTTAAGTTATTCTGTTGTTATCTCTTGGATCATAACTAGTTGAGTGTCTCGATGATTGCAAAGTATTTTGAGAAGTTTGGGTTCTTATGTTTGTTGTGGGACTTGAATGCCTACTCCTATGCCATCCTGATTGTAATATATTCATTGAAAGTGGGTCACGACTAATTTCATCTCTTCGAGATGACTCACATTCAGAAGACTGTATATTTCTCATTCTATCTTGATCTCGTATCCTGTCCTCCATTTCATCCATTACCATTCGACGTCTAACCTTCGCACGCCGACCAATTTTTATCAGTTCTTTATCTGGTATTATAGTTTCTCCAAGATATGGCGGCCAAACTTGTTGATCACCGTAACAATGAAATTAACCAGACCAAGTATTCAGTAGGTGAGCTGTCTTGTATCGCTCATCTATGAAATTATACACATCAAAGTTTTTATGTTGGCATACAGCAATCATGTGAGAGCAGGGTATTCCAGTCAGTTGAGGTTTTTGACAATCACACGTGCAGTGCGGTTTCGGCAATTGTGGGTCATCTCGAGTGCGTCGTTCATTCAAAATTATAACAGTGTACTTGAACGGTCCATACCCTCCACTCTCGATCCTCTCACCAAGCACATGAACCTCATATTCTCCTCGAGCAGTTTCGAGTGGAATTACGTTCATACGAGTTGTAATTATTAAAAAAAATACAAAATATATCACAATATATTCAAAATTTTATAAAATATAGTAAAATAATATTAACACGAACCTGCTTTGTCGTCATGTTTTGCCAAGATGTCTTCATTTTTTTTGGGTCATTGTTTGCATGCTCTATGCAGGTTCAATGCTTCCATTTCCCTCTTATCGAACTATTTAGCATATTTATACCATGTTCCCTCCACAATTGCTGCAACCGGTAAAGTTCGTTCAACTCTGAAGACGCTATTCAGAGCTTCCGAACCATTGCTGGTCATTATACCCCATCGATGTCCTCCATCATAAGTTTGTGCCCATGAAGCAAAATTATGAGGTTATTTATCATCATTTTCTAATCTTCTACCGAGTTTTTTTAAAAAATCATAAGCTTTTCTATTTGATTTCCTCAAAATTCGCTATCTCTCTACGAAACGACGAGGTTTCTTTTTGTTCGTTAGTCTTTTTCAAAAATCATCTCTCAAATTATCTTCTTTCTTTCCAGTTTTTCCGGCCTCCTTATATAAATTCTCTACGACGTGTTGCATGCAATACCGGTGTACTACCTCTCCATGTTGTACAGACCATCCCAAATGCGGTCGCTCAAAAACTCTCTTTATTCTCCTATGACGGTCGGATATAACACATATTTTCATATTACATTGGATCACTTCATTACGAACCCATCGCATGAACCAACCCTAATTGTCCATATTCTCTGCATTTATAATTCTAAATGCTAGAGGAATGACTTTATTCTCTGCATCGTATCCACACGCCGTCAATAATCTACCCTTATAACGGCCCGATAAGAATTCAGCGTCAATGGTTATAACGGACCTTAAATATTTAAATGCTGCAATACACGGTCCATAAGCCCAAACTATGGATTTAAATATTTTTACATTATTATCCGAAGTATCACACGTCAATATTTTAAATTTTGTACCTGGAGTAGTCAGAGCAATCGCCTCTAATATTTGTGGAAGCAATGTATATGATCATTCTCAAGTACCAAATAATTGTTCAATTGCTCTTTCTCGACCACGCTAAAGTTTACCGTACGTTGGTGCCACACCGGGATATTTTGTTTCTATAATCATACTGATTTGTTGAACTGTTAGAGAGAGATCATTCTTTAAATGTTGTCGAACACATCCTACAATCAAATTATATGTGAGTTGTAAGTGTTTGCGGTCACCTGGTGGTCTTCTACAGTTGTGGGGGTTTTTATTTGTGATGATCCTCCATGTGGTCGAGCTCTCTTCAGGTCTAGTGTATAATCTCCAAGGACAACTCCCTTCTTTGCATTTCATAATAAGTCGTGTTTTATAACTTTCTTGTACCCAACATTGAACGTTTTTCCTAACACTCCAATCACAAATTACCCAATTTAAAGCCGATTTAGAAGCAAATATTCTATTTTCAGCTAACTCATCATCATGTCCTAAGAGAGATTCATTCGCGCCTAAACGGTCAAACATCTCAAAATTATTTAACGCTTCTACGGGATGGCGTCTCTCTGTTCGTCCGGTAACTAACAATGTGGTATCGCATCTCTGAATTTCCTCATCTTCAGATTCATCGATTGAAAAATCTGACTGCTCAGTGTAATCCTCTCATGTTTCTTCTTCATTTGAATAATACGGACCACCATCATCTTGCTCATCCTGATCATCGTGATCATCACTTAATTCTATTATTGTTGGTTCAACACTACTTCGCCATCAATATTATCGGCTAAATTACGACCGGACGTAGTACTACTACTACCGCAAAAAATTATATAGTGGCATGCATTGGGTTTGGTTGTTGATGAATTATATTGTTACTGTAAATAGCTGGATACAGATATAAATTGGTTTGATCGTAGGTTGGATAGGAATTGGTTCGATCGTAGGTTTGATGGGAAT
The DNA here is from genome assembly GCA_037127355.1 of Schoenoplectus tabernaemontani. Classification (NCBI taxonomy): domain Eukaryota; kingdom Viridiplantae; phylum Streptophyta; class Magnoliopsida; order Poales; family Cyperaceae; genus Schoenoplectus; species Schoenoplectus tabernaemontani. The sequence continues at coordinate 12,462,288 of CM073752.1, forward strand.
TGGTTCGATCGTAGGTTTCATAGGAATTGGTTCGATCGTAGGTTGGATATGAATTGGTTTGATCGTAGGTTTGATATGAATTGGTTTGATCGTAGGTTTGATAGGAATTGGTTTCATTCTGGTTTGGAAATATTCCCGTCAAAAAATTACTGTCGCTTGGTTGTTCTGCAGTATAATTTTTTTCATCGGGAATATAATTTAAATCTGGTAGCATTTTGAAAAAGTTGGATGTTTGTTGTTTTTGTGTTTGTGAGAATTGATCGAGCGGGCATCGGTATTTATAATAAACAAAAGCGTCACTGCCAGGAGCGCGTTTGGTAAAGACGTCACTGGCAGTGGCGCGTTGTGATTCGTATTTTTAAACTTATCCGTTTCTCACTCTTATTTTTAATAATACTAATTTATTAATAATTAATAATATTAAAAACTGCAAGATCCTTTGTGGATTGATTTTTCTTCTTGATGATTCTTGTAGTGTTATGGGCGATGTTTTCAATTGAGAAATTTGGAACAAGTTGAATAAACGAATTTTCAAGGAGGATTCTGACACTGGAACAAATATTTTATTTCGCTCCATTTTGTGTTTTTTTTTTCAATTTTGGACAGATACAGCTAGCGGAACATAGCATGTTTTTGTTCAGAATGGATTGTGGTTTCTGAAAGCTGACTTGAATGCTTCCATAGAAGATAGTGATATTGATCTTTTAGATTGATTTGTGGGAAGTTGATTCATCCATTTGGGAGGACAATGACACTGACTTAACTAATGCAGTTGCATTTTGGTCCTAAGGATGGTTATCATAAAAAAGTTTTATAGAGTTATATTACATTTCTGTTAATTGCTTGGTTGAACTTACTTATTTCAGGTTAATTTAGCTCTTTTGCTTTCTTATATATAGAGCAATTTTAGAGCCTCTTTTATTTTTACTTTTTTTTTGTATGGCTGATCATTATGTTTGATTAGCCTTAAGAAACATTATATGATACTTTCGAGATGAAAAGGAAGCAGGTAACTATTACTTTTAAAAAATTTATATATATGTATTATATCTTTCTTATTTGTTTCATCATTTGTATGAATTTATCGAACTGTACGTATACCACACTATTAAATTATTTATCTAATATCATTAATTAATCAAACTACTAAATAATAATACAAAAGTATCAACATTTTGTTTCAGAGTTTGGCAGAATTTCGTGTATATACTTCCAAGCTTTAAACTAGTTATATATTTCTCCTCGAAAATTAATAATTCTATAAAATTTAGTGGTACACTAGAAGTATTCAGAGACTCAAATTGAACATTAAATAATCATACGATTAATATACTCTTTATCTTTTCTTCTTAAAATTTCTTAAATAATAACACTCCAATTATCAAAACAGATTTCAAGCTCATGGCACCTCATTCTCAATACTAAACGATACTTCCAAGAGGGAAGCACATGACATGAATCACCTCAAATCCATAAAAATATGAAATCTTTGATGATTGATGTACATGTTTAACAGTTGCATCGGTAATGTATTTATAGAGATTCTGTTTTAAAGGGATTTTATGTTTTATTTACGATAGCAATACATCAATAAATGAGAAATTTAGTGTTGTGTTAGTTCTAATGAGAAAGATATTAGATTAGATTGATATCACTCAGCAAGGAAGAATAAAAATTATAATTTATAAAAAGAAAGAATAAAAAAATTGAAATTTTGAAAAAAAAAATGTATAATACTATGCCTTCATTATACATATTAATTTTAATTTTTGTATATTACCAAAATTTGAAGTTATTAGTATGATATTAACAACGACAACGGATGCCGACCTGAAACAATCATATTAAACATCATTGTTTAATTTCACTGAAGATCCATGCTTCTGTGAGTATAATGTGCTTCATGAACCATATGAAATTTGATCTTCATGGACCATATATCAATTACGAGTAGGTTTCTGATAATCGTAGACATGTAGCCTATTGAAACATATAATAAAGATAAAAATATATTCAACACAATTGTGTTTCTGGCTCCTATGATCCTGTCCTACAATGAATGTCACTGTCCGATGCTTCTTGATGATTTCAGTTGGTTACAACTGGTACTTAGCATTGGTATCTTGAATATGGTGAAGTTAATAAATTGGCATTCAACAACTTTGATATTTTTCCTTTAGTAGTTCTACAGCTCTGCTACAAGTTACTCTCTGACAGACTACTCAATTATTAATTTTTAGGCTCCTTTTCTTCACAGTAAATTCTGGAATCTAATATTTTTACAGAATTAATTTGGAATGGTATATTAAAAAAAAACTCGAGTGTGAACGCGAAAAGGAACTTTATGAACTAAAATTGTGATTTTAGAATGGTCGGACTTGGTTAAACCTTATTGAACATCTTACATTTTACTTTGAGATAGTTCCGGTACTAAATTGCAAAAAATAAATTTTACAATTACATTAGTATTTATTTATTCGGACTCGTGTTCTTTTTTGCTTACTTTTTTGTTGTCACTACTAAATGTTATAAAATTCCGTTCGATCTATGATTGGGATGCCTAGAGGGCTAGAGGCTAGAGCTACTAATTAGTAGGATAAATACAGCAAAAATCATGCATTCAATCATTCAATGTAATGCGAGCATCGATTCTGTTCATAGGAATTACGCTCAAACAAGTAATACTTGTATGAATGGATCATATTCCTTGCGCTTGTCCGAATTTTCCACGGCATTAGTACAAAGACATTAAATTTTCCATTGTAGGATTAACGAGTAATAATTAAATTCTTCATATTAAAATCTTATAAAGTATAAAAATTTAGGGTGTTTTGAATTTTTAAAGTCACTTTTTTAAATTTTTAAAAATCAACTCTAAAAATAATAATAAAATATTCAATACTTGTATATTATTTTTAAAAATTAAAAAGAATAATTTAGAAAACTCAAAATACCTTAAATTTTTAAACCTCATAAGATTTCAATATAAATAATTTAATGAGTGATAAATTAAAATTTAGATATCATTTGATATATATTTTTTGAGTTAGAATCACAAGAAAGTATTCCTAAAGCACATTAGTCTTACTCTAATTATTATGTGACGTATCTGATTGGGTGTACGGGCGGTGGCTATTTACACACCTATTTACATGTTTCCACTGGATGCCACTAGCTCTTGATTGAATTGGAACACCGATTTATACGACTTTAATTCTTACTACTATGCTTGCAGTTCCAACAAAAAAGGAGTTCTGAGGGAAGTCGCGAGTTTACAAACCAATCATGAGCAATCTATAAGCTGATCCTTGTTTTGATAAAATTTCAATATATATGTGATGAATAACATGCTACACGAGGGGAGAATTTAATCCATCAAAAATCATGTAATGTTTCTGGATCAAATCCCCGAACTAGTTCTCTCTAGCTGTGGATAAATTTCCAAATCTACAAGGAATGTAAGAAATCAAGGCGAAGAAGCTTTGGTAAGCACTCACTTGACTAAAATATGAAGAAATTACCATAATAGGTACATTGTAGATATGAAAGAAAAGCTGTTTAAGAACATCAACATCCCTCAGAACACCAGTCACAATAGTGCTTCAGGCAAGGCTTTTTTGTATTTACCCAGGTCATCCATGTTGCTGCTGGCCAAATTGGAAGGATCACCTTAGCTTAGATTCAGCGCCTTTGCTCCTAAAAGATGAAAGAGAAAAGAAAGAACGTGGTGCTGCAGAAGAAGAATATTGCATGCAATCAGAAATAGTTCAAGAAATACAAGAATAATAAGATTGAGGATGAAAAAGAACAGTCATTGAAAAGGAGACGTGAAAAGACCCTATGACAAATTAGAAAAGAGGATTGAAATGTGGTCTTTTAAAGTCATAGTTATGAAATTATCATCAATGGTATGTACCTTTCAGAGCGCTACCAGAAAGCTGATCCTCATGCAAATTGAAGCTTGCAGGAACATTTGGAATGGGGCTACACATTGTTTGAACTGGAAATCCACATACAAAAATGCCATTTTTTGGATGAGCTAGTGCAAAATTGCTAGAAGACTAAAACTTGACATTTAATTTTTTAAAATTTATACAAAATGGATGTTTGGACTAAGTTATTTACTGGACAGAAGTCCAATCAGAGGAAAATAATATTTGTACTGGTCAGTACAGAGATCCCAGTTAGGAACCAAGAGATGTAATCCAGTTGATCTCAGCATGTATGAAGCTCAGTGCAATTCTTGCAGTAAGCTACCAACTTCTTGTTTGTACTTTGCAGACCCTCCAAGCCCCAACAGCCCAGGAGAATCAGAAAATGATAAAAGTAATTACTAAAAAAGAAAAATCAGAACATGTGCATAGACTCAAATCTACCAAGGCTCTGAAATACTTGGTTTGGCATATCTTGACATACCTTGTTCACCAAAGACATCGTTCTCGCTAAACCCATCATAAGCTGCTAGAGAGTATCCCAAGTTTGACCTCCTAAAGTCCTCCCCAGGTAGTGCACCACCGAAAGTGGGCCCCACCTCTCCCACCTCCAAGATGTCATCATCCCCCTCTGATGTAGTTGATGCAGCTGACACCCAATCATTAACCCCGTCAGTCCCACCCCGGCTTTTCCTCCCAAATTTCAACAACCTCTTAAACCCTTTGGCCATATCCTTCCTCCCTGACATGTGAGCCCCACCAATAGTGGGTGCCTGTGCAGTGCCCCACTTCTTCCGCACTTGCAGGGAATTCCATGAACCTGGGCTACCCATGGGCGACTCAGCAAATGCATCGGTATCAGAGGTTTCATTTTGGTACTGATAAGGGAAGAACTGCGCGAGCTGAGGAAAGTTGTGCTCAGGTTTGGGTACACTGTCCGCATCAGGATCATCAAAACTAGGGTTCTCATTGTCTGAGTCAGCTTGGAAGTCCTGACTAGGGTCAGTATTGGCAACTTCTTCCTCAAGTGATTCTGTGTCAAAGTCTTCATTTTGATCTTTTATGGGGTCATGAAATAAAACTGGTTGGGGAATAAGACCATTTCCTTCCACGCCATAAGAATAGGATTGGTATGAATTGGGTAAGTCACTTTTAAGAGGCTTGAACCCAAATTTGGCATTGCTAGCATCGCTGAGGGTAGAAATGGTTTTTATTTCATTGGTGGTGCTAATAGTTGAGACCATGCATTTACGCATGGATTGTGTCCTTCTAGAAATGTCCTCCTTTACAGGGGTACTATTTGTTGTCTCTTCAGTGATGCTTTTGCTACGTGCAAAACTCTTGGCAACCTGTGTACGTGGATTATTACCTCTCAATGACGGTACTGATGGCCGTGTGTTTTCTTTTCGTAAGTCAGAGAAATTCGGAACTGACTGGGCTAGTGGGTTCTCAGATGGGGCTCCCCGGTTCAAGGAATTTGAGTTTGCAGCTGTGGTGCGTGAAGATGGTTTCGGTATAGAAGCAGCTGATGGTCCCCTGGGGGTTGAATTGGAAAGACTTCTAATTGGTGCATGTTTTCTTGAGTCAGCGCTTACCGAGGAGCCATCAGCTGATAGGTTGTCACTGTGAGACTGATCTTCATCTTCAACCATAAATTTTGTAACCTAAATTAAAATGTAAATCAGTTGTTGCTGGATCAGGTAAAGCACCGGACATAATTGCCTCTCTAGGAACTTTTAATGAATTTCTAGCCAAATTTTAATTAGACCATTAAAGGAGCCATAGACCAAGCAGATCCACAGTAAACCAAAACTATATTACAGTACCTGATCCTTGTCTCGCAACTCTGACTGTGAACCAAAAGACATCTTCCTGGAAATGCGAGTCCGACCTGGCTCAGACCGAGAAAACCTGGTTTTCATCTCAGCCCGGCTCTTCTCCAAGCTGTCTTGCATGGCTCTTAAAGAGGCCTCCTTTTCTGGCCGTTTGGACCTCCATTCTGCCTTCAGTTTGGACTCCCTTTTGACAGTATATTTCTCATAGAACTTCCCTCTCAGCTCCTCTGGCAGACTGTGTGCACCACCATCTGGGCTTTCTACCATTTTTAGAAGTGCATTTGTGTTGAAATCGAAGTTATTGGTAGCAATGGTCTCTTTCACAGCCTTTGAAATTGAAAAATAAAAATCCAGAAAAGTTATTCAGTGTAATCATACTTGTACTCTATAGGCCAGGTTGATATCACCAGCAACAGTAATGATGCGAGGATTTCAATATTAAATTCATGTTTGTTTGATGATTTTCTATCGCAATGAAATGATATTTTACATTTCAGCATATCTTTTCGTTTCATACATAAATAAGAAAAGAAGAACAAAAGAAAGATTGTGCTGTTACCTGAATGTTCTTAGGCTTAGGGTTCTTCCGAGCAGAAGACACTTTTTCATTTTGAACTCTGAGCTTATGTGCTGCAAAGAGCTTCTCCAGCTCCTCAGCCTTCACTTGTAACTCATTATTTCCAATCGGCTGCCTCATAAACTGTGTCTCAGTCTTGCCAGACACATTCTCTTCACTAGCCACATCACAAGTACTCTCCTGTGTCATCTTATCAACTAAATGCTGTGGCCGCACCTCAGATGGAGCTTGTCCCAATTTCCTCTGAACAGTTCTAGTGTGATTAGTGGGAACTCTCGACTTCTTATCTGAATCCTCAGTTTTATGGCCTGATACTCCATTTAAGTGGGGAATCTCTCAGTCTGACATTGTCAGAAGGGACCTCAGTAGATCTTGATGGTGACTTCTGTTGGTGTCTTTGTATAACCGGACTAACTGAAACTGTGGCAACCTCTATATCTTTCACTATAACCAGCTCAGCCTCATATGCTGGTACAATAGCTGGACCCACATTTACTTTTTGGGAAGTCTTGAATTGGGCCACAGGAGCAGCGTGTTGATTCTCCTTGACATGCACTAAGCTGTGCACCTCCTTGGGTACATTATGTTCCTTTTCATCAGCACAATCTCTTGATTGAGCCAAGACTTCTCTAGGATTAGGTTTAGTATTAGGGTTTTCTGACTCACTAAGATTTGTCTTGGATTCAACACCTTCCACTCTAGGACTGAAACCAGTACCAGTAATAGGTCGAAGCTCTGACGTGGGAGTCCCTGTGGAGGTACCATTATCCTTCCTGTCACTTGTATCACTGTTGACACTGGTACTTAGGTCAATGCTCATGTCACTAGCCCCACTCCACCTCCTCAAAACGGACTTTTCCATTGATGTATTGGAAGGGACTCTCCTGTGCTCAGGTTTGCTACCTGAAACTGCTCCCTTGGCCACACCAGAAGATACAGTCGAGGTTGAGGCTTGTTTTTCAAACAGGCTTATTCTATCCTGAACACTCAGTCGTCTCGAGCCAATAGTACTAGTGGCACTGGTACTAGTACCAGCACTACCAGTCTGATGTGCTTCTATCCGGTCAGACTGTTTATCTTTCTCCTCTGGTTGATTAATGGGTTTAGAATGCTCGACTGGCACAGGACCTGAATTGGGCTTTTGAGGTTTGGACCCAGTATGGTTAGGTGGTTCAGGTTCATCAATTGACATGTCAGACCCAGTTGAGGCACGAAGGTTAGAATCATCAAACTCTTTCCCCTGAGATTGGGTCTGTTGATGTTTTGCAATAAGCTCAGGTCTACGTTTACACAGAGAGATAAATTTGGTGCATGCCTCGCTGAATCAGTTAAATGGCAAATTAGTGCATGCAATGTAATTTAATTAGAAAAAGAGAAGTTTGAAAAAATAGAGTGGACATAGCAAAAGGGTAGCTTCAGTCGGGTTCATATATATTCCAGCCACATTAAGTTCAGTTCAGATTTGGGTCCACAACAACTTAGGTCAGCCCTCCATTTCAAGCTAAATGCATTTAGCTTTAGGCTTTTTTCATATCAGTCATTAAGCTGGCCATTTCAAGTATAAGTTGTTCTGAGATGAAACTGAATGATAGTTCTTTCTGAAAAATTATGTGAGTGGCAGATCCATACAAAATTTGAACACTAGCAAAAAAAAAAAAAAATTCCACTCTTAATGTTTGCAGAATGTTTCAATTCATGAAAATTGGTGTTGCCGGCAATTGTTGCCATTTGGTATTCTTTCAACCAACAAAGATAACCAAAAAATTGGAAAATAGCGATATTACGATATATAGATAACGTACTTTAAGCGTTGAGCTCCAAAATGATCTGAAAAGAGGAGAAGACCGGAAACAGTGTCAAATGTAAAACCTGCAGAGGAGGCACGTGTACAGGCTGTCATTAAGTCTTGCTTCACCGCCATCAAGCGCACATCTATTGCTTTAAGTAACTCTTTTCTGCGCAGACAAGTCAAATCAAAAGAAAGCATGTTAGTGAACATTGATAAAGTCATCTCCATTTTCGAAACAACAGTTGACTCCTTACTGGGGATAAGGAGCTTACTTTGATATGTCAGCCGATGTTGCAGAGGTTGTCTCCTTTTCACCTAAACAAAAAATATGCCAAGAAATGGTGCACAACCAATTTCATGAGAAATGCTAACCAAAAGAACCAAAGATAAGGGTGTCTGTCCAGTTTTAACCTAAAAAAATCTCAAGGAATGGTCATCTAATTTCTCAAGAACAGTAAATACAAAACCAATGATCTTCCGTTCTTAAAATATATTCAAAATAGCAGCTCTGGGAAGGTTTTCTGAGCATAATTTATGCAGTCAAGGTTAGTGCACTAAAAAGAAGTCCATAGTTCTTGAAATATGGCATATCATCTGCAATGCTCTTAGGATTTCTTTCAACAGACATAAATAAACCCTAATTTATCAAAAATGGAACAACCAAAAGGATGAAAGGCTTGTTTGGCATCCTTTCAGGAAGAAAGACGTTGGATGGACTGACTACCCAGTTGATTTCTGATGTTTCACAGGGTTGTGTAAATGTGATACTAGAGTAGATTTTCAGATTCTGGGGACACGTGAAATTGTCACATTTACCAAATCCCATTTTCTCTTATGAGACCATGATCTTAGTAGATCAACGTGCAAACAGAATGCAACTTGTTTAGGAAATCCACATCCAACCAGACCATATTTGATTAAGATTTTGAGTTAGCAAGCCAACATAGTTAATCTCTAAAATTTTAGGAATTCAGTAGTCTACAGAAGAGATGCATTTAAGTCATGATGGTCAGTCAGACAACTCAGACAAAACATTTCATGAAGAGAACTTCTGTGCTTATATTATTAACAAATATTTTATTTTTCCTAAACAAGGCACGTTCTGTTTTTAGATGTAATACTCTAAATATCATATGCACATGAGCATATGTTTGATAAGGACACCCAAGAAATTATTATAATATGATTAAAAATTAGACACTTTGCTTTGGGCACGGTTATAAAGGATCTAATGATTTATCATGCTTTAGCTAAATCAGAAATTTTCTAAACTATTCCTGTTAAAAAGAAAAGTCCAAAATTATTATCATATTCAGATAAAGTGAGAAAAGGTTACCAGCTCCAGAAGAAAGTGTATCTCCAGTTCCCTGATAAAAAAAATATCACTTTAAAGATTATGTTCCGCAATAGAAACAAAAAGAAAGGGAAAGTGAAAGGCTGACATATGCTGGTCAATACTTACACTTTTCTGTTCTTTTCTCAAATTGGTTTTTGTCCTGTTAATTGAATTCTTGAGGCTAAACTAAAAATTGACTAAGTTATAGTGGATCCAGAATTGCCCAATTGAGGAATAATTGAACAAAAGTTGGATCAAATTTTGGAACAGAATTGCCCAATTGAGGAATAATTGAACAAAAGTTGGATCAAATTTTGGAAAATTGTAATCTCTGTGAGCAAGTGCTCAGTATTTCTGCAATTGGGCTTACCTGCAAGTAAATTCTCCTGGCTCCTTCAAGTTGTGACATCTCTGCATCTAATGTGTTTGCAAGTTCCATTACCTCTGGCGTGCTGACGAAGCGTACAAACCTGTATAGAACTTTTGTTAGAATAAAAGAGTAAATAAAAAAAGCAGCTCCAACAATCATCTCATCATTACATTTCTAAATGGCACAAGTTTATTTACCTTCCATGGTACTTTAGTTTAACATTGCAATAAATAGAATGATATAACATACTACTAATATAAAATATATGCTCTGAGACACTATATGGATTGTGGTTAACAAGTACTATAGTGCATGAGTGTGGTTAGCACCATTTAATTGGAACATCAAGCATTCTCACTAAAGTTACTGCTACAGTACCTCTCAAGTGTCCCTTTGTTGAACCAAGCAACCCCATTGCCTCTTTTATCTAATTGAAGCCGTATAGAAGGTTGTGCAGACTGCTCTTCAGCCACCTTCAAGTGCGTGATAAAAGGCTTCAGAAATCCTGATGCAATTTTTTCTGTTCTTCCTCTTCCCGAAACAAACAACTCACATCTGAAACAAGTGACATTGACATCAGATGATAGCATATTTCCCAAATCCACCGCTAAGCTAGGACAAAGAAGTTTTGAACTTGGTCCTAAACTTTCAATTCAAGATACTATTAGGGAAAAAGATAGTAGAAAAGTCCATAGATGGACTCGTAAGATAGAATGCTTCGGGTCGGCGCGAAAAATAAATTATCTAAGATTGTTTTGGAAACAAGAACTCGGAACCAAATTTAAGACTGTCAAATAGTGGAATTAGTCTCAAAAAAACGAATATTTACCGTGAGCGCCTAGGAGATAGCTGAAATAGAGCGTAGTCCAAAGGAGTATCAGTATCCATAGCCTGTCAAAATTCCAACAGATCTATCAGATCAACCCCATTTTGCAAAAATCCCTTCTAAAACACAAAATTGCAAACGCCACTTCATACTAACCGTACTCGATCTAGTGAAGATATCTGATTTAGTAGGAATCAAAGAATAGTGGCAATGTCGCTCTCTTTCCAGAATAGGATTTCGGATCTGTCATTCAAGTGTCTCCGTTGAGTCCTTGCTCTCTTAAGAATACTTTCTCTCTATTAGGAGTAGCGAAGAAGAAAAAGAAAGAAAGAGCCTCTCTCTCTCTCTCTCTCTCTCTGTCTGAGCAGCGAAGAAGAAAGAGAAAGGAGTATGTGTTGGTGTGCGCCTGTGCGGTGTGTGGCGTCTAGCTCAAGACAAATGGCGTTGGTATTTGGTAACTGTGTTTTACGTAAGCGTCACCTCTCTCCCTGTCTCTCTCTCTAAAATCAAATAAAATGTGCCTCTTTCGGAGGGGAGAGAAAGAAGCAAGTGAAGGGGAGGTGTGAGAGTGGAAGCTTTTCTGGACAACTACTTTGAGCTCAGGTCCTTAGGATGTGTCAAATGTCAATAATGCCCTGGGTCTGTGGGTCATGATCTCAATTGGGCATACCGATAATCCGCTCCTGTGCTGGGTCCGACCCGCTCCGCTCCTCGAGGATTAGTTTGGATTTTGAGGCCGCTTTGCAAATTACAAGGCAACCCTTCAATAGTTCTTTTATGATAATATACCTCCAATTATTTGAAATTAACGTACGGTATTAAGTAGCGATCCAAAGACTCTTGGGAAAGTGAGCTTTCTTGTACCTATGCCTTTGTAAATCGCACATCGCTACTCTATGAACATATAACTGAAATGTACTTCTCGATAACCTTAATGTCATAAATCATAATTCAACTGGAAAGTAATAAATATACTTATACCTAGTGTATAATGGTGATGTTATTGTCACCCCTTTCACTTCATTTCAACTAAACAAAAATTATAGGACAGTTATGGTCTGATCAAAGTAGCGTGCGTGACAAATCATCAGAGTTCTCAAATGCATTATTGTTCCGAGACTTCGATTCACAATTTAGTAATCTCGTGTATTGTCATGCACTCATGCCCAACTTCCCAATAATTCATTTTGTAATTTATACCAAGTCAACGGCTTCAAACTTCTAGAGGGAGCAACCGAGGTACCAAAAAACATTTAATGCACACCCAAAAATTGTTTAATTGGGCAAATTTATTTTCATCTCACAGATCGCAGTCAAATTGCTTTAAATGCACTGATTGTGTTATTCTGTTTTCTTTTTTCAAAATTTTATAATACTTGTTAAATGTCTATTGGTATATTCTTCGCAGTTGTGACCTGACTTGCTCAACTAATTATTTATTTTCACCAAAGGCACATAAGTTCAAAGAAACATTATATTCAATCTCTTAAATTTCTCATCTATATTAATAACTATTTTCGTATCTGTTAAGAAATTATAGAAGGTAAGTGTTCATTGAGACTTGTAATAGCCCAAATTAATTATCAAGTCAGCATTTTTTTTTAATTCACAAGTCAGTAACTAGAGAAATAAATATTTTCAGTCTTCAACAGTATGCCACCAAATTTGAATTTACTATTTAGAGCGGTGAGTGTGCATCATTATTTTATTTGCATCACTTGCATGACAGTGGAAATTGAAGTCTAAGTAGCAAATTAGCGCTGTGTAATTTAAACTAAAAAAACTGCATAAATGCAATGCCGGAGACAAAAATTCAGAAATAAATATTTAAATTTCCAACGCGCCGAGAAAAGGAAAGCTGGCGGTATACTAGCGTCAGAGCAGAAAGCAAGATTCTCTGTAGCGTAGACGTATGATATTTCTGTGTGACGAGTCAATATTTAGAAGTCTAAAGTCTAAACTCTGAACTACAAAGTAGAAACAATAATTCATCAGTCGTTACAGAGGAACCAAACTTTGGAAGCAACCTGACAAAATTGAGGGAATACAATGTGCAATTGATTATTTCATTACTTAAGAATAAGAACTCTCGCTTCATTCGGAGTTATCGCATCAACTCTTAATTATTTGCACATAAAAATAATACTTTTTTATATCTCTGTTATGCTAATGGCATCAAGGTTTTTGAGCTACGGATATTTAAATATTACCTTTTATAATTTATTTATTTCTCATCCAAATAACGTAGGAAGGTTACGACTCTCAAATGGCCAAATTACTCAAGAAGGTATGCGTATAACAACAAAAAAATGATAATCATGCTTATATATGATCAAACTTCCAGATTAATTTTCTTAAACCTTTACGACTTTGAAACACACAATTCCCTGTATATAAAATTAATGCACGCTTGCCTATTTCGATTAAAACGTAATTGTTCGCAGTTGTCTTGGTTTATCCTTGCATTTGCATACCTGCTTTAGCCTCAAAATCAGGATTGTATGATCTAGAATGAGTGGCTCAAATTGGACGGTCTAGTAGGTTCGGGGTTGGAGAAAAAAAATCATTAGAGGCGAAGCAGTTGTTATGCGCATGACTATTACAGAATAATTAAATTGGAATGATTTATTTAGTACAATAATTAGCTAATTATATTGTAACTATAGACATCAGTGACGAAACAATGTCACACTTTCATGAGAACTGGGTTGCAATTCGGTTTGGCCCCAACTTTCATATTAAATAAAAATTTAAATATAATTATTTAAATGTTGTATATAATAATAATTATTATGATAAATAATATATTTAAATACATGATAATTTATAAATGCTCTTAAAATTGTTAAATCATTTTGAGAGTTAAGTTTCATCAAGTATCGTTGTACTAAATATTTTATTTTGATTTATCAATTTGTAAAATAACACTTGAATTTTGTAATTATCTTGTTTGAACAATGTGCAGAGATTATAATGCAAAATAGATTAATGCACAAGAAAATATTAATTATGAGATGCAATAGTTAAATTAAGATTGTGTTTGACTTAAATTTAGTTAGACTCAAACTGAGTTGAATTGATTAAAGTAAATTAATCTTACAACAACAACAACAACAACAACAACAACAACAACAAAGCCTTTAATCCTAAATAAATTGGGTAGGCTAGAAATAAAACTCAATCTGAAAACATAAGATCAGAAATCTCAAATATCAATGATAATAATGATGATGATGAATAAATAAATAAATAATAAATTGAGCTTAAACAATAAAAATTGCTTTTACGACTAGAGTCGTAATAACAACTCAGGAGCTATTGTAACCGCTTCAGGTGAATATAGGTTGGACTCAAAAAAGCAGAAGTTTTGAAAATTAACAGAGCTAATTGTTTTGTAACGACTTAGGAGCATTGCAACCATTTAAGAACTGCTATAACGGCTCATTGAGGTGTTACAACGGCTCAAATCAAAAAATTAAAATTTTAAGATTTAATATTCAATACTATACTTTCTAAGTCGTTATAAAGGTTCAAGCCGAAAATTAATTCTTAATTAGTTCTAAGATGTCTATATAAAGTATTTACTCTCTCATTCTCAACTACTTGTTCCATACAGCTAAATTTAGGGGTGTAAACAGATTGGATATGGACGGATAATGGTATTATCTAATCTGCATCCATTATAATTTTTGGATACGAATTCAAATATGGATAGTTTGGATACAAATATAGATCGAATATTTGACGGATAACAGGATAGGGATAGGATATTCGATGGATATCCGGATACGAAACAGATATCAGGCGGATACAATTACAAATATGGATATATTTTGTATATTAAATAATCATTAATTACAAATATATTATTGGGAAATAAATTGTATACTATTTTTTGATATAATCATTAATTACAACTATATCAATACCTTTACTTCAAAGAGAAGGGATCGGTTGACAATGGATCTCTAAATAAATATAAAAAATTTTAAAAATAGAAAAAGTTTATAGTTGTGTTATTCTACTTTTAGATTGATGGTCATTCAAATTTTATGCAATTTAATTATCATTTGATAGTCCATCAAAGACTGTTAAATTAGAACCGTTATAAATTATATAAAAATTTGATAGTCTTTGATGGACTATCAAACGATAATGAAATTGTATGAAATTTGAATGACCATCAATCTAAAAATGGAAGAACACGTCTATAAACTTTTTCTATTTTTAAGATTTTTTTATATTTATTTAGAGATCCATTGTCAAGGTTGTCAAAATAAATCATTGTCAACCGATCCCTTCTCTTTGAAGTAAAGTGTTTGATATATTTGTAATTAATGATTATATAAAAAAAATAGTATACAATTTATTTCCCAATAATATATATTTGTAATTAATGATTATTTAATATATAAAATATATCCATATTTGTAATTGTATCCGCCTGATATCTGATCTGTATCCGGATATCCATCGAATATCCTATCCCTATCCAGTTATCCGTCAAATATTCGATCTATATTTATATCCAAACTATCCATATTTGAATTTGTATTCAAAAATTATAATGGATGCAGATTCGATAATACCATTATCCGTCCATATCCAATCCGTTTACACCCCTAAATTTAGCTGTATGGAACAAGTAATTAAGAATGAGAGAGTAAATCCTTTATATAGACATCCTTTAAAAAAAATGTATTTATTTAGAGGTTCATTGTCAAGGTTGTCAAAATAACTCATTGTTAATGGATCCCCACTCTACTTCAAATGAAGAGAGAGAAAAATTATATATGAACTATTGAATTCAAATAGATAAAAAGATTTTGTTACACTAAACATCTTCTTTGATTTGCAAAATAATCTTGAATTTTATAAT
The DNA here is from genome assembly GCA_037127355.1 of Schoenoplectus tabernaemontani. Lineage (NCBI taxonomy): Eukaryota > Viridiplantae > Streptophyta > Magnoliopsida > Poales > Cyperaceae > Schoenoplectus > Schoenoplectus tabernaemontani. The sequence continues at coordinate 12,477,832 of CM073752.1, forward strand.
TTGTCTTGTTTGAGTTTTTTGCAGGGATTAACATACAAATGGATTAGTGCACAAGAACCGAGACTAATGGGATACAAGAGCTTGATCAAGATTGCATTAGGTTTAGATTTAGTTAGACTCAATCTGAGTTGAATTCGTCAAGATAAATTGAGCTTAAACAACAGAGAAAAATACTTCTACCTAGTGAATCGTTATAACGATTCAGTAATCGTTATAACGGTCCATCTCAATACTCAAAAAAATTCTAAGGCAGAAAAATACTCATAGAAACCAAAGTGTATCGTTATGTAACGATTCAGTAATCGTTACAACGATTCATGAAACGTATAACGATTCAGTGAATCGTTATAACGTTTCAGCTCAATTGATCCAACGGCTATTCTTTCTAAACCGTTATAACGATTCTCAAACCATTATAACGGTTCAACCCAAAAAATAGTTTCTTCAGTTGTTTCAGAAGATCTATTTTAAAATGATCACCTCTCTTACTGATTTTGTATGAGATCCATCTAGCAAAATCATTACTCCATAGAGCTTACTAGTAATATACAAAATGAGAGAGATAATTCAAGATATTGAAACATTCAATTAGTCAAATTTTGTTTAAGCTCAATCTAACTTCTCTCTATTCTCCCAACTTGATCATTCGTGATCTTCTTGTAAACATTTTCTTGAGCTGCGGTGCTCACTTTTTTCTTGAGTGTGTTGTCACACATTTTTTATTTTGAGTGTGTTATCACTCATCTTTTTTAGTGTGTTATCACTCTTGTTACCGATCGGCCAAAATACCGATAGGCTTGGCAGCCCAGTTTTACATTTTTGTGTTATCACTCTACAAATGTAAAATTGTTTTTAGTATTTTGGCTCAACCTCAATTGTTAGAGGTTGAGAGTCCCGAAGACGTAAGCATTTTTAAGCCGAACTCCGTTACATCTTGTGTTCTTATTTTATATATTTTTTTCTTTTATCACATTTCTTTAATTGCTATATTCTTATGAGAATTGAATCATATTGAATTGTAATCCGCTGCCATTACACTTGAACACTAAGCCCCAAATCGGTTTATACATTTCTACCTTAGGTTCTTTACATTCTTGCATTATTTTGACATTTAATAATGACATTTAATACTACCATCCTAGAGCTATCAGATTTAAATAAAATTCATGATGAAGAAGTTTTGATAATGTGACATGTGTGAGAATTTAGAAGACTTAACCTTCTTTATGGATACTAGGGTTGTAACTCAGGTTTTGTCCCGATAATAAATTTTTAAATATATTTATTAAAATTTCAAATTAAAGAAACATAGATAATATTTGAAATGCTAGATAATAATGATGATTATAATAATTATTATTATAATAAATAATATAATTAAATATATAATACTATATAAAGGATCATATAAAAAGATTTGATCATTTTAAGAGTTAAGTTTCAGCTTAAGTACATTACACACATTACTTTAAAAGAGAAGAGAGAAACTATTTAAATGAACTCATGGATTCAAATAGATAAAAAGATTCAAACAAAATAAATGATGATGTGACATATTTAAAAAGCATAAAAATTTAACATTCTTTATGTATTAAGAATAATTAAATATGATTAGTTCTAAAAATACCTATATAATCATCTCAAAATTTTAATTTTATGTGCGCAATAATTTTTTATATCAAAATTTTATGATTTTTTTTATTTTTAGAGTTTTTAAGTACTTATTTTGAATTTGTTAAGTATTTTTTATATACAAAATGGATTATTTTACTATTATTTTAGATTCATCTTAAAAAATATGAAACAAGTAGTTATGAAACAAAAAAAAATAGTAAAAATATGTATCCCATAAGATTTTAGTACAAAAAATATATTAAAAATGATAAATCAAAATTTAAAAATAATTAGATATATTTTTTTAATTAGAAGTACAAATAAACTCTTAGAAGGACGCTAGTTTCACTGTCTCTGTGTATATATACAATCAAATGCTGATATTCATATAAATGTAACAGTATTGATCGAAGTAATATTATTTTTTTAATTCTGAATATCCTCCACAAGCTATTAAATTTTAATTTAATTGGATTACTGACTTCTAGAGGAACTTTTTTGCAATGTTTAATTACATGAATAGATGTCACGTGGATACCTACTTTCTTTTTCCTTTCTTATTGTTCAGGGAAAGAGGACATAAAACAGATGAAAACATACCAGTTTTATTGTTCCATTCGACTGTATAATGACTAAATTAAAAGATGTCGCGCTCTAGTATTTTAATACGATTTCTCATTTTGAAATAAAAAGATCGATTCTCCGATTTATAATTTACTGCGTATATAAAATTTTCATTATCAACTTTTGATACAATTTCAACAATGTATATGCAAGAAATAATGCAATGGTACAGAAATTTAGGAGCAGAAGTTTGTATCAATTACCGCATTTTTATTCTACTTGCGTGAAAGTTACAAGTAAAAGGAAAACAAAACACTCTTATCTTATTTTCAAAATAATAATAATAATAATCATGGTCGAGGTTACCTCGTGCTATTTTTTAAATGACTGAGATCGATCTGAGTGATGGGACTACGGGTGTTAATTATTGACCCGACCCGACGGGTTAATTCGACCCGATCTGAATCCAATCCGACCTAACATGATCTGAAAATAATTGGATCGGATATGAGTTTAATTTTTTTTTACCTGAATCGATTTTGAAGTAATTTTGTGATTTAGTACTAATTAAGCTTAAATATGCACTATTTATACACTAATTAAGATTAACTATAAATTAATTAATATTTTATTGCTTTAAATTATATAAAAATAATTAATAAATATTTAATTATTTTATACGGGTCGGATCAGGACAACCCGTGACCCGTCGGGTCAGGTATAGATCAATATTTTTTGACCCGAATTTAATCGGGTCGGGTTCGGATTAAATAAAAAATAATAATAAAATAATATGACCCGACTCGAACCCGACCCATTAACACTAGGACCGATTTATCTGAATGCAAATACATTAATGAATCAACAATGTCGCGTTATCAAATCTCCAAATTCCCCCTCATAAAAAATCGCGCTACAATTAAAAAAATATCAAAATGACTGTTGAGAATTATTTTAAAAAATAATTAAAATTGCAGTATTCATTTAATTGAAATTTCAATTAACAAAATACAAGGAGAAAAATTTAGAGGTGGCAGAATCCAATCCGATTCGAGAAACCTGTCCGATCCGTCCGGATCTAAATCCGATCTAATTTGTTTTTTCAAAAAAGTCAAACTAATCTGATCCAACTCGAATCCGACCTGAGACTAAATAATTTACAATCCAATCAAAACCAATCAAAGATCTAAAAAAAACACAATATTTAAATTGATCAAATCCGCCGAATTATCACCTCTAAAAAAATCAAGCAATGACTGTACAACGTCCTAAATAATAACACATTAGCTTCCTTACATTGTATAAATTTAATATACAGCGTCGAATCGATTTTATTTTATGACAACCAGTGATGGACGAAGAAAATTATATTAGTGTGTGAATACATATTTTTAAGGAAAAAATATTTTTAAGTACCTATTTTTTTTCACAGAAGAATTATGTTGGTGCTTAAACTACAAAAAAAAATTATGTTGGTACTTAAACTTTCAATTTTATTAAGCTAGTACACAAGCTTTTTAAATAATGCTAAATTGATTTTTAAACTTCTTCAGAAAAGTCAGTTCAGTCCTTAAACTTTAAACTGTACTAAATAAGTTCTTGATTTTTTTTTAAAAAATAATAATTTGACCCCCAAAGGTGTTTTATTTATAATGATTAATGAATTTTAAATGGTTGAGTCATGCATTATCAAGTAAATGATTGACGTCATGCATTAACAAGTAAATGGTTGACATCATGCATTAACAAGTTATTTTATAATGATTAATGAAACTTTAATGGTTGACGTGCGCCACCATGTCCTTTTTCTCCTCTACATTAACTATAACTTTTTTCTTTTTATAAAATATTATTTGTCTAATTTATTTAAACTTAGAAAAGATAAAAATAAAAACTTCAAGGACCATATAGTTTTCCTTTTTTTTAAAAATTTTAGGGACCGAATTAATTTGTATATAAAAAGTTCGATGATTTATTTGATGTATTTTAAAGTTTTGGGACCATTTAATGTTTCTAAAGAATTTCAAGAATCAACTTGGTTTTTTTTAAGTACAATAGCCAACTGGAAGGGGGGGGGGGATAAAAGTTTAGGGATTAATTTATTTTTTTTAAGTTCATCAAAAAAAGAATTCTTCGAAAAATAAATAAATATAAAAATAATTTTAAGGTACTTTTACAAAATTGAGTGAGGTTAGTTCAACTCTACGGGGCTCCCCATTAATATCATTTATAATTACATAATAAAAAGTAGGGCATACAAACGAATGCAAGGTACATATAAATGTAGTTAGGTTCATTATACAATGAATATAGCGCTTTGATTGGTCTATTATGGGTCAAATAACCCTTTTTGTTTTTTTTTCTCCAGAGTGAACGAATCAAGCTACTCATAATCTAAATATCAAAATCTTATAGAATTGAAATATATTATTAAAAATTTCTTTTTCAGTTCTTGAAGATGACCGTATTGATATATAAATGTTGGTACCTTGTTAGAAGTAGAAGAAAATAGTACTAAATACCAGAACAATCATTTTATACATTATGAAATGTAGGTTTTATTGAAAGGTCAGACCAACCAATCAATATGAAAATAGATAGGATCCGTATTCATTGACAATAGCTAGCTTGACATTTTTTCACAGAGAGGGGTATAAATATGTTTATTTTTGCGCCTTCATCATGTCTTCGTTAGAAATTATGATATTTTGACAAATTTATGTAAGATCAAGATCTTACAATAAATGCACTAATGTAAATAATTTTTAGACGTTATTTTTTTAACTTAACCATTCATATAAAATAAAAATGACAAAGTGAATAATATTTATGCGCATGAAGATAATATGATATAATAAAAAATCCAATGATTTTATTTGGCATCTTAGTTTTATTTTTTTTAAAACTAAAAAATAGAAGCATGACGGAGGCACAAAAAATTGAAGACATTTTTTTACCCCTCGTCTTTTTTTTTAAAAAAAAAATCACTTGAAATTATAATAGTTCGGATTTAATGGATCAGATAATGATATAAATCTGATACTAGAATTGATAATAGCTCCATCATATAATGATATATGATTAATAGATTTGATAATTGAATGCCATAAAAGTGTTTGGACTTTAAGACTTCCTAGTCATGCCACATTATCTTTCCATCTCTTTTCATTTAAAAGTGTATTTTTCTTTGTCCAATGTATTTGATATTTTTTTAGATGATACAACCTTTTTTATATTTCTATATAAATATTTTATATAACCAATAAAATATTATTTTTCAAAATATATTTATTCGCTTTTCAATTTGTCACATATAAATATAGATTAGAAACTTATTTATTTTAAATAATTTTTATTTAATAAACTGTTCTCTGAGCAAATTCCGAAAAGCAGTTAATTAAATTCGCTAATCAAACACCCGATTTCGTTAATTAAACAGTTACAGCGCCTCATCGGACCCATTATGCTCCCCTGTTCGTCTCTTCAACAGATGACAACCTTTTTATGACGTGGCAAGAGAGAAAATTTCGCTCTTTCAGTGTCGTGTTATATTCACATGGGATCCTTGCACCAGTGCCAACTGCCATGCCACCACTGTGCACGACTCACTGATTGGTTGTCTTCCTCTTCATCTCTTGTGATTTGTGAGGGGAAAGCCAGCAAGAACAGTGTACAGAGCTCGTGCTCGGTGCCTTAAAGCGTAGTCAATTATTTTAATTTTTGCTTCCTTCTGGTACCATCCCTCTGACAAAATCCATTTGCACCAACCAACAAACCCCTCTATTATTTAGGTCCGGAACTCTCTCCAATTGTCAATTGAACTTTACGAAATGCAAAAAGTTGTCTCAATTTGAACATTTTTGGCGTGGATTGCGACCTCATCTAACATAATCAATTAAGAAATGAAAATTAGTTTCAAGACGTCGCACGCAACACTCTAGTTGAAAAAGAAACTTAAATTGATTTTAATATTAAGATATTATTTTAAGCTACATAAATTATGTTTTGGATGTGAAATTTCAAATTTTATTGATGGCAAATGGGCCAAAATATAGATAAAAAATATTTATCTATTTCAATTTCATTAATACAAAAAAGTTATAATTGCTTTTAGTAAAAAAATACAGAGTTCAAACATTCTATCTTTTATGATAAATTGAACATATAAATGTTTTTGCATTACTAATATGGTTCAAATTTTTCTTTCTTAATATAGGTGTCCAAAAAGCCCATTAGTTCATCGGCAACAAAATTTGTTCATTATTTATTTTAAAAAATCATTGTTTTGTCTATAAAAAAAGATGAAAATGAATATTTTTTAACAATGTGTTGAAGTCAATTTATAAATCAAATAAAAGAAAAGAATGTAACAAGTAAATTATAAAAATGAGCAATTTATAAAAGTTAGTTAAATTTTCTAGAAAGATGAAAAGTGATTTAACTTTTTTTTTCTTTTTGAGCAAGTATTATCACATTTCATATCATAAATCATAATTTCAAAAGCAAAACAGATTTTTTTTTTATCTTTTCTGAATTGAAAATATTATTTTTATGAGACATTGAAAGATTAAGTAAATTATGATACTGAAATGTCCTGAAACTTACATGCTAACAAAAATTACAAATTGTAAAAGTGAGTTTTAATTTTGTCTAATCACAAAGTAAATATTTTCCTCATAGTTTTAAAAAAATTAGTGGGATCAATACTAAAAATCTCAATAAATTTTAGTGGGTTCAAATTAATAATAAAATAGCAAATATTATTACAAATGTATTATATTTTCTCAAATTATATAACAAGTTTTTAAATTTGAGTGGTGTCAGTTGACATCAATTTCATTAATATGCTCCGCCACTGCTCAGGGCCAGGGCAATTATCAAATATATCACGATATTTTATTATGATGAAGGCGAAGCCAGATTATGTACTCTACTACTAAGTGCCGAGCTCAATTTTGTTTCTACATATATATTTTTAAATCGCTCCGTATTTGTCTATATATATATGAACTAAAAGAAATATTTATTTGGTACTTTATGGCTTGACGTGGGTAGATAAGAAACTTTTCTTAAGCTTAAATATGAAAAAGAAAATTTTTCTATAGAGTATAACCGAAGGTGCATGCTATTTTTCGATTACATACATAAAATTTTATCATCTGATACGCGGAATCATGCAACATAATACATGATCCTTTGGAACATCATTAATCACAAATGATCCAATAAGCTACCGGTCGCACTGCACAGTATTGCACAATAGAGGATCAGAATCCACATATGTGGGGTTACAAAAACCTTAGCACAGGTCTAGGTCTTCTACTATTTCCATACTAAGATTAGATATACCGATACATCTGTTTTGGTAATCTAACGTGGCAGCGTCATAATTTATGCCTTCTTTATCTAATCCTAGCACCATATGCAACCTATTGCTTTCAGTTTCAGGTCTAAAGTGTGGATTGTTAGTTAGATCGTACCTCTCAATCAGGCTTCATCCCTTGGACATTTTGTTTTGAATACATGTCACTTTTATAAAAATGAGCAATTTATAATACATGTCACTTTTACTTGATAATAGTGGGTTATTTCGCTATCTATTACGATTTAACAATCCTATATTTTTCTAGGTGTCCCTTTTGTTGTTGAAATTTGAAAAACCAGGTTTTGTAAATTGTAATGCTATGTAAAAGTCGTTGTTCTCAAGTTTAAACTAAGGTCACCAAATGGCCTTTGTTACTGTAGTAGACTGATAGCCTTTTTCCATGTTCTTCTTAACCCATTAATTATCGAATAAGATCTAACAAAATTTCTAGGACAAACTGCTGAAACTTCTCAGAATAAAAAAACTCGTCAAATTCTATGAGTTCTTCTGTACAAAAAGTCACTTGTTAATTATTGGTTTTGGAATCCTTGAAGCTTGAAACACTTACTGGTTATGGTGTCCTATGCAGGGTGGGAATCTGTTGTTCTTCAAATTCTTATTCTTCTCTGATCTTCTCTTTCTGACAATGAGTCCCACTAACAATCAAAATCAAGTGAAACCCACTGTCGGAGCAAAAGAAAACAAGAGGAATTCAAAGAGCAACAAATCTCATTCTTATACAACAGCAACAACAGCAGTCTTTAACCCCAAATAAATTGAGTTAGGCTAAAAATAAAAATCAATCTGAAAATATAGAGAATAAAGATCTCAAAGGCAAAAAAAAAATTGATAGTAGTCTCGAAGTACAAAAGACCTAGCTCCTGAGATCTAGTTGTAGTGTACAGAAGCTTTCCCCCAGAGGTAATACAAGTAAAATTTGGCTTGAAGCTGTCAATGTCATGTAACACCCGAGATGAAAGCCCCGAGTCTTGGCGCGGACACAATTAAATAACATTAAAGAGTAGATGCTTATGAATAATGCCAGTAATTGATGATTAATCGATCTATCAGCCATTAATTTTTATGTATCATATAATTATTCTTTTTTTAGTAGAATACGGAGCAGTGTAAGCACACAGCTACAAACAATGGCAAAAAAGGAGCAAAACCACAAAATCTGATACTCATAAAGATAATTTAATCATGTTTATTAGTAGGCGGCTTGATCAAACAGATCATCTCTATAGATGCTAGTACCCCAACAAAGTGTGTAAAATCGGAAATCTAAGCAAAACACAATTCCGGACACAGCATCACCTAATTGTGCAAAATTTCAAACTAAGAAAGAACAGCCATGACATCTGACACTCTGAGTGTAATATAATTGGTACCATCAGCACCATTAAATTCAGTTCCAGCATACTTGGAGTACATAACGGTGCTTCCAGTGCTGATATCGATTGGCTTTCTCTTTCCATCTTCATCGAGGGATCCTGGTCCCACCGCTACAACCTATCATCCCATATCACCATAAATGTTAAGTTTCTACTGATACTGCATGTGACAGACCTAATGACTTTATTCAGGTTGGGCAAGCATCATGTCAAATCTTTTGTGGGTTATATTCAGGGTGCTTCTTGTTAATAGTTATTTATGATATTCATATAATCCATTGTTTCAAGCTTTATGATGATCTGGTTTAACATAAATCATGTAGTTCAACCATGAACATTAACAAAAACAAGCATAGCAAGATTCAGTAAATAAGACAACAGAAAACATACAGTTCCAACAGACTGTTTTTCCTTGGCTTGCTCCGTCAGAATCAATCCACCGGATGTTTTTTCTTCAGCCTCAGCAACCTGTGAAATAAGGGGTATAGAAAGAGAGGTTACTACAATGTCAGAAAGACAAGTGAGAGACTATCAATAGACTATCATCCACTAAATGAACAACATGCTATGATATGTTAAAAAATAAAAACAAATATTTCCACAAAGCTCTTTCAAATTTTATTTACTTATCCACATTGTTGAAACACAATCCATTCATTGTTTTATTTGGATCATGTTCAATACATTAATCTTTATCAGGTATTTATGTGATTAAATTGATAATTTTTTATCACATGATCTGCAGAACCTGATCTTCATTTAATCCACATACTAATCTTATCCAAATTAGTGTTCCTATTAATTATCTTGATTAGGGGCTCTTTATTGTTATTAATTTATAAAAATAGAGCTACGTAATTCCAAGTCCTCAACCTAAATGATCTATTAATAAAAATACCTAAGGAACAACATGATTAAAAATCATCCAATTCATGAAAAATATAAAGCCATTACATTTGATTGGCTTCTAGGACACAAAAATAATGATAAATGTCCTAAGATCTGGTACCAATTGTATGATTTTGAAATTTATACCATGCACAAAACCTAAATCTTACAATTGACACCAGAGCTTAGGACATTTTCTAGTTGTTTTGATACCAATTGTAAGATTTAGATTTTATGCATGGTATAAAACCTAAATCTTACAAATTGCAACATTCGCTATAAACGTGGTGTGCTCCTCTAACAAGTATTAAATAAAAACTACAAGAAAACAAATCCCGTACAAAAGCAGTACCACATTAGTACCACAGACTGATCAAATAGATACCTTAATAAGAATGCGGTCACCCAAAGGCTTGAGATCCTTTATGTCGTCTGTCTCAAGAATACCAATAATGTCATCTTCCTTTAATAATAAATGATTGGTTCCATTGAACTCAAGCTCTGTACCAGCATACTTTGAATATACTACCTGGTAACCCTCCTGCCATTTCCACAGTACATAAGAAAAAAGATCAGGATTGTTAGCCCTACAAAGATACATGATGCACACATGTATTAGAATATTAGATTTACCTACCTTAACAGAGGGATCAATTTTGGTACCGCCAATGGTGGTTCCATCTCCAGTGGCAACCACTTCACCCTCTTGCGATTTTTTCTGGGCAGTTGTGGGGAGATAGAGGCCTCCAGTTGTTTTATCTTCCCCTGACTTTATTTTGACCAAAACTCTGTTTCCAACTGGCTTTATTGATGTGTACTAATCAACAAAAGAGAAAGATTTAGAGGCGGACATTATGAAGATAAACAAAAGATGTATTTAATGTCTAGCTCAGGTTGTAGTACCCCAGCCTATCCATTCCTCTCTGGATAGGAATTATTTTGTGCCAAGTTTATTAAATTAAACTGACAATTGTTGCCCGATCTTAATGTCCAAAACATAAATTGATTAATGTAATTATACATAAGAAAAATACAATGAACTTGTAGTTCTGTGCAGTATTCTCTTTTTCTTAATATAATAGAACTGACATTAGTGTACCGAAAAATTGAAATGAAAATGATTGAATTTGTGGAAATCAAATCCAGATCTCCTCACATAGGAGATAATGCAAAACCAGACCAATATAACCATTGATGCCTACAGTCCAGGTAAATTCCTGGCCTGTACTAGGTAATAATGAAACATAACATTCACTCTGTTACCATTGTTTTCAGATATTGTGCAACTTTTCACGTGTTTAGATTTGTTGTACACATTTTACTGTGCTTGTACCTAAAATCAACATGACATTTTGACAAATTGGTTCAACACTAAAATCAAAACACAGCTGCACTGCTCCAAATTAGCTTCTATGTAACAACTAAACGAGCAGAAGAAAATACAAAAGCAAGTACCTTTGGAGCTATCGCAGTAGCGGCCCTCACGACCATAGGTTTACTATAGCTCGTCTGAGGGCGCCTGAGTGTTAGCGGAGAGAGACGGACGCCCTTGATTGATGGAACCGAGAGAGGTACGGTCGCCATTGATTTTGGAAAGGTTTGCTTACAGATCCGAGCTGGAAAGTAAAATGTAGAGAAGAGAAAGCACTTGTGACTTGTGAGTAAGGTAGAAGCGCAAGACCAAAAATGTCGGAAGGATAAGAGGGTTTAGAAGAAGGTTCTGGAAAGGTCATGGAGAATCTGCTGTTGACGGGCCGAGTTTCAATTAGCCCCATTAGATCCATCAAAAGCATTCATTAAATTTGTTATTTTAGTTTAACTAATCAATTTACATCCACTGGATATTAAAAAAAAATCTTATTTTTCTTTTAAAAATTCACATCAAATTTTATGCATTAGATCCGAATAGAACAATTGAGATGTATATTATAAAATTCATTCTTTCACTCTTAACTCCATTCTACAGCATTCATGATTTTGTTCCTTTTCTTTTGATAAAAAACCCATAGAAATTTCTTAAGCTTTGAGGATCTTTTGTTGACAACATGAATTAAGAAATTAAGTATAATTTCGTAAAAAAATAAATTAAGAATTAATAACTTAAGTCCTACTAAAGGCTCATTTTCAACAAATTAAAAGGATTAAGATAAAAGAATGGAGTGCGAACAAAAAACATGTTTTAGTATGAGAAATAAAATAAATTACCAAATTACCCCCTCAAAGATTGTTGCAACAAGACTCAATGATATGTACGTAAACTAAAATTACTTAATCTTTTAAAGAGCAAGATACAGAAAAAGGAATTTAGCAACAAATTACTTTCGACTCCTGCAATAAAGGATACATCGAATCTGATATCTACCAACAATATAAAATAAGTTTAAATTGAAAAAAAATAATACAAAAGTTTGTACCACGATTTGTCATTGACTGAGGCGCAGATAACATAATCATTATTCCTTGAAATAAAGCAGGTAATATACAAATATATACATGATAAATGGGAGAAATCAGGGTGATTTTCTCTCTGAAAAATAAGAACTCCCAAGTTTTTTTCCCAGAGAGTCAACAAATTGACATTTAGATAATACATACAATATCCAAATAAAACCAACTTTACTACAATATGAACTACATCTTATTCAGTCTTTTGCAACAACAGAAGTAATACCTTCAAAGTACAAACATTCACGCAAAAAATAAAAGACTCAATGTAAACTAGATTGGACATCATCAGCAATCTTACGATCAAATGCAAGTACTGAGATACACTGCTAACTAATACATTTTAAGATTGCTTCAAGTACTATTTCAGATCAGAATCAAAATGGTAGGAACGAAAGATGACTAAATTTCATCGTGGGCCTGAAAATGTTGAAGATCATTGACATGCTAAGTTGGATATATTCGAGATCATTGGAATTGAAGAAATAAAATTATAATCCAATGATGTTTCTACCTCCATTGTTCCCTCTAAAACTTTTACCACCATTAACATTGAAGGCCTTCTAGTACTATCCCGTTGCAAGCACCACATTGCAAGCTTCATATATCACATTAGTAATTTCATTTTCATATAATTCGGTATCACTGAGTTTTTTTCAATCAAATCTGATAACTCATTGATCTTAGAAATTTTCTTTTAGTAGTTTAATCAGATGGTGATTATCTTCTGTCTGTGAATAATCGATATTTCTTCTTCCATATAAAATCTCCATTACCACCACACCGAAACTGTAAACATCAACCTTCTCAATGACCATTGCTGTCAACCATTCGGGTGCTAAATATCCAGGAGTGCCCCGCATTCCAGTCATCACTCTGCTGATGTACCTATCAATTTGTTTTGATAACCCAAAATCAGAAACTTTAGCATTAAAATTTTCATCTAAAAGAATATTTTCTGGCTTAAACTTTAGCATTAAACTTTAGCACATGATGTGATGAATACTTCCAATAGTCTCAACCTCCGCCAAGAAATCCTTCTTTCCATGTCCAACGTTATCCAAACGTTTCACTGCTATTCTCTCATCACCCAATCTTCCTTCAAATACAGTACCAAATCCACCTTCTCCAAGCTTATTAGCAAAGTCATTGGTCGCCACTTGTAGCTCTTGAAAGTAAACCTAGTTGTCATCCCTGATAATGGTTCCACAAAATCAGCATCTAGCTTTTCTTCACCTCTTTCCAACACAATACAACAATATATGCCACGATGAGCATGAGCATGAGCATGAAGGACAGAACTCCTAGTCCGGAAGTCAATGAATCTACTAACCCACCCAATGAGCTAGATTCTTTTTTTTTTTTTTTGCAAACTAGATAGACTAGGTGGTGGAGGTGGTGGAGGGGCAATTTGCACCTTAATGTATGCAGTATGGTTCAAGGTATTCATCATGGGACCATGATCCTTGAGGGAAAAAAACTTCTGACAGCTTTAAGCACCTGCCAGGTGATGAGTCTCCCTTAGGGGGCTGAAACAGAGCAGCTCTACAACTGCAATTTCCAAGACAGGCCTTCTTGCAACTCTCCTCGTCAGTTCTTTTAGGTGCAAAATTGTCAAAGTCATTAAAATATGACGTGCTGTTGAGGACTAACAAGCGGTGATTGTTTACTTCACAATTTAATGTAGTAACTGCATTGCAACCGCAATCTGCTTGCTGCGTATCAGCCGGCTTGAAATAGTTTCCTTCAGGTAGGGGACAGGTGCATTGTCCATCCCAGCAAATGCCATACTTCCACACACAGTTGGATAATCACAATTATCCAGATCATACTTGAACAAATCATGCACCAATTCCCAGTGAATGCCGTTAAAATCATAAAGCCTTAAGTGCCCATCAGACTCGAATCTCATGTATTGTATTGATTTAGCAGGTGGACAAAATAGTGAGGCTGCCATTGATGAATTTCATGGCCATTGTTCTATTACTAGGTGACTTATACAATTTGTGATAGTACACTTGTGTGTGTGTTGGTGGGGGGGGGGTCTGAATTGATATATGCAAACAAACCATTTGATAGGATAAAGGAAAACTGAGAAACAGATTTGGAAAGTTTTCATTTTCATTAATTCTCAATTGTGTTACATGATTGTGTATTTATAGAGTACACAGATACATGAATGATCCAGTTCTAACGGCTGTCGTAACAAACACTTGTAACTAATCAGAGTACAATTTTGTTACAATTAATTAATGAGGCTGTTTTGAATTTTGTCTTGGCGCCTCAATTGTTTCCAATTGCTCTTGAATGGACACCTCCATTACTTTGCCGTTATTATCTTTTACAGCCCCCCTCAAGCCTAGCTTGGTGGTAATCAAGGTGAGCTTGTCTTTAAGCAATCGAAAATGAGGTGAGGCTAAACTCTTGGTGAACACATCTGCAATTTGATCTGCGGAACAGAGAAACTGGATGGCCAATTGTTTCGCAGAAACTCGTTCCCTGACAAAATGAAAATCTAGCTCTATGTGTTTTGTTCTTGCATGAAAAACTGGATTTGTAGCCAAAAATGTAACTCCCAAATTGTCACACCACAGTACAGAGATTTGAGTTACATTGTGACTCAACTCTTTGAGTAGAGACTGTAGCCAGAGCAGCTCAGAAGTTGTCATGGCTAGTGCTCTATATTCTGCCTCTATTGAAGACCTGGAGACTGAGTTGTTTCTTAGATGACCAGGAAACAAAATTAGGACCAAGGAAAATTGCATAATGAGACGTCGATTTTCTGTCATCTGGACATCCTGCTCAATCACTATCACTGTATGCATTGAGGCACAGATTAGGGGCTGGTTGAATGTGAAGCCCTTGATTTAAGGTTCCATTGATGTACCGTTATTATCTTCTGCATAGGAGGATGAGGTATAGCCGGCTTTCCGTCAAATTGGTGGTCGAGAAATTGGCAGTCAGCCGCATGCCTCCTGCCAGTGACTGACCCATTACTAGAGAATCAGTTGGGTGTTCAATGGATTGCCAGATTGAGGAATTATTTATGTCAAAAAGCACGAGATAACTAGATTCAGTGATATTAACACCGATCACAGTTTCATTTGCCACATCAGCGGTCCATACCAGGCTACCATCACTGTCATGAAGGATAAGACCACTCTGAGACATCAGTTGAAGTACAGCATTTTCACTGACTGGACGATCTCAATTTGCTGTCCAAATAACTTGTGGACGGTAGCCTGATGTATTACTTATGCCTCCGCCACTATTTGCATAATTGAGTAGTAATGAGAGAAAATAGCTCGTACATGGTGACAAGCAGTAAAATGCGACAGCAATTGAAGGGCCAACACCAGCTGGGTTGAGTCGAAGGAGGAGAGCCTGGATAGCCATGCCATGCTCTGGAAGATCCACACTATGAGGGAGAGTTTGTGAGTTAGTCCATGATGTCGGAGCTGTTGCAGTTGGATCAGGGGCGGACCCACCCCTGGATTTTGAAAAATAGTGTTTTTCGGTAATGTTTTCGGTAATTTGTCCCCCCCGGAAATTTTTTTTGCCCCCCCTGAATTGTCTAGATTATTTTTATTGAGAAAAAAATATTTAATACCGTGCATAATGAAATAATTATGCAAAGATATCAAAATATAAAGTTCTTAGTCGAAAACTTTCTTCATCAACTTGATTATCTATTACTTTGAGCTTTATTTTATTGTTATTTTAATATATAAAATATTATTATTTAATAAAAAATTTATTAGTTAAGTATATATATTAAATTATTTTTTTTTTATTAAGTACCCGATTAGTTAATGAGTTTGAACCCGATAAGCCATTACAATCCGATAATCCCCCCCCCCCTAATCAAAATTCTAGATCCGCCACTGGTTGGGTAGTCATAACTCATAAGGCTGTGCATTAACAGAAAAAGAGAAGCATAAGAATGCAACTAAGGCAAGGCAGGAAGCCATTTGGGGTAGCATTTGCTTTGCTTCTACAATCAGAGTATAGAGAGAGAGAGATGCTTTTCAATGGCAGTAATGAGAACAAACAGTAGATATTATCTGGAATAACGTCTATGAGAACTCAGAGTTAATCAGTTGACAAATTCCATGGGCTGGTGGTCAATGACGAAGTTTTTTTTTTTTTTTTTTGTTTCGTTGCCTACATATTGACATAGTTATTCTAACTTATTCCAACTTAGCTATTTACTGTCAGAGGGGGTGCTTACTGCATGTGATGAGTTATTCAATCGGAATTGATTGAGATTTTCAGGGTTTGATTAAGCCATATGACAAAACAAACCCAGTGGCCCTCTGGAAGATACCATCTAGCATATTGTGCTATTGATTATTGAAGATTAAGAACACTACTGTCGAGGATTGAAAATAACAGCCAAGGTTGAATACAACTAAAAAGACAGGTTGATATTGTTGTGTGCCATCATATACGGGTCTTCGGCTCATCTCTCATCGGCTCTTCGGTGCTTGTATCATAAAAAGTGAGTTACTTCAGAAATAAAATAATAATAATAATAATAATAAGGTGGAATAGAAAATTCAAATAACAGGTTGGGTGAATTTTCTTCCGCAATAAACAGTGCCTAAAACAGACGAGATGGATAGAAACAAGGACAAGTATCCAACCGAGATAATTTACTCCATTTTTTTCATAGTACATAAGCAAATTCCTAAACACAAACTAACAGTGGAATACAATGAAAAGATGATCATCAACAATATTATACAAACAATGTCTCAAATCAAATCTTTCTAAAATAAATTATCCAAATTAGATTGTCGCCAACTACTACTAACAATTTTATTAACAAGTCCATCACGCAGAATTTGCAATTTAATCCTTTATCAGACTTCAATGCACTCCTGCAATATAAAGTATACAAACAAAACAAATCTTAGCTGCTTTGCGCACGCCATACAGTGGGATAAGTTTTGTCACCATGATTTAAATGTCTTCCCAAATCTGTACATTAAAACAAGGTTGCAATCATACATACAAAATACTGGGTTCTTTACCTGGTTTTTAGGTGGAACCAAGAAATGCATGGTGCATGTTTGCAACTGGAGAATCCTGTCAACAGACCCACACAAAATATTGTTTATTAGTATAAGATTCTGATTCTTACAGACATACAGGCCATATTTCTCATAAAAACACAAGTCAAATTAGTCCTTAGTATTTGCTATAGAAACAAAAGTAGTGACGAAGAGATACTTTATGCCAACATTGCCAAATTATATTAAACAAAATAAGAGTCCAAAAAGGCTAATGAACCATGAAGTAATCATCAAATAAGCACCAGCAAGAATTCTTGCGCTAGTAAACCCCAGCATAACCACTATTTAGTTTCAAATTATACTTAAGAAGACGGAACACTCAATTTAACCCCAAATAAGTGTCAAATAGCCTCAATTATGCAATGCAGCCTTAATTCAACCAAATTTCGCTTCAACTGGGAAATTAAGCCTTCAAGACAGAACTCCTTTTAATGCCATAATGACCCATTTAATTTCAACTGTCTGAACTCAGCAATAAATATTTTAAACAAGGCTCACGCCTTAAAAATAGATCTCAATTTTGAACAGCAATTAGTCCATATATTACCTGGGACCTATTCCCCTGGTTTTCCCCAGATCTTGCATCCTTGCTCCACCTCTTCAAAAAATATTTCTGAGGCAGCTCCTTTATGTTTT
This sequence comes from Schoenoplectus tabernaemontani, assembly GCA_037127355.1. Taxonomy (NCBI): domain Eukaryota; kingdom Viridiplantae; phylum Streptophyta; class Magnoliopsida; order Poales; family Cyperaceae; genus Schoenoplectus; species Schoenoplectus tabernaemontani. The sequence goes on from CM073752.1 coordinate 12,495,816, forward strand.
TGAAATCAAGCACCTTCAGCACATGGCAACACTGGATTCCCATAAATTCATACTTTCTACAACTACATAGAGCCGAACAGTCACTCGCGTTGTATCTCACAAAGTGTTCTTTGGGTCGCTCTGCAACTGCAACTCGGTACTCAGAGATTGTGCCTACCTCACAGGTGGTATACAGCACTGAGTCCATGAACATGTCGAACTCCTTTCTAAACACGTCAAACACCACTGGCGTATAAATATTTGCTGCCTGTTTGAGGAGCTTGGCTGGTGGGATTCTGGGAAGACTCTGACTTGCATAAAAGTCAGCTTGCAACTCAGCATATCGGTGCTCATCCACCACCCTTTCATAGTGTTTAAAAAAAGACAGGAGATCCATTTGCGGGTTAAGATACTTTTTGAGGGTATTTGTTAGACTGTCACATTGCAAGGTGGTGGTTATATCAGCCGAGAATATGTGACGGCCATATGCCAGAGCCCACTTATCTCTCTCATCATACAGCTTGATTAACCACTCATTGTGCCTTAAGTCATACTTCTCCAACAAAGACCTCCAACTAAACAGAAAATCCTCCTCATCCTCTGACTCGAACAGACACCGGCAGAACTCCTTGTTAAAGGTTTTTGAGCTCTGGAATACATGACTAATCTTCTTGAGTGAGTTCTGATACACATGCCAGGGACAAACACGGTGAGTCGTACCAGGCCAAGATGCTGCCATGGCTGCACTTATCTGCAGTGACATGTCAGTAAATGCGGTATTTGGCTGCTTCCCATGCATAGTAATCTTGAAGGTATCAAACAACCACTTGAAGGATTCATAAGATTCATCATAGAGCAAAGCAGAGCCAAATATTATAGTCTGTTTATGGTGATTAACACCCAGAAACAGTGCTAATGGGCGCCCATACCCATTAATCTTGTGAGTAGTATCCAAACAGAGCACATCCCCAAATGAACTGAAGTCATCACGTGATTTTGTATCAGCCCAGAAGAAGTTCGTCAGTTTATCCTCCTCATCAACCTGAATTGCATAAAAGAAGGTTGGGTTATCAAGCAGCATACTCTGCAAATACTTCAAAATCGCCATGCCATCCCCCATCTGTATAGGAATTGACCGCTTTGATGGTAGGTAATTAGAGTACTCGGCCGGAAGGAAATTAACACTCCTTATCGGCCCCACTGGCCGGGTAACAGGAGGGGGTAAAGTCTTAATTGGGGTGGGACCAGAGTGACCTGTCCCTTCATCTGACAGCTCACCCGAATCATTGCCTGGTTGATACTCCATAAGAACCCTCTGTGAGCGCAACATGTGCATGGTACTTGGTGGAGCCAGCTGGTGGTTATGATCTGCCTTGAAATCAGTGACACGATAGCGGGTCCCCTCAATTAGCTTAATGACCATGCGCGCTGGACAGCCAATGCGGGTCTCAAGACGGGGCTTCTTGGCCTCAAGGGACTTCTTGTCCTTGTTGTAGCCCTCGCGAGAGCAGACAAAGCAGCGCACATTAATGATACGCTCAGTGGATGCCTTGTCTTTCCGGGAAGTAGACTTGCGCACACTGAAGCCCACATGACCTGCGTAACGGTTATAGAATTCATAGGCCTTGTCTTCTGTTTCAAAATCCATGCCGAGCTCCGGAAGGAGCTTTGACAAAGAGGTCTCGTCAGGAGCAACAGGAGTCTCAATTCTTTTTCTTATCTTGCCCTATTATTTTATGACAAGATCAAAGACAGAGCATGACAAAAGATGGTGTTTTAGAAAACAAGAAACCATATGCCTGTAAACACCAAGCAACTATGATATCAGATACAGATTTTAGCTTCTTACTTGCATTTTTTTTCTCTTTATTTATCTAATTCTTAATCTTCTGGAAAGGATTCCTTTCCATTATGCTGATTGCTGACATATATGGCAATCTCGACAACATTTCTTAAATCAATCAAAAAAATGTTTCAATATGAAAAATAAGTTTATGCTATATTCTTGAACATTATGTCCACAACTGATCCACTTGGATGGCACTGGAGTATTATTCATAATGCATCAATGATAACTAATTCATTTTTTTTATAAACTCAAGTTCAGCATGCTTAAATGTGGATTTTGAATTCAAACTTCATTTTATGACGATTGCCAAGATTGACATAGTAAATAAGGCAAATTCTGCTATGCATCAGAATCTGCACAAAAGACCGAGAGATCCGATTAATGGTACAGAACTATACCTAGTCTATCAGGCTTGGTTCAAACAAGAATATGGAGCCCAACTCATGAAACAATCTAGCCAGAAGATAAGTAACGGACTAAGAACTAATAAAATAATTACTAGGAGAAAAATTAGAGCACACCTTTCGCCAGGCAATACCACATGCATTACAAAGAGTTCTCGGCCCATCAGGCCCCCGACGCATGTGAGGTGTTCCAATCTGAGTGATGCCACATCGCAAGCATCTGATTCACCAAATATAAACATTGCACAACATAATCAGTAGTTGAAGTATAAATATAACCTGGTGAGGTACTGGGCAACACATAAGATGATATAGGGTTTTTAATGTATGTATATTTAAAAAAACATGGCTACGATTTGAGTTTTGGAAGAAAAGAGAGGCAGGAGATAGACACATAAAATGCATTGGAGAGGACAATTGAGTTGCGTATAAGAATCGCTGTTAAAGAAAAAAGCTAATTTTCTTTTTACTCAACATGACTTGGAATTGGATAAAACTTTCCTAAAAGAGAAGAACTAAATTATAAACAACATTACCATTGAATAATAGTAGTAGATTTCAAAGGAAGTAACTTAGCGAGCAAATCATTTATCTTGATTTTCTGGCACACTGAGACTCGATTTTTGTTATATTCTGAATTCTATTTGTACGTTACACAGAGACTCTGTTGAACTGTTCTATCAAATATCAGATATGTGACCCTCCGACTGTTTTATATCAGATATGTTACCTTGACACTCTATTTTAACCATCACATCCATATTAAAAGAGCATCCAATACAATATAATATACACAACAAAATTTAGATGATTAGATCCTAGGATATACTTAGATTGGGCTCGTCAATCAAACATTGAAATTCACAGTACTTATCCACCTCAAACATTCCTAAAATTGAAGAGTCGGAGAAATTACAAAAAAAATACAGAAGAGAACACAAACTTAAACAAATCCAAACCCCTCAGCTCGAGCTTATTAAAAATAATAAATAGGCCCTGAATAACTTAGTAAAAATTGATGCAAATCGAACTTTAAACTCATCTTATGGTAATTTAGACGATGAGAATGGACCGATGCTTTTATTTAAAATTACATCAAAATATGCAACTACCCAGGTTGAATCTTACTGACATATCAAATAGCAGTATCCTTTTTTTCCAGGTAACAACCGCACTTCAGTCTTTATTTCTGTTAGGATGTATTTACTTTGGAATTTGGTCAATTTCTAGTTAGCACATCGTCATTTCCTGTAAATTGCACCTCTGGCTGTCTCTTCATTCCCACCAAATGGAAACAGAAAAATAAACTACCAAAAAAAAAGAAATGGAAAAACAAAACAAAGATATAAATTTGCCAATGCTTTGCCTCCCTTAGTCAGGTCTACAAAAGTTAAACCTACAGAGACTCTTGTTATGCCTCTCTAATACCAGGTCTATAGATGTTCCCCACAACATATGCTCCCAGAGTCTCAGGGGTATATACCGGTTTCTAATACATAATTATGGAAGCATGCGCACTAATTCCCTCCCCAGATAAAAAAACAACGAGCAAACAAAAGGCATCTGCTTGTCACGCCACAACATAGAAGTGTGAGCAAACAAAGCTTCAGACTGGCTATATATACCTGTTCTGGGCCTCAAGACCCTCCTCACCATTGTTGCGAGGGTAGTCAAGATCCTGCTCCTGCAATTGCTGCTCCCCTCCACTGTCATCAGCTGGGACCATGTGCATCATCTTTACTCAATTTTCTCTTCCCCTTTCTTTAATCTATCTCACCTCAAATCATCCTTTTGGAGGAACTAACACAGGCAAAAACTAAGGTAAGTTTAAGTAGCAGCTGGAGACGAGAGAACACAACCAAAGTTGGTTATCTTTAGAAAGAAGAATAGTTATTTCTTTTATGGCATTTTATATCAACACCTCTAGAACAAAAGATGTGTTTCATTTCCCTTCTCTCCGCTTCCCGCACAAAAATCAAAGACAGGATAAAATCTAAATTACTTACCTTCATTCCCCTCTGTTCTCACCTAGAAGTTGCAATCCACAGATTCGAGAAACACTGGAACAGAAAGTTAAAGGAAAACAAAAGTAATTGGAGCTTACCAGTTCAAAGAGAACCATCAACTGGAGCCCCGCTTCGTCGATTACTGGTCTGTTATTTTCCTTGAAAAAAATTGAAACTAGGGTTTTCGAGAGGGAAAAAGGGGGGAAGAAATTTTAGGGTTTTCTATCGCACTAGAGGGAAGAACGTCGTGAGACGGATTGGATCAGCTGAGACGAAGGATACTAAAATAGGACTGTATTACTTGATAATGATAGATAATTATGAAGCGGGTTGTTTGTGAAAGCTCTTTAAACCGCTACGCAATTATTTTCGGGCGAACGCAACAGCAGATTCACTGATCAGAGCGAACGCAAGGCCTCACGGGATCGGATCAGGAGTCGATAGATATCGGTTGTTGTTTCGTAATTAAGTCCGTCGTGACGTCATTCTTACATTTTTAAATTCAGGCGTACATCTCGCTTTTTGATGCGATGCGATTTCCAGGACAATTAAATTCCGGAAATGCATTTTTTTCCTCTGCCTATAGGGCTATAGGTAATTTCAAGAAGTTGATTCAGGATCTTTGTTCTTTCTCATCGAAAAAAAATTATAGTTTCTTCAGGAAATTTTAGCATTTAAAGGAACAATATAGGATATATGACTAATTATAAAAAAAGATGGATTATTGATTCAGTTATAGCTGAAGGTACCTAGAATAATGGATTTCGAATTCAACAGTATTTTCTGTGTCTTTTTTTCAGATGGATTGTTTAACCTGTAAAAATTATGTCAGAAGTGCAACTGATGAAAATGGATATCATATCGAGCTCGTGTTATTTTATATCTTTCTTAATTATAAACTTTTAAAGCAGTTTGAAAGTAAGGAAAAATTAAAAATGCATTAGACACTGAAAAATTCGTTAAATAGTGGAAGCTGTATCCTGTGACTTCAGAATTTCTTTCTACTTTTGAAAGAGAAATGAAGAATTATTTTTAGAAGAACCAAAAAGTGATGGAAGTAACAGCAAAGTTTGTAGGGAAAAAGACCATTATGACAGTGCAGTCCTTTTCTTAGATAATGAAACTGCATAGGAGAAGTGCGGGAACATAAACTAAAATCGAGACATTATAAAAATGCAAAGTAAATGGACAATGTTTGTCAGCTACATTTTTCTTTAGGGGACATTGTCGACAAGTATTTCAGCGTTTTATTATAAATAACGGACTTGCAAATGAAAATATATAAATTAAAATCGGTTCTCAGTGATGAATGCAAACTATAAGTTGGTTCGTTAACAATTAACGTAAACTTCTAAGATTTAAACATATGCAAATTTTACGTTTGTCCTTCTAATTTCAATATTTCTCACTTTTATATTATCTTATGATTATTGAAAATACAGAAAGGTAAGAAACTAATCATCAATATTTGCATTTTCACGATAAGAACCATCTTGTCTGAGCTCACGCTAGATACCTTTTATTTGATGATAACACGTTACTTACTCATCGCTAAGTATGGGAATTAGCGACAATAATAACTTAGGGAGTGTTTCTCACTCAATGGAATAGCAAAAAGTTGGAATAAAATAGCTATTCCAACGAATTAATTTGCCAAACGAATTTTAGACTAAGTAGAAGAGTGTAGAAGAGTGTTAATCTGGTATATCAAGTTATATGTGGTATACCGGATTAGCTCTCGTCGAATAGCGATTATTGTTTGATTATGTTATATTATATTATTATATCATGATTATAATTATAATTATGATTTATTATTATATTATTAGTATGATTATAATTTATTATTATATTAATATTATGATGATTATTTATTTATTATTATATAATATTATTATAATAATTATTGTTATTATTATATTACTATCATTGTTAGTATTGTTATTACATGATTAATTTTATTATTATTTATTATTATAATAATTATGATTTTAGTATTATATTATGATTATAATTTTATTATTATATTATTATATTATAATTATGATTATATTATTATGATTATGACTATGATTATTATTACATGTTGGGTCACATTCTAAGGTCCATGAAAGAAAATCAACAAATGTTCACTGGATCATGTGTTTTAATTACTTTTCAATTCAGGTAGCAGTGTTGCACGTAAATGAATGCAAGTATCAAGCATACGATACAACAATCCATCTTCTATTCATTTTTCTTTTTTTGAGAGCATGACTGAATGAGCGTCGATGATGTATAGGATTAATCAATGCTGATTGGCTGGTTGGCTGATTGCGGAGCCAGTTTGTTTGACCCTTGCAAAATTCTGATAAAATAGAGGTCTAATTTTTTCCATGAAATAATGCTTACAACAAAAGATAGAAGACAACATTGACTTCACTATATAATGGCATTCAGCAATTTCACTTAATTGAGTCCAACCGATGGCATTCAATATTTTCAGTATACAATGGTTCAGTTTAGACTGATCTGTTTGAGCACAACCTCACACTGGTACAGCAAATGTGACATAAGTCACATAACAGTATACATACTGGCATGAATTAGAATATTAGATTATCAGATGCTTGAACAGGACACAAAATAAGAATGATTGTACAAAGTGCCATCAAACCGGTACCGAGTAGAGATACTTTTCAATAGTTGAATACAACGAAATACAGACTAGAGATACTTTTCTTCTTCTTCTTTTCTGAAAAAAAAAAGAGAATTTGGAAGTAAAAGCTGAAGCTGGGAGGAAACAAAAAGAATGCTTACAACTGAGAAATTAAAATTGAATTATCAATCGTCGTTGCCATCTAGACCTCTGAGAATGTAGCTTCTGGGCCCGCGAAGAACCCTTGTTTTCTTCCCACTCTTTTTCTCTTTCTTCTTCTTCTCCGCCTCTTCTTTCTCAAACTTTTCTCTGTTCCTTTTCTGTAGAAAATCCTCCACTCCCAAATATATCACCTGTAACAAAGTTGCGCATGTAGTTATCACATTCTAGTAAAAATAATAATAAAAGAAATAAAAAGAGAAAGAATCCATAAATTGAGTTGAACTTCAAAATACCCCAATCGTGAGAATACAAAGGCCTACAAAGGCGATTGATAAAAGAACAGAGACTATCGTAGTCACAATCCCATCGTCTGGCGCAGAGGAATCAACTTTCTGCGCATTCTCCAAAGGCAACGGGCTAGGCGTAATCTCCCCGGTGGCAGCGCAAATTGCAGACCTCTCGAGGCGACATTTCTGTGGAAGCGTGGTGAATTTCCATCGGAGGCTGTTCCATTGGAAAGCTGAATTGGGGAGCTTGAGAGTAGGGATGGAGTGATTAGGTCTAGGGGATGGAGCGAGAGGAGGGAGGAGAAGGAGAGAGTGGAGTGTCGCAGGGGCCATCCTCACCATTTTCTCATCTCATCCGAAGAGCGTAGAGAGAAACCACAAAACCAGGTGATTAGTATAATCAAATAAAATTATTAAATTCGATTGTTGTTCAAGTAATTATTACAACTTTTGTTATCTTTAGGTATAAGATTTTGAGATTCTTGTTTGGAAAATGTATTTGAGATTTTGAGTTATGTTTATTTTCAGGATTGAACGAGTTCGATACGTGATTAATTGGTCCTAACAAAACTGAAAAATCTAACATATAAATATTATATACAAAATTATGTAGATTGGTAGATTACGTATGCAATGTCAATTTATGTGGTCGTGATTTTTAAACAACTCGGTATTCCTTTGTAACCGTAGAAATCACTAAAACTGATCAATATGATTCAATTTACATATGTTACATTTGTATAACTATGTTTCTGTTAAATCAAATAATTACCGGAAAATTTTATATCTTCGTATTTTTAATAAGTTTTGAGCTCAATAAATTTTCAATTTTTTACTTTTATACATGTTTACAAATTTATTCAGATTTAACTAAACAATACAATATATTGTATACATAATATTCGACTAGAGCGTCTTTAAAACAGATTTTACTGATTAATTTTATCTCTTTAATTCATCCGAGTTGATTTAAATTTTGACATTCTTGACAACCAACTTCATATAAATTAATTGAAAATCTTAAAAATATAAAATATTTTATAAATATATTCTTGAGCTTATGGATTGATTGTATATCAAATTTTATTCAATTTTTGGATAAAATTTAATAGGTTTAATACTTGGGGAATTTTTCTTCTTTTGGGTTCTTTTCAAGGAAATCTGGCAGTCCACTATGTCTTTATGTTTGGATAATCGTGTTTATGTTAAATTTTTATTTTGCTTTTCATGGTTGGTAAATTTGAGGGTTTAGGAATACAATTATATTTCAGGGCAATAGTTTTACTCTTGTGATTTTTTTACTTTAATGTGCTATCTCATTTTCTTTGTATACAGGATAGACTTGTGAATTGGGGTTCCTGTACCAAATGATGAAGTAATAGTGGATAGATTTGATGCAATCCAGGACTGATACATTCTGATTTGTTACTAGTTTCAATTTTTTAATTTTCATTTCTTTATATCTTGTCTGTTTGGCTATATTTTGTGCATGACTATATGTTTGTTGTTGGCTTACTTTAAATGCTTCTACTATGCAAACTGCTACGTTTTGTTAGTTTAGATTTGGTGTTTAGTTCTAGTAAGACTCTCATGATGTACTGAGTTTTCAAAAAAAGTGGAAATTGGCAGACTATTTATCTGCTTTCTTAAAAAAAATATTTCTTAATGCAACTTGGAGGAGGAGACAGAGGGAGCTATTATACAAGAAACCTTTCGTTTTGTATATTTGAGCGTCTATTAAAAGGTTATTTGGACACTTTCATGCATTTTATTAACTAGTATGGAACATGTTCGTTATACATACCCTCTTAATTTTAAGATTATTTGTATCTAACACTAATTTTTATTATAAATAAATGATATATTTTACTTAAATATAATTTATGCCTAAATCAATTATAAAAACTCTTAAATTTTTAATATTTTATATATAAGTATATTTATACAATGCATAGTTTCTTTTTACATAAAATTTAATAATAGTTGATATTTAATTTATTTGATATATAATTTTTTAGGCCTCCTATAAATGTATGATAAAAAATAGTAAATGAAATGGAGAGGAAAAATGGATTTGAATGAAATCTGAATCATCACTTTTATACAATAAATCAATTTCAATCGTAAATTAAAATATAAGTATTTTAGTCATTACACATTATCTGAGCATTAATGGACAAATCCAATTCATACGCTTCTAAATACTCGTATGCCTTTATTATAGATGTATGCCTTTATTATAGATAGATAATATATTATACTTAGATATAATTTATATTTAATTCATTATAAATCTCTTAAATTTATAAATAAAAATAATTTATTATTTAATAAAATATGATTTATAAAACATAATAATTTTTAAAATAAAGTTGTATAGTAGATATTATTTAAAAAATTAAAAATAATTTATTATTAATTTATTTCATGGATATTTTTTTAGGCCTCCCATTAAAATGTACGGTAAAAAAATAGAAAATGAAATGAAAAGAAAATATGACATTGATTAAAATTTAAACCACTAGTTTTGAAAAATATTGATCAACATCATTCGATTAGAGATATTTTGGTCATTAAGAAAAAAAATAAAAGCTGAACATTAATAGACAAATCTAATATATATACTCTTTGTAATACAATATAGATAAAGAAACACATTAATTTGATAGATTTTCTTAATTCAACTTGGAGGAGGAGATGGAGAGATATTATAGAAGTAACCTTTTCGTAGACACACAAAATATTCCTCCATCTTGCATTTCACCGTAATTTATTTGCATCGGAATTGATACATCGGCTTGAATAAGTATCACCATTTACCAAGGATATTTGGAGAATGCTCTGAATTTTTTTGATTTCACAACTTGAAGTGGGAATAAAATTAATTACGAAAATCGATGGAGCCACTCAACATACAGTCAATTCAAGTGAGCAAAAACAGATATATTCAATTTCTTTTCATACTAGAATTTTCAGCCACCAATTCTTAAAAGAGAATAAAATTTTAATTTTTTTAAGCATATCACATTATCATTTTTCTTCACCATTGATTTTATTAAAATCTGTTCTTTTTTTAAATCCAAGAGTTCATATAAAATAGTTTCTCTCTCCTCATTTAAAATAATGTGTGTAATATACTTAAAGTAAACTCAACTCTTAAAATGATCTAACTTTTTTATATAATCATTTATAGATTATTATGTGCTTAATTATATTATTGATTATATAATTATTATTATTACTTAGAAATTTAAAATATAATGTCTAAATTTTTTTATGTAAAATATTATTATATATATTTAAAATTTTATATTATTAATTATTTATTTTAGGACTATATTGTTAGGATAAAACCCGAGTTATAGCTCTATTTGTTAATAATTCACACAAAAACAAATTTTGTTCGAGAAAAAAGATACAATAATCTTTGTTCTCGCCGGTGAGTGTTTCCATCATTAGTTGATGGTATTTATGGCGCAAAGTTTAGATCAAAGTCAGTTAAAATAACAATAAAGTCACACAAAATTTCTCTGACAATCCTACCGTTTGAAACTTAATCCGTTATAACGATTTGTAAACCGTTGTAACGGTTTTGTAAACCGTTATAACGATTGGTAAATCGTTATAACGGTTCAGGGCGAAAAAGTGAGTTATGCTTAGTTTTCAGCTCTTTATAAAAGGGGGACCATCTCCTTTCTCCTCCTGCTGTTGAATATACTTGCAAAATATATTCTTACAGCCACCATTAAAGAGCTTTGAGAAAACCTTTCTATACCTAGCTAAAGCTCAAGATTTTTGATCTAAACTTGTTCTAAACACTTTGTGAGATTTGAGTGATTTGCTCCATTGCTAAATCTACTTCTAGCTTTTGCTACTTCATTAACTTTAGACTTTGTCTCTCATCCTTTGTGTGTAAGAGGGCAAAGTTCGACCTTGTACAAGACTCGTATTTGGTTGAATAGATCGGACCAGCTTTATTACCGTTAGACGGGAAGCCGAGGACCCGAGGAGTAGGCGCATAACGCCGAACCTCGTTACATCGCGTGTCAACTCAATCCTTTGATTGAGCATTTGTAAACTTTTTCTCTTTACTTTATTTCATATCTTTTGATTTAGAAATTGCTTGTGCTTGATTGTTGTAGAACTTATTAAAATTGCAATTTAACCCTTGTACTTTTTACTAATTGACCAAATTAATATTATTAGCGGTAATCAAGGATTACACACACAACTTGTTTACTACATTTTAGCATAGTTCGTCAGCTTTACATCAAGTCAAACAAGAAAACAGAAAAAGAAGACAAAGTAGATTTAACGACAGCACAAATAAAATCCCACAGGAATATATTTGACAGTATTTATAATTCTTGACGATTCACAACTTGAAAGTACAGACAAATTAATTAAAAAGTGGAGATTTTCTGACAACCATTTTTTCTGACAATTCTGATTAATATATTCTTAAACTTACGAACTGATTGTGTTTCAAATTTGTTATAATTTAAATGTCATTTGATATTTCATCAAAGGTCATCAAAATTACTAGTATCTTGTGCCCGTGCGTTGCTACGGTGATATATTTAGAAATATAAAAATTCATATCTTCATGTGAAAAATAAGAAAATAAAAATAAAGATAATTTAGTAATTAATATAAATTTCAATCATGAATACGTAATTAATGCAAAAAATATATAAATTGAGAGGAAAGTTAACATTCAGCGTTTAAGAAAAGTTAAAATTCATAATTAATGACAATCTAAGAAAAAAAGAAAATAAAATAGAGCAATTGTACTCCTAAATTATGTAACATTTCGTGTAACAAACAAAATTGAGAGAAAATTCTAACTTCAACCCAAATGATCATAGAGATAGTAATATTATTTGATGAATAACTCAATCCGATGAGTGATATTAGCTCTAAAAATTCAATGAAAAATCTGGACCATTGCACGATCAGAATATTTACGTGCTTAATAAGGAGTAGAAATATGATAATTGTAATAGTTTAAACTTAATATTTTTATGAAATATCAAATGACATTCAAATTGTATAGAACTTAAAACACAATTAAATTTATAAGTTTAAAAATATTTTTGTACACTTTTTATTTTTAAAATTTTCTATAAATTTATTTCTTTTTGTCTTTTTTCCACCTAATCTATATCAACTTTTTTGTTAATTTTATTTGAAAAAAAGTAGTCCAAGACTATCCACAAATATTGGTGAGATAAAGAAGTCATAAAATGGCAGGACTCATAAAAAATAGAGGAGTTGAAAGAGGATATAGTTATATATAAGAGTAAAAGATATAATCAAGAAATAGAGGAGTTGAAAGAGGATATTAGTATATAAGGGTACGAAAAAAGTGATGATGAAAGTAACAAAAAATCCATTAAGTTAATCATATTTTTCCTATCGGCTGTCGGAGGTATCCGGATTCGTATCAGTTATGATTCAATTTCGATAGAGTTTTGTGATCTCTAGGGGTCCGTTTGGCAAATCAAGGAATATCTTTTGGAAAATCAAGGAATTTTGGAAGAGTGGTAATTTTGAAAGAGTGATAGAATAGTATTTTTTTGGAAGATTATTCTTGACTATTCGGAAGAGCGAAAATATCGTTTGGCGGTTATTACTCAGAATAGTTAAAATATGAATAATTATGATACTAATAATGATGATGATAATAATAATAGTAAAATAATAATCATAATAGTAAATAATAATAATAATAAAGTAATAAAAAATAATCATAATAAATAATAATATTATAATAGTAATATAATAAAAATATAAACATAATCATAATATAGTAATATAATAATAAAAAATTATAATTACAATCATAATTATAATAATATAATAATAATAATAAGTAATCATAATTTTAATAATATAATCATAATATAATAATCATAATCATAATCATGATAATAATAATTATAGTCATAATCATAATAATATAACCATAATCATAATCATAATAATATAATAATAAAAATATAATCATAATCATAAAATTAATTATAAATAATTATAATAATATAATAATAAATTAATTATAACTATAATCAACATATAATAATATAATACAACATAATAAAATAATAATAAAGTAATAAACAATAATCATAATAAATAATAATATTATAATAGTAATATAATAAAAATATAAACATAATCATAATATAGTAATATAATAATAAAAAAATTATAATTACAATCATAATTATAATAATATAATAATAATAAGTAATCATAATTTTAATAATATAATCATAATATAATAATCATAATCATAATCATGATAATAATAATTATAGTCATAATCATAATAATATAACCATAATCATAATCATAATAATATAATAATAAAAATATAATCATAATCATAAAAATAATTATAAATAATTATAATTATAATAATATAATAATAAATTAATCATCACTATAATCAACATATAATAATATAATACAACATAATAAAATAATAATAAGTAATAATAATCATAATTCATAATCATCATAATATAATAATATAATAATAAATAATCTTGATCATAATAATATAATAATAAAATAATTATATTTATATTCATAATATAATAATATAATATTAAAATTATATTTATAATAATAATAAATAATATAATAATACTAATGGTAACGATAATATAATAACAATAATGATAATAATAATTTAATAATAATAATATAATATAATAATAATAAAAATAATAATCATAATATTAATATAATAATAAATTATAATCATAAATATAATATAATAATATAATAATACTAAATCTAAATCTTAATCATAATATAATAATATAATATAATATAATCAAACAATAATCGCTATTCGACGAGAGCTAATCCGGTATTCCATCTATAAGTTGGTATCTGGGATTAGCACTATTCCGCACTCTTCTACTTAGTCTAAAATTCGTTTGGCAAATTAATTCGTCGGAATAGTTATTCTATTTCAAATTTTTGCTATTCCATTGAGTGCCAAACACTCCCGGAAAGATTTTGAATATTAATCTGAATAGCTCAAATTAATCTGAATGATTGTGAAAAAATTTAAATAAATTATAGTGTACGGATTTTATTATTGTTAATAAGCACTGTTGATCGCAGATCAAACGGATGAGATAAAAATTATCGCAGTGATTTTTTCTCAGCGCTGCAGAGATGTCCTTTCTCAGGTATAGACGGAAACTATATATTCTGAAGAGAAAAAAAAATAGGTAGAGTGTTTTTGATCTGATTCGTTCGATCAGAGATCAACCGTCTTGATTTTCTGATTTTCTCCACATGATGCGTGCTCGGTATAGACGGGAGAATAAACCTCGCTCGAGAAACTAAAAGGTGAGAAAAGGGTTTCTTCCTCCTCTGTCCTCTCCACCCTCCGAGCTGCCTTCCAGTGAAGCAAAGGAAATTATCGAGGCAATGAGTAATTTGAAGTTCTGCCGTGAATGGTTCAGTCTCTCTCTCTTTCTCTCTCAGAAATTTAATCTCGTATTAATCTTATTTTTTTTATCGATCACTTGTACTCAAAAGGGTTTTTGTTTTTCCTTCCAGCAACAATATACTCTACCCTAAGGAAGACAAGGAGATTCGCCAACTGATATACGCTTGTCGCAACTGTGATTATCAGGTACTAACAATGCTCCAAATCGCTATGCTAAACCCTACTATATTTTCATTAGTACACCTCTTAATTTCTCTACCTTACCTGCCAAGCGCAGCGCCTCTTTATTTTTCTTGAAGGCAATAGGTAAAATTACAATTATTCCCGTTTTCACCGTTTCTAAATAAAATTTTCTATCTTAATTTTGCAACTACAAGAACCGCACAATTCGGCAAACTGTGGAATGCATCGTTATTTGTTGAATCTCTTTTGATTTGCATCAAAGTGACCGATTGAAATGATAAATATGTCCTATGGACTATGGTTCAAGAATTAATATGAATTAGGCCTACGCGTAGTTAATGATCAAATTTGCTACATACTCAAAAGTATAGATAAATCATCTTTAAATCTTGATTTATGGATCTCAATAAATTATTTATATCAAGATATGATGGGATATAATTTTTTTTGAATTTTCTATGTATTAGTTTTGAATTTTTAAAAATGACCTAAAAAATATGAATTATTTTATTATTATTATTGAATCATCTTAAAAAAATTTAAAACTAATACTTAGAAAATTCAAAAAAATAGAATTTTTTTATATCCGTCATATTTTGATATAAAGAATTTATTGAGATCCATAAATCAAGATTTGGAAATGATTTACCTATATTTTTGAAGTTCGTAGCAAATTTGATCATTAACTATGCATAGCACCATAGCCTAACCTAATTAATATATCAAAGATACATATTTAATATTTAAAAAAAATGATGATAGCACAATGAAATATACAATATATAATGGAAAATTAACCAAAATAAATAGAATTATGCCTTTTCTTTAGTAAAGTAGAATTTTGGTTGTACCTTATATATCTTATAGATAAAATCTTTCTAGACACCGCATACAATGTGTGTGTCTGACTATACTATACATAATCTCTTCTATGGTACATACTAAGTGCATCTGTTATCTTCCCCTTCTTACTATAATAGCAAATTTACAATGAACTTCCAATGATAGCACTGGTTTGCCTCAAATGTGAAACTGAGGTCCTATGTGGCATACACCTTAATTGCCCAGCAAATTCTGCAGTAAGGCTGAACTGAATTCCAAGGGTAAGCTTTGTCTAATTGTCTGGACCTGAATAGTGCCCAATCAAAGTCAACCTGGACCAGTGTAATCTCAGTTGGTCACAATGATGCAAATAAACACTAAATATACAAATTTAAGTGTAGACGGATGCGTCAAAAACTACATAAATTATTGGGATCAGTAAACCAAAGAGAACAGAAGACAGCTGCCCTTATCACAGAATTCTCGAGGTTGTTCTTATTTCTGCATCCAAAAAGGAGACAAAAGTTATTCTTCTCTAAAACAAAAATGATCAGCAAAGACAATAGATCGTGAGTGGATAGTGGATACCCCTAGTAAAGGTGGAGAGGGCATGAGATATAGATACAGAGGCAAGAAGAATGAGATTGCCAGCAGAACTAAGAGGGAAAGGACAAAAGATATAGAAGGAGACTGCTTATTTAGAAGGGATATATAGGGTAGCTGTATGGACCAGAAACGATTATTTTCTGAAATGAACAACTTTAATATACTAAATGAACTGACAAAGGCAAACAAATGCTGCAATGTTTTGTTCAATTCAATTTTAGAGAGTCTGAGCGAGGTAAAATTGGAAATTTGATAGTGTTGTGGTCAATGATTTAAATAATAGTTAAAATGTATAGTGTTGTGGCCAATAATTTAAAAAAAAAATTAAATGTTACTAGTTTTCTAAGCTAAATTTTGTTTGGTGTATTAGATGTCCCCTCGTAGATCAGTAGATGCAATTAATTAATAGTTGTTTGCCCTCCTTAAATCCATTTCAAGCTCCGCTACTGTGTTGAGGCAATGGAGATAACAGCAGTCAGTCTGTTTTTTGGGCTCAGAATTGCCCTGCATTTCCAAAATTGAAGACCCCCAACTACTTCTGTTGGGGAAGCAAGATAATTGGAATGCAAATGTGGCGTGAACTGCCAAAACTAAAAATAAGAAAAAGATATCAAATATGCACCTTTCCAGTACACAATCTATATTTTTGAGTGTGTAATTGCAAATTCAAAAACAATTGTCAAGTAGTTTAACACAAGCACCCTTAACAAACAAACAAATGCGCACTCATGTGACTTGTTAGTTTTCTAATGCAGGAGGTATCAGATAACAACATAGTGTACAAAATGGAGATCAGAAAGCCATCTACTGAAGGCGGTACAGGTGTCCTCAAAGATGCGGTCGCTGATGCAAGCCTACCTCGTACCAGGAGTGTTAAGTGTGCCAACTGTAACCATTCTGAAGCAGTCTTTTTCCAGGTATGAAATTTCAGTAGGGTTGATGCAGAAAATGTCATTTTCAGTTTGTCACAACTGACAAAAGGTATCCTGTAACTCCTGCTAGTTTCAGGATTTGTTATCATACAAGCATGTTTTATTACTATGGATGTGGTCATTTATTATGCTAATGTCCTGATAATTCGGAGTTGTAGGCTGCAGCAAAGGGAGAGGAAGGCCTTACACTGTTCTTTGTTTGTTGCAACCCAAATTGTGGTCACCGTTGGAGGGACTAAATAATATTTTGATTCTCATCTTTATTCTAGTTGACATGAATATCAACTTTCTCTGTCCAGGATGGTGTTAGTTTGCTGATGTTTAGACTGAGATCTAATTTTCTAGTTTCAATGAATGGTTTTACAAAAGTTAGTATGGCTTAATTAGAATGGGTTTGAAAACTGCTGCTGGTGAATGTTTTGAATTAGTGTTCCAAACTAAGTTTAATACAGATTGGATAAGGCTGTGTCAAGCAGTCCATGGGCCTAACTGCCCAGGGCAAGGTAGAGCCCACAGATCGAGCAGAGTGGACCCACTAATTTTTATTGGGAGAATTAGTTAAATGCCACTTCAAAGTTGAAAATTTTGAAAAATACCACTTTAAAGTTCATATCTAGTGAACTGTCACTCCAAACTTATTAGATTTTAATTTTGCCATTCCAGTACAATCACAATACAATCAATTACAATAATTTTGTTAGTACCTTAAATACCCTCATACTTTCTTTGTTCTTTCATCTCCTTGATTTGCACAACACTTTACTCTCCACCAACCTTCCTCTCCATTGTCTCACCATGGTCTCTACGCATAGAGAGGAGAGGCAGAGAGTGCAAAATTCTTGATTGAGATCAAGAATGCACAAAGCAGGGCTCAGGGAAGGAGATGAGGGAATTGAACAAAATGATCAACTGACACAGAACTGGAAAAGATAAAAGACAAATTGAAAAATTAGTTTATTTTTTACAGACAATTTCCTATATATAGGTGATACAAATTCCAAAAATAAGTTTTTTAATTGGTTCAGAATCTATATAGAACAAATGTTCCACTGCTAACAAAGCTTAAGATATTTCTTTAATTTATTCATCTGAGTCCCAACTTTCAGAGATGTGAGTTGATTTGAATTGTTGCCAATTGCCTTGCCCCCAGCTAGCTGAACTTTGAATTAAGTAGGAGACTCTTGCTCTCGTTCCTTCTTCCTCTTCGACGGAGCTGATCCCAACATACTTGGGACTGCAACAGAGAGTGGGGGAGAGAAGCTCCCAATATTCGTCAGACGAGTAATACATGATTTTACATGGGAAATATAATTCAGGGGTATACATGAAAATACTAAATTATATTCTCAATTATATATATTTTGAATTAAAAGTATACAACAGTTGTATTGGAGTGGCAAAATTAAAATCTAATTGAGTTTGAAGTGGCATTTAACTAAATATGAACTTTGGAATGATATTTTTTTTTTTTTTAAATTTTAAAGTGGCATCTAACTAATTTTTCTTTTTTTTTATTTACAATTTAGAAATTATATTGCTGATGTCATTTTTTTTGATAAAAAGAACAATCCCAGTCCAAGCTGGGTAGAGGTAGGAAATGTTTTGTTAAAGGGTGGGATCGGCTGACAATGGGTTGCCTCAACCCATTGTCAATTTTAATAATGGATGTTTAAATAAATACTAAAAAAAATTAGAGATTATATTGGTGATGACATGTTTTTGATAAAAGAAGAAACAATCCCGGTTCAAACTGGGTAGAGGTAGGACATGTTTTGTTAAAGGGTGGGATCGGCTGACAATGAGTTATTTGACAATTTTGATAATGGATATTTAAATAAATACAAAAAAAATCTTAAAAATGGAAAAAAATTTATAAATGCATTCTTTTACTTATAGATTGGTGTTCATTAAAATTTTATTTAATTTCATTATCGTTTGATAATCCATCAAAATCATTAGTTTTACATATAATTTACAACGGTTTCAAATGATCTTGAATGGACTATCAAATGATAATGAAATTGCATGAAATTTGAATGACCATCAATTTATAGGTAAAATAACATATCTATAATTTTTTTTGTATTTATTAAGAAGCTCATTATCAAAGTTGTCAAAATAATCTGTTGTCAACTGATCTTCACCCTTTGTTAAAATAATAAAACACTATTTTGAATTGATTAATTATTGCAAGTTGCAATTGGAAGTTGAATTTTTCATGCTTCCAAAAGCACAATAGCCCTCACACATTCAATAATGTCACTGTTCAGTATTCACTATACATTGGTTAGGTCAACCAGAGGGAACCGCCTTGTGATTTAACAAATTGGGTCACGGCTAGTATTTTATAATTGCATTTCTACAAGTTTACAATGCAAAATCAATCCAGATCATGTTGCTATCACCCCTACAGCTGGGTTTTCTCTCTCCTTAACTGCATGCAAATTAGCTTATAAGATGTTTCTTCAAGACAGGTTCAAACCATCGTTTCGGCTTATACATATGGTCCAAATTTGACCTCACCTCTTACCGTGTTCAAAATTTGCAGCTGCTATTCGTTCGAACACATTTTATACTGTAGAATTCGAATAAATGGCAAATGTTTTCTCAGACCATCTGGTAATGGAACTCTGCTTAGTTCAGACACTTGTATGGGAGTTATCAAATGCATATAACATGAGCTTATAATCTAACCCTGTTCTGTTGAGGTACTGGTAACAGCAGTCTTTTTAAATGATGCTTACAACAGTACTACAAAATAAAGCCCAACAAAAGCTTATTTCAATATTCGTTCTTGTTGCTTTTAGTAGTCAATTTGGGAACGAAGCGACCTTTACGTCGGTGGAAAACAAGTTTTGTCGTATGGAATAACTCTGCCAAATGGTTCCAACCAAGCGAGAAAAATGCACCAAAAAAGCGACTTGGAAGTATCAGAGAGTCTCCATCTCCACTGTACGTGGATGCGAGGCACCTGCTAACACTCGTTCCCTCCCTCCCCATCGTTATCTAACACAACTATACTAGTGGTCCTTCAAACCCTAATCAGTAATCACCTCCTGTTCTTCTGTGGCAGCAACTCCAGTAGCGGATTAAAATGAATTAATTAAATGGGTTCAATATCCCCATTTATTTTTTAAATATATCTATTACTCTCATAAAATTTATATTAACATTGTTCAATTTTCAATAACTATATGTATTTGAACCCCTTATATTCTGTATAATATTTCATTAGTGAACTTGCTCTTATGAAATATTTTGTTGTGTAAATTTAATTATTTCTTAAATTTCTTAGAGAACGAATGAGAATTGAATTTTTATCCCTTTAATTATTACAAAAGTATTATTTCAAACAAAAGTATTACAAAAATAACAAATATACAATTCAATCATTATAACTAATTTTCAGGAGAAATATTTTACAAAATTATTTCTTTGTCCAAACTTTTTCTTAAGAAAATAATTCTATTATTATTTTACAAAATCATTTCACTATCCTAATTTCTTTTTAAGAAGGCAATTCTATGATTATTTTAGAATCTAGATTCATATACAAATTGAGTTTGGTTTCAAACGTTTGGCTTAGGCGGTAGCGTATTTAAATGAATTAAAGGGGCTTCAATATCTCCCATTTATTTTTAATTATATCTATTACTTTCATAAAATTTGTATTAACATTGTTCAATTTTCAACAACTATATGTATTTTTAAGCCCATAAAATTGATATAATATTTTATTTGTGAATCCCGTTCTATTGTGAAATATTTTGTTGTGTAAATTTAATAATTTCTTAGAGAATGAATGAGAAACTAATTTTTATTCTTTTAAGTATTATAAAAGTATTATTTTAAAAAAGTATTGCAAATGTAACAAATAGACAATTCAATCATTATAACTTATTTTCAGGAGAAATATTTATAAAGAGTTTGGCTACGGTGCTACGCGTAACATGGATGGCCCGTGTGCTATAGACTGTTTCTCTGTCTTCAAAGTTCAAATAGTCGATCCGACCGGTCAAAATATTTTTCATATGAAAATTTAGTTGGGGACCAAATTTTATAATTTTTATAATTTTTTTACTATTTTTCAAGATAGCTAGAAAATCACTTGATTTAATTATTATGAGCCATTCAAAAACAGTCATTTTCTAACTATCTTAAAAAATATTAAAAAAATCCTAAAAAAAATATTAAATTTGGTCTCCAACTAGATTTTTATATGAAAAACATTTTGACCGGTCGGATCGACCATTTAAACTTTGAAGACGGAGAAACGATCCATAGCACACGGGTCATCTATGGTACGCGTAGCACCGTAACCAAACTCATTTATAAAATCAATTCTCTGTCCAAATTTCTTCTTAAAAATAAATTTTGATTATTATTTTAAATTCACATTCAGATTGATTTTTCTTTCAAAATTTTGTCCTAGGAAAAAAATAATACTATGGTGCAATAATTTTAGCGTAGACCAAATAATTAATATATATTGAGTTCTAATTTTAAATAATTTAAAAAATAGTTTTTTTACTATCATGATAATTTAGTAAAATAATTTTATAGACATTTAAACTTTTAAACTAATTTGAACCACCATTTAAAAATTTTGTAGCTCCGTCACCGGACAACTCCCAGTGGTACACTCCTGTGGCAATTACAGTTATACGCTTGTCAGAAACTCAGAACAATGTTGCCTGGCCATGTTAATAAATAAATATATCATGGTTAGAGAAGTGTGCAATACAGGGGAAAATTATCGCCCATGCATAATTAGAGTTTAAGATTGGATTAGCTTTCGAGTTTGAGCCCACAGCAAAACCAGGGCGGGTCCCACGCAAAATGGAAATATCAGTCCATCGATACCTGCTTCCACTAGTGCCACTTCAAAGAAAATAACGATTTTTTAATTACTAGATACTATAAAGTCACCCTCATTATGGATTTGATTGAAGATCACCACAATTAAACAACTCCACTTGCCATTTATTTAAGTGTGTCAATATTAGAATAGGTCTCAATTATAATCAGAAACATTGACACTGACTCAATTATATTATGATTTTAATTCTGTGGGGATCAAAGATATGCATTCTCCACTATGTTATTAAATTGCCAAACGGACTAGTCGTTGCATAATTTTATATTTTTCCAGACCAGGAGATACATAACAATAATACATTAGAAAGGCAGGACAACTATTTCTTTATTAATTAGATAATAATTTTTCTTTCATGCTCTCTTAAGTGTGTATTATTATTATTCATCATCGTTTTCATGTGATTTCTTGTCTACATGCTTGCTGCTTAAAATTAAACAAAATGAAACCAACTAATACTGCCATGCTATATAGTATTTTTCCTAGATCATAATTTGCTACTAAGCACAGAATATTCTTAAGCAACACGACTCAATCTATCATAAACAAACTAACTAGGTCTAGAGGAAAAAAAATGGCCAGTTAGTAACGTCTTAAATTACAATTTTTTTTCTCATCCATTTTTCAAACAACACTTTGTCATAATTTTTATTAACATTTTATAGTTAGTTCATCCAAAAAAAATAATGTACTTAGAAAATTAATAACGAATGTAAACACAAAACACCGACCTCCAATAGTTTAGGAATAATTCACATGTACCTTTTGAAAATAATGAAATTTCACGATTTTCCACTACATTTCATAATATCATATTTATTCTTCCAAGATACAATTCTCAATTTCGCTAACATAATTTTAAGATATACCAATTTTACCTTAAGTATGCAATTACTCGTATTGAACATCTAAAACTCAATTTCGCTAACATAAGCTTTTTTTTAGCCTCGGCCTCAATAATTAAATTAAGCACATTTTCTCAAAGAGTAATTCTGCATAAAGTAACTATAAATTATTTGGACTCTGGATTCTTATAGCAATGAATGTGATTGTTTATCGATTATAATCGATTGGGAAGCGGATATACATATACTGTCGTCGATATAATTAAACTTTATTTTATTATTCAAGTCAAATGAGTTATTAACAGTGGCTTAATTGTGTAATTTATTTTGTATAGTATTTTTTTGTTTAATTAAATTACTCACTATAACAAAAATGACTTTAGACAACCCAATTTAATAACAGTTATATATCAAATCCGTTGTTAAAATGACTAAGTGACATTATTATAAAATTGAGAAGTTCTTTAATAATGCTTTGTAATAAAAAATATTGTTAAAATAGACTCTCAGAACACTAAAAAGCAGAACCATTTAGCAACGGTTTCTTGAAGGAACCGTTGTTAAACACTGTCTTTAACAAAGGTTCTGTGCCTAGAACCGTTGTTAAATGGTGTGTTTAGCAACGGTTCCTTCAAAGAACCATTGCTAAATGGTTATGCTATTTTTTTGGGTTGACATTTATTCTGACATTTTCTTTTTTTGCTCTCACGGATTGCCCATTTCACCGTTCGTTCATCCCAATTCAACAATCCAAAAATCAAAATTCAAAAACTAAAATCCCACGAATTATCAACCGCTTTTCATCTGTTTTCATATATAAAAAGAGAGATGAGAGACAGAGAGAAAGAAAAAAGAAAGAAGAGAGACAAAACAAATAAAAGTTAATTACTTTCAGCCGTTACGGACATTTTTAGAAAAAAACATCAGCTTCAAGCTCAAAAACGCATTTCAAGTTCATTTAAAGTTTTTATTTCAGTTTTTTCTTAAAAATTGTATAGATTTTCATTTTATTGAGTAAGCAAGATGTATTGTTTAATAAAAAAATTTCATTGTATGAATAATTATATATTTTTTATATTAATTATTGAATGAATAATATGATGTATGTCACAATATTTATCATTTCTCATCTATTTTTATATAATTTACTATTTTTAGTTTCTTTGTCATCTGTATAGAAAGATAAATTTAAAAAAAATTAATGGACCTTTAGCAACGGTTTTGTACCATAATCATTGTTAAAGGTGTATTTAACAACAGTTTTGGGCTCATAACAGTTGTTAAATACCCTTTAACAATGGTTCTGGCACAAAACCGTTGCTAAAGGTTAATTTAAAAAAATAATTTCAAACGTATAATTTGACAACGATTATTTAAATTTTTTCTAACACCCCTTTAATAACGGTTCAATAACCGTTGTTAAATTTGATCAACAACCGTTGCCAAATATATTTTTTATTGTAGTGACTCATTATTTAGAATTATAATATTTCAATTGAATAATAAAAATATTGACAAAACAAACTGCACAATTAAATAATTATTGCTAATGATAACTCATTTAACATGAATAAAGCGATGGTATCAACTATGATATCTTCCAAATATTTCCCAATGGATTAAAGTATGCCTTTTCTGTTCCTATCTGTATTGCAAATATAAACCATTCGGTAATACCATAACTTAAAAACTACTAAATTAGAAATCTGGTACAAGAGATATGAAAGAAAAATAAATAAACACTGGCGAAATGAATGCAGACAATGGACACTTGTTGTATTTACTACAAGGATAAAATGAATTCGTTGTACTCACCAGTCACCATTAGAGTGCAACAAAATAATGAAGTCTTGTATCTGTAAAAAATAAATATAATGTGATATAGATATACTTAAAATTTCCGCCCACTATTTGCACTCACCCATAATATTAGAATATGCATAAATGATGCACTCAGCACAGTGTTATTAGGTGGAATTAATTGCGTCTTTACTCGGTTTAAGAGCAAAATCAAAATTCAAAACCAAGTTGTTCGATCCACAGATTCAGATTCCCCCCCCCCCCCCCCCCCCCCCAAAGATTATGTCAGGTGGGTGTTTCATGGGACCCACCAGCTCCCGGACCCCTGGTTTCTGACACAAATCTTTTTTTTTTTTTTTTGTGTGGTGATTTTAGAGTGCAGGAAACCAAAATCCATATAATAACAGTTCCTCAGTCCCAGCTCCCATGACAAGCGTGTGTTCTCAAACAAAAAAAAAAGTAAGGAAATAACAAATTTCATATCATGCTGATGCTGGTATCAGTTTGTAAATAATTTGGACGAATGAACATCATCAAACGATTAATCGTCATTGAGCTAATTAACCGGATTTTTATGTATGATTTAATATATAAAATATTATTTATTAAAAAAATATTTACATGTTTTATTATATTTTGTGTATATATTTTATTTCAGAAATGAAGAATAAAAATTAAATATCTGAATTCATATTTTTTTCTCAATCATTTTGAATAAATATTATAATGAATATTCAGTTGAGTAAAAAATTGATATCTAATTAAAATTGGTGTGAAGTCTAATTTATATAAAGTTTTTAATTATTATAAGCAAAGTTGATGAAAAATATATGACTTAAATATATAATAATATATAGCTTAAAAATAGGATCGCATAGTGCATATCATAGACGCATACGCCTTTTTAAACTACTACACTATTTTTTTTAGATAACACTGTGACATATGCTTAGTTACATCTATTTATTTATGATGTGATGTTGATCTCTTGATAATCAATCATTTATTTTGACATTCTTGAACCTACTTCATATAAAAATTGAATGCTTTAAAAATAGAAAAAAACTTTATAAACATATTTGTAAGTTATGGATTGTGTTTTAAATTTCATGTAAATTGAATGTCATTTGATATTTCATCAAAGGCAATCAAAATTATATGATAATTTTAACTGTTTAAATTTAGTGACATTTGATGAAATATCAAATGGTATCTAAATTATATATGAAATTAATATACAATTAACCCCTAAAAGTAAGAATATATTTATATTTTTCCATTTTTAATATTTTTTATAAATTTATGTGAAATTGATTGTAATAATTATCAAAATAAATGATTGTCAAGAGATCGCACCCATTTTTTATGGGAAGAGATGACAATGCGATTGCAAGTAAACTCAAAAACTATATAATATTCTTTGATTTATAGGTTAATTATGTTTTGAATTTCACATAATTTAAATATTTTTTGATAGTCCATTTTAAAATATGAAATTTTCATGCAATTTGTGATTATTTAATTTGAAGATAGTCTGTAAAAATTAAAGTACTTAAAATAGTATGAAAATTAAAACATAATCAATTTACACGTTGAACTATACTTTTCCAATTTTATGATATGTTAGAGATTGTTTTTTTTCAGATTTATTTGATATCACATTGTCAAGATAGACATCATCAACTGATCCCTCTTAGAAGTTGCAATTGCATGCTTGTCTACCTTAAGAAAAAGCGTCAAACCCTCGGAGTTCAGGAAATGATAACTTGAAAAAAAAATTAGTATTTCATAATTAAAAAAATGTTGCAGTGAAAAAGACTGTTAAAGAATTAGACATCAGATCATGTTTGATTTTTTTTTAACGATAAGGGACACACGAGTTTTATGCGCTTTGTGATGCCCTCGTGAATTGGATTTCACCGCGCCATAAAAATTCATTCAAGTGGAATATATATCCTACATGTATAATCTCAATTGACGGAGCATTTCTTTTTTTTTTTTTTTGGCAAAAGAAATCAAAACTTTCATGTCATTTACTCTGAAACGTATTATTCGACCACACGAAAAAAATTCACGAATTAATCTTATCACCAAAATTTTCGACCCGACCAGCTTGTTATGCACTAACTTATACTTTGAAAAAGATAAAAAAAAACGATAAAATTTATATTAGTCATTCTATGAGAATGAGAGCGTCAGTTGTATGTTTAAAAACAGATAGAAAATATATCCTTTTTTGGGTCCCACTCGTCATTTGCGAGATCCATATTCAATCAGCGGCGTATCTACACTACTGCTTATCCTAAATTTTGATATTCTTCACAAGTTTAATAGTATTTGCTGACTGTGTCTGACTCTAAACTCAAATTAGACTTGATACTGGACCCAAAATAACTTTGGATGAAAAAATTCGGCCCAAAATCTGAATTGTGTCGCGGATCTATCTGTTGGAGTTAACAGGTCCGCTAGAGTTAACGGATTCGTCAGTTTGTTAACGGGTGCGTCAAACTAAAAAAAATCAGATCGATTGAGTCAGGAACCCGATTCACGCGAACAACGAAGCCTAACCTGACGATTAGGGAATCACAAATTTGCTTGTGCCTCTGTCGCTCGTAGTCGCCAACTCGCTTGTTTGATCTCGTTGATCTCCGCGTTCCGCCCGTCTCGCTAGTCTCCGCCCCTCTCTCAATCTCTCTGATCTCCGTTCGGGCCGCTCAGTGACCCAGTGCCTAACCCTGAATGAAATCCTAAATCCGCCACTATATTCAATCTCGAACACCCTGGAAAAGACCCTGAAATTAGTAGCTCTTATTCCATATCATTTAAAGTTTATCAAGGTAGCTCTTAAATTAAAAAAATAATTTCAGTGTAAAAGACGTCTTTATGATATGTTTCATGTTTATGGTATACTATTTTAAAAATACTATTCAAATATATAATCTAAAATCACGGAGATGTTTTTAACTATTTAGATATAATGTGTATTAAATTTTAGTTAATTATTATGATGAGTGATCAAATAATCTTAAAATTATTTTAAATTTGATACACATTCTATCTGAATCATTAAAATACATCTATAATTTTAATTTTTTTATTAGAATATTTTTTTTTTAAAAGATGTAACATAAAGTTGACCGTCGAATGTATACTAAAATTATCCTAAATTAGATTTGAATTAAACTTCGACGAATGTCAAAAAATTCCGCACAAATTTCCTGAAACACCAACTCAAAAAGGGTGCAATGAATATAGGTTCTTTTTAAGTTCTCACAAAAATAAGAAAGACAATGACACAATGTTGTATTTAGCATCTTCAATAAAAACAATCTTACATGTCAGCCTTTCTCTTACCTAACTCACAAAATACATACCCAGACTCACAAAGAACATATTCTATCTTCCCCTGCTCTGTCTCTGAGATGACTAAACCCCTAAAACTAGTTGGAGGAAGATTTCTAATTAGAAATTATGAAGAAGAGTTACTAAATTAGAGACTTGATTCTAAAACCCACATCACATTAGCAATCCAGCGATTTCAGTGTTAGAGGAGAAAATTGCTAATTTATCGATCTTTCTAAAAATAATTTTCCGTCCCTGCCATTATCGATCTTTTGACAATTGGTTATTTTGACAATCTTGACAATGAATCTTCAAATAAATATGAAAAAAAAAAAAAAATAGAAAAAACTTTATAAACATGTTTTTACTTATAGATTGATGGTGATTTAAATATCATGTAATTTCATTATCATTTGATAGTCCATCAAAGACCGTTAAATTAAAACCGTTACAAGTACTGTGCGGCCCTTTTTCGCGCCTCTCACCGCCCTGAAAAAAAATTGGACGATTAATTACGAAAGAAGGACACGAATATCTCTCTAGATGTGCATTAAGTATATTTATATGAATTTAGAATGCACATTTAAAGATTTTTTAGTGATAGTGGGGTCTTTAAGATTTCAATGAGCACAATCCTCATTGTTAATTACCTTGGACTTTGAACCCGAGGAAGCTCTGATTAACAAAGGAAAAATAAACAGAATAGTTAAATAATTTTAAGTGGTCGCAGTGAGTAGGCAAGGAAGATATGAACTTTTCAAGATAGTCTACACATTGTAAATCATATTTTAAATTGACTTTTATTTTTATTGATAAAATGATTTAGTCTTTATTTTTTTATTATTAATCTTTAATTATAATTATTTTATTTTAATATTTATTATTTAAATTTTATTTAGTCTTAAATGTTGAGAGTTATTTTTATTTTAGATTAAGATTGGTTTAATTCTAAAATTGAATTTTTTTATTTGATAAGAAGAATAAAGTCATTTATTGTTTTTATTATTTTTACATGTGTTTTTTTATTTATTCATATTTAAATTTATTTAATTTTGAAGATTAATGGTTATTTTTTTTATTTTTCTTTTTATTTTGATTTTGATTTTAGGTTAAGATTGATTTAATTTTGAAATTGAATATTTTTATTTGATAAGAAGTATAAAGTATTTTATTATTATTATTATTATTATTATTATTATTATTATTATTATTATTATTGTTATTATTATTATTATTACTTAAATTTTTTATTTATCGATATTTAAATTTATTTAATTTCGAAGATTGAGGGTTATTTTTTATATTTATTTTAGATGAATTTTGAAATAGTTTTGATAAAAAAATAAATTCTTTTATTTTTTTGTGCATTTATTTATTTATTTTATTATTTAATTTGAAGTTGATTTAATTTTAAATAAGAGTTATATTTATTCCATATTTTTTATTTTATTTTTAATATTTTGATTTTTTCTATTCATTATATACCTACATTTATTATTTTTATTTTTTATTTAGAATTAATTAATTTAGAATTTAATTTAATGAATAAGAATTATATTTATTTTTTATTTTATTTTATGAAAACATTTATCTTATTATTTTTTATATTATTTCTTTTTATTATATATTTTCAATGAATGCATTACTTTTATTTTTTTATATTTTTGTATTCTAATTATTATATTTTATCTTGAAATGGTTATTTTTGAAGGAAAATAATTTATTATAGAACTTTTTTATTTTTATTTATTTTTTTAGGATGTATTTATAAAGAAATTTTTGTTATATTTTTACTTATTTTTATTATCAAATATTTATGATTTTAAAATTATATTTAAGTTTATAAATTAATTTTAATATTTCCTTAGAATAAAATAATTTTGTATTTTTTTATCGAATGTACAATAATATTTTTTTTATTTTTAATGGCAAAAAAAATATAATCAGACAGTGATCTTTTTAGATTTTTTAAAAAATATATGAATACTATACTAATTTTATTTGATAAAAATATTAAGGACAATGCTATGAACAAATTTTATTTTAAAAATACTTTTTAATTTGAAACCTCCAAAATATTATTTCGGGAGGATTATATCAGCAAAGGACAATCTAAAAATTAACGAAGACTTCAGCAGATAATACTATTTTTTTTGAATTTTTATAGACAAATGAATTAATAACATACTTATTTTATTTGACATAAATATCAAATGAGATGTTAGGACAACGTTTATTTTGGACACTTTTTATTTTTTATTGTTTTTAAAAAACGTAGAGAACGGTTACGAAAATAAGACTAAGTATGGTTGAAAGGTATTTGTATCATATTTTTGCGTGAAAAATTATATAAAATCTCTTCTTTATATGTATTTCAAGAATATAGAATAATATAAATATGTCACATTCATAGATCGGTACAATTATTTAATTATTTTTGGATAAAGGGCTGAACTGGACAGTTGAGGGTATTTTGAAAAAATTGTTTGAGAAACCTTTCAAACCAGCTCATGATTCTATCAATAAGGTTATGATGAATAACTTTTATGTTAATTTTTTTTATTTGAAATCATTTTAATATACTTTTGGGGTTGTTTAGTAAAAAAGTTTCAAAGCAAACCGGAAAAATATCTCAATTTTCAGAAAAAGCTCAATATTAAGAAGAGTTTTATTTTATTTTATTTTGTGCTATGATATAGTCGATGAGCTATTGCTTGTTACACATGATCAAATCACTTAAGAAAGCGAGTTTAGTTTTTTATCAAATTATTTGTTATTTTATTCTCTCTTTTGTGCTATGATATAGTCGACGAGCTATTGCTTGTGACACATTATCAAAACACTTAAGAGATGGATTATTAATTATTTTATTCATTATTTTATACTATGATATAGTCGACGAGCTGTTGCTCGTGACACATGATCAAAGCACTTAAGAAATGAGTTTAGTTATTTACCAAATTATTTGTTATTTTATTCAACCTTTGTGCTATAATATAATCGACGAGCTATTGCTTGTGATACATGATCAAAGCACTAAGAGAGCGAGTTTAGTTTTTTTGTCAAATTATTTATTGTTTTATTCTCTCTTTTGTGCTATGATATTGTCGACGAGCTGTTTCTTGTGACACATGATCAAAGTACTTAAGAAAAAAAAAGATAAATTTATTTACAAAATTATTTTATAAATTATTGACCGAAGTTTCACAAATTTGTTTAAAAAATTATAAGAAGTTGCAAAAATTATAAATTTTTACAGAGAGATGCGTTATAGATGCTCACAAAATTTCAAATAAATAGAATTAGCAGAGATATAATTTTTCAATTTCAAAATAGATCAGGGGCAAAAGAGAAAAAATGTTATACCAATATTTACTGTTTTTTAGATTTAAAAGAGCTATAACTTTTAAAAAAAAATAAAAAAATGTAAAATCAGTTTCTATAGAAAAATGTAAAATCTTTGAGTCATAGCGATTCTCTAGAAAGTTTCATAAGATTCGGAGTAGATCTCATCTTATTTTTCTTTTAATTATATTTTCAGTCATTTTAAGGCTGATTTTATATTTATAAAGATTCATTGATCTTAAATGATTTACACTTAGCCTTCATCTAACATTCAATGATGTTTATATGTAGATTTGAGTCGAAAGAAAAGGAAAAAAATGAAAAAAATAAAAAAAAATGAAAAAAAAATAAAAGGGAAAATGGATGTTACGAGAACTTTTTTTTCAGAATTAAAAATACTATATTTTTTACAAAAAAATTAAAAAAATATAAAATCAGTTTCTATAGATTCATATGACTTACTTCTACGATATCCGAATGTTTTATAATATTTATAGTATATCTCATCCCGTTTTTCTTTTTATTGCATTTTCAACCATTTTAGAGCTGATTTTGCGTTTATAAGGATTTCTTTGATCTTAAATGATTTAAATATATCATTTAGCATCAATCTAACATTTAATAATATTTGTATGCTGATTTGAGCCAAAAAAAAATGAAAAGGATCGAATTACAACTTCAAAACATCAAAGAAAAGAACAAAAATCTTTATTGCACATCAAAACTTCATCTTTTTTGCACAAATCGTAATTACAAGCTCTAATATACTCATGATATCTATATTTACAGGATAGAGACATATCTACATCTAATTTGTAGCTTGAGTAGAAGAGAAATAGATTTAATCTTGTATGTTTGGGCTTGATTTTGATCTCAATTCAAAAATTAGATCTTATTTTGTGTCTAATTTGAGCTTCAATTGGTTTTGGCAGTGTTTTGGATTAACATTCATCTTGGGATATGTTATGTCTTGTGTTTGAAGGAGGAGAGAAATTTAAATAGGCCTAGGGGGTAGTAGATGGGTGTATGAGATCGGTTTGACTTTTTTTGACCAATTTATACACCAACTCCCTTCATTCATATTCTCATACTCTTCTGAACGTTTTGTGGTGTATTAGACCAGTTCTAAGTGTTTTAAATATGTTCTAACAGCTGAGAGCACAAGTGAAGTTTATTATGTTTACTAAAAATTTATAAATTTGTCATCCCCAACCACCACTTGGTCATCGGATGATTCTAAGGACTTCTAGAAGGTTCTAGAGCTTCAAACACGTTCTTGCCACTTCTTTCCTGCATTTTAGCTCTTGCTGGATCCCAATTATGCACTCAAGACCCGATTTGAAGCCTTCATAGTCGTTCTCCTTTATTTCTTCACCATTTCTCGTGTTTTAAAGCTTAATTAGCATCTAATTGATCCCAATAATTGCTCTATAATGTTTATTCAATCAATAGAATACTCCGGTATAGAGTTTGACCAACTCGGTTTTGAACCGATTTGTGAATTCGTGGTCTCACCAATTTGAAGTTTTTGAAATTCAGCCAAGCTCTCAAAAAATCTCTTGGGACCATGGACAAAGTTTTTGAAGTGTCAATTTTATCAATTATGCCTCGAATTGCTCGATTTTATTTTTGGATCGGAAATTTCCTCTTAGTTTTCTCCCAAACCGTTCAACCATTTCGCGAGTTATTTTTCTCATTGTGCTCTCCTCTCTATGCTCTTTCCAACGGTATATAATATGTGGGTCTTCGTTGCACAGGAGCATAAGCTCAATTTTTGAAGTTTTGGGAGTGGAGAAGTCGTACTGTAGCACGGTACTGTAGTAACTGAGAATTTTCGAATTTAGCCCCTATCCATTTGCTGATTTTTTTTATTTCCCTTTTATGTTTAAATTGTTTCTCAAAGATCCATTTGTTCAAATTACACCAAAAATTACTAAAAAATTCCTTGAAATATAAAAAAAAATTATGGTAATTTTTATTTACCATTTTGCCCCTTGATCAAGCATAAATTAATTTTCTAATTCTTGATCAATTGATTTTTCATTATATTAATTGATATATTAATTGATTATTTTTTTTTACTTTTGTAACTCCAAAAATATGAAGTAATATATGAAAATTCTCGGAGAATTTTATGTAGAATTTAATTTTACCATAAAATTTGAGTTTTGAGATTTTAGGTTTTGAAGAGATTTTTATTTGAATTTTTGGGGCTTTGGCGTTTAATTCTTTTCTTAAGAATTTTAATTTTTGAGCATTTCTATGAATTTTTATTTTTCTTTGTGCTTCTGGACTTGAATTATGCATCTTCATACTTTTAAAATTTCTCTTTGAATTTTGAATCTTTTGTTCCAAGTTGTTTTTTTAATTCCCCGAATTTTCAGGGGTTAACAAGTACATAACATTTTGATGGTCTTTGATGGACTAGCAAACAATAATAAAATTATATGAAATTTGAATCATCATCAATCTATAAGTAGAAAAACATTACTATAAGTTTTTTTCTATTTTTTTCTATTTTTTCATATTTATTTGAAAATCTATATGTAATTTCATTATCGTTTGATAGTCCATCAAATACCATTAAATTAAAATCCTTGCAAAATACATAATATTTTGATGGTCTTTGATGAACTAGCAAACAATAATGAAATTGTATGAAATTTGAATCATCATTAGAGATTTGAAAACGGGCCGGGCCGGATGAAACCCCTCCGGGTCACGGGTGAGTGCGGGTCACGGGTGGAGCGGGACGGGTTTGAGCGGTCCAAAATTAGAAAATTCTAACCCGACCCGTGTTGGACCCCCACGGATACGACCCTCATGGGTCGGGACAGGTGGATCAAGGGCCGGTCCGGGTGGGGCGGGTTAGTTTTTTTTTTTTATTTCGCCAAAAAAATAAATAGTTTGATTAGACTAAACGTTATAACATTACACATAAATGTTATAACGTTACACAAAAAATGTTATAACGTTACACATAAACGTTGTAACATCATAACATTATGGGTAGCGGGTGAGAGTGAGTGACGGGTGAGAACGGGACATGTATGACTATTCCGTTTTTAAATTTTCATACCCAGCCCTTGCTAGGACCAAACCATTAACGGATGCAGGTCTACCCACGAGTCTACCCCAGGGCGGTATGGGACGGATGAGGGTCACGAATTTTCACGGGACGGGTCTACCCGTTCGAGTTTTTTCAAACCTCTAATCATCATTAATCTATAAGTAGAAGAACGTTACTATAAGTTTTTTTTTTAAGATTTTTTCATATTTATTTGCAAATCTATATATAATTTCATTATCGTTTGATAGTCCATCAAAGACCGTGAAATTAAAATCCTTGCAAAATACATAACATTTTGATGGTTTTTGATGTACTAACAAATAATAATTAAATTATATAAAATTTGAATCACTATGAATCTATAAGTAGAATGACATTACTATAAGGTTCTTTTATTTTTCTATTTTTAAGATTTTTTCATATTTATTTAAAAATCTATTTTCAAAATTGTCAAGATAACTCATAGTTATCCCTTCCCAATGAACATTTAGAAATCGAATCTCAAAGAGCATCTCCAACGCTGCATTGATTTTTGAGTTGCTATTGTGGCGACGTCAATTAGAAATATTCAATTGAAAAAATACTTCATCGCTGAATCCATTTTAAAAATTTTAGTTAGCGTTGCTATTCTCTCCACTCAACGAGAAGAAATTAATTAATTGAAATTTTTATTCTCCAACACTAAATCTAATGAGTTTCTAAATGACATGGCGTTTAGAACTATGTTTCTAAATATGGCCAAAAAATAAAATAATAACTGCCACATAAGATTTAGCAACTCTCCTTTACAGTTTCTAAATTAAAAATCCTTCTCATATCCAAAAATTAAAATAATAACTGTCACATAAAATTTAGCAACTCATTAAAAACTCCCATTGAATATGCTCTAAGATTCTAATAGATCGCCAGTTATAATTGTTCTCATTAATAGCCGCGCTAATTAGGTGTAGTGACGTCAATCGGAAAATTACCTTTTTTAAAAATAAGTATGTGCGTAAACTAAATACAAAACAATGAAATTCTTTTACATTTTTTCTATTATCATATTCTCAGAGATATTTTGACTCCTGCAGAAATAGTGGAAAACTAAAATTTACCAAAAATAAAGTTGCTCGGAATTATTTTCGTTCTTGTTGAAAATAAGTTCTTTCTTTTCAGTGCTTTTGTTTTTTCAGAGAAGTTGCATCAGGAGAAAAGTTGAACAGAACAAAATATAACAAACAGATTGAACAGCAGGAAAAAGGATGAAAAATACAATGGAAAGAAACAAAACAAAAAAGCAGAATAAGGACTGAAAAGGAGAAAAAAAAGATTCCTTCCTGCATACTGACAGGACTCAACCTATAGAAAAAGGTCCAATGCAAACCCTCCTACCCAACCCATCGTTTACTAATTGCAATGAGTTTGTGGGGCCACCATAAAAGAACAAAACCACTGCACGGAGATAATAATAATTATATACAATTATACATAGCTCTTTCATTCACACAGTCTCACACGCATGTACGTTTCAACTGTTTGCATATCAAATCACATAATAAAAATGGCAATTATTGATTTTTTAGTGTTTGTTTCTATACTGACATATATTAATTACGTTAACAACTAATGATACAGTTAAAGAAATGTAGTACTAATAAAATTTTAAATATGTTCAAAATTATAAACTAAGTGCATTTCACGCAATATAATAGTTTGTTTATTTCACAGTAATATTTTTTATGCTCAAAATTGCAAAATAAATTTTATTAATTTTGTATGATTGTATCAATTACCACAACACAGTATTCAAATTAATTACACTCGCTGAGTTGCTGTAATGATATTTAACAGAGTGGAAAACTAATTAGTAGAACAAAGCTCAGGGTAAATTAAATAATTTTTTTCTACTCAAATAAAAAGAGACTTGCATTGAGTCAAGAAAAAGAGCTTTGTATGTAGGCATGGCTCATAATGGCTCGATCTTTAAATTCGATTATATCGGTTCTTCAAAAAATTATGTTGCTATCTGTAAAAGTACGATCCGATCATAAGAGATGAACTCAATTATTAAAAAATATGCCCTTTTAATATGATCCTTATTAAATTTAATTCTAATCTAATCTTTTTCAGATTATTTTTAATATTTAATATTATATATTAATTATACATAAAAAATAAAAATAAAAAAATAAAAAAAAATAAAAAAATATAACTTAATATTTTTATATAAATATAAATAAATATTAAAAATACATAATTATCAAAAAATATATCAAATTTTTATCCGTCAATTCTTATATAACCCTTACTCATAAAATCAGAAAAGCTTAATAAAAACCTTCTTATATAACCCTTACTCATAAAATCAGAAAAGCTTAATAAAAACCGAGATTCTCTTAAAAGTCAAATCTTTCAAACTCAACTCTTTAAAAATTATTATCAAATTAAAAATTGTTATCAAATTCGACACTCTCATAGATCAACTAACTCATTCCCTAACAAGCCTAACCCCGCCCTTAAAAACCACGTCTTCTTGCATGTCCACTAAATAAGTGGTGGTGGGCCACGACCAGAAGTTCCAGAACCAAGGGAACACCGGACCCCCATCAAAACTTGGTGGAGCCACGTGTAACCATCGCGGGCCCACTCTGATCAGTAGTCCATTGTCGTCTAGTGAGACCATCCGTCCCTCACCTCTCACGTGCCGGTGAGACACGCAAGCGAATGTGGAGCTTCCAAGTTGGAAGCTCCCGCGACGACAAACAGTGATGGAATTCTCTGGATACACAGGGCGTAGACTTCATAGGGAATCAGATCATAGCGGGTCTCACTTTGAGAGACTCGCATCGCTATCGGTGCCGCGCGACAGCGGATCCGCTTCCGGCGGGTCTCTAGAGCATCGCTATCGGTGCAATTGTACCATAACACCCCGCCTTGCGCTGGAATCAAGATAGCAGGATGTGCTTTAGTCTTTGAGGGTTAACTGGGAACTTCTGCTGAAGATGAAAATGAATGGCTTGGCATTTTCGTAATTCACCTCTAAGGCTGTATTGAAGCCTGCAGTCTGCTTATCACCGATGAGAATACTCACTACCCGGAACAGCACTGCGAACTTTCAAGTCCGTTTAAAAGTAACCAAGGGTAAAACAGACAGTTCACTCTTTTTCGTCCAAAGTAGCGACGGTAAGCTTCTTATTTACGATGCAATTAGTGCATTGTGTTCCCTTGAAAATGACAACGCCAAAACGGACAATTCCCGACACCATACAGTAAACGGTAACAAGCATCTGAAGTTCGACGGAATTAGCGTGATCTCTGGTCGAGGGTATAATTGTCATTGTACACACATCAATATTAAACCGCAGCACTGTGGACGCGTGTGGACTGTTCAAACGGTCACGGTATTCGAGGCGCGATCTACCCGACACGCGTCTTTCTCTTCGTCTCAACGGCCCCCGCGTGTTCCTTCTCTCTCCTATGTGGGTAGTGGGTGCCTTTTCAATAAGCCCCGAAAATTTTCTTATGAGCCACCCTCTTGTGCCATCAAAAGATTGCTTCTTACTTGTCGGTGATAAGTGATAATTATAACTGTTGGTGCTAGTCTACAAAATTGTTAAAATCTATTTTTTATTTTCGTTGTTTTTTTTAAATATTATTGTAGTGTAATAACCTGACAAAATTTATTTGATTGAAGTTTTGTAGAAATTAGAAAATATATTTCACATGCGCAATATTTGCATTAGCCATTGTAGATCCCATCATTACGATCACATTGTATTAACGAATATGATTTTTCATCCATGAAATATTTAATTGTAAATTTTGTTTTTACAATTAAATAGATCCAATTTTTTTTTACTTTGAAATACACATTGTCTTGCGTATAAATTAGGCTCAACATGTTTCCTTAATTGATGTAGTGGTGTCAGCTAGGTACAAATTAGGATATCGCAATCATTCCTGCTAAAAGATAGCAGATTTTGAACCGCCTTGCCTTTGCAACAGCCAACAGGTCACGTGCCCTTCAATTTTCTAGGAGCAAAAAAAATCTCTGTGCCAATTTTTCACAGCAAGATACACAGTTATAAAATATGTAGTGTGAATATTCCGAATTGTTAGCTATGACAGAAATAAATACAAATATGTTGTCACAGAGGAACTTGTATATCTTTTTAAAAGGTTACGGAAACAACTTGTTCTTCTCAGCAACTCAGCAAGGAGGAAGAACTTACTGCTGGTGCTCTATAGCGCAACTACAATGCGCTTGATGACTCCACGGTCGTCCGATTCTGAAAATGGATTTTTAGGGAAGATTGCGCGGATATTGATGCTGTAAGGTCCGTTTGATTGGAAGAGCGTAGTAAGCGCGAGAGTGAAATGCAAACCGCTCAGCCACCCGGAAATTCTCGGCCCACAAGTTTATGTTTTCATAACAAGTTCGTGTCCATGAGTCCATCCAATCATGTAACCAATAACCAGCCGGTTGTTTCCCACAGAAAATATGAGCAAGGAAAAGAACAAATGGAAATAAATGGCTGGTTTATTCACTTTTGCCCATTAAAATCCTTGAAATTGTTTTGCTTTCAGAATGTCTTAGTCTCACTAAACGTCAACCCTTGTACAATTTACAAAAAGATTATAAGATATATTTGGGCATGATCTTGATAAATCATTAAATATTTGTAGATTCATCGTAAGAATATATTGACGCTTAATTTTTTTAAATAACTATTAAGCGTTTTATTGAAAATAATACTAAATATTACTTAGCTCTTCAATTTATAATTTGCGAAAAAAAGTATTCTATTTGGTCTTTCTTTACCTTAAATAGAGGCGCTTAATAGCTGCATACTAACTCATTTACACAGTTGAATCTTCAAATTGGTGCTTAATATATTGACGCTTAATTTTTTTAAATAACTATTAAGCGTTTTATTGAAGATAATACTAAATATTACTCAGCTCTTCAATTTATAATTTGCGAAAAGAAAGTATTCTACTTGGTCTTTCTTTACCTTAAATAGAGGCCCTTAATAGCTGCATACTAGCTCATTTATACAGTTGAAGCTTCAAATTGGTCACAAATTTTTAAAAGAACTGTGATATGTTTTGTATAGGAAATGATTACACGGTCAAATTTATAATTTATTGATAACAAATTTAGTAGGTAATAGTGGTAAATATCATAAATATTGATTATGTTTCAGAGCATAAATAATAATCTAATTATCTAGAATTTGGTATTATCAATTTTGGACATTGAATGAAACATCAAATGGTAATTAAATATAGTATCTGTTTTGAGAAATGAAACTGTTCAACCATCACCACAAGCTGTCAATAGTAATGATCTTTCTTTTTTCCTACGAGCAGGGCACATTAAATATCTTGATAGAACATTTGTGTCAAATAATTTAGTCTTATAAGGTCTCCTGTGAAAAATATATCAAAATCAAATATTTAAGTAGAGACGTCTCTCACTCTTGTAAAGCGCTTTCACAAGTCCAAGTTAACCAGTCTCTCGCATCTCTCTCTCTCTCTCTCTCTCGGTCGATTGGTTGCGCTCTCTCAAACCAGCCATGGCGGTGAATCAAACTAGATCGTCGAGACGCGCGATCCTAGATCCGATCACCCTTGGCGACCGTCAATCGTTCTCTCCGGAATCGGTTCTCAGCCCCACGAGCCCTTTGGAGCGCAACTGGCACAGTCCTAGAAGCTGGAAGAAGAGGGAAACCGGAGGCATCGGCCTTGCCATTGTGACCTCGCTGGAGAAATCGTCTGATCTCCACGTGACCTCTCCGATCAGCATCAGAGGATCGTTTGAGTTGTCAGAGCTCGGTTGCAGTGGGAGGTGTACGGCGAGTGTTTGTGGAAGTCGAGTTGCGGGAGGCAGAGATCTGAGATTGAAAAGGGACGAATTTCAAGTAGCCGATTTTCTCAACTGTTGCTATTTGTGTAGGAAAAAGCTACACGGCAAGGATATTTATATGTATAGGTAATTTGACGGAACCTTAATTTTCTAATTGACTGAGTTTGGTAAATTTTCTTTTGAGGTCTGCGACAACATATTACCAGAAAATTTTGGGTATTTTTCCAATACAGATTAAAGAAGCAGTGATTATAATAGCAGGTGATTTGTGGAGTATTTATTATAGAATAACATTATAAACAAGCTATAAACTTTCTATATTGAAATTGTTCTAAAATTCTCTTTTTCTTCTGATTGATGCAGAGGTGAGAAAGCTTTTTGTAGCATGGAGTGCCGGTACCAACAGATCGTGAATGATGAATACCAAGAAAAATGTGGCTCCACAATTTCGAAAAATTCAGAAATCGTTGGTTCACCGTACACCAGCGACCGTATCTTTTTCACAGGGATTGTGGCATCTTGATTTGGTCTGGAGTAAGATGATTAATCACTCGGGAGAGATGGTGGGTTATACATAGAAAGCACAAATAATACTGCAGTTTTTGTAATAGATAAAGAGGAGGACCATGCGAGGTTTTGCCTTTTTGGTTGTAGAAATCGACCAACGCTAGAGACAAGTTTTTTGTTCAGATGATGGTGAAGACCTCTGAATTTAATTGGGTTTTGGAGAGGTTTTTCACTAGATGGATTATATTGAAGTTAAAATCTTCTTTATTGTTGTAACTTATTTGTCTGAATTTTACACTGAATACAAATGTCCCAAGTTCCATGTTTGATCAGATTTGCTTTTGATTGTACCATTTTTACGTTGTACTCCCAGAAAAGTGGGATTTTTTTGTAATTGCAATGTCCCTCCTCGTGTTCGTATTACCTGCTTAGCTCGCTTCTTACTACTAGCAGTGGTCATATCTTTAGTAATTTAGTAAAATCAGCCCATTTGCAGATCTTATAGAATTACTTTAATAGTTTAGATTTGTTCTTTAAATATTCCTCTGGCGAAGTGCAATTTGGCTTAGCACTTATTATACTTGAAAAGATTAGATTTTGATGCTGGAGAACCCATCTTTATATTTTGAAGTGGCTTGATCAGGAAGACAGGAGGCTAGGATTTAGCAGAACTTTTATGTGAATATTAAATAAATTATATATTCTGGTAGATTATCTCATGCGGGATTATAAAAAAATTAATATCCATCCAAAACGACGAAAAAGATGAGCATGCTCATTTTCATCCGTTGCACTAGATCATAAAACAATGAAAATTGTTAACAAGCAGAGATCCAATTAACAATCAGAGAGCCAAGCGAGGAATTAAAAAAAAATTATGGTAGTAAAGCTAATATATGTGTACTTAAGTTTATTAATATAGTTGATAATTTTAACTGAAAATTTATTAAATTTGTGTTCAAATCTTTGAAATCGATCTAAGATCAAATTTACCTCATTGTTGATACATCAGATCATGAAATAGGCAAATATCAACTCTTTGTACTGATTATTTAACAAAATTCATTAAATATTGAGATTGGAATTAACAAGTATTTACTAAATTTAGGTCCACATTTCTACAATTTTGAGCTGTTTAAAGTATTTTCATCGACAAAAATCATACTGCTCGGATCCAGAGACTTCTGTGAAATTCAAATTATATTGGACCTGACCATACAGGGGAGTGTTCCAAAAAAACAAAAATAATTATTGCAGTCCAACAGTTAAAAGTTCTGGTTGTACAGAATTGTTTTTGTCGTTTAAATAACTTTTTTTTACATGTTTTGTTGAAAAAAAATCTTTATTGCAGTCAAACATGTCATTATTTATCTTAAATGAGTACATACGTTCATTAAAGTAGGTTATATTGTAATTTTTAATATCAAAGTAAATGAAGCTGGAAGTTCTCTTAGTTCTCCAAAAACTATGAGATTGACAGGAATTTTGTCCGTAGGTAAATTTGCGATTTTTTCGTGTAGAGGTCGAGAGAAGCGAATCAGGCCGGAAAATATTGTGCTTTCTCTTAGTTCTCCAAAAACTATGTGCTTTCTCCCTAGCAGGCATGGGCTAAATTCTTGTTTTAGTACCAATTTGTGGCCCGGGACGTAACCATTTGAACTTTTGTGTGTTTAGTAAAGATGATCAAATTATAAACTTATAAAATTTACATGCAAAACTAAGTCATACGGCAAACTTGCTTTTGTTGCGTGTATATCAGAAAATGATGATTTTTAATAGTATTGTCAGTTATTGAAAGGTTAACATTTTTGCCCGTAATTTAGACAAAAAAAATATAGAAATCAAGTCCTAATGCTCAGTTGTTTGTCAACTTTTGTCAATACTTGGATAAGATAAAAAATGTGTATACAACATATTATTAGTTTAGGAACTCAATCCTGATTTTATATAATTTTTTGAATCTCAACAAGAAAATTGGATTACCAGTCAAATTTGATCAACCCTAACCTTCTTTACACCTGATCTGAAAATAAAATAATAACAAAAATTTTAAATGAGATCTTTAAAAATGGAAAATGCATGCTTGCTAGATTCCTTTGTGTATCGAGAAATTGACAAAAATAAACCTGAGAGCGCACTGTCTCAACTTACTAAGTTGATAGTGGATCCATACCGTTTTTTCAATTTTTTTATTGTACATAACATTATTGTTCAGGATTAAAAGCATAAAATAGACATATAAACAACATATGCTTGCGAAGTTTAAGAATTTTCAGGATTTATTTCAAATTTACTGGTATTTTCTAAGTCTGGCATCAAAAGAATTAACTAGCAGCAGACCTCCACAACCATTTCTCTAATTTTCTGAAAATAAAATGTCGCTGCTAAATTATA
The DNA here is from genome assembly GCA_037127355.1 of Schoenoplectus tabernaemontani. Lineage (NCBI taxonomy): Eukaryota > Viridiplantae > Streptophyta > Magnoliopsida > Poales > Cyperaceae > Schoenoplectus > Schoenoplectus tabernaemontani. Next base: position 12,539,191 of record CM073752.1, read on the forward strand.
AACACTAAATAGACATTAAATATAGATTCTTATGAAGTTTTAGAATTTTCTGGATTTTATTCATATTTTTCTTACATTTGCAAATGCTGCTGAGAGAATAGTATTGACAAGGACTTATTTGAAATTTTCTTTTATTTTCTTTACATGGCATACATATTTAAGATGAAAGGTATTTAACAAATATATAGCTAAACTTTCTGAAAAGTAAGCGATTTTTGTAGATTTTATTTTTATTTTGAAGTATTTTACAAGCTGTCAGATTAAATAAAAGTACGATCTGGGTCAAGAACGGTGCTTGACATTGTTGGACCAGGTTGCTGCGACGATAAAATATTATTTTTTTTATTGGAAAGATGTGAGTTAATCTCTTAAATTTCATAATTGTTCATAAGGATTCTCATCCGGATTTTGAACTCACGGCCTCCCACATGGAGGAGGCTGTTGTCTTTTGTCACTAGACCAAAAAGTTGATTCTCGACGATAAAATATTATTGTAGTTCTTCTAAAAAAAATCACTCTTTAACTCGTGACAAAAGCAAGTGTTTATTTCCAGAGAGTCTTAGAGTTCAGAGGACGCATGGGGAATAAAATCAACAATCATCACCGTGGAACGAACATCCTGCTGCCCAAAACCGCCGCCCCCCCCCCACCGCAAGGCGAGGCCGGACGCCATGCTGCCCGCAACCCTTACGCCCCCTCCCAGCGAGGTGAGGTCGGGCGTCATGTTGCCCGGACCACCGCACACCCCCTCCCCGCGAGGCCTGGCCGGGCGCCATGCTTCCCAGACCGTCACACACTCCCTCCCCGCCAGGCCTGGTCGGGCGCCATGCTGCCTAAATCGCTGCACACCCTCCCCACGAGGCTGGTCTGGCACAATGCTGCCCGGACTCCCCGGCACCCCTCCCCGCGAGGCCTGACCTGGCACAATGCTAACCGGACCCCCTGACACCCCCTCCCGACTAGGCGACAACGAGCGCCCTGCTTCTTGGACCCCCGTAAAACCCCTCCCCAAAAAAAATATTACAACATCCACTCTGCCGCTCGACAGGTGATAGGCCAGCGCTCCTCCCAAAAGCAATGGAGGCGCTGACTCAAACGACATGCTTTCTTAAGTCTATCTTCGTAAGACCCATTGTAGCCTCCTATGTTCTTTTATAAGCATCCAAACGTATGCTCTCTGCGTGTTCTGGCTTTGTGGGACTAATGAGGCGATAATTGGATGTGTTATGATGGGAGTAACCGGACGTGCGGTCGAGCACTACTTCTATCGTGCACGGGCGACCTTCAATATCGTATTTTTTTTGGAGGTTCATTAGCCGTCATAGGTCCTGACATTAAATTTAAAGAACGTAATAACTATTTTTTTAAATTATCTTTAACAACGATTTTTAACTAATAATCATTATTAAAGGATTTTTTAGTTAAAAATCGTTGCTAAAAATTCATTTAACAATGATTTTTAACAAAGAACCATTGCTAAAGAAGTTTTTAACAATGGTTATTAGTTAAAAATTATTGCTAAAGGAGTCTTTAACAATGATTATTAGTTAAGAACCGTTGTTAGATGTGTTCTAATAAAGGTTTTAATAACGTGAAATTACAACAATTGTTTATACTTTTTCTAACACCCCTCTTCAATAGCGGTTGGACAACCGTTGTCAAAGGGTTTTAAAAATCATTATTAAATCCAAAAAAACTAAAGACTGAAATAACTTGTTTAAAAAACAGTTTTAATGTATCTAAGTTTAGTTTTGTGAGAAAATACTTACATAAAATATTCACATTGAAATTATAAAATATATAAAAGGTATTATTTAGAGTATCCAATAAATTTCGCACAAAATTATGTGAATTTATGATGCCACAAATGATAAAAACTCAAATAACTTATTTAAATAATAATTTTTAATGCATCAGTATTAAGTTTTATACAAACTAAATATTATAGAATGTTCATGTTGAGATGTTAATTGTGAAATCTTATAATACACTCCATTAGGAGTATTTATATTAGTTTGCATAAATTTATGTATAGTTATGAAATCAAAAATGATGAAAAACTCAAATAACTTATTTAAACAATAATTTTTAATGCATCTGAATTAAGTTTTAGGCAAATTAGTATCGTAGTATCTTCATATTAAATATTTAATTCTAAAAATATATAATAAATAATATTTAGAGTATACATATGAATTTGCATTGATTTATGTGTTGTTATTAAGTCAAAAATGATGACGTACTCACACAACTTGTTTAAACAACAATTTTTAATGCTTTTGAGTTATGTTTTGTGCGAAAATGCTTTTCGTAGAATATTTACATTCAAGAGTTAATCATAAAAATAGTAAATAAATATTATTAGGATTATCCGTACGATTTTGCATGAAATTATATTGAGAAACGAGGCCAAAATGATTAAAAACACAAACCACTTATTTAAACACCAGCTTTAATGCATCCGAATGAAATATTATGCAAAATTAGGATCGTAAAATATTGATATTGAAGAGCTGCTTGGACTGTCTTATAATAGAAATCATTAGAAGTATTTATATTAATTTACATGAATTCTTGACCAGTTATGAGGCCAAATAAAGATGAAAATCTCAAATAACTTCTTTAATCAACATTTTTTTGCATCTAAATTATGTTTTATGCAAAATTTATTTGTAGAATCTTTATATTAAATACTTAATTATAAAAATATATAATAGATAATATTAGGAGTATCCATATGAATTTTCATAAATTTATGAGCAGTTAGGAGGCCAAAAATGATTAAAAACTCAAACAATTTGATTAAACAACAATTTTTAATGTTTTACATGAAAATACTATTGTAAAATATTCACATTGAAAAGTTAATTATAAAAAAGATAATATATATAATTAGAAGTATCCACATGAACTTTTACAAAATTATGTCTAGAAATGAGGTCAATATGATTAAAAAACGCAAACAATCTGTTTAAACGACTATTTTTAAAAATATATAATAGATAATATTAAGAGTATTCAAATGAATTTGCATAAATTTATGAGAAGTTATGAGGCAAAAAATGATTAAAAACTCAAATAATTTATTTAAACAATAATTTTTAATGCTTTTGAGCTATGTTTTGAGCGAAAGTACTATTGTAGAATATTCATATTAAAAAGTTAATCATAAAAAAGATAATATACATAAAAATATTTAATATACATTATTGAGAGTATCCGTTTGAATTTGCACGATATTATGTGAAGTTATGGGGCCACAAATGATGAAATACTCAAATAACTAGTTAAAATAACATTTTTTAATGTGCCGGTATTAAGTTTTGTTCAAAACTAAATGTTGTTGAATGTTCATATTAAAATATTAATTAGAAAATCTTATAATAAACTTAATTATGAGTATTTATTTCTATTTTTAAAATTTTATGTGCAGTTATGAGGACAAAATGATGAAAAACTCAAACAACAGCTTTCAATGCATCTGAATTAAGTTTTGTGCAACATTAGTATCATAGAATCTTCATATTGAATGTTTAATTATATAAATATATATACTAGACCATATCGAGAATATGCATATTATTTTGTACCAATTTCTGTGTCATTATGTGTCCAAAAATGATAAAAAAACTCATACAAAACTTATTTAAACAATTATTTTTTAGTGCTTTTGAGTTAAGTTATATGTGAAAATACCGCAGTAGCAAAATCCACATGGAAGAGTTAATCATAAATTGATAATAGACATTATTTGGAGATTCCGTATGATTTTACACGAAATTATGTTTATAAACAAGGCCAAAATGATTATAAACACAACCAACTTGTTTAAACAACAGTTGTTAATGCATCTAGTTGAGATTTTGTGCAAAATTTGTGTTGTAGAATGTTCATATTAAAGATTTGATTGTACTAAATTATAATAGACATAATCAGGAATACTTATTTTAATTTTCATGAATTGTTGACTAGTTATGACGTCAAATAATAATGAAAAACTCAAATAACTTATTTAAACGGCAATTTTCATTGCATCTGAGTTGTTTTAGGAAAAAATAGTGTCATAGTATCTTCATACTGAAAATTTTATTATAAAAACATATAATATATAATATTAAGAGTATACAAATGAATTTGCATCAATTTATGTGCATTTATGAGCAAAAAATGATGAAAAAATCATGCAACTTATTTAAGCAACAATTTTTAATGCTTTTAAGTAATTTTTTGAGCGAAAATACTGTCATAAAATATTCACACTGAAGTGTTAATCATAAAAAGTTTAACTAGATATTATTTTGTGTATCCAAACGAATTTGCAAGAAATTATGTCAAGAAATGAGGCCAAAATGGTTAAAAAAGCGCGAACAACTGGTTTAAGCAACTATTTTTAATACATCTGAATTAAAGTTTTATGCTAAATTAGTTTGGTAGAAACTTTATATTCAACATTTAATGATAAAAATATATAATAAAAAATATTATGAGTATCTATATGAATTTAGATGAATTTATGTGCAGTTATGAGTCCGAAAATAATTAAAAGTCAAATAATTATATATACAACAATTTTTAGTTTTGATCGAAAATACCGGCGTAGAATATTCACGTTGAAGAGTTAATAATAAAAATATTTAATAGAAATTAAGAAGAGCATTTGTTCCAATTTACATGAAATTATGTGAAGTTATGAGGCCGCAAATGATGCAAAACTCAAACAACCAGTTTAAATAATTATTTTTATTGCACCGAGATTAAGTTGTCATAGAATATTCAAATTAAAATTTTAAATAGGAAATTCTATAATAGACATAATTGGGAGTATTTATATTAATCTGTACGAATTTATTTGCAGTTATGAGGCCAAAAATAATGAAAAACTCAAGCATTTTATTCAAACAATAGTTTTAATGCATCCGAATAAAGTTTGGTCCAAAATTAGAGTCGTAAAATCTTCATATTGAATATTTAGTTATAAAAATATAATAGATAGATACTATGAGGTGTATCTGTATGAATTTGCATGAAATTTTATCTTGAAAGGAGGCCAAAATTGTTAAAATATGCAAACAACTTGTTTAAATGGCTGTTTTTTTATTACATATGAATTAAGTATTTTATAAACTGCCTGTTAAAATATGCAAACAGACTGTTTAGATCGTAGTCTCTTCATATTAAATATTTAATTATAAAAATATATAATAAAAAAAATAAGAAGTATTCGTATGAATTTTGAAGAATTTATATGCAGTTAGGAGGCCAAAAATAATTAAGAACTCAAATAAATTTTTTAAACAACAATTTTTAATGCTTTTGGAGTAATGATTTGTGCGAAAACACGATTGTAGTATATTCACATTTAAAAGTTAATCATAAAAAGAGCGAATAGATATTATTAGGAGTGTCCTTATGAATTTGCATGAAATTATGTGTAGAAATAAGGCTAAAAATATTAAAAAAAAACGCAAACATCATTTTTGACACAACAGTTTTTAATGCATCTATATGAAGTTTTATGCAAAATTATTATCATGGAATGTTCATATGAAAGAGTTAATTTGAAAAACTTATAACAGACATAATTAAGAGTATTTAAATGAATTTTCATGAATTGTTGAGTCGTTATGGGGTAAAAAATGATGAAATACTCAAATAACTAGTATAAATAGCAGTTTTTAATGGATCTGAATTATGTTTTGTGCAAAAATTATATCGTGGAATCATCATATTGAATATTTAATTATAAAAATATATACAAAAACAATAAAGCATTTAATCCCAAATAAATTGGGGTAGGCTTAATTATAAAAAATATATAATAAAATATATTAACGGTATCCACATGAAGTTCCATAGATTTATGTGCTGTTATGAGATAAAAAAGACTAAAGAATGAAATGACTTGTCTAAACAATAATTTTAATGTATCTAAGTTTAGTTTTGTGCGAAAAATACTTGCATAGAATATTCACGTTGAAGAATTAATCATAAAACATATAATAGGCATTATTTAGAGTATCCATTAAATTTTTCACAAAATTATGTGAATTTATGAGTCCACAAATGATGAAAAACTCAAATAATCTTATTAAATAACAGTTTTTAATGCACCAGTATTTAGTTTTGTACAAAACAAAATATTGTAGAATGTTCATGTTGTAATGTTAGTTGAGAAATCTTATAAAACACTCAATTAGGAATATTTATATTAGTTTGCACGAATTTATGTGCAGTTATGAGGTCAAAAATGATGAAAAACTCAAACAACTTATTTAAACAATAATTTTTAATACATCTGTATTAAATTTTGTGCAAAATTTGTGTCGTAGTATTTTCATATTGAATATTTAATTATAAAAATATATAATGAATAACATTAGCAGCATACAAATGAATTTGTAATGATTTATGAGTTGTTATTAAGACAAAAATGACGAAGAACTCACACAACTTGTTTAAACAACAGTTTTTAATGCTTTTGAGTTATGTTTTGTGCGAAAATACTTTTCATAGAATATTCACACTGAAGATTTAATCATAAAAATAGTTAATAAACATTATTACGAGTATCCATACGATTTTTCGTGAAATTATATTGATAAACGAGGCCAAATGATTAAAAACACAAACCACTTATTTAAACAACATTTTTTAATACATCCGGATAAATTATTGTGCAAAATTAGGGTCGAAGAATGTTGATATTAAAGAGTCACTTGGACTATCATATAATATACATCATTAGAAGTATTTATATTAATTGGCATGAATTGTTGACTAGTTATGAGGCCAAATAATAATGAAAAACTCAAACGAAATTTTTTAGTCTAAATTATGTTTTTTTTTAATTTTTATATTAAATATTTAATTATAAAAATATATAATAGATAATATTAGAAGTATCCATATGAATTTGCATGAATTTATGAGCAGTTAGGATGCCAAAAATGATTAAAAACTCAAACAATTTGATTAAACAATATTTTTTAATGCTTTTGAGCTATGTTTCATATGAAAATAATATTGTCGAATATTCACATTGAAAATTTAATCATACAAAAGATAATATATATAATTAGAAGTATTCATATGAATTTTATGAAATTATGTCTAGAAATGAGATCAAAATGATTAAAAACGCAATCAACCTGGTTAAACGGTTATTTTTAAAGCATATGAATTAAGTGTTGTGTAAAATTAATTTCATAGAATGTTTATATTGAACATATTATTATAAAAATATAAAATAAAAAATATTGAGTATTCATATGAATTTGTACGAATTCATGTACATTTATGAGTCTAAAAATGATTAAAAGCTCAAACAACTCATTTAAACAACGGTCTTTAATGCACCTGAGTTTGTTTTCAGGAAAAAAAAATACTTGCGTAGAATATTCATGTTGAATAGTTAATTATAAAGATATTTAATAGACATTATTAACAGTACCCGTTCGAATTTGCATGAAATTATGTGAAGTTATGAGATTACAGATGATGCAAAACTCAAATAACCTATTATTAAAATAACAATTTTTATGCGCCGGTATTAAGTTTCATGCAAAACTAAATATTGTATAATATTCATAATAAAATATTAATTAGAAAATCTTATAACACGCTTAATTAAGAGTATTTATTTTAATTTTTCTGAACTTATGTGTAGTTATGGGGCCAAAAATGATAAAAAACTCAGACAATTAATTTAAACAACAGTTTTTAATGCATTTGAATTAAGTTTTGTGTAAAATTGGTATCATAGAATCTTAATATTAAATATTTAATCATACAAATATATATTAGACAATATTAAGAGTATATATATGATTTTGCACCAATTTATGTGCCGTTATGTGGTCCAAAAATGGTGAAAACTCATACAAAACTTGTTTAAACAACTATTTTTTAGTATTTTTGAGTTATGTTTTATGTGAAAATACTGCAATAGCAAAATTCATGTGGAAGAGTTAATCATAAATAGCTAATAGACATTATTTAGAGTGTTCGTACGATTTTGCATGAAATATATTTATAAACGATGCCAAAATAATTATAAATGCAAATAACTTGTTTAAACTGCAGTTGTTAATGCATCCGGATGAAGTTTTGTACAAAATTGATGTTGTAGAATGTTCATATTAAAGACTTAATTATACTAAATTATAATAGATAAAATTAGGAATACTTATTTTAATTTGCATGAATTGTTGACTAGTTATGAGGCCATATAATAATGAAAAACTCAAATAACTTATTTAAACGGTAGTTTTCACTACATCCGAGTTATGTTTTAGAAAAAAATAGTGTCATAGAATCTTCATACTGAACATTTAATTGTAGAAACATATAATATACAATATTAGGAGTATACAAATGAATCTGCATCAATTTACATGCATTTATGTAGCCAAAAATGATGAAAAACTCATGCAACTTTTTTAAGCAAAAGTTTTTAATGCTTTTAAGTAATTTTTGAGCGAAAATACTATCGTAAAATATTCACACTGAAGAATTAATCATAAAAACATTAACTAGATATTATTATGAGCATCCAAACGAATTTGCACGAAATTATATTTAGAAATGAGGTCAAAATGTTTAAAAAAGCACGAACAACCGGTTTAAATTATTGTTTTTAATGCATCTGAATTAAGTTTTGTGCTAAATTAGTTTCGTAGAATTTTCATATTAAATATTTAATGATAAACATATATAATAAAAAATATTAGGAGTATCTATATAAATTTAGACAAATTTAGGATCAGTTATGAGTCCAAAAATAATTCAAAACTCAAACAATTGTTTATACAACAGTTTTTAAAGGATCTAAGTTTAGTTTTGAGCAAAAATACCGACGTAGAATGTTCACGTTGAAGTGTTAATCATAAAAATATTTAATAGAAATTATGAAGAGCATCTGTTCTAATTTGCACAAAATTATGTGAAGTTATGAGGCCACAAATGATGCAAAGCTCAAACAATATGTTTAAATAACAATTTTTATTGCACCGAGATTCAGTTGTCATTGAATATTCAAATTAAAATTTTAATCAGGAAATCCTATAATACACATAATTGGGACTATTTATATTAATTTCCACGAATTTATTTGCAGTTGTGAGGCCAAAAATGATGAAAACTCAAGCATTTTATTCAAACAACAGTTTTTAATGCATCCGAATAATGTTTTGTGCAAAATTAGAGTTGTAGAATCTTCATATTGAACATTTAAATATAAACATATAATAGAGATAGTATGAGGTGTATCCGTACGAATTCGCACGAAATTTTATCTTGAAAGGAGGCCAAAATTGAGAAAATATGCAAACAATCCATTTAAGCGACTATTTTTAATGCATTTCAATGAAGTTTTAAACTATAATTTTTAATGCTTTTGGAGTAATGTATTGTGTGAATTCACATTTAAGAGTTATTCACAAAAAGAGTGAATAGATATTATTTCAAGTGTCCTTATGAATTTGCACGAAATTATGTGTAGAAACAAGGCTAAAATGATTGAAAAAAAAACACAAACATAATTTTTGACACAATAGTTTTTAATGCATTCATATGAAGTTTTATGCAAAATTATTATCGTGAAATATTCATATTAAAGAGTAAATTTGACAAATTTATAACAGACATAATTAAGAGTATTTAAATAAATTTGCACGAATTGTTAAGTAGTTATACGATTATCCATATGATTTTGCATGAATTTATGAGCAGTTAGGAGGCCAAAAATGATAAAAAAACTCAAACAATTTGATTAAACAACAATTTTTAATTCTTTTGAGCTATGTTTTGTGCGAAAATACTGATGTAGAATATTCAAATTGAAAAGTTAATCATAAAAAACATAATAGATATTATTAAGAGTATCCATATGAACTTTTACGAAATTATGTCTAGAATTGAGATCAAAATGATTAAAAAACACAAACAACCTATTTAAACGGCTGTGTTTTAAAGCATATGAATTTAGTTTTGTGTAAAATTAGTTTCATAGAATCTTTATATCGAACATATAATTATAAAAATATAAAATAAAAAATATTAGTACCATCCATATCAATTTGTACGATTTTATGTGCTGTAATGAGTCCAAAAATGATTAAAAATAGAAACAACTTTTTTAAAAAACGATCTTTAATGCACCTGAGTTTTGGTTTCGTGCAAAAATTATTGCGTAGAATATTCACATTGATTAGTTAATCATAAAAATATTTAATAGACATTATTAAGAGTATCCGTTTGAATTTGCATGAAATTATCTGAAGTTATGAGGCCACAAATGATGAAAAACTTAAATAACCTGCTAAAATAACAGTTTTAATGTGCGCGGTATTAAGTTTTGTGCAAAACTAGATGTTGCAGAATGTTCATATTGAAATGTTATTTGAAAATCCTATAATACACTTCATTATGAGTATTTATTTTAATTTTCACGAAATTATGTGCAGTTATGAGGCCAAAATGATGAAAAACTCAAACAACTTACCTAAGCAACAGTTTTTAATGCATCTGAATTAAGTTTTGTGCAAAATTAGTGCCATGAAATTTTATATTAAATATTTAATTATACAAATATATACTAGACAATTATTAAGAGTATATGTATGATTTTGCACCAATTTATGTGTCGTTATGTGTCCAAAAATGGTGATAAGTATCTATATAAATTTTCATGAATTTATACGCAGTTAATAGGCCAAAAATAATTAAAAACTCAATTAACTTGTTTAAACAACAATTTTGAATGCTTTTGGATTAATAATTTGTGAGAAAACACTGTTGTAGAATATCCTGATTTAAGAGTTAATCACAACAAGAGTGAATAGATATTATTTGGAGCGTCCTTATGAATTTGTACCAAATTATATGTAGAAACAAGGCTAAAAGGATTAAAAAAATAGAAACGTCATTTTTTTACGCAGCAGTTTTTAATGCACCCATATGAAGTTTTGCGTAAAATTATTATCGTCGAATGTTCATATTAAAGAGTTAATTTGACAAATTTATAACAGACATAATTAAGATTATTAAAATAAATTTTCATGAATTTTTGAGTAGTTATGGGGAAAAAAATATTGAAATACTCAAATAACTAGTTTAAACAGCTGATTTTAATGGATCCGGATTAATTTTTGTGCAAAATTTATATCGTAGAATAATCATATTGAATATTTAATTATAAAAATATATAATAAAATATATTTGGAATATCCACATGAAGTTCCACAGATTTATGTGCTATTATGAGTTAAAAAAGACTAAAGAGTGAAAATAAACAACAGTTTTTATGTATCTAAGTTTAGTTTTGTGTGAAAATACTTACATACAATATTCACATTGAATATTTAATCATAAAACATATAAAAGGTATTATTTAGAGTATCCATTAAATTTCACATGAAATAATGTGGCCACAAATGATAAAAACTCAAATAACATATTTAAATAAAAGTTTTTAATGCATCGAGATTAAGGTTTGTACAAACTAAATATCATAGAATGTTCATGTTGAGATGTTAGTTGCAAAATCTTATACTACACTTGATTAGGAGTATTTATATTAGTTTGCATGAATTTATGAGCTGTTATAAGGCCAAAATAATGAAAAACTCAACAAACTTATTTAAACAATAATTTTTAATGCATCTGAATTAAGTTTAGGCAAAATTAGTGTCGTAGTATCTTTATATTAAATATTTAACTCTAAAAATATATAATGAACAATATTTAGAGTATATATATGAATTTGCACTGATTTATGTGCTGTTATTAATTCAAAAATGATGGCATACTCACACAACTTGTTTAAACAATAGTTTTTAACGCTTTTGAGTTATGTTTTGTGCGAAAATACTTTTCGTAGAATATTTACAATCAAGAGTTAATCATAGAAATACTAAATAAACATTATTAGGACTATCCGTATGATTTTGCATGAAATTATATTGAGAAGCGAGGCCAAAATGATTGAAAACGAAAACCACTTATTTAAACACCAGTTTTTAATGCATCCGGAAGAAATATTGTGCAAAATTAGGGTCATAGAATGTTGATATTAAAGCGTTGCTTGGACTATCTTATAATAGACATCATTAATAGTATTTATATTAATTTGCCTGAATTGTTGACTGGTCATGAGGCCAAATAATGATGAAAAGCTCAAACAACTTATTTAATCGATATTTTTTTATGCATCTAAATTAAGTTTTGTGCAAATTTATTTTGTTGAATCTTTATATTGAATATTTAATTACAAAAATATATAATAAATAATATTAGGAGTATTCATATGATTTTGCACGAATTTATGAGCAGTTAGGAGACCAAAAATGATAAAAAAAACCCAAACAATTTGATTAAACAACAACTATTAATGCTTTTGAGCTATGTTTTGTTCGAAAATACTGATGTAGAATATTCACATTGAAAAGTTAATCATAAAAAACATAATAGATATTATTATGAGTATACATATGAACTTTTACGAAATTAGCTCTAGAATTGAGATCAAAATGATTAAAAAACGCAAACAACCTATTTAAACGGGTGCGTTTTAATGCATAGGAATTAAGTTTTGTGCAAAATTAGTTTAATAAAATTTTTATATTGAACATATAATTATAAAAATATAAAATACAAATGTTAAGACCATCCATATCAATTTGTATGATTTTATGTGCTGTAATGAGTCCAAAAATGGTTAAAACTGAAACAACTTGTTTAAACAACGGTCTTTAATGCACCTGAGTTTGGTTTCGTGCAAAAATACTTGCATACAATATTCATGTTGATTAGTTAATCATAAAAATATTTAATAGACATTATTAAGAGTATCCGTTCGAATTTGCATGAATTTATCTGAAGTTATGAGGCCACAAATGATGAAAAACTTAAATAACCTTTTAAAATAATAGTTTTAATGCGCTGGTTCGAATTTGTAGAATGTCCATATTGAAATGTTAATTGAAAAATCCTATAATACACTTAATTATGAGTATTTATTTTAATTTTCACGAATTTATGTACAGTTATGAGGACAAAATAATGAAAAACTCAAACAACTTACCTAAATAAAAGTTTTTAATGCATCTTGATAGACCTAGGATGGTGGTATTAAAGGTCAAAATAGTGCAAGAATGTAAAGAACCTAAGGTAGAAATGTATAAACCGATTTGGGGTTTAGTGTTCAAGTGTAATGGCGGCGGAAGACAATTCAATTCTCACAAGAATATAACAATCAAATAAATAAGAGAAAAGAAAAAAAATCAAACAAGAACATAAAATGTAACGGAGTTCGGCTTAAAAATGCCTACGTCTTCGGGACTCCCAACCTCCAATAATTGAGGTTGAGCCGAAATACTAAAAACCAGTTTTACACTTATAGAACTTGGTCCCTTACATAAAAATGGGTTGCCAAGCTGTAACAAGAGTGACAACACACTAAAAATAAGAAGTGAGTGACAACACACTCAAGAAAAGGTGAGCGCTACAGCTCAAGAAAGGTTTACAAGAAGACTATATCACCAAGGATCAAGTTGAGAGAATGTAGATAAGTTAGATTGAGCTTAAACAAGGATTTAGTTAATTGAGTGTTTTTATCTCTTGGCCTATCTCTCACACTTTGTATTTGGCTAATAAGATCTCTACAAGAATGATTTAGCTAGATTGATCAGATAAATTTTAAAGTGAGAGAGTAACCCCTTTATATAGACCTCCTGAAACTGATCAAAATTAATTTTCTGCCTGAATCGTTATAATGATTCACGAATCGTTATAATTGTTCAATGAACGAACCGTTATAACTCTTGATGAACCGTTATAATTCTTGATGAATCGTTATAACTCTTTATGAACCGTTATAACTATTGATGAACCGTTATAACTCTTCATGAATCGTTATAACTCTTGATGAACTGTTATAACTCTTCAATGAACCGTTATAACTCTTCATGAACCGTTATAACTATTCATGAACCGTTATAACTCTTCATGAATCATTACACAACGTTACGCTCTAGAATTTTACAGATAAATAGAACTTTTAAATTTTTAGCTAAACAATATAAATCGTTATAACTCTTCATGATTCGTTATAACTATTTGAATTGCTATAACTCTTCATGAATCATTACACAATATTACGCTCTGAAATTTTACATTGGAGAGAAGTTAGATTGTGAGAATAATGCTGGAGAATATTCACATTGAAGAGTTAATCATAAAAATATTAAATAGATATTATGAGGTGTATCCGTATGAATTTGCACGAAATTTTATCTATAAAAGAGGCCAAAATTGTTAATATATGCAAACAGCCTGTTTAAATGGTTGTTTTTAATACATCTATATTAAGTTTTGTCCAAAATTTAATTATAAAAACAAATAATAGAAAATGTTTACAAGTATCTAGAAGAATTTTAATGAATATGCACAGTTAATAGGCCAAAAATAATTAAAAACTCAAATAACTTGTTTAAACAATAATTTTGAATACTTTTGGAGTATATATGATTTTGCACCAATTTATATGTCGTTATGTATCCAAATATGAGAAAAACCTCAAAAAAAACTTGTTTAAACAACAATGTTTTAGTGCTTTTGAGTAAATTTTATGTGAAAATACTGCAATCGCAAAATTCACAAGGAAGAGTTAATCATAAATAGCTAATGGACATTATTTGGAGAGTATGTATGATTTCGCACGAAATTATGTTTATAAACGAGGCCAAAATGATTAAAACGCAAACAACTTGTTTAAACGGCAGTTGTTAATACATCCAGATGAGGTTTTGTGTAAAATTGGTGTTGTAGAATGTTCATATTAAAGACTTAATTATACAAAATTATAATAGACAAAATTAGAAATACTTATTTTAATTTTCATGAATTGTTGACTAGTTATGAGGCCAAATACAATGAAAAACTCAAATAATTTATTTAAACGGCAATTTTCACTACATCAGAGTTATTTTTTAGGAAACATTAGCATCGTAGAATCTTCATACTGAATATTTTATAATAAAAATATATAATATACAACATTAGGAGTATATATATAAATTTGTATCAATTTATGCGTCATTATGTGGTAAAAAATAATGAAAAACTCATGCAACTTATTTATGCAACAATTTTTAATTTTTTTAAGTAATTTTGTGAGCGAAAATACTATCATAAAATTTTCACACTGAAGAGTCAATCATAAAAATATTAACCTGATATTATTATGAGTATCCAAACGAATTTGCATGAAATTATGTTTAGAAAAGAGGCCAAAATGATTAATAAAGTGCGAACAACCGGTTTAAACTACTATTTTTAATGTATCTGAATTAAGTTTAATGCTAAATTAGTTTCGTAGAATTTTTATATTGAACATTTAATAATAAATATATATAATAAAAAATATTAGGTGTGTCTATATAAATTTAGATGAATTTATGTACAGTTATGAGTCCAAAAATAATTACAAACAATTGTTTATACAACAGTTTTTAATGGATCTAAATTTAGTTTTGAGCAAAAATACCAGCGTAGAATAGAAGTGTTAATTATAAAAATATTTAATAGAAATTATAAAAATATTTAATAGAAATTATAATAATTGTGTTCTAATTTGCACACAATTATGTGAAGTTATGAGACCACAAATGATGTAAAGCTCAAACAACATGTTTAAATAAAAGTTTTTAATGCACCGAGATTAAGTTGTCATAGAATATTCAAATTAAATTTTTAACCAGGAAAAACTCTAATATACATAATTGAGAGTATTAATATTTATTTTCATGGATTTATTTGCAGTTACGAGACCAAAAATGATGAAAACCTGAAGAATAAAGTTTTTAATGCTTCCGAATAAAGTTTTGTGCAAAATTAGAATCGTAGAAACTTCATATTCAACATTTAATTATAAAAATATAATAGACAATACTATGGAGTATTACATATAATTTTGTACCAATTTATATACAGTTATAAGGTCAAAAATGATAAAAAAACTCATACAACTTGTTTAAACAACAGCTTTTAATGCTTTTGAGTTATTTTTTGTGCGAGAATAATGCTGAAGAATATTCACATTGAAGAGTTAATCATAAAAATATTAAATAGATATTATGAGGTGTATCCGTATGAATTTGCACGAAATTTTATCTATAAAAGAGGCCAAAATTGTTAAAATATGCAAACAACCTGTTTAAATGGTTGTTTTTAATACATATATATTAAGTTTTGTCCAAAATTTAATTATAAAAACAAATAATAGAAAATGTTTACAAGTATCTAGATGATTTTTTATGAATTTATGCACAGTTAATAGGCCAAAAATAATTAAAAACTCAAATAACTTGTTTAAACAATAATTTTGAATACTTTTGGAGTAATATTTTGTGTGAAAACGCTGCTGTAGAATATCCAGATTTAAGAGTTAATCACAACAAGAGTGAATAGATATTATTTGGAGTGTCCTTATAAATTTGCACCAAATTATGTGTAGAACAAAGGCTAAATTGATTAAAAAATGTAAACATCATTTTTTATGCAGCAGTTTTTAATGCATCCATATGAAGTTTTATGCAAAATTATTGTCGTTGAATGTTCATATTAAAGAGTTAATTTGATAAACATATAACAGACATAATTAAGATTATTTAAATAAAATTTCATGAATATTTGACTAGTTATGGGGCAAAAAAATGATGAAATACTCAAATAACTAGTATAAACAGTAGTTTTTAATGGATCCGAATTAATTTTTGTGCAAAATTTATATCATAGAATAATCATATTGCATATTTTATTATAAAAAATATATATAATAAAATATATTAGGAGTATCCACATGAAGTTCCACGGATTTATGTGCTGTTATGAGGTAAAAAAAAAACTAAAGACTGAAATAACTTGTTTAAACAACAGTTTTAATGTATCTAAGTTTAGTTTTGTGAGAAAAATACTTACATAGAATATTCACATTGAAATTATAAAATATATAAAAGATATTATTTAGAGTATCCACTAAATTTCGCACGAAATTATGTGAATTTATGAGGCCATAAATTATAAAAACTCAAATAACTTATTTAAATAATAGTTTTTAATGCATCAGTATTAAGTTTTATACAAACTAAATATTATAGAACGTTCATGTTGAGATGTTAGTTGTGAAATCTTATACTACACTCCATTATGAGTATTTATATTAGTTTGAACGAATTTATGTATAGTTATGAAATAAAAAATGATGAAAAACTCAAATAATTTATTTAAACAATAATTTTTAATGCATCTGAATTAAGTTTTAGGCAAATTAGTGTCGTAGTATCTTCATATTAAATATTTAATTCTAAAAATATATAATAAACAATATTTAGAGTATACATATGAATTTGCATTGATTTATGTGTTGTTATTAAGTCAAAAATGATGACATACTCACACAACTTGTTTAAACAACAGTTTTTAATGCTTTTGAGTTATGTTTTGTGCGAAAATGCTTTTCGTAGAATATTTACATTCAAGAGTTAATCATAAAAATAGTAAATAAATATTATTAGGATTATCCGTACAATTTTGCATGAAATTATATTGAGAAACGAGGCCAAAATGATTAAAAAATACAAACCACTTATTTAAACACCAGCTTGAATGCATCCGAATGAAATATTTTGCAAAATTAGGATCGTAAAATATTGATATTGAAGAGCTGCTTGGACTGTCTTATAATAGAAATCATTAGAAGTATTTATATTAATTAACATGAATTGTTGACCAATTATGAGGCCAAATAAAGATGAAAATCTCAAACTTCTTTAATCAACATTTTTTTTGCATCTAAATTATGTTTTATGCAAAATTTATTTTGTAGAATCTTTATATTGAATACATAATTATAAAATATATAATAAATAATATTAGGAGTATCCGTATGATTTTTCACAAATTTATGAGCAGTTAGGAGGCCAAAAATGATTAAAAACTCAAACAATTTGATTAAATAATAATTTTTAATGCTTTTGAGCTATGTTTTGAGTGAAAATACTATTGTAGAATATTCACATTGAAAATTTAATTATAAAAAGATAATATATATAATTAGAAGTATCCACATGAACTTTTACGAAATTATGTCTGGAAATGAGGTCAAAATGATTAAAAAACGCAAACAACCTGTTTAAACGGCTATTTTTAAAAATATATAATAGATAATATTAGGAGTATACATATGAATTCACACAAATTTATGAGCAGTTATGAGGCAAAAAATGTTTAAAAACTCAAACAATTTGTTAAAATAATAATTTTAATGCTTTTGAGCTATGTTTTGAGTGGAAATACTATTGTAGAATATTCACATTAAAAAGTTAATCATAAAAAAAGATAATAGACATAAAAATATTTAATATACATTATTAAGAGTATCCGTTCGAATTTGCACGATATTATGTGAAGTTATGGGGCCACAAATGATGAAATACTCAAATAACTAGTTAAAATAACAGTTTTTAATGCGCCGGTATTAAGTTTTGTTCAAAACTAAATGTTGTTGAATGTTCATATTGAAATGTTAATTAGAAAATCATATAATAAACTTAATTATGAGTATTTATTTTAATTTTTCTGAACTTATGTGCAGTTATGGGGCCAAAAATGATGAAAAACTCAGACAAGTTATTTAAACAACAATTTTTAATGCATTTGAATTAAGTTTTGTGCAAAATTGGAATTATAGAATCTTATTAAATATTTAATTATATAAATATATATTAGACAATATTAAGAGTATATATATGATTTTGCACCAATTTATGTGACGTTATGTGGTCCAAAAATGGTGAAAACTCATACAAAACTTGTTTAAACAACTATTTTTTAGTGTTTTTGAGTTATGTTTTATGTGAAAAATACTGCAATAGCAAAATTCATGTGGAAGAGTTAATCATAAATAGCTAATAGACATTATTTAGAGTGTTCGTACGATTTTACATGAAATATATTTACAAACGATGCCAAAATAATTAATAATGCAAATAACTTGTTTAAACTGCTGTTGTTAATGCATCCGGATGAAGTTTTGTGCAAATTTGATGTTGTAGAATGTTCATATTAAAGACTTAATTATACTAAATTATAATAGATAAAATTAGGAATGCTTATTTTAATTTGCATGAATTGTTGACTAGTTATGAGGCCATATAATAATGAAAAACTCAAATAACTTATTTAAACGGTAGTTTTCACAACATCCGAGTTATGTTTTAGAAAAAAATAGTGTCATAGAATCTTCATACTGAACATTTAATTGTAGAAACATATAATATACAATATTAGGAGTATACAAATGAATCTGCATCAATTTACATTCATTTATGTAGCCAAAAATGATGAAAAACTCATGCAACCTTTTTAAGCAAAAGTTTTTAATGCTTTTAAGTAATTTTTGAGCGAAAATACTATCGTAAAATATTCACACTGAAGAATTAATCATAAAAACATTAACTAGATATTATTATGAGTATCCAAACGAATTTGCACGAAATTATATTTAGAAATGAGGTCAAAATGTTTAAAAAAGCACGAACAACCGGTTTAAATTACGGTTATTAATGCATCTGAATTAAGTTTTGTGCTAAATTAGTTTCGTAGAATTTTCATATTGAACATTGAATGATAAACATATATAATAAAAAATATTAGGAGTATCTATATAAATTTAGACAAATTTATGATCAGTTATGAGTCCAAAAATAATTAAAAACTCAAACAATTGTTTATACAACAGTTTTTAATGGATCTAAGTTTAGTTTTGAGCGAAAATACCGACATAGTATATTCACGTTGAAGTGTTAATCATAAAAATATTTAATAGAAATTATGAAGAGCATCTGTTCTAATTTGCACAAAATTAAGTGAAGTTATGAAGCCACAAATGATGCAAAGTTCAAATAATATGTTCAAATAACAATTTTTATTGCACCGAGATTCAGCTGTCGTTGAATATTCAAATTAAAATTTTAATCAGGAAATCCTATAATACACATAATTGGGACTATTTATATTAATTTCCACGAATTTATTTGCAGTTACGAGGCCAAAAATGATGAAAACTCAAGCATTTTATTCAAACAACAGTTTTTAATGTATCTGAATAATGTTTTGTGCAAGATTAGAGTCGTAGAATCTTCATATTGAACATTTAAATATAAAAATATAATAGAGATAGTATGAGGTGTATCCGTACGAATTCGCACGAAATTTTATCTTGAAAGGAGGCCAAAATTGAGAAAATATGCTAACAATCCATTTAAGCGACTATTTTTAATGCATTTCAATGAAGTTTTAAACAATAATTTTTAATGCTTTTGGAGTAATGTTTTGTGTGAAAACACGGTTGTAGTATATTCATATTTAAGAGTTATTCACAAAAAGAGTGAATAGATATTATTTCAAGTGTCCTTCTGAATTTGTATGAAATTATGTGTAGAAAAAAGGCTAAAACGATTGAAAAAAAAATCGCAAACATAATTTTTGACACAATAGTTTTTATTGCATCCATATGAAGTTTTATGCAAAATTATTATCGTGGAATATTCATATTATAGAGTAAATTTGACAAACTTATAACAGACATAATTAAGAGTATTTAAATAAATTTGCACGAATTGTTGAGTAGTTAAGGAGTATCCATATGATTTTGTATGAATTTATGAGCAATTAGGAGGCCAAAAATGATAAAAAAAAACTCAAACAATTTGATTAAACAACAATTTTTAATGCTTTTGAGCTATGTTTTGTGCGAAAATACTGATGTAGAATATTCACATTGAAAAGTTAATCATAAAAAACATAATAGATATTATTAAGAGTATCCATATGAACTTTTATGAAATTATGTCTAGAATTGAGATCAAAATGATTAAAAACGCAAACAACCTATTTAAACAGCTGTGTTTTTTAGCATATGATTTAAGTTTTGTGCAAAATTAGTTTTATAGAAACTTTATATTCAACATATAATTATAAAAATATAAAATTAAAAATTTTAGTACCATCCATATCAATTTGTACGATTTTATGTGCTGTAATGAGTCCAAAAATGACTAAAAACTGAAACAACTTGTTTAAACAACGATCTTTAATGCACCTGAGTTTTGGTTTCGTGCAAAAATTATTGCGTAGAATATTCACATTGATTATTTAATCATAAAAATATTTAATAGACATTATTAAGAGTATCCGTTCGAATTTACACGAAATCATCTGAGGTTATGAGGCCACAAATGATGAATAACTTAAATAACCTGCTAAAATAACAGTTTTAATGCGCGCGGTATTAAGTTTTGTGCAAAACTAATTGTTGTAGAATGTTCATATTGAAATGTTAATTGAAAAATCCTATAATACACTTCATTATGAGTATTTATTTTAATTTTCACGAAATTATGTGCAGTTATGAGGCTAAAATGATGAAAAACTCAAACAACTTACCTAAACAAGAGTTTTTAATGCATCTGAATTAAGTTTTATGCAAAATTAGTGCCATGAAATCTTTATATTAAATATTTAATTATACAAATATATACTAAACAATTATTAAGAGTATACGTACGATTTTGCATCAATTTATGTGTCGTTATGTGTCCAAAAATGGTGAAAAACTCGTACAAAATTTATTTAAATGATTGTTTTTTAGTGCTTTCGAGTAACATTTTATGTGAAAATACTGCAGTAGCAAAATTCACATGAAAGAGTTAATAATAAATAGGTAATAGACATTATTTGGAGTGTCCGTACGATTTTTCACGAAATTATGTTTATAAACGAGGCCAAAATGATTATAAATGCAACCAACTTGTTTAAATAGCAGTTGTTAATGCATCCAGCTGATATTTTGTGCAAAATTTGTGTTGTAGAATGCTCATATTAAAAATTTAATTGTACTAAATTATAATAGACAGAATTAGGAATACTTATTTTAATTTTCATGAATTGTTGACTAGTTATGACGCCAAATAATAATGAAAAACTCAAATAACTTATTTAAACGGCAGTTTTCACTGCATCCGAGTTATGTTTTAGGAAAAAATAGTGTCATAGTATCTTCATACTGAAAATTTTATTATAAAAACATATAATATGTAATATTATGAGTATACATACAAATTTGCATCAATTTACGTGCAGTTATGATGCCAAAAAATAATGAAAAACTCATGCAACTTATTTTATGCAACGGTTTGTAATGCTTTTAAGTAATTTGTTGAGCGAAAATACTGTTATAAAATATTCACACTGAAGAGTCAATCATAAAAAAATTAACCTGATATTATTATGAGTATCCAAACGAATTTACACGAATTATGTCTAGAAAAGAGGCCAAATTGACTAATAAAGCGCGAACAACCGGTTTAAGCGACAGTTTTTAATGCATATGAATTAAGTTCTACGCTAAATTAGTTTCGTAGAATTTTCATATTGAACATTTAATGATAAACATATATAATAAAAAATATTAGGAGTATCTACATAAAATTAGACGAATTTATGTGCAGTTATGAGTCTAAAAATAATTAAAAATTCAAACAATTGTTTATACAACAGTTTTTAATGGATCTAAGTTTAGTTTTGAGCAAAAATACCGGCGTAGAATATTCACGTTGAAGAGTTAATCATAAAAAATATTTAATAGAAATTATGAAGTGCATTCGTTCGAATTTGCACTAAATTATGTGAAGTTATGAGGTCACAGATGATGCAAAACTCAAACAATCTGTTTAAATAACAGTTTTTAATGCATCGATATTAAGTTGTCGTAGAATGTTCAGATTTAAATTTTAATAGAGAAATCCTATAATACACAATAATTGTGAGAATAATGTCGGAGAATATTCACATCGAGGAGTTAATCATAAAAATATTAAATAGATATTATGAGGTGTATCTCAGTATCTGTACGAATTTACACGAAATGTTGTCTAGAAAAGAGACCAAAATTGTTAAAATATGCAAACAGCCTGTTTAAATGGTTGTTTTTAATACTTTTGAATTAAGTTTTGTCCAAAATTTAATTATAAAAATATGTAATATAAAATTTTTATAAGTATCTCTATAAATTTTCATGAATTTATACGCAGTTAATAGGCCAAAAATAATTAAAAACTCAATTAACTTGTTTAAACAACAATTTTGAATGCTTTTGGAGTAATATTTTGTGAGAAAACACTGTTGTAGAATATCCAGATTTAAGAGTTAATCACAACAAGAGTGAATATATATTATTTGGAGCGTCCTTATGAATTTGTACCAAATTATATGTAGAAACAAGGTTAAAAGGATTAAAAAAAACAGAAACATCATTTTTTACGTAGCAATTTTAATGCATCCATATGAGGTTTTATGTAAAATTGTTATCGTCGCATATTAAAGAGTTAATTTGACAAATTTATAACAAACATAATTAAGATTATTAAAATAAATTTTCACGAATTTTTGAGTAGTTATGGGGCAAAAAATATTGAAATACTCAAATAACTAGTTTAAACAGCTGATTTTAATGGATCCAAATAATTTTTTGTGCAAAATTTATATCGTAGAATAATCATATTGAATATTTAATTATAAAAATATATAATAAAATATATTTGGAATATCCACATGAAGTTCCATAGATTTATGTGCTATTATGAGTTAAAAAAGACTAAAGAGTGAAACAACTTGTTTAAACAACAATTTTTATGTATTAAAGTTTAGTTTTGTGTGAAAATACTTACATAGAAAATTCACATTGAATATTTAATCATAAAACATATAAAAGGTATTATTTAGAGTATCCATTAAATTTCACACGAAATTATGTGAAGTTATGTGGCCACAAATGATAAAAACTCAAATAACATATTTAAATAACAGTTTTTAATGCATCTGTATTAAGTTTTGTACAAACTAAATATCGTCGAATGTTCATGTTGAGATGTTAGTTGCAAAATCTTATACTACACTTGATTAGGAGTATTTATATTAGTTTTCATGAATTCATGTGCAGTTATAAGGTCAAAAATGATGAAAAACTCAAATAACTTATTTAAACAATAATTTTTAATGCATCTGAATTAAGTTTTAGGCGAAATTAGTGTCGTAGATCATCATATTAAATATTTAAATCTAAAAATATATAATGAACAATATTTAGAGTATACATATGAATTTACACTGATTTATGTGGTATTATTAAGTCAAAAATGATGACATACTCACACAACTCGTTTAAACAATAGTTTTTAATGATTTTGAGTTATGTTTTGTAAGAAAATACTTTTCGTAGAATATTTACATTCATGAGTTAATCATAAAAACAACAAATAAATATTATTAGGACTATCCATACGATTTTGAATGAAATTATATTGAAAAATGAGGACAAAAAGATTAAAAACGCAAACCACTTATTTAAACACTATTTTAATGCATCCAGAAGAAGTATTGTGCAAAATTAAGGTCGTAGAATGTTGATATTAAAGTATTGCTTGGACTATCTTATAATAGACATCATTAGGAGTATTTATATTAATTTACATGAATTGTTGACTAGTCATGAGGCCAAATAATGATGAAAAACTCAAATAACTTATTTAATCAACATTTTTCTATGCATCTAAATTATGTTTTGTGCAAATTTATTTTGTCGAATCTTTATATTGAATATTTATTTACAAAAATATATAATAGATAATACCAAAAGTATCCAAATGATTTTGCATGAATTTATGAGCAGTTAGGAGACCAAAAATGATAAAAAACTCAAATAATTTGATTAAACAACTCAAATAATTTGCGAAAATACTGATGTAGAATACTCACATTGAAAAGGTAATCATAAAAAATATAATAGATATTATTATGAGTATACATATGAACTTTTACGAAATTATGTCTAGAATTGAGATCAAAATGATTAAAAAACGCAAACAACCTATTTAGACGGCTGTGTTTAATGCATAGGAATTAAATTTTGTGTAAAATTAGTTTCATAGAATCTTTATATTGAACATATAATATTAAAAATATAGAAAATAAAAAAAATATTAGGACCATCCATATCAATTTGTATGATTTTATGTGCTCTAATGAGTCCAACAATAACTAAAAACTGAAACAACTTGTTTAAACAACGGTCTTTAATGCACCTGAGTTTGGTTTCGTGCAAAAATATTTGCATACAATATTCACGTTGATTAGTTAATCATAAAAAGATTTAATAGACATTATTAAGAGTATCCGTTCGAATTTGCATGAATTTATCTGAAGTTATGATGCCACAAATGATAAAAAACTTAAATAACCTGCTAAAATAACAGTTTTAATGCGCCGGTTCGAAATTGTAGAATGTTCATATTGAAATGTTAATTCAAAAATCCTATAATACACTTAATTATGAGTATTTATTTTAATTTTCACGGATTTATGTGCAGTTATGAGGCCAAAATAATGAAAAACTCAAATAACTTACCTAAATAACAGTTTTTAATGCATCTTGATAGACCTAGGATGGTGGTATTAAAGGTCAAAATAATGCAAGAATGTAAAGAACCTAAGGTAGAAATGTATAAACTGATTTGGGGCTTAGTGTTCAAGTGTAATGGCGGCGGAAGTCAATTCAATTCTCACAACAATATAGCAATCAAAGAAATAAGAGAAAAGAAAAAAAATCAAACAAGAACACAAGATGTAACAGAGTTCGGCTTAAAAATGCCTACGTCTTCGGGACTCCCAACCTCCAATAATTGAGGTTGAGCCGAAGTACTAAAAACCAGTTTTACACTTGTAGAACTTGGTCCCTTACATAAAAATGGGCTGCCAAGCCGTAACAAGAGTGACAACACACTCAAGAAAAAATAAGCACTACAGCTCAAGAAAGGTTTACAAGAAGAGTATATCACCAATGATCAAGTTGAGAGAATGAAGAGAAATTAGATTGAGTTTATATAAGGATTTAGTTAATTGAGTGTTTTTATCTCTTGGCTTATCTCTCACACTTTGTATTTGGCTAATAATATATCTACAAGAATTATTAAGCTAGATTGATCAGATAAATTTTAAAGTGAGAGAGTAACCCCTTTATATAAACCTCCTGAAACTGATCAGAATTAATTTTTGGCCTGAATCGTTATAATGATTCACAAATCATTATAATTGTTCAATGAACCGTTATAACTCTTGATGAATCGTTATAACTCTTTATGAACCGTTATAACTATTGATGAACCGTTATAACTCTTCATGAATTGTTATAACTCTTGATGAACTGTTATAACTCTTCAATGAACCGTTATAACTCTTCATGAACCGTTATAACTCTTCATGAACCGTTATAACTATTCATGAACCGTTATAACTCTTCATGAATCATTACACAACGTTATGCTCTGGAATTTTAAAGATAAAAAGAACTTTTAAATTTTTGGCTAAACAATATAAATCGTTATAACTCTTCATGAATCATTATAACTATTTGAATCGTCATAACTTTTCATGAGTCATTATAACTGTTCATGAACTGTTATAACTGCTTGGTCTATTTTT
Source organism: Schoenoplectus tabernaemontani (assembly GCA_037127355.1). NCBI lineage: Eukaryota > Viridiplantae > Streptophyta > Magnoliopsida > Poales > Cyperaceae > Schoenoplectus > Schoenoplectus tabernaemontani. The sequence goes on from CM073752.1 coordinate 12,565,786, forward strand.
CTTGTTTTCTTGCAGTTTAAGCTCAATTTAACTTAACCAATTCAACCAAGTTTGAGTCTAACTAAACCTAAATCTAATGCAATCTTGATTAAGCTATTTCATCCTATCATTAGTCTTGGTTCTTGTGCACTAATTCATTTTGTATTTCAATCCCTGTACAAAACTCAAACAAGATAAATTGTAAAATTTATGATTATTTTGTAAATCGACAAATCAAAGAAGATGTTTAGTGTAACAATCTCCCCCTTTTGTCGATTTGCAAAACATGCATGGGTGTATAGATATAAAAATATGATATATGGATTTCACCCAAAAACTTCTCCCGCTTTTTAGAAATCGGGCAAAAGAGTGCGGATAAAGAATTTATTTTAATTTAGCTCTCCCTAAATTGATTGCTCCCCCTTAATGTATGCACCGTGTATAAGATAAAAAAATTAAAATACTTCCAAAATAATAAAAATATAATTCATTTAAAAAAAATTAGCTAACCCCCTAAGTATGTGGCATATATGGTTTGAAAGGAAGATTAAGCATTGATGTATCCAATATGACAATAATAATTAGGAACCCAAACAAAATTTGTAATTTTGTTTTCCTTTTTATGTTTGCAATCAAGTGAGATATAACCAATATGACAATAATAATTATAAAATACACATGTTTGAGACTTCTTACTACCTTTAACAAAAGAATTTTGGTAGTTTTCTTTTTAATCCTTGAGTTTGAGTTTTGGATATTTCTTTCGAAATATTTTTATGATTTTGAGAAATAACTCGTTTATGCTCATATTTTTGAGAGTTGGTTTGAAAATCATGTTGATTTTTAAACTCATAAAACCATCCATAGGGTCCTTTAAAATACAATTTATTTGACTAACTAGGATTGAAAAATATAGCATTGTTGCTTTGAATTTTTTTTTGTCCTTTGTTAATCTTTTTATCAAATTGCTTATATTTAAATGCATAATTGTGTTTCTTATTGAAATATTTAGCATTATTAGGTTTCACAATTTTTGCATTTGACCCTTGATCTTGTTTCTCTTCTGATTTAGGGCAATTTGAAGTCTTAGAAGATTTCTTATATCTAAGACCCGATTTGTTGTTAGGCCTTTGACCTATAGCCTTATCTAAATTCATTGAAGTGATGCTTGTTGAAGTACATGAGAACTTTAGTGCCCTATTTTCAGTTTCTAAAGTTTGCACTTTCACTTTTAATGTTGCAACTTCACCTAAGTGCATTTGACAATTTTTTTCTAGATTTTACAATTTAGACTCATAAGATTAAACCTTTAACTCAAACTCTGAAATTTTATTTTTAAGTCTCTCAATTATCTCTTATTGAGAAGATGAATCATGAATAGGACTCTCTAAACTAGATAAAAAAGATTCAATTTCAGCCTCATCGTCCTTGCTTGTAGCTAGCATAGCACCAATTCTCTCAAAATTTCGCTTCTTATGTGTGAAGACCAAGGAACAATCATGTGCTGTGTGATCTTCCTTATGACATGAGAAGCATATACACGTCATTCCTTTCTCATCTTGCTCTAGATTTAGTATTTTTTACAAACATCTTTATGATGATTTGATCGTTCATAGAAGATGAGCTAGATAATGTCTTGCTCGAATAGTAGCACGATGGAAATTTATGAGCTTGAAGTGCAGTTCTTTGAGATTTGGTGTTAGCTCTCCATTTTATTGTAACTTCTCCTCAAAGCATAGAAGATGAGTGAACACTTCTTCATATGTGAATTTGCCAAGAGTGTCTTGCATTGCTTCTAGAGTGCTTATCATGCCCTCTCATCTTGGTCTTCTCATCATTGCCCTAAAAATCTTGCCTACAATTTTAGAGTTAGACGAGAATTCTCCAACTTCATCAAATTCATTTAGAATATGCATTAATCTTGAATACATATTCTCAATTGACTCTCCTTACATGTATATAAAAATTTTCAAATTCAGACTCTAGAACCATTAGTTTTGTTCTTTTTATTTGAGAGTTACCCTAAAATCTATTCAATAGGGTCTCCCACATCTCACTAGCAATTTCGGTAGTACCAAATAATATAGCAATTCTTTCACTAACTGAATTTAGGATAACATTGACGGCATAATCATTTTGAGATTTCAGTTATTTGGTCTTTTGTGTCAATGTGAGGATGCTAGGATCATAATGTGGTACATAATCATGTTGGACAACATCCCAAAGGTCTAGTATGTTGAGTTAGTTCACCATATATTTCTTTCAAAAGCTAAATTTTTTACAATTAAGACTTAGAGTTGGGGGTTCTTTTACGCATTCAAAGAAGTCATCTTGGACCAAAAATACCACAAATAAAGCAATTAAAACTGAGCTTCTGCTCTGATACCACTTTGATAGAACTAGGATGGTGGTATTAAAGGTCAAAATAGTGCAAGAATGTAAAGAACCTAAGGTAAAAATGTATAAATCGATTTGGGGCTTAGTGTTCAAGTGTAATGACAGCAGAAAACAATTCAATTTGATCCAATTCTCAAAAGAATATAACAATTAAAGAAATAAGAGAAAAGAAAAGAAAAGATCAAATAAGAACACAAAATATAACGGAGTTCGGCTTAAATATGCTTACGTCTCCGGGACTCCTAACCTCCAACAATTGAGGTTGAGCCGAAATACTAAAAACCAATTTTACACTTGTAGAACAAGGTCCCTTGCATAAAAATGGACAACCAAGCCTATCGGTAACAAGAGTGACAACACACTAAAAAATGTGGGTGACAACGCACTCAAGAAAAGGTGAGCACTACAGCCCAAGAAAGGTTTACAAGAAGAGTATATCACCAAGGATCAAGTTGAGAGAATGGAGAGAAATTAGATTGAGCTTAAACAAAGATTTAGTTAATTGAGTATTTTTATCTCTTGACTTATCTCTCTCACTTTGTATTTGGCTACTAAGGTCTCTACAAGAATGATTTAGCTAGATTGATTAGATAAATTTTAAAGTGAGAGAGTAACCCCTTTATATAGACCTCCTGAAGTTGATCGGAATCAATTTTCGGCCTGAATCGTTATAATGATTCACAAATCATTATAACTGTTCAATGAACCGTTATAACTCTTGATGAACCGTTATAACTCTTCATGAATCGTCATAACTCTTCATGAATCGTCATAACTCTTGATGAACCGTTATAACTCTTGATGAACCATTATAACTCTTCATGAATCGTTATAACTCTTGATGAACCGTTATAACTCTTCATGAACCGTTATAACTCTTCATGAACCGTTATAACTATTCATGAACCGTTATAACTATTCATGAACCATTATAACTCTTCATGAATTATTACACAACGTTACGCTCTGAAATTTTATAGATAAAAAGAACTTCTAAATTTTTGGCTAAACAATATGAATCGTTATAACTCTTCATGAATCGTTATAACTCTTCACGAGTCATTATAACTGTTCATGAACTGTTATAACTGTTTGGTCTATTTTTCTTATTTTCTTGCAGTTTAAGCTCAATTTAACTTAACCAATTCCACCAAGTTTGAATCTAACTAAACATAAATCTAATGCAATCATGATTAAGCTCTTACATCCCATCATTAGTCTTGGTTCTTTTGCACTAATCAATTTTATATTTCAATCCCCGCACAAAACTCAAACAAACCAAATTGTAAAATTCAAGATTATTTTGCAAATCGATAAATCAAAGAAGATATTTCGTGTAACACATCTGAATTACGTTTTGTACAAAATTAGTGTAATGAAATCTTTATATTGAATATTTAATTATATAAATATATACTAGACAATTATTAAGAGTATACGTACGATTTTGCACCAATTTAAGTGTCGTTATGTGTCAAAAAATGGTGAAAAACTCGTACAAAATTTATTTAAATGACTATTTTTTGGTGCTTTTGAGTCACATTTTATGTGAAAATACTGCAATAGAAAAATTTACATGAAAAAGTTAATCATAAATAGGTAATAGATATTATTTGGAGTGTCGGTATGATTTTACATGAAATTATGTTTATAAAAGAGGCCAAAATGATTATAAATGCAAACAACTTGTTTAAACAGCAGTTGTTAATGCATCCAGATGAGATTTTGTGCAAAATTTGTGTTGTAGAATATTCATATTAAAGATTTAATCGTACTAAATTATAATAGACAAAATTAGAAATACTTATTTTAATTTTCATGAATTGTTGACTAGTTATGATGCCAAATAATATTGAAAAACTCAAATAACTTATTTAAACGATAGTTTTCACTGCATCTGACTTATGTTTTAGGAAAAATTAGTGTCATGGTAACTTTATACTGAAAATTTTATTATAAAAATATATAATATATCATATTATGAGTATACATATGAATTTACATTAATTTACGTGTAGTTATGATGCAAAAAATAATGAAAAACTCATGCAACTTATTTTATGCAACCATTTTTTTAATTTAATTCACAATGAAGAGTCAATCATAAAAAGATTAACCTGATATTATTATGAGTATCCAAACAAATTAGCACAAAATTATGTCTAGAAAAGAGGCCAAAATGATTAATAAAGCGCGAACAACCGGTTTAAGCGACTATTTTTAATGTATATGAATTAAATTCTACGCTAAATTAGTTTCATAGAATTTTCATATTGAACATTTAATGATAAACATATATGAAAATACTGCAGCAGCAAAATTCACATGAAAGAGTTAATCATAAATAGGTAATAGACATTATTTGGAGTGTCCGTATGATTTTGCTCGAAATTAGTGTCGTGAAATATTTATATTAAAGAGTTAATTTGATAAACTTATAACAGACATAATTAAGAGTATTTAAATGAATTTGCATAAATTGTTAAGTAGTTATGGGGCAAAAAATGATAAAATACTCAAATAACTAGTATAAATAGCAATTTTTAATGAATTTGAATTATGTTTTATGCAAAATTTATATCATAGAATTATCATATTGAATATTTAATTATAAAAATATATAATAAAATATATTAGGAGTATCCACATGAAGTTTCACAGATTTATATACTGTTATGAGATAAAAAAGACTAAAGAATGAAACAACTTGTCTAAACAACAATTTTAATGTATCTAAGTTTAATTTTGTGCGAAAAAACTTACATAGAATATTCACGTTGAAGAATAATCATAAAACATATAATAGACATTATTTAGAGTATCCATTAAATTTTGCACAAAATTATGTGAATTTATAAGGGCACAAATGATGGAAAACTCAAATAACCTGTTTAAATAATAGTTTTTAATGCACCGGTATTAAGTTTTGTACAAAACTAAATATTGTAGAATGTTCATGTTGTGATGTTAGTCGAGAAATCTTATAATACACTCGATTAGGAGTATTTATATTAGTTTGCGCAAATTTATGTACAATTATGAGGTTAAAAATGATGAAAAACTAAAATAATTTATTTAAATAATAAATTTTAATGCATCTGAATTAAATTTTATTAAAAATTAGTGTCGTAGTATCTTCATATTAAATATTTAATTATAAAAATATATAAAGAACAATATTATGTGTATACATATGAATTTGCATTGATTTATGTGCTGTTATTAAGACAAAAATAATAAAAAAACTCACACAACTTGTTTAAATAACATTTCTGAGTGTGTGCGTGTGTAAAAGATGTATCCCTTTCCCCGTCCTAGACAGGGCCTTATATAGGGGAAGGATGGTATGAGGATCGTGGTCCAGTTCATGACATGATCTCAGTAAAAATCAACCCTAAAAGTAGCAATTGTACGTAATGGCAAGTCGGTATGCTAGACTATGTAATCTTGTCTTGTTTAGCTGTGTTATTTTATGTTTTAGCCAGTTATATCCGTTATTCATAATAGTGGGTGGTTACAAAGACAGTTGTACTCGAGGTATGTAGTAGGATGGTCTCGAGCTTGGGGACGCCGGACTCGAGGGTTGTCCCTTCGAGATGTATGATAAGTGAAAGAGGTCACGTAGGGCCTATTATAGTTCATATGGTTAAGTGTTCGAGTTAGCGATAAATGAGTCTCTAGGAATACAACCCTATCAATTTCAGTCATCACAAACAAAATAATGCTAAAAAGACTAAACATTACTAAACGTTTTCAGTACAGATGCTCTTATGATATAATACAGATTTAGAAAATTAATTTGATAGAGCTAATTTTAACAGAAAAATATAACATTTACGGGGGTATTTTAGAAGAAGATGGCCACCAAAATTAATAGATAGTTACTTTTGTTGGGTTTTGGACTGCCCAAATCCCATTAATGCTCAAGCTGCGGAAAGACCGTAGAACAAAAATTTTACTTCTATTTAAGTTATGGATTAAAGTATGTCGGATAATTACCGAGAGATACAGACATTTAATCCTTTATAAAAGACGATAAAATATTATTTTACTTCTAACTTAAGCTTAGGGTTAAAGTGATATGTCGAATGATTACCGAGAGATACATACCTCTTTAAACCTTTATTGATCTACTCCATGATTGATTTCTAAAATATTAATCTTCTTAACAATTAAATAGATTAATATAAGATGTTATACCTCGCTTCCAAATTTCAATTGGAATGAAAATCGGCTTGTCTCGGAGCACCAAACATCTGATGCCTCTGTAGGTTATCCACCAAGACTGACCAGAGAGCGGCTTATTTCTTTTGCCAGAAATACCATAAACCACGGTTTCTCGCAAAAACACTATTCACCTGAGAAAAAGATGAAATAGTACTATTCATGACTCGCAGTAATTCTGTTTCACAAATGTGTAGAAATACCGCAACTTTCGTAAAAACACTATTCACCGATCCCGTGAAATTCTGAAACAACCGTATACCGAGAGAGAGAAAGTAGAACTGATTTGGTGTGTCTTTCTCTCTCACCCTACCCTTCTATTTATAGAAAATATGAGATTGACAAATTACCAAAATACCCTCATAAATAGTAGGGAGGTTCCAATGTGAAAAGACCAAAATACCCTTAAAGTTCATCCAATTTACCAAAACGCCATTGGACTTTTTGGCCAAATTATCGAAATACCCTTGGGATTTTGGCCAAATTACCAAAATACCCTTGGAGGTCGGCATGGGCTTTTAATGGGCCTTTTTGGGCTTTTCGGATTTTGGGCTTTTCTGATATTGAGATTTTAATTATTAATTAAGGCTTTAATTATAAATGGGATTTGGCCCGTAATTCAAATCCATAATTAACATTTAAAATCCAAATCAAATATATATAATTGTCATCTACAATTATATTTTTCTCGGTTGTTGTTTGGTAATTTATATGACGTGTCAACATGTTATAAATTTAATCGATTTTTTGCTTCTTGTCATCTATATGACAAATATAATTATATCATATATAATTAATTATAACCATCCTATTATTAATTATAAATAATTTATAATTAATCAATAAGATTCTCAGATTAACTCCTATACGGTGTGACCGACGACAGATCCGTGTTATGTTGGTAAATAGAGTTAAAGCTGTTTTAACTTCTATAATCATAGGAGGCATCGCGAGAATGCACTATTACCATCCAATTACGAGATGATGATGTCTTGTACAATATCATGATCCGATAAATTATTTACTTATGTTTAATTCTTTTGTCTCATAGCTATCAGATCAGTTTCAAGTTAGGTATGTGTCATCCTTGTAAACTTAATCTTTTCTTGATCTGAGTAAATTATCAAATATAATTACTCTTGTAATTATCTTGCAGCGAGATAATCTTACTCTATCAAGGGGTCCAGTGATGCTATAACTCATATAGAAATATGAGGGACAATAGTACTTTTGGCAAACAATCTCTTCCTCCGCATAAGTTATGTATACTGAAGAGCTACATTTATAGCCACATTTTACGGATAACGTTTGGTAGAAATCACACACATATATATCTTATGTAGGAAAGATGAATACCTAATACTTTAGAATTTAATACTGAACGAAAACATTAATGACACGAACACAATTCCATTTAATGTTTCATTTGGGGTCTATCAAATACGATATTCCTAGAACATTTATCTATGTGATTAAAATGACAACTCTTTGTCTATGGTCTGTAAAACTTGACCATCATTTAATCCACATACTAATCTGATAACGGTTAATTAGTGTTCCTGCTAATTACCTTGGTTAGTGACTTTTAAGAGTATATTCTATATTATGAAGTTTCACAATTCCAGTCATGAATTCGGAATGATTCATAAATTCAATAATACTCGAGGAAACAAAATATCGTTTAAATATCCAATTCATAAACAAAGCTTTATATAACTAATTTATTGTATTATTGACTTCAAGATTATTATAAACTAACAACTTTTAGGGTGTGTTTGGATGATGGAAGAATTAGTGCAAGAATAGCGTCTTTTGGGTTAGTAGTTGAGAATAGTGTGAGGTTAGTGATATTTCAAAAAACGTGAGAAGAGTACTAAACTTTACTATTTCGGGTTAGTAAAATATTGTTTGGATGGTAACTTAAGAATAGTGATGGAGGGAATGAATAAAATAATGAATTATTATTTCTTTTTTTGTTTAATATTAATGATTATTATTTTGTTTATTATTATTATTGACATTATTATTATTAATTGTTTTTATTAATCATTACTTTATTTAATATTACTTTTTATTATTACTACTCTTTTATTTAATTACTTTGTATTATTATTAATTTATTCATAATCTATGATTTTCCTCTTTTGTGATCTTGAGTTGTGGCTAGCAGATATACCGTCTTTCTTTTAATAATAAACTGAAATTAAAGATATAAAATCAACATTTTAAAAATCTCATTTTATGTAAAATATCAGTTTATTTCACTATTTGAGTACTGCTAAACATGAAAGTACCGGTACACCCTATCGGTACCAATAAATAAGAGTTCAACAATCAAAATTATCGGCACCAAGAGTACACCCTATCGGTACCAAGATTATTATTTTGTTTACTATCGGCTCTTGTCAAAATTATCACTATCCATCTGATAATTGAAACTAAAATATCCTGATCTCCACCAATTTCGCTTTACCTATCGTTGGTTCTGACTAGATTCCTGGACATGAGATGGCGTTGTCTCTTTTGAATGCCTGCATACTATCTTTCCTGTATTATGACCTGTACCAGTAACCAGTATTTGCACCTACATCACCTGTAACTTCAGCACCTGTACCAATGACATGCCATCATGAAGAAAACTTCAGTGGGACCCCCTTGTCATAGTAATTTCGACTAGTAAGATTAAGTGCTGCCGTGAAGTTACCTTTCGGTACCACTGGCACTATTTAAGTGCTGTCGTGAATGCATCAAAATTAAAATTCTAGCTAGTCAATTTCAAAAATTGTAATCTCAAAATTACCATGAGTTCAAACTTACCAGTGGTACCAGTGGAAGAATCGGAAGCCCCCGGGATGGTATCCACATCATCACCAATGTCACGATTAACTAAAGCAAAAGGCAACCACACAAGAGGCCTGTGATTTACTATTTCACCAAAAACTTAGGCTGAGAACCAGAGAAGAAGGTACTGATTTCGCCTCACTACTCCCTTGAGAAAGGTACCAGGGATAATGTGGCTGCAGTGGTAGTGCCTCTCAATCAGTTTGTACATGCTGATGCAATGCTGTAGAAAAAAAAGTCAATTCACACTTTAAAATTATGGAGATATCAGGAAGATCAGTTCCAGAAATCAATGGAAACGTTTCATTGTAACTTGTAAAAAATTATAATGCTCCAATTTTTCGTTATTAAGCCTGTATATAAGTAAATCTAGTATATGCATGTCTCATTTAACTCTTCTATGACCCCCTCTGTGCCGTCATTGTCTGTCCCATCATAAAACTGATTTTTTTTTGTAAGAAGTGGTTGGATCATATTATAAATTACAATATCATAAAAGAAAAATATTAAATCATCTTTTCAGTGGCATTGAATTTTCATTTTCCAATTTTGCACACATAGAATTAGAATAGGTTAAAATATACTGGCTGCAAGCATGTAATGTTTGCCAAAATTTATAGAATATGTAAAATTCATTGCTTTTGTAGTTAAGGACAAAGTTAGTGAGACAGAGGAGTCCGACCTTATGCCTCCTTGCAACTAGGGTTGCAAAGGACTCGAATTAAATTGAATTGAAGTTGAATTAGTTCATTAAAAATAATTATATTATTATATATATTATTAATTAAATAATTAAAAAAATATATAAATAATTATATAACAAATTATTATAAATCAAACTCGAATTAAAATCAAACGAACAATAAAATAAACTATGAATTTTTCTTACACTCCTACTTAAAATCAACTGTATCCAAGCCTGTACTCATGGAGAGCATAGCAAGGTTTCATCGCTATTTTTGCTTTAAGGCCATTGCAGCGCCATAAATGGGCCTTTTATTTATGACCCGATTAGTACTCTCCAAAAGTTCACACATTGAGTTTTAAATAATCATAAGCCTGTCCACCTGATCTAAGAGGTAATAGTGTTGTTAAAGACGAAAATATAACATGTACCGTGTCCGCGTGCATGGAGATGCCCTGAAGCAAAATAATTTGTCAGATTTTTCAATTAGAGAGGTACCGAGAGTCGAGAGAGAATACGCCAAAAATTCTACTATGTGGCGAAAAACTATACAAGGAAGTGGTCGACGGAGAAAATAATCTATTTTTTTTTTGAAAGAATTAGTTAAAAATCATCTAATCAACTCTTAGGAGCACGTTAACTTTACTCTATATTAGTAAAACTAACGTGCTCCTAAAAACACGGAGCTTCTCCATGATGCTAGGTCAAAAAATATATCAAATGATCTTTAAATTTTGATTTTTCATTCTCATTAAATTTTTTATATTGAAATCTTTAGGGTACAAAAATTTGAGGTGTTTTGAGTTTTCTAAGTCATTTTTTTTAATTTTTAAAAATTAAAAAAAATGATTTAAAAAACTTGAAACACTTCAAATTTTATACCTCATAAGATTTCAATATAACCAATTTAATGAGAATGATAAATCAAAATTTTAAGATCATTTGATATATTTTTTAGCTAAAATCACGGAAGGACTCTCACGCTACCTTTGCTCTCTATATATAAAGTAAATTTATAAATGTAAGTGGGATTATTTTGTCACTGATGTAAGGTGATCTAGAAAACAGTAATTTGAGTCAAGCCCATGATGAGAGTACTTGTGTGATATACTGATACGGTCAAAGATGAGGTTGTCATTGCAATTGGTAAATCTTTTATAACTAATTATTTGCTATCCAAACAGGAACCTACCGAGGTAAAAGTAAAACTTGAGTAACAAGAGGAAAAATGCAGAAAAAGTAAAAGGAGTCCAATTTATTATGTAAGAGCTGGGATTTAATTTCAAGATGACGCTGCTGTTTATATTTTATCAGTTAGAAAAGCCTAGCTAAACTTAGCCCAATTTACTTAAAATTGAAGCAATAATTCTTGTCACTCAACTGCTGCTGTTTATATTTTATCAGTTAGAAAAGCCTAGCTAAACTTAGCCCAATTTACTTAAAATTGAAGCAATAATTCGTGTCACTCAACAGTGTAGTCTGTACAAGTGACAGTACAACACGACAAAATCACTAATTCGTGGTTCAGTTTTTAAATGGAAAAAGTTTTTTTAAAACCGAAGATTAACAATTTAAACCTAAAATTGCAAAGAAATTCAAGTCAGAAAAACTGTACTTTGATAATCTATTATGAATTTTAAAAAGCAAAAGGACTTTCAAAGTAAGGTTTAGCCGTTTTGTAAAAGAGTCGAACTTGTATTAGGATTAACTTTTTTTTTTTCCGTATTCGTATAATTTTAAGGCGGAATTTGAGAAAATACATTAGTTAAAAACAAAGAGAAGAGATCAGTTGATAATGGGTTATTTTGACAACCTTGACAATGGAACTCTAAAAAAATATAAAAAAAATCTTAAAAATAGAAAAAAGTTTATAAATGTATTCTTCTACTTTTATATTGATGGTTATTCAAATTTCATATAATTTCATTATTGTTTGATAGTTCATCAAAGACAATCAAATTTTCATATAATTTACAACGGTTCCAATTTAATTATTTTTGATGGACTACAAACAATAATAAAATTTTATAAAATTTGAATGAGTATCAATATAAAAATAAAAGAACACATCTATAAATTTTTTTCTATTTTTATTTTTTTTTATATTTTTTAGAGTTTTATTGTCAAGGTTGTCAAAATAACTCATTATCAACTGATCCCTTCTCTTAAAAAAAACTTCTGTAATACTATTTTGTTCTTTGTTGGATATTTTTTTTATGCATCCAGCACTTTATACATTTGAAACATTTTGTTTGCTTTTGTTACACAAACTCGCATTTATATGCACACATCTTTCTGAAGCACCCTCTAAAAAATTTGAGCCCCAATTCAACTGTGTTAATTTCACAATCAGATAGAATATCATTATTGATACCTCGGTGACTGAAACATTATGAAATGTCTTTGTTCCAGTTGAGATATTTTGGAAATAGTGCACTCATGATGTTCAAAGTTCCATTTCTATTATACATACTTTCAATTTGAATCCGATTCTATTTTTTTTTTTCGGAGATCGTTTTGAAAGAATTCTAGGCAACAGTTTCATTTCCTATTATACATGCTTTCAATTTTGATCCGGTTCTAAAATCTTTTCTCCGGAGATCATTTGGAACGATAATAAATAAACAACAGTTCCATTTCTGTTATGTATACTTCCAATTTGGATTTGATTCTAATTTTTTTTCGGAGATCATTTTGAAAGGATATGTTTAGATGAATGGAAATTTATAATGTGTAGAGGGGTAAGCATCTCAAGTTTTTTTTTCACCTATGTTACATTATTAATACTATTCATCATCAATTTTATTTCTCTCTTTTTATTTATCTTAAGTAAATGGCTCATATCATTTTTTCTTTCTCATTTAAAAAAATTACATGTGTCTAATATATAATTTAAATTTTAAATTAAGAAACTCTTTGTATTTTTATGAATACAATAAATCATAATATTTCTTCTTATAAATAGTTTTAGCAATTAAAAAAATCTTAATATATTTTATAGAAATTTTTTTATTTTAAGTTTCTAATTATAGCAATATTTTTTGCGGTAAAATCGGATGAACGGAGCTAGTAGGGTAGTAATAATAATTAGGAAATGTTGATGCTATTTTAATTGTGTGCAAAATTTAATGCATTTTTTGCCTTTAGAAATAGCATCGGGCTATTACTATTTCGCTACGTATCACAAAATTTTGAAGAAATGACATATTGATATTTTTCGAATTAAACAATTTAAATTATATAATTCAAATAATATTACAATGTTTTAAAACAAAATAAAGAATAATATATATAGTTTGTACCTTTCTAACTAGCACTATTCTCACTTTTTTTTTTGTGAGAAAGCTTCCACACTAATCAAATGGAGAGAAGTTATGTAGTTGCTTTCTTAAAAGTTAGTCATATGTGGCCCTACATCCATTAATTGCAAGTTCAATTCGTTTGGTTCAATTAATAATTTCATTGAATCGGTTTTAAATGTTGAATTTAATCATTAAAAACATGAGTGATGTGTCTATATATAAATTTTGTTAATTTTACTATTTATTAAGACAAATAGTTAAAGAATAAATAATATATAAATATTTATTTTTTTACATCTAAAATTTTGTACAAAATTATTTGAATATAAATTTATCTTATCAATACATATTATAAACATTCAAAATCTCGACCACTTGAGGCTTGTGATAATGATGAAAAAATTTTATATAAAGCATTCATAATTTAGTATATTAAAAAATAATAATTTATTACATCAAAATAATGCATCAAACTAATAATGGTTCAGATTAATTATATCTAGTTTAAAATTAGATATTTGAGTTCGAAGTGTCGCCTCCACTGTGCTTCATGAAGCGTCATAACACAACTTTATTTATTATTACTATTATTATTATTATTATTATTATTATTATTTTTGCATGCTTTAATTTACAATATTAAAAGCTTGCAAAAAAATTCCCTAAAAATTTAAAATTTATACCATTATAATATGCATGCTAAAATTAATTTCAAATTAAAGACAGTAGAAGTATAACTATAACAGTAAGTTAATGATACTAAATATAAAGATAATCAATATGATAATATAATAGTAATTATTAATAACAAACATATAGTTGTAACATAAATAATCATATTAAAAATATGCTGATTAAATGTTCAAAATAATGATAATAATGATATTTATGAAAATGATTAAATATTATATATACGCATATATTATATACTGTTGAAAATTTTGGTTTTGGAATTTAATCAATAAAATAAATTATTAGATTTTACTTGAAGCTATTGTATAAGTTCTTTTTTATCTTTTTTTCTGATTTCTTTTGTTTTGCTATTGTATAAGTTCTATCACTTTTTCATCGAATAATTATGATTCTGTAATAATTAATTTTATTATCTATTATCAAATTATAATTAATTTATAATTGGCAACGAAAAAAATTACCAGAATTGATTCGAATAGGCTTAGCCACGCGCAAAAGAAAAAAAAAGCAACTACCCTATATAGTCTTAGATATTTTGCACTTTCAGTCAATGAAACGTTACTAATATTGATTTATTTTGAGTTTTTTTTTTGCAAGTTAAACTCAGTAATATTTCACCGTTAATTAATTAAGGCATAGTTGATTATCCATTATAGTATATGTCAGATTTTTCTTAGTAAATAAAAAAAATATATAGCAAAATAGTCCCCCGTTTTGCGCCCGTAGCCTGGCCCGAGTTTTGAACTCGGGTCCGGAACCTTAGACCGAGTTCAAAACCTGAACCCCCACGCCTCTCTCGCCCCTCTCCCTTCCCCGCTGCTATTCTCCTCTCTAAAAATCAATTGTTTTCCCATTTTTTATAGATCTAGCCCATTTTTGCTCCAATTTGTAAACCATTTGCGCGAAACTTCTTATCGTTAGGAGGAGAGTCGGAAAAACCCGTCGATTTGGTCGTCATTTCGAAGGTAATTTTCAATTTTAAATTTAAATCTGAATTTATGAAAATTAGTAATTTTGTTAGATTTAGTTAGTATAATTATAGTAATAATTAAAATATAGTTAATATAGTTTGATTTGGTTGATTTGTAGTGTTAATTTTAAAATATATTGTTATAATTAGGTTAATTATGTATTAGCACTAATGAAAATAATTATTTTAAATTTATTAGATTAAATTAGGTCAAATACTCTTAATTATATGTACATTGGTTAATTATGTGAAATTGTTCAATTATACCAAGTTATACCAAATTACATGAAATTAAACCAATTATTGCACTAAATTATAATTTGCATGAAATGACACTAAAATTTACCATATTGTATCAAATTACATCAAATTAGACCAAATTGTATCAAATTTATAATTAATTTAATTCTACTAAAATTGTACCAAATTTGTAATTTTTTCAAATAATTATGGTAAAAAATAGAGTATCAGCAAATGCTTGTCGTACCCCAAAATGAACATAGGTCGCAGAGCCAGAACCTATGTAAGTATTCTTTATCGTATAATATGGAAAAAATATACTTTATAATTAATTTTAGCATGTCGTATGTAACAAAATATTTTTTGCAACCTCATAGCACTCTCTATTTGAACGCACATCGTCCGAAGATACCATATAACGCGCAGATGGATCCATATCTGCATCGACTGAGTCTGTACCAGATAGCGATCATGGGTGATTGTCAGTTAGATAAATCACTCCTGACAGCGCTTGTCGAGAGGTGGTGACCAAAGACGTCGATATTTCATCGATCCGGGTGCTGGGACATCTGGTACCCAATATGATGCTTTGCGCGCGTCATTGTATGACACTCCTGGTCCGTCCACCCGAGTGTCCGAGACACAGGCACCGTCGGATGCAAGACACGAGCGCCCTCGCCATGAAATTCGGCCGAGAGACACATACAGTCTGTCTCTCATTCGGAGGATGTTTCGTAGACGTTGATGTATTTTTTTTAGACTGTTCTTTATATGACTTTTGTTTATATATCTACTTTTATTTTCTCATTTATGGTTTCAAATTTAGTTTTCCTTATTTATGTTTTTACATTAACTTCTTATAAAATTTTCATATAACATAACAATTTTTAAATCATTAACAACAAAAAATATAATAATTATTTTCATATAACAAAATGATTTTTTATAACATAATAATCATTTATATAACATAATTTCATATAACATAATAACTAACTTAACAGTAAAAAAAAGGTTGGACCCGAGTTTCAAACTCGGGCCAGGGAGCTGAACCCGAGTTTGTGTGCCTACTATACATAAAAAAAATAATCATGCTATTTTACTATATTTTTTTATTTACTAAAAAAAACTGAGTATATGTAGTCACATGGCCATGTGTACTATTGTCTTGGCAAGTGTTGAAATTTGATGTTTTGCGGACCGCGAGATTTTAGTTCTAAAAATAGTATGTTTTTTCTGGGGACCGAAGACGGGTTTTACGGATCAAAATTTTATTCTGGTTCATATTTTTGCGGACCAAAAATGACTTTTGCAGACCGTAAATATTGAGTCGAGGAAATTTCAGACTTTCTCTGAAGGAGGAGTGTTTTCACACTTTTTCGAACCAGATTCATTTTCTCTTATATACTTATTCTAATGCTCTTAGGGTGTGTGGGTGATATGAGTGTGTCTAGGACATAGAGAGAGGGAGAGACCATCGTGAAAGATAGTCCGGTTTCTTCATGACGAGAGTGAGAACGAGTAGTCTCTGTGTGAGAATTGAAAAGATCGTGGCATCTAGGTTGTAAAGTAGCGGGATAAGCTCGATCTTAACTGTTGTCTATCTCCAATCAAATGATTCTTGAAGGATTACATTGCAAGAGATGCTGTGCAAAGGCTTAGACATGCTGAATGTGATCAGAGACGCAAGATCAAAAGGGAAATGCTTCTGCTGATAATTCTAAATTTTCTTATCTTCATTATTTCTCAATAGTGATATTAGAGTCATAAGTGCTACTTTTCATTTGGAATTGATACCTAAGTCTTTATTATGATTTCTAATTATTTTTATGTGATTTATGATCTCAGTTTCGTGATTGTTTGAAAGAATCTGAGAAAATTCCGACTGGTGTTCAGAACAGATATATTTTTGGACTGTCTGATATTGTGACGCGATTTTTATATCTTTATATTATTTAAATGACTTAATATTCTTCATAACTGTTGTGGAGCACTTAGTAAGATTTCCAGAAAGTGAATAAAATCGTCGATTAGATAAGTAGAGAGAATGTTATGGCAGTCACAATCAGAAGGTGTTGGTCTGTCAGATTTCTAAAAGCAATGACCTTTCTGTAGTACGGACTAATTTTCTCTCAATTAGTAATTCAAAATTATGTGAACTTTTAATAGATTATACTTCACTTTGAGAGATTCCTAGAAAGTCTAAAAACACAAATTTTAGATTTACGAGTAGAAAGTTATGAGAGTCTTAAGGAAGGTGATTCCGACAGATTGTCAGAATAGGATGATTAATCTTCTGATTTCGTGAGAAATTTCTCGTATTTCTAATATTTTATAAACTTTATGGTTCTCATGATTAGAAAGATCTATCAGAGATCTTTCTAAAGAGGGTTGAATCATATTATTTGGTGAAAAAATAATAGAGATATGATTTTTCTAAATCAGATTATCAGCTGATGGGCTGACTGTTGTCAGTTATGAAATTTTGATTAGAACTGAGATATCACTGTTTTTCATGGAATTTTGAGACACAAATGAACCAGAAATTATATAATTAGTAAGCCAATTTGATGTAATGATTATTTATTTAATAACTTAAATATTTTGGCTGATATCAATCCTAACCATAATCAGACCATGTATGATAACATGCGTGATGTTGTCCCATGCGATTTTGTAGCGTATTTTTGTGCTGCTATGATAGAACTGATAACACAATTATGTGTTGTTGTCATTTAAGTTGCATGATATATATTTATTGGGTGAATATGAATTGATTGATTAGTAAGTCTCATTCATATTTTGATATTTTGCTACGTAATTTTAATTAATCAAAATATTTAATGTCATCTCAGATTGAACTGAGATGAGACTGTAATTGATGGTCGATATGAATTATATCCCATAATTAATGAAGTCTATAGAGAGTTGAAGTGTGATTTATCCATGACGTTTGGGAAGCGATCATGTGAGGACATCCGAATTGGTTACGTTGGAAGCGGTCTGCACCATAGACGCTTAGTTTGTGACTAGATCTAGACTCGTATGATATTTATTTTTATAGACATATGTCTACTATAAAGTAGATTATTCGTCATAGCATGTATTTCATACTACACGTACTTAGACGACACAGAAAAATAAGTTGAGTGACATGAGGGTCAGATATCCTTGTCTCCTCATTGTGTGAGTTTCTAATTACATACTTTTATGGACCTTTGACTATGTCGTGAGGAAATGAATCAATTTTGCTACTTTGATGTGCTACCTATTGTCATGAATAATTCGGTCTACAGGGGCATTGCGGGAAAAATAGTTGATCCTGATTCAAATGACATGATGATAAAAGTGAAGGTTGATTGATTTGCATCACGACTTATTTGTGTTCACAGATCCGCCAATTATGTCATGTTGACATAGATTGAGAATACATATTATTATAAGACATGTTTCTCGAGGGATCGAAAATGCTTGCGATATCATGAGCCTAGGGGTATGAGATATATATATTATTATTATTATTATTATTATTATTTTATTTTAAGGGGATTTTCTCTAGGCCGGCTAAAAATAAGTTTCGTCTATGAGATCCTGAATTGTATGTGTATTGCGGACCACAAAGATCAATTGCAGACCACAAGTTTTTGATTCTGAAAATAATATGTTTTTTCTATGGACCGAAGATGGGTTTTGCGGATCAAAATTTTGCTTTGGTTCATAATTTTGCGGACCACAAATGTCTTTTGCGGACCGTAAAAATTGGGTCGAGAAAATTTCATACTTTCTGTGAAGGGGGGTTTTTACACTGTTTTGAATTAGATTCATTCTCTCTCTCTTATATACTCATTCTAATATTCTGAGGGTGTGTGAGTGGCATATGAGTGTGTCTGGGACATAGAGAGAGACCATCATGAGAGATAGTCTGATTCCTCTATAATAGGAGTGAGAACGAGCAATCTCTGTATGAGAATTGAAGAAATCATGACATCTAAGTTGTGAAGTGGTGGGATAGACTCGGTCTTGACTGTTGTCTATCTCCAACCAAATGATTCTTGAAGGCTTATGGTGCAGGAGATGATATGCAAGGACTTAGGCATGCCAGACGTGATCAGAGACACAAGATCAAAAGGAAAATGATTTCGCTGATAATTTTGAATTCTCTTATCTCCATTATTTTTCAATAGCAAACGTAGTAAAGTTAAACCAGAGTAAAAGTTAAATCATTTTAAAGTAGTAATGTCTGATAGTTGTCTAATAGTAGTGAAGTAAATAGAAGAATTAGTTTGTGTAGAAAGTATTGAAATAAAGAAAATTTGATGCCTTAATTTTGAAACACCTATGAACCTGTTTTAACTTTACGTCACATTAAATCACTTCTGTTTGGTACTTTAAAGCGTTTTAAAGTGATTAAAGCATTTTTATTATGCTAAATAAATGAGGGGTTGGGCGATGAGAGGAAATATAAAGTGGGTCCGGGACGAAAACCTGATTTTCATTCGGGGGACGGAAACTCCGATGGAGATCTTGTTACTTTTCGTCAAAAGTGAGTTCTCAGCGTTAGATGCGTGATTTCGTAATTTTCTTTTGTTATTATTAAAAAAAATGGTCCACACTCTGTTTATACAATAACTCAAATCGCATTCTTTTTTCTGCATAATGTTTTTACAATACAAACTCATCCTACAAATTCATCAGATGTAGCATGGCCTAGCTTTTAAAGCCCTGTTTTTCAAATCTTCAAAATTTATCATGTTTGTTCCGACTGTTAAAATTATTAGAAAAGACGTAGGGAGAATCCTTTTAGCAAAGCAGTAAATACATAGATAGATAAATAAATTTAATAAATAAGAATTTTAATCCGATCAACTCACTTTTGATAGTTATTTTAAATAAAATGCACCACAATTTTATTTAATAAAACTGTTGTGATTAATGTTTTTAATTTTTAATAGGGTCACATTCCAATAAATAAACTCACTTGGCCACTTTCAATTTGTCTCCTAAAATAATCTTTGATTCGCTGGCTAGTAGTTGTGGTTGGATGTGATATGTGAACATCTTTCAACTTCTATTTCGCCATGTGCTCCTTGGATGCTTGATGTCAAATACAGTGTATAATAGTGTAGCCAGTGCAAATGTTCCGGAAAAATAAAGCCAACAGGTTACAATTTGATGTTAGATGCTTGCCACACAGTTTGTAACGTCTGTATCCGTCTCAGTAAATCCTAGTCTAGAGTAGATAATGGATTAGAACGACTATTTAATTTGCCTATGGGCCTTTCATAAGGAAAAAAAAAAACTTAATTTACGACCACACCACCGCACACGCTCCTCTTTCCTCTTTTGTCATTGTCATTTGACGAAAGCTTAATGGTCTTTCTACATATTATAGATGAAATTCAAGAAATGTTTTTATTTGTTGAGAGAAAAATATATATTTTTCATATATAGAAATCGATGCTAAATCATCCTTAATTCGGATGTGGGTTGCGGCGGAGGGCAACGAAGAAATCTGGCTAGGTTGTCGGAGTCAGCAGTGGTTACTGGTGTTTGGAGCTGGTGAGATAGTTTCGGCACATTAGCTCTACCTTCAAAAAAAAAAAAAAAAAAAAAAACTATTGGATATGGAAAGTAAGAAACATGTATTCTTATTTTCTTATATAATTATGTCAATATATTGCAACTAAAGATATATAATGTCTTATATTGCAGAAATATGATTCATCATAAACATAAGTTTTATGTGTTGGAATTAATTTATGAATAATAATAATAATTTTATGGATAAATATATGATATAATTATATTAACTTATTGACTGTCAATTAATCAAAATCTGAATTAAAGTGATTAAATTAAAAAAATATATCAGGTGTATATGTATGTCATAAGAACCATATTCTTAATATGTAGAATGTACATTTATAATTTTTATGATTTAGTGATGGATTAAATTTTATAAAATTAAATATTAATATTATAAAATTATTAGTCCCTTGAGAATATAATTAATTAAATACATGTATAATTATCAGAAGCTGAATATATAAATGGTTGAAAATTGTGTTACATAAAAAATTCAGTCCAAATGAACATCTTCATTTTGTTTTAAATGGAGAGAAGCGTAACGTCTTTGTTGATGCTATAAATTGTTTTTTTTACTTGCTGTTTTGTTAATTTGGTTGGCCATCTAGAATTCACTTAGCCGACCGAGTTGATAAGTCCATTGGTTGTTCAAAAAAATGCATGAGCAGTGAACTCATTGAATTCCATTGGCCATTCGGTAACAATAAATAAAAAGTTCCCGTTGGTCATTTTGATTAAGTGAAACAACATGACATCAAATGATTTACTGTTTCGAGATAGAATCAAATAAACCGACATGTATAGGTCGGTAAAAAATCTAGGTCCTGCAAAAAGAAAAAGGAAAAAGGGGGGGGGGGGGGGGGGATGAAAACGGAATCAAGGTCGAAGCTGAAGGAGAATATAATCCCGCAAATACAATCTTTGGTTTCCAAGGGAAATGTCATGACACATTCAACTGAAAAAACTTTTCAAATTTAAATCTGACCTAATATTTGAAGGCATAATGGCAATGATGACTGACTTACCGTGCACTACAGCAGAATTAATTTTATTAACACTAATTTACTAATAAATTAAAAAAAAAACTGTTAGTAAATTTGGGCGGAGGTATTTTGAATTTTTTTTGAACTATTATGTAACGGTTATTAGGAGAAATGTAAGAAAATATGTGTTGTAAATGAGTCAGAAAATTTCCAATGATTTTTAGTAAAAAAACCGTTAAAAAATATCGCTACATTTCATAATGATTTCTACTATAAAACCATTAGAAAAAGCTAGTGCTCTATATTTCCTAACGGTTTCTAGTAAAAAACCGTTAGAAAAAGAAACTTTCTCCCAAATTTCGCTCATCCTTAAAAAAATATTTTTCTTTCCTCTAGCCATATTTCTCCCTCTCTACCTCTTGAAGTTCTATCTTGAGAGATTTTTTCATTGCTAGCTTGCTACTTGATTTGATTGGCCTCTTGAGAGATTTTCATGCTTGCTCCAGCTGATCATCTTTGATATCTTCCTATATTTCAGGTATATCAATTACTTTTCTCAATCATTTAATTTATAAATTTCTCATGCATGCATAATAAAATAGATTAATTAGCGAATAATTAATTAATATTTATATAAAATTGATTAATTATATATATATATGTAACTAATTGATAGTATTGTCATATAGGATTAATTTATCAGATTTTCAAAATAATTTAGGTCGGTATCTATTCGAGATTAATTTAATAGGGGTTAATCTAATAGTCCTTAGTGGGGTTGCTCTTTGAATTCTTTGTCTCATTTAGGATTAATGAAGATTCATTAGTTGTAGTCTAGTGTTTGAGAATAATTTGATACTAGTATTTTTTTTGCCTCTATGAGTACGTACGTACATGTAAATATGCATTGACGTATTTGAGGAGCAAAAGAAAAAATGTTGTTGGATTTTCTCAAATAATAGATTATAATTAATGTATTTTCACTAATGAGATAAATTATTCAAAGAGTGGATTAGAATGGTTGACCAATCTAAAACCTAAAAAGTAAACTCAGAACTTTAAACCCTAAACCCCAAACTCCAAACCTTAAATCCTAAATCCTAAAACCCAAAACCCAAAATCCTAAACCCTAATTTGTAAAGCCTAAATTAAATATTTTTTTAAGCAATCCGACACTAAAACATGTAGAATATCATCTTATTTTTGTTTCAGGTTCAACAATAGCTGCTCATGAGATTCTGATGACAAAGATTAATGAGATGGAGGAGATAGCCAATCGTCGCGTCTGATATTTTATTAAATCTATTATTTATTTGTTATTCGTTTGACTTATGTTATTTGTGATACTATATTATTTATTATGTGGAAGACATATTTTTTGTATATTTTATGTTTGTTGTTTGTGAGACTATATTAATTGTCTATTATTTGTGACTTAATTCAACTATGTTATTTATTGATATTTTATATGTTTTTTTGTCGGATTGTTAAAAAATTTGAACCCTAAATCTTAATCCTTAAACCCTAACTAAACTCAATAATAATAAATCTTATATTTTTATTCTTCACATGGATCATAGCCGATGAATGTATGAAATTAGATGGAATATTATTGAATATTTGAGATGTGTTAAGCAATTTATGGATTGTACCACTGAAGATATGAGTCAAAGGGGTGATCAGACAATTCTTTGTCCTTGTCGGGATTGTCAGAACTTATGAAGATTTTGAAATATTAATGAAGTAAGAGTTCATTTGATTAGACGTGGATTCAAGGAGCGGTACACCCAATAGATATGGTACGGAGAGATTTCTACAAAATTTATAAATGTTGGGACAAGTAGGGTTGTACTCAATTCAAAAACTGTTGTACATAATGAATTATGGGGTGAAAATATAAAAAAATTTGAATTGATAATTGATGTACGGGATGATTTTGACGATGAAAATATATAAAATTTAGATAATTCGAAGTGTATGGAATATAATGATAATTTGGATGAAATGATGAATGATGTTGCAATAAATTTTCTTGATATACCTAAAGTTTTTAAAAATTTATTAATAACTATAATATATGATATCCTGAAAATTTATTAAAGTATCATCCATTTTTAAATTGTTTAACCTAAAAGCAAAAAATAGATGGAACGATAAAAGTTTTATATTTTTACTTAAACTTTTAGGAGACATGCTACAAGATAATAATAAGTTACTGAATTCAACATATAAGGTGAAAAAAATATTATGTCTTTTGAGTATGAAAGTAAAGAGAATTAATGCATGTCCGAATTATTACATATTATACCGAAATGAGTATATATGAATAGATGTCTGAAATGTTAAGGTTCGTAATACAAACAGAAAGATAATCAAGCTGAAAATGAGAAAAATGATAAACGAAAAAGGCCAGCAACAAAAGTGTTATAGTATTTATTGATAATATCGAGATTTTGATGACTCTTTCAAACAAAGAGATGCTAAATTGCTATGTTGGCACGCCAAATGTGGAAAAAAAGATGATATGCTCAGACACCCTGTAGATTCTCCCGACTAGAGAAATATTAACACAAAATGGTATGATTTTGGTGGTGAAATAAGAAATTTGATATTATGATTATGTACAGATGTGATGAAAAGAAGTCTGTTCTATTGTGTGTTTACAATCTTACTCCATGGTTGTGCATGAAAAAAAGTACATGGTGATATCATTGTTGATTTTGGATCATAAACAATCAGGTAATGATATAGATATATTTTTTATACTATTAGTGGAGGATATTTCTAAATTATGGAGGGACTGTGTACGTGTTTATGATGCATATATGAAAGAACATTACATAATTTGAGCAATTATTTTTTGCACGATTAATAATTTTTCTGCATTCGGTAATATGTCTGGTTTGAAGACGAAAGGAGCCAAAGCGTGTCCTATTCGCGGGGATGAGACACATTCTATAAGGTTAAAAAATTATAAGAAGAATGTATATATGAGACACCATAGGTTTCTTACCCGGTACCACCTCTATTAGTGGAAGAAATAAGAATTCGATGGTAAACTTGAGACCCGACAAGCTTCAGTGTCATTATCCGGGAAAATATTTATAATCAAGTAAAAAAATATAAATGTTTAATTTGATAAAACAGTCAAACCCATTAAAGACAACAACAGATGAAAGAAGATATCTATATTATGGGATATTCCGTATTGGTCGAGTCTAGAAATTAAATATTATTTGAATATGATGCACATTATTAAGAACATTTGTGAAAGTCTGATTGGTTCATTGTTGAATATTCAAGGAAAAAATTAAAGATGACGTCAAAGTGAGAAAATATATGGTTCAAATGAGGATTCGTCCATAGCTAGTGCCAGTGGAAGTCGAAAAAAGGACTTTTCTTCCCCAGCATGCTATACTTTATAAAAAAAAATTAGCTTCTTGGAATATCTGCAATCGACTAAGGTTCCAAATGGGTATTCATCGAATATCTAATAAAATATGTCAATTAAGGAATTAAAATTTCCTTGTATGAAGTCACATGATTATCACACTTGGGGGAAAATATTTGTGTGTGTTGAAGACGTTATGAAATTTTTCACGAATGACATGCTGAACGCCTCGATTCTTTAGATTTTTTTGCATGTAAGTAAACCTAATAGTTGCTTAATTGAAGAATATATAATAATTTTCGATGAGGTAGAATTTCTACAGTTTGGTGTAAAACATTTGAAGTCACCAATTATAATTGTTAGTTTGTAATAATCTTGAAGTCAATAATATGATAAATTTGTTATATAAAGTTTTATTCATGAATTAGATATTTAAATGATATTTTATTTCCTTAAGTATTATTGAATTTATGAATCATTTCGAGTTCATGACTAGAATTGTGAAACTTCATAATATAGAATATACTCTTAAAAGTCACTAACCAAGGTAATTATCAGGAACACTAATTAACCACTATCAGGTTAGTATATGAATTAAATGATGGTAAAATTTTACAGATCATAGACAAAGAGTTATCATTTTAATCACATAGATAGATGTTCTAGTAACATCGTATTTGACAGACCCTGAATGAAATATTAAATGGAATTGTGTTCGTGTCATTAATATTTTCGTTCAGTGTTAAATTCTAAAATATGAGGTATTCATCTTTTCTACATAAGATATGTATGTGTGTGATTTCTACTAAACGTTATCCGTAAAAGGTGGCTATAAAAGTAGCTCTTCGGAATACATAACTTATGCGGAGGAAGAAATGGTTTACCAAAAGTACTATTGTCCCTCATATTTCTATACGATGAGGGTCCATTGAGTAAGATTATCTGCTAGCAGTATAATTATAAGAGTAATTATATTTGATAATTTACTCAGGATCAAGAAAAAAATTAAGTTTGCAAGGATGACACATACCTACCTTGAAACTGATCTGATAGTTATGAGACAAAAGAATTAAATATAAGTAAATAGTTTACTAGATCATGATATTGTACAATACAACATCATCTATATAATTGGATGATCATAGTTCATTCTGCAAGATATCTCCTATGATTATAGAGGTTAAAATGGTTTTAACTCTATTTACCAACATAACACGGATCCTGTCGGGTCACACCGTATAGGAGTTAATCGGAGAATCTTATTGATTAATTATATATTATTTATAATTAATGATAAGATGGTTATAATTAATTATATATGATATAATTAAATTATATTTGTCATAGAGATGACAAGAAGCAAAAACCATATTGAATTTATAACGTGTTGGACATGTCGTATAAATTTACCGAAATAACAACCAAGAAAAATATAATTGTACATGTTAATTATATATATATTTGATTTGGATTTTAAATATTAATTATGAATTTAAATTTTAGGTTGAAAGCCCATTTATAATTAAAGCCTTAATTAATAATTAAAACCCCAAAATCCGAAAAGCCAAAAATTGAAAAAGCCCAAAATCCGAAAAGCCCATGCCGACCTCAAAAGGGTATTTTGATAATTTGGCCAAATGCCAAGGGTATTTCGATAATTTGACCAAAAGCCCAATGGTATTTTGGTAAATTGGATGAACTT
This sequence comes from Schoenoplectus tabernaemontani, assembly GCA_037127355.1. Lineage (NCBI taxonomy): Eukaryota > Viridiplantae > Streptophyta > Magnoliopsida > Poales > Cyperaceae > Schoenoplectus > Schoenoplectus tabernaemontani. The sequence continues at coordinate 12,592,779 of CM073752.1, forward strand.
TAAGGGTATTTTGGTCTTTTCACTTTTGAACCTCCTTACTATTCATGAGGGTATTTTGGTAATTTGGTAATCCCACATTTTCTATAAATAGAGGGGTGGGGTGAGAGAGAAAGCTACACCAAATCAGTTCTACTTTCTCTCTCTCGGTATACGGTTGTTTCAGAATTCACGAGATCAGTGAATAGTGTTTTTACGAAAGTTACGGTATTTCTGCACATTTATGAAACAGAATAACTATGAGCCGTGAATAGTACTATTTCATCTTTTTCTCGGTGAATAGTGATTTTGCGAGAAACCGTGGTTTACGGTATTTCTGGTAAAAGAAATAAGCCGCTCTCTGGTCAGTCATTGTGGATAACTTACAGAGACATCAGACGTTTGGTGCTCCGAGACAAGCCGATTTTCATTCCAATTGAAATTAAGAAGCGAGGTATAACATCTTATATTAATCTATTTAATTGTTAAGTAGATTAATGTTTTAGAAATCAATCATGGAGTAAATCAATAAAGGTTTAAAGAGGTGTGTATCTCTCGGTAATCATCCGACATATCACTTTAACCCTAAGCTTAATTTTAAAAGTAAAATAATATTTTACTGTCTTTTATAAAGGATTAAATATGTGTATCTCTCGGTAATCATCTGACATACTTTAATCCCTAATTTAAGTAGAAGTAAAATTTTTGTTCTTCAGTCTTTTCGCAGCTTGAGCATTAACCAGATTTGGGTATTTCAAAACCCTACAATAACTTCATTTGTCCATATAAATGTTCATGAAGGTCATTCAATCTGATTTCACATTAACGACAAGATATTTGAATGACGGATTGTTGTGTGTCAAAAATTATTTTTTGTTCTTACCGTACATTGAAGGGTAGGAAACGTTATCTTTTAAGACTTTTAATTTCTCAAATTTTCTATCTAAAACTTAAATATTAATTCTAGGAATTATTAGATCCTTCTTATTATCAATATGTTCGATAATTGAGTTTATGTCATAAATCCCATGAATCACGATGTAAGCGTGTTGCACATTTAGAATTTACTAAATACATAAGATATTTATTTTTATTTTTTATCAATAAAATAAAAGAAATGTATAAAAGTTAGTTATACTAATATGACAATTAAATTTGTAGGGTATTATGATATTATTGGATGATAAATAATAAGAACAAGAAGAACACTCGATTCAACTATGTTAGACGAATGGTACAAGATCTACACCTAACTAAAATTATTAAAATCATAATATTTGGTGTTATTATGTAATGATATTTTTTATTATTTTTTTAGAATCCAAAACAACCCGACGGTAAGGAATACAATTATTATGTCATGAAATTAATACATGACATAATCACAAATTACAACAAGTCGAAGTCTTGCCTGAGGTTTAAATATGAAAAAAATATTTTTAATTGTAAATTTATTGTTCAAATTAATTAAAAAATATATATTTTTTTGTATAGCGCTTTGAGCAGGGTCCAGCGACATAATAGCAAGATTTAATGGATGAGATAAAAATAAAACAAATGGTTATTCAAATTTATCATCCAAAACTTACGACTTGCTCTTTTCAATTTATTTTGTAATTTAAGTTTATTTCTAACATTACAAATTGTAATGCATGATATGTGAATTATTTGCATATGTGATATATTTTTTATGTTATTCATATTTTGCGTTGTGAAATATCTTGTGAATTTATTGGATATTATTATGTGATTAAATATGAGATATTTGTTGAAATTATGTGATTATGTAAAATGTGGTTGTATCATGTGATTATGTTTGTTTGGAAATGTACGTCTAGCAAATGAGCGGGCTACAGAAAGCAAAAAAAACAAAATTAAAAAAAGTTTTGCTAACGGATTATTAGCAAAAATCGTTACCAAAGATTGAAAAAAATGCGCAAGTACCATTCCTAACGGTTTATAAGAAAAAACCGTTATGAAATGTAAAAAAAATACGTGAGTACCTTTCCTCTAACGGTTTATTGGACAAAATCGTTACTAAATGTAAAAAAAATTGCGCAATATCTTTCCTAATGGTTTATTGGAGAAAACCGTTACTAAATATAAATGCGCTGAAACCTTTTGCTAACCGTTTTCTGCAAAACTTAGAATTTACTAACGATTTTTACTATAAAACCGTTAGCAAAGTTTCCAACTCTGTGTTCTCCTTTCTTAATGATTTCTGAAACCTTTTCTAACACCTCCATTACTAATGGCTGCAAAACCGTTAGTAATTTTCATTCAAAATCATTAACGTTTTTTTTTTGGCGTAATGTTAAAAAACATAATAGTACTTTTTTTTGGCGTGGTCACTTAAGTGATGATTGTAATTTGCAAGTGACATGAACTGGAGATTTTTCTTACATGTTGTCGATAATCTATCCAAAATTTGAAGACTTTTCTAACCAGGTAGATTTTGATGTACTTTTTATTTTGGAAATATACAGAAAATGATCACAAAATTACACATACTGACCTTTACGATAGTGATTCCTGCTCTATCGACTAGAACAAAACTTTTGAGACACCACGCTACCATTTCACCGCCGCAATATTCTTATTTTGGTTATTAAAATATTATATGTTTGATGAAATCATTTAACCAATATGGGAGTACACAATCAACAACTATATACTGAAAAAAGTTAGCAGCAATTACTATATATAAGCTAATTTTAAAAAGAAGAAAATGTTACAAATATAGGTAAAGTTAAAGAAAATTATAATATACAATTAGATAAAACTTTATTGTTTAAAACTTTCCAATGATTAAAATAAGAAAAAGCGAATTCACATCATTCCAAAATCTATATTTCACAATATGGTTGGATTTTAAATTGAAACCACAACAATTCCTTTTATGTTATATACAATGATTAGTAGTTAATTGTATTGTTATATATTGAGCTTAACTTGCTAAAAAATATATATTTTTTTCTTTTTTAGTAGCTGTTTCGAGGCAAAACTTGCAAAATAGACGGAAATTTTAAGATGTTCAAAATTAAAATAAGGAGATTAAATATTTTTATTTTGTTTTATTTTCCACCCGAAGACACAAGGTAATAAGAAAATAATCCATATTTTTAATTTTGAAAATTACAACATGGCTTAATTAAGTCAGCCATAAATAAATTGTTAAATTTGTCTTACTTTTCAACTTTGCACAGCCACCAATTATCGTAGGAGTCTTGCTTATTGAAAATTTGAAATTAGGGATGGGTCAATAAACCTAGTGCACTCCGATCTGTATCTATGCTTGTAAATAGTAAAAACAAAAACAATAAATTTATCTGGCGCAATTGAGGGTTGGGTGGCGGCAAGAATCACCAAACAGCACCGCATACAAGTCGGTATTGACGGGCGCCACAACCACTTGTAATTTTGGCGGATAGATATGTTTGGAACTTAAAAGTCTTGCATATTATATCTTTATTTCTTATTAAGTACGTATGCGTTCTGATTCTGCAACGGTTCAAATTTTTTATTAAATTTTTAGAGCTAATATCACTCATCGGATTGAATTATTCATCAAATAATGTTACTATCTCTATGACCATTCGTATTGAAATTAGGATTTTCTCTCAATTTTGTTTGTTACACAAAATACTATATAATTTAGGAGTACAATTTCTCTATTTTGTTTACTTTTTTTAGATTGTCATTAATTATGAATTTTAACTTTTCTTAAACGTTGAATGTTAACTTTCCTCTCAATTATATTTATTTTGCATTACTTATGTATTAATGATTGAAATTTACATTAATTACTAAATTATTTTTATTTTTATTTTCTTATTTTTCACATAAAGATATGAATTTTTATATTTCTGAAAGACATCACCGTAGCAACGCATGAGCAAGATACTAGTATACTATATGTGAGGGGATCGGTTGATAATGGGTTATTTTGACAACCTTGACAATGAATCTCTAAATGAATATAAAAAAATTTAAAAAATGAAAAAAAGTTTATAGATGTGTTATTCTATCTATGTATTGAGATTCATTCAAATTTTATGTAATTTCATTATCATTTGATAGTCCATCAAAGACCATCAAATTTTTATGCAATTTACAACGGTTCTAATTTAACGGTCTTTGATAGACTATCAAACGATAATTAAATTAAATGAAATTTGAATGACCCTCAATCCATAAGTAGAATAACGCATCTATAAAAAAAATATTTTTTTTTATATTTATTTAGAGATACATTATCAAAGTTTTCAAAATAACTCATTGTCAACCGATCCCCTCTCATACTATATAATGAATAGGTTCAGTTGCTGTGCACGTTTTTGTTGTTGCCTCGTCGCCACAATATAATATTAGGGTGAAACCCTATATTCAAAAAATAGGTACTTGGCACTGTTTGTTTCAAAAAAAAATGAGAGAGAGAGACGGAAATAATTGATAGGCAGGACTGAAATTGTTTGAACTTTTTTTGCGGCAGAGGTTGGTGAAAAATGATCATGATTTTTATCTTAGTGGTGTTGACGACTTAAATGTTTTACTATTAAATATTTGAAACTTAAAAAAATAAAAAATATTTCTTATATCTGGTTTATATTACTTTATGTTTGAATATATATATAGAGAGAGTAAAGATACCGTGAACTTAAACTCACAGAGGTCTTCCATGAGCTTAACTAAAAAATATATATATCAAATCATCTCTAAATTTTAATTTATTACGCTAATTAAATTCTTTATATGAAAATATTATGGGATGCAAAAATTTGGAGTGTTTTGAGCTTTTTAAGTCATGGTTTTTAATTTTTGAAAATCAGCTCTAAAAATAATAATAATATATTCAATACTTGAACATCATTTTAAAAAATTAAAAATGATGACTTAAAAAATTCAAAACACTCCAAATTTTTGCATCCCATAAGAATTTAATGAGGATGATAAGTTAAAATTTAGAGATGATTTGATATACTTTTTGAGTTAAGCTCACGGAGGCCTTCCGTGAGCTTAAGCTTATGGTATCTTTACTCTCTCTCTCTCTCTATATATATATATACACTATAAGTTTGTCTAGTATACTTCCGTTAGCATTTCAACTCGAAATGCTAACGAATCAGATTTTAATTTTTTCATACTCAAAATTTTAATTTTTTCATACTCAAAATTTTAATTTAACTAACTCAATAAAATCTTTATATGATAATCTTATAGTATACTAATTTTTTTATCATGTTTGGAGTTAGTTAACTATGTTTAATGATTTTTATAAAGTAATCTTTTTTGACATTTAATTTTTATTATTTTTCTATTATTTCAGGGCAATCTTTCAAAAATTATTAAGTATAGTAAACTAACTCCAAACACGATGAAAATTAATATTCTACAAGATTATGATATAAAAATTTTATTGAGATACTTAAATTGAAATTATAAATATGAAAAAATAAAATTTGACTCGTTAGCATTTCGGTTGAAATGCTAACGGAAGCATACTAGACTATTGTGAAAACTTTTGCATTTCAGCCGATATGCAAACGGATCAAAAACTATATTTTAAAACCTAAAAAATTTCAATTTATGATTTTCATTAAATTCTTCATATGAAAACCTTATGGTATACAAAAATTTGGAGTGTTTTTTAGTTTTTTAGGCCACTCTTTTTGAATTTTTGAAAAAACGGCTCTAAAAAAATAATAATAATTCAATGTTTGTGTTAATTTTTCAAAAATTTAAAAGAGTGACTTAAAAAACTCAAAACACTCCAAATGTTTGCATCCCACAAGGTTTTTATATAAAAAAATTTAATGGAAACTATAAATTAAAATTTTTGAGATTTTAAAATATAGTTTTTGATCCATTTATTTATCGACTGAAATGCAAATATTTTTACAATAATCTCTCTCTATATACATGCATAAAAGAATAGGATATTTTCACTTTATTTTGATGAAAATGAAGAACATTTAGAAATTGTTAACGATAATATATATAGAATGTGCTTTTGTAACAATCACAAAAACCGTATTATAACAATTTCTTATGTGGATGTAAAAACTAGGGTGTTAATGTGTCGGGTCGTCATGATTTTATTTTTTTATCCGACCTGATATATTTAAAATCAGTTAATATTCTTTTACCTAACCTGAATTGAAGTGGTCAGGGTTGATCCGATCCAATTCAAATTATTATAATTATTTATTAATTATATATATATATATATATAAATAATTTAATATTAATTAATATATATTTAATCTCAATTAGTGTATAATTTTTTTTAGCGTTAAATCATAAAATAAATATAAAAATATAATTAAACGGATCAGATCAATCCGTATCCAATCTGTGATAGATCAAATAATCTTGACTGTGTGTAAATTAAACGGATTGGGATCATTTTTGACATCCCTAATAAAAAGCAATGTAAATTATATTTAATTATTTAATTTTGCTACTTATCCTTACTCTCTCTCCTTGAGCTCCAACTGTGTGTAAATGTAATCTCAAATAAAGTAACATTTCTACGAACTAGAACTAGCACAATCCAAAACTTAATTAATTATTAGTTTAATTTTTATAAGGATAATTCTAGTTATGAGTAAATATCTAAGGTTTTGATATTTTTAAAGATAAATTATTAATTTTTAAATTAGGAGTAAATATTTAAATTAGGATATATTGAGAGGTATATACCCAATTTTGTAATTTATACCATAATTTTTAGTTTAAAAAAACGGTTCTTTTGGGCACACTTAATGGAAGAGAGGAAGTAACAATTGAAGATGATGAGGACCTATGCCCTAGGGCCAATGGCGGCATAGAAAACGAGAATGTGCAGAAAGCCAGAAAGTACTTTTGTCTTTATTATTTTGCATACAAGTCGAAGTACGATTCATCCGGCGGTCCAACCGAAATTTTATCGATTCATTTATGATAAGATTGAAAAAAAAAATATCAATGATAATTGAAGATGTCCCGTATCGGTTCTAACCGAACATAAAGAGAAAAATATACGTATATATGGTTTCGCTTTAAGAAGACATGGTCTAGTTCAATATCAATATCTGAATATTTATTATGGACCGATTCGTTGATATGATGCCATGATAGTTATCGTTAAAGATAGGAATTCCATTCTCAGATTCTCTTTAGATAGTTTTATTATTAGTAGAAAATGAGAGTCAGCGACTCAGCGCACGTTTTTCATTGAAAGTAATTTGTGTTATTCGATTGAAAGGGGCATTACAAAAGCCGAATATGCTTTTTGTTGGCTAAAATCAATTATTGATATGAATATCTAGCAGTCAGACAGCTCATCTTTTGGTGCATTTTCTTTATGAAACATTGCTTATAATGTTTCATGTCTGTTGGAGAAACATGAGCTTCTTCTTAACTCTCTTTTTTTTTTTGTCAAACTTATACGGTTTCTAAGAGATTTGTTCACACGACAAATAGCTAAATGTATTGTATAGTGCCAACTTTTATGTTTACTTTTAGTGGGTATAATCATAGTCACAAGTTACGTGAATTATTCATAAATAATTTTTTTATCTATAACCGGATGTTTGATAAATAATTCGTCAGTTTAATATATAATGTGTTTTTTTGTCAAAAAAATATTTTATTTCTGAATTATTCGGCAAAAAATACATTATATACTATTTTAATTAGAATTTTATAGTTTTAATATATTTTTAAAATTTTATCAATATACTATATTTTTTACTTGTATTATATGAAACAAACTATTCATGTATTATACCCGAATCATAAATTTTTGATCTCGCCGAATAATTCACGAATCCCGAATTTATTACTATAGGCATGACTACTATTAGCTTATATTCTTCAAAAACGTAATTTTCATTTTTTTATTTTCTTTCCTACTAGCTTTAGCAGTTTTAGTCTTAATCGGTTAATTAGTATTTGTTTGAACCTGGATAAATTACTTCCAACATAAATATATTAACCACCCTATAAATATCGTTTTATATTAATCGGAGTTCCCATGCCTTATTTTTGCCTCCATTTTTTTAGTTCTAATATCTCAAAATTTAAAACCGAAATATCAAAATAAAATATTAGATTTGATCTATATTATTTTATTTATGTATAGATTAAAAAATATAGTATTTAAATATTATTTTACACGACATCAAGAGCTTGCTAAAAGTACAAATATGAATAATTCCTGAACGTTAATTTTTTAACTTATTGATTTATATAAACTGGAAGTGAAAAAATGAATAAATTTTTATGTGTAAGAAAAAATATAATATAGATTAAATATAATGATTTTATTTTGATAGTTCACTTTTAAATTTAAGTTATTAGTAATTTAAAAAGTAAGACATAATGGAGATGAATAATGAAGGCATTCGAATAATAACAAGAGCGATAAAATATTTTTATTGTGAACTTAAATGATAGAACAGTCAGTTTTTGGACTGAAGTTTCAGTTCTTTTTTTTTCAATAGAGGATTATCTTACATTATTGTCAAAAAGACATGAAATGCATCCCAAACTGCTTTCATCTTGATAATTTTCGTTTAGCAAACAAAACCAATAAAAGAAATTGATATTATCATGTGCATAGTTCATAACATTTTCTGTTTGTTTAATATTTCTGAAATTTTAACTTTGTTTCGATGCTACCAAGAAAAAAAATAAACGTGGATGAAAATCACCGGCTTATCTCGCTTAAAAACCACGTACTTCAGTGTTATTAAAAAAATCACTTCATAGCTCATGCATGCTCAAGAGAGAGAAAAAAACCTTTTTGCTTGTGATAACGAAAATTAAAAAAAAATCAATACTGCAATTGACCTCAACATGAAAATACCGGAGTGTGAATTGGTTGCCAAAATACTGAATGATATCAAAATGTAGTCGGCCTCAATGTATTGTGTTAATAAAATAAAATTTTCTATCGCAGCTTAAACGTCATGCTGTCTTTAAAATAAGTAGATAAGTCACAAGAATACAACATAACACAGTGAATCTCTCAAGCCTACTTACCTCATCCCTTGAGAGCAAAATATTACATGCGAAAAGAATACTAAAAATCAGCACAATTCATCATCCATCAACATTACAGGTGTTAGATAATTCATTACGGGACATAAGAAATTATAATGGTGATACATCCTTAACTGAACTAATCCTACTGGCTACATTCAGAGCTTAGATTCATGCCGGATTTGACTGCTTTTGGGCCCAGCCCGAGCCATGGCTGAGTCTCCCCTTGCTTCTGCAAAGAAGGCTTTTCAGGCCTAGTGGATACTTGGTATGGTGCCTTAGCATTAAGCCTGAAGAGAGAAAAATAGTGAGATAACTATTGGTATATATAAAAGAAGTTAGGAGTAAAGATATGAAGAAACAACTTTTCCAAGTATGATTTAAGAGATGAAGTCTTACCGATCCTTTCTCTTCTCAAGGAATCTGTGAAGTGATGCCTTCCTGGCAATGGGCAGATCTACAATACAGGAACAAAAGCACTTAGTTTAGAACTATAGATACAACAATTGAGATGCCGCAAAAAAATATGCAAATGATTGTTTGGATTGTTTTTAAAGAAGAATTATTACCGGGAAATGCGGGTTGAGCGGAACTCTGAACAGGAGGAGCAGGAACAGGTGCTGGAGCTGGAGCATTATTGGTTGGTTCAGCTTTGGTAGCACCAGTACCTTTGCTAGCCATGCTCATCAGGTCTTTTGCCTTTTCCGCTGGGAAATTGTCAAAGACTATAACTTTGCCCCCATAAAATATTGTCAGTTGACTCCTGCCTGGCTCACTGAAAAATATACAATACAAAGAACATAATTAAACCTAAGTATGTTAAAAAACAGATTAAGTTTTCATAAAAAAAAAGCAGATAAAGTTATGTTCACATCCTAACCTATATTAACAAATAATTGGAATTCAAGGGTTCATACTTAAAAGAACCAGTTGTTGCAGTGGGATTTCTTAGCTCATATTTTGGATCACCAATCAAATTTGGTTCTCATGATATTGTTTTGTTCAAATTAGAAATGAGAAGTTACATAGTTTTCTACTTGTGTCTCAAGTACCTTTGCACAGAGGCTTCTACTTCAAAATTTAGATCTACCAGGTAATTTAGTTTTTTGCCTTATTTGTCCAGATTAAAGTAAAGTTTACTTCTTTACTCTCCTACAGGACACAACTCTATTTCTAGTATAGAACAAGTGAGGAAATATATTACGCCCTTTTTTTTTTCTAAACAAGAGAAGTGCATTAGTTTTCTCTGTGTTGTCTCCACTAAGCCTCAGGCCAGGAAAAATAAAATATTTCAATAAAGTTGCATATATTTACCTGGATTTGGATGAAGGCTCGGATGACCCAAAACCTGTTTCTTGTGGAAACAGATCCATGGCGCTTTTCTCGTTTGTCTTCGTCTCCTTCTCTCCCGGTACGATCATCTCAGGCAATAAGCTCATAGTAGTTGGTTTCTGTACCGTCTCAGCCTCATCTAAAATCAACAAATCCTTTCATGTCATATTTCGGAGCTAAGTTTTCACGGGATAACTTAAGGCTTTAACCATGATTTCAACAACAGGTTAGGCATCTAAAAGGGAAAAATGTTCAAACTTCCCTAAAACATACAAAAAAGCTCAAATTAAATTTCTTTTCTTTTTTTGAAAAATCTCTCACCTTTGGAATTCTCTAGTGGGCGAGAAGTGATCCCCAGCCCCAAATCAGCTACGCCTCCTTTCTGTTTGATGTAATTGCTCAGAAGATTGCACGCAACAGCGAAGCTCGATTTCTCTCCCGATTTAGCCGCCATTTCTCCCCCCTTTTTGCGCGCAAAACAAAAAAAAAATCACGCCTCAAATCGATCTCTCCCCGTTCAACGTTCCTCTATTCGGGCGGATGTTACGCACAATTTCACCAGGGGTTAAGAAGAATTTCGCTCCTTTATTTGACCTCTTTCCAGTTTTATTCCCCTCTTTTTCTTTTCTTTGCTTGTACTTCTATTCAAAGTCCTCTGGGGAAGTCTTTTATATTTGTCCTTGTTGCAGTGTTGCGCAACTTTTCTTCATTCGTTTCTATACAACACGTGATTTTTGAGGGAATTTGAATTGAAAAAGATATATTATATAGCTTTCTTCTTTCCTGATTAGCTGTCGTGGCCTCGTCGGAACAGTGGTTGTGTACCGCAAGTCCGCAACACCAAACCTTCTCTCTACGATTTTCTGTAGCCATGTTTTTGCATACCACATCGTACGCTACACCTACACGGTTACACAATAGTACAATATACGCTTGACACTTGACAGTTGACACTACACGCCAACGGTGCGAACGAAATTAAAGGCGCTATAATCTCCAAAAAAAAAAAAATTAGAGGCGCTATCCCAAGTCAGTCAGTAACCTCAAGGAAAAAGAGAGTTTTCTCGCCAGATCATCTTACTGTATTATGGACAAAAACTAAAAGTAGATTTTGAAGGGTTTTTTTATTTCAAACTTTTCTGTGTTCAAAATACTTTTTTCAGGGCAATTGAGATTAAGTGCAAGGGGAAACGAGATGAAGCATATCTGTTCATTTGACCAGTGCAGTAACAGTGATTAAAATATTTTTAAATGTTTTAATATATCGAGTAAAGATGATTTAAGATGAAATAATTTAAATTATCTACGGAGGTAGACACTTTAAAATATTTTTTATATTTTTTGAATAAAGATGATTTAAGATAAAATAATCGTTTACATTCTTTTACTCTCTCTACTTCATGTGATTCCTCGCCACTATCAAATTCTCACATTCTAAAACTTGTAAATTAATATTTACTATATTTTAATTCAATTTCACTTGTCAATAGTGTACTTCATATGTTATTTTCTTTTTGTATGTAATTAAAGAATCTTAAATTCTGATTTGTAAGTCGTGGCAGCACCCTTAAGACATTCTTCACATAAAATGCATCACTGATATATAAAGAAATATAAAGCGAAAAAAACTTTTAGTTATTTAACGAATAACAAAAATATGTATTAAATTTCATCGTTTTCTCTAAACAAGATATACTTATAGTACAAACCTGCCATGTATAGTTAATATTAACTTGTTTTAAATATTTAGTTCAAATTAGGACTTTATTAACGAGTCCAACAATATTATTCCATATTGTATTATCTTTATCTTTATTTGTTAATGTAAAAGAAATAAGGTGTATTATCGTTAATTTATTAATCAATTGATGACTTTTACTTATCAACCCCTCCTTTAGTCACAGCAAAAAAAAAATCTTAACCATCTGGTACTTAAAATTGAATGGTCTAAAATTATTTTGATTTTGCTCTTAATATAAAACAAAATTGTATCAGTATGCTCCACGTTTTAATAAGAAAAAATAATATAAAAGTTTAGGATAAAGCCCACGGATGCATGGTGTGATAATGTGACGACAATATCGCTAAAATATTTATTTGAAAATATTTTGACGTAACAATAAATTTAGGTATTTGTCAATAGTTAAACTACTTGATTATTCGGTCGGTGATATGAATAATGCCACCTAATTAATGATGTCCTGGTCCTGAAACAAGAAACTAATTAAACAACTAGATAAGAACTAAGAAGAATATTCTTGATAAAGTGGACATATCTTTTTCGTTTATTATGTTATGAGCGTAATAAAATGGACAATGTAGCTTTCCAACAATGATATTGTTATTTATTTTCACCTTTCCTTATGTCAGATAATACTTACCTCTCACGTGAAATTCATTCCAAACAAGAAACCTAGTATGAGGAGGAGACCATGTGATGATAAAGACCGTGATCTTATCTGCACATAAATTTAAACATACAGCGCGCACTTAAAAATATTGAAATAATATGATCCATCTTCTAGATTATAGGGCGTTACTGAAACAAAATAGTTGCGAGTTGTTACCCATTTTTTTAGTGAATATGGCAAGTTGGCAAAAGTAGAGATACGTATTATGTGTCTTCTCAGATGAATGAGATTTTATTTACATTATGATGTAATAGATGATTCTGATTTTGATGTATAGGGTGGACTATACACCGGGTTGTTGCGTAAAACATTTTTCTTTGTTTAATGATAGTTTATTGGGCATCAGGCCCTGCTACTTCAAAAAAAAAAAGTAGAGATACAATCACTGCGTAATCATTGTACGCCTAATTAAATCTAATGATATTAATTAAATCCAATGATATTAACTAAATCTAATGATATTAATTATAAGTTTATCATAATCACAAATGATAATCATTTTAACCTCGATAGAGAGAGTCGTGAATTCAATGGGTTCAGCTCCTCTATAGTATTATCTGCGTACAATAACTATCTGAATTCATAATGATTATTGGATATGAACTACGAACCGAACAATCACAATAATATTCTTTAAATTTACATAGCATATAACTTAAATAGTTACTTTACATATACAGTACGCGATGTGAATTCAAATCCAATTTGGGTAAAATGTATGTAAAAGAGGTCCTCCCATTCCTTGCCTCTTTGAGAACACCTGAAAGGTCTTATCCTATACATCTGGCCCAAATTATCGATTAGTGGCCCAGTAAATGATTTAATTAAAAATGTGGTAACGGGCCTGGAGTTAAGAACTTGAAATTGGAAGTCCGCGATCTGCATATATGGTGGGGAATTGTTAACGAGATCTATTTAAGTAATAAAATTTACAGATTGTTAAATCACCATAAGATAATTTCCCCATCCTTGTATTATTGACTTATTGTATAACACATAAACAATAATAGAATTTTTTTAGCTAAGTAATCTTATCATACAACATATCGTTCACCGTCGAGAACCGCCGAAGGCTTCGATAAATATTATTGGGAGATACTTTGATGATACTCTAAAAATATCAAATTAGATACCAAAAAATCAAACCAGTTCACTGTCTCTTTTTATTCTCATATAAGGAAAAAATATATTACATAATAAGATAAGTATATTGAAAATATTTCAATTATTTTTTCAATAATTTACTTTATAGGTAATCAGATAGAAAATTATCTTTACTTATACCCTTAGTCATTTACTTAATCAAATTTTTTTATTCATACTCATATCAAATAAATTAATAAAATATCTTTACTTATATTTATCTTATCAAAAAAGATATAAATCAAATAAATGAGTAAAAAGGTATTGACATCCCTACCTTTTGTTGGAACAACCGGTCAACTATTTGGAATCAGGGGTGTCAATGGATCGGATCTGGTTGGGTCATTATTATTTTATTATTTTTCTTAACCCGATCCGACCCGTTTAAATTCGGGTCAAAAAAATCTTGGCTCATATCCGATCCGATCGGATCACGGGTCAACCTGACCCGACTCATGTAAAATAATTAAGTATTTATTAATTTATTTTTATATAATTTTAAGCAATTAAATATGAATTAATTTATAATTAATCTTAATTAATATATAATGAGTATATATTTAAGTTCTAATTAATATTAAATAATAAAATTACTTCAAAATAATGCAATTAAATGGGTCGGGTCGGATTGACCCATACCCGACCCGTGACGGGACAAAAATTTTTGATCCATACCGACTCATTTATTTTCGGATCATTTCATATCGGGTCGAGTTCAGATCAGGTCGGATTGACCCATTATGTCAGATCAAATTTTAACATCCCTAATTTGAATATTCTTTGACGCGCTAAAAAGGGTGTGTTTGGATGGTGAAAGAATTAGTGAAAGAATAAGCACTGTTTGGGTTAGTAGTTGAGAATAGTGTGAGGTTAGTGATATTTCAGAAAATATGAGAACAGTCCTAATTTGTACTATTTTGGAGTATTAAAATATTGTTTGGATGGTAACTTAAGAACAATGGAGAACATAGTTAAAATAATTAATTATTTATAGAATTTTATTTAATAATAATAATTATTTACTACTACTCCATACTAATATAAAAAAATAATTTTTTATTATTTTCACTATCTCATGGACGCTAATCCGCTAAACCTAATATTTTTTATGGGTTAGCAGATTAACACTATTTTGTTGCTATTCTCAATTTTAATTTTATATTTAAATAGTTACTAACTTAAAAAATAGTACTAGTTATTTTAAAACAGTGTTATTCTACACCATCCAAACACACCCGTAAAGTGTAGTCAAACCTTGAGGATTTATGAGGGAATGAACCACCCGTGACTATTATCAATATCAGCCTCCAATGACATGATCCATCGGTGTTGGTGTATTTGTTGTTTTTAAAGCGGATTTGCAAAAAAGAAGACACTAATGATACAGTACCTCTAGCAATGTCTCCTACCCCATCCATCATATTTTACACAAGTATCCACATAATTTTAGGGTTTGTTTGGCAAATTAAGGAATAGTTTTGGAAGAATGATAATGTTGGAAGAGTGATAAAATAATATATTTTTGAAAGAGTGATGGAAGAGTGGTGTTCTTGACTATTCGGAAGAGCGAAAATATCATTTGGTAGTTGTTAATCAGAATAGTTAAAATATGAATAATTATGATATTAACAATGATGATTATGATAATAATAATAATATTAAAATAATAATAATAGTAATAATAATTATTATAATATAATAATAATAAACAATGATCATAATCCATAATCATGATTATAATAAATAATAATATAATAGAAATATAAACATAATAATAATATAATAATATAACCCTTAGGGTTTGTTTGGTACTTCATGGAATAGCAAAAAATAGAAATAGAATTGTTATTCCGACAAATTAATTTGCCAAATGAATTTTGGACTAAATAGAAGAGTGCCGAATAGTGCTAATCCGGTATACCAACTTATAGGTGGAATACCGGATTAGCTCTAAATCAAAATAGCGATTATTATTTGATTATATTGTATTATATTATTATATTATGATTATGATTATGATTTATTATTATTATTATTATATTATTAAAATTATGATTATAATTTATTATATTATTATTATTATTATTATATTATTATTATTATTATTATTATATTATTATGATTATAATTATAATTTTTATTATTATATTACTATATTATGATTATGTTTATATTTTTATTATATTACAATGAATATTATTAATTATATATTATGATTATTATTATTATTTATTATTATTGTTACTATTATTATTATTACTTTACTATTATTTTTTTTATCATTATTAGTATCATAATTATTCATATTTTAACTATTTTGATTAACAATTACTAAATGATATTTTCACTCTTCCAAATAGTCAAAAATACAACTCTTCTACTACCTTTTAAAAAGATATTATTTTATCACTATTCTAAAATTATCAATTTTCCAAAACTATTCCTTAATTTATCAAACGGACCTTAGTTTTTTAGAAGGCCTTTTTTAAAAATGATGGAGACAGCTGGGGGCATTCAACCGTTTTCGTAAAAAGAAATGGCAACGTTCTCACAGTAGAGTTGTTAACAAGAATAACAAAGTTTGTTTGGGTATATAGAAAAAGAGGAGAATTAAAATATCTTAAATTTTGTGCCTCAATTAACCTTCCTCATGGAAAAATATTATATTAATTTCACAAAAATCTTATATTTAATATCTCCATCATTCACTACATGATTTTCTTTTATTCTTCTTCGTCTTTCTTACTTTGGTAGTTTGATTCAGAATCATTTTTATTTGAGTGAGTCTATGATATTTCACAAAGTATAAAATTTTTCATATTTTGTATTTGTATTTCAAATTTAAAAGTTCAAATAAGTAATTCAAATCATTAAATATGATCTTCATATTGAAATATTTTTGGAGATCAAATTTTATATTTTTTTAATTTTTTATTATTTTTTAGATGGATATAAAATTTGCTGATCTAACAATTTTTATACCATCCAATACTAGTGATTTTCTACCCATCTAAAAAATAGAAAAATATTTCAAAATAAAAATAAAAAATTGATCTCGTAAGATATTTCATGGAGATCATGTTTAACGATTTGGATCGGCCATTTAGACTTTCAAATTTCAAAATACGGACGCGAAACACAAAAGGCTCTTGAAGCACCATAGTCCTACTCTTTTTATTTTTATTTAATTCATAGCTATTAATTTTGATATTAACTCACAACATTGTTAGTACTTAGTACCAAACTAAACTAAAAAAAAATAAAACATTAAATAACGTGATAACAAAATTAGAAATGACAGCTACAATTTGAATTTACAGTACTGATAAATTTATTATCAAAGTAATTAAAATTAATGAAACAATCAGACTGGAACTGCTCATAAAACACAAACATCTCCGATTATATTCCGATATCACATACTACAATACAAAAATGAAAAATACAAGGTCAAACCTTCTTCATCTGGTTCCAATGCCAAAAGGTTGTTGTTTTGTCCGCGGAAAATGCGGCACTCAAAGCTCAACTTAATATCATGAAAAGATCTTTGACCCAACCGACTTTTTCTCATATGTTAACCTCCTCTCCTCCGACTATTTATGTTCCATCTCTGGCAGTTCTATTCTTTCGGATGGGTTGGGTCCCTCTACTACCCCTCCTGTTGTGACCTCTGGCAGTGATGGTCCTTCCTCTCAAATAATTGCGGCCTTTGCCAAAGATGTTCCAGTAGTGGCGTGTCCGAAGGCCCCTCCTTCTACTATTCTTGGTGTCCCTTCTAGGACCAACACTCAACTATCTGATGAACTCAAGTTTGGTCTAAAGGACAAGCAGCTTATGGTGGCAGTCCCTGCCACGTCAGGTAATACTTCTCCTTTCTTAAGCCCTTTTGATCGGCTTCCTTCAGAAGATGTTAAGACTTTATTTGCTGATTGGGGCGTTCATTTTCACTCTAATTATATCTCCGATCTTTCTGGTGATTCTTGTTGTGATTCATTTATTTCTAATCACAGCCAGTATGACTTTAAGCGCTTTGAGTCTTTTCTTACTGAGTTATTACCAGTTCTATTTAGTCAAGCTAATGCTTGTGATGCTGCCTTGATGTCTTATGAAAATACTTAAATGCAATGTTAGAGGGTTAGGTCTCTCTGAAAAAAGACGCATGCTTAGAGACCTTATTAATTCTAATAATATTGATATTCTTTGTATCCAAGAAACCAAAAATGATTCTTATACTTCACAATTTCTTAACTCCATCAGTAGGAACTTTGATACTTGGAACTTGATTCCTGCCAGTGGTTCTGCTAGTGGTCTTTTATTTGATTTTAATAGTGCCTTATTTAATTCTATTTCTTGGCACATTGGGTCTTATTCTATTACTGTTTTTTGTAGAAAATAAATTTGATAAAATGAAATGGGTTTGTACTTCTGTTTATGGCCTTGTGGATCATTCAAAAAAAATGATTTTTGGAATGAATTAACTAATCTTGGTTTATCTTGGCAATGTCCTTGGATTATAGGGGTAATTTTAATGCAATTCGTAATAGACAAGAGAAAAATATGGTCTCTTTTGATAAAACTAATATGCAGACATTTAATTGTTGGATTGATGTCTTTGCTTTAGAAGATTTTAAATGCCCTGATAGGCAATTTACTTGGGTCCGAGGGGTAGAAGCTCTCAGATGGCATGCCTTGATAGATATTTTGTTAATTATGCATGGTCTTCCTTATATCCTACTTCTTTTCTTGTAGTTTTTCAAGAATTTACTCTGATTATTCATCAATTTGTTTAGAATTTGGTCCCATTACTAAATTTAAATCCATTATATTTCGTTTTGAAAAATATTGGATAACCCAAGAAGGGTTTGCTGAAATGTTGGCTAATTGGTAGCATAGTATTATTATATTAGATATGGATAAAGTTAGGGATTGAAAATTTAAAATGGATAAGATGCAGTCCAAACTTAGAGGTTGGAATGCTAATTTTTAGATCTTCCATTAGAAACTCTAAGTAAACTTTATTACATGATCTCTCCTCTCTAGAAACTATTATGGAATGTAGGGATCTTTCCGATGAGGAAATTTCTACTTTATTTTCAATAAAGAATAACCTTTTTAGTATTTATCAAATTGAGGAGATTTATTGGCAACAACGTGCCAGAATGCTCTAGCTTCGCGAAGGCGATGCCAACATAATTTTTTTTTCATAAAATAGTTTCTTCTAATAGGAGATGTCAACAAATTACCTCCTTAGATATTGATAATGTTCCCTGCACTGATACTACTTTAATTAAATCTCATGTATTCTCTTATTATAAATCCATGCTGGGAATGAAGACTTTTCCTTCTGCATTTCTGGATGCTGCTCTCTGGTCTGAGCATGAGAAAGTCTCTCCTGAGGAGAATGCGATGCTTTGTGCTCTTTTTATCTTCAGAGGAAATTCATTAAGTACTTTTTTAAATGAATCCGAATAAGGCCCCTGGCCCGGATGGATTCTCTATTTTATTTTATCAATCGTACTGGGATTTAATTAAAGAGGATATTGTTTCTATGTTTAATAATTTTCATTGTAATAATTTTGATATTTCCAATTTAAATCGTGCTTTAATTTGTTTGATTTCTAAAATTAATGATCCTACTAATATCAAATAATTCAGACCCATTAGTTTACTTAATTGTAGTTATAAGCTTTTTTTCTAAAGTTCTCACTAATAGATTGTATCCGGTTCTGGATCGCTTAATTGGGCCTAATTAATTAGCTTTTCTTAAAGGTCGTTACATATTAGATGTGTTAGTTTGTAATAATCTTGAAGTCAATAATACGATAAATTTGTTATATAAAGCTTTGTTCATGAATTAGATATTTAAACGATATTTTGTTTCCTAGAGTATTATTGAATTTATGAATCATTCCGAGTTCATGACTGGAATTGTGAAACTTCATAATATAGAATAAACTCTTAAAAGTCACTAACCAAGATAATTAGCAAGAACACTAATTAACCGCTATCAGGTTAGTATGTGAATTAAATGATGATCAAGTTTTATAGACCATAGACAAAGAGTTGTCATTTTAATCACAAAGATAGATGTTCTAGGAACATCATATTTGCCAAAAATACTATTGTCTCTCGTATTCTAATGAAACATTAAATGGAATTATGTTTGTGTCATTAATATTTTCGTTCAGTGTTAAATTCTAAAGTATGAGGTATTCATCTTTCCTACATAAGATATGTATGTGTGTGATTTCTACCAAACGTTATCCGTAAAAAGTGATGGGGTTATAAATAGAGGGATGGGGTGAGAGAGAAAGCTACACAAAATTAGTTCTATTTTCTCTCTCGATATACGGTTGTTTTAGAATTCACGGGATTGATGAATAGTGTTTTTACGAAAGTTGTAATATTTTTGCACATTTTTGAAATAGAATAACTACGAGTCGTGAATAGTACTATTTCATCTTTTTCTCGATGAATAGTGTTTTTGCGAGAAATCATGGTTTACGGTATTTCTGACAAAAGAAATAAGACGCTCTCTGGTCAGTCCTGGTGGATAACCTAGAGAGGCATCAGACGTTTGGTACTCCGAGACAAGCCGGTTTTCATTTCAATTAAAATTTGGAAGCGAGGTATAACATCTTATATTAATCTATTTAATTGTTAAGTAGATTAATATTTTAGAAATCAATCAAGAAGTAGATCAATAAAGATTTAAAGAGATGTGTATATCTCGGTAATCATCTGACATATCACTTTAACCCTAAGCTTAAGTTAGAAGTAAAATAATATTTTACTGTCTTTTGTAAAGGATTAAATGTGTATATCTCTCGATAATCATCCGACATAATTTAATCTCTAACTTAAGTAGAAGTAAAATTTTTATTCTATGATTTTTCCGCAGCTTGAGCATTAACGAGATTTGAACATTCCAAAACCCTATAAGATGCTGTAGTTACAGCGCATGAGTTTTACATCATGTTAAGCTACATAAAGAACAAGGTATTCTATTGAAATTGGAATTTGAAAAAGCATTCGATAATGTTAATTGGTCCTATATACTAACAACTTTTCAAGATAGGGACTTTCATCTATTATGGTGTCCTTAATGCAAAAGCTCTTATGGGGGAGAGGGGGATTATAGTGTTATTCTAATTAATGGATCAGAAGGTGTCTATTTTGAATGTCATAAGGGTGTTAGGCAAGGAGATCTTATTTCTCCTTATGTCTTCTTACTAGCTGTAGAAGGGTTACATAAAATTTTATCTCTTGATATTAGTAAGGGACACTTTGAGGGATTAGGTCCAGTTCTGTCTACTCAACACAAAATTATGCACTTACAATATGCTGATGATACTCTATTGTTTATTAAGGCTAATCCTCATATGATGGAAGATTTAAGTGGGCACTTTTAATATTTGAAAATATATCTAGCCTTAAGATTAATCTTTCTAAATCAGAATTAGTGCCTCTAAATTTAGATCCGCTCAGGGTTAATATCTTGCTAGTCTCTTAAACTGTTCTTTAGGGAAACTTTCTATTAAATATTTAGGTGTTAATTTACATTGGAAAAAGGCGTCTAAAAGTGACTGGCAAGTTTTAATTGATAAAATTCATAAAAACTATCTCAGTGAAAAGGTAAACATTTATCTCTTGGTGGTAGATTAGTTTTACTTAATTCTGTACTTTCCTCTATTCTTTTATATTATATCTCTTTATTTAGGATCCTTGCATGGGTGCTTTCTCGAATTGACCAAATTAGAAAACGATTCTTATGGGCGGGGGTAAACTCCTCCACCGCTAGAAAATATTATTTAGTGCGCTGGGCTATCGTATGTCGTGCTAAGGAATTTGGTGGCTGAAGTATTATTAATTTGGCACATATGAATTTGTGCTCTTTTATGTAAATGGGGTTGGAAATTTGTATACAAAGACTCACAAGGTTATTGAAAGGAACTCATTTTCATTAAATATAAGAATTTTTTTACCTCTGCTTGTTCTCCCTTTTGGCGGGATGTATTCAGCTTTATATTTTGTCTCTATTGGCTCTACTCACTTGGTAGGTAATGGAGAGTCTATTAATTTTTGGCATGATAATAATTTTAATAATTGTTCACTTGTTTTACAATTTCCTTTAGTTTTTAGCAAGGCCAAATCTGATAGAGTTACTCTATCTTAAGTATGAAATTTTGGTAATATCAAACTATTCTTAACCAGGGGCGTTAGTTCTGCTATGCGTGTTGAAAAAATACGCTTACTCTCTATTCTTTCCAATCTACATCTTTCATCTTTCATATGATTCAATTTTTTGGCATTTGAATAAATCTAGCCTCTTTACTATTCATTATACGTATAAATTAATTTGTTCTTAATTTTCTTTAAGTATTAATTAATTATTTAATTGTGAGTGAAATGCAGGTAATTCGATCGATTTGGTCGTTACGAATACCACTTAAATTAAAAATTTTCTTGTGGCTTACTCTTCATAATCGTATATTGTCACGAGATAATCTTCTACGCTGAGGATGGCAAGGGTCAGCTTCTTGTGTCTTTTGTTCTCACAATAAATCTGTTGATCATTTATTTTTCATTTGTCCACTTACTCATTCCCTCTGGCAATTACTATTTCAGCTCTTTCCACAAGGGCGATTGTTTCCTACTAATTCTCTATCTGATTTCTGATGGACGTATTAAATTACCTCTCTTGGATTTACTTCATTGGGGTAGATTACCGGCGGCTTTCTTGTGGGTCATCTGGACCGCTCAAAATAGTTTTATTTTTGTACCACAATATCTCATTCTGCTACCTCTCTTCTGTTTTCTATTTTACACATATATTTTCTGGACTGGAAATTCAGTTTCCGGACTAGTTAGGGGCTCTTTTGGTATGATACTTCCTCCAGTCGGTACCGGTAGTATAGGTTTTCCTGCAGCTTCTAGGGTGTCTATTGTAAAGGGACATAGTGATGAAGATTTACTTGACTGATTTAGCTCTTGATTGAGCATTAGTACCACTGGTTATTTATTTAGAATAGCTATAGTTTCCTGTTGTCTGTTTAAGTTGAGGCATTTGATGCTTTTTTTGAGCATTTTTTTGTATTTTCTTTTAACTGTTCTTGTTCTTGTAGTATTCATCTCAGATACTAACATACGTTTTTATTTTATATATTTGCTTTCGGAAAGTAATGAAAGCCCGTGTCTCAAACAGATACTTCTCTTTTCAAAAAAAAAATTAACTGGGCAAAAGAAGAAGAGCATCTCTGTAATAAACAAAACCTCTCCAGTCTTCTTCTCATTCTTCGCACCTCAACAACTCCTGCGCACAACCTCGCGCAAACTATCACAGAAAATGACGAGCGAGGCCTCCTCGGCGGTCTCCTTCTCCTATGGTGAGCGGTGGTGCGTGGTCACGGGTGGTCGTGGATTCGCGGCCCGCCATTTGGTGGAGCAGCTTATCCGCTCCGGCGCCTGGTCAGTACGGATCGTCGATCTGGCCCCGACGATAACACTTGATCAGTACGAGGAGGATGGACTGCTGGGAGAGGCTATTCGAACTGTTCGCGCTGTCTATGCCTCGGCTGATCTGAGAAACAAAGATCAGATCATCAAAGGTGACATCTGTGTTTAATTTTAAAATGAATTATGTTTTCACTGTTTATTTTAATTTTAGAAGCAAGTAGTATTTGAAGTTTTACAATGTGCTTGTACTTGTGAATTGCATTGATAATTGGTATATTCTGCAAGTGATTAGTTATAGGATCCTGCACTTAATTTAACTCTAGGATGTGTTTTCTTTGTTGAAGTTGTGATTTCCATAGGTTGATTGTTTCTAAGTTTGATATTTTGTCCGTATGAATGCAGTTTGTGAAGGAGCGGAAGTGGTATTTCACATGGCAGCACCTGACTCATCCATCAACAATTACCAGCTTCATTACTCTGTCAATGTAAAAGGTCTGTAGTTCAAATCCTTCTATCTTCTTGAAAATTTTCTCATGCATGCAACCTATGATGTCTACTATAATACATGATCCTGCCAATACTCAGTGACGGATCCAAGGGGGGGGCTGGGGTGGGCCTGGCCTCCCCTAATTTTTTCAACAACATTCGAAAAATATGTATAATTTTGTAAAAAAATTAAAAATTTATATATCCGCACCCTCTAATATTTTTTCTCAGTAGTAAATGTCTGACCCCTTCAGTTCCGGCCCCCTCAATTTAAAATCCGGCTCTGCCCCTGCCAATACTAGCTTAGAGCCTTAGATTGGTAAAATCCCAATTGTATTTACATGTGATAAAAATTATATATTTATTCATATCATATACTGATACCATGGCAATTGACTGATTGTACTTTTGGCGCAACAAAAAAAGATTTATTGTTTTCCTAATGAAGCATTTTGGTTTTAATCAATCTCTTTGGTACTTTTGTTTTATAGGTACGAAGAATGTGATAGAAGCTTGTGTGCACTGCAAAGTGAAAAGACTGATATATACCAGTTCCCCAAGTGTACTGTTTGATGGTGTTCATGGAATTTACAATGCTGATGAGTCAACACCATACCCAGAAAAGGTGTCAAGTTAAATATAGCACTCACCTTTTTGCCTCCCCCAACCCCCCCAACACACACACACTAAAAAAAAAAGCTGGATAAACCATGAGTTTCAGTTTACTTTGCAAAACTCAATATCTCAATATAGCAACTCATCTAACACTGAATGATTTCAACTTTCTCTAACTTCTGTACTTCATGAGGTCTGTCTTTTAAATTGTACAAGTGCATTTTGTTGTGCAAACATTCAAAAATTTGATTGCACTGCCTAACATGTTTGTTCTGGTCTTTGCAAAAGAATTAATCTGATGTGCTGAAGTTTTATGCATATATTCCATATTGGCTGCAACTGCATTTTGGGACCAAATTCTTATGAGAATAAATACAACAATACTCTTTTATATTCTGCTAGAAAATTTGAAATTACTGGTGTAAGAATGTTCATTTGGTAGTTGATGTCAATTGTCAAAATATTATCTGCTTTTACTTGAATTTGGGGTCACACATATCATATATAATTTTTTACCTTTTGAACTATGTAGTTTAATGACTCCTATTCAGAGACTAAGGCTGAAGGAGAGAAACTAGTGATAAAAGCAAGTGGTAGAGAGGGTCTTCTGACATGCTGTATACGACCGAGTAGTATTTTTGGACCCGGTGATAAGCTTTTGGTTCCTTCTTTAGTCACTGCTGCACAGGCTGGGAAATCTAAAGTAAGAATTTAATCATCATCAATTTGAGATAAAAGAAGAGGCTTCTGTATAATACTGAGAAACTTTTATATATTTACACAAATTTTGAGCATTTTATACTACTTTCCATACCTTTCAGATGGTCTAAGGAGCCTTTCTTTCTCATGCATTTTTATGGAAAATTATTTTATTTGACCGGGTCCTTGTATTCTATTTACCTAATCAGCTCACTATTAAATTTATTCATTTGTTTAGTACATCATAGGTGATGGAGAGAACTACTATGATTTCACCTACGTGGAAAATGTGGCACATGGACACATTTGTGCAGAGAAAGCTCTTGCAGATGAAGCGAGGGCAAAAAAAGCAGCTGGACAGGTGGCAACTGGTGAATATATATCCTTTTTGGCTATTGTAGTTTCAATTTAGTCTGACAATTCAATTATGCACAGGCTTATTTCATAACAAATATGGAGCCTATTAAGTTTTGGGAGTTCATGTCACTTATTCTAGAAGGCCTTGGGTATGAGAGGTATTTCTTCTTTTTCTGTCTTGATTTAGAACAAAACTAGTTTGTTGCATAGCCAGAAAAAGTATTTTGAGAGAAGAATTGAGTTGGGATGCCAAGTTCACCTTCATTATCAGAAGTGCAATGGTGTTCATAAGGATTAAAGCCAGTACAGTTCCTTTTATAAAAGAATTTGCTCAGTATAATTACTTCCAATGAAGCTGTTGCATTCTGCATAAATTCCCTATCTCAAATTTTCTACTGAAATGCCAGAGGAATATATCTATCTGTTTGCTAATCATCATCTTTTTCTTTTCCTATAATCTTCTCCAGGCCTAGTATAAAAATTCCAAAATATGTAATGATGCCAGTGGCCCATCTTGTGGAATACACATTCAAGGTGTTCTCACGGTATGGCATGACAGTGCCTCAGCTAACACCTTCTAGAATCAGGCTTCTTACATGCAACCGCACTTTTAATTCAAAAAAGGCTAAAGACCAGCTTGGCTATGAGCCTATTGTATCTCTTAAGGTAAGCCTTTTCCTTTCTAGACTTCCTTGTAAAATGTCTCCTGTATATCTACAAAATCTATATACTGTATTTGGTAGAAAGCAAATTATTATGTGAAGTACTGAAAGAATGAGGAGGAAGTCGCTTATTTTGAAAGACAATTTTGTTACTTCCCTAGGTCTTTCTGTAGGGCTTTGGTTATTTCTAGTTTTGCAGGGGAGTACAATTTACTTTGTAAGTTCTTACCAGGGCACGGTGAAAGAAAGTTGATTCTTCTTCCCTTGGAAAAATGATTTATATCCAAAATAAAACTGCAAAAGTTAGTAATAGAAAAAAAATCCTGTTGTCTTTCTACTGTTTATATATTTACAACATTTTACCCAGTTGATATCTTCCTTAAATATGTAGGAAGGGCTAAGGAGAACTGTTGAGTCGTACCCTCATCTGAAAGCTCAGAAAAAACTGGAGAGAAATATCTCTAAACCTTCCTTATACCTTGGCAATGGACAAGGTCTGTTTTCTGTCTCTCGCCCTCTGTTTCTTTTATTTCAACGTAATAGTACTAAGTGACCCCTTGTAAATGACCCAATCATTTTTTTTTGCAGTTGCGAAAACTGTTCTTTGGAAAGACAAAAAGCAGAGCATTGCAGCACTTTTTGTATTGTATGGGGTTTATTACCACTTGTTTAGCTGTGACTATAACTTTACTACTGCAGTTGCCAAGTTCCTCCAATTTATTGTTCTCTTTTTATTCATACATGGGATGCTACCTGCTAAAATGTAAGTATGATTACTACTACAATGTCATTCTATTGTTCTGTAACAGTCTTGAATCCATGAGTTAGAGAAAAGATCAGTACTGGATGATTATGTGCCATATCCCATCTTTTCATGGCCATTTTTTAGTTGTTTCATCAAGATTGAATATCTGCATCAAACGGCATGGTAGTGCTGTATATACTTGCATGATAAATCTCTTGCTCAATTTAGAATTGTGACTTCTGATTTTTTTTTAATAGATTTGGACACAACATAGAAAAACTCAAAGCTTCAAATTTTGAAGTGTCTGAAGCAAAGGCAAACCAAATTGCATATTCAGTTACTTCTTCATGGAACTCTTCGGTTGGCATACTAAAATCCATTTGCAAGGGAGAGGATTGGTCACTTTTTATCAGGGTACATATCTTCTAGTCAACTGTGATTTATTATTTGAACTTCTTTCTCAATAATTTCTTTATGCACCTTGCTCAATGGAACACAACATTTCGGGACATGCATTATATGTTCAGGAATATTGTTGAATTTCAGGGGAAAAGCAAATATTACAGGTGTGCATTGGTAATACTTGGCAATATTTAAGAAATTCTAAATTTTCTGGTTATCTTTGTAGTTACTGTTTTTGTTCTTTTTTATTATGTTGTAAATAGGTGGTTCTCTTTTTATTGGCTGTTAAACTTGCTGCCATTTTGTCACTGCAAACCACATTCAAAATAGGTACTTCTTTTTGCCAGTTGCTGAAAATTATGAATTATGAAACAAACCTGTCTGCCATTGATGTTGTGGTGATATCCGTGTGTTTCTTATTTTGTCAAATGATTTGGAACTGCCAATTTTAAAGAAAATTATTGAGAACGCCCCCCTTCCAAAGTTGACCAGGCTTGGGTACTTCAACAGTGTCTGTCTACCTGATATTTATATATCTATGTTTTTTTATGAATACCAAGCAAGCAAAGAAAAGATGAAAGTTCATAGAGACAAGACAAAAGTCCAAAACCACTACGGACTACTACATATATTACACCGCTTGATCATATTGGGTTTAGAATGACTTGGCACTGTATGGCTCACAAATAATTTTATCTATTCACCTCTTTTTTCAGGTGTTCCTTTGATGTTTGTTGCCTTCTATATGCATGAAAAGTACGAGGATGTCATTGATGATTTTATTGATAGGGCTCTGTCCAAATTTGACCGCCTAAAAGCTGATGCCACGAGTAAATTTCTTGGCCACAAATGATCCAAAATGTGATCGGTGACATGCTCTATTTTGAAAATTTTCAATTTCATTCTCTTGCACCATCTTTTTGATACAGGAATTTGTTTTCTATTCTAGTAGCAACAAGTATCTAGCTTTTCTAATTTTCTTTTCCTTTAGCAATAGGACTTATTTTCTTTTTATGTGGGACGGTGGGAGTCTAGTTCACCTATAAAACCAGACTAGGATTATCAATAAGTTGGATAATAACAGTTGTGCTCTTCACTGAGGTCCAAGGCTTGTATTTCATACTTCTAGCTATTGTACCGTATTGTCGAGTAGCCATTATGCCAAATGCCATTACACCAGTTCAAATTTATATCCCCTGAGCTTTTATTTCCTTGATGGATCTTGTTATGTACGAGTTAAAAGCAGATGGAGCCAGGTGAGCTGGGTGCGTTCAGAGCTAAAATTTTGAATGAATGTTTTTGTGGGTGATTTCAGAGTGAAGAAAAAGAACACAATTTTTCTCTGCACCCGTTCTTATATCTGTTTCAAGTCTATATCCTCACATGTCAAACTAAGTACTTTAATTGCCATAGACTGCAAATAAGGAGTTTCAGATCCATAAAGAGACCACCAATGAGCTGAAAAAAAGAAGAAAAAAGAAATACCCTATAAGTAATTATTATTTGAATTTCAAGCTATATAACAAAGAAGAGAAAAATTAACTCAAATATGGGTTAAAATATTTGTCATTATTTTCCCTTTGCCTCTTTGCTTGGTCTTTTCTAAAGTGACCAGTTCCTTCTTTAAATTTGTGAATTTTGACGCTCAAAACAATATCTTGAACCTTAGGATCTGGATAAAATCATGTCACACAATTAGATATGGCATCCATTATAGGAGGATTAGATTTAATTTCATCATAATCCCTATAAAAATAATAGGGATTTAGATAGTAAGATGCTCTATGAATTTCCATATCGAGTCTCCTTTCATCCCTTGAGTGATTGCCTTCACATATGGCTTAAAACAGACTCATTATTTTTAAAAACTTCCTTCACTTCTTTTATTACATCCTTTAGACCTCCATAAGCAAATCCCATAGGTTGCTTCTCCTCTCCATCGACAATACGAAGAAGTACAACTAATGGAAAAAAGATTTCGTAGCAAGGGTCATAGTGTTTTCAGAAATTATTGAAAATAACAACATCTTGCATCTTCCTAGCCTTGTCAGCAAACTTTTTCTCCTTCTAGGTTGAATTAGGGCAGCATATTCATCTGATAGAAAGAAACGACACAATTGTGCCTTCTTTTGTAAGATACTTTCTAGGGTAAGAAAGGTCATTGCAAACCTAGTCGCTCTCGGTCTCACAATATCTTTTTTTCTGTATGAACACACATTAAAGACAATACTTGATGATGATTATAGATAAAGTTGGTAAGTTGTTTAGCTTGTCTCACTACATCACTGATCTCATGCTCCTTTGAGATGCTCTCCAATATTAAATTAATATTATGTGCTGCACAGGAGGTCCAATAAATTCATGGGTGATTGGCCATGAACAATTCAACAACTTTCATATTTGTTGCAACATTATCTGTTACAACTTGAAGCACATTCTCCTCTCCAACTTCCTTTACTCCATCTTCCACAAACTCTAATATATATTCTGTATGAGACTTAGAAGATGTATCATTGACCTTCAGAAAAATGGTTCCAAGCTCACTATTCACACAGATTCATTAGACTTCTACCTCTTCGATCAGTCCAAGCATCCGTCATGATTGTGCAACCAATTTTCATCCATACTTCTTTATGAGGTTGCAAAGTATACATGGTATTGGAAACTTGCCTCTACAATAGTGGCACGATACTCGTACATAGTCGGAGATTTGTATCCCTATCCATATTGACCGATCGCTTCACAAAATCGAATAAATGCTGGATCAACAAGTGCATTGAATGAAATCGAACGCTTGTAAGCCCAAAATGATAAATAATCATTGACCCTGTCTCTTTGGTCTTTCCCATAAGATTTCTTTATAAATAGTTATTTCCAATGCATTTTTTCTTTAACCACACCAGCCAAATTCAGCGACTTCTTTGGCCATATCATTTTACTTTTCATCTCCTATTCCTCATTAGAACCATCACCATTTATATCGACATTAACTATTATCTCTTGTGCAGCTCTCTTTTTGTCTTCCTTCTTCTTTTTTATTACCTCCAAATATTCTTCTATTTTTTTTTTCACCTATGCATCAACTTTCTCCCGTTTTACTACGTTATCAGAAAGCCCCGCAAAGATGCATTTTGAACCTATTTATCCCTTCTTTAGTAATTTTTTACACAATAAATATTTCACGTATTAGTATCATGCTTATCAATCAACCTCCCATACTTCTAGCCAGGATTACATGAATTTGCTGGTCTAAACAAATTTGAAGAAACCGACTCTGAGGTTGGCATTGCTTGAGAATAAGAACTAGACATGATCTTTATTAAAAAGACAAAAAAATCAATAAGAAAACCACCAACAACACAATGCCCCCAAATCAGTCTCAATTTACTGCCTTATATGAAATAATTAGATAAATTAATTCTCTCAGCACTTGATAAATCCACTACTATAAAAAAATTAATACTATTTTTTGCCAAAAAATAATGGTGTGTGTTGCGTTAGTCACTTTGTCTTTCGTCAGCAAATATCCTCATTTTGGTAAAAAAAAAAATAGCTTATTAAAAACGTGTTATTGAAGTTGGTTAAAATTATAATATTCTTATCAGCAACTTATGTTTTTTTTTCTCACAATTGTGTAATTATGTGCTATGTGGCATTGTCATTCATGGTTTAGTAAGTTTCTGTTATTTTTGGATAATTCTTATAATTTTGAAGTTATTGTTCATTTTTACCTTAATGCCCCCTCTTACTGCTGCTGAAAGTACACAAAATTCACATTTGTTGCATTGTACTTAATTGGTTTGTAACTTTGTTATATATAGTAGAATCCAATCTAATCTTTTGTCCAAACCCATTCAAAGAAGAGGGGCAAACCGGAAGTGCAACGATTTAATGATATTGTGTTTGTTCAATTCAATGCACAGATAAATGATCGAAAAATTTCAAGAAAATTTGATCATTCGTGTGCAAGAGAAGAAGAGCGTGATGAGAATGTGTATCAGATCTGCCCAAAGAAATTCGTCCAGCTTCAAGTGTAGCTTCTTCTTCTACCCCGAGAAATGAAGATGGAGAGAATATAAATTTAGATGAGTCGGATGAGTTAGATGATGATCGTGACGAAATTAATAAATGCAATTGATAACTAATCTTAATCTATCATATATTTACATTAGATGTTGATGTACCATTATTATGTTTGTCTTCTATATTTTTATTAATGATTTTTTTTTATTTTGTTTCTAGTTGTGTTGAACTGAACTGATGTTGTGATTACCGTAGATTTATTAGTTATTGGCTTATTGCAATGGACTTTTAGTTTTTTTTTCTTTAGTCACTAATTTAGCATACATCAATCATCATAATGTATTTGAAAAATACAAATTATAAACTAAATTTTACTGTATATATGAATTTGCATATAAATTTACATATACATCTATATATCGCATATTTGATATGAATCGGTTTGCCGCACGTATATTGAAATCCCATTTTAAAACGTTGTCACCTCCTATAGTCCGCATCTTCCTCCCTTCAAACACGTATCGTTCATTGAGCGACTCCACGATGGCTTCTCTCAGCGCGCGCCGTTTCCTCTCTCACCTTCTCTCGCGCCGCCGCTTCCCGGCTCCTCCGCCACTCTCCCGCCTCTCTACAACCACCACGGCGCCGCCCGTCGATCCGCCTCCACCACTCTATCGTGATCCGTCCCCTTCATCACATTCCACAAAGGAAGAAGCGCAATCCCATTCTAAAGCTGAATCTCACGAAAAAACCAAGAGCAAGAAGGTCGCGGGAGATTACGAGGAGGAAGAAGCGAAAGTGCTTCGATCAGCTCTTCACCATGTTGTGCGAATTTTACTTGAACCAACTATTTTTTTTTACCTCAATTATGATATGTTTCCATTTCCTAATGGTTCATTAGTGTATCTCCATTCTGGTACTGATGTGCATGTAAGTATGAGGATCAATAAAGCCGTTTCATGTACCTGTTATCACTCATTAGTAGCCTGTAAGGAGCTTCTTAGCTTAATTAACAATAAAGTATGAGACGATTTATACTGAACAAACTGCTATTTATTTCTCTTATTTTGTTAACTAAGGACAGTTTATTTTTCTTTGGCATCTTGATGTTCAAGTGAGATTGCATTGATGTTCAAGAGACAATTGCAATATCACTGATCACTTTATATGTAAAAAAGGGAGAGGAGGAGATACTGACATTTACTATTGAACAAAAATTAATTTGATCACGGTTTTTGCTTTTTAGCCAAGATTAGGTTGGAGCGAGTCGGCTATGATAGCAGGAGCAAGGGATGTTAATGTATCTCCTTCTATTATTGGTGCCTTTTCTTGCAAAGAAGCTGCACTTGTTGAGGTACTAATCAAAGTTAAAAATATGAAAAGCGCTGAACTACATGAGAACAGCAACTAGGCTCTCCATTATCTTTAGAATAGTGATTTCGTGATTCAAATACATGAAGTACTTCCAACCAAGTGGCACCTTTTCACCTGGACCTGGTATAGATAATATTGGTGATGTTACATATTGATGCCAGATCTTAACATCATGGCACCAAGGTGCTTATTAATTAAACTTATCAATGACTAAATTAAGTTACAAGTATCTAGTCCAAACATAAAAAGCCGATTATCCAAGAATAACATCAGCTTCAGCTGCTACTTACCATGTTATTTTTTTTTTGCCCAAGTTTTTCATGGATGATTGCCTTGAAAGACTGATAGATCAGATAGAGTCGGGAGAAGGGGAGAAATTGAAGAGTCTGATTCTAAGTGAACGGCTCTCAGAACTTATTCGTATGAGATTGGAGATGCAGGCGCCTTTTGTCTCCAAATGGCCTCAAGCTCTCAGCATCCAGGTCAAATTAATACCTATATTATTCTTGCTTCTTTTGATCCACCTTTTACTATGAATTTGCTTTTGAA
Source organism: Schoenoplectus tabernaemontani (assembly GCA_037127355.1). Classification (NCBI taxonomy): domain Eukaryota; kingdom Viridiplantae; phylum Streptophyta; class Magnoliopsida; order Poales; family Cyperaceae; genus Schoenoplectus; species Schoenoplectus tabernaemontani. The sequence goes on from CM073752.1 coordinate 12,626,036, forward strand.
ATTTGTGGCTTTTTTTTATGAGATTGTTGGGTGCTTATGGCCACTTTTTGTTTGATGAGTTATTCAGGCCAGAAGTTTGTGAAATTTGATTGTAGAGACTAGTTTGGATATCTGGTTCTGGTATATATCAGTAGCAGACCTTGATAATGACAGAAAGGACAGTTATTATTTTATTCTCTGACAGCACTGAATGTGAAGGTTAAGCTTCATTTAGTCTGTACTCATCTGTGTAAACACCAAATAGAATCACACAGGAAGGAAATAGCATACAGTAAAGGGAAAATGTTAAATACCAGATACATATTTCAATTCTAATTGATATGATGCAAATATAGAAGTGTGACAATCCTTAAGTTAATAACCTTGTATTTGCTATGTCGAGACAGTCACAACCAACAAGCCTCCTCAATAGCTTGAAGCAACGTGTAGTACTTATAGACGAGATATGGCATGCAGCAGGAGATGCTGCTTCTGACATCGACTGGTATGTTAAGAGGACTCTTCTTGGTGGCATCTATTCTGCTTCAGAGATTTACATGATTACTGACAACTCCCCTGGTATGATATGCACTCAATTAACACAAACAGCCAAAGAAACTCAGCTCATTTATTTTTCCCTGTCATGTCTTGTTCTTATTAATATGCATATAACACATACAATCACGTTGAAAAATTCAGTACTGAGTATTACCTATGCTAATGAATTTTGCTATTTCTGTTAATATAATAAACTGTTGAAAGTGTTTTTGTTGTACCAGAATTTCGTGATACATGGCAATTTGTGCACAAGCGTGTGAAGGATACTCTGGACCTGCAGAAGACTATCCAAGAGGTACATCCAGATAACTCAATGTAGGCAATTACCCTTTATAGATCCTATATGGACTGAGGTTTTCAATGACATGTGATTATATGAAAGCAACTTGATGGGGCAAAATGAGACTGGTGCATATCCAATTGTTAAGGTTTCAGTACTGCCTGCTACTGATCAGTATTGTACCTGTACCTTACTGGCACGATACTGCTTGTAGTATCAGCACCCACATTCACCCAGGTAAAACACATAGGAGCTTGTAAGCAAAACAAAAGTGCAACCCATGGAGCAAGTTGCAGTATTGTCTAATAAAAAAGGATAGGAGGTGAAAGCTATTCCTACAAAGATAAAATAGTGAATTTTTTTGGAGTTTTGAAAGAAGATGACATATTTCAGTTAATATGTTTTTAAGGATTTGAGATTTTTTTTTAAAAAAAAAATCTTGTAGGCTGGATATTTGGCAGAAACTGTGGGAGCTGGAGTGGGTCAGTCAATGCAAGGTTTTGTCAACAGGGTTTTTCAACGTTGATAGATACACATGTACTGTATTATGATGATTAATTAGGATTTTGTGTCCTTGTTTTCTATAGCAACTTTCTTCAGAGATTGGTTAAAATAAGCACTAGTGCTTCTACCTTGCACAAAAGTTTCTTGGTTCTTTGAGATGTATAGAAATATACAAACTTGTGAAGATATTATTCCCCCAGCACTTTTGCTTATTACCGTTTTAGCATGAGAGAAGTCCGTCCAGCAGTATATTTGTTTCCGTTCTCTCGGCTTCAATTTTCTTGTTTGGGTGCAAATATTTGATCTTTACCGCTTTGTTGGGAAATTGGTTATTTATTGTTCGAAATATCTAGAAAAAAGGCGAAATTGGGTGCATATTCATGTTGTTAATTGGATATCATATGAGTAGGGTGTCAATGAGTCGGGTCGGGTTATATTATTTTATTATTATTTTTATTCGATTCGAATCCGACCTGATTAAATTCGGATCAAAAAATTTTGATCTATACTCGACCCGAGGGGTCATGGGTCGACCCAACTCGACTCGTGTAAAATAATTAAATACTTATTAATTATTTTTATATAATTTTAAATAATATAATATTAATTAATTTATAATTAATCTTAATTAATGTATATTTAAGCTTTAATTAGTACTAAATCATAAAATTACTTCAAAAAATAAAATTAATTGGGTCTAGTCGGGTTGACCCGAACCCGACCCGATTTGGGTCAAAAAATTGAACTCATACCCGATCTATTTATCTTCAGGTCATGTCGAATGGTCGGGTCGGGATTGGATCGGGTTGGGTTAATCCGTCAGGTTGGGTCAATAATTGACACCCTTACATATGAGGGATCACTCGATCGTGGTTATTTTGTGAAGAAGTAGAAAAAAATTAATAGATATATCTATAGACAATGGTTACTTTGCGAAGAAATAGAAAAAAAGTTTATATACATAGAGAGAGATTTTGTAGTGTTTCATGACGTATAAAATCTTTTTATGTTTCGCGTATGTATCTCAAATTTAAAAATTTAAATGGTGGATTTAAACTGTTGAACATGATCTTCATAATGAAATATCATTGAAGATTAAATTATATATATTTTTTAAAAATTTTGCTAAGTTTTAGATGGGTACAACACTAGTGATTTTGCTAAATTTCTGCACCATCCAACACTAATGATTTTTCACCCATCTAGAAAATAGCAAAAAAATAATAACTTTGGTCTCTAAAAATATTTCAATATGAAGATCATATTCAACGGTTTGGATTAGCCATTTAAATTTTCAAATTCGAGATACGGACACAAAACACGTGTGATTTTATATTTTGTGAAGCACCATAGTCTCACTCTATATATATAGAGAGAGAAAGAGTTATGCTATCGTTATTCATGAAGTACAAAATAATTTTATACTTCACGTTATATCTCTCATTTTCGAATTTAAAATAATGATTCAATTGTTCAAAGTGTTCTCTATATTAAAATATGTTTAGAGACAAAATTTATATTTTTTAAAAAAATTATTTTTAGGGATATAAAATGCATTGAGTTTATGATTTTAAATAATAATATTTTTTTAACCCTCACAAAAAGAGAAAAATTTAGTCTCCAAGTATATATCAATATGAAGAACACTTTGAAAAATTGAATTAATATTTTGAATTCAGAAATGAGAGATATGACACGACGTATAAAATTCATTTTGTACTCCATAACTAACAGTAGCATAATTGTACATATAGATGCATTATGGTGCTTCTAAAAATAGATAATTTTCTTATGTTAAACAAGTCTATTTTTAAAAATAATTTAAAAAATGGTTAGGAAGCTAAAAAAATCATAAAATTAAATATCTCATGAGATTTTAATATAAAGAAATTATTGAGTAACTTAGATTAACCGTTTGAGCCGTCGGAATATAAAATCCTTTACCAAAATAAAAATGATTTTATTTTGCAAAGCACCATAATGCATCTATATATAAAAGAGAGTTAAACTGTTGTGAAAATATTTACATTTTGACCGATATAAAAACACATAAAAAATATTGTCACACCCCAGAAATATTAAAACGGATTAGGGGTGCTTAATCCCGCCACGTACGCACGACGAGACGTGCGTACGAAAGGCTAAGTGAATAAAAATAAATTAAATCTCAGAATAAACAAAACAATAATAATATAAATATACATGACCATACAGTCCAGAATGAACAAAGAGAATACAACGCATACATAGGCGGGGCTAGCTCCATCGGAATGGGCAGCAATCTCTCAAATAAAAACCCAAAAGAAAGAAATAAAACTCAAAAACCCGATGGATCCTATCCAACTACCCGACTCACTTGCAAATGCAGCGAAGCATCTCTGTCATCGCGTAGGACTGACCCTAGCACTCGCTCCAAGAAAAATCCTGAATCTGAAATACCTGGATCCCACAACCACCGTGGAAACGTGAGTAATTTTAAAAATTACTCAGTACAGATTTAGATCCAGCCTTAAGATTTGATCTTCTTTCCTAGACTGGACCCAACACCGATACCGATATTTTAAATGCAATGATTATCTATTTAAATAGTAAAATTATAGTTAATATGTCTCTTTAACAATTCGCTATGATACAATGACATGCAATGACGGATAAACACAAATTATAAAAATCGTGGATAATAATATAATATATAATAAATATATATATAAGATACGAGATTTAAAGCACCCGTATATATACATACCCCATTGCGAGATCATCAATCCATCCACAAGCGGGCACGTGGTCGGGCCCCTCGACTTGTGACTTACCTAAGCGGGCGCGTATTCGGGCCCAACTTACAAACTTAGGATTTTCGAGTAAGCGGGCGCCAATGCCCCGAATATCCCGGGAAAATTCGGCCTCCGGAGCGATAACGCCCTAGGAGAGTGACGGCTAAAAACACGTACTCGGTATTCGAATCGATGATCACCTCACGAGAATAATAATAATATAATAAAACAAAATGGATTAAGAAGTTATGCTTTCGGTTGCCATATCGTCAAAAGGAGATAACTACCCAGAAATAACAAATCGGAAACTAATACAAATGGGAGCCTACATCGTACCAACTAAGGGTCGAGGACCGCATCCCAAAAATAATGACAAAATGAAATATAATACAGATGAGAGCCTACATTGTACCAACCTGGGGCCAGAGGACCGCATCCCAAAGGGGAGCCTACACTGTACCAACCAGGGGCCAGAGGACCGCATCCCGAGAAATGACAAAATGACAGATGATACAAATGGGAGCCTACATTGTACCCACTAGGGGCCAGAGGACCGCATCCCGAGAAATAACAAAACATGGTAGAATCCAGACTCGGATATGGACGCCCACACTAAACACTGAAAGACATGGTATCCTAATCGCTCAAATTTAAATTAGAAATCTTAATTATATTAAGAATATTAACAGTATAATATTGATCAAAAGAAAAACACTCTAGCACGGCCGAACCCGCCAAATGACGGGGTCGGTGGATAACCGACAAGCAAAGGTGCGCAGTGTATATACAGACCAAAGGAATATGACCTGTTGGTCTGGTTATACAAGGCAACCTCAGACTGAGATCACCCGGCCCGCCTCTCAACACTTTCCCATGCATTTTGCATGATTAATTACATAACTTAATTTATAATTAATGATATTAATAATATTAATCTACTAATTATAATCTATCTCTTTATTTATTTAACTATAACATAATCCTATCTCGGGACTATTTTCCGAGTCCTACTCCTATCCTGTCTACATGCATCATGATATGATATGGCATGCAAATGCTGGTATGTCTCGAATATGCTGGTCAAGTACTGAATGCATATGACAGTTCAATTCGGGTCTCTAAATAATGTTTGGTCAGAAAATACCGCAGTTCAGATTTATTTTAAAAATGATTTTTTTTCGGTTTGGGTTTCTATTTCTGAAGAAAGAAAATTAAATCCCAGGAAACCGTACCTGAGAATAATTTGGTTAGGTCAGAACGTCAAATTGTTAAGTCTCGGGTGGCGCATCACGATCTTGTCAGATGAGCCGTTTCATCTCGAGTGTATTCGTTTGTCGGCTCGTCAAGATATTTTTCGAAAACCTATGAAGTCAGAAATAGATTAAATTGGCGAGTATCATATTCACATTAGGTCGATTTGGTCAAGGTATACTGGGACCCTAAATTAAAATTATTATTATTTAAGTTCGTATTTTAAGATTATATTTATTTTGATTTAATATAATTGATTTACATTTTATTTTGATTGATTAAGCTAACTAATTATTATCACTTAATTAAATTAATTATAATTAGGATAATTAATTATCCAGAATTAGAGAAATTGATTAATATATAATATTATATAATTAATATTGTTCTTATTAAAAATAGAGAAATTGATTAATATATATTTATATATTTATATACTTATTAATATTATTCTATTATTAAATAGAGAAATTGATTAATATATAATTTATAATATATATAATATTATATTCTAATATTCTCTTATTTATTATTTAAAATAGAGAAATTGTTTAATATATATATACTAATACATATTCGTTATATCCTAATTATTATTCTTATTATTTTTTCTTTTATTATTATGTATATATATATATATATATGTTTAACAATATATTTTCATAAATTAGAAAAATAGTTCAAAATAAATTAAAAAGGAAAACTTAAAGGAAAAATTAAAAATAAAAAGAAGTAAACTAATTTAAGAAAATTATTATTGTTTTATTAATGTGTTGGTGTTTTAATGTTCGGGATCATACGCTGACTACCAAATCATTGGTGCCAATGCACCGATATCCCGAATCGGGGGTAGTCAGGGAATATAATCATTTCCCATTTTTATCTTTAAGTATTAATTAATTATTAGTTGCGCACGTTTTAGTTTACGGCACTCGCTAATTAATTAATTACACTTTTAGCCCGCTTATACCTTTCGGCCCATTTTACTTTGATCAATTTGTTTTCCGACTCATCTTATAGATTCAATTACCCGTAAAGATTTAATTTTGCGCATATAATCCTTATAAAGGGTTATTGCCATAATTCCTAAATTGGCCCATAATATCTTTATCAATTCCATAATCTGATTCCTAACTAGGTGTACCACACCATAATTTAATTTCCAAGCAACACACAAATAACATCAGAAGTGTTGGTACATTGGCAAGCACAACGTCCATAGAACCCATAAATCACACTTAACAATATCTTAACATAGGGCACAATCATGCAAACAGTCAAGGCTAGCAAGGTCAGTTGGGATAGCAAGGCATAATGCTTCATCAAATAGAACCAGATAGCCAATACCAGTAACAAACACCACACAAGGAACACAGAAATCGGGACATCGCAAAAGGCATCTATCAGCAACGAGCTTAAGGCCCCGCCTCACTGGTACCAACCGGTACCAGTGTACCAAGGCTCACAATGAAATCAACGCATAAGGCAAGCAACAGAGGCAGCACAACCCAGTGATAAATCACAAGTAGAACAATCAATTTCAAGCAACCGATAATAAGTCACGGTGCCACCCAACAACCACAAAAAAAACAAAGTATCGGTACCACTGGTACGAATTGATACCGAGCCCAAACAACAAGCAAGCAGTCCCTGAAACACACATGGCACAACAACAACAAAATAAGCTAAGGTCGGGCTCAGCCCAACACACGGCTCACACAGCCGAGAGGCAAGAATAAGGAAAGAGGTTACCGATCTGGCCTGAGGTAGCCAAAGTAAGGAGGGTCGGTCGGGATTGAGCCCGGCTTGGCTCAGGGCAGCAACAAGGAAGCAGCAAGGGATGGCTCAACCAACTCAGCCTGTCGTCGGGCAAGGCTGACGAGTGTGGTCAGCAGAGTCTCTGGTCAGGTTCGGCATCCTTTGTCCTCGTTTGGAGGTGACAGCACTGAGCAGCGACAATGGTGTAGAGTCGGACCACGTATGTGGCAGCGAAGCTGCTGATTGCATCCCTCGTGTAATGGCGAGTCGTGTCGATTTTGGGGCGAGCAGAGAGCACGAGCGGGTGAGGCGAGCTCAATGGCGAGACTTGGGGGAAGGGAATCCGGTGGGAGAGAGGTGCTGGCGATGGGGATGAGAATAAATGAAGGGAGGGCTTTAGGTGTCGCCAGGGAAAAAGAAAAGAAAAGACAAGTGAGGAGATGGTCTAGCGTGGGAAGAAGGAAAAAGGAGGAGAGGGTTTGTTCTATTCCCGAGGGAGGAAGGGGAAACGGGGGTAGTAGCTGGTTTTTTTTTTTTTAGTTTAGTTTAGTGTAGCAAGGAGTCAGTGGAATTTCATGGAGCATGTTTTAGTTAGATTTGAAACGAGTCGAGTGACTCGTTACCTAACTCTTAGGTTTTTATTCCAGATTTAATTTATTTTTATTTTTATTAGTGATTAACCCTAAGATTATCAATTTTATTTAATTAATTAGTTTATTTGAATAATAAGTTGGTTACTAAATTTTGATAAATCGAATCGATTTGTATTCCTTAATTTCCTCTTAACTCCCTATATCATTAGACATGTATTTCATTAATGAATTATTATTATTTTTACTTTCATTATTATTATAAGTATTTTTCTTATATTTGCGTAATTAACATTTTCTAAATTTTATTATTTGTTTCAATATTAAATTTATTCTTATTCGATTATTAATTAAATTCTTTTAATTTATCACTCAATTTGTATCGGAATGTTTGATCATTATCTTAATTATTATTATTCTTAAATTAAATTTCACAGTTTGACAAATATACTTTAAAGTCTTCGGTTCTCATTAAATTCTTCGATGAAAACCTTACGGGATACAAAAATTTGGAGAATTTCGAGTTTTCTAAGTCACTGTTTTGAATTTTTAAAAAATAACTCTAAAAATAATAACAAAATATTCAATGTTTGTGCTAATTTTTTAAAAATTCAACACAGTAATTTAAAAACTTAAAACATTTTAAAGTATATTTTTTTGCATTTTCATATCGACCGAAATATAAATATTTCAAAATAGTCTATATATATAGAGAGGGGGGCTACGTTGCTACGCGTATCACATATAATCTGTGTGCTATGGATCATTTTTCCATCTTCAAAGTTCAAATGGTTTATCCGATTGGTAAAAAAAATTCACATAAAAATCTAGTTGGGAACCAAATTTTATATTTTTTATTATTTTTAAAATAGCTAAAAAATCACTACTTTTGAATGGCTCACAATAATTAAATCAAGTTATTTTCTAATTATCTTCTAGATTATGAATCTGAAGCATTAGGCCAATTCATAAACCTAGTTGTGTCCTTTTGATACAGGACAACATTACCCATCCAATCACACAAAACCAAACTTGAAGCACTAGGCCAGCTGGTGTCGAGGGTTGGTAAATCAGAAGATCTAGCGAATTTAACTCGCGTTTATATCTCACTGATCTTCTAGATTATGAATCTGAAGCACTAAGCTAATTCATAAACCTAAGATTACCACACACACAAAGTTAAATTCAAAGCACTTGGTTGTGTTTAACATTGAGGTTGGCGTGTTGAAGTATAAACTTGTGAATTTGGCAAACTCGAGACTAAAGTTACACGTTCTACGAGGTGACTGACATCTGAATGGTCATGTGATCGTCATCCTTGTCATCCCGCTTCTCCTCTTCTTTATCTTCTTCACATGGTATTCTTCGTCGTCATGTGATTTCCATCATCATGTGATCGTCATCACTGCATGATCGTTATCTTTACATGATCATCATCTCTGTGTGATCATGATTATCATCATGTGATCATCATCTCTACAAGATCATGATTATCATCATATGATCATCTTCTCTACATGATCATCACCTCAGGATGATCATGACTATTATCATGTGATCTTCATCTATGAATGATCATCATCTCTACATGATCATCATCCCTGTATGATCATGATTATCATCATGTGATCATCATCTCTACATGATTAACATTTTAACATGATAACCTTTGTGGCTTTGTCACATGATCATCATCACTGTCTGATCATGATTATTATCACCTCCCGATCATGATTATTACATAATCATGATTATGATCATCATCATTTATTTTCTTTATTATTTTCACTTTTCTCTTATTTTATTACAATTTTATTTTTTTATTTTATTCAATGATTTTATTTTACTTTTCCTCTTTATTTTATTTTATGATATTATTATTTATTAATGCATTATCACTTTATAAAAGGGTCTTTTATTATTATTTAACTATTTTTATTATTATGCCCCATTTTACAAAAGATTTTTCATACTGAAAAATCATAGAAAATTCATATATTATTTTTTGTTATTTTATATGAATTTTATAAATTTTATTTATATTTAAAATACCAAGTCAAAACTTGGTCAAAATGAAAATCCATACGACTATGATTTCAATTTTGAATTATTATAATATTATAACCATTATTAAAATGAAGTATTTTTATCCTGAAAAATACTATAAAAATAATGGATTTTTAGAAATAAATTTGAGTCAATGTGAAGTTTGAGAACACCTACAAATTATTTATTTACTAATTAAATTTAATTTTCTATTTCTTTTTCCTTTTTTTTCTTGCGAATTGGGCCCAACAAGCAGCCAACCTCTCTTCATTATTATCTCTTTATTAATGTGGGTCGTTGAATTTGTTCTGAGATTAATCCATTAAGCAATGAAGGGCCCAAATACGTTTATTATTTCCTTTTAAATCGTGGTTTATAATACACAATGGATTCCCTTCAAGATTCACTCACATGCATCAAGACTCATGTTGATGCATTAAGAATCATGCACCTTCGCTTCATTGACTCCCTGGTTGACTGTCTCGCCAAGATTCGTGCCGATGATGTTGCCGACAATTGGGGTTACGGTTTTCTGATCGGCCAAGCGCCTCAGCGTCGCTTTGCCACGGGGAATCCTTCCGTGGTGGAGGATCAGAGATCAATACGGTGGTTTGCACCACGTGCTAGTACCAATTGGAATGAATTGGTATCGTTCGGTACCGAGAAGTGATACTCAAAATTTTAATCAATTTCAATGATGTTTTCGATGATTTAAGGCTCATAATGCATCGTCTATATGTGTTTAGATAAATTATCATGACGTTAATTGATTATACTTGCTAATTTCCAGTTAATGCGCGGTTCTGATTGATATTGCACGATATCGATTGGTACCAGCCATCAATTCATTAAGAATCTTCACTATTGTTCATTTCTCGCATTATCCAAGTCTTTGCCACTTTGTACACTAATGACATTAGTCACAATACACTGACACAGCATGGATTCCTTTTGTTGTTTCACTCTAAGATTCAATTTTATCAGAAACTCGTACTAATGGAAATGAAATCACGATTCTTGCCGAGTTCTCAAGTCTTAACTGAGATTAATTGGCCTCCAAGCAATGCTACTGATGTTAATTCATGCAATATGAACAAGAATCAACACGACTTACACTCTCGAACAAAAAAAAAAAAAAAAAGAATCTCGCTGGTATAGAGTTCTTAAGTATACACTGAGATCAAACGATACAGAAGCTTTAATTGTCAACTTTTAATTGAAATTCAATGAAGAAATCAAAAGACTAACACACACTGAGCTTGTCACTCATGAAAGAAGTAAGAAAGAACAAAGAAAAATCAAAGAAAATTGAGAAAATCCAAAACGGCAATACTGTTATACTGTCACAAAACCAATTACAATTACACTTCGTAAGCTCCGATTTTCAAGAATCAAACTTGCAAACCCTCAATTGGCATAGACCAGAGCGTAGAACTCATCTCTTATCAAGTAATCAAGGTGTATGAATCGAATTCTCAAGTGAATATTGAGATCAATCGATTGTACCAAATTCTCTTCTTGCTTCTTGCTTTCTCACTTGCTCTCTCTCTGAGCTCTCTCTCTTTAAGATATTAAATTTTGGTCCGCTTGAATTTATAATAAATGAATTTCAAATTTTATAAATTTGTAATGTAAATGCACTACTTATGATGTAGAACAATTTTGATAATTGGATTTCTGTGTTTGAATTGAATTTAATAATATTTTTGAGTTAAGTTCATCAAGTCTTTTGGTAAACTTAAGAGCACACTAGCTACTCATGTTAGCACTAATTGTAATTTTCATATTAACTATTATATTTATATGATTTCATGAGGATACAATTGTTTTTTCATTAAGACTATCACATAATAAAATGATAATATTTGCTCCAGTTTTAAATGATAAAGTCATACTTGAATTGAACAAGAAGGCACTTGCATTACAAAATGATTTTAAGCAATGTACTTAAAGTCATGCGTTTTCTTTATTTTAAATAGGCTTTAAAGTTTTAATAAAACTTAATTATAAAATTATGTCATATCTTAATCTTTTATTCCCACCACGCTTAGCCTCTGATTAATTTTTCAATTTATATTTTATATTTACTTTGATAGAAACAATATATTTTATACTGTCCAACTGTATATACTTAACGTGCATTAAAATTGATAACACATCGATGGTGTCATTTAGAAGGTTTAAAATATTAGTAAAAGAGGACAAAAAAACAAAGAACAAAACTATAGCAAGTCAAAATTTTCTTCTACTAAAGATCATTTGCAGCCAAAAAAAATTATTTATGTTTTCTCACTTTACTTTCAACTTGGAAGATGATAATTAGTTATAAGTTTCAATATATTGTTTGAACGATCGTCATCCATTGTTTGATTCATTTTAAAAAAAAAAGAATGAAGGACTTTAATTCATTTAAAAAAAAAGAATGAAGGACTTTAAATAGATTTTTATTAAAAAAGTTAGAAAATTATTGTTTAATTTTTTTTTTCAATTTTTATGATTTTTTTTATTTTTAGAATTTTTTAGAATTTTTTTAGAATTTTTTAAATTAGAAAAAAACCATGTCCAACCCAAACCATTTGTGTCGTACCGGTCCAGACCTAACCTGCTCCAACCCATTGGGGTCTGATCCGGGGGAGGGCAACGATGGTAGGGTTGGGGTTTTCAGATTTTGGTCCACTCTAACTCGGACCTTGTGACCTGTGGTCCGAGGTGGATTGTGGTCCGGGGTAACTCGTGGACCGACTGGGTTTGGATTGGACCGGCTTAAACCACCTTATTTTCAACATCTAAAAATATTACATGATTTATAATAATCAAATTAATTTGAATTTTATTTTAGTTTATGTGTATGCATTATAAAGTAATTTATTTTAATAATTAGTAAATAATTAATTTCATATCGTTTACTATAATAATGAAAATATGTATAATGTTTATGATATATGTTATGTGATAATTATTACATAACAAAATAAAAACTCAGTTTAAAAAAGAAAACTTGCGTGATACTGATATATGTAAAAGATTACATGATTTCGGTTCAACCATAGAAATGCATTAAAATATTGATTTCACTTTAAGCATTAGTGTTGCATATAGAATATTTATTTGACTGAATTAATTAATTATATTATTTTAAGTATAAATCTGTTATAAAGAAGTTGCGTGGTAAAAAAATCGGTTAATGAGCTTTATAAGTCAACTCTGTTTTGTTCATGTCTCTATTATTTTTCTTTCTATTGGCAACGTAGATTGGTTGGTCATCGATGAATGCATAAGATGCTGGTTATGTAGCATTTTGATCCGGGTTATTTCTGTAAATAAGGCAAGGAATGATTTAAAACTCAAATACATGAATTGAAATGTATTTTTAATGCATTGATGTTCATTGTTGAGCGCAATTTGTGTTATAAATTATTGAGCTTTAAGGGATACAATTATTTTTGGACCCGCTATAGGTGTCTAATTGGGGGGCACCTAAGACACAGAATTGGGGCAAATAGGAACCAAACCATAATTTCTAAAGTTCTAAACCTAATTTAATGATTTGATAGCAATTAAAATAATTCAATTCAATTACCACAAGTAAATATTGCAATGTAAAGAGAGGAGAAAAGAGAGATCAAACAAAAAATCGTGCAATGTAACAAATCTCAACCTAAATTTCTACATTTCTGGGACCCTCAAACCTCTAAATACTCGACATTGAGGCAACTCACTATAACAAAATTGTACAATATAGATCAGTCCCTTACACAACAAATAGGGTGTCGAACCTAACGGTTATCAACACCGATCCCCAACACACGAAAGTTGTCGGTGGATGATAAAGAAAATCCTTGATCTTCAACACATTCTAAAAGCTAAACACTCAGGGCTCTAAGAAAGGAAGGAGTGTGAGGAGATCACTAAGGGTGTGCTCCACACAAAAAAAAAATTAGAAGGGGAGGAGAGGGGAAGGGTGTTAAAAATAAATTTATCTTCTCTACACCCGAATTTGAAGGGAATAAATTATATTCATTTGAAAAATAGAGGAGGAAACTTCTTTCCTTCCCCTCTCTAAATAAAATTTATGGAGACCCGCATTGTGAAGCACAACCTAAGGATCAATTAAGAAAGTGGAGAAAATTTTGATTGAGCTTAAACAAGTGTTCCATTAATTATTTCTTTTAATTTATTTGATGCTTTTATCTCACTTTGAAATATGTCTAAATAGATCAAGATATGACAATTAGGAATATTTTAATGAAAGTGAAAGACAAACTCTTTTTAATAAATCTATTTGGGGCTTCCTCTCAGTATGTCAGAGTATGACTATTAGGAATATTTTAATAAAAATGAGATAAATTATTTTAAATATATATTTTCATCATTTTTCGAGCTTTCTTAAAAATATATGTCCATTTAATAATGTTATTTTACACGTATTCTTGAATTCAAGTTGAAATATAACATTTATATCATGTCTGATGTGAGGGGCACATTTATTTGTTGTTGAAGAACAACTTTAGTAGCAGTGATCGAGCCACAAAAAGTTAGGGGTGAACATTATCGACTTTTGACTTAACAAAATTAAAAAAATACTTTTATTTGTATATTTTTCAGGAAAAATATAAAATATAAATTTGTTGAAAAAAGAAAATAAGGCATGATCCATAACAGTTACCAAGAAAAAAAGAAGTATTGATATAAAATGAATATTATCCCATATATAAAGAGCTAATTAGTTTTTGCCACTTAAGTTTTAAATTTTGAAAAATATCACTCTAAAATTTAAATTTAGATAAACGTCACTCCAAACTCAGATAGTTTTAAATTTTGCCACTCCAACTATAATAATTTTTATAATACCAAAAACTTTGAATCAACCCTTCATCTCCTTTCTCTCATCTTCCTCTCTGATCTGATGAGGCCAGGCCATTCCGTCATTGAAGTGGGAAGTCATAGAAATGATTAAAATAATAGAATCAGTCAGGACTCGGGACCATTTAAATCTTGGAACCATCTACCTGGTCAAGGGACAGTGAGATCCGAGATGAGATTTTTGATATATTCCTCACGATATGCGAGATATAGTTCTGTTTGTTATACCTATAATAGCGATCTGTGTGGGTGTTGTCAATTTCTGTAGATTTTTCTTTCGTTTATGCGTTATTTGAGACTAGCAAAAGCTCTTACACGCTGACCCATAAATTTACAGTATTTTTTTTAACAGTAACCGTTATTTATCAATGAAGAAATTAATGAAGTTTTATTTAATGTTATTGACAAGTTGACAAAAAATATTAATACCTGACGATACCAATGTCAATACTAAAATTATGACTAAAATCAAATTGAAGTTCCAATTCAATACTTGCTGAAATAAAATGTTAGTAAGTTTTATATTATCAACAAAATGTATAAATATTAATTCATACAATATATTATCAACCAAATCATCAATCAAATTCTGAAAAAAAAATACCAACCAAATTCTGAATAAGTGCCGCTTTATAACATTTCCCTAAAATAAAAAAATACCATATTTCATGGTGGCAAAAGCAACTCTACTGAAGCTTTCCAGTACAATAAAAAAATCAATCCAAATTAAGACTGTTTCCATCCACCAAATTGTTCCTGCTCCATGTCACGACTTATTTATATGAAGTGACTGAAAATAGATACCAATTAACTATTATAAAGTATCTTATGTACCAATAAATCCTATATTCTCTCATGTATACTGATGTAGGGTTTAAAATGTGAGAGATCACTTAGGGAGTGAAAGTCAGTGCAACTTTTATTTCTCCACAGTATTTCTCATTTGTCACCATCTTGTACATTGGAGGGTTGTTGCCTTCCTGAAGCACTGCCCCAGTGAAGTTCTGAATTATGTAAAAAATAAAAATACCTCCGAGAATCATAATGATAAGTCAATTGTATGTGGCAAGTGGTAATTGACAAGAACAAGGAAAAAGGGACACTAAGCTAATTGACAATCACAACTCACCTTGCTTACCTGAGGTAGTCATCTGCCCTGAAGTGGTCTGTGTCGATTAGTTTAATAAAGAGCTCTGATGCATCATCAGAGACGGTAAAAAGTAAAAAAAAAAAATTATTCCATTCAGGATCGCTTCTAGCATCTATAATATTTGAGATATGTCTGATTTAATGCCTTTTTTTGTTTAATGTCATTTATGGTTACATGTTCATAAATCATACTTATGAGAAACCACCCAAAAAATCAAGATCGCAATAGCTACTAATCCTGATATTTGAAACATAGAGTGAAAATAAAAATAAAAATGTACAAAGACATATTTGATCTAATTGTTACAATACTTGCTACCATATTTGGTACTAATTTTTGAAACTTCTAAGATATAATAATTATACCATTAAAGCACAAAGTAAGCAATTATAGAGAAAATGAAGCCAAAAAGTATCACTACACGATAGCTTATCTTGTAGATATATTGCTACGCTGCTCTTGCTCATGAGAATGGTATTTAAGGATAGCATAAAGACCTATAAATATATTTAAGGATAGCATAATGACTCCAAAAAATATATTTAATCACAAAGCCACAATAACAGATTTGTTGAAAGCAAGGATTAGACTCGAAACTGAATCAATCACAAAATTATATTTGAAAAAATCTTTCAAGAAATTCAAAAAAGCAGTATCTAATAATCCCATGATATTTTATTGATCTTAGAGCTCAAGTTTTTATCGTCGCTTTCATTTTTAAATATGCTTTTCTAATAAAGTGTAACAATTACCACATAGTATTTAAGCCCTTAAAAAGTCTTCTTACTGTTAGTAGATTACAGACCTCTCCATACCAGAAAGATGGGGACTCTTAAATATGTGCATGGTGTAGACATTGAAGGTGGAGTTAATAGGAAGGGACAATATTTTACTCCTAACCTAAAAATAAATGTTTCATTCATAAAAAAAAATAAGTACATAGAAGTTTAGAAAATTTATTTCAAAGTCATACTCGCTGAAATAAGTTGTGCCTGTAAGTTGCTTGACCTCTTCGAGCTTTTACATGAATATCCTTAAGAGGCTCAGTGACTTCGTGTCGGTATCTTTACCTTTATTTTTGGCACCATTCAGTAGCACCACCATTGAAAATCTGAAATAAGAGTGATGTATCTAAAGATTTGAATCTCCCAAATGAACTGTTTATTATAGTTCTATTTAGAAAACAAAAAGAAAAGAACTACATAGAGGGAATATACAACTAATAAAGATACCACTGAAATTCACACATTATCTTTTAGTTGATTACCAATTGCTTCTCACCTTTTCTTATGGTAACCACCTGTTGAAGCTGGATATGAAGGTGTCAATCAAAGAATAGTAGTTGGAACCTCTATAATTGAAGTTAAGTTCATAGATAGCAGTAAATGATAATAAAGCTGATTTGTCAAGACTCAGTTCCTAACTGCTGTTAAAAATAATAAACTTAATTATAATATTAAAATTAAGTAGATTTGAGAATACTGATCTATGATTTTATTTCTTGCGTTTCTTTTCTTGTGTGTGTGTCAATGTGTGTTTTTGATCTCTAAACAAACTGCTTTTGGAAGGATACTATTTGAGAGACTTATCTTGAGGCAACAATTGTGCACCAATTGTTGTATTTGTTCATTAGCATTACCTGTCCAATAATCAATAATAAAAAGATATTAGTATCATTATTTTCCTCACAGCGAACATAAATCGATCAATTTTCAATGAATTATCTGAAATCTAAATTATCTAACCGATCATAAGAAAGAACACCATATCAGATTAGCAACAAACCCTGAATATCAAGTATATGATGAGAAACTTACTAAAACATTTTTCAATCATATCAAAATGTCATGACAGCTACTGAGGGTTAGTTCCCATGTCAGGTGCAGAGACATCAGTGTGGATGCCTGTCAGATAATGTATCTTTTGTGTAAAAAGTTGAGTTTCTCCGATTCCGAGCCTAGGACCTCTCGGTGTTGAACTGAGCATGAACCCAGTGCCATGTTCAGTTCTATGGCCTTCTCTGATGCCAAGGCACAATCCACCTACACGTTGGAGAGTATACTGAGCTGGGACAAGTTTTAGTACTTGCACAGGCATACACCAGCCAAACCTGAATTCAACATTCTAATTTGGTACACTATCATAGCATGCTGACATAAGATTTAGGGGAACGTGTTTGTCACCTGGGGCTTGTGGACTTGAATATTATGAAACCTGAAAAAATAAATGACAAATCAGATTTCAAATAATTACTTTATCAGTGGATTCAACATTATCACCATTATTTTCAATTTCTTTGACATGACTTTTCTTTTTCATTTGCCATAATCAAGTCAAAATGTGATCTTCTTCTTCTTTTTCTCAGCATCTGTCATAAATGATTGATAAAATTCCATGAACAAATTATTTTTCCAGAAGAAAAGAAAAGAGATGATCAATTAATTTATCTGCATTCATGTATTCAGTAACCTACAAAAACCACAAATCCATTTATACCAAAATCTAATAGAAAACCTAAAAAGTTCTCTATTACTATAAAGAAAGAACTTTAAAATACCCTACATATTCATTGAGAAACAGTTAAAGAGGAAGCACAAGTGTTCTTAGTTTATCAATTCCAAGCAGAGAGGAAGCAGAAAAAAGTAACACTAATTAGAGAATTTTTAAATTAGATATATCATTGCTTATTCTTACACGCACCCACAATTCTGAACTCAAATAATTAGCAGAACACAAAGCTCCCATAATTCATTGCTCTCTTATCCATTAAAAAGGTCAGCAATAACTGTAATCAAATAACTTTCACTAAATATCCTGGCCACATAGAAAGTTCCCGATCCACTCATACATGCATGAAGCACATAACCTGCATAGTTAGTCATTATTTATACTCCCTTTCTTCCAAAAAGTTTTAATCTAATCCTCTCGTCTCCCTGATTTGTAGAGAGAAAAGTGATAAAGCACAGTGATTTAGGCATTTTGTTTTAAAGAAATCCAGTGATATTTCCCAAGCTTTACAAGGGAATAAGACACATTTCACTATTGCAGAGGGAAAAAACATTAAGGGAATGATTGGCACTCAATGGAATAGCAAAAAGTTGGAATAGAATAGCTATTTCAACGAATTAATTTGCCAAACGAATTTTAGATTAAGTAGAAGAGTGTGGAATAGTGCTAATCCGGTATACCAACTTATAGGTGGAATACCGGATTAGCTCTCGTCGGAATAGCGATTATTGTTTGATTATATTATATTATATTATTATATTATGATTAAGATTAAGATTTAGTATTATTATATTATTATATTATATTTATGATTATAATTTATTATTATATTAATATTATGATTATTATTTATTATTATTATTATCGTTATATTATTATTATCATTATTGTTATTATATTATCGTTACCATTAGTATTATTATATTATTTATTATTATTATAAATATAATTTTAATACTATATTATTATATTATGAATAAATATAATTATTTTATTATTATATTATTATGATCAAGATTATTTATTATTATATTATTATATTATGATGATTATGATTATTATTAGTTATTATTATTTTATTATGTTGTATTATATTATTATATGTTGATTATAGTGATGATTAATTTATTATTATATTATTATACTTTTAATTATTTATAATTATTTTTATGATTATGATTAAATTATTATTATTATTATTATTATTATTATTATTATTATTATATTATGATTATGATTATGATTATATTATTATGATTATGACTATAATTATTATTATCATGATTATGATTATATTATTAAAATTATGATTACTTATTAATATTATATTATTATAATTATGATTGTAATTATAATTTTTTATTATTACTATATTATGATTATGTTTATATTTTTATTATATTACTATTATAATATTATTATTTATTATGATTATTTTTTATTACTTTATTATTATTTTATTATGTTGTATTATATTATTATATGTTGATTATATTTATGATTAATTTATTATTATATTATTATAATTATAATTATTTATAATTATTTTATGATTATATTATTATGATTATTATTATGGTTATATTATTATGATTATGACTATAATTATTATTATCATGATTATGATTATGATTATTATATTATGATTATATTATTAAAATTATGATTACTTATTATTATTATATTATTATAATTATGATTGTAATTATAATTTTTTATTATTATATTACTATATTATGATTATGTTTATATTTTTATTATATCACTATTATAATATTATTATTTATTATGATTATTTTTTATTACTTTATTATTATTATTATTATCTTACTATTATGATTATTATTTTACTATTATTATTATTATCATCATCATTATTAGTATCATAATTATTCATATTTTAACTATTCTGAGTAACAACTGCCAAACGATATTTTCGCTCTTCCGAATAGTCAAGAATACCACTCTTCTACCACTCTTCCAAAAAAATTACTATTCTATCATTCTTCCAAAATTACCACTCTTCCAAAGCTATTCTTTGATTTACCAAACGGACCCTAAGAAATTAAGCATTATCTGAAAATTTATTCAAATTATGCTTAAAGTCAAGGTTATAAAAATAGTAGCAAGGAAAATATATTTTCTCTTATTAGGAAAGATGATATATATATATATATATATTTGTATTATGTGTATGCTTCAAACCCAAATTTATAATTTTAAACTAGATATGACCGATCTGAATCATTTAATCTAATCTTCATATAAAAATATATTAGCAAATTAAATTTTACATTTTTGATATTGGTTTGCTATTTTTTCGGATGGTAAGAAATTGACTTAATTTGATGGGGAGAAAATCATTATTTTTGAATGAACCATAATTCTCAGATCAAGTCATTTTCTCCCCATCTAAAAAAACAGCGAATAAATTTAAAAAATATATAAAAATTAATTTGCTAATATACTTTGATATGGAGATTATATTAAAATTAGAGTTTTGAGTCCAAAATATACTAACCATCGTGCTTCGTAAATCACAGTAGCCTCACTCATGTGGTTATATATTTTAAGGAGGTGTTTGTATTTTATTTTGTAATTATTTATTTACATAAGTGAATTAAGTGTCTAAATCTCACGCGTAGATATTTATATAATCTAATCTAATCAAGTATTTGTATATATAAATCTGGTATTTATATAAATTTCCAAAAAAAAATGTAACAATAAAGAAGAAAGAGAGAGTCTTGGAAAATAAAACATACTGGAGAAGAGTGAATCAAATATTTATATAATTGGATAGAGAAATTAATTTGGAGATAAAAACTATCAAACAGAATAGTGACAAAAGTAATATGAGTTAAGTGAAGATAAAAACACACTGGGACAATTTGGAGGATGAAGCTCAGGGAAAAGAACAAATTTATTTTTGTTCATGCTTGGTGGCTTTTGGCTTGGAGGGATAGTGGTACAAAATATTGTAATATAATTGATAAAATTACAAGTAGAAAGAATACAACTAAAGAAAAAGGTAGACGAATGATCAGCTTTCCTTTTTTTTTTTTTAAAAAAAAATGAGGAATAAGAATGAAGTTGAACTTTAACTTGACATAATTTGCTTTTTGTCGAAGGCGTGTTGTTACCGATTTTTTAATAACAATAAAATAAAAATAACAAATCACGCTAGCTGATTTTTGACGAAAATAATAATATTTACTGTTTGGTTTCCGTCCCGGCCTACCGAAGAGTTTTCATCTCCGACCTACTGATCCGTTTCTATCCCCCAGCATACCGACCTGTTTCCATCCCGACCCCACAACACCCACGCGTCATCGTTTTCCTTTCTCATGTGTTTTCTTTTTTCACACTGATTTCATTTTATTTTTTTACGCGAATCCCTTTCTTGTAATTTTTTTACGTCATATCCATCTCCTCTCACTTATATATAGGTAATATGATTTCAAAGTTAAGAAACACTGATCAGTAACATCTTAATAGTCTCTATTAATCAAAGAAGAATCAGAAGAATGAAAGAGTAAAAAACAATCAACAACAATCGACAGGAGAAAATAAAATCATCAGGTCAGTAATCCCGATAAATTTAATAAATTATTATTAATATTATTATTTAAAATTATGAGCTATATTTATTTGTTTCACATAATTTTTAACATAAATTTATGTTGCATTATTAACAATATCATTAATATTAAATTATAACTTTTAGTTTATGTATTAACTTATTACATATTGATACAGTAAATTATAAATGCTTTATATAAATTATCTGAAATTATTATTATTAGAATGAGTATAATAATTATTTTTATTATTATCATTAATATTATTTTATTATTATTATTATTATTATTATTATTATTATTATTATTGTCATTATTACTATTTATTATCAAAATAATTATTAGTAGGTATAAGATTGATATAATAAATTATATCATGAGTAGTGTATAAAAGTGATAGCATAAATTGAGTAAATCTACCGTGTGCTTAAACTCACGGAAGATCTCCGTGAGCTTAACTCAAAAAATATAACAAATAATCTCTAAATTTTGATTTTTTATTCTCATTAAATTCTTCATATTGAAATCTAATAAGGTACAAAAATTTGAGATATTTTGAGTTTTCTAAGTCACTCTTTTTAATTTTCAAAAATAATGTACAAACATTGTATATTTTATTATTATTTTAGAGCTGATTTTCAAAAATTAAAAAGAATGATTTAGAAGACTCGAAACATCCCAAATTTTTGTACTCCATAATATTTCAATATGAAAAAATTAATGAGAGTGAAAAATCAAAATTTAGAGATTTTATATATTTTTCGAGTTAAACTCACAGAGACCTTCCGTGAGTTTAAGCACACTATAGATTTACTCGCATAAATTTACTGAATGATAAAATAAAGATTTAATATTTTATGAAAATTTATATATAAATAAGATTATTATTATGTTAAAATTATTAATTTTATTCTAGTAAATAGTTATTATAATTTAATAATTATTTTGTAGTAAATTAATATAAATAGCACAAATATATTGTTATAGAAATTAAAATAATTAGCATTGATTTATTAAATAATTTTTGATAGTCTTAAATTTTTTGCTTACTCGTCCAATACTTCCCATATGGCTGACAAGAATCCTAACCGGACTCACCTCAAGCAGTAAATGGTTTGATCGGTTTCGATCGACTGACATTGAACCATGCCTCTCCCCAATAATGGATAAACTATGATACAAAGAGTGCTAACACTGCAACTCCCTAATTGTACTACAGATGATGCTCCAAGTCCATGAGGAACTGTAGATACATGGTGGTAACTTCGGTCCAACTGCTATCTGAAAATAATAATGTACCGAACAAATCCATGATAAAAGCTCGAGTGTAGTAAACTGGCTCATCCGATGTGGCGTCATTATGCAAACTCAAAAACTGCTCTGCCAACCACGACAAACTCATACTGTATTAAGACTACTTATACACAGCCGCCCCCGCCACATTGCATTTCTTACTCTTCCATGTTGAACCAATTAAAGGTTTACCAAATGCCTACACTGTCAACTTCGTCCGATCATTATCGAAAATGCCGATAACCGAGATGTCGTCAATCGGTAACCCCCATAGACAAGTGACATCCTGCAGTGTCACCATCTCTCGACAAGTGCTATGATGTATGTCTTATCAGTATTAGTGTATCCGATTCTGGCGATATGAAAAAGACCGAGATTCTTCAGGTACCATTCACATTTCGCATTATATGAAATGTGAAATTGATGTCCTTTAGTAGTCAACATTTATTTTCCCTGAGTTATACCAAAAATAATTAATTAGTGATACCATAACGTAATATAGTACTTGAAAAAAATGATGTTAGTCAATGAAATAAATAAACATACATGCTCGAAATTTGTGATACTATGTGTTGACTGAGCGACATCTGCAATAATGGTGTCAGTACTTACTGGTCGTGGCGGGGCGGAACTTTCCGTGTCGTCATTATTTAAAATCTGCAACAGTTTAACATAAATAATTAGATAAACATTAATATTTCTATTTAAAATTATAAAAATATGTACATAAATGCATAAATATTAATTACCATATACATGCATACATAATTTAATTTACAATGGTAACATCATTTTAATTGTTGTTCATCTTTAAAATAGTACCTTAATTTAATTTACATGCATGCATAATTTACAACATTACCTTAAATTTAATGTACATGCGTGCATAATTTAACTTAAATGTGTGCAGCTATATCAATTAAAACCAAAAAAATAAAATTTCATGGCAAAAACATTAAATTCTGGCTTCATCTCTTAAGCAGACTTGTACCAATTATAATATAGAGTAGCAAGATAAAAATCAAAACATCCAATCGACTCAAAAGAAATATGGAACCCACATGCTTAATAAATAAAATTACTAAAGAATGACTTGATAATGATATTTTTGGGGTTAGTTTAGATCATCTAGCATTAATCTCATCTGATGACCGACACATACCATATTATTTATTAAATGAACTGAACTTTTTTTCCTATCATTAAGAAATTTATCATTAATATGATAACTCATTATTATTAATATGATAACTTTTTTTTCGGTTTGACTAAGGAGTGTCTCTGATGGTTTCAAAGAGGTTGCAAGATTAATGAGCCTAATCTCAAACACCCACAGAGTGCATTCAAAATGGAAGCTACACTGCCACAGTGAATCAGTGACCATATCATAGTGAAATTTATGTTGCATAAAAAATCAACAAAAAATTATATAAGCCTAGCGATAATAAACATAATGCTTTCATATTGGTGGTCGTAATTTTGAACTCAAATAAAAAAAACATTGTGAATTTTTAAATTTAAATGCTTGACTCAATTAATTTAATATAAAAAAAACAATATTAAATGCGAAATGTTTTTCCTCAAAAAGAATATAAAAATACTTTAGCTTTTTTTAAAAAAAATACCCGTAGGTGAAAAATATGTTGTACAATGATATTGATTATTGACAACGTAATGAATTTACCAATTAGTTTTGAAATGCTTTCTATTTTATTTGAAAATTATTACTTTTCCTATAATAACTCTGTTAAATGGGGACAGCATATCGGCAATAGTATGATGATGCTCAACAGCTCAAGTTGGGTTCTATTTAACAATTAAAGAAAGGTTGAGAGCAATTACATTAATTAAGGGTAAAATTGGCTAACTATTATCATCATTTTAAGCTAAATAATCTACAATTAATCCAACTAATATTTCATTTTATAAGTTAATTATCACCATTATCTTATAAATATAATTTTAATTTTGGATTATAATATATTTTCTAATATATGATTTAAATACTTAATCATTTAAAAAAAATTACATATAAGTGAAGAGAGGAAGATGCTCAACATATTGGCGGGTCGATCTATGGAAGGTGGTGGAGTTTTGCTTAGCAACAACACTAGCAGCGGAGAAGCTCTATGGTTGAACTCGAGAGTGGGGTGAGGCTGCTGGTGTGCAAGTGAGAAGAGAGTGGGGGTGAGGCTAGGAAAGGAGATTTGCATGGGTCGCGAGGAAGGAAAATGAGAGAGAAATATTCTCAGGGGATGTGTGGGGTTGTAGGGCCGAGACGGAAACAAGTCGGTAGGCTGGGGGATGGAAACTTTTTGATAGGCCGGGGGACAAAAACCAAACGGTTGGTTTTGTTATTTTCGTTAAAAATCGGCTAGCGTTGTTAGACCCGTGATTTGTTATTTTTATTTTGTTGTTATTAAAAAAATCGGTGTTGTTACGGTTATCTTTTCTTTTTTAATCTTTTTATATTGAAATTCGTGGAATTATAATACGTGAACTTAATTAAGAAAAATTAAAAGTTCATATTCTTTTATTTATAATTTTTTTCTCCTTTATTTAAAATCCATTAAAAGTCATAATGCCCACTACAAGAAAAAGAATTAATAAATGTGTGGAGATCGGAAGCAGCAGCGCTTTTTTCCCCTTTATTTCTTTTTCAAGGAGAATTCCGGGAAAAGCTGACACACTGCCACAGAATATTTGAACTCTTCATCGCAAGATATTATCTCATTATTTGAGCAAACATTTTTCAACATCGTTTTAAGGGGAAAAAATGAGTTCGAAAAAGATAATAAATTTTCAAACACAATTTTCTATATTATTCAAATACTTAACAACTCTCTTTTTCAATGTTAAAGTGTATAATGCGCCACGTTGGTCTTTAGTACCCACAAATCTCCGCAATAGGATGTGTGAATGTAGACAAAATTGACCGGACTTGAAACACAAATTTTATGTAAGGAAAAATTAATTAAACGACAAGCTGATAATAAACAAATCCAAGACTTTTATAGGAGTTGGGATTGGAAATTTCGGAGTTCAAACTGGGTGTGGAAGGATTATTTTCCAGTTCCAAGGAAATCCTATGCCCAGAGGCCTAGATTATGCCTATTTTTTAATGTTTTCATTCTTCAAAAATGTTCTTCTATATTAATTTTTATTGATTGCACATCGGTACAATGGAGGATTTGCATTATTTTTTATTAGAATCTCACGAGATTATATATTAAGATCGAGAAGGCATCAACCGCATATAATTAAACTTAAAGGATGGAGGACAATAATAAAAGGGGAGAGATCCTTTGAAAATGGGTTATTTTGACCATTTTGATAATGAATTTTTAAATAAATAAGAAAAAACTTTATAAATATTTTCTTTTAACAAAAAAAGCAAATTTGTCAATACAAAAATAGTCATTTTCTTTTAACAAAAAAGTAAATTGTCAATAGGAAAAGAATGTTTTTCTTATTTTTCTTGTAGAAAAAAAAGAAAATTTTTTTGAGAGAATAATGATTTTCTTGTTTTCTCGTCTTTAGTTAAAAAAATAAATTAATAGTGTTCTTTTATTTATAGATTGATAGTGTTTTAAATTTAATATAATTTCATTATCATTTGATAGTACATTAAATTTCATTAAAATTTTATGTAATTTGCAATGATTTCAAATTAACGGTCTTTAATTAGACTTTCAAATGATAATAAAATTTAAAAATATCATTAATATAATGGGCGACCTGCTTGCTACTTCAAAAAGAAAATGTAATAATATTCACGATTTCATTATTTAACTTATTCATATATAATACTTTATTATTCAAATTTTGGCCATGAGTGTAATTTAAAATACTGACAAATCAATAGGCTGCAAGCTTGTTTAATAGTTTTCAAAAGTTTTGCTTTAATATAATAAGCATAATACTGTGCAGTGAGCATCTTATTCTTCGTGATTCACATAATATTCGGAAAATATAAGGTTATATCGGTTAAAATCGTTCAATTATTGAAATTAGGGTACGAGTTTCGTTAGAAAAATGTTGACGGTGCCATTTCCATATAACTTGGTCACGAGGACCCAAACTTGAATTGGCACTATTGTTCAAGTAATGATAAATTGATACTGCTCCATAACAGTCCCACCCGAATAGTTGTTGATGATTACATCACAAACAATATGCTACCAGCCTAGTAACTATTGCACAAAATGAATAAATAGTAACTCTTTTCTCCACAAGGAAGTTTTTGCAAATGGATAACAAAAGCGTGGCGCATTTGAAATGGCACTACTGTTCAGGTACGCATTAATATTCACTATAAATATTATATTGTGAAAATAATGCTAATTAATTTGGCAAGTGTTAGATTTTGACAGCTATAATTTACTCATTTTACTCTTTTTATGGTGATTGGTGCATAAGACTGCTGCGATACAACTTGCTGTATGTTTTATTTCCTTTACCAACGTGCTTCCGCAGAAGAACAATATCATAAATTATCCCAATAAAGAAACAATCAGATAATTCTAATTTATAACCATTGAAAAGGAGGGTGATACCGGAATCATTCCTTGACCCCCGCTCTTGAACTTGACGGGGAAGCATTGTTGCTCTCTCCATTGCATAGAAGTGGATATGTCCGTTTTTCTAAGAATTATGCTGAATTAACAAGTATAGCAAAGTCAATTGGTCAAAATGTAGATTTAGAGAATTTGTTTGTCTATAAATCACTGATCACTGTGAATAGTTTAGTTCATTCTTGTTTTATTACCAATTCTGCATTATCTAAAATAATATTATGGACCAGAAGAAAAATGATTCTCATTTACAGTAAAACGGATGATTCCATTACCCATTGAAATGGAGTAACCTCCTTGAATGCAATAAAAGCGAAAAGTCGTTAGGCGACCTTTGTTTCTTCAATTAATCAGAATATGCCTTTATATACTCCTAAAGTCCTAAGTCCAAGAAATGGCATGTTTCCGCTCTCCCAATTTTCTCCTCTCCAACCATACAAATTCCGTTGGAGAATACTCAATAAATTCTAAACCGTCAGATTCAGATTAGACGACCTATAAACTCTGACCGTATATCTGCCCAACCGTTCAAAATTAAACGATAAGCCCTTGTATGTTATATAAATCTTGAGTATATTACATCCAATGTAGAAGAGCCGAATCACTCTCTCTCTCTCTCCCCTCTTCTCGTTTCCTTCTTAATTATACACGCTGAGCATATGCTCTCACATATTCCACCATGCCTCACCCGGTCACCCCTCACCCAACCCTCGTTCTCTTCTCAACAACTCCATGCCTTCTAATCCTTCCCCTATAATACCTCTATTACAAATCCATACTATTGACAAACACTATCAACTCATGCTCTACCTATAGCTGTGAGGAAGAACCGGATAAAGAGGAAACTAAGAAGAAAAAATAATGAAATTTGGAAAGAGGCTGAAGAGTCAGATAGAAGAGAGTTTGCCTGAATGGAGAGACAACTTTCTCTCCTACAAAGATTTAAAGAAACTGTTACGGGGCATCTCAGCTGATAATCCCTCGCCTCAGGCTGAGGCTGTGTTCATACAGCTTTTGAATATGGAGATTGAGAAATTCAATGCATTTTTCCTTGAGCAGGAAGAAGAGTTTGTTATCAGGCAAAAAGTGAGCATACATAATCATTGTTAATAGTGACTCAGTTCTTCTATTTCAGAACGTAAATATTCACTTCTTTTTATCATTTTGGGGTACATATAGAGTACAAAATATAATTAAAAAAAGTATCCCCTTACTATTGATTAGGAGCTACAAGAAAGGATAAAGAGAGCAATACATGCCAATGTGCCTGAGGGTGCCCACCCATCAGAGGCAGAGCATGTGGCTGAGATAGCTAGCATAAGAAAAGATTTAGTGAACTTACATGGTGAGATGGTACTGCTGCTCAATTACAGCAGCATCAACTACACAGGTAACCAACCTTCTCAAAAGTTTGCTACTCTGCACAAATAAATAATTTTAATAATTCCTGTACTGCAACCAAATTTAAGAAATCAATAATTCAACTTAATTAACTTGTATTTTAGGTCTGCTTATGTCTTAGTTTACCTGAACCCAATATTGTATTGGCGCATCACAGTTTAGTTCGAATCCTGACTATTGACTAATGCCTAATTGTGTACAACTGCACATCATACCAAGCAATCAGTGCCTACTAAAAAAAAAGACATAATCATGAGATAAGGCTATTGATCAGTATGTTTGATACTGTATGCAAAGCGGCCAACATGGATTTCTACCAGCAAGACTTATGTTGGTCTTGCACCCAATCTGAACATTTCAATACTGGACTTGACAGAACACATACCTAATCCTGTTTAAAAATACCTTCAGGGATTAACTAAACAATCATCTCCAATACCATGTCACTTCATTCACTTCTGATATCTGTAGCAGTAGTTCCTGATCATCCCACATTACTCAGGTCTCGCCAAGATTCTAAAGAAGTACGACAAACATACTGGTCGCCTCCTGAGATTGCCATTCATAGAACAAGTACTAAAGCAGCCATTCTTCACAACTGAGCTCCTCTCAAAACTCGTCAAGGAGTGTGAGTTCATGATGGAGGCAGTTTTCCCTGCCTCAGCGGGCCCCGCTGAGCGGAAAGAGAGAGAAGCACTGATCATAGCCGAGAAGAGCATCTTTAGAAACACAGTTGTAGCTCTCATGACCATGCAGGAGCTGAGAAAAGGGAGCTCCACATATGGGCATTTCTCTTTGCCACCCCTTGAGTTACCAGATTCAGAGTTGTACTGGCTTCAGTCTTTTAAACCTGCTTCACCAATTCCTATTCAATGATTGGTGGTGTATATATATTTGCTTATCAATTAATCGATAACTAGTTCATTGATAAGTAAAAAGGCAAGACATCTGACCTTGTCAGAAGCTAGCAGCTAAATTTTTCATTATATTTTCACTTTTATTTTTTTCTTTTTTTCTTTTTTTCTTTTGTATAATGTATAACTTTTGCAGTTATTCTAATCCTAACTATTAGGAGGAATAATGTAAGGAGAAGATGCATGTTGAATATGTATGATCAGGGCAGATTGCAATATCTTATCAAATTTAAACTCATTAGATAATTGGGTGTTAAATAAAAACATCAACAATTCAATATACATTCTATCTAATAAATCCAGAGAACCAGAAATTAGGTATAGAAGGATCAGATTAGCAAAAATTTAGTCTAAAAATACTATTTTTCAAAATGTGCGGGGGGTGGGGAGTGCTTATACAAATTTTCTCAAAAAAAATATATATACAATTATTTGAAACATTGAACTCAGTCAAATAGTAAACTTAAAGTGGAAAAATGAGGGAACTGAAGACGTGCATTGTTTTTCAATTGCAGGTTGCTTGCAAACTTTGCATTTCTATTTAAACCTAATTATACTAAAGGAGGTTACAATTTTCTACTTAAACTATGTTACAGGTTGTGTTTCTATTTAATGCTAAATAGTATATTGTTAATGTAAACAGTCCATACAGGCCAGCACTGAACTTCTACATGTATGCTGCTGATGGTTCTATATTATCTATTTCTTTCTGATTTTCAAATGATTTCTTCAGCCTTCCAGCCAGGTTTGGTACGGGCATGATGATCCTTGATTAGAAATATGCACATGAAATTCAGATCTGATTAATTTATTTCTATATGTATCTAATTAAGCTAAAAAATATGTGTCTGCTTCTCTCAATAACAATAACAATAATAAAGTCCTTAATTTCAAATAAATTGGAATAGGCTAAAGATGAAATCCAATCTGAAAATTATAAGATCAAAAATCTCAAATATCAATGATAGTAATAATGATGATGATAAAAAAAATTAAATAAATAAAAATAAAAATGAGAATGATGATGATGATGATAATATAATAATAATAATAATGATTCTAATAATATGCTAATAATACAATACATCTATGTTATAAAATATATTTTAAATCATAAATTCTAAATTCTAAAGTCTTAAAATCTAAAAATCTACATTCTATGACTCTACTATTAGACTCTAACTCCTAAATCATAGTTTTAGTACATGGATCGTCATCTTCTAAGCACTCTTATCCAAAGCAAATTCTTTGGATATACTACACTCCTTCAAATCTCTTATTATTACTTCCTTCATGTCAGTCTCGGTTGACATCTTTCTCTTATTGTGTTTTGAGGACGACTTAGAATACCACTGCATACTGGTGCCTCAAGAGGCTTTCATTGAATATGATCAAACCATCGCAAACGGTGTTGGACCAATTTCTCTTGAATTGGTGTTGCTCCAAGTTTGTCCCGTATATCATCATTTTTTATACGATCTCTTCTTTTATAATCACATATTCAATGCAACATCCGCATTTCAGTTACACTCATCTTCTGGATGTGTTATCCTTTTGTAGTCCAACATTTTATATCATACATCATTGCGGGTCTAATCGTCATCCTGTAGAACTTGTTTTTTAGTTTATTTTGGACCTTTTTGTCACAGAGAATACTAGATACTTGTCTCCATTTCGTCCATCCGACTCTTATTTTATGATTAATATCTTCATCGATCCCTCCGTCACTTTGCAACATTGATCCCAAATATCAAAATGTGTCATTCATGTGTACTTCTTGTCCATCCAAACTAACATATCCATCATCTGAATTGTCCCGTTGAACTGACACCTCATATATTTGATTTTAGTCCTACTAAGTTTGAAAACCTTTCGATTCTAAAATTTATCTTCACAACCCTAGTTTCTGATCAGCTCCAATCCTACTCTCGTCAATCAACACTACATCATCAGCAAAGAGCATGAACAAGGAATGTCTCCTTATATATCCTTTGTGATCTTATCCATCACTTAAAGTGAAAAATATATGGACTCAATGTTGACCCTTGATGTAATCCTATATTAATAGAAAATACATCGGACTTGCCGTCATATGCTCTAACACAAGTCACAATATTTGCGTACATATCATTAATAAGGGTAACATACTTTCTTAGGACTCGTTTCTTTTCAAGCGCCTACCACATGATATTTCTTGATATTTTATTATACGTTTTCTTCAAATCAATAAATATTATATGTAAGTCTTTATTCTGTTTTCGATATCTCTCCATAAGATATCTTATCAAGAAAATCACCTCTATGATGATGGACCTCTCAGGCATAAAATCAAACTGATTTTTTAAGACGTTTGTCAGTTTTCTTAAACGATACTTAATCACTCTCTCCTAAAGCTTCATGATATGACTCATGAGCTTAATTCCTCTGTAATAAGTACAACTTTGAAAATCTTCTTTATTTTTGAAGATTGGTATTGGTATATTTTTTCTCCACTCATCAGACATTTTATTGGACCGAAAAATAATATTAAAAAGTTTAGTAAGCCACATTATTGATATATCTTCAAGACATCTCCATATCTCAATCGGAATATCATTAGGTCCTAACGTCTTACCTGTTTTCATCCCTTTTAAAGCTTCTTTCACCTTAGAATCTTGAATTCTCCGAACAAAATGCCTGTTGGTATCATCAAATGAGTCGTCCAACTCGATCGTGATTTTTTCACTCTCGTCATTGTACCGCTTATCAAAGTATTCTCTCCATCTGTTCTTAATCTCATCATCCTTCATCAAAAACCTATCTATCACATTCTTAATACATTTAACTTAATTAAAGTCTCTTATCTTCTTTTCTCGAAATTTAGCCATTTTATAGATATTATTTTCGCCCTCTTTCATATATAGTTTCCGATACGAGAAATTTAACCATGATTTAGGATTTTAGGATTTAGAATTTAGAAATATATATCATTATCATCTTTATTTATATATTATTATTATTATTATTATTTTATTTATTTTCTTTTTCTTCCATCATATTCATTATTATCACTGATATTTGAGATCTTTGATCTTATGTTTTTCGATTGGGTTTCATTTCTAGCCTACCCCAATTTATTTGGGATTAAAGGCTTTGTTGTTGTTGTTGTTGTTGTTGTTGTATGTTTTCATCACTCATGTGATGATGTAAACGTTTGTAGCATTGTTTCTTCTCACTGATCGTTTTTTGTACATTATCATTCCAAGTGTCTTTAGGTTCACGTTTATTTCCTCTGATTACTCCAAACACCTCTATAGTCACCTTCCGAATGTGAGTCGGCTTCTCTCACAATCATTAAATTTAATACAATTTTAGTCACTATCAGAAAAAAAAATTCATTACGTATGGTATCACAATATAATATTGGCATATGCCACTAGCTTTGTCACTTGATTCTTTTAACATGCAAATAAGTTCTACTAAAGGTATCAATATCTTATTTTAAATGATGAGATGCCACTGGCATAGTAGGGAGCATATGCTAATATCCATTTAAACTAACTTCCTGATCATTAATTCTTTCAAGAATTTTGGGTGATGTAGGTGCATTTAGTTTTATAATAGAGCCCCTCAATATTAAATTATGAATAATGAATAGCTCCTACGATAGTTTCCGCAAAGCCTGACGGATGTTGTGTTTGAATGGTACTACTCGCTGGAAAATAAGAGTATCAAAACATGGCCTGACATGGTGGAGGCGTTCAGATCCAAATTTGCCATAGTAGCTGAAAGAGTTGGTCTAGCTGACTTGGCCAGCACATTACCTGAAAGAGGTTAGACCAAACTGAACTATATCAATAGGTGGCGCAATTTTAGCATCCGTTACGAAAGGCGCATCGACGAAAGAGAGGTCGTCGAGCTACTAATGAAAAACATTGACAACTAGAGCCATTCCTGGGAATCGCCAACATATACACATATCAAGACTTGATATCATGTGTGTCGAAGTTGGAGTGCCGATACAAGGGCAAGCAACTAGAACAGCCAAAATATGGCGACAAAACCTCCAAGGTATAATAATAATGGCAAAAGAACTGAAGCCAGAGCTGTCTGGGCTAATCCAAATTGCCTAGCCATGGGTGCATCGACCAACAACGGTCCAGAAGATAAAGAAGCAATTCTCAGAACTAATAACAAAAATTTGTCAAGGACCAATCAAAACATAAACCCGTCTCAGCAAAGCAATGGTGGCCATAATACGCAGCTGCGACAACCCCGAACCTTGGGAGGGCGCAGGAGTAAACCCTACTCTTTCTGGAGAGATCAGGTAAAAAAGATCTTTAAGGCAGCCTTGGCCGATCCAAACCAACCTCTAAAACTTCCCTTTCCCTTAATTTAATATCTGTCTCGCTCCCCCCAATACTACTGACCCTTCTAATGCTACTCCTTCCTTTTCATTGTGTTAATGGCACACATCTTATAGTCGACAGTGCTCGAGTTGGCTTCTCCTTGGGGTAATTTGCTAATTAGCAATCAATGCTATGTCATTGAAAAAGGAAGGACCTAGGAGGATTACAGATGAGAAGTAAAATAAATTTCTAAGGAATGGGTGGTGCTCCACCTGTCCGCCCTTCCTATGGGTGGTTTTCAGAAAACATGAATCGTGGGAGTACTAAACATATAGGAATTTCTTATCATTTTCAATTATTGCCCTTTTTCGTTATTTTTCTAAAATTTGATACCTAAAAGAGAAAGTGTAAGCTCTACTGACAAGAAGGTAAGGCATGAGACTTGCCTTATCCGAAAAAGAGGGTATTCCTAGAGCTCTCCCCCACGGAAGGGATCTGCCTAGTAGCCGATTAGCGCTTAATCCCAGACAGAATGGCACTATTTTGAACAGATTCCATTCGAAGCACTAAAACATAGGTCTGGTAATTTGGAATGAAGCTCTTGCAGGACAAAAGGGGATTGATGCAGAGAGGAGGGGCGTGCATTGATACTGAGAAGATAGAAGGGAAAGGAGAAAAGTTATGATCTCAGGACGGCAATCTCAGTTACGGGCGAATCACGAGTTCAAAGATAATCAATATTATGGGATCAGCGAGTTTTTAGGGGTGGAATAGGCCGAAGTAAAATAAATTAACTCCAATCAGGAAGATTATGAACAAACGAAGAATTTCTTAGATAGATCTATCATATTTAATAGTTCTATCATCTGGTCAACTGGGACAAATGACAAACAAAGAGGAATGAAAAAGTGAAATATCAACGGGAAAATTAAATTAGCATAAAACAATAAAAAAATAAAATCAAATTCAAATCTAATAGTAATTTTCAGCCAGACAAGTTTATAGTTCTTCTGGTCTAGGTATCATATTCTCCCAGTGAAAAGAGGTACTGGGAAGAAAACATAGCGTAAAATAAATTTAAAACAAAATAGTCAGAGAAGAAATTACTCTACTGAAATAGTATCCATTTGGTATTATAAAGTGGGGGTAGCAAATGTACTTGTACCACAAACTGAATCAATGGCTGTCGTGAAAAACTGAAAATTCACTTACAAAGATTTTCCTTCCTGAGGAGTAAAAAATATGGAATGCCTGGTCAAGTTCACTCTAGATCACATAAAGTCATGACGTGTCATATCACAATGCTAACGCATATATAGCTTTACCCCCCCCCCCCCCCCCAACAAATATTAGGGGATATGCTATATGAATGTGCCCTTATTTGGAAAAAAATTGAAAGAATACTCCCTTTAATTGTGGTTATGGAATTGAGACATCCATTACTTACACTGACTGAAATGACCTTGTCTTGGACCAGAAAAGGTCAGCATAAATTTGCAAAAAAGATATGTGTTTAATGCTCTTCCAACTTGGATTTTGAGATAGATTTTTAGTATGTTAGAATAGGGGAAAAAATCTGGTTAAGATTTGATATGTAAAGAAACCTGGTGTCTCCCAAGGTAATGATGGTCTAGCAGTCATCAAAACTTTTCTGTAATCAACCTCTCCCGGATTGGTATTAAAACTAAGTTTCAGTGGACAATAATTGATAGCTTGTTGGCTGATGTTAGCCTGGTAAGTTATGAAATCAGGACTGGAGTGTGCATGAAGTCTGGTTAAACAGAGAAATTCCTTTCTGGGAAAAAAAAATCTTGTTTACTTGTTAATCAGGATCACTGAAAAAAACCCAGCTGGTTCCAGAAAAATGGAAAGAAACCTATTTCTTTTTTACTTTCTATTTTAATCGATCCATGCTTTCCACAGAATGAAAACACAAAAAAAGAAAAAAAGACGCCTCACATAAGTAACTGTCAAAAATGAAAAAAAAAAAAAAGAATCAATTTCTCATGCGGTTACAACAGTTTGCGAGTATGCAACAACGAGGCTAGACTGACAAATGTTGTGATTTATTTGGAAGTTAAAGCCAATGGGCCAGATTGAACAATTGTGCATTTGTAGTATGTCCAGTTATGTTAATTACAATTCGGATTATTGACTGTTGTGGAAAATTCTATCATAGACCAATCAGATGGTTCCTTGTGAAGAGCTCAGATCTCATCACATTTGCACCATTGAAATCTCCTAAAAATAAACAATAGGTAGACACACTGGATGTGGCCTCATTCACTGTGGGTGGATCCTATCATTACCAAATTCTAAAAGATCCCAAAAGTATAGTGTGTTTTGACAAATGCTTGCCCGAAACAAAACCAAAAATTGTACTAAATAAGTGACAGTTAGTACTTACCAGACTCGGTACAGAAAATCGCACTTAGTACTTGAATGTAGATGGATACACACTGCCAAGCAAGTCTGACTATTTAAGAACTTCAATGTCCCACTACCCATGGCATGACGACTAGAAGAACAAGAGCGAAGAAGAAAAGGCTAAAAAAAAAAAAGAAAAAAACTATCGGTGAGTTGGTGATGGGCTGATAGCATGCATCGGTCATTTGGTTGGAGTGGAAGAGATGAAGAGAGATGATACTGGACTTGAACGGACTTCTGATGAAAATTGTATGACCTTTTTTTTATATATATTTGGGCTTGGGAGCAATGGGCACATGAAGCATAGCACCTCCTAAATATTGTATTAGGGATAGATAAGATCGGCAAGCACAATTAGGGAAAAGTACAAATATCCTTTTCCATGGATCCGTATTTTCTAAGGAGAATTTCCATACGGAGAGAAAATCACAACGGTCGTGGGAAATCTAAACATAAATTTTGATGCATGATGTTGTTTATTACTGTTAAATCATAACCGTTGATAGATGATCTAATCGGACAAATCAAAAGAATCGCACTTGCGGAACTTTTTCAGCGTAGGTGATATGAGTTCCCTTTTCCATTGGGCTCATGGTTCAAGTACATTTTTACATTTTAATTTTAAACAAGGGAAAGAATCACTTGATAATGGTTATCTTGATAATTATAACAATGAATTTTTAAATAAATAGAAAAAAAAATCTTATAGATATGTTTTTCTACTTATAGATTGATTATGATTCAAATTTCATACAATTTCATTATTGTATGATAGTCCATCGAAGATTGTCAAATTATAACCGTTATAAATTATATAAATTTTTGATAGTCCTTAATAGAGT
Source organism: Schoenoplectus tabernaemontani (assembly GCA_037127355.1). Lineage (NCBI taxonomy): Eukaryota > Viridiplantae > Streptophyta > Magnoliopsida > Poales > Cyperaceae > Schoenoplectus > Schoenoplectus tabernaemontani. Next base: position 12,663,657 of record CM073752.1, read on the forward strand.
ATCAAATGATAATGAACTTACATGAAATTTGAATCCCATCAATCTATAAATAGAAGAACATATTTATAAAAAAAATCATTTTTTTCAATTTTTTAGTATTTATTTAAAAAATCGTTATCAAGATTGTCAAAATAACCCATTGTCAAGTGATCCCACCTTAAACAAACACCTTTTATATAGTGTCAAATATCTTTTTATGTAAATTTAGTTTTAACATGTCATCAAGTTAGGGCTGACAAAAAAATCATGGTTCAAGACTCGTTCGCGATTCGATCGGGATCGACTCACTATTAACTCACTCTCTAATGAACCGAGTCATTAAAAACCATCTTGTTAAGCTTGTTAAGTTAACGAATCGAATCGGCTCGTTAGGCTCGTAGCCGCTTCATATAATAACACACTTTTGCGAGACGTAGCCGCTTCTAAAGCCTCATTCTTTTGATCTCCATTCTTTATTATATAAATATAAGATTTAGGGGTTAAAAATTAATAACAAGAGTATGGGTTTCCATTTTCAGAAATTGGGATGAGAAAAAGGAGGGTTCAATCAAAAAGTTCTGCTGACAGTTATTGGCTGTTACTCTTCATTATATTCCACATTCCTGGTTTTGTTTCGGGCTGAGCCCATTGTCTGTTTTGTTATTCAACTGAGAAATGGAAAGGTGATTCTGAACAGGTACTGAGGTAGTGTTCTGTGACAACACCGAAAAGAGCCTCCTGTGATGGAGTAATGGAGTTGTTTTGTCAATCGGAACAAAATTATAAAGGTATCTATGGACTTGATACAGATGCAACATATAAACAACAAATTGAAGAATATGTGCAAACGGCATGCTCCTTAGTTCCAACTATAATTTTTTTCTTTCAACTTCTTTTTCTGTACTAAAAGCTTTACATATGTCTGGTGAACACAACTGGCAACTACCATATATTTGGGTCAAATTTTGACAATCAGAAGCAATGTTTCTCAGACAACCCACAAAACCAGGCTATTCTCTTTTATCCTCTTCCTCTAAATCAGTAACCCTGTAAATGATCGAGTCACTTCTGAGAATGACCTTAGTTTCTGGTGACATTGAGTAGCTCCAACTGTCTCTGAAACTAAATGGTCCAGGTCTAGCAGGCGAATGCAATTCCTCATAATCGAAATCCTCATTTCCATCATCTGAGTATGCAAACCTAATTTAGAATGGAATTTAGAGAAAATGTGAGATACTTTCCGGCATGGTAAAAAGTAACAGCTAATTAAAATTAGAAGTGATGTGGTATGCATATTCTCAGCTAATGACCTCACTGAGAGCCCCAGCACCATGAGTACTCAGTTCTGTGGGTCTTTTACGACATTACACTGTTATCATCCCAACTTGAGCATAATATTGGTGGGTTATGTTATATAACAAGAAGTACATTTTTATTTTAACTTTTACCTTGTAGCATTCTGCGATGGGGCCCACAGGCTACAAATGACACAGAGAACTGAAAATGAGATGACTTGCCATAGTGCAGGAATTACCCATGTGGTTTGCCATTTCTCATTGTATATATCAGTTGACCTGAAATATATCTATAACAGAGAAGTAAAATTGTATTACCATATAAAAATAGAATATGAAAAGAAATAGAACTATCTAGTTTCATTAGCATTATTAGTAAAAGATGCAATAAATGGGTTATTATGCAAATAAGCGGGTACCTACATACTTCAAGTTTTAGGAAAACAGTAAAATAACTTGCCTCAAAAGCAATCCATCCAAGCGATACAAGTGTGGCTACTACAATTGCCGTGGTGAACATCCTGTACATCTCCAATTTGGCTTTCATTCTTCGTGCCTATTACGAAAATATGCTCAGCATAGTACTTTGTGGTTACTTGAGTAAGCAAATGTTTAGATCTGTTTATCAAAGTAACAATAGACCTATATAAATTGTCTACTAAAAAGTTATCATCATACTATTGAGCAGTGGCAGAGCCAAATGGACTACATTGGTGTCAATCAACCCCACTAAATCTGCAGAAGTTCCAGTTTCGTAAAATGTGGTTTTACTATGACGTAAAGAAATTACAGAGTTAATGGACTGACGGCACTGCTTAATGTCTTGGCCCTGCTGCTGCTATTGGTTACAGTTACTAGACAGCATGTGCAAACAAAGAGGTAGTGAAGTACTGAATTCATCTCCTATTTGGAACAATTTAGGAAATTTCATTGTTTAGGATATCAACACCATATATACTAACCAGGTGATACAAGCACAAGTTTATTGCTACTGGTAAAGAGACCTTCATAGTATATTTCAGATTATCAGCAAAAAAAAAGATAAAGACCTGGAGCTTGTTCAATGTCCGCGACAATGAGGTGAAGATCCAAATGATAAAGGCTGCATCCAACATTGCCACAGGAAGAACAAAGAACAATTTGGCCTTGGTCGATTGGTCGCTGACAGCCCCCACATTCTCTACCACCTCCAAAACCTCTGATACAGCAAAGAACATGCCACCAAGCAGCAGAACCTTACTCGTGATTCCACCAAGTGTCGGTTTGACAACTCCAAAACCCATAGAAACCAAAAGTATAAGAACTCGTGATACTGTCTTTCGTACTGTGCCAAAAGTGGCCGCCCAAAACGTAGTCCCAGCAGGTCTAATACCGGTTATATTGAACTCTGCAAAGTCAAAGTACCACAAAGTGGTCTCAAGCATGCCGAGTGTTATGACAAGAGTAATGCAATTTTGCAATGGCATCACCTCCCGCCAGAACAAGGAGTACTGGTAAAACCAATATGCACCCAAAGCAACAAATGCTAGAGAAATAAGTCCATAAAACATCATTAGAGGTGCCATCCTTCCTGGGAGGTATCCTGACGGATTTTTCCATATGGTTTTCCCCTCTATGAAGATCTCTTCTAAATCTAGGTCACAGTAAATGAAGTACAAGTTGTACATGCCGGTTTGAGTAATTCTGATTGTCTGTGATGGGAGATCTGCCTCTATCTCACCGGGTTTAAATGTGGCAGTGAGTAGTTGAGGCCAATTATTAGAGCGGTTAGAGGAGTGGTAGATTACAGTGCCCTCAGTGCATGCACCGAGCTTTGACAAGTCGGGTGTGCAGCAGATAGCTTTTTCACCGCCATAAGCAGAACCACCGAGGGTGTCTCGGTCGAGAATTTCAAACATTATGGCATACACAGAGGAAGATTTGTTGAAGCTCGCTGATTCATTGGATCTCTTGAAAGTGATCTTGTCAAATCTGAATTTATTTAAAGGTATGATCAACACAGTATAAGAAGCAACTAGCGGTAATTTCTCCTAATTCAAGAGGTTAAAACAAAAATGAATATAATTAAAGGCACCTATATAAATTTTCAAATTAAAGGACAGTGCATCTCTATGTATCAATCCAATTTAGTGAATCATAATTTACATTACTTGGTTCTCATCACAATTTCAGAAAAATAGGAGACGAAAATTTTGTAAAATTATCAAAATATAACCATCATAAAACTCTTCCCAGAATAAAAAAAAATAATATCACGAAACTAACAGAGATGAAAAACAAAATTTTAACAGCCGTACCGAACGAAAGAACCGCCATTTGGGTCAGACGAGTTGAAAGAAACACGAGAGGCAAAAAGGCCTTCACTGCCTCCATGGAGAACAAATGCATTTCCACTGCCGAAGAATTTCTGACCTCTATAATCGTGCACAGATGCTTTCGCGCCAAAAGATTGGAGACATACAAATACAAGCACCACCACTACCATGAAAGGTACTAACGAGGGGGGTTTAGAAACCATTGGAGAAAAGAGATGGAGAGAGAATTACAGAGAGGAGAATGAATCCTATTAAAAAGTCGGATCTAACTTCTAAGAAATAAAAAAAGAAACATCTAGGACTAGAATGGAAGGAGACTTTTATTTTTTGATGCTAGGGATTGAGAATTGAACTAGTGGATGCATAGAGAAATGTAAATATATAATAGTGTTGACCGAGTTTCGTTTATTGGCAATTGACTTGTAGAAATTGGGTGAAGGAAGGAACACGTTAGCGTGTAATATGGGCGTGGCCGTGCACTGGTTATATTATATCAAAGGTTTTTGAATCTTAGTTTAGTGGTTTATTATGGGTTTTTCTGAATATAGGTTACTGATACAGTGATACTGGAATCCGACACCCTTTTGCAACATTTCTTGTCTGATATAACAGTTTGAATGGGGCAGTGGACCGTATTTTTTCCCCTTGAATTCCACTAGGGGGTTTAATGAGGTGCCAAACGTAAGGTTGACTATCAATATCTAAGAAAAGTATAAGCCGGTCAAAACTTTGAAGAAGAATTTGGTATATTACATATTTGCGTGGTCTCATACTCTCATGCATGTTGATTATTCTATGCGTTGTCAATGAAAGCACGACTCCTTCGCAAGATTGGCTCATTTCTTAATTTTTATTTTTTGTTGCCAGAGATGTCTTCCTGTACCATTGAAAAGGGTTAATTAATTCCATGGATATGTTGGTGTACTGAATTAGTTTCAATATTTTTGTTGGAACTTGAAATTATGTAAGACATCTAATATTTTGAAACATTTCTTACCTGAAGGGATGAAAACTAGCGGATATTTATATGTTATGTTCAAATATTTTCTATATCCATTGGCAGAGCTACACTATGCAGGGGAAGGCCGCCAAAACGGCCAGAATTTTTTTTAAAAAAAAATACTCTTATAATTATATATATTTAGTAAAAAACTAAAAATATATATTTATATAGAAACAATATTCAAATTTTACACTCTAAAAAAATATTTTTTGTTCTTCAAACTGAAAGTCTTGCCCCGGTCCTCTCTTTATCTAAACATTAATTATGTGTATATTTATATATGTTTTGTGTCTGTAAAAAATAATATGGATATGGATTAAATTTGGTTTGAATTAGGGTGTCAATGGGTCGGGTCGGGTTCAGGTTGGGTCATCACTATTTTATTATTTTTCTTGATCCGATCCGAATCCAACCTGATTACATCTAGGTCAAAAAATTTGATCCATACCCGACCTGACCACTGGGTTACGGGTTGACCCAACCCAACCATGTAAAATAATTAAATATTTATTAATTATTCTTATATTATTTTAAGTAATTAAATATTAATTAATTTATAATTAATCTTAATTAATCTTAATTAATACATATTTAAGATTTAATTAGTACTAAAATATAAAATTACTTAAAAAATATAATTAATCAGGTTGGATCATATTGACCCGTACTCGACCCGATCCGATTCGGGTCAAAAAAATTAGACTCGTACCAGACTCATTTATTTTCGGGTCATAACTGATTCCGATCGGGTTGGATCAATAATTGTCACCCCTAGTCTGAACTATAAATTTTGCATATAGTGTTATTTATTATACACATCAAAAACCATATGTATGTTAAATACTTATTGTTATTTATAATATTATATTATTATAAAGGGAAGGGATCGGTTGATAATGGTTTATTTTGACAACCTTGACAATGGACCTCTAAATAAATACAAAAAAAAATCTTAAAAATAAAAAAAGTTTATAGATGTGTTCTTCTACCTTTAGATTGATGGTCATTCAAATTTCATGCAATTTCATTATTATTTGATAGTCCATCAAAGACCGTTAAATTGGAACCGTTGCAAATTGCATGAAAATTTGATGGACTATCAAACGATAATGAAATTACATAAAATTTGAATGACCGTCAATCTAAAGGTAGAAGAACATATCTATAAAAAAATTTAAGTTTGTTTTATATTTATTTAGAGATTTATTGTCAAGGTTATCAAAATAACTCATTGTCAATGGATCACCACTCTATTATAAATACTAAATGTGAAAATATATTAGTACTTTGAATTAATGTTTATTTCATATATTTTTATAATTGAATTATCCGAATCTAGATTTATTTATTATTCATTTCGTATTCATATCTATGTAAGGGGATTTGATATTTGAATTTTAACTACGCGTGAAATGGAAAATGAATGTGATATGATTATTTAAAGAGTGGGGATTCATTGACAATGGTTATTTTGACAATATGACAACGGACTTTTATAGATATGTTCTTCTACATTTAGATTGATGGTCATTCAAATTTATGTAATTTTATTATCATTTGATAGTCCATTAAAGACAGTTAAATTGAAACCATTACAAATTGCATGAAAATTTGATGGTCTTTGATGGACTATCAAACGATAATGAAATTGTATGAAATTTGAATAACCGTCAATCTAAAAATAGAAGACCACATCTATAAACTTTTTTTTTCATTTTTTATTTTTTTTGTATTTAATTAGAGATTCATTGTCAAATTTATCAAAATAAACCATTGTCAACCGATCACTTCTCTTATTTAAATCAGTTCCGAATCTGTTTAGTTCCACCCCCACCCACTTAAGTCACGCGTGAAAATTAAGAAAAAAAAATGTTCTGGGTAAAATTGTTGGGCCAAATGACTTACCCTCGTCAGTTAATCACATAATCCGGTATGGCTAGAGATCTGCACCAGTTCCTCTCCATTTCAAAATTGCACTTCTACATATTGAGCGTTTCTGAAGATTTTCATTGAATCTAAATCTTAATTATAATAACAGTACATGATATTATATATTTTGTTTACGGAAAGTAAATATAACCTGCCTATTTTTACAACAATAAAACTAAGAAGTAAATTTATAACGTCTCATATTCAATATTTGAATTCATATTAAACAAGTATTAAAAATACATTGCAATGCAACAATTTATCATTAAATTGCAAGTAACACATTCTCATGTGTTAATTTTGCACAAATGAAAGAAAAAAAATCAATGGCAGTATGGTCTCTTCGCTATTTACTAAACTATTATCAACACTGTTTATTAAAAATAAATCGCCTGATTTTAAAAATAATACGCATTACAATAAAATTAATATGCATAATAAAAAAATACAACAGAACAAAATTAATGTGCATAATAAAAAAAAATATATAATATAACATAAATAATGTGCATAATAAAGAAAATTATATATATGCAACATAACATAATTAATATGCAACATAATATAGTTAGCGTGCATAATACGGGAGCGAGAGATACACGAATTGGACACAAACAGACTCCCATTTAGAACGAGAGAGCGAGAACACGATCAAGAGATGTATAACTCACATAAGATGCATAATTCACAAACCAGAGCCCATTCTAATGTTATCGATTCAAATATCGATTACGTATCCTCTGAACATTTTTCTTTTCAAATATAAAAGTATTGTATATCATATTATTTTCAAAGAAGGTAAAATGTCCTGTCCTTGAAGAAATTGTAAAATCATATATCTTATCATAATTGACAAGAGCTAATTAGTAGACAAATTTATTTCTATTTATGCAAATATTGTGAATAGAATGAACAATAATTACTATCTAACGTAGTAATATTAAATCATAAGTCTAATACAATGATAATGAGTCTTATCTTTTTATTTAAGTTTTGATAAAAATATATAAAAATAATATAATGATAGCCCTGTATTTTAAATATCAATGTGGGCTGTAGATATTGTCAATTTGTCGTATGGATGACCACAATTGAGACAAAGTTAGGTAGGTATCCAGTCGTGGTAATGCAACGGAGAAGAACCAAGTCGGGTAGGGATTTTGGAATTTTTACTTTGGTCCGAAAATTCATCTTATCTAACGTAACCGTTTAAAAACAAATTTATTTTCATAAACAGTCTAACTAAGGACGTGAATTGAATTTACGTCCTTAAAATTTTATTTTCTCTATCCGTTCATTACCCAAATGAAATAAAGAGCAAAATAAACTCACGCCCTTTAAATTCTATTTTCTTACTAATTTTTAATGAACTTACCGCATTTATATTATTTTTTTTATTTTGTGTGTTTTTTAAAATATGACCGTTGTAAGTATCGTTGCGGCTGAGCCTAGATATAAAGAGTCTGAGTTAAACTCACGCCCTTAAACCTTTTGATTTTATATTTCTCACCAAGTGTATTTATTACTCTTCTTTTTCTTCTACTACCCATCCAACTCAACAGTCATTCTTTACTACTCGTCATGTACCTAAAAACTCACAAATCTATTACTCTTTTTCACCTTCTACTACCCCATTCAACTCCTCTTGTGAGTGATATTTTTTAGTTCAAACTCTATTGTGAGTTATATTTCTCTCTTTATATGATATTTTTTAATTTAAGCTCATATTTTATCTTCACAAATGTGATGCAAAAAGTATTGGATAATGTTCATCATCAATTTGTTCACGGACGGTAGTGTGCAATACGAACATCTCGGATTGTATCACTCGTAAGTCCAAAAATGAATTTTAGGCAAATGAATATATCACTCTCTCCCGATTAAGAAATGAAATTTATAGAGTTTTGAGCCTTTCTAAAATAATTTAGTTTAAAATTTCGAGTTAAGTTCAATGCAACGCCCCCACCGTGTGTTTTTTTTTATCAAGGTTGAGTTATTGAACAATGAAACTTGGAGATTTGTTATATAAATATGAAGATAGTAAAATTATCTGTGGACCCAAAATCTAAATTGGGCACAAGTGGTTCTCAACCCATATTAACACAAGCATTGACTAGAAGTAGTCGAATAGTAGAATGTGAAGTGCATCAAGACACACCACACGAACAACATCAAGGACTGTGATATTCACTAAATCCTACAATACATAGATATTTATTTTCGATTGTAACAATGATGAGGATGCGGATGCATATGTATTTGAGTTTGATATTACACTAGATGGTATATCCTCTTTTGAAAGAGTTGAGCACATAATATCGTCAGATGATATGTTGATAGGTAATACTTGCTCAGATGAACAATTTATTTTTATGAAAATAAATGATATAGAGGAAACCAATGAAGATATTGATGAAGAATTTAACATAAATAATAATGATAACTATCCCGGATGGCTATTCAAGTATCGCTAAGATTCACATCCAATTGTTTTGTTTAATGTCATAGGAATTCTAGAATTTGCTTGTGATAGTAACTACTTTAATGATGTGAATTATACAACCGATGATAACTTAATGGTTGACCAAGTGTTTCGTATCAAGGATCATTTGAAATGAGTAGTGTATGATTTCATATTATAGTAAACCATACATTTCATGCTAAAAAGACCAATAAATAAGTGTATATTGTTATGAAGAAGTCGCTGCTAAGCCCCGGAAAAAGTTTATTTGTCCCACAAGGAAATTCTGGATAAAGGATCGAAAGTATAAAAGCTCTGCCACCTCTTATTCATTCGAGGTGGATGACCCTCAGGAGATCCAGAAAAGAAGATCTTCTGAGGGGTCATCCATTTGATTATTGTTTACTGACAAGTGGGTCCCACACCTCAGTGACAGACATCAAGGAAGTCAAGATCAAACCCTAGAAGTTAATTCCTAAAGCAAACCCTAAGAGCTGAACCAATATAATCCCTGTACAACAAGGAGCTGTGTCAATGCCAAGCCAGTATTTTGATACAATCAATCACAAGAAATCTCAATGCATTTTTTTCTTTCAAGGCTGACCAGGTGCCAAAGCTGTGAGCAACCACCTGATCAGACCATGATTTGTGTCAATTGATGATAAGTAATCAGCCTTTGACCAGATCACCTTCATGAGAATGAATTGAAAGTCAATTTCACAAGACTGATCAAATGCCAAAGCCGTGAGCAACCATCTGATCAAGTCTAGATTTGTATCAATTGTTGATAAATAATCAGTTTTTGATCAAATCAAACCCTAATGAACATCAATACAAGTCTAATTGGTGTTTGATTGGGGGGGAGTTTCTGCAAGGAGAGTTTATTTGGCAGAGACACTGAGCTACAACTAAGAAGCTGGGATTTTATCAAGAGAGAAACAGGATTTTCTTGATAAATGAATTTTAATGCAAGGAGACAGGGGGAAAAATGGAATTAAAAAATACAGGAATGATCATCATGAATTTAGAGATTTTTGGTGAAAATTTCATGATTTTTGGATAAGTGGAGCTATTAAAATAAATTCAGAGAAGATAAAACAGATTAAATAGGAAGATCAAAGGGCTGAGATTTGATCAAGACTTCTCTGGGTACAATTTGGGGACAGAACACACTCTGGGTACAACTTAGGGACCCAAAGGAGCCCCTAGCACAGTAACCACCTCACCCAGCCTATGCTACGTGGCAGCCCCTGATTGAGCCACCTCAGCAGCCAGGTGCCATGTGGCGCCTCCCATTGGTCCACGTCAGCGAGTGGGCCCCACCCAAGCATAAGTCACCTGACAGGTGGGCCCCACCACAGTGCCATGTGGTAGTCAATCAGTGGTCCACCTCACTCAGTCTATGTCACATGGCATCACATTACAGTGCCACTTCACTCAGTCTATGCCATATGGCATTACACTATAGAGTCACCTCAGCAGTTATTAACCAGATCATTATTGCTAAGGGAGGTATTTAATCTGACATCCAATCACAATATGCCAACTCAGCTCAATTAACTCTAATATGTGAACTAATCGATTGATAATTACCCCTGTGAGCCTAAGCACAAAGGACTTACGAGTGGGGCCCTATTGTCTGGTTTATGAGTCAGAGGCGCACATCTATTTTGTGAACCAAACTCATACAAATGAAAGACATAATTTAAATTGAGTGAAGAATAAGAAAAACACACCTAGCTCTTACGCATTGTCTCCCTAGCGGTGGGTCCCACTCTGTTGTGGTTCACATACGCCGAGACCATCCCTCCCGCAGAGGCCTTCTTCTTCTTTTCTTCTCTTCGTCTCTTTCTTCCGCGCGATTGAGGCGCCATAAATGAACAAGCCAGAAGTAGCAAAATCCTTCGAATTCCTTCAACAGAGAGATGCATAATATCGATTAAAGCATGGAGAAGCTATAAATTTTGGAGATTGCGAAAGGAATAAGGAGAATTAGCCTAGGACTGTTAACAAGGTCAAAATTGGGACTGACCTCTACAAGCTTGAAAAGATGAAATTGATTGTGCAGGAAGCTTTCTCTCACTAAGGCAACGCCGTGTAGATGTAAATGCGGCACCTTCTGAAGCTTTGCAATAGTGTTCCACCAAATCACCAATCGGGTAAAAAACGGTGAGCTCAAATTCAAAAACGGGATGCAGAGACAATGCAAAGGACAAGCTGGATCACTTACTAGGACTAAGAGAATGCTAAATAAGCTCGCAATTGAATGAATTGATGAAAGGATGATGGCAATGGTGATTGAGTGAAATCAGACTCAAATGAAGGAAAAGTAAATACAAAGTCGTGCAGAAGCTTTTATAGGGTCCAAGAGGGCTCTTTGGCGAGTGTCAATTATTGAGAAGGTTTTAGAACCATTCAGAAGAGAGTAGAGTCCAGTTAGCACAAGGGAGTGGCAAAAGAGTGAATAAGAAGACATGTGTAACTAACTCCAAACGGCCTAACCACCGAGAGTTGACTCAATTGAGTGATTAAAAAAAACACAAATGCATCATGACCATCGGTTAAGATTGAAGTAAGGGTTGAGATTAAATTCAAACCGTGATCCAAGTACTAGCCACTCAACCAATCATAATTTGGCAAATCCATGCCTCTAGCCTATATAAACCCTCAAGATTAAAAGAAAAAAAGGTCGGAAATCCAGAATCTAGCAATTGAGAGAGAGAGAGAACTACTCTAACAGTAGCAAAAGAAAGGGAAAGATAGAAGAGAGGGCAATAGTGTAAATCAATCCCAAGGCTGAAATTAAGATCAATTGGTAGTAGATCTAGCTTTTCAAGCTAAGTTCTCTCAATTCGATTGAAATTAAGCAATCTTTGTGCATTCCCAATTGAACAAGGTAAGTGTAAGATATAAATTTCAATTGTTGCAATCATGTAAGCCGATTTAGCTATTTCTATTGGAATTTTCATTTGAATTCTGTTTCTTTTGGTTTCTTCATTGATTCTTGCTTTGTGATCTTTAATCTTTCTGTTTTCAAGTCCAATTTATAATATAAACCACTGTAATTACTTGAATGAGATTAGAAAATTTAGTTCAAACATTCGAATTCTGAGTTTAAATCGATTTTTTTCAGCTTTTCCACTTTACTCTTCTCTAGGTAAGGGGTCTGAGGGCATGAGATTGGTAGTAGGACTCTTGTAGTCCTCCCATTCTCCATTTGATCGATGGATTAGGTAAATTGGTAGAAGGATTTTTCATCCTCCCAATTCCGTCGATCTGGTAATCATCAGGATTCAAGCTGATGTCATTATGATGAAGCTGAATTGATGACTTGAATATGGCAATGTGACAGTGTCACAAGTGTAAGAGAAGAGGCATTGCCAAAATCAAGCACAATTCGAAAGGAATTCGATTGTTTGAATTGAATTGTGCAGTACCAGTCTGTATCGGGATCAGTTGCTTGAAGAACGAAATTAAAACAAAATTGAGGAGATAATTCAGTAGAATACCGATCAATAAAGAGTAATCTAAAAGACTTCGCAAGAATCGATCGTCAATTTGATCAGAATAAACGATCGAAACATCGGTACCGAATTGTAGATTGTACTGAAACGGTACTAGGTTACTTAGTAACCTGGCCGATGAATCTCAGATCATAGACTGGGATCATACTCCCCCGAGCAAGGTGATGCTGATGGTGGTGACTGATTATCGATCAGATACTCTGGTCGTCGGGAGAGCAATGACACGAATCTCAGCGAAGGAGTTGACAAAGGAGATGAAGGAGTGTCTCTGCACGATCCTTGATGCACAAGCGCATATCTCAGCATATTTAGTGAATCTCAGAGAGATTCAATGACTCCCATGACTTAGCAGTTAAATGAATAATAAATAATGCATCTAAATCGTTTATCTGTTAAGGACTAATCTCAAAGTAGATCCAACGGTCCAAATAAATAAAAAGTTAAATAGAAGATTTACACTGATCTCAGAACAATCTAATGGTCCAGATTAAATACAACCTTCTTAGGAAACGTTATAACGATTCTTAAATCGTTATACGATTCATTTAAGCGTGGGACGCTTTGCAAAACGTTGGCAACGCTCTGACTATGCTCTGACAAGTCAACACACTCTAAAGAATCGTTATAACGATTCCTTAAATCGTTGGACGATTCACCAAATCAGTGTACGATTTGCAAGACGTTGGCAACGCTCTGACTATGCTCTGACAAGTCAACACACTCTAAAGAATCGTTATAACGATTCCTTAAATCGTTGGATAATTCACCAAATCGTTGAACGATTTGCAAGACGTTGGCAACGATTTGACTATTCTCTGACAAGTCAATATACTCTAAGGAATCGTTGTAATGATTCCTTGAATCGTTATACGGTTCATCATATCGTTATAACGCTTCACAAGACGTTGGTAACGTTTTGACCCCTATTGACCATCCCTGACAAGTCTGCTATTCTCCAGAAATGTTATAACGACATCTTGAATCGTTATAACGGTTAATAAGGTGGTGACATATTTCGTTGATTACTGATGAGTCATCACAATATGGCAGCCTCTAAACTAGCTTGTCTAGAAGCTTACCCTCAAATAAACTTGTCTCAATGTTAGACCAGTTAGGAGCCCCGAGTCTAATTTTGTGCACAAGCTAACCCTGAATTTGTGAATCGGCTAAATGCTCAGGAACCATGATTTAGTAGTGATCAAATATATTCACACAAAAGGGTGTGAAGACACGGTGATTTTTGTGCAAGTAATACAATATCCAGAACAGCCAGTCGAGACAAGAATATTTTGACGCTCGTCGAAGAATGACCAAGACTATGACATTAGCACAAGCGAAAGAGCATCACGATGTCCAAGGAGGTGGTATCATGATGACTCTGTGTCATGAACAAGTAATTCATGACCAGTCAAGCTAGTAAGATCAAACTAATCCGTCGATAAGTTTATCTTCTAGTCCAGAGGATCGAATCGTTCTGTAGTAGATTCATCCTCAAACAGTGGAATGAACCGTTCTGTAGTAGGTTCTTTTACTGACATACGCCTCAATGTCAAGCCGGCTCAGCGCTTCAGGTTTGACTTCGTGTGCAGTTGTGTTCCTAGATTTATGGATCTGCTTAGTGCCTGAAATCCATGATCTAGAAGATCAGTGAGAAGTACCATGTGGGCCATATCCGCCTTCTCCGATTCACCAACCTCAAGATCAACCGACTTAGTGCTTCGAGTTGTAGTTATATGCATGAATCAAATTTGCAAATGGAGGTTGTATGCAATTCATCGAAGTTATGATGACGTTTTTGTAATAAAGACACAAAAAGGACTATAATCATGTGTTATCTTGGGTAATAGACTAGAGCATCCGCATATCACAACCTTTTTCATAACATCATTAATATGAGAGCATGTGAAAGCCAACGTGAAGTATAAAATTATATATATATTAAAGTGACGGTAAAGCAATTGCACAATTATTTAGAGATAGGAAGCAAGCTACAATCTAATTATTTTTTATTGGGAGCCATGCAAAATAATAATCTGGGCACAAAGGTTGAGTGGTTCTGTCACACCTTAAAATATTTAATCGAGATTGGGGGTGACAACCCCGCCACACACACACGACGAGACGTGCGTACGAAAGGTTAAAATGAGATAAACAAATAAATCAACACAGAATAAATAAAACAATAATAAATAAAAATACATGACAATACATTCCAGAATAACATTAACAAAATACAACGCCTGAATCGGCGGGGGGTTGTCTTCATCAGAATGGACAACAAACTCTCAAAATAAACCCAAAAGTAAAAATCAAAAGCTCGATAAACCCGATGAAATCCTAACAACTACCCAGCTCACAGCAAATGCGACGATGTATCCAAAATAATATCATCTCTTTTCTTCTTCCGATCGGACACCTTCACAAAGGCGAAAATCCCTCATCTCCAAATGGAGATCGCTACTCCCCGCCTCTCAATCGACACCCGACGACAAGCTCCTCTCCTACGAGCACACTGTCGCCTCACCCTTGACTCACGAGCTGGCCGCGCAACACCACCCTTCAACTGACCTCAGGTCGGTTAGCCACCTCGCCCTCAAGCGCACTACCCTCCATCGCGGCCTCAGCAACCCTTGGAGATCAGCGAAGACCAAGCCCAACAGAGCCGTGCGAAGCTGCCATTTAACCTAGCGATTGAGCACCTTTCGGCCAGTAGGGGCACTTCAGGCCCCAATCACCTCCCGTCGCTGCCTCCCCTCTTGCTTCTAAACCGAGCACAACCTCCTTGCCTTCTTACTACCTTGATAAATTCCGGTATCATCTCTCTTATTTTCGGCTGTGTGGGTTGAGCCCCGTACCAGTGTATTTTCTTGTGGGCTATCATGTGGTTTTATTTTGCATGTGTCTTTGCGCCTTGTTCTAATTGCTTGTTCCATGCGGTGTATAGCCTCCGACTTGTCTTGATTTGTGCCTTTTTTATTTTTGCTACTATCTTCTTGTGTTAAGTTGTGGTTGGCCATGCCTTGGTACTTTGGTACCAATCGGTACCGATGATGCAAGTGTTGCCACGACTTCTTAGGTAATCCTTGGCGATCTGTGTAATCCAGTCTGTTTCTTATTTGAATTATCTTTGGTAAACTCTGTGATCTTGTCATTGTTCTTTGGGTTTTTAATCTCTTTGGTATCCGAATCGATATTACACTTACCTTGCTTGGCACCCTAAATTCAGTGCTTGCGCACTTGACTTGGCTCAAATAACCCTTTTTCTTTGTCTTGTTGCTCATGTGGTTTGTCTCGTTGGTTGCCTTACTAAATTTGTTTGGCTTGATTTTGAGAAGCCCGGATTTGTCTGTTGCTTGCTTTCATCTTTGTTACTGTCATGGGTTGCTTTGGTGTTAGACTTGTTCTTATCTCGGTTTGTTGATTGTTGGCACGAGTCAATTTGGGGTTTGTGATATCTCTGGGGCTGGTTTGTGATGTCCTGATTGATCTGAGTTGTGCTTTGTTGTCTGTACTTGCTTGATTCTGGTATGATGCTCCCTTATTAGGGACTGAAGTGCAAATCAAATAAATGTAAGGGTCTAAAAGAATTAATTGTGGTAATGACCCTTCTTTAAGGGTTATATGCGCAAAATTCAACCCTTACGTACAATCGAACCTATAAGAATAGTCGGAAAAGAAATTTATCTTAATTAAGTGGGCCGAAAGGTTAATTTCGATAATAGTATAATTAATTAATTAGCAAGTGCCGTAAATTTAAAAACGTGCGCAACTAAAAATTAATTAATACTTAAAGTTGAATATGGGAGATGATTACACGATCTGCCTCAATAATGAAAATCCGAACAGATACAGTGGTTTCGGAGGCAGCCTATGATCCCAAACACATTAAAACACCAACACGTTTAATTAAATAAAAACATTAATTAAATTTAGTTTAATTAAATTTCTTTTCTTTTAATTTGATTTTTATTATTTTTAATTCTAGTTGTATATAATATATTTTAATAATATTAAAATATAAAATGAGATATAATTAAAGAATATGATATAAATAATTAGGGGTTATAAAATAATAACTAAAGGATAATAATAATGTATAATATAATATACATATTAATTAATTTCTCTATTTTAATAATTGAATAACATTAATTAATATATATAAATATATATTAATCAATTTCTCTATTTAATAATGGAATAATACTTATAAATATATAAATATTTATATATTAATCAATTTCTCTATTTTTAATAAGAAGAATACTAAATATATTAAATATAAAATATTATACATTAATTAATTTCTCTATTCCTAAATAAGTAATCATCCTTATTATAAATCTAATTTAATTAAGCGATAATAATTAGTTAGCTTAATTAATTAAAATAAAATTTAAATCAATTATATTAAATCAAAATAAATATAATCTTAAAACACGAACATAAATAATAATGCTCCGTCTCAAAGTCAGGTGTACACGACGACGACGGACCAACGCGAATAAGATACTCGCCAATTTAATTTATTTTGACTTTATAGGTTCTCGGAAATATCTTGACGACCCGACAATCACGTACACTCGGGATGAGACGGTTGACGAGATCGTGGGCCCCTTGGGAGGCAGAGCAATCGGACGTTATCGGCCTTGCCAAAATATTCGGGTGCGGATTGCTGCTGAGATTTATGATTTCTTAGGACATGACTTAGATTATATTTTCTTTTCTTGTGATATTGAAACTTGATCATATCATCGCATTTCATTTTATATGCATTTCATTTTGATTATTAATTAGATTAATAATTAAGTTAATTAGTTGTAGGATAGATTATCCTAGATAGATGTAAGTAGTATTTAATAATTTAATATAATTAGTTACATGATAGATTATCTAGGATATATTATCTTAGATAGAGTAATTAGTATTTAGTAATTTAATATAATTAGTTATAGGATAGATTATCCTAGATAGAGGAAGTAGTATTTAATAATTTAATATAATTAGTTACATGATAGATTATCTAGGATAGATTATCTTAGATAGATTAATTAGTATTTAATAATTTATATTGGTATTAATTAAGTACCTTGAAATTTTTATTGTACAAATAATGTGATTTGTAGATTATAATTAATCAGATTGTTATATTGATCAAATTAAGCGAGTCATAACTAAATTGAATTAAGATTTGAATTTGCATAATATCTATTTTCTATAATTTGTATGATGTTATGAAACCCAAGGAAAATTTTAAGTTAAAAATGAATATCCAAATTTGGGTTTGGGAAGAGTGTCAGTACCGACTCGATTTCATAGTAAAATACACTTTAAATTTATTATTGAGGAGCTATTTCGTGGTTACAGTGATTATTTTATCACTTTATATTTAGCAGTGACTATTTTGTCACTTTATATTTGTTCGTGATTGATTCACTTCATTTTATATTATTTTCGGATAGTCTCCTTCAATTTGAATTATATATTGATAAAAATTGAGTCGTTGTTCGTTTCATTATAGTAAGGGTCGAGCGGGATAAATTAGGGATGGTTTTGATAGTGAATGACGCTCTCTTCTATAGAGCGGGCTCTCTTCTATAGAAGCCTTTGGTTGAGGTCGGTTCTTTACGAAAGAATTTATCCCGCAAGGTCACTCGTGTGATATGGGAGTTTGAATCGTACCTATTATAGTATAATATCTCGAGAATGATTCGTTTTGGGTTTATTCTTGATTTAAAATATTCATGACATTCAAGTAGTGCAATTTTTATAAATCTCTTTCGGTTTCTTTTTATACCATACTAATATATGATTAAATCAACTTTGATATTTAAACTAAAATAAAATTATGTGCTTATATGTTGCTACTATATTTATTATAAAAATAAAATTTTAATGGTTTTAAGTCTAAGAGAGATTTATAACATCTCGGTCTTTGGACCTAAAACCGCATTTGAGTGATTTATCACTCACGTTTCCTGGTGGTTGTGGGGTCCAGGTTTTCGGGGAGCGGGATCGAGTTTTTGATGAGAGTGCTAGGTGCGATCTGTGTGGTGACGAGAGATGCTTCGCCGCTTCCGCATGTGAGTAGGGTAGTGGATTAGGATCTATCGGGTTTCGAGTTTTATTTATTCTTTTGGGTTTTTCTTTGAGAGACTTTTCTTTGCCCATTAGATGGAGTTAGCCCTTCGATGTCGGCGTTGTATTTATCGTATTATTACGGAATTTGCTATTGTTTTGTATTATTATTATTGTTTTGTTTATTGTGGGATTTTTCTTATTTTTATTCATTTAGCCTTTCGTACGCACGTCTCGTCGTGCGTACGTGGCCGGATTTAGCACCCCTGATCCGATTCAATTATTCTGGGGTGTGACACTATCTCTAGCACTATCTCCACGGAAGATCTCAAACCTGTAAACCTGGATACCACAACCACCGTGAAAACATGAGTAATTTAAAAATTACTCAGTACGGATTTAGATTCAGGCTTAAGATTTGATGTTCTTTCCTAGACTGGACCCAAATACAAATATTGGTGTTTTAAATGCAATTGGATCAACATATAAGATTATAATAAATATTTTAAGTACTTTTTGTGAAACCACCTAAATGTTATGACATGAAATGATAAGGGAACCCAAAATAGAAAATCTAGAAATAATAATAATAATATACAATATAAGATACGAGAACTAATTACCCGAAATAAATACCTAATTTGTAAGTTACCATATCTATCCCAAGCGGGCGCCGTCAGTGTCCCACCTTACGAACTTGGGTCTTGCATAAGCGGGCGCCACTAGCGACCCAACTTACGAACTTAGGACTTTATGTTTATACGCGCCAATACCGCATAAATGGATAATTTGGGCTCCCTAGACGATAACGCCCTAGGATAGTGAGTGTGCGAAGACACGTACTCTGGTTTGCTAAATCTGATAACTCACCTCATAAAAGTAAAAGTAAATGGATATAGTATGACTTCAGTTGCCATATCGCCAACAGGAGTTGACTACTCGTAAATCACAAAATGAAATATAATAACAAATGGGGCCTTCTTTGTACCAACCAAGGGCTAGAGGACCGCTCCCGACTTTCTCTGTACCAACCAGGGGTCAAAAGATAAAGTCCTTCGGACATATCAAGATCTCCAATAAGTCGGCTAAATCAAATAATATAATAACCCAAAATAGGCTCCAGACTCGAATATGACCGCCCACACTAAATACTGAAAGTCATATCCATCATAATCGCTCAATTAAATTTGAAACAAATTATATACAGAATAATAATAAATATAATATTGATAAAAAATAAAATATTCTGGCACTGCTGAACCCGTTAAGTGACGAGGTCGGTGAATGATCGACAGGCAAATGTGCGCAGTGTATACTCAGACCAAGGGGCCCCACGGGCCAACCGATTTACTGAACGTAACCCGTTGGTCTGGTTATACAAGGCAACCTCATACTTAGATCACTTGACCCGCCTCTCAACACTCTCCCATGCATTTAATGCATGATTAAGTACCTAATTTAATTAATAATTAGTGATACTAATAGTATTATCCTAATATTTATAATCTATAACTTTATTTATTTAATTCTAATCTAATTCTATCTATGGACTAATTCTCGAGTCCTACTCTTATCTTGCCTACATGCAAATGACATGATATGACATGCGAATGCGAGTTGGTCTCAAATATGCTGGTCAATTTACCAGATGCATATGATAATTAAGTTTGGGTCTCTAATGATATGTTTGGTAAAAAATACCGCAGTTCAAATAATTTTTGAAAACTTTTATTTTTCGGTTTGGGTTCCTAATTCTGAAGAAAGAAAATCAAATCCTAGGAACCGTGTACACGAAATCTTGGTGAGGATCATAGAGTCGCTCTACTCTGGAGGGGGTACGCCGCCTCGAAGTCGGCGTCTGCGTACACGGGGTCGGGAATAACTACGATCTCCACGAGTGGATCTGAGTCGACTACATCACTTATTATTTTAAAATAAATTAATAGTTGTTAGTTTTAACGTGATTTACTTCATAATTAATAATTAACTATATCGACGTTTTAAATTAACGTTCGTTCGAGTTTTATCGTCTTTTTTTAAAAAATTTGGCAGCTTTTCTACTACTTTTATAGGGTGTCGAAAGTTTTATTTATCGCGTTGGTATTTATTTTCAATATGTTTGACTTTTAAGTTACTTTTACAGTTTTATTTATCGTTTATCATTTTAATGCGTTTGTTACTTAATTTTTTTTATTCTTTTATATGTTTATCACTTTGTACGTCGTGTTTCACATTAAATGTTTTAATTATATTTTTTGATCTTAATTGTTTGGTAATTGACAAGTAAATAGATAAGTAAAATCATACACACAAATAAACATGAATTAATATTTTATTAATTTCTGATTCCATTTATAATTACAACCGATTACAAGAAATAAAAATAAAAAATAAAAAAATAGAGAAATTGATTAATATATTATATTATATACGTTATTTATTTCTAATATTCCTAAAAATAAAGAAATTAATTAATATATTTTTTATAATTACCTAATTATATCTAAATTATTATTCTATTATATTTTTAAATTATTTAATTTATTTTTATTTATATATATATTTATAATATATTTTTTTATAAAGTAAATTAGGTTTCAAAATAAAACAAAAGAAAACAAAAAGGAAAGAAATAAGATAAACTCAATTAATTTAAAATGTTATTTAATTAATGTGTTGGTGTTTTAGTGTTCGGGATCATACGCTATCTACCA
The DNA here is from genome assembly GCA_037127355.1 of Schoenoplectus tabernaemontani. NCBI lineage: Eukaryota > Viridiplantae > Streptophyta > Magnoliopsida > Poales > Cyperaceae > Schoenoplectus > Schoenoplectus tabernaemontani. The sequence continues at coordinate 12,684,955 of CM073752.1, forward strand.
TACCATTTGTGTCTATGCACTGGTAACCTGTAACGGGGACAAATAGGAAATGAAATCATTTCCCGAGTTTAGGTTTATGTGATTAGTCCATGGATCTCGCCGAACTTTTTGAGGCGACTTCCAATTGAATTAGTCACTTTTTAAGTAATCTCTTTTAATTTTCTTGATACTTTTAAATATTAGACCATATTAATTTAATACTAATTCCTAATTAGATTTTAATTAATTATAATTCATTAGTTGGGTCAATATGATTTTTTTATGGTCTTATAAGTTCATATTACCTAATTTGGGCCCAATCACTAATCCATTCTGCTCTTCCTTAATACTAAATCTTTGCCCATTATTCCTAACCCAACAACCATAATTCAATAGCATAAAATCGACAGAGGCAACTAGAGCAAGCAACGGCCCACAGAGGCAACATAATAGCTTAGCCACAAGAGCAAGGGACAATACAGTTAGCAAAACAGGGAACCAACACAGAACCATGGCACAATAGTGCACAACAAAAAGATCAGCACCATAATTTTCAACTAGATAATAGATACCAAAGCACAACAAGCAATGCCAGACAATAGATCCCAGAGTACCAGAATATCAGATATGGCCATAAGTAGGGAACAACCACAGTGCATACTAGTAAAATCAACAAGCAAGACAACTGGGGACAAATGGGTAAAATTAGTAACATCACAAAGCAGATTAGACAACAACCCAAGGAACAACAACACAAGCCACTTATCAGCTACTGGCCTAATAGACCCAATAATTTTACTAACCAGCAACAACAATCAAACTCAGCACAACTCTAACCAACACAACAAAAAAATAAAAATAAGACACATGTATCATGAACCAGCATAAGTCAATCAAACCAGACACAACCACATAATCAGTATCAGACAACAAGCAAGTAAGGGTCAACATTACCAGCATATTAGATAAAGTCGAGCCAGTTTTTGCATCATTGGTACCAAGGTACTAGTGTACCAAAGACTACCAAGGACCATTAATGACAACAGACCAAAGCAGCAAGGCAACATATTTACCAGCAAAAATAAGAAATACCAAGGTGTGTTAGAGTCCAGCTGTTACCAGCAGAACCAACTCAAGAACCAGCAAAGAGAAATCGAGTAAGCAAGTAATCGAATAACTCCACAAGCAACAATCAACCAGAGAACAATCATAACAAGCCAACTAGTAAATAAGAGTCTGAGCTAGAATTTTTACCAGTATGTGAATTAGGGACAAAGGGCTGGCGGGATGGAATCCAGCATGCAATAAATTGAGCAGTGGGACTCCTCCCTTTAAACTTCTGGCTACCACCTCCTTCCTCTCTCTTGTTTAAGTGTTATATAATAAATTGATGACGTTCTGAACATATGAATTAAATCAAACTCGACAACAACCCTAATAGATATGATATAATCAAATAAGTCGGGAATTTGAAATGAAACTTGGATAAATAATAAATAAATTAAATAAACTTCACATCATTTCGGTACAGAGCAAAACATAACACAAACTGACCTATCCCCTTAGCCACATTTGATCCCGAGCCGCCCTCTATACCTCCTCATTAAAACCCCACTATGCCTCATTACCCCCATTAATCCTCGTCCCCTCACTGTCGCTTTCTTCCTCTCTTACACCCCCTCGACTCTCTCTCTCCCCTTATTAATTCTTTCGCCGAATCCCCTGTCACCCTTATCACTCTCTCTCGCTCAAACACCTTATTTTTTTCCTGGTTTTATCCTCACCGCCTCGAAACTGTGTCTCCCCTCTCCCGATTTCCTCTCTCGCCATCATTCCATCCTCTGACCCACCTCGGTATTTGCCTGGCAAGGCCGAATCTCACCGATTTTTTCTCATCTAAGGTCTGCTCCAGCAATCCTAGCCCCTAACCCGTCATTTCACTTGACCGTTGCTCCCCTCTCCCCTTTGGTCTCCCCCTTAAATAACCGAGCGGCACCCGCTTACTCTCCTCTCTGGCTCATGCGTTGAGAAATATACAGAAACAAAGAATAGAAAACTAATAAGAACAATAATCATCAATTTGATTTTATTTATTAATCATAACTACCTCTTATATTTTTATCCGTCTCATCAGTTTATTCATTATATTATATTATTATTAATTATTATTATATTATTATTAATTATTTATTTATTTATACATATACACCCTTTAATTATTAATTATATTATTGATTAATTACATTTAATGTTTTTAATTATTAATTTAATAATTATTATTATTACTTAATTAATTTTTATGGTTTAACATGTTCACTCTATCAATAAGTAATTCATTTTTTTAAAAAAAAATTAAGGACGTGAGTTTAACTCACATCCTTAAAAGCTTTTATTTTGTCCTGCCAAGCACTATAAAGTAGAAACGATCTGAAGGGCGTGAGTTCAACTCACGCCCTTAAGACTCTTACTTAGTGCTGCCAAGCACTAGAGAGCAGAAGGGTATGAAGAGCGTGAGTTGAACTCACACCCTTAAGCTTTTACTTAGCGTTGTCAAGCACCAGAAAGCAGAAGGGTATGAACTCACACCTTTAAGCTTTTACTTTTGCTATCAAATACCAGAGAGTAAAACGGCCCAAAGGGCATAAATTTAACTTATGTTCTTAAAATATCTTTAATTCTTGGGCACGACATGGAGAAACTCATGGATGAACCGTGGGTAAGCAGAAAAATATAGGGGTTTAAGAGCGTAAGTTGACGCCCTTATTTAGACGGTTTGTGAAAATAAATTTATTTTTGTAGATAAGATGATTTTTTGGGCCATCAAGTAAAAATTTCGGGATTTTAGGTTTTTGACTAAAAAAAGACCCTAGATTTGAAAGTCGGAACGCGTGACCGGTATGAGAAGCACGTGCGGGAGGCCCATGAGGCCGTAACCTCCGACTGCGGTTTTAAATGCAGCTGTCTCAAGTATCGGGCCAGTCACGTGGATATTACTCCAGTCAACATTGATTATCGTTTATCAACAATTTAATCAAATCCCAGACTCCCTTAATTTCGTGTCCGCATGTGCTTTCGTCAAGTATACTCTTTGAAGAGTGTAAGATCACCTTTCATTTGGATTTTGGGGTCCTGTCTCCTGATGCTGCCTCTGTAACACGCATTTATTTAGCAATTATTATAGATTCGATCAGTATTTATTATCCGTTCCGTTCAGTATGATTTTAATCGAGTGATTCAACAGTTTTTACTATTTGTTTGATGTAAACCCTTTAAATTCGGTCTGATTGATGGGAAAAACATTGATGGCATTATTACATATTGCGGTACACAACTTTGATAACACAGAAATTAAGTGGGTAGTTTAAGGAAAGGAAGGGTTTAGTCCGATGCATTTATTTGGATTTTTTCCTAAATATGGCTTTTATTGATTTCGGTATATATTATTTTTTGAAAAATGTTATCAAAATACGCTTGTTGATACTGTCATAAATGTAAGTTTAATTATGCATACTACACAAATTATTATGCATGTTAATGACTATATTATACAACTCATCTTATACCATACTTCTATTATTCAACTTAAATACTGTGATATTCATAATAGAGAAGGAATCACTTGACAATGGTTATCTTAACAATCTTGACAATAAATTTTCAAATAAATACGAAAAATCTTAAAAATTGAATATTTTTTTATGAATATATTCTTTTACTTATAGATTGATGATGATTCAAATTTCATGCAATTTTATTATTATTTGATAGTCCATCAAAGATCGTCAAATTATAACTGTTGTAAATTGTATAAATTTTTGATGATCATTATGGAATATCAAACGATAATGAATTGAATGAAATTTGAATTACCATCAATCTATAAGTAGAAAAACATATCATAAGGTTTATTTTTTCTATTTTTAAGATTTTTTAGTATTTATTTGAAAATCCATTTTCAAGCGATCCCACCCTTCACAATAACTCATTTAATGCGCATAATGAATTAATGATAGTATTATACAAAATAAGTTACATAATAAAGTTCTTAACATGTATATAGTTTGTGTTATGTGCATAATTAAGTTTGCATTGATAATGGTATCAACGGTATAATAAATCCCTTACTTTTATGTCTTTTACGTCACTTAAAAGTGCATCACTTCGTAAAGATACAAGATTTACTACCATAGTTTAATCTACAATTCATTATTTTTGATTATTTATTTATTTATTTAAGATGTTTTAGAGGGGGCAGTATTTAATATCCAAAAATAGTTATCCTTGATTTTTCCATTACCCCTCAATCGTCCCTGCAGTCCAGCACTCTTCAAATAAATTTGTCAGGGCCTAAGCAATTTTGCAGAATTTAATTAAATTAATTAAATTTGTTATATTTTATAGGATTTTTATTTCTGTTACTAACCTTCTACGTTGGAACTTGGACGTTAGCTTTGTAACCTTTCTTGCAGAGGCAGAGGGAAGGAGCTCCAGGAGGTCAGACATCTCTATAATTTACAAATTAGTAGAAATAATTTTTTTGTTTATATTTATAATATATTTATTTTTCAGGTATCCTCATAATTCTTTTTTAAATATATGGACCATTAAAAATTTAATTTGCAAATATGTTTTAGCCCAATTACAGACTTAATATATTTGTTTCTCAATTTGATTTTCGATAATTTCTCTCTCTTTCAATTAGTGACGAATGGTGATTTATTTTCTTCTTTAATTATTCTCTATCGATGTATTGAAGACTCACAAATTGACTCTTTGATCTCTCGGAACCTCCAAATTCAAATCATGGTTCCGCCCCTATTTTCTTATGTCATCATTCTAATTTGTAAATACATTTTGCAAATTTTGTATGTCTTATTGCTCTAAAGCCTCCTACCTTCAATTGATTACAGTGGATCGCAATAGCTAGAGATATTGGAATGAATGGTTGTTGTGGAAGATGCATAGAAAAGATGTACATATACAAACCATCAAATTCACAACTTTTGACAACAACTGCACAGTGTGGTTCGTTAATATTGATTATAAATATGATTTTCGTTTATCATGTTAGTAATTCAGTAACTATTTCTCAATATAATACTGTAATTTCTGTTTGTTTAGTGATTTCACAATTGAAAATATATGTCTTTGCGATAATTTATTGCAAAATGCAGTAACGCAAGCAAGCGAAATTGTGTAGTCTAGTTCTTATATGGTTTTAAATTATCAATATCTTAGTTCATATGAAGAACATATGACTCAAATAAAAACAGCAGAATTTTGCAACTTGTTAAATTGATCAGTCAATTAAAATTCAATTAACTGATTTATTATATGACCAGTCCATTCTGACAACCGATTGACTAAATCGCTCTAATCTACCAAATACAAATGTTCAATAAATCCGACAACTAGGTGACTTCTTTTTTACAACGAGGTTCGCATTATTTATCAAATTTATTTTATTTAATTGAATATATGCGTTACGTTGTAATTAATCTAGTAATCATGTTTCTGGGTTGAAGCTTATAAACAACCTAAAACTCTTAAGGCCCAACCCCAAATGCAAAGCATAAAAAAGAAGCCTATCTAGTTTGCAATAGTACAATACCAATACAACATTTGCAGATTTTTTTTTAGTAAATAAATAAAAATGGTAAGATTTATCTGAAAATTAGCTATAGTCTGGACCGAGTTTCACATATAGTCTGGACCGAGTTTAAAACTCGGTTCTAGTTTTTTATTTTTAATTTTACGTTTGTGTGTATTTGAAAATTACAGGAAGCTGGGACCGAGTTTAAAACTCGGTCCCAGCTTTCTGCTATTATATAGCACACCTAGCCCCTTTCTCTTTCATCTTCTTTCAGCCAATAATTTCTTAAAAATCGCCATTATTACCGTTGCAAGAGTTTTCAACTGAAAATTTCTTTTTCGATAAATCCAGAGCCGATCCATATTCACCACTCTCATCTCATCAATATTGTTAGTTTTTTTTTCTATTTGGACTATTATTTTTTGCTGTAAAATTAAAATACACTAACAATAGAGTTTATTGTTCATATTGTAGAGACGAAAATATTGCTGATCAATGTGTATCATGAAGGTCAAATTCTGAACATTTCAACCGGCGTGAGTTACGATATTCGTGCCGCGTGCACATTTTCTGCCGACAAGACAATCAATCTTCGTGACTTGAAGTGACTGATTCATGCTGGTTTGGAGCCGCTCCCTAGCCAATTCAACATCAGTATTAGTGGACGGATCAACACTGCACCAGCAGATTCAGGTGATTTTTTTTATAGCTTATTTGGGGTTGTTTCTGATAAAATTTGGGGAATGATTAAAACAACAGCTCTGTACCAATTACCCCAATATTAAACGCTGGAGACAGTAGTTGAATCTGAACTAATATCCGGATCTGACAACTATGATCCGACCAATATTCTTGGAAGTAGTAATCCAGTCATGGCTGAGGAAAGAACCCACTCCCGAGCTCGGAGCAGTGATCATCCCGTATTCCGGTATAAAATGTGGATGTGGATGTGGATGAGGATGACGAAGATGAAGAGTGGCACCTGGATGTCGATGAGGATGACATCCAGGATGAAACAAATATAAATGGATGAAATTGAGGAAGTAATAGATGTCAAAGAAGTAGTTAACGAATGATAAATATCTGTTCCTTTTATTAATCAGGGAATGAATCACCCGTGTACATAATTTGCTGATAATACGCCAATATCGTATGCAGACGAGCCTTATTTTCGCAAACCACCTAGAATTGATGAACAATTTAGTGTCGGTCAACAATTTAGTACAAAATCAAAGTTGAAAGTGAAAATCACTGATTTTTATGTTCAACGGAATATAAAATTGGAGGTAACAAATAGCAGCAAATCAAAATTAGTAATGAAATGTAAAGATTCTAACTGTCCATGGAACATGTATGCCACACCCAATATAACGAGTATTTGAGATATCAGAATAAATTCGCTCGAGCACTCTTATTTTGGCAGTGCTGCTAGAGAGGACCACAGTCAAATGACTTCCAGAATGATAATAGATATTGTTAAGAATCGGTTGAGAGAGAACTTAGAAATGACAGTTAAAAAATAAGGGGTTTGATAAAATAAAAGTTCCCCACAGTATAACCGAGTTATAATAAATTATGGAGAGGAAGAGAACTGACAATTGCAGACCTTTTTGGTAGTTGGGAGAGGTCATACGAGATGTTTCCGTCTCTACTAGCAGCTATACAAAGTTCCACATATGACACAAAATACATCATAGAGACATCGCTTTCAACAAAATTCGATCGTGTTGCATGGGCATTTGGTCCGTATATTGCAGCATGACCTTACTTACGGCCAGTCTTAACTATCGATGCTGGATTTTTATCGGGTCGGTATGCCGATAAACTATTTATGACATGTGATTATGATGCAGATCAACAACAACTACTACTTGCATTTGCTATCGTAGCAGGTGAGGAAAGTATGGTAAACTAGGGTTGATTTATGCAGTTGGTGCGTAAAAAAGTTGTCGGTCTTGGTAAAATTACCGTTATCTCAGATCAACACCTAGGTATAAGGGCATTATTTGAGAGACCAGATTTTGAATGGCAGGAATCAGCAGACGAGACTATTCACCGTTATTGTACTCAACACATTGCACAAAATATGTATAAGGACTGCCATATCAAAATAATAAAGGCTCTTTTCAATAATCTGCAAAACATATGAAGCCATGAAGGTGCGAGAAATATATGAAAAAAATTAACAATATTAGACCGACATCCTATAAATTCGTCATAAAAGCAGGAATCATGCAAAAAAAAAAACTCCTACGGAACAAGTGTCCGATAGGAAGGACATGAAATAACAGAAACCGTAATAACCAATCCGTCGCAGCTGAGGAAGTGTCAGCCAAGGAATTTCATTACGAGGAGTTAACCCCAGATCAAGTGGCTGCATTACATCAAGAAAGATGGGCACAACATCTGGACGAGTGTCTCAATCAGTGGGGAATAATGACAAGCAATGGTTCAGAATCACTAAACAACATGTTTAGGATCGCTAGACAACTTTCGGTATGTGCTATCGTCGAGAATACGTGGCACAAATGTGTTGAATGGTTCTATAAGCGTCGAGAAGTTACAGCGGTTTGGGAAGCCCAAGGTCTGATATTCCCCCACAAGGGCACCAAACTGATAAAACATCACAGTGATAAGGGGATAACTTACGATGTCGTACAACTGGATTGAGGTATAAACAATTATGATGTTTACAACAGAAATTGACTTATCGAGACGGTAATATTCTATACTTATATTATTTTTTTATTTAACTTCAAAATTTAAATAATAATTTATAATTTCTATTTTAAATAATAGGGACAAAGGGGTGAAATGAAATATGAGGTTGAATTAGCGATGACGGGAATTGATAATTGTTGGTGTCAAAAATCGTAATTGACCGACATCCCATGCGACCACTTGCTTGCCGTTTGTTCATTCAGAAGACTGGATTACACTCAGTACGTTAGTCCATATTATACCATCTAGTACTACATTAACACATGGTATGGTCATTGGCATAGTTATGATAATATACGAGATTGACCAATGTATAATGGCATGATCATTAGGCCAGATCCAGCAAAAATCAACAAAGGAATGAGAAGAAAAATACACATTCCAATGATTATGGATGAAATGGAGGGTCATATCAACAGACTGCCAACTCGAGGTCGAGCTCATTCCAGCAGAGCATGATTTAGATTACTAGTGTGTTTATGTTTTTTGTTGTTATATTTATCAGAACAATTGAATTTTAATTGTTATTATAATATTTTAATTTGTTTGATACTATTTTAGAATAATGCATTAATCGTGCTTATATTTGACTTTATAAACTTTATTTTAATTCTTATTGTAATATTTTAGATCAATCTAATGACTGTTGTGTTTTATTTTTAATATAATACATAAACGTAAAAAAATAAAAAATTTGGTACTGAGGTTCAAATTCGGTCCAGGCTATATGGACTAATTTTCGGATAAATCTTACTATTTTAATTAATTAATTTATTTATTTTTTTACTAAAAAAAATCTGCAGCATTTGACTTAGATGCAACTGGTTAACCTCTTTCATTTAATGGGCATGCTACTGGGCTGAAGCAGACCCAAAGATTAGAAATTCAGACAAAAAATAAAAAGATAGTCACAGAACCAGAGGCCCATCGTAACAAATCCAACCTTGTGAGATTCAATCCATCATTTAATTAAGGCATATTATACTATTCCGACATTGCATAACAGAGAATCAACCGCCAGATCACGATCTGACGGCCTCAGATCAACTCTTCAAAACCTTCACAAACCCTTGCCTCGTTTGCTTCTTCCTCTTTTATAAGCTGAGCCGCCGCTTTCTCCCAACCCTTTCCAAGCGCTCTCTCATTCTCCGCGACTTTCGGACAGTGATTATTTGCCACCTTAGTTTCGCAGGTAATTTGCTTCTATTGTAGCAGTCTAATTATTCATTATCAGTTTATCGTATTAGTTGATCTTGTATCAGTACGTCGTAATTCGTTAGAACTGTTAATTTTAATATGATTTTCCGGATCTATTTTTTTTTTGTATTTCAGCAAGTCTGAATAGAATTTTGCTAGCAATTATTAGTAATTATGTACTTTTAAGTGATCTTTATGATCTAATCTTGAACCCATTATGATGTGAAATATGATATACTTTTTTATTTCTTATGGTTGTAGGATGGCGGTTGTTTTCACCAACCTTGGCTCTCAGTCTGGGCTCCGGAAACTCAATGATTACCTCCTCACACGCAGTTACATCTCTGGGTAAGATCAAATTTTCATGATTATTGCATCTACTGGTACTATGTATATTTTGGCGTTGAATTTGTAATGTCTGAATGGTCGAATTGATATATTAGGTACCAAGCTTCCAAGGATGACCTTGCTGTTTATGCAGTTCTGAACTCCGCTCCCTCTTCTGAGTATGTCAATGTTGCTAGGTGGTACAGCCACATTGATGCCCTTATCAGATTGAGGTACTGTCATATTTCTTTCAATAATGTATTAATAGGTTTTAGAGGGACTTGCTGGGTTTCAATAGAAGTCAAGATGAAATTATGATGCTAGTTTTGACCATGGGCTCCAAAACATATGCTTCTCAATTCATGTTGAATACCATAGGTGAAAGTTAAATGCAATTTTGCATGGACATGACGTTTTCATGGATTAATATTCACTTTGATTGTGATATGTGTGAAAGTTCTACCTATAATTTTCAGTGGTGTGACTGATGAGGGAAAGGGTGTGAAGATTGAATGCTCTGCTGTTGTTGAGGACTCTCCTGTAACTCCTCCAGTCAAAGAGGCAAAGGTTTTTTTTTTTTCAAAGACTCATATTTTGTTTTGTTTACATTCCAAACTTGTTGTAAGCTCTACCTAATTCATCATACTGTTTTTAGGCACCGGCAGATGATGATGATGACGACGACGTTGATCTGTTTGGTGAGGAGACAGAGGAGGAGAAGAAGGCAGCTGAGGAGCGTGCCGCAGCTGTGAAGGCCTCCTCTAAGAAGAAAGAGAGTATGAACTTTATCTGCATTTGTTATCTAAATCATTTCAGTAGTGATGGCCTTGATTGTTTTACTAGTTGAGACTCATTTGTTCCAAGTTGTGGAATAAAGCCAAATTCGCATAGAGATACTGGGAACACTAATGAACCTTGCTTAATTCAAAACAGCGCTTGAATTTGAGTTGAATATTGTTTACTTGCTCGGCATAGTATAATCAGGCTATGTGCTTAGATATTTAAACCCTTTATTTTATTTTTAGTTCTTGTTTATTTTGTGTGGCCATTCTAACTATCAACCGATCTTAATTAATATTGACAGGTGGGAAGTCATCAGTGCTGTTGGACGTGAAGCCATGGGATGATGAGACTGACATGAAGAAGCTTGAGGAGGCTGTTAGGAGTGTCCAAATGGAGGGTCTCCTCTGGGGTGCTTGTATGTTTTCTTCTCTTTTATTTAAACATATGTCCAGGCATTTGTGAAAACGGCCAAGTGTATGCATGTATTCTGTACACATATCACATAGTTTATGTGGTCAATTTCAGATATTCCTCTCCAAATTGTTGAGCATTTTGTACCAATTGACATAAAATTACCTATTATTCTCTTAGTGAACATAGGAATTTTCTTTTTAAGAACTGAATGTCAAAGAATCTTGCTTGTTTCCTTTTACGATTAAAAGAGCTTTTTTTTTTGTCTTTTCAGATAACATGGGAAGAGTATTTAACAATTGGTTATATACAGAAGTTTTTTTGTATTAAAAGAGTTCATTAATTGTTTTTACCAGATAACTAGGGAAGAGTTTTGCTATATACAGATTTTTTTTTGTAATATACTGTGGTGGGGCGGGGGATTTATGATTCTCTCTTGTTTTGCAGTGGTATGTACCATGTGCATTATCTTTCATGTTCTGTAGGGGTACTTAGGGAACACAATAGTTAGTGATATATATAATTTAACATGGTACTGAAGATGTTTTTTTTCCCTCTTATCAAACTTGTTTATGTTTTTTTTTTTTTCTGTAAATCAGCAAAGCTGGTGCCAGTTGGGTATGGCATTAAGAAGCTGCAAATAATGATGACAATTGTGGATGACTTGGTCTCTGTTGACACTCTTATTGAGGAGCATCTCCTCACAGAGCCAGCCAATGAGCACATTCAGAGCTGTGACATTGTTGCCTTCAATAAGATCTGGTTCGTCTTTTCTTTGTTCAGAGCTGGGATATTTTTTATTATTATTTTTTTCAATTTTACATCAATCAGTCAATAGCTGAGTTCTGTTGAAGTTGTCTTGTAGTGTTGCATGGCGAACTGCTAATTGCAATTTGTTGTGCTGTGACAAATAAGGAATGTCTTGTTGTTTCTTCAAGTACAAATACAATACATGAGTTGATTGCATATGGAACCATAAGATTTTGAGTGTTAAGGAGCATTCCATTGACTGAAATTGATCCATGTACCAATTTGTATATAAGTTGACATGGATGTTTTCTTTGTTTGTGTTGCAGAGGTCAATCTTGGTAATGCAGGGATGAGAGATCTCAACAAGAGCTTAGTTTGTGTTATGTGAATGATGTTTCACTTCACATTCTTTTTCAAAACTAATTTGTGCTATTGTGCGTGAGATTTGTACTGGTCTGTTGTTCTGTTAGATTTATATCCAGTAGCATTTTAATTTAAAATTTTGGTGTTGGCGCTGGTTAAAGCTAGAATTTTATATTTTTATTATTTTTATATTGCTTATTCGTCCTATTCTTAGTTTTCTGATATTTTATGGCTGCATGCATGTTAGACAGGTGTGGTCTTGATGCCTTGCATTTTATTCCAGAACCAGAAGTATGAAATCTGTTGCAGTTACGGCCGTTTACAATCTTTTATTGTAATCAAATATCGGGCATCTATTTGAGTTGCAGATTACAAGATTCATGCGCTAGTTAAGAGTTCTACGGCTGTGCTTAACATGTGACATGTTTTGCATGTAGCACGTCATGCAGTAATGTAGTTGCGTAAAGGTATGTAGTTATTTTTTTTTTGTCAAATATTGGTATAGATCTAAATCTAAATATGATCATCTTTTTTTATATCCTAAAATAAATTTTCTTAATCTAAAATTTATTTTTTATCACAAAAATTTCTAACATTTGCTTCACTTTTATCATAAATTTTACAATTTTTCCATAAACTTAACACTTTCTAAATGAAAACGGTAACATTAAAAAAAGTTAGGGTGCTCCTCAGAGCACAAATTACTTAAAATGTACCAGTTATTTCTAAATTTTGATTTCTTTCTCTATAAATTCTTTATATCAAAATTTTATGGATGCAAAATTACTATTTATTTAGTTTTATAAATATATGTTTCATATTTTGTAAGATGAAGCTAGATGATAATAAAATAATTAATTTTTGCAAATGAAAAATAAGCCGCTTAGAAAAAAAAAAAATCCAGAATAAGCACGTAACAATTAATTTTTTTGATATGTCATAAAATTTTGATGTAAAAAATTTATTGAGACCATAAATTAAAATTCAGAGATAATTAGATATATTTTTTAGTTAAAAATATCGAACCCATTAGGAGTGTATTAGTTTTACATTCATGCACGTATTATGTCACATCATATATATACTTGATTAGATGTATTATATCATATCATATATATACTTAATTAGATGTATTATATCATATCATATATATACTTAATTAGATATATTATATCATATTATATATATACTTGATTACATTAAAGTATCAAGGTGTCAGTCGGTGCTCAAGTATCTTTTTAATTTGCTGAAAAATATTTTTTTTTACTGTGACATTTTATTTTTTCTTAACCTGACATTCTTTACTGATCGTTACTGTTTTGTCCCTGTGCACGGTGTGTCTGATCGTGTCGTTCCACGGATGCGATGTGTTTTCTGTTCGTTATTTATGTGTCACGTCACAATATATGGAAACAAATATTTTAATCGCATCATATGACTAAAGTACGTGTTTTTTTTTTAAATAACGTCACATTTTTTTATTCACTAGTGCTATTAGCTACTGAATGATTAAGATAGCCTATTTGACAAACACATAGATTAGGGTTGTTAATGGTATCGTTTTGATCATTTATTTATTTTGTATCATAAGATGAGTATGAATAAGATTTTATTTTCGTTAAGTTATCAATTATGAATAGGAGTAAGAACAAATTTCATTAATTTATCGAATAAAAGTACAAATAAGACTTATTTTTCATCCGTTATCTTTTTCATTGCTAATTATATTATAATATTTCCATTGATAATTATATTATAATATTTTTTCATTGCTAATTATATTATAATATTTTTCATTGCTAATTATATTATAATGTTTTTCATTTTAAAAGCCGTTTGGTCGTTTATCCGATCCGTATCGTATTTGATAAGATGAATATGAATAATATTTTATTTTCGTTAAGTTAATCATATGAATATAGATAATTTTTTTTTGTTATCGTACGCAATCCATTGACAACTCTAACATTGATTGTTATTCTGATTGTAGTCGGATAGTTGGAGATGTTTTAAAATGATAGTGTATGATGTGCATCAACAGTCAACATAATAGTTTTTATAATTATAACTACTCTGGCATCAGGTTAATATATGTCCGTCTAAGACTTTCTATTTTAAACAATTCCGAGGAAAGAGGATTCGAAATTGGCTTAGCCATTGTTTCGTCACATTTTTTCTCGAATAAGAATTAGTATGTGTCATCCAAGGTTTTAAAATGCGAATTTGAATATATGTACGGAGAGGCACTACATATTGTATATGCGGCATGCGAACGCATATGCGGATTTCTATGCGGAACTATATATGCGATTAAAACATATGATTTTAGTGTTTTTTGTATATTAAAAACGATAATATATAAAAATAATCTTCAAGTTTGACAAAAACAGAGAAGTGATGTAGTAGTTTCATTGCTAGATGGGGTATCTCATGTTCTGAGATTGAATCTGAGGAGAAGCAAAGAATTTTTGCTGCCTTTTGTAGTTACCTAAGGCATTGGATCTTCTGTGACATGTAATATATGTCAAAATCACATAATAATTAGTGTATAGTTTAATTCCATGCGGACAGTGACCGCACACGCATATGCGATCGCACGAAACACATTTTATATCACTGGTGTCATCTACCTCCAATTAATCAAAACATGAATGAACTAAAAGAAAGAAAATTTCATGGTTACTTCACCTATGGGGAGCTTGTGAATCCCTGGTCTACTAGCTGAAGCTGAGGAATAATTATTCAAAGATATCTACACAATTACTTTGGCATTTGCCAAAGGTAAATAATTTTACTTTCGACGCACTCTTTACCCCCATCCCAAAGGAAACTCACACATACAAAGAGTTGGTCAAGGGGACCATCTACCACTAGCCATGTACCTATAGTTACATTTTTGGTAACCTACTAACATGCTTATCCAATTTGGGCCTGTACCATGTATCATTTTGGTCGTCCTCCCAATTGGACTTTCCATTTTCAGCTAGTGGACCGAATAAGCACGCCTTTTTTTTCCTGCACTATATTGACCTAGTTCTTTGTATTTTACTTGGATCATAACATACTTCTATAGAGATATGAAATGAACATTTGTAGTTGTACCAAGGACAATCAATTTGGCAAATTGATTTGAAAGAAGACCAAGAAATAGATGATCTCTTTCTGTGTGCTTTATCTCTGAGATATATTGCAATATGCATGTTAAAACAAAATTTCCAAAGGGAAGGACCAAAATTTACTGCTTTCATTATATTATTTTCTTCAAGCAATAAGAAAATATCTTACTTGCGGATTACAATAGATGCAGCCAAGATTTAATTACGCTCAACTTACCCTATGGTTATACAAAAAATCAATATTTGGCAGACAAGAACCTAAAAAGATTTCTATATGAACACATACTAAGAGAGCCACTTCCTTGAGGGAAATCAGCTTCAGAATTGTTGTTCTAGTGTCTCAGCAAGCCAAGCACAAGAGAATCCCCAAATGGGATTAAGCTCTTTTTGTGTACAACGACTCAAGGAAAATGCATCGATTGACTTACAAGTTCCTGCAATTTTTAATGACAGCAATAAGTCAAATGACTCTGAAATTGAAAAACATAAAAGTTGGAAATTTTAAAAAGCTTGGAAATGAGCCTTACCATGATATTCACAAAAACATCTGCTTAGATCTCCAGAACAATATCTGAAGAAAACAATGAAATTTAAAATAGTTAGCGCCTATAGTATTCTGTTTGTGAACAGAAAGTACTCAAATAAATCAAGAGATCTTACATTCTGAATCAGTCTTAACCCATTTATGCTGATTCGACCCACTATCATCGTCATCCCTTTCACATCTATTTTCAAACGCTTTGATATCTAGAAACTTTTTTTTGGATGATGAACCACTGCTTTGAGAAAACATCTTCTTTGGTAAAACTGTCCTAAAAAACTGCATTCATAGAAATCAGATACTTAGTAGTAAGAACAGGAGAAGAAGAATTCTTTGATAGTTATCTCTGTGTGAACAATTATGTCTAAATCAGAAGAAAATATAACTGACATTCAAATGCTTGATACAGGCATGTTTTTCTCACTGGAATTATTAAAAATTGAAGCTGAAAGACATTTTAATTCTTTTATTTGAAATGACATACTTAATATTTGAGAGAAGCACAGTAGCTCTTATGTACCTTATCCATCCTAGTTTCTGGGGTTGGATCTCTTAAGCTTGGACTGGGTTTTGGCATGAACCCACCTCCGCAAACAAATAACTTCTTCAGGAGAAATTTTAGCGATTTCTGTTTCATTGTACTCTTGTTATTCACAAGTAGATCCCTTGCCTTGCACAAAATCATCTTTGTATGAGGTGATAAATCACCAATTTCATTTTTATCATCCGAGTTATTTTTTTTCCCGGTACGTTCCACTTCAAGACTGGATGGACAGTTCAAGAACCTATCAAGTGGCAAGTTGGCCTTCTCTTCCTCCCCTGATTTCGGCTTGCGTTTCAAGAGCTTGGTTAAGGCCTCTTGCAATTTTTTGACCTCTTCTATTGTGAAATCTGGCAAATCTTGTGAAGCACATGCATATTCCTGTGAGGAATGCGAGTATTCTTGCAATCCTTGTGAATAGTCCCTCGAGATACGTGAATCCCGATCAAATTGTTTTTCTTCTGTTTTTATCTCTTCTTTTATTTCCTGGTTTCCAAGAGTTCCAATTGATAACAACCCTTGGGGCCAATCATTTGGCTCCTCTTTTTGAAACTCTGGGAGTGATGAATCTGTAAAAGGATAACAAAGCAATTTAATGTTCAACTTATCTTCCAGAAATAATTTGAACTTCTTTTTTTGTTGGTTTGTGTAAAATGCAGAAAAAGAAGAATATGTCACTGAAAAGCTATCTTATTCACATAAAAGGTAATATGCTTTAGTAAGGATCATGATACAAAATTTTGAATCAGAATTCAGAAATTATATTCATTATCTCCTTTCTTTTACTGATAACTGGAACACAATGATGGGAGCATATTGTTCGATCAATACAGATTTTGAATAGAAGAAGCTACTAAAAATTGACATCTTACCAATTCACACATCTATATTTGGTTAACTTACTTGGAAAAAAAATTGAATCTTTTTCTGGTCTTTTCTTCTCTTGTTTACCGTTGAACTTGTTCTGTGCCCAATTCAGGATCTGCACTCAACAAAGTAATATACAAGGAGTCAAGGGACGTGTTAGTGCTTTCAATTTTGTACGAATTAGGATGAGAATTGTAATTTTAAAGAACAACTGATTCCTTACCCCCATATCTTCAAACAATCGTAAAATAAATAACAAATGCAGTGGTTGTTAATGTGTGTTGATCAAGCTTCTCTCAGGAAACTATCAGCTATCACACTAGGACTCACTCGTAATGGCCCGAAACAATAATTGTATGTGAATACAAGAAACAGGAACGCTTGATGAAGGGATTGAAGGCTTGTATTACTCCGTTAATTGTTGCTTGATATGCGTCCCCAGAGAAGCTCTGGATAGGGGAAAACAGCTAGAGAGAGAGAGAGAGAGAATAATTTTTAAGGTTACTGCCCAGTAGAACTAAATAGACAGAAAGAAGCAAGTGGTACCGAAAACAAAGGTAAAATGCATCATTTTTTAAAAATAAAAATTAGTATCCGTGCGCTCAGGTCCCTAAGATTTTCAGTGCAGCATTAATTTTGGAATCTTAACAACGTCTATTTTTACATGTATGTATAAAATTGGAAGCAACTCCTTCAGCTGGACCTCAGAAAGTTCTCCTCCAATTAATGTTGCAGTAAGTATAATCTTTTGATAGAAGAAAATCTAGATTGACTGTCTTGTGAATATTATTAAAGAACTTACTGGAATTATCGATGTGGAGACTATTTAATGAAGCGTTTATGCGGCATTCTTCAATTTGTATTAAAATTTATCTGATAATCTCATATAACGATGAGTTTAAAATTTTCTTTTTTGCCTTTTCTGTCTACTCCATCTAGATCTTAGTGTTAATTAATATGAAGAACTTTTGTAAAACCCACTTTTTATTATTTTATTTGTCTAATTATTTATTCAGTAATAATTTTATCGGATCGAAGTCTAAACAATATGATGTGTTCAGATTAAATGAATACTTGATGACTTGAGATGTTATATTCTTGGATTTTTTTTGTCATTTTTACATATCTAATTATTCCCTCTCTCTTATTCTTAAGATAGGTAAAACATAGTAAAAAAAACATTAGATAAAGTTCACCGAGAAATTCCAATTCTATTATATTTGAAATTAACTTGATTTTGGGGGTCGTGTAACACATGAATTTGATTTAAAATAATAAAATTCCATCATTATTATTTTTTTAAGAATGCATGATGTTGTGCAATTGAGACTTTAAAGCATTCAAAAAACTGTAAAAGGAAATATCGATCTAATGACATGTGGCACACTAATCCAATCCCGTGGAGGCGAGTGCATGTGGCCCATTAAAGTCTATAAAATGATTGATGTTTTTCTTCTGAGAAATGATAGACCATTAATTCAAAGTAAATTAAAATAATATTTTTTAAATACTGCATTATATTTAATAATGTCATTTTTCAGGTAGTTGACAGTACACACTAATAATAATCATGTAATTAAAGAGGTTCTGTCTTCATCTTTTCAATCCGTTAAAAAATAAATTTTGGTAGTGATCTAATTAATTCTCAGTGACTCGGTGCAGAATAAAACTTTGTGATGTCCATCTAAAAATGTAAATGGAGACGGTAGATCTCAATCACATCGAAGTTTTTAAGTGTTAATTAGACTGGTTGGCTATTTACCATTAAATATATATCTTCTTCTAAGTATATATATATATATATATATATATATATATATAGAATTAGGCTATGGTGTTTTGCAAAGTACAAGTGCGTTGTGTGCTTTGCGCTCTATTATTAATTTTAAATCAGAAATGATCGATTCAAACCGCTCAATCTAATCTCCATATCAAAATCTATTAGTAAACCAAATTATATATTTTTTGGAATTTATTTGCTATTTTTTTTGGATAGGAGAAAAACTGTCATTTTTGGATGAATCAGAATTCTCAGATCAAGTCATTTTCTCCTCAGCAGAAAAAATAGCAAAAAAATTCTAAAAAAATATAAAATTTTGTTTACTAATAGATTTTGATATAAAGATTAGATTGAACAATTCAGAATGATTATTTCTAACTTGAAATTAAAAATAGAGCGTAAAACACACAACGCCTCTGTGCTTTGCAAAGTATCATAGTCGGACTCATATATATATATTTGCATGGCTTATCTTTAAAAATACACACCAAGGCCGAAAAATTCTATTTATTTTGTGTGTCAAGTTGGTGTGGTTTTTTTTTTAATTTTATTTCTTTTCTATTTGCTTGTGCTTTTTAACTCCTTAAACACAATTTTCCTGATCACTCTTTAAATGTTGGATACTACTTGGGGCTCATCATAATGAAATTTGGAGGTTAGGACTCCAGCTTTTTCTTTGAAAAAAGGGGTTGGTGTGGTTCTTGTCTGAAGCCAGGAAAAGCTGTGTATGAATTTAAATAAGATCGTAAGAGATGTACATAAATGCAGATTTTGATCACAATTAATGTTCCAATTATGGTCAACGATCATGAATTTAAAAAGGTATCCTTAGTTTGGAGCTTTCTTATAATTATAGATGATGAGTATATCACTGATTAAATTTGAATATAAGACAGGGAAATTAGAATTGGAAATACAATAAGTTTAAGTGTCACACAATAGATCCCTTGGTTTCATGATAATAGACAACTTGATACATAAGGGATATTTTTCATACTAGAAAAAAATCCGCCCATTTTGTGAAATCTTCATAATTTTAAAATAATTGTATCTAACACTATTTTATGATAAATAAATGATATATTTTATTTAGATATAATTTATGTCAAAATAAACTACAAATACTCTGAAATTTTTAAATGAAATTAATTTATTATTAATAAAAATGATTTATAAAATATAATATTTTTTCTGTGTAAGTTTGTACAATTGGTAGTTTTTTTTAAAAAATAAAACTTAATAATAGTTATTGTCTAACTTATTTGATATATAATTGTTTAGGTCTTTTGTTAATGTTTAGTAAAAAAATAGCAAATATAATAGAGAGAAAAACGATTTTAGGTGAAATCTTCACCATTGATTTTTTTTTAAAATCTTGACCGCTATATAAGAGAGGGATATTCAGACATTATATATTAATATTGTGTGATAACATTAATGGATAAATTTAATTGATAAGCATATTATAATATAGTATACATGACAAGTTTTCGACAAAACGAATCATAAGAGCATGGCCATCCCTTGATCTGCAGCTTTCTTAAATTTTCAGAGGTATTTCGTGTCTCTGATTCTCTGGTAACCGGTAAGCTTTCCATCGGACAACTATGTCTGGTATTCTAAAATTATGCAGTGTCGTGTCGTGTCATGTAAATTACGCCGTGTTTTCATGCCATGTTGTGTCTTATTAATATTTTTTTAATTTTTTTCGTGTCGTACCGTATTAAAAATGGGGAGGATCTGACACGTCACGGTCAAGGCACATCACAGATAAGACATATCGTGTTAAATGTATCATGCTTATTCATGTCGTGTCTAATCATAGCGTGTCCAAAATGTATCGTGATTATTCGTGTTTTGAACACGCCGTGCCTTAACATGTTAAAGATTTTAAAAATCCAGAAAATACAAAAAAAATTCAAAAAAAAATGCCAAAATTGTAAATGAAAGTTAAATTTTTTTGAAATTATTTATGTATATTTAAATTATTTAATATAGCTTATTAAAAATAAAATACAAAAGTGGAAAATATCAAAAATTGAAAATAAAAATATTTAAAAATATTTTATATACTGTATTATTGCGTTTTGCAAAACTAAAAAAATAAAAAATTCACAAAATATAAAGTTGGAAAAATGTCAAAAAAATATGAACACATGTTAAAATATTTTTATAGTAATTCTTAAAATATTATATTTGTCAATTTTTCCTCCTTTTTCTAGACTTGGGACCGACTATGTGAAAAATATAGGCGAAATTAAAAACTTAAAAATATGTTAGTGTAATTAAAAAAAATATTTAAATTAAAATTAGAGAACTTACTCCCTAAAAAGATTCTGGTGGCGGGTGGTGGTACATATAATTATATTTTTCATAGTTGTACATATATGAAAATGAGTATCTTATAAATGAATCTTCTTCCTCACAAGACTGGTTTTGGTTCACCTTTGGCTCTGGTATCCCTCACCTGGATGAGAACTCGATGCGATAATAGCTTCTTCTCGATCAAGTGAGTGCATTCAAGACTTATCTTGAAGCCTGTTTTATGCATCATACCAATCCTTTAGTAAAACTAGAGCCTCAAATATATTCTCACCCAATCTTATTCTTTTGTCAGTTAGAATCCTGTTAGCTGCGCTAAAATAAGATTCAGAAGCTACTAAAGAGATAGGAACAACAAAAATATCACAAGTCATGGATGCTAAAATGGGGAACACGCCCTTCAATTGATGCTAGTATTGTAAAATGCTGAAATTTTCATCGTCGAGCCTTATATTGCCATACTCAGACGTGGAGTTGGTAAAGATCTATATCTCTGAGCTGGTAGCACGTGTGATAGACGTTGAAGATGAGCCGGAGTTTTTATGAAGGATGGAGTGAATACGAGAGGGTTGGTTGGTGCTGGCACACTTGAAGCCACCCTACTGATTAAAGAAAGAAATAATTATTATGTATAAGTAATTATAATTTAAATAAAAATTATTCAGACAACTGTAATCTACCTCATTATATTCCTGCTCATATATTCTGAATACACTTTCAAAGAGAGTATTCACTTCTTCATACGCATTCCCTACTTTAGATTCAATATTCTCCCTAATTGTAGTAAGAAAGTGAGTGGTACTTTTTACCTTCCACCTATGATTGATAAAATTTGATTAGTGCACAAAGCGTCGTATATGTATCTTGTTATGAAATTTTAAATCTAACAATTACGTTGGGTCAAGACAACATGCAATGATGGTGATGAGAAATATTTTGCTCCAATATTTAAGGAACTTTGCTTTCATGGGTACCAATGAATGTCATAAAATATCTTCTTCAATTAGTTCTTTCTTTTGGGTGTCGTACCAATCAGAAATTAGAGCAAACTCCTCCAATAGTGCGATTATTGTTGGTGTGTAAGATGCAGAAAGTCTTACTGTAAGAATGGAACCATCAGCTCCAATGTTTTCCACTCGCTTTGTTGTATAAGTAACTGTTGGCCCTGCTGACTCCTACTTAGTGCACAATCCAAGGCTAGTCTGAGATGAATTATTTTCTTCAACACTCGGTATGTACTGTTCCAGCGAGTGTCGACATCCTAGGGGATCATTACTACTTCGACGACCATATTCCTGCACAACTCTGTAAAAACTTATTTTTTTTTTCGAATGCTCAAATCGACATACTAAAGAGCATCCTTGTACTTGCCAATCAATTCCTGAACTGAGTCTGCTTCCATACCTGCTTTGATAGTTAAGTTTAGAATATGACATTTACATTTTGAGTGAAAAAAATATATCATTCATTATGGATTTAAGGATATTAGTAAGAAGACGCATTGTAATATTATAATTACTAGCATTATCAAAATCAATTACAAAAATCTTATCTCGACATTGGAATTTCTCAATAACACTTAACACAAACTTAAAAATTATTTCTGCATCATGCAGATAATCTAGTACTCATAAAGTAAGGAATCTTTTATTTAAAAACTACATACCAATGTTGGTTTTATCGGTGATCCAATGAGCAGTAATAATATAATATGACTTATTATATTTACAGGCTAACCAAATGTCAGAAGTTATTATGAGCACCTTATATTTTGCATTCCAAAATTCATCATACATCTCCTTGTTTACTCAAAAAACTAAAAATAAGTCATTATTCATTTGTAGTCGGTAAAAACTTTTGCATTGGAGATGGAAAGACTCGCTAACAATTTTCTCAAAAAATGAGTCATATACCATTGACATTGGTTTTTCACTTCTAACAATATACTTAATAAAAAAATTCCTAACCATCACAGGATCATACTTAAAGTACCCTCCCCTAGCTCTGCATTGTGTTTGGACCATACTAGCTCTGTGTTATGTAGAAATTTGATCACCCTTTTTATCATATTTTTTCTTATGTCTTTTAAATACACCAATACCATGTGCAGAATTATGTTTATACACTGTATCACAAATTAAATATTTACTTGCAACTACTTTGTTACCCTCTTTAATTTGCTCAAAGATTTGCTAGCATTCTATCGTATATTATCGTTCCCTAGCCTTTTTGGTGGTCGTGCTAGTAGTATGTTGGCTCAGATCAACGTTACTCATGACCGTATCTGGTTCTAGAATAGTTTCAGGACCTGTGAGAAATTTAACTGCTTGGCACATGACTGAAGATGACTCACCTGACAACGGTGGAATTGGAACATCGTCGTTGCCGACGTGTGAGATTCGTGGTAGGAGACCATATGATGCATCATAGTCTACATTAATATTAATTTAGTCTTGTATGAGAGTATAGTCTGGTGCCAAACATAATTGCATGGCAACATCATCCATCTAGTTTTGGGTTGAGTCCATATTGTTGATTGATAAAAAAACATTTTTTTGGGAATTTACATATTGATTTGTAAATATAATTTTTTTTGGGATTTTTGACTATTGATTTTATAAATATTAAAAAAAATATGCATAGAAAAAATATAAATATTAAAAAATGTAAGTATTAAAAAAATATCACATATATATTTTCTAATTTTATTTTGATTTGGGGAAGCCACAGAAAAATTGAGTATTTTTTCTTATTTTCGATCAATTATTTTCGAATATGGGTTAAAAATATGAAAAAGGGGGTAAATATTTTAAAAAATACATATATTTTTTATAAGTTCATTATTTGAGAAAATCACAGAAAAATATTAATTTTTTTTAATTTTCTTCCTATTTTTCACTATTATTTTCGGATATGAATGAAAAATATAAAAAAGGAATAAATAAAAAATATACATAATTTTTTTCTAAGTTCATTATTGTTTGAGAAAATCACAAAAAATATTGATGATTTTTTGGATTTTCTATCTAATTTTTAACCTTGCATTCTTACTTTTTTTCCTAAAAAATATAAATTTAAAGGATGCATCTCTAAGAAAGCTACTTAATTTCAGAATATGAATACAAGAATAAAAAAGTTTGAGAATATATTTTGCTGAGTTGAGAGTATGAAAAATTGAGTTGTTTGGATGGAATGAGTTTGATGAAATTTGTGGCTATTTATAGATGAAAATTAATGTTAAAATTATCAAAATAACCTTCAAATTAAATTATTTATAACCATTCAGAGGGTATTTTAATTATTTCATTTATTTTATAATTTTACCTCTAAAAATATTCATTCGTGGATGTTATGTAAGGTTATTTTAATCTTTTTTCTATTTCAAATTTGAATTTTGATTAAATATTTTTATGGTGTATTATTTAGAAGCTTTTAGCAAAATATTGATTTTTTCAATTCATAAGCGCAATAGGCTATTGTCAACAGTAAAAGCTATGGAGTTGACAAGCATAGGTATATAGGCGTCAGGCTAAGCACAGAGAGTTGACATGTCTTAGGTCGTGTGTATAATCATTTCTCTCTTTTAACATTTCAAATTATATCATTCCATCAAGACCCAAGGATTTATATTCATCGTATCGGTCATGCCATGTCTAATGGTGCCCTCTTATGTATAGTCGTGTCTACCCACTCCTACCTGTGTCTCATTATGTCGTGCCTAATCGTGCCCTCTCGTGTCTAGTCGTGTCTATTTGTTCGTACCCATGTCATACCGTGTCATGTCTATTCATGCCTACATGTGCTTTATCATGTATTTTCGTACCTATTAATGCCTACTCTTGTTTTCCCGTGTCGTGTCGTATGTGTCCGTTCCTACTCTTGTCATTCCTATTCATGTGTCGTACTCATGTCATGCTATGTTTTGTGTCGTGACGTGCCGTGTTGGGACCTCTTAACTGTGTGTGTTATGCCATGTCAAAAATGAAATAAACTAGTCACATCACGTTTAAGAACACAACACATGACATGTGTCGTGCTGGACGGATAGACACACATGCCATGCCGTATCGCTCTCATGTCGTTTTATGTCGTGTCATGCCCCGTGCCTTGACACACGGACATGATTTTAGAACTCTAACTGTGCCTCCACAAATTTCATCCACTTCTCTTTTGGATTTGCACAGGAACAAGATGTCATACAATTAGGGGGGCAGACGAATCGAATACGGTTGAATAGTAGTCAAAATAGTATCCGTCTTTATTTTAATTTTTCATATATGAATATGAATATTGATAATTCTGGATATAAATATGGATCGATCATATATTACATGGATACGATTACGAATTGGATAAAAAATGATTATGAATATGAATATGAATACAAATATAAATATATTTTAAATACTAAATTAAAATATCACCAACATAATTGAAAATAACAAGTACATAATATTTTTCATGATATATCACTAATTATAAAAGTTATATTATTATAAAGGATAATATTATGGTGCTTTAGAAAGTACAGAGAGGTCGGGTGCTTTGCTCTCAATTATCAAATTCAAATCAGAAATGACCGAATCAAACTGTTTAATCTAATTTTAATATCAAAATCTATTAGAAAATCAAAATTTATATATTTTTTAAAATTTATTTATTATTTTTTTGGATGGGGAGAAATCGTTATTTTTGATGCATCAAAATTTTTAGATCAAGTCATTTTATTTTCATCTGAAAAATAGCAAAATAATTCTGAAAAGATATAAAATTTGATTTCATCATAGATTTTTATATAAAGATTAGATTGAATAATTCGAATCGGTCATTTTTGGCTTGAATTTGTTGATTCAACGCAAAGCACATGATCTCCCTATGCTTTGCAAAGCACCATTGTCGAACTCTTATTATAAAAATTAATTATTAAGTATCTTATTATTAGTAATTTAATCAATAATTATCATTATAAATTAGACATAAAGAAATTATAAAAAGTAAAATATTAGTTAAAATATATCAGTAAGCTATAAAACTAAAACATAAGGCCAAATTATGTATAAATTAGTGGAATTCATAATCTACATTAAAAATTCATATATAATGATTTTTTTATCCGGATATACAAATTTTAAAAATAGTAGGATCTAGACAATTATTCATATTTATATCTGTATATAATTCTGAATTGAAAATCATATCCGTATTCATATATGATAACATGTTATTCGCATTAAAATATTCATATTCGTTATTATCCGAATACGATTAAATAATATCTAATCCGTTTGTACCCCTATATTCAATGAGAAAATGAATCTGCTACCATGCTAAATTTCTATGGCATCCGTTGTCACAGTTTTTGTTTTGACAGCAGATACGAATCCCGTTCATCAATGTAATATGCTGTGTCTATTATCTGATTCAATGGGAGTGATACTCTCCATCTGCCCTTGCACTGAACATACCCTTTCAATCTCTCCTGTTCTTGATGTTTTTCGTAGGTAAAGATAAGACTTTTTTAAGATAAAAATGGTAGTCTAACTGTCTAAGCTTCTCAACTTTAAATGTCATAAAAAATCTTCTATACACAGCCAACATTTGAATACTCCTCCTTTCAAGCACTCGGTGATTGAAGAGACAAGAGCGCTGAAATCTCTCCTCACATCGTGAATGTTAGTTGGTGTTGGCCATGAAACAATTGCATCCACCTTAGTGTTAGTTTGTAATAATCTTGAAGTCAATAATACAATAAATTAGTTATATAAAGCTTTGTTCATGAATTGGATATTTAAACGATATTTTATTTCCTTGAGTATTATTGAATTTATGAATCATTCCGAGTTCATGAGTGGAATTGTGAAACTTCATAATATAGAATATACTCTTAAAAGTCACTAACCAAGGTAATTAGCAGGAACACTAATTAACCGCTATCAGGTTAGTATGTGGATTAAATGATGGTCAAGTTTTACAGACCATAGACAAAGAGTTGTCATTTTAATCACATAGATAGATGTTCTAGGAACATCGTATTTGATAGACCCCGAATGAAACATTAAATGGAATTGTGTTCGTGTCATTAATGTTTTTATTCAGTATTAAATTCTAAAGTATGAGGTATTCATCTTTCCTACATAAGATATGTATGTGTGTGATTTCTACTAAACGTTATCCGTAAAAGGTGGCTATAAATGTAGCTCTTCGGTATACATAACTTATACGGAGGAAGAAATGGTTTGCCAAAAGTACTATTGTCCCTCATATTTCTATATGAGTTATAGCATCACTGGGCCCCTTGATAGAGTAAGATTATCTCGCTAGGTATAATTACAAGAGTAATTATATTTGATAATTTACTCGGGATCAAGAAAAGATTAAGTTTGCAAGGATGACACATACCTACCTTGAAATTGATCGATATAGCTATGAGACAAAAGAATTAAACACAAGTAAATAGTTCTTGGATCATGATATTGTACAGTACATCATCATCCATGTAATTGGATGGTCATAGTGCATTCTGCCAGATGCCTCATATGATTATAGAAGTTAAAACGGTTTTAACTCTATTTACCAACATAACACGGATCCTGTCGGGTCAAACCATATAGGAGTTAATCGGGGAATCTTATTGATTAATTATAAATTGTTTATAATTAATAATAAGATGGTTATAATTAATTATATATGATATAATTATATATGTCATAAAGATGACAAGAAGCAAAAATCAGATTTAATTTATAACGTGTTGGACACGTCGTATAAATTCGCCGAAACAACAACCAAGAAAAATATAATTGTACATGACAATTATATATATTTGATTTGGATTTTAAATGTTAATTATGAATTTGAATTATGGGCCAAAAGACCATTAATAATTAAAGCCTTAATTAATAATTAAAAGTCCAAAATCAAAAAAGCTCAAAATCCAAAAGCCCAAGGGTATTTCGGTAATTTGACCAAAAGCCCAATGGCAAACTTATAAAATTTGGACCTTAGATGACATCATATATGACATCATCCATGACATCATACATGACATCATCCATGACATCATCTTCAAGGGTATTTTGGTAATTTGGCAATTCCAAATTTGGCTATAAATAGAGGGGTGGGGTGAGAGAGAAAATTACAACAAATCAGTTCTACTTTCTCTCTCTCAGTATACGGTTGTTTTAGAATTCACGGGATCGGTGAATAGTGTTTTTACGAAAGTTACGGTATTTCTGCACATTTGTGAAACAGAATTACTGCGAGTCTTGAATAGTACTATTTCGTCTTTTTCTCGGGTGAATAGTATTTTTGCGAGAAATCGCGGTTTACGGTATTTCTGACAAAAGAAATAAGCCGCTCTCTAGTCAGTCCTGGTGGATAACCTATAGAGGCATAAGATGTTTGGTGCTCCGAGACAAGCCGATTTTCATTCCAATTAAAATTTGGAAGCGAGGTATAACATCTTATGTTAATCTATTTAATTGTTAAGTAGATTAATATTTTAGAAATCAATCATGGAGTAGATCAATAAAGGTTTAAAGAGGTGTGTATCTCTCGATAATCATCCGACATACCACTTTAACCCTAAGCTTAAATTAGAAGTAAAATAATATTTTACCGTCTTTTGTAAAGGATTAAATATCTATATCTCTCGGTAATTATCCGACATACTTTAATCCCTAACTTAAGTAGAAGTAAAATTTTTGTTCTACGATCTTTTCGCAGCTTGAGCATTAATGAGATTTGGGCATTCTGAATCCCGACACTTAGAAGGATCAACATGAATACCCTCAGCTAAAACCACATAGCCTAGAAATACCAAGCTGCTGGTTAGGAACTCGCACTTCTTGAGATTGATGTAGAGTTTCTGTTTCGCTAGCGCTTTAAAGACTTATCGAAGGTGCTCCAAATGCTCTGACTTACCCGTACTATACATGAATATGTTATTAAAATAGACCACAAAAAATTGCCAATAAAAGACTTAAACATCAAATTCATTAGTCTCATAAAAGTACTAGGAGCATTAGAGAGTCCGAATGGCATCACCAACCACTCAAATAATCTATCACGGGTCTTAAATGTCGTCTTCCATTTATCACCAGGCCTCATACGAATCTGATGGTGCCCACTTCTAAGATCAATCTTTGAAAACACACTAGCACCATGGAGATGAACTAGCATGTCATCAAGATGAGGAATATGGAAGCGATACTTGATAGTAATCTTGTTGACCGCTCTACTATCCACACACATGTGAAAATAACCATCTTTCTTCGGCACAAGCAAGGCTGAAACTGCACAAGGACTCATGCTTTCACGCACCAAACCCTTGCTCAACAACTCATCTACTTGCCGTTGCAACTCGACATTTTCTGTTGGGTTCATTCGGTAAGCTGCTTTGTTTAGCAAAACTGCACCAGGAATAAAATCTATGCAGTGTTGCACACTCCTCATTGGAGGTAAACTTGCTGGAATTTCATCTGGAATAAGGTTCTGAAATTGTTCAAGTAAAGGTACAACTGGTCCTGGTATTAAAGTACTTCTGTCACCCTTAACTTCTTTCACCACCAATGCAAAGGCTATTTGGGATTCTTCAAAAATTTCAGTAAATTCAGATTTTGAGAGAATGAAAACCAATATACATTTGAGCCTTTGAAGTGAAAAAACGTTAATATTCTATTGGACAAATTTTGGGTGAATTTACTGAAATTCTTCACCCAAAATTTGTCCAATAGAATATTAACGTTTTTTTACTTCAAAATGAAAACCAATATACATTTGAGCTGTGAACTCTATGCAACTAAATAAAAAGAAAATTATCGGATGAAATTCCCTTAGTAAAAGTTAGCACCCCCCAAAAGTTCAGACAACCAACCAAACCTCCGCAGTTATCAAAATTGGTACTAGAATTTTCTCTAGCATTCTAGCCTTCTATTTTCTTTTTCTCAAAGGTACACTAATACAATACATCCAAAGGTAAAATAGTAGAAACCAAAGGCAGCTATTTTTGAATGATAATCTCAAGGTTTACCTCCATGTGAGTGAATTTATATTCTAGTATTGTCATTTTTATAGTTATTCGGATTTAAATAGTAAACAGCTTTATTGAATCTAAGCACTGTCCTTACCTTAGTAATGTTTATGCGAGAGAGGCTACTTATTGTACAATTTATGTATTCCATGTGATGTGAGTAGCGTTTCCTCTGGGTACTGCTGTCGGTCCCCACACAGTCCCCCAGTTGGCTGCGTGTCACACCAGGGGTCGCATGATTTATTATCGCTTTTAATTAACCTCCCATGCAAATCATACCTTTAATCTAATGTTGACAAGACAACTCCATCCCTATCTTATTATAACTTCAGTTTGTTAAGGTAAAACAATAATAATATTGACAAATACAAAAATGAAGTATGATAGAAGGTGCTTTTCCCTTCATATCGGATGACTATTATATTGACTGCTCATTGTTTTCTTTGTACCGCTCATAATTAAATGAATCCCGTTTTAATATATAAAGATCACTTATGGCGTTAAGTGCACCACTCATGTTTACTTCAGACATATCATCATTTCCCACCAGGACATTTTTAAGTTCACTAAAACAAATTTAGAATCATAAATGCTGTTGAGAAAAAAAAATAGGGATCCCTTGTGATGCATGAATTAAGGTCATGAGCTTCAGGTTATAATTTCTTATGCAGAACTTAAATAATAATTTCTTAAAATCAGATATTGAAAAAACCAAATTTTTTTACTTCTGTTTAGCCATTACAAACCTCAAAAGGTATTCTGCATTTGTAAGAAAAGAATAATCTCAAACAACAAACTATTTTAATGATATCAGTTGATATGTTACTGTTTTGTGGGACATTTATATGCGCACTTCATTAATGTCAAAACTTGGAACAGATCTTCCTGTAACTATTTTCTGCATGGTCGACTAAATATTCACACAACAATGAAGCAACACGCGGGTTACTTCAAGTCGCCGTCACACAAGTTCTGTTAATTAGGTGCCAGGTGTCAGAACACTGTTGCGTTCGAGGGTTGCTTTTTTGTCGGACTGACACTTGTTTGTTCTTTTAGTTTAGATTTTATTGAAAACATTAGAACAAATAAACCACATACCACCCCTCCAATCAGGTTTCTTGCCTTGTTAATTAACTAAGTGAGCTTATTTGGGATCCCAATGAGAATTCCATTTGTTTTGCCTCTGAACTCTAGAGAGAGATTTGAGACATACTTTGCAAAAACCCAGGAAGCTCATCTTTAAAAGAACCTTTTTTTTTTAAACTACAGTTCCTTGCTGCACATTAGCCCACGTAGGTCTCCAACAGTAGAATAATTTCTCAGAACGTACATTTTTTCTCATTTGAAAAGAGAAGAGTCATAGATTTTGCAAGTTATTATAGTAACTTAATTGCCACTTGAAGGCCGGGTACAGTTTCGGGATTCTTTACTATCTAGTAAGTGTGCTTGTTTGTTAACCTTTTATTAATTTATTTCAAAATGAATTATCTCAAAATCTATTTCGAACTCTTTGAATAAAAAATACTATTCCGAGATCTGATACACGTGTTCACTCTGATAAACAAAAATAGACGAAAAACTGAATTAAATGAAAATAAAATAAGTTACTAAATCAGAGAGAAAGAAGAGAGTGCTCTCAACGCTATTTTCTTTATAACTCAACTATGTTTACATAGTATTTTCTCTCTATTCTATCTAATTTTTACACTACACTACTCTTATATTTATAGTGCTTGATGTCATTAATGCATCTACAATCCTATACAATCAATTTAATCCTAACTATCCTAGTTATACAGTGACATTAATTGTCTAGCCACACTTCTGTCACTTCCACCGTTGCTTCCATTAGCTATCTTTGACACATATGACAGATATCAGAAGTGTCTTGTTCTTCATCAGGGCAAGGGCTTCATCCCGAGCTCCCTGATGTTCTCGACCTGTTAGGCTCTCGTCCATCTGGAGCTTTGCCTTTAGACACTTGCTCGTCCTTGGTGTTGTTGCTTCTTCGGGTTCGCCATGGGGTATCTCGAGGTGATCGGGTTCTCGAGCTCTTGGTCCTTCAGGATCAGGGCTTGAACTTTACTACTCTTAACATCCTCCCTTAAATTTAAGTCTCGCTCCTTTATCATCCCGAGCATCTGCTTGCAGTTCTCGAATAGTGGTTTCGGCAAAGCCTTTGTGAAAATATCGCAGCTTGATCATTGCTTTGTATATGAACAACTCGAACCTCTTCATCCTTGATATATTCTCGGATTGAGTGAAACCTCACATCTATGTGCTTGCTCCTTTTGTGATGTACCGGGTTCTTGACTAATTCGATAGTTGACTTATTATCAACTCAAATCTCGATCGATTCAAGTTGTGGACACTTTAGCTCTATAGCAGTCTTCTGAGCCAGATTACATGACTCACACCAAGTGATGCTGCAACATACTTGGCCTCACATGTGGAAAGCGTGACGATGAGCTGCTTCTTCGACAACCATGTGAAGGTTGTGCCTCCCATATAGAATGTATATCCCGAGGTGCTTTGCGATCATCAATGTCACCATATCAGTCATTGTCCACATAACCTACAAGTTAAAAAAATTATTAATCTTTTGGTAGAACAATCCGAGGTCCTCTATCCCCTTGACATATCTGAGAATTCTCTTCATTGCTTTCAAGTGAGGGTTTTTTGGGTCCTCCATGAATCGGCTTACGACCCCATGATAAATGCTATGTCGAGTCTTGTGCAAGTCAAGTACCTCATACTACTAATCATACTTCGATAGGTGTTCGAATTCATAGCTTCTCCTTATTTGAGTTTTGAGAGTTTGACACCGAGTTCCATCGGTGTTGCTACCGGGTTACAATCACTCATCCTAAATTTTTGAAGAATTTTCCGGGCATATGCTACTTGATATATAAATATTTCCGACTTCTCCTGCTTGATCTCGAGTCCGAGAAAGTATCTCTTCATCCCGAAATCTATTATCTCGAACTCGAACTTCATTTCTCGCTTGAACTCATCAATAAGCCTTTGGTTGTTACCCATGAAGATTAGATCATCCACATACAGTGCGACAATCAGGAGTTCATCTTTGCGTGCCTTTACATAGATGGTCGCTTCGAAGGGACACTATTTGAAGCTATTTTCCTTAAAATATCTATAAATCCTAGTTTCCATTCTCTCGGGGCTTGCTTTAACCGTACAACGTCTTCTTCAATCTAAGCACCTTATGCTCCTTTTTGAGCTTCATATACCCGAGGGATTGTTCGACATACACCTCCTCTTCGAGCACACCATTTAGGAATGCCGACTTCACATTCATATGATGTACAAGCCATTCATTCTGTGCAACTGCGAGATCAGCAACCGAATTATCTCCATTCGTGCTATTGGGACAAACACCTCGTCATTCGATCCCGACCTTCTTCCGATATCCTTTGACTATGAGTCTCGTCTTGTGCCTTGTGGGATTATTTTTTCTTGTACACCCACTTGACTCCAATTGGTTTGTGCCCTTTGGACAAATATGTCAGCTTTCAAGTTTCATTCTTCTCGATTGCCTTCATCTCTTCGTCCTTCGTAGCTTTTCATTTTGGATCTCAAACTGCTTCCTCGAATGAGATTATCTCGACATCGGCTAGCAAACATACCAGGTGCACCTCACCGTTTGTCTCATAGAGATCTCGAAGATTCCAAAATTTTAGGTTTCTCGATTTAGCCTCAACTTCATCTGACCTTCCTGAACTGGAGTCCTCTTTTGAGCTTCTCGAGCTCGAGACTCCATCATCTCGAACTGGGTGTCTCACCTCGACTTCCTTAGTTGATATCTCTTCATGTTGGTTCTTCCAGTCCCAGAGAGTTTCTTCATTTAGCTCGACATCTCTACTAATCACAAGTTTCTTCT
Source organism: Schoenoplectus tabernaemontani (assembly GCA_037127355.1). NCBI lineage: Eukaryota > Viridiplantae > Streptophyta > Magnoliopsida > Poales > Cyperaceae > Schoenoplectus > Schoenoplectus tabernaemontani. Next base: position 12,719,175 of record CM073752.1, read on the forward strand.
CGATCAGATCATATAGTTTGTATGCCTTGAATTTCTCACTGTATCCAATGAAGACATACTTCTTGCTTTTGTCTTCGATCTTGGTTCTTTGGGTCCGGGATTTTCTCGTATGCTATGCTCCCGAATACCTTGAGATGTGCAACATTGGGTTTGTGGTTGCTCCAGAGTTCTTGGAGGGTTATATTATTGAGAAATGCATGCGGGTATCGGTTCTGTATGTACACCACACAACTTCGGTCCAAATTCCTTCGACATTTCTTGGTTTTGATCATTGATCTCACCATGTCGAGGATTGTCCTGTTCTTTCTCTCAGCTACGCCATTCTGCTGTAGTGTGTAAGGTGCTGTCAAAAACCTGCGGATCTCGTGATTCTTACAATATGACTTGAATTGGTTGGACGTATACTCACCGTCTCTATCCAATCTCAGAGATCGAATGATGTTCTTTCCCGTCATTTTCTCAACCATGACCTTAAACTTTTTAAAGGTCTCGAATGTCTCAGATTTCTTCTCGAGAAAGTACACCCAACACTTTCTTGAATAATCATCGATGAAAGTGATGAAGTAATCATTCCCACTGAATGAGCTTGGGGTGATCGGACCACAGATATCGGTATGGATTAACTCGAGAGGTTTAGTTGCCGAAAACTTAGACTTTCTGAATTGTCTTCTCGTTTGTTTCCCTATAACACATCCTTCGCAGAACTTATTCTCGAAGTCGAGATTCGACAGTCCTTACACTGACTATTTCTTCACTAAATCTCTGAGGCTACTATACCCCAAATATCTGAACCTCATGTGCCATAACTAGGTTTCGTCTTCCTTGTTAATCTTGAGACATTTCTGCTCGATCCTTTGTAAGATTAGTTTAAACATTATATTTTCCTTCATTTCAACTCGAGTAATAGCTCTTCATCGCGCTATCTTTCAAATATAGAGTTCTCTTCTTCATGAAGATTTCGAACATCTTTTTCATTAACTAGTCCACACTCAGAATGTTGTTCTTTATCTCCAAAATGTAGTAGACATCTTCTACCATCCCGAGTTTCTCATTCTTCTGGAAAAATTTTACGTTATCTTTTCCTTTAACCTCTATCTTAAAGGCATCTTCGAAGGAAACTATTTCGGCTAACTCGGTCATCTCAGCAAATAAATTATTATGGCCGGTCATATGATTGCTGGCTCATGTGTCAAGGTACTACACAGTATCACATCCCGAAGTAATATTTTCTCGTCTTCGATTACTTCGACGTAATTAGATTTGCCTTCTACTTTCTTTTCTGCCCAGTAAATTCGAGCGTAATACCCGTGCTTACCATAATTGTAGCAATCTACATTGAGTTTTCTTCTGCCTTCTTGGCTTCTCCCTCGTCCTTATAAGGTTGGGCTTGACTGCCCCGACTGGCTCGACTCACCTCGGCCACGTCGTCCACGACCTCCTCGGTCGCGTGTCTAGTGTGCTTTCTACACGTACAATGCTTTCTCTTCGAGAACCACCTTAGCTTGAAGGGCATCCTCAAGAGTTTCTTTCTTTTTTAGGTTCTTTGTTTGCTCGTGTGCTAAGAACGAGCCGGCGAGTTCATCAACGGTTAACTCTGCCAAGTCCTTTAACTCTTCTATCACATAGACCACGTTTTTGAATGTGTCAGTTAGCGACCTCAATATCTTCTCCACCACCCTCTGCTCCGAGATGCTTTCTCCATTTCTCTTCAGTTGATTCATTATTGTCTGTACTCTGGTGATATAGTTCGAGATTCCCTCTGTGTTGTTCATCCTCAGCATCTCAAACTCACTTCGTAGAGTTTGAAGTCTTATCTGTTTTACCCGGTCGTCTCCTTTGTAGGTTGTTTGGAGTATTCCCCACGCCTCTTTAGAAGTTGTTGCTTCGGCAACCTTCTCGAACCCAGCTTCATCTACTCCTTGATATAGGATGTAGAGCGCTGTCTTGCTTGCTACTTTCTTCTCCTTCAACAGCTTCAGTTGTTGTACTGTCAGAAGTGCAACATTCTCGGGTTCAACATATCCGGTCTCAACTATATCCCACACATCCTACACTCCTAGCAGGGCTTTGATCTGGATGCTCCAATTATCATAGTTCGATTTTATCAACTTGGGCACCGACATATTGAGTGAACTATTCCCAAAATCAGCCATTAGCTTTGATACCAATTTGTTGACCTTTTGTCTATTTATCTCGAAATGGATTATCTCGAACTCTTTGAACTCAAAATACTATCCCGAGGTCTGACACATGTGTTCACTCTGACAAACAAAAACAGACGAAGAACTGAATTAAATGAGAATAAAATAAGTTACTAGATCGGGGAGAACGAAGAGAGTGCTCTGAAAGCTATTTTCTTTATAACTCAACTGTGTTTACAAAGTGTTTTCTCTCTTTTATTTCTACACTATACTACTCCTCTATTTATAATGGTCGGTGTCATTAATGCACATACAATTCTATACAATCAATCTAATCCTAGCTATCCTAGCTATACAGTGGTATTAATTGTCTAGCCACACTTCTATCACTTCCACTGTTGCTCCCATCAGTTGTCTCTGACGCATGCGACAGATGTCAGAAGTGTCCTGTTCTTCATCGGGGCAAGGGCTTCATCCTGAGCTCCATGATGTTTTCAAGCTGTTAGGCTCTCGTCCATCTCGAGGTTTACCTTTGGCACTCGCTTGTCCTTGGTGTTGCCGCTTCTTCAGGCTCGCCATGGGACATCTCGAGGTGGTCGAGTTTCCGAACTCTTAGTCCTTCGAGATCATAACTTAAAGTTTACGACTCTCAACATTGTTACATTTTGGGTTTCTTTATTTGGATATATATACCTTAAGCTGGTAGCTCGCATATTAGGATACAGCATAACGATATCAAAATTTTATCTTTTACCTTTGTTAGACTTTGGTTTATTTACTTAAAAATAAGTGGCATTAGAAAGTTAACAAATAAAATCTACAAATTAAAAAGAAGACCACTTGTGCTGTACTAATTTCAGCTTGTACTATGTGGTTAAAAATAACGATACAAAAGCAAAGAGAAAAGTAGTTAAATATCACTTTAAACTTTAAAATTAGTAATATTATTACAAACTCAAATAAATTAGTTTTTTTCATTATAATTATATAAAGATATAATTTTAATATTAAAATATAATAATATACTTAATGCCTAAAATACCTCTACCTCCATCCATTTGACTGATCAGATTCAACTCCATTGACGGACGAACAAGAGATGATTCGAGCGGAACTCCACAATGGTTTAGGCATAGGCGCATAGCAGGTGGGGTAATAGCTGGAGAGTGCAGAGGTATACATAAAACTGGCCAGATAATAAATTTTGCGTGGGTGGATTGAAATATGCCCTGACATCTATCTATCTATCTATCTATCTATCCCAATTGCACACATTGAGATGCATGATCAGGATAAAAAAGAGCCACTAAAAGCCTTCTTATACTGGGTAGCAAAATGAACTAGGATATTGCATTTAAGGTCCATTGACTTATGATAGTAATATTGACAAAAATCAAGATCCAAATTTTAAGCAGATGCGTATTTTGCTTAGCGAACTTAATCCGATACTCACTAATTGCATGAAAACTTTTATGTATCTGTCCACCTTCCTAGCGTGTGGGAGGTCGAGGATGATCATTTTCAAGATGGAAACCATGATTGATTGAAAGGGAAATGGGGAGCCCTGAGGAATTGGGAACAAGGTATTTCCATCAAATTAGCAGTGCAGGAGTGAGGTTGTCACCAGCCTTGAATTCTCGACCCATGAAGTTGGTCACCGGAAGCTAAGGTACGGTCCTGCATTGGCAATGGAGTTGAATCTGATCAGTCGAAGAAGGAATGGAGGTAGGGGTATTTTTAGGCATTAAGTATGTCTTTATATTTTTAATTTTGAAATTATTGCCTTTATATAATTATAATGGCAAAAACTAATTTACTTTTGTAATGACATTAAACTAATTTTGAAGTTTGAATGACATTTAATTAATTTTCTCAAAAGTAAAAACGAAAATAAAACTTCTACTAGTGTGTGGTGCTACCAGTAGAATTGCTATTAGATTTTTTCTTTTTATTTTTTTAGGTACTTTCATTGGAAATATTCTGTTAGCTAGGATGTCCCTTCAATAATAATTGACAATTAAATTAAAATACTCACTGAAAGAAAAGAGTCGAAGAAGATGCATAATTGGAGTGATAGAAGTTAAATGTGTAAACCGAAATACTTTTTGTACAACACATGGAAGCCTCAAAATTCTGTAAATGATCCCTAAATGTCTTGCATAATAATATTCAATTTCTCTCTTATTTATAATCTACATATATAGAACGTGTTAAAATTTGAACTTGAGACAGAGAATCACATTGTACAACATTAAAGGATACGAGTGGTTGTACTAATAAAATAGAGAAACGCTCTGATGGATTCAGTCAAATGACTTAATCAGTTGAAGGGAAGTTTCAGAGCAGGAAAACTAACTGGTACTAATTATCTAAACAAGTGAAATTAAGTATTCTATAGCCATAGAATCCTTCTACCATAGCAAGAATGGAGGACCAAACCATATTATCTTTTCAGCTGTAAAAGGATCTATATGTATCATTTTTGTTTGAACCAAACATTTAAAAAAAGAAAAAGAGATTTTCTTTAAGACCCGACTAAAATTTCATTAGCACAGGTGTCAGAGAAAGGATATGTGTTGGTCGTGGTATCTGAGTCTCAGAACAATATATAGGCTTACACTGTTGTGGAATCGAGAACTTTTATCCATATTGAACCTGAAGATGAAGCTAATTTATCAAGGATTGAATCACTGAGTTTGATCAAACAATAGGACATTTTATGGTGAAGAATTAACCAAGTTTTAAAGATAAAAGCTAACATTTGTGTATTAATTATACTTTCTAATCAACTTTTGGTGAAGAGCAGAACATATATACGTGGTCAACTGGTTTTACTAGGAGAGATCTAGAGAGAGAAAGAGCCATCATTCTCCCTCGAGGTGCATCTATAAAAGAAATGGAGAGAGCGCCAATAAGAGATCACACACTTAATCCAATGAAGACCAGAATTGAAAACCATGTGATATGTCAAATGGGAGTTAGATTGTCTATACACATTGGTAGCATCAAGCCATCTTTCCTCAAACGGAAAATTAACAGCTGTCTGGTTATCCTATCTATGTAGAATATTAGTAAGCTTTTCTGAAAATAAAGAATATCATAACATCCCAATTTTTTTCAATTATCCATGCGTGTGATACTACTGATCACAAATCAGACAATTCTGTATTGTCGAAGTTTATCTATCAGTGATCTGGTTTCGACCTAAGCAAATGACATCAGCTTAATTTTGAAGAAAAACAAGGAAATGGATCCGCTGCCATACTTTTTTCTATAGCACTAGTTGCCATAATTTTTTGTGTCAATGATAGTGGGCCCACAAATAAAAAAGCACCCCATTATTGCTAAATCTGATCCGTCTAAACAAATTCAATGGCCATTGAAAACAAGTACGGTGGCTTTCTGTCATATTTTTTATGACAGCGAATATGGATCCTACAAAACAGTACCATTTTAAGCTATATCATGAAAAATTGTGGCCTTTCCAGGAAGTCAGGAATCAGAATCACTATGAAGGTTTACTGTCACTTAGAAAACACTGGGAAAAGAGCAATATATATATATATATATTGGACTTTAGGCTGACATACACATCTTAATTGTAAGACATTTAGTCATTTACTCATGATCTTGTAACAGAAATAATGTTGTAACTATTGAAGAAGTTCAAATCACCTGTTACCTCTGTCTCAGATTGGAAACAGCCATTTTCATCTGGTACCAGTACAATGCTAGACTTAAAAGGCCTTCCTAGCCCCAGTAATACAGAAGCAATCAAGCAAATCAAAAGGAACTGGAGTTACTAAAAATCTCTTTTACTGTACCAGGCCATCATTCTTTTATGTTGGTTTTGACAAAATGCTTCCTTTTGTCATTAACGTACCTGTACAGATTAATACATTATAATTAACCACTACATGTGAACCCCCCTCCCCTTCAATTTGCAGTGATTAAAATAATTTCAATGAATAGGTATAAAGATTGTTACACACTGACAGCATACATAAAGTGAGACAAAATTTCTGATTACTAGTTTAGTACGCTGCTTAAAGGAGGTACCCAATGAAACTATTCCTCTGAGAACATACAACAACATGAAGTTTAAATAATTAACGCCATCATGAATGCTTTCAAACCATGGAGATTAATAGATACTAGAAACCAACTAGAAGAGTCACAAGGTTTGAGAATCATTTCTCTATTTTTTAACATAAAAAGTTTTTTTTACTGGCCGACTTCTTATGCAACTGTAATATATTTAATTATGTAAAAATGAAGGGCTCATCCTTGAGTGAAATATTTCATTAATTAACAGGTTCATGCATGCAAGCCGTTGAATGCATATACAATATTGCAAGTGTCTGGTCATGGAACTGTTCCCCTGGCTTATACCATGCTCTCCCTAGTTCTGAAATAATTTTATTAGCTGCAACTTCTTGCATTGCCTCAAGAAGTGATATCATTCTTTATTGCGGTACACTAGGCACCGAGCCGAAATCTTAGCAATATTCTAAATTACAACTTCCCTTGACTTATCCATACAATGGAAATTATTCATTTATTTTTGTTGGTAAAATGGAGAAGCCGACACAGCTTCTTCAAAAGTACACTCCATAAGATCAGACTCAACTTTTGACTATCAATAAAAGCAACTCAATCAGTTTTTTGTTGTTTTCCTTCTGTAACTGGTACAGGACTGGTGCCAGTATTGCACACAATAGAACATGATAATGAGTTGGAATGGAATCTATGGACTGAAATAGAAAATAATTGTTAGAAGGGCAGAAAGAGTTGTCAGAGAAAATAATTCAAAACTATTTAATTTTAAGTTTGCTTGCTACTTCTCTTAAATTGCTATTGGATGAAACGGCTAATTTTCAAAAATAATGATGAGCGAATTAGTAAAACAAACAAAGTTTAAAAGAACGCGGTTAGCCAGTGATCATGGTCCATGGAGCAATATCAGTCGATGAAACATGACTTTTGAAAGTATGCCCAGGGATTCATCATAAAAAAGTGAAAATGATCAGTCAGAAATTAATAGAATTCAATGTTTTTTTGAAATGACCCTTCTGACAGCCAAGTAAAAAGTTTCATATTCTGGTTTTTGAAATGACCCTTTTTTTTTAAATGAACCTTCCGAATTTCCGAAATTTGATTCTAATTTATGAAAAATGACTAGTAATTTATCGATCCAACTCTGCTCTGATCAATTTTCAGTTTTTTCAGGCTTGATAGAATTACTCTGGCTAAGACCTAGTACATAAGGCCCAATAACGGCTTCAACGAAATACGGAGTCTGAAGTAGAGAATCTGAGGCAACAGGAAACCTCCACACGAGTAAAGCCCACGTTGGCCTTTGGGCACCTTCTCAAGTCTCAACCAGCTTGACCCATTGGATTTTGGATAATTCGTTAATCAAATTATGTATTAGTTATGAAAAATACGATATTAATTCAACCCACGTCTGTCTAATGTAACACCATATATATATATATTTTTTAAAACATATCTAAAAAATAAATCAAAGAAAATGTGCAAAACTACTCATATGCAATGCTATTAATCAATGTCATGAAGTTATGTTGGCTGCTCTCTGTTATTGGCTTATTGCATATGATAAAAGTAAAATAAAAACAATTTTTATTTTCAAAGTGTTAGTAGTTTGATAACTGAAATAAGACAATGTGCTACTGAATAATATTAAGTGCTTATCAAGACTATGGGTTTAAATTAATGCTTACTAATGACTTGATTAAAAGTAATTCATCAATTTTATTTGTGATTTTAAATTAGATAAGCATATATTGATCTACATTAGAGATGGCAATGAGCCAGGTAGGCGGATAAAATGTCAATCCCCAAGTCCGGTCTGTCCATCAAAATCATATATTCGTCTTGTCCGGCCTCTATCTCCGGGCCTGAAAATCCCGGCCTGTCCTGCCCGCGGGCTAAGTTTTTCTCGCCCGGCCGGGTCCGGTCAGACCCGTTCCGTAGTGCATTTTTTTAAATCGACTGAGAAATGTATTTTTTTAGCATCTTAGATTATGAATTTGAGAAAACTTAAAATATAAAAGTTGTAGATTTTATTGTTATGAATCTATAGAATTTTATTTTATCTTAATATGATTGTTTAATACAAAGTTATGATTAAAAAAATATTTAGACGTCTAAAATTTTTCAGCAGCTAACATTCATAATATGAATTTTTGAGATTGATATATTATGTTTTTGCAAGACATCGAAATATAAAAATGATAGATATAGTTGTCATGATTTTAGAAAAAATAATTTTGTATTGATTGAATTTTCGAGTTAAAAGACATAACTAAAAAAATACCAAGGTGTTTATTGAATTACATTGTTCACATTTATAAATTTTAAAAATATTAGTGCTTCTATTTATATAATAATATCATAACTAAATGCTTAATATAATTTAAATGATATTAATGTTATATTAAGATTATGTAATTTTTAGTTGATATATAATATATATAAATATATATAATATAATTATAAATATAAATAAATTATATATATATATAATTATAATTACTCTGGGTCGAGCGTACCATTTTGGGTCATCTTCAAACTCATATCCGTCCTGGTCTGTAGGATGGTCCGACTCGGTCCTACTCGTTCATTGATCAGGCCGAACGGGTTGACGTCGGGCTGGGACGGGTTAAATTGCCATCCCTAATCTACATTATCATTTTCATTCTTCTTTATACATCAAATAGAGAAATATATATATTATTTTGATCTTAGGTTATCACGAGTTTCAGATTTTTCGGATTTAGATCGGATCATGTTCGAGTCAGTTTAGCTTTCTCAAAAAATTAAATTGGATCGAATTCAAATTCGAACGGATAAGATAAGTTTTTGAGGTCGGATCGAGTTTTACCACTACCGCTGTTTGTGTTTCTGGGTAGAAAATAAGAGAGAAATCAAAATGTCATTTTCAGAATTTTCCCAGATCGTTCCATATTTCCGATAAAATATCCTTCGACGAAATCTCAAGTCGAGACACGTAAGTAGAAAAAGTAATACGTGGCGAATAGGGGCACCACTGCAGACATTCTTCCGTACGGTACGTAGCTTCGTAGTATTTCTCTCCATCTCACTTTCTTCGAAAGGTATGAGCTCCTCAATCCCTCAATCTTCTTATTATAATTTTTCGACGAGTTTGGTCATTTTCATGCCGGTTTATGAATTTCGCTTCATTATTCTTGTATTTGGTGAAAATATTAAGGATGAACTTGGAAACAAAGAGTTTAATTTCCAAGGATTAACTGGAGCGGATTTTCTCAGTGTATATTGAGAATGTAACAGTGTGCGTGATGCAATGGTTCTTTTTCTTTTTCTTTTAATGCCATTGAATTTATAAGGGTATCTTTTGAACTTAAAATGCAATTATTATTATTACTGTTATTATTTTGAAGTAGAAGGAAATAAGTAGTTCTTACAAGAGGCCTTATCAGATAAATCTGCTTTTCAAAAGAAAAATAATAACCTTCAAAAAATAAATTGTAGGGTTACTTAAGCCTTACCAATTGATTTCTAATCAGCAATTGATCTATTTGAGATGGCATATGGTGAGATTTCTAGTTTTCAAGGAGTGTATACAAATCTTCATTTGCCTGCTTTAATTACTGGAGGAGTATTTGCTTTAATTGCACTGATTTTGTCCCTCATGCTGATATTTCGACATCTCAGATCATATACAAATCCTTTGGTAAGTTTCGTGAGCACTTTGTGACAGTGACAGTAGTATTGGCAGTTTGAAATGTAAAGGAAAAAGAATAACAGTACCAGTACTTCGAAATTTATCACCGGGTTAGCGGCATCTTGATGTTTGATCAATGAGGCATATTGCATTATCTTTTGGTTCTTCCCAGCAATTTTTCTAACACCAAAATTAAAAGAAGAACTATATGTTGATGCCTTGTTAATGTACTAAGTTAGTGCATCATACTCTGATAATGGATGCAAGAGAGCTGGATATGGGGAAAAAATTATGAAGGGATGATGTTTAATTGTTGACTCTTGTGGTACTTCAAATTTTTTTTCAGGAGCAGAAATGGTTAATTGCAGTGCTATTTATGGTACCAGTCTATGCTACTGAATCTGTAAGAGCTTAATCTGAATTTATGATTATTTTAGTATCTGTCACCGGTACATGTTTATCCTATTTATGTTAACACCCAATTCTTTCATATAGCAACTAGATCTTTATTTTTTTATCTTATTATTTTTTTGTGTAGTTGCTGCTAACGGTCTCCATTTGAATAATTGAACTAATGTACAAAATAAGTGGCCAGAACATCCAGACATTTTCGTTTGGATTGGTGTAAATATGTCATTTTACAAGAAAAAAAAAGACTAAATTTGAAAAAAAAGCTTATTCCAAATAAATTGCATTATAAACTGCACAAAAGAAAATAAACCCCTAAATTTGCTGTTGGCCAAACTGATAACTTTAATGGTACCAAGTAGCTTTTTTTTTCGCATTTTCACCCTTTGTAAAACTCTTTTTAAATCTTTTTATCGACAGATAATATCATTGTGGGACTCCAGATTCTCCATGATTTGTGATATCCTAAGAAATTGCTACGAGGCATTTGCACTTTATGCATTTGGGCGTTATTTGGTCGCATGCCTTGGTTAGTATGAGAAGTGGTTCTCCCTTATATTTGCGATAATTATCATTTCTTATCCATGCAATGGTAAAGGAAATCCGATAGTTGATTAAATTTTATTGAAATTTCTGACACCCAACATAATATTTTAGGTGGTGAACCAAGAGTGGTGGAAATTCTTGAAAACAAAGCAAAGGAGGAGCTCAAAGAAGAATTACTTGTGAAAGGAGGAGAGGAAGGGGTGAATAAGAGAGGATCATTTAGTGATTTCTTCTTCCATCCAACTATTCTAGGAAAAGACATGTATATAACAGTGAAATTTGGTCTTGTGCAGTATGTGAGTAATACTAATTAGATTTTTATGATGTATCATTTTTTCTTTAAAAAAGTAATGATAAATAAGTGCAAGAGTTGTTCCTCATTTTGAAATTTTCTATTGTTCCACTAATATCAAACTATCAATGGATGTAGATGATTTTGAAGACGGTATGTGCCTTCTTGTCTTTGATTCTAGATATTCTTGGGGTCTATGGTGATGGCGAATTCAAGTTGTATTATGGGTATGTCTTTTTTTTATCAATCTAATTTGCTTTTCTTTAGCAATGATTGTCATAATTCGATCACCATGAAGAAGTTTCCTCCCCTAAGATTCACTGAAATTTATGTAAAGTGGATAATTCTTCTTAATAATAACAAACTCTCAACTTTCTTACATATATTTTTAGTACCTCTTTATGTTAATCCATGAAAATTTGCTTGTTTATCAAGTCATTCCGTGTTCAATAGTATTTTTATTAAATTGTATCATGGGATTCTGTTTTTTTTTCTTCAGGTACCCATACATTGCTTTTGTAATTAACTTCAGCCAATCATGGGCTCTATATTGCTTGGTTCAGTTCTACCATGTGACACATGAAAGGCTGCAGCCTATCAGGCCACTTGAAAAATTCATAAGCTTCAAGGCTATTGTGTTTGCCACTTGGTGGCAAGGTGTGGCTATTGCCATCTTTTGTTATTTTGGAATTTTGCCAAAGGCTGGAAAAATGAAGAATGAAATTCAGAATTTTCTAATATGCATTGAGGTTAATACCTTTCTCAGTTCTATAGAACAGAGAAGTTGCAAATCAGTCTGTCTTATGTGTAATTAAACCTTAAAAATCTATATTTATTCCCGCATCATCGCAGCCAACAAAACGGTTCCAAGTTCTTCACTAAATGTTTTAAAATCTCCCCCCCCCAATCAAAAAAAAATCAAGCTCTGATTGATATTTATTGACGTGGGACCATGGAAGTAACAGTAACTCTGGACCCATAACAAAGTGTTTCAAGTATTAACTGTTAATTACATGATTGTACTATTTCACCATGATTTTTATGGAGGTTCTTTGTTAATTTGTTTTATTCTCATTGTAAATATTAAAAATATCTAGTTGTTTGTTCAACTTCTTCTGTAGATGGCTGTTGCAGCTATAGCCCATGTATATGTCTTCTCGACAGAACCATACCAATACCTCCCAATCTTGAGTTATGGTGATGTCAAATGCATGGAAACCGAAATCGATGTGGAAGTAAATGATGGCAAAGAGGAAGAACCAGCACTTGTAGAGACGAAAGAGATGCATTTGGAAGCACCTGGTACCAGCATTCGAGAAAGTGTTCAAGATGTAGTTCTAGTTGGTGGCAAACATGTAAGTTGCATTATAACATATTGAGGACATATGTACATATTTGATTGTGTTCATTATAGGGATTAACTTTTTAGATGTCAGATTGATCTTCTGACAAATATTTAAAATTCAACGATTTATTAGCTGGGATGATACTTTCAGTATTGTCTCAATTTCTTAGCTGGGATGATACTTTCAGTATTGTCTCAATTTCTCATCTTTTCGCAACTCACCGTACCAGTTCATCTGGTGCTGATTTGTAATGATGTTCTCTGATTGACAGGTGGTTAAGGACGTCGCATTGACAATATCGCAAGCAGTGGAACCAGTCGGTAAAGGTGTTTCAAAAATACAAGAAACTGTGCAGCAGATTTCTGTCAAACCAAACAAAGAATGCAAGGTTGAAATTAATGAACACAAAAATGAGAGTTTTGTAGATGATGACACTGTTGAAGTAGAATCGGAGATTGAAATCAAGCGTTAGGGGTTTCAAGAATGAAAAAAGAAAAGAAAAGAGAATTTGATTACTTTTCTGTATATTGATATAGCTAGTTCCTTTTGGATGTGTCGTTGATTTTTTTTCATTTCTGCAAGTTAGTTTTCTCAATCGCATGGGCTAGACTTATTTGTTTGTTTAGTTTTGCATATTCTTTGGTGAGTTTAATTAATTAATTAACACAAAAGTAAATATTTTAACATCTCTCAATTTCAGTTTACAGTTTATGTTCCCATTTTTTTTATTACAATACATGCAATCCAGAAACTTTTGTTTTAAGAAATTTGTGAGTATTTATTTCATATTTGACAAATAATTTACTTTCATATGAGGATATTCGTTATTAAATAATTTTAGAGTCATTTTACAAGAACTGAAAAAAATAGATAATTTTTTTAAATATTTTATAATATTGGAATTTCCACATAAAAATTAATTGAACAATGTAAATTGATATTTAGAGATGATAAAGTATATATTTTTGAGTTAGCTTTGCAACTTCTTTATGCATAGTAAAGGCAATTGCTTTGAGAAGCTGTAGGGAAAAAACCTTTATGATCATATGGATTAAATTTTGAACAAGCCGGCAATAAAATTTGGATACAAATTTTGTGAAATATGTCGAGTAAAAAACTCAAGTGACTATTGTATATTATATTCTTTTATATAATTATTTTGTTCCGACTTTAATAGCATTGTCATCATAGAAATAATATTATATATTTTGTTAAGTTTTAGTATTATCATAGATATATATTTTTGTAAAATTGTTTTTCTTAAAACTAAAACAACAAAATCGTTGAAACCCAATTGTCCAGCTTGAAATTGATGATTTCTATCACTAATTGGTTAGTTACGAATTGAAAATATTGTAATTCGATTATAATAATTTGAATTAATAGCCTACGAAAAAACCGATCAACTGGCCCCGTAACCTCTACCTAAATCCAAGTTTTCATGAGATAGCGAGTTTTGAGAGACGATGCGATAGTAAACAACATAACACAAACATATCAACAACATAACATGTTGAACATTGCAGCTATTTTTTTAATATACTTAATTGTGATTATTAAACAAGCAATAACAATTTATGATATGAAGCTTGCTTTCCTTGTGGCATCACATAACATGGATCCTAGCACAAACAAGCACCAAGTTCCCTTATTATTCTTAACTCAGCGTTTAATTTACATGCATCACAACAAAAACTATCCACACCATATATAATTACATTTCTCAGCACCCCATAACAGAAACCCCACTATCACGAATCAGAACTATTGCAACACACTTCAGAGCAGCACTCGAGGCAGCCCAAGCAAGCCAGAGCAGTGCAAAATTGGGTAATAACAATACAGCACTTGTCATTCAACTTGGAACAACTCTGGATCAGACACATGCAACAACAGCAATCAGCCATACTGCCACAACAGCCAGCAGCCTTTGTGAACATCACCTCTAGAGCTTCTGGTGGTTTGATCAGCTCACCAAAGCCAGTTGGCAGATTCTCCTGTGTTGCAGTTATGTTGCCAAATCTGATGGCTAGGCCGTGAATTAGGATTGGTAGTCTCTCCTCAGGTCCAGTGTGTTTGTTTTTCCCATGTTTCTTAGCCTATTCCAAGGTGTAAAACAAATGTTAGGTTAACTATGTAAATTCATCCCTTCTTTGTTGAGGACACTCAAGAATAAGAATAATTGGGAGTATATAGCAAAAGGAGCCCACCTTTGATGTGTCATCTTTTACTGAATCTTTTTGGACCATGATCATATGTGTATACTCAGATGGAATGCTACCTTGTATGCTCAACTTAGTTATCTACAGAAAAATAAAAAGAATGAGAGAAAAAAATAGGTGAAATGAAATACTAATAAAAGACAGAACCATAGCAGCGATTATAATAGGTACAGAATACAACACCTTGTTCTCAAGCTGTTTATTTTCAAAAAGCCACGCCTGTGCTGTCAGAAAGTCGATGTGTTGTTTTGCAATTACCTAGTAAAAACAAGAAGAGATACAAGAGGGATTATACAATTAGGTTTTCTGTTTTAGTATTTATCAGTATAATTAACAATAACACATGGTGGTAGACCAAAAAAATTAAAAGATTTACTTTCTCAAGCTGCATATCCTTGGCATGCTCAACTTTGAGACTTATCTCAATTGCACTCATGTCAGCTTGGCAACCCTCGGCTTTAACTGAATTTGGAAGTTTTCCTTTGTATCTCCCAAACATGCACGTGATACAACCTGCTGATATGTCTGGGATATTTTGTGGGTAAACCTAAAGCAGACACAATAGTAAACATTTAAGTATCTGAAAATATTAATTGGTTATAATTTTCCCTATAGTTTTTACCTAATCAATTATATAGATTTTATCAATTGGGTGTGTGCTAGGGGGTGGGTGTGGGAAATATTGGCATTTATCCATTATGGAACATTACCTCGAACTCAGAGTTATCAAGGTTGTTAAAAGCATCAACTGTTATATTTGCTAGTGTAGTGCGTGAAGCTCTTCCAAACCATGCTCGTATCCTGCTCTCAATAGAATCTACAAATTCATAATGAAGTGTCAAACAACTAAAAGAAGTTCAAACAAGATATCTGATAAAAAATTCAAACATTTTATGTATTTTCCCAACTTGTAAAACCAAACACCGAAGTAGAGAAAAGGTGAATGGTGGGACCTGACAAGGTGGGCCCCCAAACCAGAGAATGAGCAGATGATGGAAGGTAATTGATCAAAGTCAATTGCAATCTGAAGTTTCAGCTTAAGTGTTATACCCAACATCTTTTTACATAATTGAAATGAGATTTCAAAAAAAGTGTTGTACCCGGATCATATGCTGCATCATAGTGCCCATTACCAATAGATGCCAACATACGCAAGAAATAGTGGTTGCAAAATAATCCTGAAATCATTTTTAGATAACAGAAAATTCAAAATTTTGGTTTCATAATGCATCGATCCACATAAGTAGAAAATCATTTGGAGCTAATATATGTGAACAAAGTTATGGAAAATTGCAAATTTGTCACTAATTTAGACCTACTTAACAAGGGACAATTTCCCAAATGTGCTGGTCATGCTTTTATAATGAGTTTGGATCAAACCACTTATGAATGAAACTTAACAATTTTGATAATATTTCTCAACTAAAGAGGAAAAAGAATGAAAATTTAAAAAAGCTTGTAGCCCTGTTGTTTATCTCATTTGATATTGTATCAAAGAGACATTAAATATGGACAATTTTAAATTTTCAAAGTTGGTTGATAATTGATATACCATAAAACTTGCCCATTAAATGACTATTAAGGGTGTGTTTGGATCGTGCAAAGAATAGTGTAAGAATAGAGGAATTGAGAATAGCAAATGAGGATAGTGAGGATAGTAAAAATGTGATGTTATTTCGGATGGTAGAAATATTGTTTGGATTGTTTGTTGGAAATAGTAATGGAGAGTTGAGAAGAACAACAACTATTCTATCCTCACCACAGAATAACAGAATAACAGCTATTCTCACTATTTCGGAACAACAGATGGATACACAACTGCTATTTTATTCCAAAAACAGCAGCTATTCTCTATTCCTGGCCCATCCAAACATACCCTAATAGTCTATTGTCAATGGAACCCACAACCCCGTTTTTATAGATTTGAATAGAATACATAAGATTTAAAGGTGTAAACAAAAAACTTGCAAGTAATATACATAAATTCTCATACAGACATTACCTATTCCAAATGTAGATATTCGGGGAGAAATCTGTTTGCTATTTGAATTCCGAGTTCGTATATTTGCACAAATATCTCTTTCATCTTCTACTGTTCCATCTGTTATGAGAAAAATCTGAGGGATGGAACCTTTCGTATTTGCTAGTGACTCCATTACCTGTTGTAAACGATGGTGAAACTTTTAGGGACATAAAATTATTAGTCAATACAAACTATTTCAGCAGTATTATGTCTTCCCTGATTGGTATAGTTTAGCATCAATGTATCATACTAACAAAGGCCCAACTGATGCAATCTAGAATCTCAGAAATGTTGGGTACCTCATTTAAGGGGCGTGAAATGTTGGTACCTCCCTTTGCAACAAGATTTGTACCCATCCATTGGTTGGCGCTCTCAACCATTTCCTCAGTAGCTGGTACAAGACAGGTCGAAAAAGAGCACACCTCATCAGAGAAAGAGACTATGTTGAAGAAGTCCAGGTCGGTCAGTTCCAACAGAGAGGCAAACACGGCATTCTTCACACTCTCTATTGGCTTCCTTTGCATGCTCCCGCTTGTATCAATCAGAAAAACAACCTCTCTTCTAAATACCTGCTTATTTTGATACTCCACATTAGAGATTAAGTTACCATCTACACACTGTTCATACTTGCAACATATGAATTGGTATGTACTAACAGGTACATCCTTGGCCATTTCAACATCCATGTACAATACTGAAATAATGCCATATTCATTGCCAAAATTACCAGACATAGCAACTAATACCAAATTTCATGTCATAGAAACCCACACAACAACACATATCTGTTTGATATTACAGTTCAAATCAATTGCTTCCTTTTATTGGTTAGATATATTTTTTCTGTTGCAAATGTAGAGACCATCAATATAGTACCCCCAATTTCATTCTTTTATTATTGAATAACAATTGGTGATGCTATAATGAATATTAAATATTAATCTAACCTTTCTTTTTTTATTATTTCCAGGAAGGATGAAAAGGCAGAACATATCTCTCTGATCATAATCATGAACTGAAGGAGATTGCAAGAGGAGACAGCCAAATACATCAGCAGAATATACCTGAAAAAAATTCATGTACATAAAAATTGTGTACAACAATTTTGAACATAACTTTCGAGACTACCATATTATACTTTGAATAATTATTTACTTTTCAGTAAAACAAGGTTATTGAAAGTTGTAAACCACAAAACATATTTACTTTCTAGTGAAATGAAGTATTTGAGTGATTTTGTGTTTTCTTTTTGGGTTCAATTATGCCTTCTTTAATTCTCAGATACACAGTTTAGAGAATGTTTAAAGCCAAATATATGTTTTTAAATCCAACAGAAATGGATGACACCTGTTTCATACTGAGATGCCACAACTACGGTATTATGTCATGGCTATAAATAAAGTACTACAGACAAACTACTCATATACAAAACCAGGAAAGTATTTAAACTTCAATGGAAAAACTTCAATCATTTTGGATTGAGTAGATTAAAAAAGGTTAAGATCTATCTTTAAATATTAATCTGAATTATCCATGAATCTCAATGACAAAAAGAATAGGCAATTGTTGCAGAAAGAACCATAGAATACCTGAAATCCTTGAGAATTTTTTTTTCTGAATTTTTCATTCAATTCATTTCAAGTAAGTTGTATCTTTCTTAATCCAATAAATAGAACAAAAAAAGTAAAAATAACTCACATTGTATGAAAAATTGAAATCCTTAGTTGACCAATTTTCAACAGCCTCATCATACACAAAGGTCATCTTTTCCCCTTGACGGGCTTTTTCCTTGATTTCACAAGAAAAAAAAAGGAAACAAGAATTAGCATGACACTTTCACCAGTTTATAGTACCAAATCCTTGCGCAATATCTAGTAAAGCAACATAACAAGAAAATTTTCAAAAAACTAACAAGAAGTCTAGCAATGATGCAATTACTGCTATTGTACAGGTGCCGATACAGCTAATATTGGTACCAGTGCATGTTTAAATGTTGTAATGGGAAACTAACCTTCAAGGGATGGCTTGTTCCTTTTAACAAAACTTCCTTTCCAGTACCACTGTTCAGCATCAATTTGATTCTCTCTCTTTTGACAAATATTTTTGATGAAGCATTCACATAAGTTGGAAAATTAAAAGGGATGTGCACTGTAAACTGCCCTTCTTCATCATACAGTAATTTCTGAGACCATCTTATTGTTGCAAATACATCTGAACCTCCATTAGCCTGTTAACACAAAAAAGAAAGAATTGAAAATTAATAGTATATTGGTTTATATAGTAAGAAAAATTGAAAGGAAGATAAAACAACATTCTCGCTCAATATAATAAGTGTGATTCACTGATAAAAGCTTCTTTAAGTTGATTCGATAATCAAATCTTATTCCTTCCATTATACCCAAAATATCCAACAAACCAAATACAACTCTAGTTCTTGTGAAGATGCAAAACATGATTTAATGCCTTAAACCGAGAGGGGCATTCTATTTCCCGCTTTTTTCATTGATTATCACGAAGGGAATTGAATGAATTATTTATTCCCAAGAGGGACTTATTCCAATCTCCTTTGTTGATTAGTATTTTGGAGAGTTAAAATAAGTAGAAGCACTTATGATTGGTTTGTATCTCTCTTAATTCTTAAATAAAATGTATGCGAGAAATTATTCATTCTCTTGTTAAATAGTACTGAAATTATTATTAAAGGCAGGTACAATAGAGAGATAGAGTACCTCAGGAGTCGGTAAATAAAACATTTGAGGTTTCAGAAAGCCGCCTCCACCAGATTTTGAATGATCAATTCTCTCATCAGCCAAATCGACCACCTCTGTGGCATATGATTTCTTCCCAACCTCCACTTCTATGCCTAGAATTGAACCCTATTATTAGCCAAACCCCTTCTTAGCTCAAGAATTCTACCATGTTACATTTTAAAAAAATGAGAGAAAAATAGGCAATATTATTGACTACATAGATACTGAAACTATCTGGACTGTCACTCCATGGGTTTTAATATAAACCCAAAAAATCTTAAGAGTGAATGAACACCAAATTAGCTGTTGTTCATAAGCTGGCAGCAGGTACACAGACAGCTTACGCTTGAGGAAAATCCAAATCACACAGCTTACGCTTGAGGAAAATCCAAATCACTCTCTACTTGTGAACAAGTAAACTTTTGGGGATAAATACTGATTTATAATCAAGTAATTTTGTTGAAAATGAATGACAAACAATACAATACAATAAATGGACAACCATTAATCATTTGTGCACAAAGCTATTAGTAAAAAAAAAATCATTTTAGCCACTAAAACAGAACCGGTTTTTACATTGGCCAAGTATTAATTAACAAAGAATAAAAGAGTAGGTAATTATTTTCACCTGTTCTCCCATTGGAAAAACAATCCTACAATCACAGGCGCGGCTCCTCGTCACACAGTGAACCCACCAACGGCCACGCACAGTGACGAACACTGTATCCAATACACACTCCATTTCCAGCTCAATTTCTTTCATTTGCAAAGGAATCAGGGCTGGTGGATCACATCGTCCGTATACATACGGCTGGTAGCTGGGTATATCCGGGTTGTCAACTATACCCGGATCCGATATCGATGCGTAAACCATTGGCGCAGTCGGGAGGAAGGATTCATTGGACCGCTCCATCAAACCGGGATTCCGTGGCGGTGCGTAGGTGGGGCGTTGATCTCTGGCGCTGGCGTATATGCGCTTGGATAGCTTGAGGCCATCCTCGACCGATCGAGAGAATTCGTCCGCGTACGACATCCGTTTGAGAGAATCACCCCTTGATCGGAACGAAGCTCTCCTCAAAAAAGAAATAGAGAATTAAAGACTTTTGGGGAAAAAAGAGATGATTGCCTGAAAAGGAGAGATGAGAAGAAGGGAAGGTAAGGAATTGGAGTTGGAACTGGAATAGGAATAGTTTTCGATGAATGGAGATTGGAGGGGCAAGTAAAGGAGCAAAATAAATTACTCGGAGTTCGGAAATTATTGGGGAATGTCAAATAATAAACTCCCATGTACACCGTTATAGTTTACATGGTTTACAAATTGATGACGTGGGGAAGTGTCATGCGACAACGGTCGGAAAGATAGTGTTACTTACGGCGGAGTAAAGGCTATAAAGTGGACTAGCTATATAAAATTCACATTTATTTAATATTAAATTCTAAATTCACAGAAAATCTATAATAAAGACTATATTTAATCTTAGATGTGATTTTTACACAATATGAGTTGATGATTCATGATTTTTATGGCAAAAATAAATAAATTATTCTAACATATATTTTCACTATTAATTTCTTATCAAATATGCACAAGGTTGTTAAATAAGAAAACAATATTATGAAAATAATAGTATATATGAGAAAGAAATGGAGAGAAAGAGAGGATCAATGGACGTGATCACATACGTTCGATCAACCAAAAATAAATATTATCCGTCTGATTGAGGGTTAAAATGGGTATGATAAAAAAATATCATGACAAAAAGTAGACCCTCTAATTCTTAGATGCTTTATATAATAGTATAGATTTATATGCATTACCGAGTAATAAGTCTATAAAATATTATGTAAGTTTCTAGCTGTTATTAAATTTGATAAATGACTTCTAAAATCAGTAAAAAAAAAAGAAAAGGGAATTTGCATAATTGAACCTAGAATTTAAAAAATATATTAAATGATTTATGCATTGCATCATTGAAAATTATATATATTTATGCGAATATTAAATTTATAATTCAAAGTATACTGTAACATCCATTACAAGATAATTATTTTTACATTTATTATGATTTACTAATCACATAATTCATGTTATGGATGTCAATGAATATTCAAAATCTGAAAATTCAATCCAAATCCGTACTAATAGATTCACATACGGATCTAAAAAATATATCTCATACTTTGATAAATCATACAGATGCATATTTAAAAAGAAACTGCTTATTTTTTGAATCTGCATTTGGAAATCCGAACCTGATATAAATTTAATAATATTTTTCTATAGCAAAATTAACAATTATAATTATAATAAGTAGATTAGTCTCAATAATAATTTGATCGTATTATTTAAAAATATAGGTTATGCAAGCTATTTGAATTAGTTTTTTAGTATTACATTATACTTTATGATGTATATTGTACATACTTTATTTATGTCAAATATTAAAATTATTATTATAAAAAATTTATTTGAATCCAATCCGATATATGTTATATAAGTGGATATGGATCCGTACATAAATTCTTGTAAGTTTTTAATGAATCCTTATTTAAAGTATGGAAGATTCGATCCTAATCTGATCCATTGAGCCTCCTTTTTAAAGTAATCTGGTGCGTAAAAATGAATATATAACTATCCGATCTGTAATGAACGAAATGAACCATGTCCACTATAACTATCCGATTTGTTATTTTTTGCGCCAAAGGTAGAAAAGGACAGTAATAAAGTTGTAATATATAGTACGCGGTTTTTTCCATTCTTTATTTTTTCTTGTTTGGCTTATGCAAACCGACAAAACACAGGAGATTTTGTCCGTTGACAGTGGGCGTCCGCATGACTGAGAGATAGACTTGATTCTCAATTTTATAAGTAGGATTAAGACCGATTTTTCCTCAAAAAAAAAAACGATTTTGTATTTAATAATTCAAAATTCCGAATTTAAATATGTAGAAAAATATTAATAAAATTTTAAAAAATAGGAGGAACTATAAATTTTTGTGTGTTAAATCGGTACGATAATTTTTTAGCGCATTGAGGTGATTAATGCTCCGGAAAAAACGCGCGTCGCAAAAGATTCGACATGTTAAAAAATTTCTCGTGCCTGATTCGACGCGCTAAAAGTTTTATTGTGTCGATGAGGTCCTTTGAGAAGATAATATTTGTATTAATTTTAAATTTCTGTTTGTATTTTCCCTTAAAAAAGTATGCATGCCCAAAATAACATAAAATGCATGCTTTGTAAAAATAAAATAAAAGAGGACTCGCAAAATTATTTTTAAATTATTTTCCGCTACATTCATAAATTATTGATAGCAAGAAATCTACTAAATGAATTAAAAGTTACGTACCTTGATCGTTATAATTAATTTTCGGACTTGATTTCTTTCATCTCATGTGATAGCAAATAAAAGAATAACTCATAGTTTCTTTATCTAAATTTCATAATAAAACAATAAA
This sequence comes from Schoenoplectus tabernaemontani, assembly GCA_037127355.1. Lineage (NCBI taxonomy): Eukaryota > Viridiplantae > Streptophyta > Magnoliopsida > Poales > Cyperaceae > Schoenoplectus > Schoenoplectus tabernaemontani. Next base: position 12,742,089 of record CM073752.1, read on the forward strand.
TAAAAATATTCTTATACATAAAATAAAAATGGTAAAATCATCATTAATTAAAAATTAAGTAAATTTTATACCCCATTCAGCAGGAAAATTTTAACGTGACAATTAGAAAATTTCTAATTAAAATGGATGTACAAATATTATATTTATGGAAGAACAATACATAAAATATTTTTTAGAATGCGTGGTCTGCACAACGAACGTGACAAAAGTTTCAGGTGAATATAAAATGATGCGATAAAATTTTAGCGCATTGAGTCCGACACGAGAAAATTTTTAGCGTGTCAGATCTTCTGCGACACACATTTTTTCCGGAGTGTCAATCATCTCGACGCGCTAAAAAAAATTCTTGTACTGGTTTGACATGCGAAAAAATTTCTAGTTCCTCCTATTTTTTGAAATATGATTAACATTTTTCTATATATTTAAATTCAGAATTTTGAATTATTAAATTAAAAAAATCGGAGGATTAAGAAGCAGGTCATTCCAGAGGCATTTTTTCCTAGTATATGCCCAGCTGTTTACTTAAGTCAAGCATAATTAGAACTTTTAAGAAAAGATAAGTATGACTAGTTAATTGGAATATACTAGTGTGAATTTTTTATTCGTCTACCTCCCATCTAAAGAATTTTCTAAGTAGGAGGTAAAAATAATCAAATCTTAAATAACACAAGTCAGAATGGACTGAATTTAATGAATTCAACTCATCTCCTCAATTTATATCTATATATTTTTCTTATATATTCTAGACATGCATGCATATGAAAACAAACATCATATTGACTTTTAGAAAAAAAAACGATATAAGAAATCCTATCGCTATTAAATATTAAGAAGTTAAAGAGATCTTAGTATCCAAGTTTTACAGCGTCTAATATACTTTATAATTGTGGGGGGGGGGGGGGGGTAAATATATGGATTATCTTCATCAGGTATACTGGTCTACAATTTCTAAAAATATAACATACATATATATTAAAATACTAACGGAAATTTAGTGTTTTTAATTCTTTAATATTATAGTAGAATAAAATAGAAGTGCAAAGTTTTTATCATTAATATTTTCAAATAGTATTCCAACAAAATTAAAAGTAAAATATCTATTTTTTAAGTTTGAAAAAAAAATTAAAAATATATAAAATCAGTAAATGCTATTTATGTCAAATTTTCGATGTGTACTACAAAATATAAAAATATTGGTCAAAGGGTTAATTACTAAATTTATATTGAAGCTAATGCACGTTTTTAAAATAAAAGATAAAAAAAATAGATGCGTGTCCTTTACAAACCCAGTGCAGTAATGTGCTCCTTTTTATTAGAAGAAAGATCAGAAGAAGTCTCTTCACATTGACTCCTTTTCTTTTCTTGATTGCAACGGCTAGTGAGAAGTGAGAAGTGAGAAAAGAACAATAAATGCTGTTGGGCAGCGCAGCGAGGTTTCCCTTTGCAGGATTCACATCTGCATAGCAGCTATAACGACGACCCCTCACGTTGGCACTCGGCACGGCGTAACTCTCAAGTCTTAAGGGTGTATTTGTCATTTCCAACAGTATTGTACCGTTATGACTTGTGAGATTCCATGCTTTCCGGATTTTGTCTGCTTCTGACTGGCGTATCTTTTCGAGAGGTTATCCCCAAGCATCTGGATTTAAAATTAATTTTGCACTTGAAAATCTATTATTCTTATTATATTTCAGATATTTACCATGAGTCGTTTCCTATTATTTAAAAAATAAATAAAGGACACCCATTTGTCATTTAATTTTTAAAGTAATAGAAAACGGCTCGTAAGTTTTAATGTTATTGTAAATTTGTATACCGTGAGAATATCACATCCAGCTCACATTTTTTTTTCTTTTAGGAAACCGTGGCATAAGATTTGGATCATATATTGAAAAATCATATGTAAATTTAGCAAAGACCTTAAAAGTCACATTGTGTCATATATATTATATCTAACGCGACCTTAAACTTTATATCTATAAATTCTTATAAGACGCCGTATAATTAACAAAAAACTCAATTCACTGAATTGATTTTTTGTTAATCCAAAGGTTCATCAATTCTTTTACACCAATATATATCTACAATTATCTTTATCTCCTGAATTTTTAATTACACTATTTACTTTATTTATCTTTATCTCCTGCATTTTTTTATTACACTATTTATTTTATTTATTTTTATCTCCTGAATTTTTTATTACACTATTTATTTGCCATCTCTGTGCTTGAACTGTGTTAGTCAAATTATTTTCTATGATTTTATAATATGATATTTGCACTTAACTACCTAGTATATTGTACAAATAAAAACTTGCATAAAAGTATAATTTAGTGATAAACCCTCTTTAATTTTAAAAAATAATATATCCAGAATTATAATTATAATAAATAAATTGATATAGGTTTCTGAGATAAAAAGCGATATGTTGTGGATAAATGGATATATTAGAGAATTGTCCTTGCAGCATAATGTCATGGTCTCATGGAACAAAGATAAATATCATTTACAATTTAATATAGTCGTAGCCTAAGAAATGCCAACTAAAACAACAATATCAATTTCACAAAATGACGTCTCTTATGTTTTTTTTTCTTTCTTTTCTCAATTGCTGGAAAATATAACATGTATGAACGCGTAAGTGATAGGGCAGCACAAGTTCTGGTTCTTTCGTCATGAAGTTCCAATGGAAGCGTGTTCACCTCCTCTTAATTAATTATAGAGACATAGCTGTCGGTCTCTCCACACTCAAAGGACATAAATGAGCATGTAATGGTGGGGCATCAAGTAGACTTTTTTGATATGCTTAGTTGCTTGAAGTGGGGACTGATACCAGTTTCCTTTTACCTTCATTGTGTTTTAGCTTATTATGCGCTCTTTCATTCATTTAATAATGAATTTTCTGGTGTGGTCAATATGCTGTTGTTGTCATTGATGACATCTTTTGAAGAGATTTATCTAAATGAACCATTATTAGTTGCAGAATTTTTTTATGTATATTTTCTGAAGAATATGTCATTTTTTCTTTCATAAAAAGATGTACACTCGGTCAGATGTAAAATGTAAAAACCGAACAAGGAAAATGAATTTTTATTTTTGCCACAAGATGTCACTCTGAGAATAAGTGGCAACGCATATAATTTGAATAAATTAGTGATAAAAAAACTTATAAATCTGACAATCTTAGATGTCTCTGGAAAGAAAAAGAAACTAACGTATCTCTGTATAGGATGGTAGTTAAGAAATTCTATTTCAAAATACTCGGTACTAAGAACCAAAATAAAATGATTTTGTGTACTCACTAATGCTATAAAACATATGAAACTTTTTATTTAATTGAATAATAGACATTGGTGGTAGTAATATTATAGTGGACAGACAACATTACGCTTGAAATTATGATATGAAAAGGTTTTTTGTTGCTTTTCTTCTATTCAGGCCTGCATGATTTTAAATCCGGTGCATACAATACAAATACACTCCCACGCTCTGAGATTGGGAACTACTGACGACATTTACCTCTTAATTTCAGACATCAAATATCAAGATTATCTAGCATGTGATTTTCGAATAAAAATCTTTATCATAAAATTTATTAATAGGCACATTCCTAATATCAAGAAGCCTACTTAGGATTATTATGAGATTTCCCTTTTATGTGATGTCATTTTTTTATATGACAGTAATGATAGTTTTTTTATGTGTCTATATATCATGTGTGAGTTCTACTTAAGTAATATATCCTCTAAATTTAAATCGGACTATATAAATTCATCCAACGGTCAAATATCTATGACAACGATGACAGCGAATATCAATCTTTTTGGATCCATTATGAAGATCATTTATAAATCCTCAATCATTTTTTTGAAATAAAATTCAGTTTTTCAAATTGTTGATCGTCTCCAATAGTGAAAAAAAGGTGTATTTGTAATTTAGTTTTTCTTTCTAATAGGATTTGACTCAGTCAGAATTGTTAAATAAGTGAATGCTAATGTGGCATTTGAAAATTTTGTAAGCTACAATGTGTGGAGGTACTTTTTGTTAACAACGGAATTAATTGTGGTGAGCAATTAATTCTAGCTACTGGCTCAATTAATTTTTGCCATGCAAACATGGCCCAGTTATAACATGATTCTGCAAAATTTCTTCAATATCGAGGATTCTCAATTTACGTGCCAAAAAAAACACGAGATTATGCACATAGTAACAAACTAACAATTACATTGTAACAGACAAATAGTCGTCGTCCTCCCGTGCAATTTACTCGAGTACAAATGGTTAGTAGCTCAAAGCAGCGCCAGTTTTTATTATTAATAATTAATATTAAATTAATATTATTAAAAATAAGAGTGAGAACGATAAGCCATTGTAAAATTTCAAATATACAAATGGAGTACAGCGTTAGTAGCTCTGTTTCGTTTTTATTATTAATAATTATTATTAAATTAATATTATTAAAAATAAGAGTGAGCGTAAAATTTCAAATATATGAAACGCGCGCCAGCCATCGATGGTGGCGTGTTTCATATAAAAATAATGAAACGCGTCATCGCCAAAGTGCGCATTTCGTCCAAACCCGCGCAACGCCTCCATCTCACTTATGTGTTTTGTATATATAAGAAGTAAACACGCACGCTTTGCGCCGTGACGCGTTTCGTAAAAATAAGGAAACGCGCCATCGCGCGCCGATGGCGCGTTTTAAAAATAATGAAACGCGCGCGACGCGTGCGCGCGCGTTTCAAACGCTGGCGATGGCCATTCATATATTTGAAATTTTACGTTTCTCACTCTTATTTTTAATAATATTAATTTAATAAAACTTATTATTACTAAAAACTGAAGCAGCGCTATGCAACGCATAATGTGGACCATTATATCTGCTCGTAATTTTAATCAGTATGAATTTTTAAGTGATTGAACAGTTTACGTATCGCGTTGAATGGTGTCGTACAGTGGATGATCAAGATTCCTATCACCTACGGGTGGAAAACGAATTAGATATAACTCAAAACTTAATAATGCCTCTCTTTTTTTAATTTTTAATAACTCAAAACTTAAAACTAAAATATCAAAATAAAATTATTAAATTTAATCTATATTATATTTTCTTCTTGCACATAAAAATTATTCATTTCACTGTCATTTTATGTAAACCAATGAGTTATAAAATAATATTCAGAAAATTAATTATACTAGTGTATTTTTTAAAATCTGTTGATGTTATATGAAATTAATATTCAAACATTATATTTTTTTCTATATATAAATAAAATGATCTAAATCAAATTTAAGGTTTTTATTTTGATATTTTAGTTTTAAATTTTAGTTATAAATATTTTTAAAAAAGTTGATGTATGATTGAGTCACTCAAATATAGGGGTGTCAATGAGTCGGGTCGGGTTATATTATTTTATTATTTTTTTGACCCGTCGAACCCGACCCGATTAAATTTGGGTCAAAAAATCTTGACCCATATCTGACCCGACGGGTCATAGGTCGACCCAACCCGACCCATGTAAAATAATTAAAATTATTAATTATTTTTTTAATAATTTTAAGTAATAAAATATTAATTAATTTATAATTAATCTTAATTAGTATATATTTAAGCTTTAATTAATACTAAATCATAAAATTACTTCAAAAATCATAATTAATCTGGTCGGGTCGAGTTGGGTTGATCCAAACCCGATCCGACCCGATTCGGACCAAAAAAATTAAATCCATACACAACCCATTTATTTACGGATCATATCGAATCGGATCGAGTCGGATTAACCCGTCGGATAAGATTAATAATTCACACCCCTACTCAAATATCAACAGTGGCGCGAATGGAATCACGCTTTTATGGTATACCGAATATAATTATGCATTATACCCGATACGGTCTATGATGACTTTATAAAACACATAATAATTATTCAGTCCTTTCTAACAATTAATTAAAAAAAACCCAGTATTAGTTTATAACACCAAACTAATCTTTTGCCCCAAAAGCTCCGAGAGTGGGCCCAGATTTAGTCATGATGTAACCCTCATAGTTGACATTAAACCGTATTTAACTTGCCATAACAGAAATTATATGCGCCAAAAAAGAACGGCAGATTTTATAATTTGCCCTTCTTTTTTCATCAAAATATCCTTGTGGGTCCCATTAACATGTTTATTACTCTTTCATCCCTTCTCTTTTTCTTCCCCGCCCACTTGAATTTTATTTTAATATTTTTATTTTCGTAATAATTTTTTTTTTGAAATTTCATAATTTAAAAAATTTTGAGTTCACAACTCAAAACAATATGTATGAAGTAGTATGAATAAGGTATTTTAATATTAAATTTATCTAAATGATGACACTTGCAATTGTTTAATTTGAATATATACATTGTAATTGCTTAATTCAATTTAAGCTTTTAAATTTGTACAAGTTTAAAATTTGAATATCTTGTAATTGCTTAATTTTCAATTGAATTTAAGCTGTTATTTTTTTTTCTGAAATATAATAATATGATAGTGTTTAAATTATTTTCATTAATATAAATCATTTTAAATTCAAATTGATTTGTGTGGAAATTTATAACTCAGAAATAACACTAATAATTTAATTTTCTAAATATCACAGAATTGAGATCTTTATCTAGACATAAATTTAGTTCTTAAAATATTATATATAGCATGTATATTATATATATCATGAATAAAATTATCTGTTTCAAAACCCATAATAAAATATGAGTTCATAGTTTTCACAAAATTTAACATTCCAGATTATTTGTCTTTAAATTTTAAATATTTTTAAACTTTGAAACATAGTGATATCTTAAAAGTTAAAAAAATATTTTTCTTACATTAAAAAATAATATTTTCTGATTACTAATTTTCATAAATTAAAACTTTTTGTACATAAAGTAACATAATTTGACATCTTAAATTAAAGCAACTAGAAAGTTCTTAAAATTTAGAACAGTACAAATTTAATTTTCTATAGTTGAAGTTTTAAAAGAGTCACATTTTAGATATTCTATTTGTTTAAATAAATATATTTCATAAATATTAATTTAAAATATTTAGTCGAATATTTTAAATTATAATTTTTTAATATTACAAGTATTTTTATTATTAGAAAAAAAATATGAATCAAAATAAAAATGAAAATTTTTTTTTGAAGATAAGTGGAGGGAATGAAAAGGGAGGCAAGAGAACGGTAATATTCAAGCCATTGGAGTTCATAAGGGATTTTGTTGAAAAAGCTAAATGTAAAAACAGTTTGTTTAAACTTTTTTGGTAGAACAATTTGTAATCTCCCCTGAACCGACTCATGAAAGAGCCCATATGCGCTCTCTGGCCCAAGAATGGGAAGAGCAGGAGTATGGCCGTCCGGTTTTCTGCTCAAGAAAGGAGCGAAGAAAATTAAGCGCTCATTTAGTCCCACAAGCAGTTCGCTTCCGACTCCACACCCAGCGCTGGCTTATAAAAGAGGAGCGAGGCAGTGGCTGAAACTCATACCTTTCTCGGCCTTTTGGCTAAGATCAAGTGTAGTATCTGTTCTTATCAGTTTAATATCTGATATGTGGGTCATGTGCTCACAACGATATTAAATTTATTTTTTTGGGGAAGGGTCCACCCTCAGTAGCTTGCTACTGGGGTCCTTGAGCGTCGCCTTTGTGTTGCACTACTGCATGGGCAGGGCGCACCTCTAGCAATTCTTTCGAAAGATTTTTGTTAATAAAATTGGATTATTTCATAGTTTTTGTTTTTCCAATTTCACAGCTTACTTACTGAGTTACTGATACAGACAACCTATATTATCATTTCAACGGTAACTTCCCGACAAAGTTATTAGCCAGGCTTCCCAAGAAGAGATTCCCTTCGAATTCCACTGCAGAGGTGACAAAAGATAGCACCTTTCCATCTGAATCATCAAGAATTCTTCTAATCTTTCCATCTGCCCCTACGTTTACCACCATGGCACCTTTTGGTTTCATCATTTTCAGAAGAACTGGAAATGATGCCAGAATCCGTTTTGCCATAGGAGACTGATTGACTAATCCAAACCTATTCAAATTAATCTGGATTGAATGTTGCAAAAGTGTTAGTTCAAATACTATTCCAAGTATGTAAATTCCAGTGCACGTGTTTGTTATAATGCAGGTTGTCGTACGGCAACCGTAGTACTATGAACTTATGTATATTCAAGTGATGCATAAATTTGAATTTTGTGGACCTGAAGGAGGGCAATCCAAAATGATCCATCAGGCGCTCGATTTACATTATCAGGATTTCCTGGCAGGTTGTCAATGAAAACCTCTGTTGCGCCACTCTTTTCTCCCTTTAGCCAGTGTTTCAAGCATCTGAACCTGAACTTAGAAAATTGAAAAATAAATTAATCAGGAAGAAGTAAACCAACCAGTTACTCTGAATTATATCTTGATCAAATAAAAGCAGAAGCATAACATATATATGAAATTATGGAGTTTGTCATGCCAATTATCAATCCAAAAATTAGCTGCCCAAAAATCAATGAACAGATTTGTGGTCCAAACTGTCGGTGTAGGTCTAATAGGAGTCACAGGTAGGTGGGTCCAGAGTTAACAGATTCTGTAAACAAAAATGAGCAAAAATGTCTTGCCTCTGTGTCTCACATACAACCAAGTAGTCTTCTCCTTCGGACAGAGCTACTCCATTGGGAAATGACAGATGTGGAAGCACTTCAGATGTTACTTTTGTAGATGGTTCATATTTGAGAAGGCGACCATTAGGCCGAGCTTCTAGGTAATCAAGAGCCCAACTGTCGAGTCCGAATTTGGAGCTGGCATCACTGAAGTACACGGTGCCGTCTGATGCCTCAATTACATCATCAGCGAACCTAAGAAGCAGAGATATGGAACTATTTGGTAACTAATTCCTGACATCTGATGTTACAAAATTAGTAGGCTGAATTTACTTAGCTTATTCGAATGGCTGGAAAAAAAGACAGGCAATGAGACTACTCTAAAATTGTTGTGCAGATATAAACAACACATGTACTTGACTGCTTCCTAATTAAATATTTAGTACCTCGTATTTGCAATTATTTGCCATTTACTAATTAAAAACTGTCAGCAAGGTTGCTACTATTTCCATGGTACTGTGCCGTTGTGTAATTTTCAAAGCCTTCTGCTTATGATAATTGAGTGTATAAATTTTTTTAACTTCAGGTTTTCAGAGAAAAAATCTACACAAAACGGCTGCACTTTTTTTAATTTTTCTGGAAAGTACTGGCATTAAAAGCATGCTTATATTTGATAAAACAAGTGGAAAGCATTCAAAGAGGTTTTTGCTAGTACGTTTAACTTTAGGGAAAAAGGAACTTTTGAAAGTATGCAACTGTTAAAAGCATGACAATGCTACTTACAAAATTATAATCATGCCCGGTACTAAGTCCTACATGAATGAAAGCTCACTAACAAAAATAAACAAAATTAGAAAAACCAAATCAAAATTGATATTGACTTTCGACAAAAAACCTAACATCCTAACAAACTATCCTTTTCAGTGTAACAATTAGTGGTTTGGGCTGTTTCTGGAACCATGCAGAATGAGCAGTCCGAAAAGAACACACCTCAATATCAGGATATTTCTAATTTTATATATCAATTTGGAATTTTGGAATATGTGAAAGGAGAACATCTTACCTTATCCTTGTTCCATTGGTCACTTGGGAGGATAGAATTGTCACCCCTTCATCTCTAACTTTTAACAATCCCTGCATGAATACATGATCTACTTAAAATTCTTATACACCTGTAAGGGACTTGTACTTCTATTTGCAACTGTCTTATGCAAATTTAGTCTAATTGAGAAGTAATCAAAATTTTTATATTATGCAAATGATATGTGCCTACATTACATTTTCTCAGATATATAGTTGTATTCGTTGAAAGTTGAAGCGCATATATATATATATAGTGAGGCTATGGTGTTTCGCGAAGCACAAAATTTTTAAAAATTAAAAATGATGACTTAAAAAGCTCAAAACACTCCAAATTTTTGTATCCCATAAGATTTTCTTATAAAGAATTAAATGATGATGATAAATTAAAATTTTGAGATGATTTGATATATTTTTTGAGTTAAGTTTATGGAAGACCTTCTGTGAGTTTAAGATCACAGTATCTTTACTCTATATATGTATATATAGAGAAAGTAAAGATACCGTGAGTTTAACTCAAAAAGTACATCAAATTATCTTGAAATTTTAATTTATCATCCTCATTAAATTCTTTATATGAAAATCTTATGGATGTAAAAATTTGAAGTGTTTTGAACTTTTTAAGTTATGATTTTTAATTTTTGAAAATCAGTTCTAAAAATAATAATAAAATATTTAATATTTAAACATCATTTTTTAAAATTAAAAACGATGACTTAAAAAACTCAAAACACTTCAAATTTTTACATCTCACGGGATTCTCATATAAAAAATTTAATGAGGATAATAAATTAAAATTTTGAGATAACTTGATGTATTTTTTGAGTTAAGATCACGGAAGACATCGATGAGCTTAAATTCATGCTATGTTTGATAAAGTTGAGGCCCTTGCTTTTTGATGTCCGGACATTAATTTCAGTTTTAATCCAGCGCGGAACTACTTTATAATTTGTTGTATTTTAATTCCTCTTTAAAACATTTGGTATCTAATATATATCAAAAACTAATGAAGGTAACAAATTAAACCTTGATATTGTGGAATTAATTTCGAACAAGTATCAAATCTTGAATACATTATGCATACTTTATCAGCATCACACACTAGAACAGCACCTGCGGACGAGGTGGCAACACCTAGCAGTGACGGCCCCCCGACAATCACCCACTGCTCCCATGACCCGTTTGGATGCATCCTCTCTATCCATCCTTCTCTTGTTACTGTGTAAAGAATCCCTTCTCCATCAAAGCACACGTCCTCTGGCCCCGTTAATTTCTCTTCTCCCAACTTCTCTACATTCTACATGTGCAGAGCAGAATACTTAATTGATATTCAAATCATATCTACTAAACTAAGTGGTCGCTAGCTTTGTTCTGGCAAGTTTCTGGTCTTATTTTGTTGTGCATGAAAACATGTGCTTACAAATGATATGTAATCCTCTTCCAGTTTTTCTTATACATATCAAGTCCTGCATGAACGCTACTAGATAAACTACCTCAGGAAAAAAAACAACAATAACAACAACAAAGCCTTTAATCCCAAAAAAATTTCTAGACTACCCCAATTTATTTGGGATTAAAGACTTTGTTGTTTTTTTTCCTGAGGTAGTTTATCTAGTAGCGTTCATGCAGGACTCATCATATTCCAAACTCAACAATGCATCTTACAATGAAAAAAAAAAAGAACCAAGTTATAAGGGCTTAATCCTTCAGTATCAAGTTGTACAGTGTTATTTTCATTAAAAATAGCCATTAATTCGGGAAAAAGAAAACACACCTGGAGGAGATTATTGGAAGAGGAAGAGAGAGAAGAGGAAGGTGTGTATAAAGGGAGGGGAGATATGGGGCAGTGCAGCGCCACATGAGCCGCTATAGCGAGCAAAGTTGCGATTGCTGCACCGGACATGAACAACCAGCCATCTGCCATCTCTGACTTGTAGTTTATTTTTTCTTTTTCCTTCCTGAAATCTGTTAGAGATTCTGGGCCTCTAGTCAGAGGGTACCTTACTCTCTGGTAAACTACTGAATGAAGGATTTTTGCATCAGAAATTCATTATATAAGATTATTTCAGGGATAAGTTTTGTCATATGATCAGAATTACTTGGCAGCTAGCGAAAATGCACTCTCTTTGTGTGTGGAAGAAAATCGTACAAGACTAGTCATTAATTTGAATAATCTTCTCCAACTGTCTATTGAGAACATTGATAGGCACAAGACTTGCAATCAGTACATTTTTTTTGTCTTTTTTGCACAAAATGCAGCGCAAATGCACTATCTTTTTGCACTAGAATTACAGCGTACACATTGGGTCAATCTCGTCTCTAATCCCATTGGTGATTGTCTCATCAGCAAGCACTGGATTTCAATTGGAGACTGTTTAACAGCACAGACGATTAAAATTCCAGACACATCTTTCGGAGCAATGAAGCAATGATTGAGTGAATGCCATGTGTTTTTCTTTCCTTTTTCTTTTTATTTTCTTTCTGTTTAGTAGAGGCCCAATCCTACGGGCTTGGGTGAAGCTTTGATGGGTCTAAGCGGCTGAGCCCAATGCCACCACCTAAGATGGCCGACTTCACATATTGGCAACTATTATATATGATGAATGACGCTCAAATTCATAAAACAGGAAATTAAGATTTATATATAAACGATATTTTCTCTATAAGTGCCTGATAAAAATAAGTGTTGTAGTAATCGCAGATCAATCCATAGCTTTATGTCTCATGATTTTACAAAGTTTTCAAGTAACTTTCTTTTCTATTTTAACTTCACCATATTTTCACGGTTCTTGATACGAGCTGATAAATAGACTATTCAAGCGAAATACAAATGGTATACTCTGGGGCGGAAGGAAAGGGACCGGGGTGCTTGGCACTCCAATGTTTCTCAAGTACTAAGTATACGATTTTTTTATTAAAATTTTAATAATATATAAATTGTCCCCTATTAAATTTATATGTTGATTGTTAAGTTATTATTTCAATAAGCTTTAAATTGATGAGATAAAATATTTTCTATTTGAAGTTCTTATTTGATATACTTAATTTACTTGAAAATTAAGTTGAATTTATATTAGATTGTCTAAGACATAATTTTATGTTCGAACCAAAATTTTCTTTAAAAAATCCTTCAAGTCATCAATATATTTTGCTACCAATATACTTGCTAATTAATTATATATTTACAAAAAAAATTATTAATTTTTTTTATTTCTAAATCATAAAGTTAGTGACATGAAATCATATTGATTGTGTTGTACTAAATAATTTTCTTTAATTTATCAATTTATAAAACATTATACTTAAATTTTATGAACTTGTCTTTGAGCTAAGCTTGCCGGTCAATACTGAAGAACACGGAGCTTGAAAAGTATAGGAATAGTCTTAGATAGTCTAGGATTATTTTTATTTCAATTTTGATAAGTTTTATTTTAGAATTGTTCATGAAATGGCTAAATTTTGCTTCAGCAACTTGAGCCATTAGTAACAGCTTGCTGAAACTTCTGAAAATTGTCTAGTCGCAAAGCTCACAAAATGGCCAAAGTGTGGCATTGAGACAATGATTCCAATTCATTCAATGGAATCAACCTTTATAATGGCTCATCAGCCTTTATAACGGCTTAAATTCTAACAACTTAAGATCATCTTTTATTTAATTTCTTTGTTCTTGCTCGAAAGTGCATTATGTTTGGCTGATAGAAGTCTATTTAAAGGGGTGCTCATCCAGACCTGATTCTATCCGAAATATACAATTATTCTCTACATTCTAAACACTTTCTGAATACTCCAACCTTTGAGCTAAACCCTAAGAGCTTTACTTTCTAAATTGTTTTCATCAAGGATTCTAAGTAAATACTAGTTCATACTAGTTCTTGTGATTGTTCAAAAAATTGAGTCTTGTTGCTCAATTGGTCATTTGTTTTTTTTTGTGTCTTGAGTGCTCTTGTTGTAATTATTTCTGTTCGTTCTTAGTCTTTTTTATGTTAGTTTTGTAAAGAAGCGAAAGTTTAACTTTGTTGATATTTTTTGCCATTAAATCAACATTCCATTTAAGGAGTGAGTTCAAGCTTTATGTCGAACTCTATTAAATCATTGTTCTCTTGCTTAATATTTTATTTTCTATACTTTGTGCTATCTTTCGTCGAAGTTGGCATTTACAATATTCTCAACTAGAAATATTAATTCTTTTGTTCATTTGATGTAATGTAGCAATTAACATTTAATTCTTCACTTAGTTATCTTTATTTACAATTGCTCAATTCTTGTTTTGATCTCTTTTTCCTACACTTTAGTTGTAGTTTGCATTATCTCTACCATTATTTATTGTTCTTTATCTTTTTATCTTGTTTGGTATTATAAAGATCGGTTTGACTTGTTAATTGTCCATATCTTGATACATTTTATTTAGGATTTTATAGCTGTTATCAGATTAGATTTTCAAATTTAATACAATTAACATCAATAATTAGTATGCTACAAAAAATTATGTAATGAAGTTTGATTGCTTGTTACATTCCATTGCACCACATCAAATTTCATATAACATAAAAAAAAATTAAATGAATGATTATAATAATGAAAATAAAACTAAAAAAATATTGATAATAATATTATTATTAAAAACAAATATTTAATTAAAATTTTCTACCTTATTATATTTTTATATTATTTTTCTATAATTATAATTATAATCTCAGCCCCCTATTTACAAATTGTGACGGCTATACTCTTTTGTACATATTTTAACCACTCATATTCCTAGCATAATAATAGACTCATTGTGTTTGTAAAGGAAAACTATTTTTGGAAAATCTAAAATTATAATTAATAGAGCATATTTTACATGTAAAATTTATCTGTGTAGCGCCAATATAATAATATTCACAAATTAATCGGATTTAAGACTCTGGTGAATAAAACAACGAATAAAATGACAGTTTACGAATAATATGTTTAGTACATGAATTATTCACAAATTTTATGAATTTTACGAACAAAATGTATTTTATTCATGTAATATCCGATCTATTGCTTACACACAAAAGTGTCAAGAATTTTTTGAAATGCCTACATAACTATGCTGCTCTCCAACGTCTTTCACACGATACTGATTTTTTAATCTAATAATCCGATAAACCCTGTTATTATTATTAACGTAAAAATTAAATTTTAATAGTAAGGATTACAGTGCATCACTGTGAGTGGTGTATAAAAAGATGCTGCTCTCACTGGCACATTTTGAGAAGATGCTACTTGAAGTGACGTCTTCTTTTTTTTGAATTTGGCTTAGAATGAACAAAAAGACAAATGAGTTTGTGAGTACTGTAGCAACTAGTGGGAATGTGTCACTCCCACTAACGCATATTTTTTTTAAAGTAAAAAATAAAAGAAAGACACTACTGAAAGTGGAGCGTTTTAGACGCCACTGAGAGTGATGCGTTTTTCGACGTCAATTATAGTGGCGCACTGCAATTTTTAGTATTAAAATTTGATTTTTTACGTTATTATTATTAATAATAGAATTTATTAAATTATTAAATTAAAAAATTAGTGTTCACACCCAACAAACATAAAAAAAAAGGTTTAGAAGTGGGATGGCTTTTTACTGCTATAGGCATATAGGTGTAATTGTTACCTTATTTATTTTTATTTTTTAATTTCAAGCCTATGAATTATAGGCCACGGTTTGCAATTGGACCAAAAAAAGAGAGGGTTCATTAATAGGTGAATTTTATGTAGAGATGGTAGAATCATACCTAATCTGATAAATCCATTCAAATCTGATATGACTGAAAAATTGAAATAATTTAATATTAGATGATCCGATGCCTGACCTGATCTAATTTGATATGATTTGAAATTGAAAATGATCTGACACTAGATGACGTGGTATACGATCCGATCTGATACAATCCAAAATCTAAAATGACCCAACACTAGATGATCCGATACCTGATTTGACCCGACCTGTCATGATACAATCCGAAACTTGAAATGACCGAAACTAGATGACTCAATATCCGATCTGACCCTATCTAATACAACCAAAAACTCGAAATGACTCGACACTAGATGACCTGATTTCCGACCCGACTTAATATGATTCAAAACCCGAAATAACCAGACCCGACCTGATTCGAGCATCAACAGAAGCTTAGGAGCAAAATATTTTTCCTTATTGATGGTAATTTGTGATACTTATTTTGCTTACTGCTTACTGATATGACTACTAGATAAAATCGCATCAGCGTGCGTAGCTGATGTTATTGACGTTCAAATATTGAGAAAGCACGTTGATAAGAAATGGTGGGCCAATTAACATTCATCGATTGATTGCGGACAATTCATGATCATCTGCTTCTGTGTTTTTAAAGTTAGTTGATCGACGTCGTCCTATATTTTGAACTTGATGAAATTTGTCTAGCATATAATCGATGTGATTATTTAGAATGTGAGCGGAACTGAATATCGATGATGCGTCTAGGGTTCTTGTTTGTATCATATGCTCTCTCGTGCTTATAGTTGATTATGTAATATTATAACTCATTGGATGTTCAAATGAAGAGCAATACTTTTTTTTAATAAAATAAAATAAAAATAAAGATTTGTTATGTTTAATTTATTTTCTCTTGAAAAATATTATTATTTTTAATTTTTCATACAAATATGAGCTATTAAGATTCTTCATCCATAAAATTAAAAATAATCTCAATGTATGGACTCTATTTTGTTAGACTTGATCGAAGATATAATTTACTTCAATGAAACTAATTTTTTATATTAAAATATTTATTACATCATGATCATACTACAAAATAAATCTAAAAATTCATGTATATCTAGTTTTTCATCAATTCATTTAAAAATTAACGGTCCCATACGGGCCGAATGGTTGCCGAAGTTTCTCTGTCGGGCTTTCTCCTCTCCCTTGAGTGTTTGGATTCTCTTATGGCCCATCAAATATTGTACGGGAATCGTAAGAGCCTAAAAATATTCTGATATTTTTCTGTGTTGTTATTATTATTATTATCACTCAATTCTCAGTCCTTCCTCCCTCATTCATTTATCTTGCTTAGAATGATTTCTTACAGTATTAAGCGCAAAAGGACTTAAAACAATTAATGGACAAAATAAAGCAAAACGTACTTGGGTTGTCTCCTAAGAAGCGCTTTATTTTAGATCTCAAACTCGACTCTATAATGCTCATCTCTCAACCGAAAATCGACTCGGAGAGTTTCTGGATCCAACACTCTTCGAGGTAAAAAAAGGAATCTCGCTTGGATTGTCTCCTAAGAATCACTTTATTTTAGGTTTCAAGCTCGACCCTTGTAACTATCAATTATCTGGTGGGACCCTTATAGCTCCTTATTTAGTCTCAGATTTGTTGGGCAATTTACTACGGTCTGTGGAGGTAGATGCGTTGTTGGAGTTTTCACCCCCCCCCACTTCTCTTGCGTTCAGCTTGGCGAGTTGTGTGCCGATGACCTACATCTGCTCTACCATGACCTGATTAATCTTCTTTCCTTTCATGAACTCGGTGACGGCTGGGGCAATGTAAGGTCTTTGTTGGTTAAACTGGGGCATATTGCCCTGGTTCGGAAAAGAGGTATTATGATAGAAATTACGATTACTACTCCCGGAAGCTTGTTGGAACTGACGGTTCCCTTGATTGTTCTAGTAAGAGTTTTGGTTATAGTTGCCATAATTTCCTAAATCTTGTCGTCCCGAAGCCCATTTCTAGATCTCAGGTGAATCTTTCGGATAGGGTTTGTAGGGTGGATTTGTCATGAACGGAGACTCATTGTTGATAGAGTTGACTTGGTGCGCCCTTTCATCAGGTTATACGAGCGGGCACTCCTGATAGTCGTGTCCTTCATCTCCACAGAGGTCACAAGACATCGATTGGAATTTCTCGACGGCTTTCACTTGTCGGCTCTATTGGAGTTGCTTTTATAGGGCGTCAATTTTAGCTGAGAGTGCCGAGAATTGATCAAGTTCTATCCTGCCACCACCGCCACCTCCTCATCAGCGATCATGATCCATCCACTATTCTTGCGCCGCTAGTCGGTCAAACAACCTTAGCATTTTGTCAGGCTCTAATTGCATGAAGTTACTCTCGTTGCTAAGTTGAGTAGCATGTGATTACTATTTGTTTGGCTTAGATAGAAGCCCTCCACAATCATCTAGTAAGGGATAGTGTGATGTGAATAGAGTTCCAATTACCTGTATTTTTGTCATACCTCACTCATTAACTCGCCGGCGGCCTGCCTAAACACTGATATTTGCGCTAATCTTGGCGGTCATCTTGTAAGGGAAGAATTTGCTCAGAAAGAGATTAGAGTGATTTGCACAGGTACCAACTGTGTCTTTGGGAAGAGAGTTGAGCCACCTCATAGCTTGGTCTTTCAAGGTAAATGAAAAAGATCTAACCTGATGTAGTTCTCGGAAGCTCCGTTCAGCCGGACTGCTCTCAGACATTGTAGAAAAGTTTGGATGTGATTGTGCGGGTCCTCGTACTCTAACCCGTGATAACAATTGTTCTACATGATACTGATGGTCCTCGCGCCGTAACTAGGTGGTTCTTCAGTCAGACGGCGGAGTCTGATCGAGTCTCTCGCATCTGTCGCCCTTAGGGCTGCGTAGTCGAGCAACATTCTGGGCACAAACCGCTCTCCTGCATCCTCATTCAACTAGGGATCCTCGTCATTGCCGGTGCGGTCCCTTCTGTTCCCGACTCCTTTAGGTTGATCATTCATGGTCAATGTCGGGATTTGAGGTTCGTCTGAGTCAGGGAAAGATCTAAATATGTTTGATGTGATCTCCCTGTTTCTTAACTGATAGTCCCCTACAGGAGGAAGTCTATCCAGTTTAGATTATGAAACATAGAAGAAAAGAATAAAGAATAGAAAAAATAAAAATAAAAATAAAAATCTAGATACAAAATTAAATAAATTTAGTAATTATGATGTTGTCCCCGGCAACGACACCAAAAAGATTGACCGTGGGCGGGGTGCACACGATTTGGCCTTTAAAATTTATAATCCCTTACGTTACTTGGCTCGGCAGCAAGCGTACGATCTACGTTGGTATAGTAAGGGGTCGATCCACAGGGACAGAGGTGATTACTGAACTTATTTTACTTTGGGTATCTAGACATTCAAACAAATAAAACGGGGTGGGGGTTGTTCAAGAGTGTTTTGGTAATTTATATTAAAGAACAGAAAGCAATAATTAATTTTTTTTAGGTTAAATAAGATATTAGTTCCTAGGGTTATAGGTCAGTTCCACCTGGATCTGGACCATACAACCCGTATGCTATTGCGTGCAGTCCATATGGACTCAGATATGTCACAACTACTTCTAAGGGTTGATTTTCTTCGCTGATTGCGCGAATACTAACCGATCAATACCTAGACAACGGACCTTAACTCTCGCATATTGATTTATTTGTGTAGTTGGTGGTCGGATAAAGGTACTAAGTTCATATAAACCTCAAGTCTTGCATGTCGGCTTAGATCCCTTAGATTGAGCGCTGATTTCTTGTAAGCACGTCAGATCTCTTGATCTAAGAGGGGTTCAACATTTTGGGCACAACCCGATCTACCCTCTCGGGTCCTAGATCTACCTATTGTACTTAGAAAAACCCTTGAAAAACTACTCGAATCTTAGCTGGTCGGGAGCCTGACCTCGGCTCGGGACCCATCCTAGTAGTTGATCAAGCAATCAAACAAACATGATAATAATACTCAGCATGTCAAACACAACCATAGAATAACAAAAAACCTTAATAAAAACCATGATCCAAGTTTTACATTTTTATTCCCTAAGAATTAAGGTACTTAGCCGCTCATTGCGGCATATAAGAAGATATAAAAGATACAAAGGGCGGAAGCAAAGATTATTGTAACATAAATTAATAGAAACAACAGAGATACAAAAGAGAAGCAAAATAAAACTTTAGATGATGCATTGGGTCAGTATTCTGCGTCGGATCTTGCCTCCTCTCACGGCTCCTGGTCTCTAATCTCTCGGACGATCGCTGGATTGGCCGGCGGCTAGCGCTTCATGAAGGTGGAAGAAGAGATGGAAGTGGTGTGAATGATGGCCAATGTGAGAGCGCCTCCTTCTAACCCTAGGTAGTATGGGCGAATTTATAGGAGAATGATCTGCTAGAAGGAGAAGGAAATCGCGCCATTAATTCGCTGTCTTCTTTTCTCTGTTTTTCGAAAATGGACCATACGACCCATATGGAGGTGCATACGGGTCGTATACCCTTCATTCTTGCGATAGGCGACTCCTGATGATCTCGGCTTGATTGATTCGCGTGGAAGCTCAGTTCGTGACCCGATTCCTTAGCTTCTTAACTTGATATTTCCTAAAATTCATAACTAGCCAGAGCAGGATCAAATCATAAAAATAAGTATACTATGCAATGAAATAAACATGAAATCAGAAGTTTTGCATATCAATTTTAGACACAAATAAGGGTAAAATATATATATGAATGCGTGACATTAGTATGGATGATGAGGTTTGAGGAGATAAAATGATAAATACAAAAAAATTTAATTCAATTGATATTTAGGTGAAACCAATATAACTTAAACATGCAACACTTAGAAATTTAATTTGACCTAAGTAGATCTGTGAAACCCCATATTTTAAGATTATAAAATATTAATAATAATAATAATAATAATAATAATAATAATAATTTAAAGTTTATGATAACCAAATTGTACGTAAATGTTCACACAATCTCAATCACAAATAATTGGGATCGAAATTATTGAGTTTCTGACCGACTGTCCCATCTCTCAATTCACTCTTTTCCCTATCCCTATCTAGTGTTATAAAAATGGGACGGCGTTGGGATAGATGGGTTATGGTGGGTCGGCGGGTTTTGGCGGGACGGGTCAACGAGTTTTGACAGAGCGGGTTAGGACGGGTTAATTTTGGGGTTTTGGCCACGACACGTCCTAGACCCGTCGGGTTGGATGGGTCGGCGGGTCAATTTTTTTTTCTAAAATTCAAAAATAATCAATAAAATCCAAATAAATTCTCAAAAATTTTGAAAAATTCAAAATTAATTATTAAAAATATTTAAAATATATAACTACTTATATTCTTGACAAAACATTATTTTAATTTTTTGTCATTTTTTTTCAAAATTCAAAAGTAATCAAATAAATTATAAAAAATTATAAAAATCCGAAAATAATTATTTAAAAATTAAATAAAATATTAAATTATATGACTAAAAATAAATTTAAATAAAATTTTAAATGATATAATTTAAGTAAAAATTTAAATAAAATCTTAAAGAATTCGAATAAAATGATATAACTTTAAAAAATGAGAAAAAAATTAAAATAAATGAGTTATAAATAACGTTATCCTCCTCCTTTATTTTGGATTTGGGACCAGTTATGTAATACATAGGCGGAGTTCTAATTTTTTTTTGGTTAGTAAAGTTTATTGAAAAAAAAAACCAATGTAAATGTTAGAAAAATATTAAAAATAAGAAAAAATAAAGAATATAAGGGTTTAGAAATATCATCTAAAAATTGGAGTTCATATACCATAGATCATTTTCTGGCATACCATTTGAGTCTCCATCCGCTTCTATCATAAATTCACCGGATGATTGTTATACGGGTGCATGTTGATTACGTTGTTCTGCATCAAACTAATCTTTCAAGCATACGAGTCGTTTGAATGTCTTTACACCAAATCTGCTACGTTTATCTGTTAGTATCATGTTTGCTGAACTAAAACATGATTCAGAAGGGACGGTTGACATGAGCACGATGAATATATCGCATGCCATCATGGTAAAAGTTGGATATACAGTTTTATTCCTCTTCCAATAACCGAAAATGTCAATATCGTTGGGTTTCATACTTCCTAAACAATAGCTAACTAACTCATTCATATTTATTTGCATTTGCGAGTCATCATCTTCCTCCAAGTCTCGTAATAATACAGACCGACTATTGCTTCTGACATGATTCAAAAAATAAAAATATTAGTCTCACAATATTACAATAATATAACGAGTTCTAATATTATAAGTATGTTAGATTTTAGTACCTAATGTTATGAGGATTCGAAAAAGATAGTTGATTCGTTTGGTTCGCATGAAGTTGGGTGTTATATAGGTTGAATATTTCTTTTAATTCGGAGGTCACACGTTGTTCCTCCATGATATGTGGTAAATTTAGATTCTTCTTATACCATTCAAGAAATCTTATGGTATACTACTTCTTGAATAAATGATGGAGACAATTGGTATGAATTATAACGAGAGGAATTTATCCTAATATTTCAGAAATTTCTCTCTCATGGCTTCTATAATCGGTGACAGAGGAGAGTCATCATGCACATCCTCCGCGATTCGATGAAGATTTATATCCTCCAAATCATGGCACACCTTAAAAAAATAAAATAAATTAGTAATAAAATAACTTAAAATTTCTAACGAAATAAATATAAAGATGAAAAGAAAATAAACCTTGGATATCAAATAGAGATGTTGAAGCAACTGATGTGCGGATGGTGTGTACGAGCATGATAGTTGGACGGTTGTATTGAAGAAAAACTTCTAGAAATGTGCGAATTTGTTCGAGTTGGTCACATTCTCCCGTGGAGCATAATAAGGATAATCCCTCGGGTGAGTTACATAGGGTCTCACTTATAGCATGTTTGTATGGAAGGACACGTTATAACATTCTATATGTTGAATTCCAATGTGTATCTATGTCTCACGGTATTTTTAACTTGCTCAAATTAAATCCTCCACACAAGACATGAAAATATTTTTTTCTTATACTGTTAGGATAAATATGATGAATATCATCTTTAAATTTGTAAATTAAATTATTAACGGAAGTTATCTTCGAACCTGCCTTAACAGTTAAACTTAGAATATGACATGCACATTTTTGGTGAAATATTCTACCATCCATAATTGGATTTAGTGCATGTATAAAATAATCAATAGATTTAATATTATTGCTTGCGTTATAAAAAAAATTTAAAATATTTTGTTCTCTAAATCTCTTTTCAAATTATACTCATGCAATACATTTATAATGGCTTGATAAATAATTTGTGCGGTATGCGGATAATCTATGGTTCGAAAACTTAGTAATCTTTTTTGCAAAGTCTAATCATGATCAATATAATGGACGGTAACACAACTATAACTAAAGACCATATTTATCAATGGTCCATATATCGGATGTAATTGTTATTTTATTTGTTGCAACTGCAAATATGACCAATAATTCACTTTTTCGTTCAACATATATTTTTTTTAACTCAGATATCATTTTGTTATGATGAAACCTTTTGTATAATGGTTGACCACAACCCCTAATTACCAATCGGGCAAAATTAGTATAATATATTATACTTATTGGTTGTTCTTTTTTCACTTTGTATCGGGCAAACTCACTTAACATTCTTTTTTCGTCATATTTGGCTAGTGTTCTTATATTGTCTGAGTTCAAACAATTTTGTACCATACAGGTATCGGGTCTTTCTTAGGGTTCTTCATTTTTTGCTATGTGTTTATCAGTATATTTTTTAAATTGACTTAAATATTTTTTTTACTACATAATTGTATGAAGTTTTATAATTACTTACCTTGCATCATGCATTGATTAGAACACCGTCGGGACCTAAAGTTTATTCGTAATAATGCCACCAAAGTGCATCATAAGTTGGGGAATATCTCTTCCTTCTCTTGTCAATTCCATATTTGACCGGGGATTCCGAGATGCTTGAGTTGGGTGTTGGTATAAACATCCTGAACTCGTTGGATGTAGCGGTGAAAATTTAACACTAGTTGTTGTATCGACATTATATTGGGAACTTAAGGGATATTGAGAACTTGACGGATATGAGGTCGAACCTTATCCGTCACTAAAGGAAGTGATTTTTGGGTTATAATTAAGATCAACATGCGGTTGTGATGGATAATATTATTATGATGAAATTTGTTGATAATAAGGATGCGGAGGGTTAAGATTTTGTTGATAGTTTGGGTTTGAAGGGTTAGATCATGACATTTTTTCACTAAAAATTTCAACGCTCAACCGATGTGTCATTTTTTCGGCATGAGAGGGATTGAGAGATGTCATTTAATATTGCCAAAATAACATTACAAAAATTAATGAAAGTTACAAATATAAAAAGGAATTAATTATTATAAATTAAAAGTGTAACTAATGAAATAAATAATGTAACAAAAAATAAATAATATAATAAAAAAATAATTAAAAGAAACTAATGATAAAAAAAATAGAGAATGTAAATATTTATTTAAAAAACTAATTATTAAAGAATGATCTATAAAAAAACTAATTATTATAAATTAAAAATACAACTAATTTATAGAATGTAAAAAAATTCAAGGAACTAACTACAAAAAAATAAAGAATCTAATAAAAACTAATTATAAAAATGGATGGCAAAAAAATATAAATATATATTTAAAAAACTAATTGCTAAAAAATATAAACTAATTACAAAATACTAATTATAAAATATAATATACACTAATAACTAACCTTTTTTTTGTCGGAATCGAAAGATTGTCAAAATCCCAAAACTTTAAAATGAATTAATGAGAGATAATATAATGAATGCTAAATTAAAAATAATAACTAAATAACACTAATATAAATATTTTTTATTTTTTTCTGGATACTGTAATGATTAACGAATTAACGAATTAGAGAATTGCTAATATCTAATGATTAACGAATTAACGAGAGAGAGTTTGGTTTGGAGAATTAAGAAGAGAGATAAAATGAAATTGTTTGTGTGAGGATATGAGATGAAATTGGTGGTATTTATAGAAAAAAAACTTGAATTATGATTTTGAATTTTTTTTTGAATTTTTTTGAATTTTTTTTTGATTTTTTTTGAATTTCAGTCGGTAATGGGTCGGGTTTCACGGGTAAAGGGGGGCGGGTAGGCCGGATAAAGTGGGTCGGGTCAGACGGTTAGATTCTCGGGTTTCCCGGGTCGGGTACGAATGATCACGTGTTGAGTCGGGATGGATCCAAAACGGGTCGGATCTAGCACGGTTTTTTTTTTTATTTTTTTACCCGCGTCCGTACTAGACCCGCCGATTCTAACGGATCACGAATCTGATAAATTTAACCACAGATCGGGGCCGGATGGATCACGGCCACGAATTACACAAGTCGGATCTGACCCAAACGAATTATTTTAAACCACTATATACCCCTCTCCAACCTGCACCCCTCTCCTTTTCTTTTTCTTCCTTTCTTCCCGAAACCCATAATCCTCATTTTCTCTGAATCGAGCCCCATCCATCTCCTTAATCGCTTTCCCCTTCTCATTTTCGATAACAGCTCACAACTCTCTCTCTCTCTCTCTGACCTTCCGATTGCACTATCATGCATATCACTCATATTGGTAGCAGAACCATTCATTCAAATAAATTAATGATGCTAAAAAATGAACACTGTGCAAACTTATAAGTTTGTGAATAGAAAATGTGATCTCGTTTCGAGCATCATCCATCTAGCTAAAAGTGCTAAGAATCTATTTCAGTTTATATCTGATGGTTTAAATCCGAATGAACTAAATGCTAATTCAACAATTCAAATAAAAATTAATATGGATGCTTCCTCTACTGCATATTAAATTATGAGCTACTAATTAAATAACAAGTTAGCTGTTTCTATCAATCTATTAAAAATAAATTAAAATGGATTTAGAATCTTAACAAGTTAAATTAAATTAATTTGACTAGGTTAAATAATAAAAACATTTAGTTCAATTGAAATTATGAATATTATTGTTGATATTAATTACTAAATCGATATTACATTATTATTTAAGTTAAAAAAATATTATTCATAATAATGATAATGAGCTTATTGTTTAACACATTTTTCAAATGAAATTTATATGGATGACGAAGATTGAGGAGATAAAATGATAAGTATAAAAGAATTTTAATTCAATTGGAATTAAGGTTAAACATGCATGATTCAAACATATATCACTTAAAATTTTAATCTGATCTGATTCATCTGACCTTACTAGATCAGACACATTGAGATGATGAAATCTGATATAATCTGATCCAGTCCAATACAATCTGAAATCCAAAATGACCCGATCTGACCTGATATGATATGGAACCTCAAATGATCCGAACTAGATGACTCGATTACCGACCCAACCCGATCTAATACGACTCAGAACTCGAAATGACCCGACGACAAAAGACCCGATAACCGACTCGACCCGATCTAATATGACTCAAAATCCAAAATAGCCAGATACTAAATGACCCGATATCTGACCTGACATGTGATCTGACAATCTTACTGAGTCAAATTGACCCGATCCGACGCGGCCCAAACGTGTCCAACTCGTCCGATTGCCGCCCCTAATTTTATGCGACAATCCATCGTCAGACTTTTTTTAATTATCATTTTTTATTTAAAATGTTGACAAATAATTTATTAACTAAATTTATTTTTAAACATTTTTAAATATCTCATGAAATAAAAAAAATAATGCGATCAAATATAATAATATGATTATTTATATTCATGTTATTTCAAATATTTATTTTTATCCTTACTTATTTTATAAAATATAAGTATTTGAATATGCCATACGGTTAATAAAAAATAAATTATTTCTAAATTATAATAAAATTATTTCCAAATCACGATTTTTTTATCTCACGAATATTCCCTAAACCGTTAAGTTGTTACTATAGCTGCACAGCCATAAAAGAAATAAATATATTATCTAGAGTTCTCCACGTTTGCGAAATAATTACTTATATTTCATAACCTTCAGATCAGCACAACGATCATGACAACCTTAGATTCACGGAGCAAATTATAAATCTGCAGACCGATGATAATTCAATTATTCATTGATGAGTTACGTGGCTGCTTCCAGTTGGTGGCCCTTGGTTTTTCTGTGTTCAGTTCATTTGTTGAGAAATGATCAGGTCACAGACTCACAGGAGTCCGTTGGCGTAATATTACTATCCTACGTGGTAGTGTCGTATTATTGATAAAAATAAAAAAATAAAAAATTCGTACATTTGGGAATGGTGAAGTAGTGATTTGTCGGTGGGTACCGCGGGTACACCCGCGGCGGGCGGCGGGTAGGGCGGACATGGGTACGGCAGGTACGAGTAGATGAGTTTTTTTTTCAAAACTGTACTCTACCCGTCTCATACCCGTGCCCGTCGCGGGTACACGGGTACGGGTACGGGGTACTCGGGCACACGGGCGGGTCCAAGGGTAGGGCGGATACACGGGTACTCGGGAACGAGATCCGTTATAACGGTTTAGAAACTGTTTTGCACGGGTAGACGGGTACGGGTACGGGCACAGGTAGACGTTATAACGGTTCATAAACCGTGCAACGGGTACGCGGGGTACGAGGGTTCGGGTACACGGGTACGCGGGTAAATGGGTACGGGTACAACGGATTTTTTCCAAAAAAAAAAAATGACCGGCCATTCTCAAATCCGTACCCGTGTACCCGTTTATCCGCCTATACCCGGGCACGGATACGGATACCGCGGGTACCGGGCACGGATACACGGGTACGGATTGTACCCGGCTGGTTTTAGCAAACCTCTATCTATCGTGAAACTGAGAACGACACGGTGGCAGTGTGGTGACGACAGCTGACACTACCTATTGAATAAAATAATGTACGCACCTGGTTTACTTGGTTTTCTAGAAAGAAGTCGCTTCGAACTTAAACAATTATAAATAGCATCTCATTGGTACGGACCGTTAAAATTAAAAATTTATATCAGGTTATAAAATTAATAATTTTTTAAAAGATTATTTTTGAATAAAATAAAATTATTCAAATAGTACTTACTGTTCTAATTAATTTTTTACTTCTCCGCTGATGTAATTTGTCAAATGAACTATTAAATTTAAATAATTTTCTAATTTTATTTAGTCTCTGTATCTCTAAAATTTATTTGACAATAAATTTAATAGTGAAATGCGGATGTAATACACCAGAAATCCTATATGTGCTTTACAAGTAAATCCTATCTTTACAATATTAATAAATTAGTAATATTTTAGTGAAGACGTTTAGCGCGTGTAAGAAAAGAAAATATACGTGCGTAAGAGTACATCATTATCGATCATAAACTATACATACGAAGACTAGTTCCGCAGATCATTGGAAAGATTGCGAATCCACTTATAACAGTTTGTAAACGCTCAAAATCATGAAGATAAATTATATATAGTTTAAAATTCAACAAGTCAAATGTAATAAATACTATTGTGTGCAACATTTTATTTAAAAAAAATCATGAAATTGTGGAGTACGATTTTCTTATAAATAGTCGAAATTGTGGAGTACAATTTTCTTAATTCCATTAATACTATCCGTCAATTTCATGTGGGATATATGATGCGAGTAAAGAAATTAAATTTCACTCAATTATTGCATTGCTTCTTATAAAAGTGATAACAATTATATATGAAGTAGTGACAATAGAAAATTATATGTCAAATTTTGATTTTGCTCAATCATACAAATTAAGTACTTGTTAAAAAACTTGCAAATTACATAATTTAATTTCCTCAACGAAAGTCATCATAATAACGACATCGAGCCTAGGCCCATGCCTAAGCTTAATTGTCAAAAGCTGTTATAATACTTTGATTTTTAATTATATCAATAGATATAGTTTAATAATTTAAATGTGCCTAGATTTAAGTCCATCACAATGCCAATAAATATTTATTTGACTTTATAACCATCTTTTTTGACATGCTGGATCCGTCACTATAAACATAGATGGTCAAAGGTGCAAAACACCTAATGAAAATTTATGAGCTTAATATCTAACTTTATAAAGAGGATAATTCGTATTTACTATTGGCATTTTTATTAGAGGAAAGTCCAATATCCCAAGTCGTTATAATCTACTATCGGCATATTTTTCAACATAACATTTAAAAAGACTAATGCGAACATGCAATTGAATTTATTGCTCTTCACAAACAATGTTGTTTACATACATTCTTTTTTATTGATCTGTTATTGCCTTCAAGCCAAGATGAAGAGTTTATCAAAATGAACGGATCAAATTAAGTGTGTTCACTTTTTTTGGATCACTTTTTACGAATTGAAGAAAGTAAACAATTTACGGAGCACAATAAGCATAATATTAGTTTATTCGTTTCATTGCTATTTGGTACTTGCATTTTACAATATAATTTTTATTTCCCAACGTGGAGTGTTCCCATCAATCAGTGACCTATACACCGAGTGTCCGAGTCTAACCGAATATTCGTTCGACATCATACCCCAACTATACAGTATACACCGAACTTATCAGTTTTTAATGATATTAATTATTATTAAATTGATATTATTAAAAATAAAAGTGAGAAACAAGGAATTTCAAATATACGAATGGCGCGTGCATTATAAGGCCATCAATGGCGTTTTTCACAAACGCGCCCATCGCGCTAATGGCACGTTTGTTTGCTATAAATACCACACCCCGTTCGCTCAATTCTCACAAACATAATTTTCACAAACACAAATACAGCAAACATCTAATTTCTTTAAAATGCTACCAGATTTAAATTATTATCCCGATGAAGAAAATTATACTGCAAAACAACCGAGCGACAGTAATTTTTTGACGGAAATATTTCCAAACCAAAATCAAACCAATTCCTATCAAACCTACGATCAAACCAATTCATATCAAACCTACGATCAAACCAATTCCTATCAAACTTATGATCAAATCAATTTCTATCCAACCTACGATCAAACCAATTCCTATCCAACCTACGATCAAACCAATTCCTATCAAACCTACGATCAAACTAATTCCTATCCAACCTACGATCAAACCAATTTATATCTGTATCCATTTATTTACAGTAACAATATAATTTATCAACAACCGAACCCAGCGGTGCCACTATATAATTTTTTTGGTGGTAGTAGTAGTAGTACGTCTGGCTGTAATTTAGATGATAATATTGGTAGGACCGAAGAGCAAAATAATATTGATGGCAGAAGTAGTGTTGATCCAACGATAATGGAATTAAGTGATGATCATGATGATCAGGATGAGCAAGATGATGGTGGTCCGTATTATTCAAATGAAGAAGAAACAGGAGAGGATTACACTGAGCAGTCAGATTTTTCGATCGATGAATCTGAAGATGAGGAAATTCAGAGATGCGATACCACATTGTTAGTTACCAGACGAACTGAGAGATACCATCCCGTAGAAGCGTTAAATAATTTTGAGATGTTTGACCGTTTAGGCGCAAATGAATCTCTCTTAGGACTCGATGATGAGTTAGCTGAAAATAAAATATTTATTTTTAAATCGGCATTAAATTGGGTAATTTGTGATTGGAGTGTTAGGAAAAACGTTCAATGTTGGGTACAAGAAAGTTGTAAAATACGACTTATTATGAAATGCAAAGAAGAGATTTGTCCATGGAGATTATACGCTAGACTTGAAGAGGGCTCGACCACATGGAGAATCATCACAAATAAAAACCCCCACAACTGTAGAAGACCATCAGGATATCGCAAACACTTACAACTCACATCTAATTTGATTGCAGGATGTGTTCGGCAACATTTAAAGAAGGATATATCTCTAATAGTTCAACAAATCAGTATGATTATAGAAACAAAATATCCCGGTGTGGCACCAACGTACGGTAAACTTTGGCGTGGTTGAGAAAAAGCAATTGAACAATTATTTGGCACTTGGGAAGGATCATATACATTACTTCCACAAATATTGAAGGCGATTGCTCGGACTTCTTCAGGTACGAAATTTAAAATATCGACGTGTGATACTTCGGATAATAATGTAAAAATATTTAAATCCATAGTTTGGGCTTATGGACCGTGTATTGCAGCGTTTAAATATTTAAGACCCGTTATAACCATTGACGCTGGATTCTTATCGGGCTGTTATAAGGGTACATTATTGATGGCGTGTGGATACGATGCAGAGAATAAAATCATTCCTCTAGCATTTGGAATCATGAATGCAGAGAATGTGGACAATTAGGGTTGGTTCATGCGATGGATCCGTAATGAAGTGATCCAAATAAATATGAAAATATGTGTTATATCCGACCGTCGTAGGGGAATAAAGGGAGTTTTTTAGCGACCGCATTTGGGATGGTCTGTACAACATGGAGAGACGATACACCGGTATTGCATGCAACACGTCGCAGAGAATTTATATAAGGAAGCCGGAAAATCTGGAAAGAAAAAAGATAATCTCAGAGATGATTTCCGAAAAAGACTAGCGAACAAAAAAAACCGCGTCGTTTCATAGAGAGATGGTGAATTTTGAGGAAATCAAATAAAAAAACTTATGATTTTTTAAAAAAATCGACAGAAGATTAGAAAATGATGATAAAGAACCTCCTAATTTTGTTTCGTGGGCACAAACTTATGATGGAGGACATCGATGAGGTATAATGACCAGCAATGGTTCGGAAGCTCTTAATAGTGTCTTCAGAGTTGAACGAACTTTACCGGTTGCAGCAATTGTGGAGAGAACATGGTATAAATGTGCTAAATGGTTTGATAAGAGGGAAATGGAAGCATTGAACCTGCATAGAGCATGCAAATAATGACCCAAAAAATTAATGACATCTTGGCAAAACGTGACAACAAAACAGGTTCGTGTTGATATTATTTTACTATATTTTACAAAATTTTGAACATATCGTGATATCTTTTGTATTTTTTTCAATAATTACAGCTCGTATGAACGTAATTCCGCTCGGAACTGCTCGAGGAGAATATTAGGTTCATGTGCTTGGTGAGAGGATCGAGAGTGGAGGGTATGGACCGTTCAAGTACACTGTTACAATTCCGAATGAACGACGCACTCGAGATGACCCACAATTGCCGAAACCGCACTGCACGTGTGATTGTCAAAAACCTCAATTGACTGGGATACCCTGCTCTCACGTGATTGCTGTATGCCAACATAGAAATTTTGATGTATACGGTTTCATAGATGAGCGATACAATGCAGCTCACCTACTGAATACTTGGTCCGGTCAATTTCATTGTTACGGAGATCAACAAGTTTGGCCGCCATATCTTGGAGAAACTATAATACCAGATAAAGAACTGAGGCGATACTGACTGAAATAAGCCGAACTATCGCCTCACCCGATCCGGATAGTACCACTCCACTACCGAAAAGTAAATAAGTGGAAGCCGACAAGTATACGAGTCTACACAGTCATCTACGTATGTCGGCAATAAGTGATGTACCGACTCGTACGATCTCCAATTAACATGCGTGTGAGGCAACATAATCAGTTGATCCCTCACGTACTTTACACCGACGTGTGACTGATTGAGATATCTGTTCTTATCAAGCGTCCATTTCCTATTATCATTTCAAATTAAGATTAGTGATTACATATATATTTTCATCGATTGATTGATTTAATTTTGTAATTAAATTTATACATGCCAAAAGACGCACAACTATCAAGTTCCGGTGCACCCCAGTCACTAAAAATGAATGCCTCTGAGGCAAGTAATGGACGAGCGGGGGGCAAATGCGTACAACTCCACAACAATAATAAAAGCCACGGACCACCAATGCTCCTCGTCAATCCTTGACATGCCACATCAAGACGCCGATATAAATAATCAAGTACCGCAGCGCCCCAATTTCTTTTTCTACCGAATTATAAATCTTCCTGTAAATTAAATGTTAGTACTAAAATTATATAATTATGAAAGATAAATTACTTTAAAATTCTTACCGTCAAAATCGGCAGAAAAAAATGCCGGTACAGAGTCTCCACTATTGTCGGGGAACATGATATACCCCGTCAACTCCAAAACAAAACCGATCGCATATCGATCAAGACCCTGATGATCGTCTGCCTCTGGAGCATGATCAAAGTGGGACCGTAACTCTCGAAGGGAAATAGAACGTCTGCCAAATTTTATATTTAGCTTAATCACAATTTGTGAACAAAAAAACTGAAGTTCATGTATAGTATAATCAATTAACTCCCATCCTTGCAGAATGTTGATATATCATCCTGCCCAAATAACTGACGGATGTATGCCGAAAAATCTCCGTCAGTATATCCAGTCACCGGCTCACCAATGGTGGATAAACCCCAAAGACATGCGACGTACTAAAAAAATTGTATTACTATACCATTTTTTAAGATTATCATTAAATTAATAATATTTTAGTATTTACCTCTAGAGTCACGGTCATCTCGCCAAAATTTAAGTGAAACGTGTGAGTTTTTGGCCTCCAAAACTCTATTAACGCGCTCAATAAACCCATATCAATCTTCAAGTTACGGGCCTCCGCTTCTTGCACATAAATCTCACGCAACCTAGCGAGATGAAGAAATCCCATAACTCGCAACCTACTCTGAATGTGCGAGATGTATGATATCGTCGGACGGTGAGTGCGAAAACGAATGACATTGTTATCTCTCTGTAATTTTCATTTCATAATTAGCTTCTCATATATATATATGTATTTTATTATTATTTTTTTAAATATAATGTATCTCTGTCTGACTATAATGTGTCCGATGTTTGTCTTAAGGGAGATAAATTATGACATTTTCATTTCGTTGCTCGTCTGTCATTATCTCGTACAAAAATCATTTCATAATTAATTTATAATTAATTTATAATTAATTTATAATTATTTCCTAAATATTTTATAATTATTTCATATTTAATTTAAAATTAATTTATAGTTAATTTATACTTCATTTTTAATCTATCTATTCTATAATTAAATAATAAATGAATTCTACGTAATTAAAAACTAATCTATAATTAAAAGCCTAATTAAATATATATTATTCTATAATTATTCTATAATTAAAACCTAATTAAAAGCTTTTATTCTACAATTAAAGTCTAATTAAATCTATATTATTCTACAATTAAATCAATAATTAATCTACAATTAAATAATAAATTAAATCTATATTATTCTACACAAATAATTAATAAATAATCTAACATTATAATTACACAATTCTACAATTTAATCTATAATTTAATAATTTTATAATTAAATAGACAATTAAATATATAATTAATGATAATTAAATCTATAATTAAATAATTTTATATTTAAACCTACAATTAACCTACAATTAAATTATAATTAATAAATTTTATAATTAAATATATAATTAAATTATAACTAAATTATATTTAAATAATTATAATTTAGTCTACACAATTAATTTTTCTATAATTAATATATAATTTAGTCTACACAATTAATTTAGATAAATAAAATTTACCTTTAATTGCAATATCCAATAATATACCGCACTCGTACGTTTTTTTTTTCTCCTATTCTCATCCTCTCTGTTCTTTTCTTCTTTCTTTCAATCTCTCTCTCTTCCTCTTTCTTCTAATATCTCTCTTCCTCTTTCTTTCTCTCTTTTTTTCACTCACTTTTTTTTCTTTCTCTTTTTTCCCTCTCTTCCACAATGCGCAGATGCATCTGCGCGTTTTATATATATAAGAGGCAAACGCGCCACTGTCAGTGGCGCATTTGCCTATTTTAATGAAACGCGCCACTACCAGTGGCGCGTTTGGAACGCGTCATTGGCAGTTGCGCGTTTCGATTCGTATATTTGCAATTTTACCGTTTTCACTCTTATTTTTAATAATATTAATTTAATAATAATTATTATTATTATTAAAAACTGCGAACTTATCTACTGATGTGGCACTGGCACGGGCGGTCTGGCACCAGGCAGCATCTTCTCTGATCCTTCTAGGGTACCCCACCAACCTTCAATCATTAGCGTGGGCCCCACTCTCTGACATCCCTGCCAGTATTTAACATCTTGCCACCTGCTTGGAGAGAGAAAAACACATCGGAACCAAAAACAGCAAAAAAAGGGAAAAGAAACGGATAGAGAGCAGTATCTCCACAGAAAGAGAGAGAAACGCGAAGGGGGTTGTTCTGTTGAGAGATTGGTTATAGAGAGCAGCAGAGATATTTTAGGAGTATTTAACTGGAATACTGCCATGGCGGAATTGGTAGCAAACAAAGAAGGGGAAGAGGAGAAAGCGAGAGAGGCGGCCTCTGTTTGGGAGAAGGAGAGAGAGCCTAAATAGCTCGAAAATTTATCTAATCTCCTTCTTCCTTTTATTCTTTCGGGTTCAACGCTCAACTCATTTCAAGGTACCATTTTCATCTTTCATTTAGTTCGTGCTTCAACGAGGAAATTTCCAAATTAATCTCTATTGCCCGTTCGTTTTTTTTGAACAATTAAATCATATAGATCCTTTGTTTTAAACCAATTTCTGTTCGCTTAGATTATTGAAATGGTAATTAAATCGGTATTTTACTTATAGAAACTGTTCTGAATTTCTCAGTTGTCAATTTGATCAGAGGATCATTACCAAATCTCCCTACTCCATTTTAACACCAATGAGTCTGAAGATGGAACTACCCGATGCAACCACACCGACGCAAGACCTCGAAACTGCAATCTGTGAGTGTTGCAGCCTGGTCGAGGAGTGCACGCCTAGATACGCAAACCAAATCCGGCAGACATATGGTGGCTGCTGGGTGTGCGGCCTGTGTGGCGATGCCATCAAAGAGGAAAGAGTTCGCTCTC
The DNA here is from genome assembly GCA_037127355.1 of Schoenoplectus tabernaemontani. Taxonomy (NCBI): domain Eukaryota; kingdom Viridiplantae; phylum Streptophyta; class Magnoliopsida; order Poales; family Cyperaceae; genus Schoenoplectus; species Schoenoplectus tabernaemontani. The sequence goes on from CM073752.1 coordinate 12,777,495, forward strand.
TTACTCCAATCTCCATTGAGGAGGCTGTCATCCGCCATGCCAATTTCTACCGAGGAATCCGCACGCCTCCACCTGAGGGAGGCGAGGTGCTAGTAGCCGCTCTATCTCAGCTGCTCCGTCGTGGCCTCAGTGGGTCACCGCGTGCTGTCAGGTCCTCGCCGAACACTCCAAGGACGAAAATGGCAACCCCATTCATGGCAGCAGAGGTGTGCCCGACTGGGCTGTCTCGCAGTGAGAGCTGCCTGTCTGCTCTTACCGAAACGATTTGATGGGAAGAGATGAAGAGGAGAAGAATGGAGAGCATCCATGTCGGATGAATTTTATGCAAACTATTGTATGTAGAATTAGTCTCGTCGATATCTCATTCGATCCTCTGTTTCTCTTTTCTTTTGGTCAATTTGAATTGTAATGTAATTATCGATTTGATTAGTTTAATGAATTGGAATTGATATGAAAAAAAAAAGTAATAGCAATTCCATTTTTTTAGTTATTGTTCTTGACCGATTTATTTTCCCCTTTCTGTAAGAAACATTCTAAAGTATATCTGTTTGTAGAAGGCAAAGGAAAAACGGGCAAGTAACTGCAATTATTGATGGAACTTTTCTTTTTTAATTGTGTTTCCTGGCAAGCAAACAATTAGCTCCGGGTTGCTTACACTTCAGAATTCAGTATCATTTCCTTGATTTGCTGTTTTGTAAACTTTAGATTCTCTTTTTTTATATCCAATACTAGCTAATATTTTCTGCAAGTAACATTTTCAAACTATAATTCAAAAGATTCTCTTTTTTGAGACGAAAAATGTATGGTTTTTTTATCTTTCGAGCAGCTATGAACTAATTAAAAGTTGTTATTATTATATTACTAAAGAGACCGTACAGATGATTATAGATTTCATCTATTTATGAAATGATGTAGATTTAAAATGTAAAAAATATATAAAAAAATAATATATACTGAAATTTATAGAAGCTCTTTTTTTTTTATATATTATTATAGACGATTGCCAATTTAGTTATGTAACGCATGGCGGCTCTTTTGTCTATTCGGAAGCAACAAGCACATGAATTGAAATTGACATGTCATCAGGCGGTTCTACTTTCATGCGAAAAATCACAAAAAGTCCTCTCGTGAAATTATTGCGATTTAATGCAAAATGCAAGTTCAAGTGCAATTGTAGACGATGTCGACCACTCGACCAAGATATTATGTATATCCCTTTCATAATTGGTTAATAAACTTTTAAATAAATATTAATAAGCTTAATTTTTTTTATAGATATGTTGTTTTACTATAAATTGTTGATGTTTTAAATTTCATATAATTTATCATTTTATAGTATTAAAAACTGTTAAATTAAAATCATCATAAATTATGAAATTTTAATGATTTTTGATAAATTATTAAATGATAATGAATTTATATGAATTTAAAATACTATCAATATATAGATAAAAAAATATATCTATATTTTTCTATTTTTATAATTTTTAATATTTATTTAAAATTTTGTTATTAAAATTATCAAAATAATTCATTATCAAGATCCCTCTCTTAATTGAATAGTGTTGGTGCGTAATAGTCAGAAATTTGAGCACTATTTTGTTATTATTTTTTCCCTCCTGGTATATTTGGGCGCACTCTTTAATACAATTTCACATTTCCACGTCATATAAGAAACAATAACAAAACGACAAAAGTACCACTTTACACGCACAAGGTAGATTATGTGGAAGGATTGTCGATCGACATAATTTACTGCTTGGTCAATGCCATCACAATATGACGTGTAGATTAAATAATTAAATATACTTTTTGCTATAAATAAGTAATGAATTACCGCATTCAAAACAAAGAAACCTATAATGGTAACAATGTCTACTGTTAATTAGGTTGTAAATTAACCATCACGTGTAGATTAATTATTAATATAAGAGGTAATTCATAAGGAAGCAACGTATGTTAAAGCATTTTGGGAAAAAAATGAAACCATAATAATATATTTTCTTGATTATAAAAATCCAAAAATACATTTTTATCATCTTTGCTCCTTTTGATGAATTTTATTTTTCAAGCAAAGTGCATAATACAACTACGAAAAAAACTAATAAATTATATTGATATACAGTAATTTGCACCATTTAAAATTGGATGGAGATCACTTGACAATGGGTTATTTTGACGATGAATTTTTAAATAAATACTAAAATAATCTCTAAAAAAAAATTATATATATGTTCTTCTATTTTATATATTGATGGTGATTCAAATTTCATATAATTTCATTATCGTTTGTTACTCCATTAAGGACCATCAAAATTTTATCCAATTTACAACGGTTATAATTTGACGGTCTTTGATGGACTACCAAAGGATAATGAAATTGCATGAAATTTAAATCACCACAATCTATAAGTAGAATAACATATTCATAAGATTTTTTTCTATTTTTAAGATTCTTTCCTATTCATTTAAAAATTCATTTTCAAAATTGTCAAGATAACCATTGTCAAGTGATCCCTTTCCTTTTAAAATTATATTGATATACAATTTTTATAATAAAAAATTGTACGCTTAATTTGATTCTTTTTCTAAGTTTCTGGATATGATTAGATTTCATCTACTTTTCCAACAGTGGGAAGGTGACTAGATGAGATTGAGACCCGTAATTTAAGCCCCGGATCAAGCAGCAAGTAATTATCTTGATTTCAACATCACTTCCATTTGCTGTTGTCTGGTGAAATTAATTATTGAGCGACCAAGAATCACCACTCCCCTAAATTGGCCATGTCGAGTTGGCATGATGGTGATTCTTTGCCTATGATAAACAACAACAACAACAAAGTTTTTAATTTCAAATAAATTAGGGTAGGCTTTGCCTATAATAAACCAGCAAGATATTTATCAAGATTTATTCTTGATGACCAAGCCAGTAGTAATCTGGTAGAAAAGTTTTTTTACGTACTAACTATATACCCGCGCGTTGCAGCAGATTCTTTTGTTTAAATAATAAAACATTATAAGATAAAAAAATTCACATTTATCTAATATTAAATTATAAATTCACCAAATTATAGAGAAAACCTATAATAAATACTATATTTAATCTTGGATGAGATTTTTGCACAATATGAGTTAATGATTCATGATTTTTATGGTAAGAAAAGTAAATTATTCTAACATATATTATCACCATTAATTTCTTACCAAATATGCACAAAGTTGCTAAATAAAAAAAAATATTATGGAAATAATAGTATATAAGGGAAAGAAATGGAGAAAAGAGGGATCAATTGACGCGATCTCATACGTTCGATCAACCAAAAATAAATATTATTCATCTAATTGAAGGATAAAATGGGTATAATAAAAAATTGCCATGACAAAAAATGGACCCTCCAATTCTTAGATGCTTTATATAATAGTATAGATATATTATTGTAGCAAAATAATAAGTTTTATTAGGGGTCACTCAACTTAATCCCCACTAGCATCTATTGATATTTGAGCTTTGAGAATGCTTCCGGCAACATTATTTTTTCTTCCTTTTTTTCGAGCTTATCGCATTCATATATACATATACACAAAACACAACTTGACTGGTTAGTGCAAGCATATTGCTTTACAGCATCTATTCATGTCACACAATTTATTGGTTAGTGCAAGCTTCCGATTTAAAACCATAAAAATGTCCTATTTAAACAAATGAAAATAAGTTAATTGTGAAGTAAGAAATTAAAGTTGATGATCATTTTTTTAAAGTGTGGAATATAATTATTTTTTATAAATATGAAAGTTAAATGTTTAAATTAAATTCAATGTCAATTAAAAAAAATCTTGAATCAGGTTTTGGAACCTATTATCTCTCATATTAATAGCATTGTTTCAGGCAAAGGACGCTGTGAGATATAATTATTGAGCTGAAATTTACGTTAATTCAAGAACTTGACGGAAAATTGAAGATTAATCAAGATAAAAAAATATTGTTTGCCTTAAAAAATACACAACAGGGCTGCATTATTGTACATTATGTATTATTCGAGTATTCAGTAGTGCATACACGTCAAAGTCTTTTTTATTTATTCGACATCTTTTGCTTTCAAACCCAAGATCTGATTTAATCCATAGACCAAAAAAATCCAACTGAAATGCCACCTAATCGTTGATCGTAATAGGAAGTAAAAGGCATTCTCAAGTTCAGTTGCATCAGTAGTCAATGCAATAACACATAGATTAACAATTCTAAAGCATCTTAATTAGAAATAAGATTAATTAATGTGTAAGGCAGATTAATCCTCCAGAAGCTTCTAATCACATGCTACATGCTAATTTAAGGGATTCGTGTCAGCATGGCTCCACAGACCGCATAGAGTGACATGACACGGATATTTACTTATTTAGTTTAGCTAAGAGCATAAGACCAATCTTAAGATTTTTATTTTTGTAAACTTATTACATGAAAAAAAAAATTATCACAAAAGGAAATGTAACATCTCTCAGTTAAAGAGCAATATTGTAATCTGACTTAGAGTTGACTCGTCGGCTCGTCGCTATCAGAAATAATATCAAAGTTTATCTTTCAATTTGCATTAATTATATGGTGTTACCAATAATCTTGGCGTAAGATTTCCATGGAATACAATTAACAAAAAAAAAAGTTTGATGGACATCAAAAAATCATTGACATTAGATTATGGAAAAAATTCAAAGCCGAATCACTTATCAAAACCTGAAGGACACGCCAGAAAATAAATTAGAAACTTAAGGCATATATATATATGGGGATCCCTTCTATTTTGATAGTTTTGATAATTAATGAATTTCTAAATAAATAACAAATTTTAAAAATATAGATGTGTTCTTTTCTTTAGAGATTGATAGTATTTTAAATTTCGGTTAAAATCTAATTTCACTCGGGTTTGGAAATGTGAAAAATAAAATAAAAACATCCACTCTAATAATTTAGTATAAAAAAATTCATAGACAAAATAAAGAAAATTGATTTATTCTTTTCGGGAAATATAATGGAGGGCTACTTGATCTAATTAATGTAACCTTCATTTCATCATTTGATTAAAATAGACATCAACCAACCATGGAATTTAGCGAAAGCTGTCAGCCATGATATTTAAATCTATATAACCAAACATTTATATGATTAGATAGGAATAGAGAGTTATCTAATTTCATTATCATTTTATAATCTATCAAAGATCATCAATTTAACGGTCTTTCATAGACATCAAATGTTGATGAAATTGCATGAAATTTGAAAAACAATGATCTATAAGTGAAATAACATATTTATAAAAAATTTCTATTTTAATTTATTTAAAAATTTATTATCAGGATTGTCAAAATGCCCATTGTCAAGAGATACATCCCTATACACTAGAGATTTAAAATGGACCGGACGGTCCAATCCGTCCCGAACCAGACTGTGACCGTGGACCGGACCGTGGACCGTCCCATGCCCTCCCATGGTCCGGTCCAACGGTGGGTCGGTCCTTCCTTCACCCGAAAATGGACCGTGCCGATTCGTCCCGTGCGGACCCATGGACCAGACCGGACCGGACTGTGGACCGTGCAGACCGTGGACTGAACCCCCGAACCGTCCCGTCCCGGACCCCCCCACCCCATGCCCCAATCCCATCTAAACCCTTTTATTTAAATAAAAGGTGTTAGCCCCCCAAAGATACCCCTAACAACCAAAAATTCAACAAAAAAAGTCATTTTTTTTGCCTTTGCAGAAAAATTTGAAAAAAATTCAAAAAATCTGAAATTTTCCCTTTCAAAAATATCTATAAATACCACCCCCATTTACATCTCAAAACACATCAAAATTTCATTCTCCCTCTCTTCTCAAACTATCACATTCTTAAATTTTCATTTAATCTCAAATTCTCAAATTTAATTTTCTTATTTCAAAAAAAAAAAATAGTTTAGATTTATTAATTTATTGTTAGTTCACTGAAAAATAAACTAATCGAAGAAGGTAGAAGACTAGAAGGATAATATTCGGTATTCACCATTTCTCAATTTCATCATTGCGATAATATTTCCCCTTCAAGGTTAGTTTTTAATTTTAATTAGTTATAATTTTAATTTATAGAAATTAGTTATGTTATTAGATTTTATTCATATTTTTTTATTTGAAATTTGTAAAAATTAGTTTATTTATAAAATCTAATTTTTTATTTGTAGAAATTCATTTTTTTCTTAGAATATTACATTTTAGTTTTATGTTGTTAGATTAATAGATTTAGAATATTATATTTAATGTTAAATTCGTTTTTTGTTAGAATTTATTTTAGAATGTTAAATTTATTTTGTAAGTAGAAATTTATTTGTTTGAACTTTCACCGGGGATGCTCTAGAAAAACGTCTCGACTTATGAAGCCGAACAATGAAAACTTTGTTGTTGATTTTTTTAGTAAATTTATTTATTATGTTAAATTAGTTTTTTATGTTAGAACTTTATTTAGAATGTTAAATTTATTTTTTAAGTAGAGATTTATTAGAATGTTAATTTTTTTTATAAATTTATTTATTATGCGAGATTCAGTTTTTTTATAAATTTATTTACAATGTTAATTTATTTTTTAAGTAGATGATTTTTCTTATATTCTTTTTTTTATAGAAATGTCAAATTCTTCTAATTCCGTGGATGATTTTATGTATCGATTGAGTGTGAATATTTTTAGTAAAGATGTAGTTAATAATACAAACCCCTCACAATATTATCAACAACCACAAGCTGACGCTCCATATTATCCACGACATGCGAACCTCCACTCCACCCTCAATCAAATTATATACCGCAAGATGTTAATTATCAAACTCAATAAACCCCTACATTTATTATACCGCATCATCTCAATACGCCTCAAGTTCCCATGAAATAATCGAAAAATCCCCATCGCACCCTCTTCTGCCGCAAAAACTCCAAACTCAAGTGTACCCCCATCATCAATGGAAGCGAGACTATTAGAAAAGAAGAGGAAGACAACTGGCACCTTGAGGAAGATAACCGCGTAAATAGCTTATTGGAGGAGATGTTCAACATTTATAACTCCCGACGAAATACTAATAATCCTTCTACTACCGATCGTAATATTAGGTATAAATTTTAATCATCATTCTTTCTATTACATAATTTATTCACTTATATTGTGTTCATTTTTAATCGTATAAAAGTAATAGTTCGTCTGGATTGCTAAATGAGTTGCGATATGATGATTGTTTTGAAGATCAATAAATAAATAATAACGAATTACTGAGTTATTGTTTGGGAATCATGGAAGATGATCAAATTGATATCCTGGAGTACTGGAAGAGGAATGTAACTGCCTATCCAATATTGGCGATGATCGCATTTGCAGTGCCTCTGTGTCAATCGTTCCTTCCGAATCATATTTTAGTTCGGCAAACAAGATTCTAACAGATAAGTGTACCAAATTGGGTTCAAAACTTTTCGAGCAACATGTGTGCAATAAAAATATGAATCAAAATGAATCAAAACTTGTGAGCAACTTGTGTTCAACTTGTGAGCAACTTGTGTTCAAAACTTCTGAAAGTCGAATGCAACATGATACCAAGTTTGAGACAGCAACATCCGCTATAGAAACTCAAGAAAGCGGTACCCATATCCCCGATATCCCTCTAGAAGATGATTCCAATGACACAAACGACATTCAAGACAACGACTTATGGTATATGCACAATGACTTCTAAGTGTTTGGTATTTCTTACCATATCAATCTTTTTATCTATTTTTAAATATTTTAATTATTTTTTAAAATTTCTTTTTTTAAAAAACATTACTAACAAAAAAATATATAATTAATTTGATGAAAATTATTATTTAAAAATTAATAAATGTATTTCTAAACTTTTATTATTTTTTTGGAATTTTTTAATTTTTAGTAATATTAGATTTTTAAACAATTAAAAATAATAATTTGAATTAGTTAAAAATTATTATTAACAAAATATGATAAATTATTATTTTTTCCAATTCATAAAAAAAATAAAAAAATAAAATCGGACCGGACTGTGCCCGTCCCGTGAGGGTCCGGCCCCGGGGGCCAACGGTGGAACGGGTTTGGTTTTTTCGAATTTGGACTGCCTAGGACTGACCCGTGTGGACCGTGCGGAACCGTGGATCGTGCGGGACCATGAACCGTCCGGATTTGAACCGGACCGGCCCGGACCGGACCGTTTTCAAATCACTACTATACACACACATAGCATTTCAAATTATAAGAAAATGTAAGTATTTTATTTTCACAAGGTCACTTTTTGCGGTTGTAAAATATATTTAGTGTGAACATATCCCAGCATTTTAATTCTGCAAAATGAATCATACATTAGCTTTTCTCAATTAAGCTATAAATTTTTAAGGTAAATAAACATAAAAAGAAAATTCATCTCTATTGGAAGGGATCTTTATTTCGAGTAGGGTATATATATTTGTTTTGTTTGATATAAACTAATATTTATTTTCACGATGTTAAGTTGTTTGCTCCGTTGTCAATATTAAGTGACATATCATGATCGATGATGAATTAGCATAATGTTGAATAAAACGAGATTTTACCATGCCAAATGGATATTGGATTATTAATTGATGATGTTAAGGAAAATTATTGAAATTAATTTATCATTAGAATACACTTGACATATAGCGACATATATAGACCATGTTTAACCTTACAGAATAAAAATATAATAAGTTGCGTTATTAAGATATTGGCGGGAGTAAAATCACGTGTATGTTTTAATCTAAAACCAATCAAATGAGACAAAGTGTTGCGAAATTTTAATAACTTGTAACCCTAGTGGAAAAAAAAGTCAACTCCCTAAGAAATCGTAACAAATTGATTAGTTCTAAATAATTCATTAATTAATATAATGATTTAGTTTATTAGTTTTTTTATTTATGTCAATGATTATAACATTCAATTATTGTGCTATTGAATAATTTTGTGACTCTTAAGTTGTGATTGGGAGGTGTTGGTGGAGGCGTCAAGCTAAAGCAACAAGAGCAATGCACCTATTTCATTTGGAAGGAATTTATTAGTAATAAGCTTCATAATCAAACAATCTTAAGAAATATTTTTTCAATAAAATATAAATAATTTTATAAAAACATATTTGAAATCATGGATCGTGTTTCAAATTTTATACAATTTAAATGTATTTAATATTTTATTAAATGTCATAAAATTTTAACCGCCACAAATTTCAAATGACAATTGCAGTACAAGAAATCTGAAATGAACCCATAACTTTAATAATATATAAAAAAATATTCATTTTTTTTTTTGAAAAACCTTCATTAATATTATGATCATTTACGAGAACCCCGTCCATTTTACTTTACAAAAGACCATACAACATGCTGTGGGTCAGTTTCTGCATTTATGGGGCTTGTCTCCACCGGACAAAAAAAATGGTTAGTCCACCTTTCCGAGCAGTTCTAAGAAATTTCAGGTTCGGGTTATGTGCAAGATTCATTGTATTCACTGCATTAATTAATTAGGTGCTGCCAAGCCACGTGGAGCCCACCGAGGAAATTACTGGTAGTATTTTAGCCGATCTGTAATTGAGAATAGTTATGTGATTTATTTACTCCAAGATGCATTGTATCTGGAGTAAAAGCTAGGTTAAATTTAACTTAAATCTATTTTTTTTAAAATCTGAATTATTGAAACCGATCTATGTAATATATAGATGATCCATTTAGATTATACTAGTTTAAGTTTTCGTTTAATTTGATGTAAAATCAAGCGGTTAAGATATAATAAATAAATATTTAATAAGTTGAATAAATTATGCTTCAATCTATATTTACTTGGGATGTGCAAGTGAATCGGTTTACTCGGATTTCAATCAGACAATTAAATTTTGAACTATTTAATTTAATCTTTTCATTGCCAAAAAATTGGTTAGGTTAAAATTTTAAACTATTTGGTTTTTATTCTTTAATTTGATTTGTATTTCCGAGAATCGGATAAATCAAATGGATCTAAATTTACTAAGTGAATCAATTTTAATTGATACCAATGGTGATCAAATCAAGAATAATCCGCATACTTTTTTTTTGCTTTTTTTCAAGTTATATTTATTTTTATTTTATGTTTTCAATTATTAGTTTTTCTTTTTAGTTTGAAATTATTTTATTTTCTCACCTTTTTAACTAATGTGAAATCGATTTAACTCAATTCATTAAACAAAATTTGGGTCTATTTAACTATCATTTTATTTGTTTGTTATTTTAAAAGTTTGATTCATATGGTAATTTGACAAACTGAACTAAACTTTAGTTATATATATTTAATTTGATTTGAACTAAACTGTCAATTGCACGCCTCTATCGTTACTTTGTTCCGGTCAACTTTCATTAAGAAAAAATAATAATGAAGAACATACCATATACATAAAGATGCATAAAAGATATTAACTAGCATTCTTTTTCAATCTTTCAGTTACGTATCATACTTAATTTCAAAGATAAAAGTCTAAATCATCCAAATTTAAAAAATCATAAAGAATCCCATCCGAAGCCTCTATTTCTGATCATCCAAAGACCATTTCTTTTCTTAACGCTGTGCGTCTAAACCAAAGAGTATTTCTTTTCTTAAAACAAAGGTCAAAGCCTCTATTCTGATCATCCAAAGACTGGTTTTTATATTTATTTTTATTTAAAATGAATTTCAAACTGTTAAGTTAAGTGTTACATTTTCAGCAATTATAATTCAGAAATTGTCTTCTAAATGAAAAACATGTTACTGTGGTGATTACATATTTTCAAAACCTTGCTAAGAAAGTGACATAAATGTCTTTTTTATCACAGCTATTCCAAGTTAGAGACCACATGGATATTTGACGCTCTTAAGTCATAAGTGACATTGATGCAACAAAAGATCTTCAATTTTGTTATAAATGCTGCGAATTATAAAGTTGAACACTGTTGATGATGGAAGAAAATAAGATATCAAGAAACCTCGAAAAATATAAAAAAGATCTTGTTACATTAATAGTTTTTGTTTCCAAATTTTGTAACCGAGATGTCTATCTATCTATTGTAATGTATCGAATAAATCTATCTATTTATTATTGATATTTTAAAGTAAACTAAGATGATATTAACTAAAAACATAAGTTTACAGACAAATCACAATAAACCAGTTGGTATGACAATTTTTAAACTATAAAATATTAAAAAAATGACTAAGAAAAGATATCATAAAAATGCTTAAAACTTAGTCAATAAAAACGCTAAAAAAATATAGATATACAATGAGAATATAAAAAAATAATTGATGTAAAATAATAGACTGATAATATTTCATAAGAAACGTAAATTTTATCAAATTGAGGATATGAAAAACTAAAGAATACAATTACTGAAAATAAAGGACAAAATTTTAACAGAATTCGATTATAAAATCTACATTTTTGGGACCCTCTTTACTAACGATGTGTCGATGTATTAATGTCCAAAAATTATTTTACAACTTAAAGCTTTAGCTTCTCTACGAAATGAGTATAAGAAGACTAAAAGGCTATCAAAGAGAATAAATTAAGAGAGCAAATGAGCACTCAAGGCTCAAAAAATGATGAGCAAAACTTCAAGAGAATTGAGCCAAACGCTCAAAGATGAAAGGAGCACTAGTTGCTCAAAAATTACAAACAAGATCTTTTATTGATTAGATTGATTCAAAAACTTTAAAGTTTTTTTAATTTATTTGAAAGGGAAGAGTTTAGGTGCTCAAGAGTGTTTTGGGATTGCTCAGGTTGGGTTTTAGATTGTGAGTGTTTCGGTAGTTTATAAGTTCTGAAATAATCTTCTTAAATAGAGCACATGTTAGTTAGATAGTTGAATTTCTTATGCAGTGAACCGTTACAACGGTTTTGAACCGTTATAGTATTTAACAAGAATACTCTTGTTAGAATAAATTATTAAACGTTATAACAGTTTGGAATGAATGAAAGGAACCGTTATAATGATATAGGGAAATGTTAAATGCTTTACCAAAATGTTCACAATGTTTGTCTTTGTTTGACCAAGTTGACTTAGTTTTGATAAGTCTTAACTTTCTCCAGAAGCGTTATAATGTTTCAAGAAATCATTGAATGGTTCAAGTCGTTCAATATTTTCCAAACGTTAGCCAACAATAGCCTCTGATAATTTGGTGAATTTTTATGTCTTATTTTTAAATTTATCAAACTGAACTATTATAATGTTTAAGAACCGTCATAACATTTTATATCGGCAAAGAACTTTTTTCTTGCTTATTGATTCAGAAACTTAAGTTTATTAAATCATACCTTATATATATTGATCTTAAGTCTTCAGATAATACTTCAAAGGTTTCTTCGTTCAGCTAGCTTGATTGATTTACTTAAACCATCTTAGAATTCTACAAAATATCTTAAAAAACTTATTAAATTTAAATATATTTTACAAAAAATAACAAATCAAAATAAATTATTTAGTACAACAATTATAACCATAGTTTTTCATAAACAATAAAAGTCTAATCATTCAAGAGATTCTCCAATCTTCAAATTTATTACGAAAATCTCATGGCTCATGTTTCCCTTTCCTACAAAGATCCAACATTACTATTTTCAGGTGTTGTTTTTCTTCATCACAATTAGAAAAAATCAATAGAAATAAAAATAATAACAATAAGACTACAAAACTGACAAAACGATCCATGCAGATGCAATTTAAATAATAAATAAATTTAGATTATAGTGAATGAGAAAACACAATTAGCAAGAAAATCCAATCAGACATTGTTTAAAATAGTAACCAACTTGATTTACAATAAAAAGAGCAAGGCCGGATCTAAGTAGGGACCCAGTAACCAGTGGATCCATGCCTACTGTCTAGGCCTAATTAAATTGCAAAACAACTATATCTTCCTTTTTGATATATAAAATTCAAATAACTTGATTTGTAGTATGCAGTGCCTAGGTTTTGCTTACAAAAAATTTATAATTAACTTATTATATAGATGATATGTTTATTGTGCCTATGCTTCTTGAAAACCTTAATGCGGCACTGAAAATAGATATCTTGAAAGCTGTATCTACCTATGAAATTAGCGTACAACGAGAGTGGCATCATATACCCACAATTCAAGGAAGAGGTAGAGATTATTACATAACAAAGAGACGTGTCTCGAAATTATTGTTGAAAAAAAAAACTGCTCGAATAAAGCAACTTGTCAATGAGATCTCTAAAATAATCTAACACGACAACTAATACATGTCTGACGTCTAACAAGAAAGATTCAGTTGAAGATTTATGTTTTTTTGTGATGACTTTTAACATAACAAGGTAATTCGATTTGCAAACTCCCCTGTGAATCTTGCAACGTATAAAACGCGCATCAGTATGATAACTAATATAATGTTAAAATCGACTATACGATCAACAATTCTGTTTTCAAGTAAATTCGTATGGCATTGAAATTTAGACTACCAATGAATAGAGAGACGTAGAGTGTGTAATACTGATCTTTAACAGTAACAACACGAGAAAAGAACAAAGAAGGGGTCGCACAAGGCAGCAATTCAAGAAGCAATCAAAGAGAAGAAGACAGAGATTTTGTATTTTAATGAAACAGGGATGACTCTGTTCCTTTTTCCCCAAAAAAGACAAATGTTTTGTACAAATTGTGTTGTCGGAAGGTGAAAATTCTGAAATGGACACAACATAAGACGGATCTCGTAGAATCGCGCATCCTATGCAATAGAAGCTGTAATCCAATAAACTAATCATACCTGACAATATCTTGTTATAAATTGTAGCTTGCTGGGGAGTTATTGAAAACTTTATCAGCATAATGGACGAAAGAAATTTTTATTTTATTTTAGAAAAGGGTCTTTAATTAATTTCAAACTTGAGTTTAAAAAAATGAGATTTTGTTTTTTGTATAAAAAGGGCGTTTGGTTCATCAATTGGGGTTCATTGTTATTTCTGATTATGTATAGCACCTCCATATAATTTTTTACATCAACTGAAAATGGATTTAGTTAAAGATTATATTTCATCAACTAAAATTAATATTACTACAGGGGATATTACCTCCAGTTAAAGATAGCAGCTCTAGTTTCTGGCACTCTGATTGGGGCTACTGTATTCTGAAGTATAACTATCCAATCCTGTTTACTTGTTTCCTGAAAAAGGATATTAGAGTTCAGAAAGCTATGCAACAGTTGCTCAATCAGCCTTTTGGTGCAAGCAGACAGAGAGTTGATCCGGCTTAGAAATGAACTGATTTCAGTGTCTATGTGGCCACGACAAGATAAAGCATGGTGGAAATTGGAGGCCAATGGAAAATTTTCATGCACATCGTCTATAGATTTGTGATGAAAGACCCCTCAATTCGGACTGAGATTAAGCAGATTTGGAAGCTTAAGATACCGAGGAGAATGAAAATCTTCACGTGGATCATGTTGCAAAATAAAATAATAACCTTAAGAAGAGAGAATGGCACCTGATCGAGTTTGTTATATGTTTAAAAGGTAAGGTGAACAGTACAGCATTTGTTTAGTGATTGTGTGCTGTTCTCAGAAGTTAAAAGGTGGTTATTGTCATGCATTGACATGTTAAATGATTCCTTGCAACAAGATACTAATATGACATCACAGCAGATACTGGTAAGAAGCTCAGTCAATTGGAAACTAAGAGAACTAACACTGATCATTTGTTTTATGTTATAGAAAGAGGTGAATCGGCCGTTCAGACAGCAGGAGAAAAATGTCATTATGCTTGTTGAAGAAGTTATACCTGAATGGGTCAGAGATGATCATAAAACCACTAGCTCAATAAAATCAGAGGCCTTTCATCCAAAAGGAAAAAAATAATATAAATACTTCAAATTACAAAATTTCCAGTGAAACTTGCCACGTACAACATGTTCACTGGTATGACAACATATCATGTTATAGTAATAACATCATCAAGCCAAAATCCGCTGTTTCAGAATAAAATAAAGATGGAGCAAAGCTAAACACTCAAATATAGAAAATTTTCACTTCAATCCGCAACAGATCAAAGCATCTAACAAAATAATCCTACTGGCATAAAATCAACATATGCACAGACCTTTGCAACAGCCAGTACACCTGGGACAAACACAGGTTTCAGCACATCTGGAACAGGAACAGACGCACCCGCAAGAGCACTCTATGCAAGGGCTCAAAGGATCCAAATTGCAGGAACTCATCTTACAGCAATTGCACCCAGAACAATCTACGCAGCACCACTTGCAGCAAGTAACGTGCTTGAGTTGCATGCAACAACATCTCTTAGGTCGCTGGGGGCAGGATAGGCAGCCTCTGGTGCAGCAAATCCAACCCCAGTTGCAACACAGTATTGCTCTAGTGAAACATGAGCATCGTATTAGTTATATATTTCATGTAAATATCGTATAGTTTTGTACAAAAAAAGCAAAGATATAACATATGAGGCCTAATTGTTTAATTTGAGGCCGGAATATGTTGCCTAGTATATTATTGGACCAGTTTGTTTGTTCTTCTTTAATCATGTGATGGATGTCAAAATGTGATAAATGTCTAACATGGCCCCAAGGAAACCTTTCTGCATTTTTTTCCTTCATACTAAAGATCGTTGAATAAGCTATTTCACCGAGGAAATATAATTTTAGTCATAATTAAAAGTTATCTTTCAAAAAGATAAAGGTTATCCAAATTTTCAAAAAGAAGAAAAAATGAAAAAGGAAAATGCCAACGATCCAATCTGCATGATGACTTGCTGAGTATGAAATGTTGAATTTGAAACCTATCTTGAACAAATTAGCCATAATCCAAATGCAACATGAAAATACAGATGCAATGTAAGAAAATTTTCTCAAATTTTTTGGTCAAAAAGATGGAGAGTTCTGTTCTCATGCCTCAATCTCGGTCTGAAAAACAGGCCATGGTATGGCAACTAAAAAACCATGTGTAATTGTGACGGGGTGATTACAGTGCAAGCCTGGTGTGTCTGCCAGTTCATGAAATCGCTGTACCAGCTCAGCTAAGTAAGTGACATTTGTATGAATTGAGTGATAATAATGAAATTTGTTGTGCCACAAGGTACCTGAATATATTCCAAACACAGCATGACTTCTTTCTCTTCTCATTTCGGCTTGATCAATAAATATAAACAATCAGTGAAACCAAATTGTCAAGTGTTCACATGCATGTAATGTGAAAGAAAAATAGAGTTTAAAATACCCTACACCTTTATTAGTGGATCAGGATTTGTGCTGACATATTCATGCAGCCTGCACAAATGTCAATTTATTAAAACATTTTCAATCAATACAACGACAGAAAAGAATTTTCAGAAAAGGTTTCTGTAATATGGATTGTACTTTGTGACCAAGGCTACAAATTTCAGAACTCTGGAGTGGGCCAGATAAGGGATGCTTTTAGACTTTGGAATCATGCATCCTTGTCCAGAATAGGTCTATTGAATCAGAAATGATCTTACAAATAATCACCATCACTGTGCTAGTTCAGTGGTATGGATCTGATCAATGGAGGCATCTTACAAAACCTCAAGGGTTTTGCAAGAATTAATTGTATTTTATTCAGTGAATAACAAGATATTGAATAAATTGTTTCTCTGCTCTTCAGCATCAAAATTTATCCCTTTGCACATAATAGATCAAGCCTATGCCGATAATAAAGAACAACAGTTTGAAGTTGTAATACATACTCTTTGCAACATCTGGAAGCAGGTACTGTTCCTTCCATGGAATTCAGCTCCCGCTACACACAATTATCTCTTGTTATTCAAGGATGTACTAGAAAAATATTTAAAAATTACACTGTAATGACTAATTAAGCTCATGCCTCATAAACTATGTTTGGTTGGTTATTTACAATCCACTAGATATCTGACAATGATCACCCTCGATAATATGCATAGTTATCTCCATCTTTCAAATATGGATTCTGCTATGGTGTCCCTTTTTTAACAAATATTGACATGAATTGACATTAAATGCAATAATGACTATTTTATTTTATGTCGGATTTTCAAATATGAAAAATCAACAACTACTATAATGCAAACATCATAAAAAAAAAATACACGAAGAACACCATTGTGTAAATACCTGTAAATAATTAATGTATATATTTGATAAAATGGCTAAAGTACGAGAAAAGTTTTAAATAAAAAATGAATAAGTAATGTTTACGATTGATATAAGATAAAAAGTTAATGATGCACATACTATATAAAATATTTTTTGTAATAATAAAGAACGGACTTGTTGGTTCTCTTCCGTTTTTTTAGTAATGGTCAAATACTGATTGTCGGCACTAAGTCCAAATGGAAATACAGTTAAATTCAAAAATCAAAATAGTGAGACGCTTCCAAATTTTTAATTTCACTTATTAGAAATCACACATTAACGTTATACATACGCCTTCTTTTGAACTTGCTAATGAGAAACAATGACAAAAGCTTTTGTTAATTAGTCCTTATTCAGAAACAGCCTAGTCATACTAGTTGTTTACCTCCTAAATACAAAGGAAAAGTTTCCTTCACATTCTTTTGAAACAAGTTATTTAATTTGAAAATATGCATTGTTATAGATTTAATTAAAAAAATTACTAATTGTAGTTAACACTTTTCAAATGTAAAAATCATCTTTACATTTTATTTATATCAAGTCATTTAGTGAAAATAAAAAAAAAATTAGCGAAAATGATCTCCAATGCTAAATTAAACAAGTTACTAATCTGACGTGACAATTAGAATTGAGTTACTAAATTAGAATCTGTGATTAAAGTTTCTAAATTAAAATACCTCATCAATACTAAAATAAAAAATAAACAATGACATATAATAATAAAAACTCAATAAAAAATTTCATTGGAAATGCTCTATACAAACTTATTGTTACTAGAGGCTAGAGAAATAAACAAGATAACTACCTGCAAATAGTCAATCTCCATATTCAGAGACTGAACTGCCACCTTAAGCCGATGCTTCCCACAAGCATCCGGGTACCCCGGCGGCGATTTCGGGTGTGGTGTTGTACTCAACCCATTATCCCCCATTGAACAAAGAGCCATCGACCCAAAAAAACAGTATTCTCTGTTGCTTCTTGAGGGAAGAAGGATTTCTGGTGTAGCGAGAGAGAGAGAGTGGGAAAAGGAAAGAGGGTCAATTGTTACCTATTGAGCCCTCTACTCACATGGGAAATGCATGGGAAGAAAGAAGTCAAGTAGGGGAGTAGTAGGGACGCTCTCTTCTGAGCTCTCTGCTTCTCTCTGTACACAGCTTTCACTGCCCATTAGTTAAGAGAGAGAAGGGGGAGGGAGTGAAGGAGTATGATGCAGAGGATGTGAGGGTTGAATTTGCCGTTTTTGGCAGCGATGATGGGCCCCAGTGATTGATGGGGGGAGAAATTATAAGATGCACTCCAGTATAAACTATAGGATGCACTCCATTCATTTATTAAAATCTACTATGAAGTATAAACTGACATAATTAATATTGTACAGAGTTTATACAGAACAAAATTATGTTTGCAAAAAACAAATAATTGATTAATTTGTTCTCAAAGGGTCATAAAAACATACTGTAGGATTCAAATGAAGTCACAATGATATGTCTATCAGTACTCAGTAAATCTCAATTAAAAAAATGAAAATTTCCAAACAGAGTATGAGATGAAGAAAGTAAATGTTAAACAATATCTATCAAGTAACTGAAATATGACTCACAATGTGCAATTTTAAAATAAATAATAATGGATTCTAAGGTGCGAAATCGTATAATGCACAGAAGTTACTTTCTGTGAGTTAATTTATTCACTTTTTGAAAAAATAACAAAGGCTGCTAAGTAGAGCTAATTCATCCTCTTGCTAGGAGATTTTCTCTCTTGCAAAATCATATAATTCTTGGCTTTGGAACCAAAATTAGTCTCAGTACAATTGAAGTCGAAATGGAGAAGAGATGAACAGACAGCAAGGCTATTTTCCTAAAATGGGCCTGCATGATAGGGTGAGGCACGATACGTGCAAATGGATTGATTTAATTGGTTTTGAATCGAATCGTTAAATTTTAGACTATTTGGTTCGTTTTTTTGGTTTAAAATTTTCGGTTCGGTTAAAATTTTTAGTTAATTCGGTTTTTATTCTTTAGTTTGGTTTTGATTTTTCTAAATCGGATAAACCGAATAAACCGAATAGTCCAAAAATTATCAAATAATTTTATTTACTTAATATAAATAAGGATTGTATCAAAAATAATTCAAATATATTTATTTTCTATAGATTTTATTTAGTTATTTATTTTATTTCTTAATCTTTATGTTTCTTCCGTTAATTTTTATAACTTTTTATATTTTTATTCCTTTTTAAATAATATAATTTCGGTTTTACTGAATAAACGAAATAAAATTTCAATTTATTCGATTAATATTTTTAAAAATTTGATTTGATTTATAATTTAACAAATTAAAAAAAAACGTTAAATATATATATTTATTTTAATGTGAACCGAACTTACAGTTTGCACACCCGTAGACACAAGTGCCCTTTGAGCTCCGCAATAGAAACACTGGTGAGAGTAGTAATGCCATTTTCCTTCTCTATTGGTTGTCGTATCTCTAGACCTCATGATAGTCTTGATAAATACAGCAGAGAAGGCCAGAACTCAGAAGAGAGGGGCCTAATGTACTTGACAGGGCACGTGGCGGACAAATATGTCTGACTTCCTTTTTCTTCGTTTGTGAAAATGTTTATGTAGTGGGATAATTCTGAGATTGAAGTGTACTTATGTATATATATTTTGTTGCAATGTATACTTCCCAGAATCATAATTAAAAATTCAATTGAAAAAGGTACAACAATTTGTCTTTTGCATTGAAGAAGATGGAAGTTTTCTACTTTTATTTAACTCGTAGATGAACTTATAATTTATATTGAACTGAAATTCACTTTGTTATGATGAAATTTATTTTGTAATTACTAATAGTAAAATAAATGTAGTGTCGACTATAAGAGAGTCAATGGTATTTTTAAAATTTCATTTTTTTTTCTCAATCTCTCAAATATTTTATAAAAATAGTGAAATACATTTTTCTCAAAATAATAGTGAAATACATAGAAATATTTGAGATATTTAAAACCACCCACAAATGGAAAACATTCTACAACCTAAAGCATGACTTGCAAACGGCAGAGCTAAGGGTGTGTAAACGGATCGGTTTAATCGGTTTTGAATCGAATCGTTAAATTTTAGACTATTTGGTTCAGTTTTTCGGTTCGAAAATTCAGTTCGATTGAAAATTTTAGTTAATTTGATTTTTATTCTTTGGTTCGCTTTTTATTTCTCTAAATCGGATAAATCGAATAGTCTAAATTTTATCAAATTTATTTATTTTACTTGGTACAAATAAGGATTATAACAAAGATTATCTGAATATATTTATTTTCTATAATTTTTATTTAATTATTTATTTTATTTTTTAAACTATTTATTTATTCTATTAATTTTTATAATTTTTGATATTTTTCATTCCTTTTTGAATAATTAAATTTAAATTTAATTGAATAAAATTTTAATTTATTCAGTTTTTGATTTATTTAGTTAATATTTTTAAAATTTTAATTCGATTTATAATTTAAAAAACTGAAAAAACTTTTGAATATATATATTTATTTTGATTTACACGCACAGCCTCGTTGAAAGAAAATTGAATCGCTCTCTGTTCATATGTAAAAGTAGGCCCGTTCTTTTATTGAGATAAAAAATAGTAAAGGCAACAAAGAATGTTCCAATGAAGAGAGACCGTGCCAAGGAATTGTGATCTTCTTGTTAACTAGGCCCATTTTGGTTTCTGCAAAGAATGTTTCAGCCTTGTGCCTCAGAATTAGAATTAGGCCTATTTTGTATGGGGAGCAATCACCTGATAATGGCTCTTTTGACAATCTTGACAATATTTTGAATTAAATATTAAAAATAGAAAAAAATATTGTTATATTTTACTTATAGATTGATAGTGATTCAAATTTCATATAATTTCATTAACATTTGATAGTTCATCAAAAACTATTAAATTGGAACTCTTATAACTTGCACAAAATTTTGTGATATTTGATAGACTATCAAACTATAATGAAATTGTAATGACATTGCATGAAATTTGAATCTCTATCAATCTATAAGTAAAATATAATAATATTTTTTTTTTCGATTTTTAAGATTTATTTTGAATTTTTTAAAAATTTATTGTCAAGATTGTCAAAATAACCCATCCATTTTCAAGTAACCCCTCCCCATTTTGTTTACCGTTTTTTTGTATACATCTTTGCTATGAACTTGTTTTTTAGTTCCCCAAATGAAACCAAAAAACTGATAGATTTTTAAAGCTTGTTTTATCAAGAAAGGATTTCGAATGTCCATAACTCTGTTTTATGATGATCTAGGACTAGATTATAGGACAACACGAAGTAGTTTTCTTTTCTCTTGTTCCTTTTTTTTTTGCATTTTTTCTGTGCATTTCTTGAAAGAACAAAATTTGAGACATTTTCAAGGAAACAAGGACCATCAATCCGAAGTTGAACAAATTGAAAGGTTCATGATAGTACATCATGATCTCTACCACTATATATGCCTGACCAAATCTTAATTAGTAAGTATATATATCAATAGTATCATGTATTAAAATCACAATCTTCTAACATCAGGCGACTTCAATCGGTGTCGGTAACCTTCATTCCGTCGTCGGCTATCTCTAACCTCATTCTTCTCCAAGTCATCTTCAAAACCTTTATCAGGGATGACAGTGAACACGAAATGGCCAAGGGGAATATCATCTAAGGCCAGAAGGGGCTCGAGTGCATCTACCACAGCCGACATGTGCGGCCTGGATTTCTGGCTCTGGCTCACGCACTGGTAAGCAAGTGCAGCCACTTTCTGAACGCCTTTTGTTGAGTACTGACCATCTAGTCTTTGATCAATGATTCTGGTGAGTTTTTTCGGGTCATTCAGATATGATCGTGCCCAATCGACCAGGTTTTTCTCTCTTGGCGGCCTGCTTTTATCAACACACATTCGGCCTGACAGGAGCTCGAGTAGAACCACACCAAAGCTGTATACATCACTTTTTGTTGTTAAATGACCTGGTGAAAAGGTACCAATCTCAGGATCAGTTAGCATGATGTGCTTTGTTCAACCTTTGTTGTATAAGGTGAATTCTGTATGATGCTAATTAATACCTGTCATGATATACTCTGGTGCAGCGTAGCCATGCGTACCCATGACGCGTGTGGAGACATGCGAGTCATCTCCCTCAGGTCCATCTTTTGCAAGTCCAAAGTCGGATAACTTAGCATTATAGTCCTGTTAAATTTTAGAAAAATGCACAACTAATTCAAATTCCAGAATCATACAGTAAAATAATTAACCACAACATTAACACAGAGTAGGTGGTCTGCACACAGCTTCAAAACAGGAAAAATGAGGACAAGCAAGGAAAAGTAGATAAACACAGCTGAAATCATCACGCAATTATTTCATTAATTCTTGCATAATGTTTCAGCTCATTTCCGAAAGTACTCTGAAAAAACTGGTTCAAGTAAATACAAAGATGCACAAAAAGACTGGACAGCTTTTTGAAATTTTCATTTCAATCGTCTTCCTATAGACTAATTGAATACCCACCATTTGACTTGATAACGTATATCTTTGGTTAAGAAAAGTTACCAAAAATAAGGAAGAAATTAAGTGAACATGTTCTTCCACGTCATTGATAGTTTTTTAATTTTAATTTAATAATAATTATTATTATTACTATTTAAAATTTCATAAAATCCTTCAAGTTAGTACAACAATTATACTCAAAGTGAAAGTAAAAGCATTAAAAAGGCTTACAGAGTCTAATAAGATGTTGGAGGCTTTGAAGTCCCGGTAGATGACGGGCTTCTCGGCATCGTGAAGAAATGCCAACCCTTTGGCTGCTCCAACTGCTATGTTCAGTCGAGTTTGCCATGGCATCACAGTAGATGATCCTATAAAAAAAATGATATTTAATTCTTTATCATTCGTAATAAATCAAGTTTATGTTCCCATTATTTTTTATGCTGTGAAATTGTGATCAGTGCCAAGCCTGCCAACCCTTGGAAGTTAGGCGTATGTAACAAGGCCAGTAAAAAAGGTGTTTTTGAATTTATAGGCCGATATTATGCCCGGTCCACCTAATATAAATTGGAAACCAAATACACCTTAATTTTCTGTATTAAAATTAGGACATAAATCATTTGCTTCATAAATATGGTAACTTCAGTATTCTCTTGATATTTTTTTTCTGGGAAATACCGTTGCGAGTTCAAAGATAATAACTCAAATTTAGATAATCAATGTTAGGTTTAATTCAAATTTAGTTAATCAATGTTAGGGAACGCACATGTTTTTACTACAAATCTTTCAATTCTTTTTCTTTCTTTTTTACTTTTGTAAAAAAAATGTATTGAAAAACATTAAAGGGCTTAGGCGTTTTAGCGCAACAATTTGGTTGGTAGGTACTACTAAGTCAACAAACTACAACATCTAATGCTAGAAAAGAGAGAATTTCATAACAACCTCCGCAAATACGTCATTAACAATGTTAGCAATATAGATAAAGACAGTATAAGCTAGTTGAAGGCCATAGGCTTTCTCTAATTTGTAAAGACTTGAGAGCTGCCCTTATTTTCTGGTGACAAAGACTTCGGGTTATTCAAGGTTTAAACCAAGAGAGGATATTTTGAACTAGTGCTAGAATTTTTAGGGATATGTTTTACTGTTTTGCTGGAATGAGCACGGCATGGAATGGAACACACACCAACCGTTTCTTTCCTCTTTTATGTTTTTTTTCTTTATGAAGTGGATCTGTCTTGACTACTACCCAAGTACCAATCTACCATGCATGGAGTTGATCAATTAATTGGAATCAAAAGAACTAAATAATTTTTTAAATTAATTGACTTAATAAAAAGGTAACTCGGGATTAATTAAAATTTTAATGATATGTTTTTTTTTAAATCTTGCAAAAACTTTTAAATTAAAAATTGGAGACGTGCATTTTTGTATGTAGATAATATATCTATCGGAAATTAACATTATCGACATAGATCATAAAACCTCAATTTTTAATAATATATATATATATATATATATATATATATATATATATATATATATATATATATATAAGATTAAATTACTATCAAAATGGCTACCCATTAGTAAAATAGATTTTAGATTGTAATATTAGAATTATGTAGCAAATATGTCAAGATTGACAACCAATTAAGATTTCAGTTTATTCGTTTTATTGCTGATGCAACCACTAATTTTATTTTTTAATTGGTCTCATTACTAGTAAATACTTAGTCATGTATTGTAGAAAATTTCTCATGGTGATAAGTGTAAGAATTACGAAAAAATTCTTAACAAAATTCTGAGTATCTAACTTTCATGAGTCGATGATTATATATAATACAATTGAGAATTGAGTGTTCCCAAATGAAAGGTTGACATCTAACCTAGAGAACTATTTAATTAGAAAATTCAAAGGTAAAACAAAGGTAAATATATATGGTAATTAAGGGTGACGGAAAATATTATCGCGAATATGCTTCCCTGTATATAGTTTTTTTATGCTTGTAAATATTTTTTATCTTATTAATGAAAATTGAAAATTGGTAGGCTCTTGGCCTACCCTTCAAAAAAAAAAGATATATATGGTAAGGGAGGGCCCAGCCATGATAGTATTTGTTTTTTCCATAAAATCTCGTGTACCTGCTGAGCGTTACCTAGCTATATCTATATTATTATATAAAACAGCTAATAATTGGAGAATATATTTTTATCATGATATTTTTTATTATATCCATTTTATTCTTCAATTAGATGGATAATATCTATTTTTGGTTGATTGAACGTATGTTATCGCGTTCATTGATCTCCTCTTTCTCTCCATTTCTTTCTCATTTATACTATTATTTTCATTTATGCACATGATTTACAAATTAGAATACTCAATACCTTTCTATTTATATTATGATATAAAAATTTGATTTAAGACTTAAGGTATGCGCTATGATTAGCAACTTTATACATATTTAGTAAGAAATTAATGATGATAATATATGCTGGAATAATTCACTTTTTTATCATAAATATCATGAATCATTAACTCATATTGTACAAAAAAATCATCCAAGATTAAATCTGATTTTTATTATAGATTTTCTCTATAATTTGGTGAATTTATAATTTAATATTAAATCAATGTGGTTTTTTTATTTTATAATATTTTCATGTTTAAATAAAAGAGTCCGCTGCAACGAGCGGATATATTGCTAGTTAATAAATAATATATGGACGGATGGTTATATGAGAAAGAGCACGAGTGTTATTTTATTTTAAAATTATTACCTTGAAAGATAATATTTAGAATATTTATATTTTGTAAGTGTGAGAGGTAAGTGCTCGTACAACTTTTTTTTTCTGTCTAATCATGCACATGATACACAATCGTAGCACAAGTACACTGAAGTAAGACACCGGTTTGTTCATCGATCATATATAGAAATAGAATTACTGATAATTTGATATCGTTGACTATTTTTTCCTTTTTTTTTACCTTGTTTTGGGCGAATAAGTCAATATTTTGTATTTAATTTCTGAACCAATTAAAAGAAAAGTATACATTTCATTACGATATTACTAGGTTTTGTTAATTCCTAAGCACTTTAATTTTAACGATGCATATAGTTCATACACTCGATGCATCTACATGAATTTTAATTCAAGGGCATTATATAACAAAAATGACAGAGCAATAAAAGGAGAAGGCTTATATATTTTTAGGGGAAAAAAATGGTTGTTTCACTAGATTTGAGAAAGATCAAATTAAGAGAATTTATTGCATACTTTTGAATAGGTGGCTTTCCAAACTTCCAGAAGTCATGTACTCGTACACCAAAAGCCTGTGCTCTTCTTCATAGCAATATCCTATCAATTTC
The DNA here is from genome assembly GCA_037127355.1 of Schoenoplectus tabernaemontani. Classification (NCBI taxonomy): domain Eukaryota; kingdom Viridiplantae; phylum Streptophyta; class Magnoliopsida; order Poales; family Cyperaceae; genus Schoenoplectus; species Schoenoplectus tabernaemontani. The sequence continues at coordinate 12,803,559 of CM073752.1, forward strand.
ACAAGATTTGGATGCCTCAATTGCCCCAGAAATATCACCTCAGCCTACAGTATATATGCATAATTAAGCACAAATAATTAAAGCATTACCTTCTCTGTCAATTGCCCCACATGAAAATGAAAATCTTGAAGCAAAAATTACTAATTAATTTGTCATCTACTCATCTAAATATCTAGGCACAATATGAGTAACGTAGCAATGTGGGACGGTGAAAAACAAAGCAGACAAATTCAAGGTCTCCATCTAGATAAGAAACAAATATATATACACACTAATATATCTAGTGATTAGGATATTATATGAATTTTATTATTATAATTAAGCACATCACTATACTTACCAGCCACTCCTTGTGACCTTGGCTGCCTTCCAAGTCGAGCAGCTTAACCGCAACGGACTGCGCCTTCAAACCGGGCTTCACCTTCTCATCCACAAATCCCTTGTACACCGGCCCGAACCCTCCCTCACCCAAAAAGTTGCCGCTAGAAAAACCCCTAGTGACTGCGCTCAGCTCTGCAAGAGTGAACACATATAGGTTTGATCCTACCAGGGATATCGACAGGTCCTCTGGCGACAACATGCCTGTCGAGCTCAGGTCAGAGAAGGACAACCGCTGCAATGACTTATCTTTGGCTATGTTACGTCCCGCGGTCTGTTTGGGCTGCACCTTGGCATGGCTTCCCATACACGATGTGAAGAAATTTAGCCATGAGTGAGATGAGCTCTTGCTCTTGCTCTTGCTCCTTCGCTTTCTGGACATGGTTATTTAGTTCTTTGTTTGGTTTGAAGTTTAAATTGATGTACTCCTTTTCCCCTTTATTTTTTGTTAGTGAAGTGGATTGTTTCGTACTTTGGTAAGGTTAGGTGTGGCTAGGAGAGAGCATAGCTGCGTGCTTTTAAAGGGTGAGAGAGAGAGAGAGAGAGAAGGGAAGGATGGGTTTTGAAGGAATGGAAAAGAGATCAATTTGTTCATGAAATATGAGCGATCCAACCACTACTGCTTCGTACCAAATACACGCACAGTTTGCGGTGAGTGTGCTGTGTGTGTATTACGGAAGAAAATCTTAAGTTGACTGCTGACTAGGCCTAGTAATTGGCGGATGTGACGCTAATGTGATAAACTGGTTCCAATTTTTAATGGAACTTTGTTAAAATATTGGAATTTCAACAATCATGATCTGAAAATGTTAATGTATTGGATCAGTAGTATTAGTTTAATTATTACATACTTCTTTATATGAGCATGACTTTGTTACGGATTGAATATTCGAAATCCTTTGATACAAACAAATGAATCACAAATCAACTCAATTGACCGGTGTAATGTAATTAATTATTTAATTTTTATTTGTTTATTTTTTTTACCGCAATTAATATATTTTTATTAGTTAGAGTGTGTTAAATTTGTATGAAGAGGGATCATTTGAGTTGAGTAGGGGTTTCAAATATTGATCCGACTGACGGGTTAACCGATCCGATCCAATATGATCTGAAGATAAATGGGTCGGGTATGGATTTAATTTTTTTGACCCGAATCGGGTCGGGTCGGGTTCGGATCAACCCGATCTGACTGGATTAATTATATTTTTTGAAGTAATTTTATAATTTAGCACTAATTCAAACTTAAATATACACTAATTATATACTAATTAAGATTAATTATAAATTAATTAATATTTTATTACTTAAAATTATATAAAAATATTTAATAAATATTTAATTATTCTACACGGGTTGGGTCGGTATGGGTCAAGATTTTTTTATCCGAATTTATTCGAGTCGGATCAAAAAAATAATAAAATAATATGACCTGACCGACCCGACCCGACCCAACCCATTGACACCCCTAGACTTGAGTATATTCACTTGATATTTAATTACTTATTTGACAATCTTGAAAAATAAATTTAAATATTAAAAATCAACATTATAAGCATTATCTGAATGAGAATATATCGTTTATGTAAAAAATGATAAAATTTTATATATGTTTCACTTTATATCAAATCACTTGAAATTTAAAAAGTAAAAAGCTGATAAGCCATTATACATCATCAGACAATATTAAATTGTGCTAAATGTGATAACTAACTTAGCTATATTTCCAAATCCAATACGATGTATATTAATGTAATATTTATTTTAAAAATTATTTGGACCTTTTAGTGAAGTAATTTGAAAAATGATCGCACCTTATTTTTTAATTAATACCAAATTGGACTAAATCTAACAAAAAATATTAAATATATTTAATGTTCGACCCGCAATCCTACTGGATAAAAAAATTATAAATTCATAAAGGATTCATTTAATTGTGCAATAGATTCAGTCATCGGATTAAATCGACTCATTCGAATATAGTGAGAAATTGACATTCCAACGTGAAGCACAAAATTCCTACAGAAATGAATAAGATCCAAGTATAGAACAATTTTAAATTCATTTTTATACGTGGCAGACGCAATCAACAAACTTGTCGTATTTTGACAACTAAATTAAAGGAGTTCATGATTGAATTAAAAATATATATATAGTAGTATTCCCAGTATTTCCCACGCTAAGCTAATAAGCGGATTCGGATCAATTGATTTGTCAACCGGGTACCAGACGCCAACAAACCATGCCAGCTAAAAGGCCCAAACTAGGGCTGTCAATGGGTAGGGTAGGGTACGGGTGGAGGTATTTTCATATTCATACCCATTAAAATTTTCTTTATCCATATCTTATCCATACCCATTAAAATTTTTTTTACCCATACCCTACCCTTACCCATTAAAATTTTTGGGTAATGAACGGTAACAGTAGATAATGGGTAAAAATAAAAATAATTCAATGAAAAAAATTATATGATTTAGATAAATAAATAACATTAAATAAATATACTAATAAAGTACAATAATAATTAATATTTTAGATATAATAAAAATTATATAATTTTTTATGTCAATTGTCATAAAAAATATATACTAATTACTATATATATTTTTATATAATTTAACTATATATATTTATTTAAAATATTAAATAATTTTATTTATATATATTTAACTATATATATTTATATGATTTACCCAATGGATAACGAAAACCCCTTATTCATATCCATATCCATTAAGTTAACGAAATTTGTTTCTTACCCATACTCATATCCAAAGTGGCGGATCTAGGATTTTGATTAGGGGGGGGCAATTATCGGATTGTAATGGCTTATCGGGTTTAAATCCATTAACTAATCGGGTACTAAATAAAAAAATTAATAATTTAATATATATACTTAACTATTAATTTTTTTTATTAAATAATAATATTTTATATATTAAAATAATAATAAAATAAAGCTCAAAGTAATAGATAATCAAGTTGATGAACAAAGTTTTCGACTAAGTAACTTTATATTTTGATATCTTTGCATAATTATTTCATTATGCACGGTATTAAATATTTTTTTCTCAATAAAAATAACCAGACAATCCCCAAACGGTTACATATCTATCCAAACTGCTCAAGAGTAGTGCATGGTGGGAAACGGGTGCATCTTTTATTTTTGCAAACTTGGGGTGTATGAACGGAGAACCAAGGTTTGTACAAGCTTCTGCCTAATTATATTATTTAATGTTCTATGGTGAAGATACAGGGATTATGTCTCAAAAGAATAAATGAGTTGACATTTTTAAGTTTAGGAAATTGGGAGTAGATAGGTACATATCACGGACCTGTGCAAAAATAAAATATAAAGTTTAAAAGAAACTATGGTAAAACTAATATTGTCTTAATTTCAGGTGTAAAACAATACTTTAGTTTCCATGATTGCACCTAACAACACTTGAATAAAATGTTATAGTATAAAATATCGCTGAATAACATTAATTACCAGGTACGTAAAACATATTTCCATCATCCCGTGTATATGATCTGAAAAAGATAACTCTACTGTCCACTCATACAATTAGCCACCTTCTTATTTTATATCAACTATAATTACCTAGGTTAAGTAATAATTTTTAAATACAAGAAATTATTTATTTACATATACAATTGTGTAAATTTAAATGTATAGTTATTCTTCAATAGTTAACAAAAAAAAAAGAATTTCACTCAATAGGTAGCAAATTGTGGTTAAAAAACAATAAAGTAGACAATTAGGCAAACGGTAATATTAAACATCTTGATTTGTTTGATTGATATTAAAGTAGAGTTCATTTGTTAATTAGGAAGTTACTTCCGAAAAAAGAAATGGTTATCTTTCACATATTCTGGTTTGTTCAGATCAGACCTAGGTATAGATAGACCTGGCAAAAGTTGTTCTGACTGAAATAGTTCATTTAATAATTGATTAATCTGAATCGGACTTGGATAAACCCATAAGTATTAAGTATCCGTATATAAATTATATGATCCAATATGACCTGTTAACCGAAAAGAATCTGAATCCAAAACGATCTGAAACTATGTGATACCCAAATCGATAATTATCTGAATCTAAATTAGTCTAAATGGAAAAGGACCGATATCCGGCATATAATTTTCCTCATATGATTCTTAACATATGTACAAAAATAATTTTATAATTTATATTTTATATTTAGTGCGCTTTTTCTAAATAACTAAAATCGATCATAACTTTTATTTAATAAATGGACACAATTCATAAATTTGTTATAAACTATGTATTAAACATATATATGCATTAGTCATGATATTTTTTAATTTTTAAATTTTATTAATTTAATTTTATTATTTGACCTGATAAAATCCAAAATGAGTAATTTAATTTTAAATGTAAAAGCACATATTTTTTATAAGATATTTGTCTTAACATAATTCAAAGTAGAAAGTGATCGAGTCTAAATAAATCAGCTAATGTAATTCAAATACAACCCAAAATGCTTAATTTATATCTGGCACCTGCACCTTATTATTTGTAACTTACTATGATCTAAATCCAGAAAAATTCGACACCTGAATCAACCACTATCCAGATTGGCCCAAAACCCGATAAAATGTGAACCCTAATTATCTGACTGATATAGTTGTTCGACCCATAAATGTACTGAATCTGAAATTGATTAATCCAAAATATACAAATCTGATATCAATATGTATCCAAAAGTAAATCGTATATAATTTTATCCGACTAGAAAATAATCTGACCCCCCGATTTGTTAGGTCTAAGTATAGATGTGAAAATCATGCGGGTCGGGCTAGGTTCAGACGAGTTGGGTTGATTTAGAGGTGGTAATCAAACAAGTTAGGTCGGGACGGGTTTGGTTTCAAATAGGTCGGGTCTGGTCAGTTTTGACCTTCTGAAAAAAATTAGGCCAAGTTAGGTCCGATCAGGTCAATTTATGTGTTGTGTTTTTTCATATTTTTAATTGATTTCGATTGTATTGCAGGTCATTTGATCGGTGTCGGGTCATATTTGGTTTGTGTTGAGTCAATTTAATTTTCCTAAAAAATCGAGTCAAGCCGGGTTCGGATCTAGACAAATTTCTTGGGATGGGTTGGGTTTGCCACCTCTAGGTTGGTCAGTTTGATTTTTAGAAGAAATCGAGTTGAGTTAGATCAATTTATATATTATTTTTTTTTTCAAATTTTAGGTTCATTCTGATTGGTTGTAGGACATTCGATTTTGGGACGGATCGAATCATTTTGACTTTCTCAAAAAAAAAAATAGGACAGATCGAGTTTGAATTTGGATAGATCAAGCGGATTTCTCAGCTTGAATCACATTATGCCACTCTATGTAACAAGAATGATATTTTTTTTAACATAAGCTGAACTTTAAAAAAGTCCTGCCTTTCGAATGTTCTTAGGAGTATTTTTTTTAGTAAAGATGGAGTTAAGTTATCTATTTTTTAATTATCTTTAAAGAATTTCATCTAAGTTTTAATCTGCGATCTAAACACAAAATTTTTGTTCCAAATGTTTGGAGTGTAAATTTAGCAATTTTTGTTTCCTAAATACAAAATTTATTTCCAAAAAGAAGTATTTTGGGGAAAAAATGGAAGGTGCATAATTGCTAGGAGTAATGTACAATTATGTTCAAAAGATACATGAGATAATTTTTTGTTTAAAGGTGTAAAAATGAAAGTTTCTATTGGAAAATTATAGTCCTCGTGCAACATGTGACTGAAGATTGCGACTGGTCCATCCAGCGACAAATATCTGAGATCAGATCATTAAGCTTCTTAAATAACTTAATGTGAAAGTTATTAATTAGCAATATGAAATTTATCAGTGATTGCAAGTTTCAATTCAAATTTCTAGAATCCTTGAGCAATACAAGTTTACTGAATTACAGGTAATATGTCATAATCAAGTATAAGGCTTTAGGGAAGCATATAATAAAGTATCTTGAGAGAACTTTGCAAAATAAATAAATAAAAGAGGTGAAAATAGGGGAGAGAAATTTACGGAGTGGAAAGTTATTCAAAACGAGGCTTTACGGTTTCTTTGTCATGGAAGCTATATGGGTCAAAATTTTGTAATTTATTTAAACGAAGAGTAAGTTTCAGAGGTGCCCCGCAGGTGATCACCCTGAAGCACATTGAACTGTTGGAGCTTCTCTTTCATTTTTTTTTTTTTGTAAATAAAAACTCATCAATAAGAAATAAATAAGCTTTTATTATATTTATACTCAAAAAATATTATTTTGAACATGATTTGTAACTTATTAATGATTTTTTTACATGTTTTGTCATAACATTATGTACAAAATCTAATTCTATATCTAGAAAGAGAATAGTTTTTTAGGTTTTCTAGCTATGTCATATCATTCATATTTTTTATTATGATTTTATTTATTTCTTTCATTTATCTTAATCAAATGGTTCATATTATTTTTTTTATTTAAAGAGATTATATGATGTTTTAAGGTACAATTTAAATACTAAAGCAATATAACTCGTTGTATTCTTTTTAAGTGAATTATTATGGAGCTAAGTATAATATTTATCATTAAATATATTTTTTACCATTTAAAAAAATATTTATGCTCAAATTTTTTGACAAAAGTTATTTTAAGAAAAAAAAATCATTTTCAGTATCTATTCACAATTTCCTATCAAAAGATTTCTAGGTGAAACCGACGAACAGTCATGGTTATCTAAATTATTGAACGATGTTCTTGAGATTTGGAGGTTGTGAATTCACATGTTGTTTAGGGCTGGCCAAAAACTCATGTTGTGACTCTCTTAGAATCAACTCACTATTGTCTTGCTCGTTAATGGATCGAGCCATTAACGAGCTGGCTCATTCAGTTCGTTAAATTAATGAGCCGAGTTTGAACTTAGGTTGGCTCGACTCGTTAGGCTCATTTGGCTCATTAAATTATTAATATTTATTATTTATATATTTTTATTATGAATTTTTCGTATAGTAAATAATTTTTAGTATAATATGTACTTAAATTATTATATCAAATTGTGTAAAATATTTTATCATTAGTTATTTTAATATTTTTTATATAAATTTTAATATAAAATATCATAAAAATATTATTAACTATTAAATTAATCTTAATAAATCTTAATGAATTAACTCGGTTAGCTCGTTAATTTAACGAGTTGGTCTCAAGATAAAGATTTTGGCTTGAAAGTAATTACGAGTCAGCTCGGCTCAGCTCATTAAACTAATAAGCCGTGCACGAGCTTGACCCAGCTCGTCTCGACTCGGCTCATTTACAGCTCTAATGTTTTATTATAAATTTAATGTTAAATGGGTTTTGCTGGATTTTTTTTAAATAAAAGTTCTTCAAAAAAATCTATTTTTCTCGTTTTTTCTATATTTATTTTGGATGAAGATGAAGGGAGGAAAGAGAGAAAAAGAAATTTCATGAACTTTTTTATTTACTTTTAAAAATTTAATAGACATATAAGGTCAATAAAAGTTATCATATTGCAAATGGCTTAACACCTCTAGCTAATTAGGATGATCTCCGAGAGTTCAAAGTTTAAGTCTCCATGAGTATAAATTAAAATTGAAAAGTTAGACTCTTTTTTTCTATCACAAAAATAATAATAAATGTTATTTTTCTATTTTTTAGCAATGACTCATGTGTTTTTTTAAATGATATCCCCTAAAAATCTCATTTCACTTCATTTTCCATTCCCTTCTAGTATGGATGTAAGTTGCATAATTTTTTTATGACCTCTATTTATTATTTCTGAAATCTGAATGATAAATTTTTAAATTTTCTAAATTGTAGATTTGCACTACTCCGACTTTGTCTTATTGTTGTTCTTTTTATAACACTGACGAGTTTCATGAGGATTGCTTTAAAACGCCAGTACTCCTTTTGTCTTTCCATGTTGATTTTGTTAGTGAAGTACAAGTGAGTTTATTTTTTAAACAATAAAGCATACATTTGTAATTTACTAATTTCCCAGTGACACGCCTCCATCAAGCTTTTTATCTGAGTAAGACGGCCCACTAGTTTTAGAACCTTCTATGGATTTCTTTCTCTCCATTTAAAACAAAACCAAGACCAAAGAGCTCATTCTCTGAAATCCGACCACTTCAAAACCTATGAACCGTTCAAAATTGAGTTCACAAATCACGAATGCATTCACCACCTATGGAAGGGAAATAGCATCCATTAGTTAGTACCAATGCAGTACAAATAATGCAGTACACAATTTTTTTTTAGCTCCATGAATTATGTTTGGCTTCTTTGTTACTCATCTGATGCATTATTCTCATTTTTTTTTACTTTATTTTATTCCAATTAACATGGCGGGTCGTCTTGCTAATTTGAAAACTGAAATGGACTCTATTGCTACTGGAGTCATGGCTCATGATAAGTGCATGCAAGTGTACAAATGTTCACAGATCTGAAATCCGAATAAAGTTTTTTCATGGATATATAAAATTAGACATCTTAGAGCATCATCTTTTTCTCAAAAAGAAAAATGTTCTGAAATTATTTGATGGAAACTATCGTATCAACATAATGATTAAAAAAAGTTATATGATGTGTATGTATACAATATTTGTTCTGTAACGTGATCAATTTTAGACAGTAAGTATGTGAAAAAAATTAAAATATTTATTTCTTATGGCTTTTTTTATTATAAATTTCTCTCTATGATTAAAGTTTCCACTGCTATTTTCATATCATACAATGTTGTTCTATAATATTGTAGATAAATTTTTAATATTTTTCATGTTGACATGTACTAATATCAAAATCAAATAGTTTCTGTAATGCTTCATATTTATCTTAAAAAGTAAGTATACTCTTGCCGCATTTGTAATATTTCACAAATAACATAGAGTTCTGTGTAATAAAGCACATATGTTGGTTGTGACCTAATACACATCGGTGTGTTTGGATGGTGGAAGGATTAGTATAATAATAGTATATTTCAGATTAGTAATTGAGAATAGTATAAAGTTAGTAGTATCTTAGAAAATTATGAGAATAGAGTTATTTTTTTATTGTTTGAGTTAGTAAATTATTGTTTGGATGATAGCTTGAGAATAGTAATAAAAAAAATAAAATAATAACTTATTTCTCTTTTTCAATAATAATAATTATTTTGATTATTCTTATTATTCTTATTAATTTCTATATTATTTTAGTTAATATTATGAAATATTGTTTCATATTATAATTTGCTACTAATCATTATTTTAGTCAATAATAATGAGTATTATTTTATTTATTACTATTTTACTATATATTAATACTTATTTAATATTATTTTATACTATTATTAATTATTATTGCATACTATACTAATGATTATTATCTTATTTATTATTTATTATTATTTATTATATTTATTATTATTTTATTTAGTATTAATTCTTACATAATATTACTTTTTACTATTATTAATTATTTTTGGTGTTGGATATGATGCTATTCATAGCACGAATCGGCCCCGTGCTATGGATCAATTCTTCATTTTCAAAATCAAAATTATCGATATGAACTATTCAAAATAATTTTCATATAAATATCTAGTTATACATCAAATTTTATATTTTTTTTAAATTTTTAACTATTTATTTAGATAGTTAGAAAAAATCATCTCTTTTAGGTGACTCATAATAATTAAATCAAGTGATTTATTACTATTTAAAAAATAAAAAAAAAATATAAAAATATAAAATTTGGTCCCCAACTAAATATGAAAATTATTTTGAGCGGTTTGGATCGATCATTTAGACTTTCAAAATGAAGAATTAATCCATACACAAAAGCGGTTTGTGTTATACATAACATCATAGTTAGGGGTATCAATTATTGACCCGACCTGATGGGTTAACCCGACCCAACCCGACCCGACCCGGAGATGGATGGGATGGGTATGGGTTTAATTTTTTTATCCCGAATCAGATCAGATCAGATCATATTCAGATCAACCCGACCCAACTCGATTAATTATATTTTTTGAAGTAATTTTATGATTTAGAACTAATTAAAACTTAAATATACACTAATGAAGATTAATTATAAAATAATCAATATTTAATTATTCAAAATTATGTAAAAATAATTAATTATTTTACACAGATCAGGTCGGGTCGACCCGTGACCCGATCGGGTCGGGTATGTGTCAAGATTTTTTGGTCTGAATTTAAATGGATCGTTCCGGATCAGATCAAAAAAATAATAAAATAATATGACCCGACCCAACCCATTAACACCCCTAATCATAAACCAACTTTTTTTTTGTTTATTATTAATTATTATTGTTTTATTTTATTATTTAATATTATTTTATCATTTTGGTTATTATTATTTTTTCATATTAATTCTTATTTAATATTACTTTGTACTATTATTAGTTATTATTTTATTTAGTACCAATGATTATTATTTATTATTAATTTTTTAATTCTAATAATTATTATTTGTTATTATCTTTTCATATTGATGTTTATTTAATATGATTTTCTACTATTATTACTTATTATTTTAACTTAATATTAATGATTATTATTTATTATTAATTTTATTTAATATTAATAATTATTATTTTGATTATTATTTTTATATTAATATTTATTTAATATTATTTTATACTATTATTATTATTATTATTTTGTATATTAGGGTTGGGATGAATAAAAGATACAAAGCTTCATATTTTTTATTATTATCACTAACCTCAACGTCCCACTAATCCGCTAAATCAATATTTTGATGATTTAGCGGAATAACACTATTCAATAACTATTTTTAATTTTCTAAATTATATTTGGATGATGATATTATTGAGGTTAGTATTCCGAGAAGAACACTAATCCCTACCCCTCTAAACACAACACATCTATTATCTTTTGTCACTAGATCAAAATTGATTCTCATTTATTTTGCCTTTTAATATTACTTAACATAGTATATGCTCCATAACGTGAGACAACATAAACTAAATTTATATCATTTCGTCAAAAAAAAAACACAGATCAAAGTTTCGTCTGAATGTGAATATTAGTCTTCAATTTTTTTACAATTTGTTTGTCTCACCTGCACATTACATTATTACATTACATACATGATGTAGCTGATGTGAAGTGGTATATAAATAGAGTGGGGATCCATTGACAATGGATTATTTTGACAACTTTAACAATGGACTTCTAAATAAATATAAAAAAAATATAAAAAATAGAAAAAAAAAATTATAGTTATGTTCTTCTACATTTAGATTGATGGTCATTTAAATTTCATGCAATTTCATTATCATTTGGTAGTCCATCAAAGACCGTTAGATTGAAGTCATTACAAATTGTATGAATATTTGATGATTTTTGATGTACTATCAAACGATAATGAAATTGTATAAAATTTGAATGATCATCAATCTAAAAGTAGAAGAACACATTTATAAATTTTTTTTAAAATTTTTTATATTTATTTAAAAATTTATTATCAAAATTATCAAAATAAATCATTGTCAACCGATCCCTTCTCTGTAAATAAATGCCACAGAGGAAAGGGACGCCGCCAGTGGCTGTTGAAATGGAAATGAAGAGAGAGCCCCGCTTTGTAGTAGGTTGCTGATGTGGCACAGGAGATGACACGTCAACCTACAAAGATCAACCGATGAGAGAAGATGAGAGGAAAGAGACGAAAGATCTTTTCAGATAGTTTAAACTTTAAAATGAGATTGCATAAAAGAAAAGGATATCGACAGATAGTTTAAACTTTAAAATGAGATTGAATAAAAGAAAAGGATATCGACGAAGGCAGCTGCACGCTTTCTAAATAAACAACTGGAGCTTCTAGAACTTCTTTATAGATAAACAGGCTATTGCAAATGTGTCAGTCGTTTAATCAAATTCATCCCGCAATAATATTATATGTATTTAAATAAATTTCGTGTTGTTACTTTCAAAGAGAAATAATTCTCGTATTGGTACTAGTGTTGATATATGACGTCGTTAATTAGCACGTATAATTTCGAAGTACGATAAAAAGAAATGTGAATGTAAATAGAAATCATTTATATTTTTGGAAAGCATGTACGTATTTTCATTTCATTTATTGTGAATTACGTAATAAGTCTTTAATATACATAATAACTGATTTAATATGTATGTATAAAAAAAAATATCAATAATATTTTTCTAATTTTTATGTACATGTCGGTTCAATAAGGTTAGTTAGGAATATATTTTTAGGGATATCCCACATTAAAGTTGGAGAAACCCCCGGCTTATTGGTTAAAGTCTGTTTTCAACTTTTTATTGAAACAAGCCTCATAATGTGAAGTTGCGAACAGACTAAAACAAGAAAAACAGGGGAGGATTTTTTTTTTTTTTTGGGGGGGGGGGGGGGGGGTGTACACTAATTATATAATTATTTATTAATGTAAATAGATTAGTTTTTATTAAAATTATATGTTGATTGTTGAGCTATTAAATGTATGGTGATTATTAAGCTACTATTGTAGTAAGCTATAAGTTGATAAGATAAAATATTATAATTTTTTATCTTCATATCTAAATTTTTATTCATAATTACATTAATTGTTTTTAACTTTTATCTTTTACTCTCTGTCAAATTCACCAATATCTTCGCTTAAAAAAATTTATATAAAAAATTCTTGTTTTATATCTTAAATTTACTCCTCACTTTTAAGAATTAAGTTGAAATCACCACCAAGAAATAATTTTATGTTCAAATCAAGATTTTTTTTTAAAAAAAAATCTTTCAAGTCATCAATATCTTTTTGCACCAATACACTTTTTAATTAATTATATTTTTAAAATATTTTCATTAAAAAATATTTTTTATTCTATTTCTAAATTTTAAGGTTATTGACATGCAATCATATTAATTTGAATTTTAAATTTAATGCAATTTATAGTATGTTATATAAAAAATTATGTCATGAAGCTTGATTTCTTGTTGCATCCATAGAACCACACCAAATTTCATACAACGTGAAAATTTTAAATGAACGATCATAATTATAAAAATAAAATCAAAATGTATTGATAATATTATCATTATCGCTAATAATGAGTATCTAATTTAAATTTTATACTTTATTATATTTTTATATTGTTTTTCTATAATTAACAATTATGATCGCGTCACCCATTCGAAAGTCATGCTCCGCCCTGCAAAAAATGCACTTCGTCCAGAATAGAAAAAACATGAAAATATTTTTAATCCGTCTGACTTTTTCCAAATTGTAGGATACAAACGTTTCCCAAACCAGTGCTAGAAGAATATTTTTTATTAAATTAGAGTTATAACTTGAGATTCGTCTAATAACATAATTCTAAAATAATTATTAGAAATATATTTAATAAAATCTCACATTAAAGAAAATTTTAATATGAAATATGTATATAATAATAATTATTATTATTATTATAAATAATATAATTAAATACGTGATAATTTATAAAGAATCATTTTAAGAGTTATGTTTCACCTTAAACATGTTATATTGTATTTAAGTATATATGAATTATTAGATTCAAGTAGATAAAAATATTAAACAAAATTAGTAAGAAATTTTTTTTCATGATATGACGTGTGAGAGCTATAATTATTTTATTGAACGAAATGACCTGACTCTCCTTTTTTTCCCATGAAACCTAACATCCTAATTTACGAGAAAGAGAAGTCTAAACCATAGCATTTCACTCAAAAAATTAGAAGTAAATAAAATTTATTACCCTCCGTTTGGCTAGCTATGAATTAATATGGCACTAATAACCATGGTCATGCTATCCGAAATATGTCCTATATAAAAACTAACAAGTCTAACATAATTAAAGTAGATTATACGATTCAAATCAAACCACAGCATATAAATTAACTCCAACAGTAATTAATTTTGTCTATTTTTTTCTGGTATGGACTCATCGTTGTTATAGAATCTTTTACTTTAATTGTAAATTAATCCTTAAATTTTTTTTACGTCGTGTTGAGATCATCGCTTAGAGAACCTTTTTCAGCCCAAAAAAAATTTTGATTCCAATTCACACGCAATCCAATTAAGAACTTTTTTGATTAAAACTTCTTAAGAAATAACATTTTTTTTCTTTCTATAAATGTGACCGTCTGTTTTTTTTTTCTTTTTCTTTTGCTTGTTGTGTTTGGTATTTGACTTAATTTTTATGACCTAGCATTGGAGGAATGTAAGGTGCAGGCGCCGATGATAATTTCTCCCTCTATCATCATTCTTTCAGTTTTTATTATTAATAAGTATTATTAAATTAATATTGTTAAAAATAAGACTGAAAACCGTAAAATTTCAAATATACGAATGGCGCGCGCCATTGTCGATGAGCGTGATTTAAACGCGCGATGCGCTGGCACGTTTCAAAAAAAAAAAAAAACGCGCGCGATGCCGCTGGCGCGTTTCGTAAATTCAAACAACGCGCCATTGCAGTGGCGCGCTGCCATTCGTATATTTGAAATTTTACGTTTCTCACTCTTATTTTTAATAATATTAATTTAATAAATCATATTATTACTAAAATCTGTCATTCTTTAGAGGGAGAGAGGCTAGCACAGTGACATGGCATTTCGCACAGTGACCAATTTTTAATTTTTTTTTGAAGTACAGTGAACATGTAAAAGAAGAATTAGAAACTGCTACTTTCCTTCATAAAAGGTATATAGGTTTTGTTTTTACAATAGACATCTAATATAATAAATTTTACAGTTAACTAAAATTTCTGTATTATTAAAACAAAATGTGTCTACTGATTTGTCCTAATTAACTCAGTACATTCCCTTCATAAAAAGATACTTAGAATTAGTACCCTGATTCATTTAATAGTAGCTCATATAATTAAGCTCCCTTAGAAAGAAAACAAAAGGAAAAAAACAAATACAAAGATGAGGAGAAAGGAATAATTGTTGAAACTTGAATATTTTTGCAGCAAGGAAGTCTTCCTAGTTACCAAGTAATCCACGCGCTTAATTTGGTCAATATTAAAAAGGCAAAATAATAAACTTTTATGGTCATTTGTCAACCATTGACCTAATGGCTAATTGAAAGATAAAACAAAATGATTCGGACAAGGAGATTTTTGCTTAATCATGAATAATATATAGCTCCGGATTGAGTTCACCAAAAAAGTAGAAGCAGAAAAAACAGAGAACCCAATTCATACTCACCTTTTCATTGATAGAGTAATAAAAGAAAGAATGAAAAGGAGATTAAACAAGGAATTTTAGAACTCGTTCACATGCTTGACTAGTCTTGGAATGCATGATATTTCAAACGTCGACCTTCGTTCTTCTCATTTATTAAATTTTAGGATATGAAGAGGGATCAAATAACTATGATCATTGATGTCATATCGATCCTCATAAAGGTAAGTTTGAAGTTGTTTTGTATGGTACACCTTTCTTTGTGATATAAGAAACATATTATCTTTTCATTTTTTCTTTCACGCTCCTTGTAAATTTTCTCTTAAATTTTATCATCCCATGAAATAGATTAAATAGGAGTATGACATTCTTTGAACATTCATAGTTAAGGATTTGAATAAATGACTCATTTGAGATAGAAGAATTTGGGAAACTTAGAGATGCATTTGTTGCAAAAACTTACACGGGAAATGATACAGGTTCATTATTTTGTTAACAGTCACCAACTTATTTGAGTTTTTCTTCAAAACTACGGAGAAGAGTGTAGAGTTTATCCATTGTAAATATTGCATTTACACCTTTTATAGCTTCTAAAATGCTCACATATCATTCCCATCTAGATTTTCTTAACAAAAATACACAATAATTTTTCTGCAAGGTTATCATTAAATAGAGGTTCTTCTAACTCAACAAATTTATTTTGTATATGCATAAACCTAATATATATATCCTCTAAGATCTCACCATCCTCTATCTTAAAGTTCTCAAATTTTATTTCTTAACCGGTCAATTTGGTCCTTTTGATTTGGATATTTACTATTTCCTTCATACCGAGTGAGTAATGTATTCTATATTTCATTTGTAGTTGTCATATTGTCGAATAGTACGACACCAACTCGCTAACCGAGTTAAGTATGACATTAACTGTATTATCATTCTCTTTTGGCCAATTAGGACTCATTGACCAAAATCTTGATGGTTTCATCTAGTTTGGGTGCATAGCCATTTACAATAATATCTCAAATATTGAGTATATTTAGATAATTTATCATAGTTTTTTTTTCAATAGCTAAAATTATTGGTTGTTTGGCTAAATATTTGCGGTTCTTTTTCATGTCTAATTGGTGATATTTTAAATCTAAAATAATCAAATTAAATGTGTCTTAATTTATTTTTTTTGCTTTGATACCACTTTATTATCTCAAATGACACTAATAATGCACAATCAAAGAACCTTATGCTGGTTTAGCAATTCAATACCAAGAAATAACATAATATAGAGACTAGAGAAGTGATACAGGATGTAATGAAATTCGGTTATAACGAGTCTACATATTCGGAACTCGCAATCACCAACTATCGATTGCGTTGAGTCACTATAACACAATGTTTGTACAAGTGCGAACATTCTGTTTCTTACACCAAATAAGTGGACAACTATCGGTCAAATAAAAAATGAGCACAATATCTCTAAAATAAACTCACAAAGGAGAAAATAGCTTTCACAAGCTAACTCTCAAAGATTTTACTAATATTACTCTAATGGAGGTATTGCAAGGTAATCTTGAGATTAAAATCAAATAGACAAAGATCTAGGCAAAGTTACAAATGGTTAGAGTTTCACAAGTATTTAGCTATCAAAATCATTACATTGGAAGAGTACAAATTGATATATATAGTTGTGTGTCAAAATAGATAAGAAATCATCATTATCCGTTACAACGGTTAGGCAGTGATAATTCTAGTAAGGTTAATCGTTGTAATCGATGTGAGATCCGTTACAACAGATGTGAGGGGATTTTATTCTGAAATTTTTTGGATAAAATTTGTACACAACTGATTTAATCCATTACAACGGTTATAAGGACCTTTATAATGGTTGTTGCCTAAAAAAATTATGAACAAGGTTTTGAGGACATCATTGTAATAGTTATGAGTTTCATTGCAATTGTTATAATATTATTTTTTTATTTTTTTATTTTGATCTCAAAATTAATTTGATTATTTTTGTTTATTATAAATCTAACTTAACATAACTTCATTCTTGAGATCTTTATACAATCTGATCCAAATTTATTATTTTCTCTTAAAGATTAATATCATGCATTTAACATACTTAAAGAAAAAAATAAATTTATTTATAATTATTTTGCAAATTGATAAATATAAAAAAAAAAATACAACAACAATTAGTTTGACAACTTATTTCAGAAATATCATATCAACATTTATATATTTTTTCTTTTGCAAATGGCATGAATATTTTCATCTTTCAATTATGTAAGAATATTTTTACTAATACATTGTTGAATTAAAGATTTTAGAAATAGAAGCAGATTAATATGCTAAAAATTACTAGATTTATACTTTTTTTTTAAAAAAAACGTCATATAAATCTAGTACTTTTTAATATATTACTTAAAAATGCTTCTAGTTCAAAAATCGCTAATTCATAGATTAATAATGTGACGAGTAACTTTTAGCTTCTGCATTTGCAAAGATGGGGATGCTCTTAGATTATTTTCATATTGAGGTGTTATATTACTCTTCAAGAGGGTTCCAATGTCACAACTTTTATATGCCACAAAATGCTACTATCTCACTTTTTAGTTCTTATTTTAAATCCAAACCGTTGATTTTATTAATTTTTATGATAGATGTATGCTCTTCAAATTTTATGATTTTTTGACATCATTTGATACTAGAACAAATGAGAACAAAATGAATGCATAAGAATTAATCAATCATAATTAACTAGATTCATTCATTTTATTCTCATTTGATTTAATATCAAATGATGTCCAAAAATTATAAAATTTGAGGAGCATACACCTATCATATAAATTAATAAGATCAACCGTTTGAATTTAAAATTTGAATTTTAAATTTTGAAATAAGAATTAAAAAGTAAGTTGGTAGCATCTTGTGGCACACAAAAATTATGATATTGGAACCCTCATTCTTCAAATAGGGCTTTTGGTGAACTTCCATAAAGAAATTTTATGTCAAGTATGTTTTCTGTAATGGTTATCTGTATCATGAAATAGTTTGTGTTACATAGCATAGAGTATAAAAATTCTAAAATAAGAATTATGCATTCCATAGTAACCAAATGTGAATTGTTCGATAACTGTGTGTACGCTATTTAATGAAGTTTGCGTTGTACAATAACTATCAAAATCTGCTTTGACTTGGTAAAAAAATGTATTACAGTTATCGACGAAAATTTCATACGAAAACAGATACAGATTTCGCTTGGCACAGGACCCAACGCTAGGGGGATCATTCGTTAGAAGCGTTACTGATGTTTATCAATTTGGAACTTAAATTCTGTTTCCATGCCAATGAAATTCAAATTGCAATAACAAAAATAATTCAAATAAGGTGTAACAACTAACTAATTAATTTTTCTCGTGTGATAATTATATTTAATTTTCACAATTAAAAAAGTAGCTGATGTAAGAATTATATATCCAGTGGGAAACATATCACTACACTAACTTGAAAACATATATAATATCCAAACTTTTTTTTAGAATATATAATACCCAAAAAAAATTCTCTTGAGGACATGATAACTTTAATTATTACATAACTCGATTATTTGTAAACATTAATCAGTTGGCCACTTCACCTGTGTCATTACGTGATAAATTGGAATTTCTAACTTGCTTGAAAAGCTTCAGCACAATCCTTACAAGTAACTTGCAACTAATATTTCTGTTTCATCAAGATTCACGTCTTAAATTTATTCCTAAAACATTGAAGACATCTCGTGTTGATCGAAACAAATGTTTATCCAAATGAGAAAATGGTTTCTTCTTTAACAAATATCTTCATCTGAACGGAAAAATATTAAAAAATATATGAGTGAGTCTATTGTGCTTGAATCTACATCCTCTATAGTGTGAATCTAAATATATCTGTTTTTTTTTCCTTTGTCATCTCTTTCTCCTTCGATTCCCTATTGCTTACTGTATGTGTAAAGTATTACAGAGGATATTATACGCGTAAAGAATGATAATTTCAAACTAGATATGACTAATCTGAATTATTCAGTCTAATCTCTATATCAAAATATATTAATAAATCAAATTTTATATATTTTTAAATTGGTTGGTCCAAAAATAATGATTTTCTCTCCCATCTAGAAAATAGCAAAAAAATTATAAAAAATATAAATTTTGATATGCTAACACATTTTAATTTAGATATTATATTGAATATTTTAGATTGATCATATTTAATTTGAAATTAGAATTTAAGTTCGAAGCACACTAGCCATTGTGCTACATGAAACACAATAACCTAAAAATTATTACATTTACCATGATTTCGAAGGAGATTTTAGTCACTTGAAATCACATGAATTTTGATGAGACTGAAGAGATTGAATCTTCTTCTTTTTTTAAAGTATTTTATTCCTATTTCTTTCTTTCTTTGTCTCAGATTTTTCAAAAATAATAAAGAGGAAAAGGTTTATTAACTAACCTATTCGACGAAAAAATCACTTCAAGTCATTCTTTGTTCGCTCTGTTCTAAATTGAAATCGATTGAATTCTAGCAAAATTCGGTGCCCTCCGATTATAGACGTAAGATGAATCGACATCTTCAATAGAATTTTATTTTTTTTACAGGACTTTAATGTATGTGATATATCAAATTTTATTTTGCAAAAAATAAAAAAGTGATAAGTGTTTTCTTTTTGTATGCCTTATGTTAATCATAAAAATACTTATGTATCATGACAAATATCTATTTTTTTGGTTGAGATCTTTGAGAACTAATATTTTGAGTAACTTGCCAAAATATGTTGACTAATATCTTCATGAAACGGCAAAAATATCTATTATATGAAATAACTTTAAAACTATATTTATATTTTCTTAATTTCATATAAAGAATCATTATCAAAAATATAATTGTCAAGGAATCCCCTCCCATATTTTTTTTTTTGTTTAAAAGTTTGCAAGTAAAAGTGAAAAGACGTGAAATCTAAACCTTCGTACAATCAGTTAATAAAATATCTAATTCATAACTGATTCCTTGATGGATCAAATTTTTTTTAAATTTTAAATTTAAATGAATTACAACCATTCAACTCGACTTAATCTCTTCATCTTGAATACGATTTTAAACCATAACAGAATTAGGCTCAATTTATTATATAAATTTATATATATTATATTGACTACTACACAGATAATGAAAGAAATATAATTATTTTTTCAATATAGAAATAAGTAATGCTGTATAATTTCATAGAAAAACCAATGAAGACCTCCATGTTTATCTTATTATTTATTTGTTCAGAGAAATTATTTCCAACGCATATTGACTCATTGAGTGCTACTCCCAATTTGAAACGTTATTTATTACTTCCCAAGGTGGCAGAACCCAACCCGACCCGACAAACCTATCCGACCCGTCCGGATCCGAACCCGATCCGACCCGATTTTTTAAGAAAGTCAAACTGATCCGATCCGAATCTGACCTGACCCGACCCGACCCGAGATCAAATGACCTTCAATCCAATCAAAATCTATCAACGATCTGAAAAAAATACAACATATAAATCGACCCGACTCAATCCGACCCTGACCCGACCCAACCCGATCCGATTTCTTCCAAAAAATTAAACTGACCCGACCCGTCCGACCCGCCAGACCTGACCCGCCCGATTTCCACCTCTACTCAAGGGGGCGGTACCATGACCTTTTTCCTTTTTGTAACATTCTAAAGTTGCAGCTGTGCGATTTAATGGGTCCACAATTCCACATATACAATCAAAGGATCATATCTGCTGTCATAAAAATTAGGACAGAAAAAAATATAACAACGAATTTCTGCTGTAAATTTTGTTTAAATTATAATTGGATGTAACAATTATTACTATTATTATTGAATAGATTTTACGGTCATACACATAAAAAAATTATCATAAAAATAAGTATGATAGCTGATATATTTCTCCACCAAAGAGAATTTAAATCGATGCAGAGTACAACAAAAAGTCAAAAAATGAGGGTCTCAAATAATCTTGCTTTTAATTTTCAGCGTGAAAGAGAACGTTCAGAAAAATATGATCAGTGCTTCCTCTTGTCTCCCCTAAAAGAAAGAAACGAAAAGGATAACAAAGAAGAAAATACACACAAGGGAGATATTTCTTGGAAAATTGAAACAGCGGCGTGTGCTGTGTGCACCTCGCCTGGTCGCAGTGTGTGGTTCTTAATGATCCAGTACTAGCAATATATCCGTGCGTGTAATGGACTCTTTTATTTAAATATAAAAATATTATAAGATAATAAAATTCACATTGATTTAATATTAAATTATAAATTCACTAAATTATTTCAGCATATATTATCACCATTAATTTCTTACCAAACATGTATAAGGTTGCTAATCATAACGCATACCTTAAGGCTTAAATTATTTTTTTATATCATAACATAAATATAAAGATATTGAGTATTCTAATTTGTAAATCATGTGCATAAATGGAAATAATAGTATAGATGGGAAAGAAATGGAGAGAAAAGGGGATCAATGGACGCGATTACATATGTTTGATTAACCAAAAATAAATATTATCCGTCTAATTGAGGGATAAAATGGATATAATAAAAAAATATCATGATAAAAAATGGACTCTTCAATTCTTAGTTGCTTTATATAATAGCATAGATATAGATATAGATGATTGTATGAGTGCTCAATCCTATAAATCTAGAATATTCATTGATTATCGACGTTGACACAGACAAAAAAAATAACAAACAAAATCATGATGCATGGAATGAGAGTTTGGATATTTTTAGGCTTTAATTCAGTGTGCATACAGTTTTATGGATAATTCGACTTTTATTGTATATATTTTTGAGAATATCATTCATATTAAAAATTAGGTTGTAAATCATTTTCCTATACTTGGATAAAGCATGTATGAAATTTAACGATTTGAAAAACGTTCATCTCCCATTAAACAAATTAAAATTTTCAATAATAAAGTTTTAGTAGCTTTATGGTTAATAATTAATCAATTCAAATTTGATACACATCCTACCAAGATAAATCAAAACATTTGATAATTTTTATTTCTTAAATTTGAAAACGAAATAAACTAAACAATTGAAAACGAAATAAACTAAACAAGAGATTAAAAAATAATATATGATATCATCTATTAATTTAAATTTATTTTCATCTCGCTTTGTTGCGACTTCGTTCGTCATTACCTATTACAAAGCGAATAGAATATTAGGGTCTAGGGAGGTTTGCTTCCCTAAAAGGAGAGAAAAAAAAAAGATAAATTATCAGGGAGTTTTTCAATAACATAAACTTTTGACGAAATACGAAATTCAATGTCATCCAGTGATCCGGACTGGCGCTTCATGTCGGAAAGAATAAAGAAAAGATCAATTATGTGGTCTCAAATTCAAAGTGTAAAATCATTTGTAGCACCGAAACAAGGACCTACATAGCGCGTTCCCTGATTTCAGTTTCCACGTGGAATTGAAAGTTATGAACGAATTTTAGAATAGAGATCGACTTGATAGCCCCAGAACAAATTCTCTATCTAATTTTTTATTTTTGACAAAAAAATATATATCTTCTATAACTATTTTTTATTTTTGATAAAAAATATTTATCTATGTAATTGAGTCAAGTATTTATATAAATGAGTCTAATATTTAGATATAATATTCGGATATTTAGATATGTGACTAAGATATTTAGAAATGTAATTCGAGTATTTAGATATATGACTCAGTTATTTGATAAAAAAAAATAACAAGAAAGAAAAAAGTCTCAAAAAATAAAATCACGTGTTGGGTTGTATGGGAAAACACATATAACAGATGAGAGAATAAAAGTCTTAGAAAATAAAAAAAAATTAGATATTTACATATATGTCTCAGGTATTTAGATAGGGGAACCTTATTTTTGGATACACGGGCGAATCCAGATTTTAGTTCAGGAAGGTAAAAAATAGATTTGTTTTCATAGGGTTAAAATTTAAAAAAATTCTTCAATATAAGTATTTTTTATTTTCTCTGAAAATATACATAATTATAAGGATAATTGTAAAAAAAAAATTCAGGGGGGGTAGGCCTTCTTGAATCTACCTCTGTTTAGATAGGTGAACCGGATATTTAGATAAGTGAATCAGATATTTAGATAAGAAACGACAAGCATCACGAAGTGAATCAGGTACTTAAATAGGTAAATCATATATTTAAATAGATGAACCATATATTTAAATGGGTGAATCAGATATTTAGATAAATGAATCATGTATTTAGATAGAAAACAATAAGCATCACAAGTGAATCGGATATAATAAGTGAATCAGGTATTTAGATAGGAAACGATAAATATTACATGTGTTGTACGAGATAATATATGTGACATAAGGGAGAAGAAAATCTCCGAGAAATAAAAATAATTTGAGTATTTATATATATACCTCGGGTATTTAGATAGGTGAACTAAATATTTAGATAAATAAACTAAATATTTAGATAATTAAATTAAATAATTAGATAAAAAAAATAACAACATTACATATATTATATGAGAAAACGCATGAGAGAGTTTTTTTTTAGATGGAGGAGCAGGATAAAAAAAATTGTCTTTATAATATTGTTCTCATATGTACTCAGCTAAAAATTAATAATATCTTAGGCGATTGGCCTCTGATTGGTTTCCTTCTTATTATTGGTTGGCGGCTTGGCGCTGTAAATAAGAATTCGGCGTTCTACACTTTGGCGTTTGAGGGGTATTGACGAAAATTTGTGCCTTTTAATAGTCATTTTCTTAATTTTTAGCGGTTATTGTTATGTATCTGTGCCTTTATATTTTATTTACTCTGCCTACCTGCCAACTTATCACTGATTAATGTTAATTTCTCATCTCAACATGAAACTTTCTCTAAACAAGGATCATTTCCTGGGCTTCGCCTCTGAGGAAAAAAAATTAATCCATTATTAAAAAAAATATTTTATAAAAGGATATAATGTTTACAAAATGAATTCAATATTTCTTTAAGAGTAGCAACTAAGAACTAACCTTTTGAAACTTATGACAAAAAGATACAGAACAGTTATATTGCTTGAAGAATTGAATGACTCCTGACATATATTAAATATGCGTTTGTTTTAACTTTTAAATAATGAGAGAAACGTAATCCCATACTTTCTTCGTGCTGGCAAGGCCTGTATATTGTCTCCAGCCCAATCGTTAGAAGTTTCAGACAAGTTGCCCGTAGTAATGTAGTTTCAGCATAAAAAATATATAAATTTTGTAAAGGGCATATATGCCCATGCATTTCCATTTCAGACATCATTTGTTCGCTTTCATCATAGAATGCAATTTCCAAACGAGCTTTTGCTATTTATCTGATGCGTTGTCCAAAAGAATTTTTTTTTATTAGCTTTTTTGTTCCACATTAATACACAATTAATAGCTCGAAAATATTTTGCATCCACCAAGTAATATAACTTTTTAAAATTTAAACGGCTGACATAATCGTTAACATAGATTATATATTTGTTAAATCGAACACAAATATTTATTAAACACAGTACATAATTATTAACTATAATTTATCCATCAAAAAATAGTTATAACAATTAACATATTTATTAATAACAGTTATATATATATATATATATTAAATGGAACACATAGTTATCAACTATAGAAGTTGAACATTTTTTTAACAACATAGGTTATAAATAATTATATCATTCGTTCAAATTTATATGGTTGAGAAAGTTATAACTGATTCTTTTTCTTTGGACGCCTAATAGCTCAGTGGTGTTTTCTGGTAATAAATAGTTGACCATTACATAGAGAAAAGTTTATCACCTTTCAAAAAGCTTCCCTAAAAGGGACAGAATCCAATAAGCCATCAATTATTAAGCTTTCTCACATATACGGTCTGAAAAGAGAGAACACAAGGCCAGACCAGGTTACCCTGATCTTTGAATATTTCGAAAAGTTAAAAAGGCAGCTAGCATTCAAATTTCAATTTTCATCCTAGGTTGATTCGATTGTGAAGCGTTGCCTCCAGGTATCTTAACTTCGAAACCTTAAAATTTAAAAAGCACGCCCTTGGGATCTCAATGTAATGTCAACTGTCAAATTTTATTCCACCCGCTGAAGAAGAAATTACAGAGAAATACTGTTGAAAATTGAAATCATATCATGCTTACAATAGCTTACGCACAAGAAATGATACATTTTCTTCCATATAAAACATAACATAGCGCACAAGTTCTAGTTGCAAAAAAATTTCTAATCTCTGTGATCTCCAGGCAAATGTTTACCAACAACAACAGCTGTATTAGAAAAAATGGACGCAATACTTATGTTATTCATCTCCCTATCACATGGAGAAACAAAATTTCATTGACACAAATTATACAACCTGCAAAAAACTAAATCCACCAAAAAGCTTCTGAAAGAGCAGCAGAGACGGACATTAATTAGAGATACAACTCACACCATATACCGAATCCCAAAATTTTACAACAAACACTCACGGAACAAAAGTCGTACGCACCTCAAATAAAAAATCGCGCAATATACATCTGCAGAAGTTTCATAGCTGTAAGAAACAAAGTTGGATAAGAGACCAATGAAAATCATTTAACTATACTTTTCAATTAAAATATGGGCTCCAGTGAACCTGCATCTACATTTTTTCTTTAGATGCCTCTAATGAAAAATAAACCTGCATCTATAGAGAGAGAGAGAAGGCCCATCGCCTAATGTGTCCCTTCATGGATACTAGTCCGTCTAAACTACATCTCCATCACGCTGTCGCTGCTGAACTGATACCTCATTTATTCGGTTTTAGTCCTACTAAGTGTAAAAAAATTTGATTCTAAAGTTCGTATCCACAACTCTAGTTTCTAATTGACTCGGTCCTGCTCTTGTCAATCACATCATATCATCGGCAAAGAGCGTGCACCAAAAAAAATATTTTCTTGTATGTTCTTTGTGACCTCATTCATCACTAAAGTGAAAATATATGAATTTAATACCGACTCTTGATGTAATCCTATCTTAATAAAAGATATATTAGACTCGCCATCACATGCTCTGACGTTAGTCACACAACATTTATGTATATATCTTTGATAAGAGTAACATACTTTGTTTATACATATCCTCGTACAAATTGTGTAGCAAATTTGGAAATAATTTGGTCCTTTGTGTAGGCTTTAGTGTGATCGTTGTTATTAGAATTATTATTATTGTTGTTGTACGTATTATTATTAGTATTTTTATTATTATTATTACTATTATTATTATGTTGTTATTATTATTACTATTAATTTTACTATTATTATTATGGATATCTATATTATTATTAGCATTATTATCATATTACCATCATCATTATTATCATTATTATCATCATTATCATTACTCTCATCATCATTATGATTGGTACCATTGCCACTATTACTATCATTGATATTTTTTTACATTAGAGATCTTTGATCTCTATACTTTCGGATTGGGTTTCATTCTAGTCTACTCCAATTTATTTAGGATTAAAGACTTTGTTGTTGTTGTTGCTCTTGCTGCTACACAACATATCTATCTATAAAATGAGGGCACTGAAGATGTTTTCAATTTAAGCTTCAAAGTTTATCAAGACTTTGATGTAAGATGTCATGGTTGTCAAGTAAATTAAGTGTTAATATCTCAACCATTTCAAAAATAGCATATGACCATTGTTTAGAATGTGTGTGTGTAGTAATATAGATGGTTCATAAAAATTATAAGCTCAGTACCTTTATCATCTCACTGAACCATACTCTATTTACAAAATATAACTTGAACCTACATGAAAGCATAAATAATGAAAACAAGCAATTACAAAAATAGAAAGCACTATATTTATGTTAGAAGGGGCATGAAGAATTTGTAAGAATGTTGGCGTACCAGAGTTGGATTTAAATCCCAACTGTGAAGAGCAAAAAATCAATTGGCCTGGTGTAGGAATGCAAATATATTCAACATTCATCCTTTAGTAGGTTATTACTAAAAGAGCCAAACAAAAACAGCAGCCCCATGCTATCTGAATACAAGGCTCCCATTTTGCTTCTGTCTCAAATTCTCAATCAAAGACTGGTAAAAGGATCTTAGAGCCTTCAAATCATTAACCTGATAAAACAAAAAGGATAATAACATTATAACATCATTAAAGTAAATATAATTATATAAATAAGAGAAATCCCAAATACTTACTCTTTATATTGGAAAATGCAATTTAAACAAAGGATTGCATGTATTTTATTTTCAGTTCTTAATTAATTCATCTATAGCAAAAGAGAAAACAGAAGAAGTGTCAGTACCTGCAACTTCTGATAGTACTGTTCGGCCAAATCTTGCGGACAATGTACTGTCGAAAGATTATTGGAAACAAAGTTAATTACAAATTCATCCCTGAATTTCTCATACATGACCTTCTGAGCTGTCATAATCTCTCCAAACAGAAGAAGCTGCACAGAGAATACAGTGTGGAGCACATTAGTGCTCTTTATTGATAGAGAGGAAACAATGCAGTATTGAATAAAAGTATCCGGAAGTCCACCATGGAGTTTCGGAAGGTCTTCGAAATAAGAACCAAGAATGAACTATGCACTAACTAACAAATTCAGTAAGAACATGCACCAAAAACCAAAATTCCAACATTTTCCCAAACTAGGAGAAATGCTTCATAGTTACAACTGGTATATTGAAAGCAATTTGCAAAATATTCATATTAAATCAGCATGCTAAAAACCAATACCGTGTTTGCATCACGGAAATCAAATGATTTGTCAAGAACGCTGTATAAGCAGCAATTGGATGCAAACTTCTCCATAACAAAATTCCGAAAACCAGGCAGCTGAGACAGCAAAGTAGTACTAGTTAGAAAAAGATCTAAACAGAAAGATGTAAGCTTGAAGATGTAAAAAATAAAGAAGGAAATTTTAAGGATATGACCCTAAACTTCATCAAAAGAACCAAATTGATCTCTGAAAACAGTCCATTAAACTTCTAATAGAAGCCTACATTGGCCTTTAAGCTATAATTCATAATTGGCATTGGCACCACTGTGCTTTCTCACCATTTTCTGGCCCCTTGTATGTACCTCACTGCTCCATTGCTATAACCCCAACCAAACCATCTATATCTGATGTATAACCCTGAAGTCATCTTCACCACTTTCTTCAAAGCTTTACCAAGACCATCTCTATATTTTTCACCACACAAATCAGCCAATCAAAACTATTTATCCTCAGTTTGCAATTAATCATCCCTTTCAACTTGCCATTGAACTGTCTACATCTCCAATCCAACATTCAAACCCCTCGAGTTACAATCCCATAACCAATAAACAAACTGACTGACTAAAAACTGTAACAATAGGAGATAGAGATATCTTTGAATAATTACACTAAAGCAATAATCATCGAAGGTGACAGCCCGACAAATGTGCCAAATATCCAATTCCTATATCAGGCATGGCTTGAAGGTTATGATATAGCAGTCACTGTGATTAAGCTAGACCATCTCAAGCAACACCCCAGGGAGATAGGTTACAAGAGATAGGGAGGTACAGACAGACAGAAAAAGAGAAAGAAGAGTTTGAGCTTGCAGTCGAAAAAACGTTGTTCCTTTGGTTTCTTCTGGCTCGCTCAATTGAGGTTTAGATCAAACACATTTTATATTGTCCAGGAGCAGAACCAACAGAGGAACTGGCATTCTGTTAAAAGTTCACAGCTAATCTGATTTAACAGTTCAGGGACCAAATCTGGTTCTTTTGATGTGGTACTTCAGCAAACATAATTCCAAATTTCCAATTAAAAATATGATTTACTAGGTACCTTGTCTTCATTGCTGGGATTACCACACCAGTCCTTTATAAGTTTGACAAATATCTGCACACATGCCTGGAAAAAGATCATGCATAAGGACCTACATATTCAATAAAAGAGAATTACAGAGATGTGTGCCTATTTAATATATACCTTTCTAAGTTGCATATCTTTGTGACTACAAGAAGTGAAGAGTAGAAGTTGCATAACAGCATCCAAGTGCTGTCTACAATTTGGAGCAAGGAAAACATGTGACAGATCATTAGAAGCCATAACATGTAGAAACGTGTATAACAATTTTTGCAGCTCTTGCAACTCACGTAACTCCTGCAGGAAATTCAATGCAAAGCAAAACAACCAACAAGCACTGTCAGTAATCAACATAATGTTTACAATCAACCAGCTAATATTAGCTTGCCATTGATACAAAAGTCATGTTTATTGATGCACTATAATAGAAAACAAATATGACTTGATTTGAAAAAAAAATCCAGCAGAAGTGCGAAAAGCCTTACCTCAGTGGTTCCCCCAGGACCTGCCTGAAAAGCATCTTGAGAGAGAATTAAGAAGGCTCTGCTTGCAATGTCTGGATATACCTCCTCTAATATACTGCCTACTGAAGTTTTGAACTTGCTTATCATTTGGTTCACCAATAGAAGAAAATCTACCATGTCTTTCACCTAAAAGAAAATCATTGTCCTCAGTAAGCCAAAATAATTATATTGTTGAAGAAGAAACCAGAATAATTTCAAGCCCCTAATATTGGCCCCTAAAAACAAATAATATTCTATATACCCTCCAAAACATGGAGTAAAAAAAATGCATACTGATTCCACCTTAAAATGGTCCGACATAATCATACAAGGAGAATTACAATTATAAATATCTTTTGGATAGTTGAGCAAAATTATATCTTATAATTTGTAAGGATTAACTGGGAAATTTGCTGTTTTGTTGGGACTATTCTATATTACATAGTATTGTGCATAATATCCAAAGTTGCAAACATTTACATGATTGTTTAAGTAATGTGAAAGTCAGTATACCTCATTATCTACAAGCAGTTGCTTCAAAGCCATGGCCAGACAGGGGAAAATAGAGTGCCCTAAAATATCAATCATTCTATGTAGAAAGGATGTTATCTGCAATTAGGAGTTGAAGTATTAGCATATAGAGAGATCACAGAAATCTGAAGGCATCAAAGAGAAAAGGGAGATACGAAGAATTTTACCTTGGACCTCAGAGGCTTGACATTTGGAAAGATGGCAAGAACTTGCAAAACTAGATCCAAAGTCTAGGAAATCCAAAAACAGTGAAAAATAACAACGGTAACATAATTTTCTTGTATTAATTCATTAATTGGAAAAAGAAACCTACTCCCGAAACATGTGGAAATTTGGGTACTATAACACAAGAAATCAAAAGGACAAAAAAAACCTTACAAAACTTCCCAAAATGTCAATCATGCATCTTCCACACCGAGAGTAATGCCTAATATCAAATACATAAAGTGTGGTTCTCTATGTGGACAGATAAATGGGGACAAAACACTTACTTGCTTGAACATAACCCCAATAGCTGGCCTACTTGACATGACTAGACGCTCATTGAACCCCTGTTTCATAAACTAATTAGTGAACTTCCAAATCTAAAAAACAAACACGCAAAAACATGAAAGTTTCCACAGACCTTGCTGAGAGCATTCAGAGCCATAATTATTTGTTGAAGCGTCAATGCTTTTGTTGATAACTCATAAATTTGTTCTACTTTTGCATCTGAAAGAATCAGCTCCATCTGTCACACACATAATAAAAAATTCAAAACATAATAAAAGAAATAAGGAAAAGAGAGAACATAACTAAACATGTATAATTTTAAGTTCACCTGTTGACAAAGAGGGTTTAACAAGGCTGCCAAGTAGTTGGATTGCTTTTCCACAGGCACATCTTCCATACCAATCAACAACCCAATGGCCTAAGAAAGAATCAACAGAGTTAAAATTTAACTTATTTAATTTATATTTTCTTCTCTTTACATTACCTTCGAAAAACTAAAATCCAACCTACCTCAAAAATTTGGCTCCCATCTTCTGTGCCAGACAACTTGACATCTTTGTTCACCCACTCCAAACAAGTAAACGTTGACACTGTATCTTGTAAACTCTGCCCAAACAAAAAGAACAAAATAAATGAATACCAACCTCTTGCAACAATAGGAATTTTTGTAAGTAAAATGTGGCCAAAAGAATATTACTTGCAAAATTGTGTCCAAGTAAGGAACAAGCTTGGTCTTGAGCAGCTTCACGGCCCTCATAAAGAGATAACTAGCCCTCCTACTAACATATACATTTGAGTGATGGATTCCCCTGTCATCCAAAAATGCTCCTAACAAATGTGGTATATATTGTGTATTTTCTTGCACAAATTTCATATACTTTGTCACTGTCTCCAAATAAACCAATGCCACCAATCTATGCTTATGGCAAGAAAACCTAGCCATAAGGAGCATTGGCACCAGCTCTCGCAAATGCCCAAATCCATTTTTTATCCCTTCTTCTCCCACCGTCTCACCATAACGGTGAAACATTGACAGTGACACCTCAGCATCCTCCACATCAGATTCCCCAGGAGAAGTGAGGGATGATATAAGCATATTCCTTAAAAACATTTGGGTCGCATCAGGAGCAACGCGGCAGATACCACGAAAGATTGAGAACAGGTCCTTCCTATAATCCGCCATCTGATCCTCCTCCTCTTTTCCAATCTTATCAAGTACATCAAGGCTAGAACGGTATCTCTGGTCATATGACATCTGAGCCTTTATGACCTGAAGGATCTGGCCAAGGTATAGCAACTGCTTCTCCGATGGATTTTTCATGGTAGATACATAATTAGACAAAAAATCAAACACAAATGTGGGGTCAACCTCATCGTCCTGACAGTTCTCCGTTACATAAAAAACTGAAGGCAGCGAAGCTTCCAGTAACTCCAGCGATGAAGCACCATCTGGGTCAGATGAACCAAGCTTTCTGTAGCATTCTAGAGTTTCTGAAGCATAGATGGTTACTAAAGATGCAAGCTTTATTAGCATCTCTGGCTCAAGAGAAAATACTCGGTTTAGGTTAAGACTCCTTAGGAGAGAGATTTTTGGTCTAGGGTCCATTCGTTTCAAAATAATGGACTGGAGGCAACCAGCAGCAGCCAAGCGTAGCCCGCTGACAGTGACCGGAGAAATAGCAAGATCAAATAGGAGTGGCAGGAATGCATCATTTGCCACCAAACCAATATCTATCCATGTAATGTACCTGTTGATGATTTAAAGAAGTAATATATATACATGATTAAAAAAGGTCCGATAACAAAATTAAAATTGATCAGAAAAAAAAAAAGAATAGACCATGCAGTGTTCTTGTATAATGATTGTTGCGCCAATAGTTATAATTTTTGTACTGTTTCTTGCATTTTCCTATAACATCGTATAATAACAAGAGAAATAGTTTGTGCACGCAACCCAGAGTTAAAGGGTTTAGTTGTTAAACCCTTAACAAACATAAAAGCATGCCCAGAGGGGAAAGGGATGAAATGCCAAATTGCTTATTGATATAAGCCGGCACTATACAATAACAATAGTTTTTTCATTCAATGAAACACTCAAAATCCTAGTTAAGAACAATATTAACAATCATCTAAAATTATATGATTCAACAATTTCAAAGATATGATAGACTTATTGTCACCTCCTGGCAGCATCAAGTACAGTGGCGGCTACAGATGGCTCGGAGACACGATAGGAGTTAACCGTGTCGAACCAGTGGCGCACAATCTGAGATACGCACTGGGTACGTATAGCATCCTTGACCCGCATCGCATCAGCAAGTTCAGCAGGTGATCTCGGATAGTCCTGACTAAGCAAGTCATCATCCAACACCACAAGCACTCTGGCAAACATGTCGCTGAGAGCAGGTCCCACCTGGGATTGCAAATTCATGTTCGGGAACAGATCGATCAGAGCGTTTGGCCAGATGGTCGGGTACTCGATCCGAATCAAGGCAGTTATACATTGTGCGAGTTTGTTTTTCAGAAAGGGAGGGGTAGAAGGAGATGAGAGAGGGCCGGAGAAGAGGGAGCGGAGGGAGGTGCGTAGGGACGGGAGAGTAGAGGGGGGAAAGGAGGGGTAGCTAGAGACGATGCAGTCGTGGAGAGACTGAAGCGACCAGAAGAGAACTGGAGGGTGCGGAGAGCGGAGGAGGAGATCGAGACAGCGGCTCACCACGGCGGATGGGTCACCGGAAGTACGGACCCCGGCGCAGAAAGCTAGCGCTTGGGATCGGAGTGATGGTTCGGAAGAGGGGTCGTGCGCTAGTATTATTGCCTGTTCAAGTTCATCCATGGCAGTGGATGGGTAGTAACGAGAAGAGCGAAAGGAAAAAAAAAAGATGGGTCGGAGGAAGAAGGGGTTTAAATAACCGAAAGGGGAGAGGGAGAGAGGAGAGGAATCTGGTTGGACAGTGATGCGGCGAAGTTGAACCGGGCCGAACCGGTGGAAGCAGGGATCTTCTAGTCAAGTCTACTTTCTCCGAGTGAACCGATTTTTTTGTTCCTTCGTTTTCATTAGTTGGTTATATATTCCTGTGGAGGGGACACTTGGGGAGGAATCAAAGGCGGCGCCGGATTGGAAGAGGAACTAAAAAAAATGAGGAGTTAGGCTATTTCAAGTGAACGGATATTGGAATTGGAAACAAAGAGAGCGTTAACATGTGCTTTGATTAATAATAAATTTATTATATTATTAGATCGATTCCATCGACACAGATTCGTGGCAGGGTATTAGTTGAGCTAAAATACACAATTCATCAATGAATTTGGATCATCGGATGGCCACAATTGGGGAATGAAAAGGAATCGTTTTACTGTCTTACAATTTCTGTAGATGATGAGGTGAAATATCAAAATATATAATATAAGAGCAACAACGATTCGGTAGTAAAGTAATTAAAATTTAGAAGCGATCTGCGTCAAGGGCCAAACTAGTTCAATCGTGATCCGACTAACTCGACCAATTAAATACGATTTTATTATTTAACAAGATTGGATATGGACTAAATATATATTCAACGGGTTGGATATGGATTAAATTGTAAGTAACTCAACAATTATAGTTTGATTACAGATTTTATAAAAAA
The DNA here is from genome assembly GCA_037127355.1 of Schoenoplectus tabernaemontani. NCBI lineage: Eukaryota > Viridiplantae > Streptophyta > Magnoliopsida > Poales > Cyperaceae > Schoenoplectus > Schoenoplectus tabernaemontani. The sequence goes on from CM073752.1 coordinate 12,838,204, forward strand.
AATATTGAGTAAGATTCGATCCAATCGTTGTATATTATATTCTTTAAAATAATTTTTTTTCTCTTACTCAAATAACAATGTCATTACAGAAATAATCAAATAATATAATATTTTATTAAGTTTCAAAAAATTTAATTGAAATTTGTCTTTATTTTATTTTTATTTTTATTTTTAGTGAGTATATTTTGGTTGTTTGTTTTATTTTTTGCTAGACTTATTTTTACATATATTTTTGTCAGGAACTGTGTTAGAATGAAACCTGATGAATCCATAAAACCCAACAGTCTAAGTTGAAATCTAAATTGAATGATTTTCATTATTAGCTAGTTAATTGCGTATTAAAATGATGCAATCGACTATAATAATTTGGATTGAAATTTTATAAGAAACCCGACCAACCTGATCCATTTACACCTCTACTATAAACACGGATAAAAATTTGTTTAGTCATAAGCAATCCATTGATATAATCAGTTTTTAATCTAATACTAAAGATAATATCTTGCTTATAAAAAGTTGCAAGTTTGAAATACAAATAAAGATTTTTATGAATATTTATGACGTTGAATAGATCATATTTTATTTATACTAAAAAATCACTGATGTGATCGTGAGAAAAAACTAATCCATTGTTGTCTTTTGGTGGGGTCAGCAACTAGGTCTGATTGAACAATATTAGCCTTTCCTTTATGCGCACAAATTTAGATAAATCATAATGTTAGTATTATTTGTTTTAAGGAACATCATTTTTGATATTTTGACACCACTATCTAATTGAAAGATACAAATTATATACCTGCGTCCTTCTTCATTTAGAATAGACTGTATAACACATCTATATTTTAAGGGTTCTAATTTGTATTTTTTTATTATACTTGTCAAAATTAATAAAACTTACTAATTAAAATATTTACGCTTAATTATCAAATTTCTAAGTTGGCGACATTAATATCTAAATATATGCAGCTGTAATTAGATGATCGATTGAATGTCAATGATTTTAACTTTCTAAATAAATATATTTTCATTTTCAAAAATATAAATAGACGTAGCAGTAGCACCAAGATGAACTGCACATGATAAATTGCGAAAGCTAAGAGTTTATTTAGCCATTTAGGGTACTTATATTTTATACTAGAGTTGTAATTCGGATTTCACCCCGACAATATAGTCCTCAAATAAATAATTCATAATATAAAATTTTAAATATATTTAATAAAATTTCACATTAAAGAAAATTTAGACACAATATTTTTAAATGCTAAGTGATAATGATAATTATTATAATAATAAATAATATAATTAGACACATAATAATCTATAAATGATCATATAAAAATTTGAATCATTTTAAGAGTTAAGTTTCACCTTAAATATTATTTTAAATGAGGAGAGAAAAACTATTTTAAATGAACAGATTTAAACAAAATCAATGGTAGAAAAAAATGATAGTGTGGCATGTTTGAAAACCTCGAAAACTTAATCCTCTTTATATATTAAGAATTCCGAACATGTCAAAATAAATTATTCCAGATTAAGTGTGAAAATTTAATACTGCCCCTCGTTTTCATTAGTAGAGAAAAAGTGATTTAAGTATTTTAAAGAGCTTTTATATGTGAAATGGAAAGTAATTTAAGGTGAAATAAATGAAAGTGCCCACAGATGTGTTTTAAGTTAAATTATCAAATATCATTTTTTAATTTTTTTTATCTGAATTATTATATTAATTTACTTCACCACTATCAAATATCATTGATTTAAGATGATTTAATTTTTTTACTTTGTTTTAATTTTACTTCGCTTGTCAGTTGTTTGACATGCAAGCACTGTTGTACTTATCCTATAATTGATACCCAATAGGGATCCATTTGGCAACATCACAGAATTAGCTATAACATGGAATAGTGAAATGTTATATTATTCCGTCTAGGACTGCATGAAAAACTAGTGGCTTGTTTGGAATTGGCTCGAGAAGGGCTCATTTAAAACTCATTCGAAATCAACTCGAGACAAACCGAGTCGTCTTGTCTGATTCACATGCCGAGCTTGAGATTTTTCTCGTTTCATAGTTATTTCTCGATCCGAGTTCGAGTTGGGTTTTTAACTCATTAATGGCTCACAAAGTTCAACTTAACTCGGCCCATTTCAACTCAAGCCAAGATCAAGCTTACCTAGTTCGACTCAAACTCAACTTATTTGTAATCATATTTCAGCTTGAATTAGCTTGTCAAATGCAAAAGAGCCAGTGGCGGATCTACGTGTACCCAGAGGCTGTTGCCCTCCCTATAGATTTTGAAATATAGTGATTTTCAGTAATACTTTCGGTAATTTCCCCTTTTAGATTGTCTGATTATTTTTATTGAGAAAAAATATTTAATATCATATACAATGAAATAATTATATAAATATATCAAAATATAAAGTTCCGTAAACAAAAATTTTCTTCATCAACTTAATTATCTATTACTTTGATCTTTATTTTATTATTATTTTAATAAAAAAAAATATTAGCTAAGTATATATATTAAATTATTAATTTTTTATTTAGTATCCGTTTAGTTATGTTAAGAGGCGAAGTATCAGAGAGAAGTCACACAACACGAAAGAAGAAAATTGAGAAAAGATTAATGCCAGAACACACAGATTTACGTGGAAAACCCTCAAGAGGAAGAAAACCCACGGTGCCGCCAAAACAGTTTTACTATCTATTCAAGATTCAGTTACACACAATTACATTGGAGAGTTATATATTTATATATAAACAAACTCCCATATAAAACCCTAAACTGAGACATAAACTGAGCCATACATCTCTCTAGGTAATTTGGGTAATCTGGGCCATCGGTAAAAGGATTTCAATGTAATTTGACTTCTCTGGAATAATTTTCTACAGGTTTCATAACCTCAGACATCGCTCGCAGGGGGCTGCCCCCCCCCCCCGCATACTCCTAGGATCAGGCCCACATATATAACATATTAATGGGTTTGAACCCGATAAATCATTACAATCCGATAACCCCCCCCCCGATCAAAATCCTGCATCCGCCCCTGAAAAGAACGGTGTCAAAATGGCGATCAATATACTTTTTAGCTATTATATCATCTGATTCGAGTAGCAATTTGCTCTAAAGTTTTGTCAAACAGCATTTTCATTCAAGTAGTTAAAAATATTACTATTTTACTATAATTTTGCTTTTGTTATTCCAATACACTATTTTGACACTATTATTTTTATTTGTCTAATGAACCCTTGATGTTCTGCTACAGTTTCAATGTCAAAACTTAATCAAATCGTTTGATAGGGGTTCAAATCATTCTCAGATTATGTCTAATATGATATTTATTCTATTACAACATGAAGATCAAAAGCGAGTAAAATTAATTTGTAGGAGTTGGAAGAAATATTGTAAAGATGTAGCAAAAAATTGAACGTAAAAAAAATTATGGGTGCTAGAAAAATAAATACTAATCGAAATATCGAATAATATGGATTTTTGTCTTGTGCAATGGAGAGCATTGAAACTATTTTGTTCAAAGCAGAGTAGATCATGCGGTTGTTTAGTTAATACAATTAAATGATCTTGTGGTTGTTTTAGTTTTGGTAGATTTATTTGTAGCACGCATATTTGATTTACTTTGTTTTATCTTACAAATGTAGCCCATATAGCAATATAGTCTATTTAGAGGTGGGCCCGAATTTCAACCTTTTACTCCAAAATTAAAAAGCCCAAATTTCAAAATTCTGCAGCAGTATGAACAATGAAATTATGAATGCCACATAATTATTATGCACTGGCCCTATATTTATTATGGACTCATGGTTGAGACTTCAAAGACCATATCACTTCATCTGAACCGTTTGATTCGAATCAAATATGCGTGAAAATATCTGTATTCACGAGAAGTAATTTGTTATAAATTTTGTTCTGAATTGAAAACTGTTCATGTTCTTGGAAGCGCTTTGCAGAAAACGGAAAATGAATCGTGAGTCGTGAGCTCTCTATTTTTTTTTTGGGTCGGTTTTGGCAAGTAGTTAATTAAATATCTAATACTCCGTTTTGAAGTAATAAATGACCAAAATATTTTTACATGTCTACGTCATGATATTTGTGATTTTTAATTGACAAAAAATCATTAACTATCCAAAAAATGTAGGCACTTAATTAAATATCTATTACTTAAATCTTTCCAACATGCTAGTTATTGTATCAATGAATAAGCTCCCTTTTATTTATTTATATAAATAAGTGACTATCCTGGATATGCATTTTATCTTATCTTTCAAAATGAATTCTTTCATTAAAGGCTAGAAAATTTAGCAATGGAAAATAATTTTTAAACAAAGTATCTGCGTACTATTTTAGAAAGATACAACTACTACACTAAATCTTTTGAACATATGATTTTCTTCTTAATTGACTAAGTCAAACATCTTTTAACTCCAAGTTACCTTCTAAATAATTAAAATTGATAAATATTTTTATTACAATGGTTTGAAACTTTTAAATCCAATTTTACATTAGTAAACTAATTTTAAACTTCATAATATTTGTTTTGTCATATTTAAATAAGAGTGAGTCTACAATACACATTTTTCGGAGGAATTTATTTTAAAGTGATTTGCACTGCATGACGAAACATAAATAGTATGGAAAAAAAAAGCAAATACTCATATATTTGGAAACTAATCTATGATTCCGAATTAAATGATTGGTTTTCATTTTAAGTTTACATGGTCCAACCAATTAGTTTCCAATCGTTTGATCAAAACTATTTCTGACTGTTCATTTTTATAATACGGGATCTCTTTTTAAATAAACAAAAAATCATTTCCAATTATTTGCGTAACTATATCTTTGATAGAAAGCATATAAAGTCAAAATAAAAATGAAATAACATATGAATCATGTATGTGAAAAAAATCCATGCTTATTTGTTTTAATAATTCTTACATTCTATAAATTAAAATTTCATAAAGCATAAATATTTTAAATATTAAACAAGGGTATTTTTGTTCATTTTACACTTTATAATGGAATATTAAATAGTTAGTTAACTATCAGGGTATGGTTTGTCATGAGTCAGATAATTCGCACGGAGGGAAGGAGAGATTAAAAGTATGGAGCCAACTTGTCATAACAAAGGTTCGGGATCGCAAGTCATATCTCAATTAGGGCCGGTAAAAAAATCGTGCGTGACTCGTTCGAAATCGATTCATTATCGATTCTTTTTACAGTGAACCGAGTTATTGACGAGTCAGCTCATTAAATTCGTTAAATTAATGAGCTGAATTTGAGTTTTGACCTGTTCAATTCGTTTGACTCGATAAACTATTAAAATTTATATTTTTATTATTTTTATTATAGTAAATATTTTATAATAGATATGTACTTAGAGATGTCAATTATTGACCCAATTCGATGGGTTACCCGGCTCGATCTGATATTTTTTATTTAAATCGGATCGGGTCGGGTCGGGTTCAAGTCAACCTGACCCGAACCAATTAGTTATATTTTTACAGTAATTTTTTTATTTAGTACTAAACAAAACTTATATATATTAAATAAAGTAACGGAAAATCGGGGCAATTGCTGAACTTATATCTTATGCGAAATCCTGTACAAAAGTCAGAGCGAAATAAAATAACTATAGCTGGAGCTTAGTCTAATTAAAACGGTCTGCTGAATTTATTTAAATGGTCTAGATTTTAGTAATAGCTAATGGAGGATGCCTTTCAGTTGTGGGTCTCACTTGTATTGATACAAAACAACTACAACAAATTAACAATATTACATCATAGAAAAAATATGGCAGGAGGTGTGATTCCAAACTGACAAGTGACAATGACAATATTCATCATTGAGCGAACACTATTTAAACTGAAACTGTAATTCCAATTTGGTCTCGATAATATAGTTCTTTAATAAATAATTAAAATATAAAATTTTACGTTAAAGAAAATTTAGACATAATATTTTAAATGCTAAGTAATAGTGGTAATAATAATACTTATTATAATAATAAATAATATAATTAAATATATAATAATGTATACATGATCATATAAAAAAATAATAATTTTAAGAGTTAAGTTTCATCTTAAGTACATTACACATATTAATTTAAATGAGGAGATTAATTTAAATGAGGAGAGAGAAACTATTTTATATAACTCTTAGATTAAAAAAGATGAAATGATTTAAACAAAATTAATGGTGGAGAAAAATGATAACGTAATATACTTTAATTTTTTTTATGCATTAAAAATTCATGAACCAGATATCTGTGAATATGAGGTAGGTAGCACAAATGATGTGAATTCGTTAGGAACCTCCATCAAGTCATCTTGCTTCAATTTTGTAAGGCTTTGCATACTTTATGTCCTTATCTTTATTATTATTTCCGACCTTATCTAGATAAAGTTCGTAAATACATAAAAATAACTTATCTTGATCCTAATACATCTCCTTAATTTTTCATCATCTTGATATAAACAAAATGCAACAACTCTTGTTTTAATAGGTCAAAAAGGCAGACTCCAGAATATTAATATCCAGAAGAAAATTTGAAAGCGCTGAAAAGGCCAATTGACATTAATTATTTTCTGGAGCATCTTCAATATAGCAATCAATTCTAAATCTTTTATTACTGTCATGACAGATTTAATTAGAAAAATTACTAATTGAAATTAACACTCTCCAATATAGAAAACATCTCTAAATTTTATTTATGCCAAGTCATTTAGTGAAAATAGAAAAAAAATTTAGCAAAAATGATATCCAATGATAAATTAAATGAATTGCTAAATTAGAAACTATGATTAAAGTTTCTAAATTAGAAATTATTTTTTCAATATTAAAATTAAAAATAAACAGTGACGTCTAGTAATAGAAACTCAATAAGATTTTCTAAATCTTATTGGAGATGCTCAGTCAATTAGACAATTACCCACACGCTTCAATTTCGCCACAACAAATAAATGACACCGATTAAATACCTCCAGTTTCCACAAACTGGAGACCGATAAACCCGCAAACGAGTATATCGCGAGCTGAGCTCGGCCGAACCGAAAAGCAACCAATTCCTCAATCTGGCAATAGCGAGCTCGAATACCCTGTGGCGGGTAGCCACGTTGTACAGAAGTGTAATAACTCCAAGGTTTCATGTCAGTAACTCGCTATACTTTTTAACTTTTGGTATGCCTCCGCGAAAATCCTCCAATGCCACAATCACTTAACAAGCACGCGTTCTCCTAACTCATTTCATTCGTCTTCTCTTCATTAAACAATAGCAACTCCAATTAATTAACTAATAAATCCACACACTGCCTTTCCTCTCTCTGTACGCTCCCCCTCTCTCTGAAGTCTGAACGATTTCATCAAATCGGATCAATGGCGGTTGTGCTCTACCCTAGCAATTCCACCGATTTCGAGCTCCCACACAGAAACTTGTGTCCGATCCGATGCCGAGAGGCAAGAGAAGTTCGCTCGGTTTCGTGTAGCGGCAAGCTCGACTCGTCAAGACCGGGTCATGATCGGGTTCTCTCCCGGCATCGCGTAAAGGATATGGCAGTGAGGTTTGATTCGCTCCGATCGGGGCCCGGATGTAAGCCGGCTCGTGCCAAGAAGCTATTGTCAGAAGCCGGGTTTGCGGGGAGGCTGTTCTCCAAGGCCGAGCGGTCTCGTAAGGTTAGTGTTAGAGACATTTTGATTTTGATTTGTAAGAAAGGAACTTTGTGTGCTTTTTATGACATATTTTTTCTTAAAATTCTAGCTTACGGAAAAAATAACAACTCTATTTCAAAAAAAAGAAAAGGAAAATGACAACTGGGTCTGCTTCCCTGCTATTGCTGGTGAATTTTATCAAACTCGATCTGATATTTTTACTCAACCTACCTCTATTGGATACTATGGCTGAAGAAACGTGTTAAATTGGGTCTGCGAAAATTGATTGAAAGGGACTTATTTTAATAATAAAAATATACAAAATAACATATGACATAACATCGCAAGATATATAAAATCCATGAGGTTCAAAATCCTCCATAATTATATATTCCAGGAAAATAAGACTACTACTTTTGACTATTTATTGTTGCTAAGCTGTTAAATAAAGTTAGCCAACTTAATTGTACGGCCTTCAATTAACAAAATAGTTGATATTTATAAAATTTAGGAACTTCAAACTCTGTAGATCAGTAAGAAAAATTAATATATAACTATCAAACCAACAAATCTTTCAATCATTATTGTTGAACCAGAACTGTCTGCCAGTTTTGAGTAACAAGAATTTTCCCCTTCCAAATTTTGAAGATCTTGTTGCTTGATTGGAAGTCATGTTTATTTTTGCTGCATATCTGATGATGTGCTAATTGGATCAGATGTTTTGCCACCATACATTATTAGTAAAAGTTTTTAATGTTTATTCTTTGTATTTTAAATTCTTGTTTAGCCAGATCTCATATCTCGATCCGCGTCAGGAATACGAAGTGACTTCTTTAGAAATATTTGAGGAGCAATTAGGAGACTTCAGCTTTAAATATATATATCCGGAGGAATATGAGAGATTATCTCTGAGGCTACTGGAGTTGTACGACAAAGAAGTGATAACAAATGCAATGAAGAATCTCGAAAGTGCCTTTCAGGAGAGAATGGTAGTGTTTCACTCAATTTATGGACGTGAGAAGAGCTTGTATAGCATCTACAAAAAAATGATGAGGTACCATTCTGCTTATAATACATGCGGAATTGAAAAATGGAGAAAATGAGCACGCCATGTTAAATAATATATACAAACTACAACAGGAATATAAGTTTATCATATTATGAGGTATCAGCAATGTGGTGAAATTATAAACTAGAAAACATATGTCATACAATATTATTCTCAACTCCAGTGGGTTCTTTTTGTAGGAAAAATCTTTCATTGGATCAGATACACGACCTACATGGTGTACGCCTAATTTTAGAGACCAAGGGAGATTGTTACGTGGCACTTGATATAATAAATGAACTATGGCCGAGAGTTATCAAGTTTAAAGACTACATCAGGAATCCAAAACCTAATGGGTAAACATAAAATATTTTAGTTTATACATTACAATGTTTAGTTCTTTTTTTTTTTTTTTGAAGTAGCACTCAATCTTGACCTGTTCACAGAAAACACATAACCTACCAAATCTGATTTTTTGGAATAACACTTATCAGATTTGGACTTCGAATTGCATGAAGCAGTCATATGGCTTACATTATGTTTGTAAGCCAATTCATGTGCATAACAAGACTTTAAGAGTAACTTTACAAAACACAAAACTAGGGTTGTCAATGGATCATACTCGGATTGGATCTTGTTTGATCCAAATGTGAATCCATTAAAAAATTGTAAGATCTATATGCGAATCCATGTCATTTTTTTAGGGGATACCGGATTAGGTTCAAATCATATTTCAGATTTTTGTATTTTAATCCTTTAAAATAATAAATATATGTTTAACATGAATAAATGTGGAGAATTTTGTACTATAGAAGTGTAAAATAAGATTACAACTTTATATAACATGCAAATGAGTTTTGCAAAACTAATGCTATTTAATTATTATAATAAATTGCAATATAGCATTCAACTATGGATGAATTATCTGTTACAAATATGAGTAGAATAGAAAATGATGATAATAATCAGGACTAATATATTACAATTATAATCATTAAACATAACAATAATCAAAATGAATTATAATTGTGACATCTTAGTACAAAAACTTGGAAAATAAACTATCGGATTCCTAAGGGATATGGATTTGGATCATGTAAGGTCCAAATGCGAATCCAAAATGAAAAGTGAATCTCTTTTCAAGATCCATACACCTAATAAACTACTGGATATATATTTTTTATATTCATATGTGGATCCATTCATGCGGATTCAGATTGGATTTTCGGATAATGAATATTTATTGACAGCCCTACACAAAACAATAAAATATTACATAGTTCAATTATTATGTTAAGAGAAATTATAATACTGCTGCAGAGTTTCAAGCTTAAACACCAATATGCATACTGAATGAAATTGTACCCATTGCAAAACAAGAGCTCCAGCAAAATTATGATTTGTCCAGATGGTTGTTTATCGTACTAGTACTGTTATAGTACAGAAATATGAATTGTGTATAGTGCATGATCCAAACATACCATAAAGAGTTAGAATGAGAACCCATTAAACTAAAATCAGGTTCATAATTGTTGGCTTCTTGGATGCTTATTCCATACTGGATGGCCAAGCTTGATATTTCTTCAACTTTTAGGGCCACTTTGGTGGTTTAAAGTGTAATGAGTGCGAACAAATGTTCTAATATTTTATGTTATGTACATAATTGATAAAACCTATTTTTGGTCTGAATCAAAACCCTTTTAACTGATGTCGTGCTTATTCCTACAGGTACCAGTCCCTGCACACTGTTGTTATAATGGCAGAGAACATTCCATTGGAGATACAAGTACGAACAAAAGAAATGCATTTTCAAGCTGAGTGTGGCCTAGCTGCGCATTGGAGATACAAGCATGAACAAGGCTCTATATAGATAATGTTAATTTGTTATTTCTTCAATATAAAAAAAAGTAAATTTAGGTTTCTTAATTAAACATTAACACGAAAACTGAAAGTGCTGCCTTTTGCTAAACAATATTTGCTTAGTCATTGTACATATTGGTAGGTGTACTGTTGTAAATTGGGGTGGGGGTGTATTATTTCAAGTTCGGTTTTGTTATTCTTTTCATATTGTACAGTATTTCACGCTTTGTAAATATGTTGTAATGCAAATACAGTATTTTTATGCAAATGAAGTGGAAATTGGATCCTTCTATCTCTAGATTAAACATGCGTTTATGGTAAATTGGCTTGAGAAATTATTGCAAATCTGGAGGATACTTAAATCTTCAATTGAAATTTATTGAAATGGAAGATGTTGGGACACTGTCTCGTGAAAGGGGGCATGGTGAAGTTTGCAGAATTTATGATCACATTCAAAATTTCAAATATATATAATAGTTCAGTTCTGGACCGTGCATATGCTGCCATAAGACTAATTCTGAAACAGCAGCTAAAGTCGAGGAAAAATATCGAATATTACCGTGAAAGTTGCATATTTCATTCGCTAGATTCCAGTTCAGCTAGAAGTGAAAAGCTACCTGAACATAATGGTAACCAAGTCCTTACCATAGAATCATTGAATGACAATTGAAGAACGCTATTCTCTACATCTTAAATGTTGCCTGTCAATACATTTTCAACAAAATTATATCAAGGATTCCAAGTTCCATCAAGCTAAAAAGTGAAAGCAGAAAAAAAGAAAGAAAAATTGCACAACTAATGCCTCAGCCAGCAATCTGAGAACAAAAATACAGATTAATACAGGATCGAATCAATATACCACCTACATCTTCCATCCATTTTCCCAACAATTGATTTCAAATCCACAACCAAATGATATCATACCATTTAGCGGCGCTGACCTGGGCCAAGCTGGAAAGAGACTCTTTGCAAAACTTGCTGAGACTGTTGTTCAGTAACACCACTCTGCTCAGTCACCACACTGGGGTTTGGGTTGGCATCGGCGTTAGCGTTTGCAGCACTGTTTTCATTTCCTTCATCAGTCTCTTCATTCTGAGTCATTTGCCTTGTTGGTATCAGTAGCTGGTAATTTGGGCTGATCAAGGTGTCTTCATCCGGCGGAAGAGGTATAGAACCTGGTGGTGCAATTGATTTTGGCAAAGGGATTTTGTTTCTATTTCGAGCCAGCTCTAGTAGAATCTAAAAGGAAGTGTGCAAAGAGAGAAGATAAAAATAAAGTATTAACATGTCTAAACACTAGGTAAACAGTTCCCTGCCAAAATAAATTTCCAAGAATAAATTTTCTTTTACATGTTCCAGTGAGACCCCGTCTCAGTTCAGATGGTTGGTACCGAGATCAATGACATCATGGGTTATGGCAACGAGAAGAACCTTAAAGACTGAACCAATATCGGCTCAGTAAATGACCAATTTGATTTATTTGTTCTTTTGTTGAGGCTGACAAAAGATAACTGAGCATTAAACATCCTATAACCAAATGAAAGGCAGATGCTGGCGGCATACGGCACAGTGCCAGTAAGGTCTTAATGTACCTCTCGAGGAGGAGGCTGAGAGAAAGAAGAGTTGACTTTTGACTGGGTCGCAAGTCTAACATCCTCAGTGTCTATGTCATTGGCTGATTTGCCAGCATGCTCTGCATATACTTGGGCATCTGATAGAATCTCCACAACATACCTGCCTCATAATTTAACAAACAATACTTTAATCGCTACAAGTTAATTCACATAAACAGATAAACTAATACAATAACACAATGCTGATACAGAAACTCTGGTTTTAGGCATTAATTTACTGGAAAAAACAGTTTTATTTCTCCCTCATTGGTACATGAAATTAAGCAATGCCCACCCAAGTCCATATCAGGTAACTGGCAGATACCTACCAAGACTCACCATAAAATAAATCAATCCCCGCAGTTTAAAAAATATGCCCTCACATCCTCATCCAAACATAGATAGCCTGCTCAGCTACACGCAGTCATGCACCAACCACATTATATCAACACCGACACATATTCAGAGTGAAATGGTATTGAATGTGAGATGTACCAGATCAAAAAAAAAAAAGACCAAATGAACATGCTTGAACTGTGCCCCCCTCCAACCCGCACCACCAAAAGAGAATGTTATACAGTTGAGAAAATAATATATACCCTGAGAATTGTATGAAACAAATGACGAGCATCTTCTTTACCCCCAACGAATTGCCAAACTGGACACAACACAAAAGATGCGAAGTGCACAGACCTAGTGGAAAAGCGATACTTCGCCCGAACAATAACATAATCTATACAAAAATTCAACAACCAACTGACCGAAAACTTAATTTTACCCAATAATGGTTCTAAACCAAAACCAGAAAGATGGGAGGTGCAGTTGCTTTAGTGAAGTGAAGCGGTCAAAGCCAATCTAAATCCTCACAGAAAACATGAAGCAAAAATCTAACCAACCTGTAGGCGAGCTCGAGTAGCTGGTGTACGACGCGGGGCTCGTATTCGCCTTCACTTAGGCCCATAGAACGGAGGAGTTCTCGCAGCACGCGCGCGTCTCTCGGCTCGTCCGGCGCCGACGCTGACCCCACCATTCCCGTGGTTCCTGCTCCTTCTCCCTCCATCTCGTTTCTCTCTCTCCCTTGAAAAATTTCGGTTGTTCAAAAGGAACTCAAACTGGTGCTTTATAGCTTCTCTTCTCTGTAGCTTGTTTCAGTTGTTTGATCGGTGCTTGGCAATTGTTCACGGAAACTATAATAAAATAATAACATAATTTTGTGTTAGATTCACAACGTCGCTTTGGCCGAGTGGTTAAGGCGTGTGCCTGCTAAGTACATGGGGTTTCCCCGCGAGAGTTCGAATCTCTCAGGCGACGTAAAATTTTTCTTTTCATCCATCTTTCCTTGTTTTGTAGTAAACTTGACCTGACAGCTGGTCCTTAGGCTCCGCGGCGCCCAGCCCATACTATATGCAGCCGTAGCCCGTAGTCACGACGAAACTCTGATAACTGTGATAAGACTGAGTATTAGTATAGCAATAAGAAATTTGTCAATCAATTGCTAAGGTAAGCAGGCATACACCTAGGATAAGGCTAGATCTAGTTTTGATTTTGACAATACGGAACGAAAGGAGGGGTTTTGAAAGAAAGTAGTTCTTGGCCCAAATAATATTTCGCTGTTCTGATGAGTACTTCTAGTACATGTATGTAGAACTTTATTTCTTGAATTTTTATTTTCGATCATATCAATATTTCAAATTGGTGCAGTAAAATTATTTTTTCATGATTAACTAGAATGGTTCTTTGCTTTATACCAGTGCATCCTCATCAAAATGAACGTAAGTCGATGGTTAGAACTTGATAATAGATTTCGGAATTTGAAAATAGCCTGAATAATTAGGTTGTGACAGTTGGATATATGCGGCCTATTTTATTTATATTAATATTTTATACTTCCATATACAAACACAAAGGTAAAGTAGTTGTTGGTGCTAATGTAATCTATTTTTCTGCACAATCATTATATTCAATTTAATGAGTTCGGTTGACTGCATAATTCCACGCCCGAAATAGTGCCATCGATATTTTAACGTCTGACCTGGCAACGAGCTGAGTCAAGTTTGTACTCGGCTCATTAGTTTAACGAGTCAAACCGATTCGACTCGTTAAATACATGCTTTTTTTGTTAGAATAAAAGGAGTAAAGAATAAAAAGGAGAAGAATTTAGGGAAGTTTCACATACCAAAAGGCGTGTACCGGTGGAGCACTTGGGAACTTCCGAGTTAAATTTTTTAGCTTTGATTTGCTAAGTTAACGAGTTAACTGACTGGATCATTAAGGCTTATTAAAATTTATCTCATAGTTAATAATATTTTTATGATATTTTATATCAAAATTCTATAAAAAATAATAAATAACTAATGATAATATATTTCACACAAATTTGATATAATAATTTAAGTACATGTTATAATATAAACTACTTACTATACTAAAAATCTATAATAAAAATAATATGAATAACAAATATTGATAATTTATCGAGTTTAACGAGCCTAACGAACCGAGCCAGTTAAAACTCAAACTCGGATCATTAACTTAACGAATCGGCTCGTTAACAACTCGATCCATTAACGAGTGAGCGAATCATAAATCAATTCCGAACGAATTACAAACGAACCACGAGCCACTAAATTTTTTACCGGCCCTATTTAACACTTATCAAACATGGCAATATTGATGTAGTTGCGCATGATTTAGACTTGTAGACAGACGCATTGACGCTTGATGTACAAACGGTCCCCATATATAGTAAGTTCAACTAATATAGTACCTGCAAGTATTAAGTAATTAAGTCCAATCAATTTCCTACACTATCCCAACCATTCCATTCAATACATAACTAAATACAAAAGATTTTTATACCCTAAATTTTATATCTCATTATATATCTTAACTATCTTAATTAATCTAACTGTTATTCAATTTAGATTTAAAAGAAAAATAAAAAAAAACACGGATCATGTATTTGACCCGTTTGAACCAAAACTCCAATGATATTTTCTTCATTTTTGAGAGTTACCCTTCATGCTATATATCATTGGAAAGCTAGCAACGAGAAGAACACAATGAGATAAATTACATATGAAATGGATCAACGGTTTGGAAGAAATCATGAAAGAAAATATCTTAGTTAGAAATTCAATTAGAGTAATCTAGTGCGGGTGAGTCTCAATCGATTAAATAAATATTTTCTCTAGGTTAATGAGATGATACGTGAAATTTCAAGCAAGTGTTATAATATTTAAAGTGTTCGGATCATCATTTCGCTTCTCATGCACAAAGAGAATGTGTTGAAACTCACATTTTGAAACTCGGTTGATCAAGAAGTAGAGCTAGACCAAATTTTGGGAGTAAGAAGATAAAATTTGAGTATTCATTTGAACTAATTAGTCGAGAAATAGGAGATAACACAAGAAAGATATTTTGTTATTCTAAATAAATATGCGTCAAAGTTAGTATAATAGATACGAAGACTTAATTGCACTAGGTATAAAGTTTTTTATATAAAATATAAACACTTAGATCGTAATATTGAGAATTGAGATTGAAGGAAATTTCAATATAAAACTAACAAAGACTATATTATTTGTACTAATGAAAATTAAGATTAAACTATAAAGAATGATATATTAATATAAATTCTAATCAGTAAATATGAAAGAGTTATTTATATTATAATTGAAGCGTATATGTAGTATATGTTTAGATTTATTTGTAGTAGTAAAAATTAAGACTAAATTAAAAATTATATTTTGAATGATATATTAAGATGTGTTATGGTAGATATTAAAATTTATTTATATTAAATACTAAACCTATTTTTATCATATTTATTTTAAAAATATTATTTTATGTTACATATCTATTATATATTATTGAAAATATTATAATTTAATGATATGAGATATAAAGATATTTTTTATTGAGATTTTTTTTTAAATATAAATTGTAAGGTCTTAAAATATTAAGAAAAATACTAAATATAAATTTATCGATTAGAAGGTCTTATTTAAGATAATAAGAATATATGTATTTAGAAAATATTATAAAATTTTATATCTTTTAAAGTTAAATATGATTTATTAATCAGTATTAAGAATTAAATGTTAAGTCTTACGACGAGAACAATTAGGTATAGAGATTTGATTCTAGAAGTGTTCGGTAAATATTTTTTGAAATTATATGTTATTCAAAATTAAAAGTAAGACTAATATTAATATATATTAAGACATTAGATGAATGATTTTAAGACTTCTAAAGCTAAATTTTATAAATTTTTATATCAAATATAAATTATATGAAAATCTTATTTTAGGTAAATTTTATTAAGACTTAAGTTTTTAGTGGTTACATTAGTTATAAAATTTTAATTTAAATAATATTTAGCAAATATTTGAGATTCTTATATCTTTTAAAGATGAAAATGATTTATAATATTATGTATTAAGACATCATATGATAGTTCTTAAAACTTTAAAAATTAGATATTAAGTCTTTGAATATCGTATGTAGAATGGTCTAGAGAGTTTCAGAAGAGCCGCTATTATTTAGTGAGCAGTTTGATCTCGTCAGATGGTTGTTTCTTCCTTTATGTAAAAATAGATATTATATCCTTATTGTTGTCTACTTATTCAAGATAGAAATTTAATTGTACAACTCTCTTCGATATTTAAATAAGAGAGTAAATAATTATTATTGACTTATATTTTAAGACATTATATTTTAGGGATATATACTTGCTCATATTCTGATGACCACTCAGATATAAATTTTAAGTTCAAAATATGACTTATAATATTAGATATTAAGACGTAATTTTTTTATGTATTAAGACTTGAAACATTCAAATTTAACACATTAAAGTTTAGGTATATAGAGTTGTCCATATCCTGATGGATACTCAAATATAAATTTTAAGATCAAAATATGACTTGTAATATTAAATATTAAAATGACATATTTCTCGTGTTAAGACTTGGTACATTCATTTTATGATAACGAGGTTCAAGTATAAATACTGCAAATATCTTAATTGCCGCTCAAATATAATTTTAAGTTTAAAATATAATTTATAATATTAGATATTAAGTCGTTGTATTTCTCTTATTAATACTTGAGATATTCAGTTTTAAAAAAATGAGGTTCATATATAAATACTTGCTCATATTTTGATTGTCGTCCAAATTTAATTTTAAATTTAAAATATGACTTGATATATTAGATATTAAGACTTTATTTTTCAAGTATTAAGACTTAAAACTTTCAATTTTAAGACTTCGATGATCGTCCACAGACAGATGGTCTGTTGATGTTCGAGAACGTGATCAACGTAGTCAATGATTTTTTCAGTTAGGGAACAAATCAGGGTACAGATCTGGGATACAGTTAATTGGTCTCATTTTCTTCTCTAAATGTTTTCAAATTAAATATAAGAATTTGTACTAATATAACTAAACAAAAATTATTTCAAAACTCTGATAATATATTGTAATAGATTATGGCTAGATTTGCAAATCAGGAAGTTTGCAATACCTCAATTTTTTGTGTGTCTCAATCATGCATTTACTTTTTAAATTTTTAATAACTCAAAATTTAAAACTAAAATATCAAAATAAAACCATTAAATTTGATCTAGAACATTTTATTTTATATATTAAAATTTATGATTTTTGAATATTATTTTATGTGACATCAATAGTTTATAAAAAAATACACAAATATGATTAATTTCTAAACATTGATTTATATAAAATAAAAGTGAAAAAAATAATATTTTTTGTGTAAGAAGAAAATATAATATTGATAAAAATCTAATGGTTTATTATGATATTTTAATTTTAGATTTTGAGATATTAAAATTTAAAAGTGAAGACATAATTTGAGACACAAAAAATTAAGGCACTTGAACCCTCCTCTTTGCAAATATAGCCATGAACAATTTATGAGATTCATTTGAAATTCGAAACTATGGCCCATAAATGATTATCACAGCTGAACATGTTGAACTCACTATTGTAATTTGTAAATTAAGTGACATCCAAATCCATATTATTATTATAATATCTAATCTTGAATACCTTTTAGCATTGTAGCTCTACAGTACTGTGTCGGAATAATTGGTCCAATATTTGTGGAGGGTAGTCAAAAAACAAGGCCACACAATCAATCTATCATACTCATACAAGAACCTTGTTTTTACTAAAGCTTTCTATTTTTGCTCAAGCATTGAGACATGTCTTGGTACTTTGTAAAAACTTACAACATTCTAGTATGACTGTCCCAACTTAATTATTAAATTAATGATAACGCATCCCTTGCTAAACAAAACTATGTTTGAAAAAATATTTTCTAACGGGCTTATATTACTATTTTATTGAAAATTCAATTGTTAAGGTAAGAAATAGATTACTATCCATTCCCATTACAACAATAATTTTTACGTTCATACCCAACAATTTTTTTATTAGAGATATTTTAAATTAAATATTTTTATGACTTGATACAGAGTTGTATAATGTTTGATTTACTTATAATTTCCCTGCAATTGCGTAAATCAAGACTAAACAAATACACAAACAGATATACGGAATAAAACATCATTGATTGCGTGTATATATATATATATATATATATATATATATATATATAATATATAAATATATATAGATATATATATTTGCTGTATTTTTTTAACATATCATAGTATTATAACTTTTGTCTTTTTTATTATTATTAAAGATTATATAAAAACTAAATTCTTTACCTTTATGAGACTACAAACAAATTGTTTATTAAGAGAAATTATTAACTGTTTATTTCTTAATTATACAAAAAAATTAAAACATTTTAAGAAACAGAGTTACATTTTTTTCGAAAAAGTATTTACAATGATTTTCAATTTAATTTTATACTTTTGACAATGTACTAAAAAAATATATCTCACGAACTTTGTTGCATATATTTTACAGTACATCGTTATATATAGAGAGAGAGTGTGTGAGGTTATGGTGTTTCGCGAAGCACAAAAATTCAAGTACTTCGTGTCGCATCCATATCTCAAATTTAAAAGTTCAAACGACCGATCCAAACAGTTGAACATGATCTTCATATTGAAATAGCTTTGGAGATCAAATTTTATATATTTTTCAATTTTTTTTGCTATTTTTTATATAGATATAAATTATGCTGATCTAACGATTTCAACACCATTCAATACTAGTTATTTTTCACCAATCTAAAATTTAATAATTTTTTTTAAAAAAAATATAAAATTTGATCTCCAAAGATATTTCAATATGAAGAACATGTTCAATGGTTTGATCGGCCGTTTACTTTTTTAAATTAAAGATATGGACACAAAACACGGGAAGTTTTGTGCTTCACGAAGGACCATAGCACCACTATATATATATATAGTAAAGATACTGTGAGCTTAAGCTCATGAAGGTCTTTCGTGAGTTTAACTCAAAAAATATATTAAATCATCTCCAAATTTTAATTTATCATACTCATTAAATTCTTTATATGAAAATCTTATGGGATGCAAAAATTGAGAGTGTTTTGAGTTTTTTAAGTCACCATTTTTAATTTTTGAAAATTAACTCTAAAAATAATAATAAAATATTTATTATTTGAACATCATTTTGAAAAATTAAAAATGGTGACTTAAAAAACTCAAAATACTCCAAATTTTTGCATCTCATAAGATTTTCATATAAAATTTTTAATGAGTATGTTAAATTAAATGCAGATGATTTGATATATTTTTTGAGTTAAACTCACGGTATCTTTACTCTCTCTATATATATATAGAGAGAGAGAGGAAGTTTAAAATACAACTCGTTGTACGAATGCGTTTATACACCACGTTAAAATCTCATTTTAAGTTAAAAATGATCGATCCGATCTATTTAATTTATTTTTCATATCAAACTCTTCTACAAAATCAAATTATATATTTTTTTGAAAATTTTTTATTATTTTTTTGGATAGGAAGAAAATCGTCACTATTGGACGATCAAAATCTTTAAATCAAACAACTTTCTCTTGGCCCAAAAAAATAGGAAAAAAATTTCAAAAAAAAATATATAATTTAATTTTTCTACAAGAGTTTGATATAGAGAATAAATTAAACGGTTTGAATAAGTCATTTTTAAGTTAAAGTTTGAGATTTTAATGCAATATACAGATGTATTTGTGCAACACGTTGTATTTTAGACTTCCTATATATATAGTTCATCTATTATGCTTTCAGTAGAACTTCGACCGAAATGTTATCAATCTAAATTTTAATTTTTTATGCTCTAAATTTTAATTTAAATACCTCAATAAAATATTTATATCATAATCTTATAAAATACTAATTTTATCGTGTTTGAAATTAATTTACTAGGCTTAATGATTTTTGAAATATAGCTCTAAAATAATAGAAAATTAATAAAATTTATATGTCAAAAATGCTTACTTTCTAAAAATCATTAAGCATAGTAAACTAACTTCAAACACGATAAAAATTAGTATTCTACAGGATTATGATATAAAGATTTTATTGAGCTACTTAAATTTAAATTTTGAGCATGAAAAATTAAAATTTGGATTGGATAGCGTTTCGGCCGAAGTACTATTAGAAGCACAATAGACAAACTCTCTCTCTCTCTATATATATATATATGTGTGCTAATGTGCTTTATAAAGTATAAAATATTTCGTACTTCACGTTTATATCTCATGTTTTAAAATTCAAATGGATGATCTAAGTCGTGAAATATGATCTTCATATCAAAATCTCTTTGGTGATCAAATTTATATTTTTTAAAATTTGTTTGTTATTTATTTAAAGGGATAGAAAATCGTTAATATTGAATAGTTCAGAAGACGTCAGATCAATGAATTTTATAACCCTTCAAAAAATAGTAACAAAATTTAAAAAAATATAAAATTTGATCACCGAGTAGATTTTGATATGAAGATCATATTTAACGGTTTGGATCGTCCATCTGAATTTTGAAACATGAGATATAAACGTGAAGTATGAAGTATTTTGTGCTTTGTAAAGCACATTAGCACACCTCTCTCTCTCTCTCTCTATATATATATATATATATAGAGTAAAATATCGTGAGCTTAAGCTCACAAAGGCCTTCCATGAGCTTAACTCAAAAAGTAAATCAAATCATCTCCAAATTTTAATTATCATGCTCATTAAATTTTTTATATGAAAATCTTGTAGGATGCAAAAATTTGGAGTGTTTTGAGCTTTTTAAGTCATAGTTTTTAATTTTCTAAAATGATGTTTAAATATTAAATATTTTATTATTATTTTTAGAGTTGATTTTCAAAAATTAAAAACCACGACTTAAAAAGTTCAAAATGCTCAAATTTTTGCATCCCATGAGATTTTCATATAAAGAAATTAATGAGAATGATAAATTAAAATTTAGAGATGATTTGATATATTTTTTGAGTTAAACTACGGAAGGCCTCTATGAGCTTAAGCTCACGGTATCTTTACTATATATATATATATATATATATATATATATATATATATTATGGTATTTTGCGAAGCAAAGAGGTATTTTGCTTTGGCCTAAAAAATCTCACAAAACCAAAGTTTAAATTATAAATCTAATTCACCAAACATAAACTACATATTCAAATATTGTTGAATACCAAATTTTATTACATTTGGAGATTTCTAACTATTTTTTTGAATTTTTAAAAAATGCTCCAAAAATAATAATAAAATAATGATAGATGCACCTATAAATTTGTCATCTTTTAAAAATAAAAAATAGTTATAAAGCTCCAAAAATATTAAAATTTGGTATTCAATAAGTTTTCAATATCTAGATTATTATAGATTAATTAGATTGATATTTTGAGTTTTCGGTATATGAGATTTGAAACTGAAGCAAAACCCCTCTTTACTTCGCGAAGCACTGTAAGGTCTCTCTCTCTCTCTCTCTATATATATATATTTAGAGTGGAGAAGATAGCCGCTCACGGAGGTGAGCTTAACTCAAAAAACATATTAAATGATCTTAAAATTTTAATTTATCATTCTCTCTTTATATGAAAATCTATGGGATGCAAAAATTTAGCGTTTTGAGCTTTTTATGTGTGTGTAGAAAAATCTTATGATGCTTCGCGAAGCAAATAGAGGTTTTACTTTAGCCTAATTTTTTTTTCACAAAATTAAAGTTCAGATTATCAATTTAATTCACCCAACATAAACTACATATTCAAATCTTATGGAATATCAAATTTAATTATATTTGAAGCTTTCAAACTATTTTTTAGATTTTTAGAAAATACCCAAATTAGTAATAAAATAATGATAGATGTACCTAAAAATATCATCTTTCAAAAATTAATAAAAATAGTTATGAAACTCCAAAAATAGTAAAAGTTGGTATTCAATAAGTTTTCAATATCTAGATTTCTGTGAATTAATTAGATTAATATTTTAAATTTTTGGTATATGAGATTTAAAACTGAAGCAAAACGTCTCTTTGATTCGTGAAACGGCGTAAGATATATATATATATATATAGAGAGAGAGAGAGAGAAAGATACCGTGAGCTTAAGCTCACGGAGGTCTTCCGTGAGTTTAACTCAAAAAGTATATCAAATCATCTCGAAATTTTAATTTATCATTCTCATTAAATTCTTTATATGAAAATCTCATGGGATGCAAAAATTTGGAGTGTTTTGAATTTTTTAAATCATGGTTTTTAAATTTTGAAAATCAGTTCTAAAAAAATAATAATATATTTAATATTTGAACATCATTTTTAAAAATTAAAAATGATGACGTAAAAAGCTCAAAACACTCCAAAATTTTGCATCCCACGAGATTTTTATATAAAGAATTTAATGAAGATGATAAATTAAAATTTCGAGATGATTTGATATACTTTATGAGTTAAGCTCACGGAAGGCCTCCGTGAGCTTAACTCAAAAAATATATTAAATCATCTCGAAATTTTAATTTATCATTCTCATTAAATTTTTTATATAAAAATCTCGTGGGATGCAAAATTTTGGAGTGTTTTGAGTTTTTTAAGTCACCGTTTTTAATTTTTTAAAATGATGTTCAAGTATTGAATATATTATTATTATTTTTAGAGCTGATTTTCAAAAATTAAAAACCACAACTTAAAAAACTCAAAACGCTCCAAATTTTTGCATCCCATGAGATTTTCATATAAGAATTTAATGAGAATGATAAATTAAAATTTTGAAATGATTTGATATGTTTTTTGAGTTAAACTCACGAAGACCTCCGTAAGCTTAAGCTCACGATATCTCTCTCTCTCTCTATATATATATATATGATGCTTATTTCGGTTTAGCCGTTCAGAATTTTATATTTTTCAGTAAAAAAGGAGATTTGAGGTCAAGGAATCTACATTATATGTAAAGCCTAGTACTCCAAGCTCTTCCTTTCTTTTTTCAAGTTTTCAACCAAAAATGTAGGTCCAAGGAACTACTGATACTTCCTCCATTCTCATTGTAAGACAATTTACGGTCAAATACCTATACATACCGGGTTGTGGTATCATTGATTAATGCTTATTTCTAATGAAACTATGAAAGAGTTGACCCATCCAGTAACAAAAATCACATTATCGAGGGTCATATAAAATAAAAATATATAAATTCTATACTTAAAATTCTTTCCGAACCTCTAATCCACAAGATTGAATAATAATGAAATGGAAGGAAAAATAAAATAAAATAACATGTGAAGTCACTGAAAGGTAATGGAAATAGAGAGATAAAAATAACTTCCATTCAATTAGTTTTGAGTTTGACACGGAGTAACTTAATATTTCAAAAGATAATCTTATAGTATAGGAGGGAGAATCAAAGTTAACCAATATGTGCATTTGATATATTTTGATAACATGAACTTGATTGATATAGTAACAGATTAAGAGGATTTAGTGATACTGGTACCTGATCCCTGATCTCTCTTTGTGAAACCAAATTTTCATATCAAACATGATTTGTTCGAATGACTACTCAATTTCACCATCTTCCAAATTATAGTATTAGATAAAGATTAATTGAAACTACCACCATTAGTGCAGGGTACAACACCAAAACTTGAATTCGCTGGGAAATCAGATGACCTACTTGGGTACTTCACAGAAAATAAAATAAAAGGCCCATCAGATCCAAATCCAAAGGTTCTATTACTCAATACCAAGATTGATTCTCTACCCCATTCGAGTATGTTCAGAGAAAATGCTGATAACAGTGCCTCTTTCACTTGCGGTTCAAAAATACACTATCAGGAATTATTTTATTATACCATTATAGATAAAACAGCTTTTCTGTTGTGGCCGTCAAACCTTGACAAGCGTCATGAGAAAATCTTCTTCTCTCTGCATAATTTAAGCCTTGGAAAGTAGCTTCAAGAGAACCACCACGTTGTTTGGTTGTAGTTTCAACATGTACTGGACGAAATTGTACACCACTTGAATACATACTATATTATTTGTTGTATCTATTATCCATGTATGATGACACTCTAGCAGGAAATCTTATAAGGGAAGGGCCCACATGATACAACTGAATCCTATATTTTGTTAGCCTAATAAAACGAAAACTGGTAATATTATTGGGGGTTTGCCAAATTATTTATTAAAATTAAATTTTATTATATACAGAAAGGTGACACGTAAAGTACATATAATTAACTTATTAACGATAGGTAAATTGTATATTAATCATTGGGCGCAACTGGCGTCCGTCTAGTTGAAGGTACATTGTCCGAATATGCATTCGTCTTGTTCTTCACATTTTACATAATTTCTAATATATTGTTTGCCCTTTTGAAAGCGTTCTTCTCATTTTGCCACTGATAATAAACAGCAATAAATTTAAAATGTTCATGATTTCAAAAAGGTGATCAGTATTTTTTTTATCATCACACAAATAAAACAAGATTTCCACATATTGCCCATTTTACATTTCAAATTTAAAATTTTGCTGCTAGAATAATATTATCATGTATTTTCCAGTGAGGATAATAAAATATTATTCTTTATTAATTCAAGATTTTTTTTAACTAAGTGATAAATTTGTTTACATTTTGAGCCCGAAGAAAGACTTGATTGTGTCAACAGATAAACCTAATGCCTCATCAATAGTCATCATCGGAAAAAAGGTGCATCAGTTGTTGGTTTCTTAAATTAAGTTATAATGAGTGTACAAAGCTACAATGTCCTTTTCAAAAGGCATCTTTACATAGAAAAATACAAAAAAAAAATTATTGTAGTATGTTAAGAGTTACATACTTGAATTTAACATAACCTTCTAATGTCATTTTCTCAGCCTAACTTCTCACCATAAACTTCAAAATTTTAGTCAAACATAAACTACAATAGTACCTGCTAGCAAATCATGTATATGTTTGTGTGAACACGCATGCGTGTCAGCGTGTGCAGTGTGTCTATGTTGCGATGTATATGCATCAGAGACTCTTATGCAAAAGGGGCCCCCTAAAAGTGATTCACCTCACGGGTGAAAACAGAATTTTAGTATGCGATGGCTGAAATACAGATTTATGTCATTAAAGTATTAAAATAGATAAATTATGAGGATGATACATCTCACAAAACAATTATAGAATAAATTTTAACCTTCATGAAATTAGAGAGGTCGGAAAACAATTATAAACATGTATGACTGTATAAAGCTGAAATGTCTTTTTCAAAAAGCATCTTTTCATATTAAAAAAATTACAAGAGGTTTTTCCACACTACTCATATTTCAACAAGCTATAATTTAATACAAACTTTGATATCAAATGTCACTATTAAGTTGATTTCTCACCGTTGAACATCAAATTGTTAGCTCAAGATGCAATGGAAGTTTCTGCCGCCAGAAAACAAAAGAGGTCTTTACAAATAGCTTTTCAGATACATGGTCTACTTGTGCATGAGATGCTTGAAGTTCAGTACTGAAAATTAAAATTACAGAGATTACATTATAATATATCTATCAGCTATACTTGCATGTCATGGCACATCTTTTTCCTATTCCTTGAGATATATTCTACCAATGCAATAGGTAAAATTGGGTAGTGATATTTTCTAGAACTTACTATCCAAAAGTCAATACATAATCACAGCTGCTTTTAAATGTCAATAAAACCTGAAGTGACCAATGAAATACGGATGAAATAATAATATAAAATTAAAACAACAAGTAGCTGCAATGCACAGATGGAATAACTGATCTAATTA
Source organism: Schoenoplectus tabernaemontani (assembly GCA_037127355.1). NCBI lineage: Eukaryota > Viridiplantae > Streptophyta > Magnoliopsida > Poales > Cyperaceae > Schoenoplectus > Schoenoplectus tabernaemontani. Next base: position 12,864,647 of record CM073752.1, read on the forward strand.
CCATGATTCCAGTTTCATATGTCTTATCCTAACTTTTTGTCATAAACAGATGTTGCTTTCAATTACTGTTCTCCTGGTCAACTTAAAGCTTGTCGGAATCTAAACTTTTACCCTTTTTTTCATTGCTAATTGCATCTAACTATATCCTGTGCTCATGAAAAGTGTTCATAATATAAATCCTTCGACTTCAAAGTGGCCTCAGATAACAACCATTAATCAGCACATTCAAATTTGATATGTTTTAAAGTTTGATTTATTAATGGTCAAGAGATCATCAATTAGCAAAGTAAACTACTGAATCTTCACTTTTTCAATATTTTGAGCAACAACAAAGCCTTTAATTGGGGTAGACTAGAAACGGAACCCAATCCGGAAGTATAGAGATCATAGATCTCAAATGAAAGAAGAAAATAATTAAAATGATGATGATGATTTTTTCAATATTTTGAGCATTTACAAGAAACTTAAAGGCTTGCAACATTTTGAGAATTTCATGTACTCTTCAAGTTAATCAAGCTTTGGAACTTTTGAGTGTAGATTCATCTTTTAAAGTCCATCTGATGGTTGGCTAACCTCCTTGGCATTAGCTTAGGAATTAGAAATACCTCTGATTGGACTAGTATGTTATGCAAAATATTTTAATATCTCATTTTCTTTTCAAGTTTTCCCCTTTACTCCAGGATGATTTATAGCTATCCACTTCTTGTCTCTTCCCTCTCATCATTTTTTTCTGCTTTTGATTTGATTGTTCTGACAAAATAGTATTATATCTAACATAAAAAGGAGTGCACTATTATGAAGAAAATTAAAAAAAATATTACCTGAATAAGTTACCTCTTCTTTCTAGGTTTTTTCAGCTATCTGAGTTCAATCATAGACATCTTCCTCTGACATCGAATACAAAAAAATACATTAACAAAACATTCATTTTGTTATGTCATTTATTGTACTTTCTTTTTGTTTAATTTTAAATATGCCCTCTTTCAGCTTTTTCTTTAGAAAAGCTAGCAGCGATTTCAGAACAGAAGTTGCAAAGTCACTTTTGTGTTTCTTAAAATCATATGAAGGAATCATACCGGCATCTTCCTCCATATTCATGTCATCTTCATCGTCATCAAAATCAATGTTCTGCATATTAAATAACATATTTTTTAGGGACTGAATGACATTTCTCTGGGAGGTGTAGACAATTTAAAAGTAAAATTACCTGGTTGTAATCATCATCAGAGGATTCTTCTTCAGCCTCCTCTTGTGGCTCCTCTTCTTCATCCTCATCTTGTTTCTTGTCTCCTTTATTATCCTTGTCCTGAAAATGACATGCAGCTTAGAACAAGTTTAGTTGTTGGTGACTAGTACACGTACCACTGACTGTAGTGGTATAGGTCCCTTGATTTTATCTCCTTTATAATTTATTTGTGCAGGTTCCTGCTATCCTTTATTTGTTAAACTGTTCTGGACTTCTGTTAGAGGTGCCTGCTATCATAAACTAAAACGGAACAAGCAATTCCAGGTCATGAAACAGAACTTGGCAGGTTTTAAATTTTGTTCTGTACCCAAACTTTTTCCTTGTTATAAGCAAAATAACAAAAAAAAACAAGTTATGAAAAAAAACTTGCCTTGTATTTCTCTTCAAGTTTCTCAAATGTATCAAATGATAGCTGATCTGTCAAATGAAAACAGATGCATTAAACATATAACACTGGAAGATTTTAAAAAGTAGCTGATTAAAATGTGAAAAGTTAAATCGTTATACAAAGGTGAAGTTCCAGAAGTTATAAACCTGCATGTTGATCCCATTTGAGCTTCTTATTGCTTTGTTGAACTCGTCTTGAACCTAAATTGAGAAATATCCAAAAAAAAAATACTGATTTAGATTGGAAACATGCCAATCAGGTTCAAAACAGAAGCATAACCGAAGATATTTTTGGGTTAATTAGACAGTAAGCCCAAGTTGATTGCAGACCAGGTAAAATTTCTTTTTGCTTTAACCTTTTTTTTTTTTTTTGCATTGGTTCCTTCAGTGGCTAGTAAATATTTACGTATGCATGAAGTTGATGGTATTGCCTCTTCCCCTCTCTTTTTTATATAATGAATCATGAGTGTTCCATTGAGGCCCAAAAAAAACAAATTAGGCTTCATGCAAGGGAATTTCCCTTTAATCAACTTACAAGATCATACCTTGAATAAGTTCTACAGGAAAATTTGAAGGGTTAAGCTTCAGATAAAATGCAAGAGCCTCCCGCCTCTCCTGTGTCTTTTGTTTTTTACCTAAGATTCTCTTAGTCTCTGATTCTTTTTTAAAACAAAGGAGAAAAAAGATAATTGTGAATAAAATGGTAGTGACATCAGTTTGGATCAAAGGAGGCTACATAGAATTTAAGTACGCTACTGCAGCATTGCCCTCCCAGTGTTTGCTGCTTAGGCATCAATAAAACTACTAGGTAGCTCCATTAATCAATTAGATCAAGGATAATTCATGCTAGAATAATATACGGAAGTGAAAATTTTGTGGTTAAAAGTGAAAATGACCAACTTGTCCTCAGTGTATCCTCTTGCAAGTGGTAACAAGACCCTCTCCAAAAGTCCTCCAGCTGAAACTTTCTAAAAGCATTTGCTTTGTTGGCTTCAATTGATTGATGTAAAAAATTTGCTAAGTTCGGCAATCTCTCAAACTCCTATATACATTCAATGCAAAATAGTTATTACAGTCAGTTTCTTCTGCAATCCTTGCAACAACACAGCAAAGGAAGAATATCAACTTATTATTTTGAGATGATATTGAAATTTGCAGAAAAGCTGCCAGCACATGTTTTGAACATTGGAATACGCCACCGACTACATGGAATTGCAAACGCATCCTACTTTGTTGAAGAAGTTATGCAAAACTAGTACACACTTAGTAATAAAGTTAAGAATGCAAGTTGTGACAACAAAATTATAAGAATAGTGGGCCATTTGATAAATCTAGAGACCATTTGCGGAACTGCAATTCGCATAGCTGCAGTAAATCTATGCAAAAATACTTACAGAAGGTATTATAAAGTGCGAATGATCGAATAAGAATCAACAACAAACCGGATAATTTTCGTAAGGAGTGAAATTTGGGGGCCGTTCGAAGCCACCGCCCCGACCTCTGCCCCTGCCTCTGCCTCTGAACGCCATCAAATCAACTGAAGAGAAATCATGGATTAATTAACAAAAAACCAATTTAGAAATCATTACTAAAGCGAACGAAGAAATAACGGGAGAAAGGAGTGATTACAGGTTGGCTAGATTGGAAACAAGATGAGAACAGGAGGAGGGGAAGGTTGAGGTGGGCCACGCACCAGAGAAGGGGAAAATGGAGAAAGCGCGCACAATGGTTTAGGGTTTGGAGAGCAAGACGGCACCGGATTTGCTTGTACCGACGCAACTTGGTACTGGTACGATGCTGAGGTGCTGACGGATGGAAACGACATTCCCTTGGCAAAAAAACTCACCGGGTAATTTTGATGTGATCTGTTCGATCAGAAATTGACGGTCCTGATTTAACAATAATAAACCCTTATACATTAAAATTCGTGTTTAGATTTCCCCATAACCGTTGTGATTAAAATGACTCGTTGTGATTAAAGTTTGAAAACTCTCCACAAAAAAAAAAAAACCCTCTAGAGGATGTTGTTCCTGGCGGATGAGGGGTAGATGCCCCCGAAAATTGCTAAGTTGTTTGTTTATATTCCTAATCTGTTGGGTACGCAATTCTTAGATCCATTTAGGACTCAACATTCTTGCAGATAAAGCACATATCGATGGATCATGTACAGTCACCTCAGTAGTACGGGTAGCAGTACCCTCCGCAGTATGAACAGCAGTACAATCCTCGCCAGTATGGTTTTCCATCAGGACTTGAAGAGTCATCGCATATTCGGGAGAATGTTGTAGAACCTGCACAGACATATGATTTCATCCCACGTTGCTCCACCACGTCGATATACACCTGGCAAGCGTGGTTAGTTATTTATTTTATAACTTAGTAAATATAAATGATAAAAAAATTAATCAGCTCACTGATGTATTGTGTTTACTTTTTTGAAGGGACGACCGAGACCCCGTCGACTTGTCAGGCGTTGTCAGGAGTAGTCTTTTATTTTTTATCTTTATTATTATATTATGACTCTATTATGGAAATTTTATTGTGTTATTTTTTTAGTATTTTTATTATGACTTGATTGTTGTATCTTATTTAATATTTTATTATCTCTTGTATGAGACTTAATTCTTGATTGTTATATTTTTTATGACATTATTTACTTCTTTATTATGATTTTATTTGATACTCTATTTTTAATATGATAAATAATAATTTTATAATTCGATAAATAATTATTTTTGCATATCAATAATATGTAATCTCATATAATGAAATTAAAACGAAAAAAAATCTAATTTTGATAAGAAAAAATTAGTCTCAAATTTGTATATTACCATAATTTAAATAATTTATTATTATCAAATTGAATAATAAAAATACTACACAAAAATCAGTAATATAATTTATATAATAAAATTAAAATCGTTAATTAATTAATAAATGCGTCACTATCCAGTAACGTGTTTGCTAAACACGTCACTGTAAATGAAGTATTTACTAAAGACGTCACTACCAGTGACGCGCTGTTATCACTCTAATTTTTAATAATATTATTTTTATACTTATTAAATAAAAAAAATCTGCAGATTCTGAGTTGGCCTTCTCAGAAATGAGAGAGAATGTAGTTTCTTGGACAGCCATGATTCCTACATATTCACAGAATTGCATTCACGAAAGGGCTTTAACTACTTTTTGTGAGATGTCAATTCTGGTGTTTCACCTAATGAAGTTTCGCTGGTCAGTGTTCTCCCCTGTTTGAATGGGACAAAGCATATAAATCTAGGTAAAGTTCCACATGCGTTTGCAATTAAGTCTGCTATGGAGTCTTTCCAGAATTGGCAAATGCTCTTGTGGCGATGCATGCCATGTGTGGCAAGTAAAGGATGCAGAATATTTATCTTATAATGCCCGTTAGAAGCTTAGTTTCATGGAATATCATGATAACATTTTTTTTTAAAAAGGCATAATATTACCCGTTTCATTGCTAAAACAGTAAATTATACGACAACTAAGCAAAACACTCAAACATAAATACTTCCTACACTCCCATTACAATCGGAAAACCTTAGGGATTTGACTCGGTTATATCACCGCTTCATCGAGCCTCCTAAATAGTCTAATACTTTGCCCAATTGTAATATCTGTATCAAAGAATTGGCTAGTTGGTGGCATCTCAGCCTCCAATGAATCATTGTCAATCCCTATTAAACGCAATAACCATTGACTCTATTACAGGCAACATAACAATCTCAAATCACAATGAACAGCTAGTACATCTCAAATCATGCCACATAACAATTCAACTTAAACCAACACACTTATTACAATGAACAAATTAGCAATCTCCATGGTCCGACATGATCAATTACGCACTGGGCCCACCACTTACAAGGGGATCAGCTCCATATTTTTAAGGAGCCATGTTTGTATTCTATGTACCATGACATTAGAGAACTCATATGCCTAATAATTTAGAAGAGATAGTATGAGATATATTAAACTTCTAACAGAAGTAACTCTTGAAGAATTAAATACTATTCCATTTCTATGTCTCCACAAAGATCAACACACTGCACATCCTTTATGCTATGCTAATGAATAAAATAGTTTTGACTCTGACCCATTCAAAATCAAGTTTGTTTGGCAATATGACAAATAAAAAATAGATGAGAGATTAATTCTAGTTCAGAACACATTGTATATTACTTTTCTCTAATCCATTCTCTTTTGCACAAATTATCTCTAGTTAAAAATTTATTGTGCATTATTAACTACATGAACATTTTAATTTTGAGAAAATTGATAGATTTCATCATATATCAGCTTGTGGATCTGTTATTGTCCTAAACATTAGCCAATTATACAATACCATGATAACAATGTATGAACAGAGTGGCAAGGCAAATAAAGCTGTGAGGTTATTTAGACAAATGTTTAAAGAGGAGGTATCTTTTGAGTGTGCAACATTGCTTATTGTTTTGTCAGCATGTTCCAGTTTGGGCTCACTGGAAATTGGAAAATGGGTTCATGATCGATTCTGATGTGAGACTCAAGAATGTACTAATTGTAATGTACTCAAAATTGTGGAAGACTTGAGCTTGCACGAAAGGTATTTGATGAAATGCCAAAAAGAGTTGTTATCTCTTGGGCTGCCATGATCAATACATATGTTAACCATGGGCAAACAAAAGAGGCACTTATCTATTCCATTTAATGACAAATGAAAGAATAAGACCCAATTCCATCACTTTTATTGCCGTATTAGCAGCTTGCAGTCGCTCTGGTTTAGTAGATGAGGGTTTAAGACATTTCTACAGCATGAGAAAAGATTATAAATTTATAATATTGTGCCCGTCTTGGAGCATTATGCATGTGTGGTTGATATGCTGGGCCGTGCTTGTAAGGTTTTTGAAGCATGTGATTTTATTAAAAAAATGCATGTAAATCCTGATAGCCGAGTTTGTGGAAAGAGATCTTTTCGAATCAGGATGCATGGGTGCGTGCAGGATGCATGGTAAGCTCGACATAGCCGAGTTTGTGGAAAGAGATCTTTTCGAATCAGGATATCATGATGTAAACTATTACCTGCTTCTGACAAATATATATGGGGATGTTGGTCGTTGGCAAAATGCAGAGGCACTAAGAAAAACTATGGCATAAAGGGAGTTGTTGAAGGTCCCTGCACGTTGTTTGGTTAAGATTGAAGAGAAACTACGAACTGTCAAATTCTGAGATATTCCGGTCCCCTTCTTTTTCTCTCTTTTTTGATATTATCTCAAGTTTTTAGTAATTCCTTCTTCTTGGAGTAAAAATCAACCAATGTTTATTATACTTATACAAAAAAAAAACAGAATTTACTAATCTACTATTTCATAATTCAATTCTGAGGTTTCATCATTTAATTTATGCTTATTTTGGCATTTAATTTGCTAATCTAAAGAAAGAATAATGCAGCTTCTGATTGTTTGTACTTGCCTAAGATTTGAAAGTTCAATAGTTCATTCATCTCTTGCACTCATATACTTCTGCTCTTTATTTATATCAAATTAGGTTCCAAGAAATTATTGAGGAAAAAAATTAATATTCTATGTTAAAGACAAACTTCTGAAACTTTATGATACAAAATCATGCTACCTCTTTAGAAAATGATATATTTGAATGAGATGAAATTAGTTTAGGGAAAAGCACACAAACAGAACTAGTGTTAATAACACTGAAAAATCTCTCGGAAAACAAAACAACTCTACACCACCTGGAGTGAAACCAATGGCAGAATAAAAGAGAAACCAAGGCTCTGTGCAATCCCCAAAAGGCATCATTTCTTTTATTTCTTGTTGTTTCTAGTATATCAGTATGCAAGGATTATAGACTCCACAAGTTCATTTAGTGGTGCTAGCTCAGTCTTATCTATCAACCGAAATTCCTGCAAAAAAAAAAAAAAAACTGTGAAAAAAAAGACCATGTGCTGTTAAACTTTGATTCCCATAATTCGGACATCTATGCCAAAATTGCACACCGGAAGTTGTTTTATTGCAAATTTCTTTTAGCACGACTACAACATCGTTTATCCTATAACATGACTAATGTTGGTATAATCCAATTTCAACCAACACATAGTGGTATACTGATACCAAGTATCATTAACTGGTACTGACATGCATATGAGTTATGGCACAGAAATGTAGAAGAGTAAAGGGGGGGAAATTACCCAAGTAAAAAGAGTGAAATGCTTGAAGCAGGTGTTGAGATGAGCTTCTTCCTTGAGATTTACGATTTTTTGAAAATGAGAGTGATAGATATGCGCATATACCCTGAATAATCTTTTGAATATCGTCTTCACCATATCCTTAAAATTTGGAGGAAAGGGGGCTCCTACAGTTGATATGAACAACACACATAAATAAGTGGATTTGCGGCTTTTGAAATTTTATTTGCATACAAATAATTTACTGAAAAGTATATCAAATATGCAAAAGTCTAAACATATCTTCAAAAAACTTTCTCGAATTAAATTTATTCAAAGACCTTTTTAAAAAACACTGAATGAGGAATTAACGAACTTCACTGCAGCCAAATGGGGAATGAAGTAATTGGAAAAATAAAGAGCTGCTCTGTATTCCATAAATTATGAGAATCAAGAGAAAACAGACATGCAAAAGTATCCTTTCAAAAAAAATGGAAACAAGACGGACTTTTTAGAAATCCAACAAATCTTAGTGCTCTAAATTGATGGTGCAATTTGTAAGTTAAAAGTTAAGCGTATAACAATTCTTAAGCTGTATGCATTATCCTAGTTACCAAAATGATTTAGCTTATCCAAATTTGGTGCATAAAATTAAATACAAATTATTGTTACCTAATTTTTGAGGGAAAAGTGATTCATCATCGAGTTGGGCCTCAATCCAGTCCATCAAATACTCAACATATTTTGGAGCAGATACTTCTATAGGCTTCTTTATCTGAACCCCATCAGCCCATCTATATTCAAACCTGTATTTTCATTTTAAACCCATTTGGATGAAAATCTTGCTTCTACAAATTTCTAAAAAAAGAGAAAGATTCACAACTTTGAATTATATTCGAGAAACAGAACATCCAGCAACAGAGGCCATCTTAAGTTCCTCTCACTTGAAATAAGGAAATATTTTTCTGTCAAAATGCAAGAGTTTTCTTTTTCTAGTCAGTTATCCCTACGATGTTTTATATTCAGGTGCTTTTTTTTTTGGCAAATATACACCACATCATATTCATTGAACTGTTGTTTACTTATTTTGACTGGTCGTAACTCTTGAGCAATATTAATTGTTCTTCTAGTTAATTCATAATTAATAGTTAATGTATATCACAAAAGAATTCTAATATAAAAATAACTAAATTATTATCTCCAAATTATATTTAATTATAATTTTGAAGCCATTATTAGCAATCTATACACTATTTTTTCCCCTAATATTACATAGGCGTGCTGGATGTAATTGAATTTTCTTTTTCAGCAATATAGAGTGACAAAGCAGCTTAGTTCGTATCTAACAAATCTATCAAATTTATTTAAAACAAAATGAAACAATGTTAGATAAATAAATAAAAAAAAAGAAGAAGAATTGTACTTTGGACCAGCAGACATGGTTGGGCAAGTAGCTGGTGTGCAAAACTCCATTAATGTCCCATACAATATATTCACTTGATTAAAGAAGTCAACCGCTGAAATTAATTAAAAAAAATCATTATTAACAAAAGCATACTTAAATTATATCTCTGTAATCAAGCTTATTAATTGAGTCCAACTCTATTTTAATGATACGTGGTAACCATCACTAGATCCATTGCTTGCAATTTGCATACTCTCTTCATACTTCATAGAACTAAATTTAAGAATGAAACAACAAATAAATAGAAAATCAATGAAAGAACACAGAGAGGAGGTGAGAGGATTACTGTTGACGGCCAACCATTCGTTGAGATCTTCTCCAATTGGTAGACGTACCGCCTCTCTCAAGTTTCCAGAGCCCAAGGTTGCATCTATGTGTCTCTTTAGTTGTGCACCCTGTTTGTATAAAAAATAATTAAAGTTTGTTAAAATATTTTATGTGGGATAAATTTTGGTAATGTTAATTACACTTTTATATGGATGAGATGAAAAAATTATGTGAACCGGTACAAAACTTTCTATGCAAAAGGGGAGAGATGATGTTTGTGAATTTCTGAGTGGAAACAGGTAGGATTCATTTTTTCCAAGTTTTTCAAAGCAATTTAAAACATGTGTAAAATTAGATTTTGGTTCAATTAAATCCATGTAATGTCATGATAAGAGTTCATTAAGTATTGTCTGCAATATGCTGAATAACAAACCTCATAGTTAGTTGCATTATAACCCAACCAAAATTGGTGTTAACATACTTAAAATAATTAATTGTTCATCTCCTTTTCACAGAAACCACATTTTTTTCAAAGACTTCGTGAGAAGCACATTTCACATGAGGCGTGCAAGAAAAAGTTATGCAGTTCACATTAAAGCAACTTTGAATTTTTAAAATGAGTGCTAAAATACAGATGAAATTATCCATAAAAAAATTATAATTAATCAGCTTAGAAATTAAAAGCAACCTTATTTCCTGATGGTGCATTTTTCTTGGGCCGGAAAGTCTTCTGATTTCTGGCCAAACACAAAAAAAAAATTATACAAAGGTTAGATAGTAAAATTTCTATTTGTAATTATCAATGGAAATTGAAAATCCGGAATGAGATGGGAAATACGAGAAACTCGATAAAACATCGCACTCAAACTTCCATGAAGGCAAAAGGAATTACAATTAGAGAAAGAAAATAAAATCTGTACCGGTTTCCGAGACCGAAGAGGCTCATCTCTCTCAATTCGATAAGCAACGACGAAGAAGGAAGAGCGAGAGAGCTCCCGCAACCGCGAGAGAAAGAGAAGAAGATAAAGCAGTGGAATAAAGAGGAGAGGAGATCTAGGTCGAATAAATATAGCACTTTGTGGTTAATTCATTCTCTCGCTTTGTTCCCCTTTCTCTCTCTACCTCTCAGCTGTGTCTCTGTGTCTCTCTCTCCTTATTTTCCCTTTCTTCTCTTCCTCTTATAGTCATACGTGGAGCGTGGAAAGGTGCCACAAAACCAGCCTGGCTGTTTAGAGAAAAAGTGGGAAAGAACAATGGACGGTAGGTTTTATCACTGACACTGGAGCCCATTTGGTTCGCATTCTCACGTGGGGTCCACTTATCGGCGATAAGTCGGTCTCTTCCAGTTCTCAATTTGTACAAGCAGGTCGTTTTCAGAACTCTCAATATCCGACATTTTGTATCCAATTCAAAATATAGCGAGTCACTAATGAATACGACAGAACATTCGCCTCACGTGAGGATACACGGAGATGATGGTGGAAACAGAAATCCGGCGCCAACTCCTGAGGATTGAGATGCCGTGCAGATTGACAGCATTGGCTGTTATCTACTAAATAACAGCTAATAATTTCATGTGTGACGACTGACGACAACTAAAATTATACTGATATTAATTGAGTGAGCGTGAGGTACGGGTGGGGCGGGACGGGTTTGAACGGTTTAAAATTAGAAAATTTCGATCCGATCTGTATTGAACCTCGCAGATACGACACTCATGGGTCGGAATCAATTACTACCACAATTATCATATTATTAGTATTTTTTTGCTGCAGAATAAACTAATTTGAAAATGAATGAAATTCCTTCGTTCTAATAAAAAGAATAAATTATCCATATAATTTTTAAAGTTAAATCATTTTGGTCTATAAAATATCGTCTTAAGACTTTAGTACTATACTTTTGATCATATAAAGCATCGTATTAGATGAAGATTTGTGCTCCATCTATTTCATAATTTGTTCTGTTAAATAAGTTTTCCTTTCACGATCGACTACAAAAGGTGGTTGGCATGTTTAAATTTCAAATAAGTATATGCATATACATAATACAAGAATTATGCGGGCTTCAGTATTCGTATTTTTTATCCTGAACGAAGTTCGTTTTCATGAATTCGTAAATTAAAATTTCGCTTCCAGTATGCGTTCAATTTTATATATCTCAAGACTCAGGAATAAGTGAATAACGCATCATTCTGATTAACAAACAATTGAGAACTCGCACTTATATTATGATTGACGAGCTGAAAAAATGACGTGTCTTGGTGATTAAATTTGTCCACATGAACAATCCATATATCATTTGGTATTTTAGTCAATGTATTCGTGTAGAACGTCGCAACTTGTAAATTTAAAATAGGACTTTAATTTTATCCTTGTTTGAGTTTTGTGCGGGGATTAACATGCAAATGGACTAGTGCACAAGAACCAAGACTAGTCTTTGGGATATAAGAGCTTAATCAAGACTACATTAGGCTTATGTTTAGTTAGATTCAAACTGGGTTAAATTGGTCAAGATAAATTGAGCTTAAACAACAAGAAAATTGCATCTGCCCAGGGAATCGTTATAACGATTCAGTAAACGTTATAACGGTTCATCTCAATACTTAAAAATATTCTAAGGCAGAAATATTCTAAAAGAAACCAGAGTGTATCGTTATGTAACGATTCAGTAATCGTTACAACGATTTGGGAAACGTATAACGATTTGATAAATCGTTATAACGTTTCAAAGCTCAGTTGATCCAACGGCTATTCTTTTCAAACCGTTATAACGATTCGTAAACCGTTATAACGGTTCAGGCCGAAAAATAGTTTCTTCAGAAAATCTATTTTAAAAGGATTACCTCACTCACTGAAAATTATCTGACTGAGTTGTTGTTAACTAATCTAGCTAAATCATTACTCCAGAGAGCTTACTAGCCATATACAAAGTGAGAGAGATAATTCAATAGATTGATACACTCAATTAGTCAAATCTTTGTTCAAGCTCAATCTTGCTTCTCTCTATTCTCCCAACTTGATCCTTCGTGATCTTCTTGAAAACATTCTTTTGAGCTGTAGTGCTCACCTTTTCTTGAGTGTGTTGTCACTCACATTTTGAGTGTGTTGTCACTCACCTTTCTTTTGAGTGTGTTGTCACTCACCCTTTTTGAGTGTGTTGTCACTCTTGTTACCGATAGGCTTGGCAGCCCATTTTTGTAAGGGACCAAGTTCTACAAGTGTAAAAACCATTTTTAAATATATCGGCTCAACCTCAATTGTTAGAGGTTGAGGGTCCCGAAGACGTAGGCATTGTTAAAGCCGAACTCCATTACATCTTGTGTTATTGTTTTATCTTTACTTTTATTTTCTCACATTTCTTTGATTGCTATATTCTTATGAGATTATCTAAAAAGGAAAAATTTTGTGCATAAAAAAATAAAAGTAATCTTAATGCTGAAAATATTTAATGCTTGTAATTAATGGTGTCATATCAATATCAATAAATGTAAATTTTAGATAACTATTTTTCTAACCTTTTAACTGACAAATTAATTCATTGAATAGTTGTAACATACCATGTTATATATGCATGAACAAAAATTACAATTCACTTCAATTTTACTACGATGTGCATAGCGCTAATTATATTTATAAATGAAATATTCAATGAAAAATTATTTTTTAATTTTGAAATACTAAATGAATACTCAGAAATTATTTAAATGTATTTTTTTAGTTAAAAATAAAATATTGTACCATTGTGACTTTTATACGTTGAGACCACAAACATTGAGACAGACAATAGTAAATATATAAAGTCTCTATTTTATCTAGTACAAAATGGTACAATTTTTTTTGTTGTAATATTTCGGGATTTCACTATCTTATCGTATATAAATTAGTTGATATTTTTTTCGTCTTTGATTATTTTTTATATTTTTCTGAATTTTTTTAGAATTTTTTAGAATTTTTTAAATTTTATTCTATTTTTAAGCAATTACGATTAATAAAATTGAATTAGTTAAAATTTTTATATAAAATAGTATGATTACAAATTTTATAACTTCTATTATTTTTTGGGTAATTTTCTGATATTTTTTGAAAATTTTCTGGAATTTTTTGGAGTATTTGGCAATTTATTTGTTTTTTTACGAAATTAGGGAGAAAAAAACCAGATCCTCCTCACCCCTCCGCCCATCCGGACCGGCCATTGGTTCATCCATCCCGACTCGTGAGGATCCTATCCACGAGATACAATACAAATTAGATCAAAATTTTCTAATTTTGAACCGCTCAAATTCATCCCGCTCCACCTATCCTCACCCATCATCCGTGGCCCATCCTCACTCGTAATGTTTGACCCTAACGAACCACCTTGTCCCGTCTTCAAACCACTATCCCTACTCACGAGTCACAACTGATTTTGAGGTGTGGCAGAAGACATATCAACTGAGTCACGAGCTCAGACTCCAGAGAAAAAACATATGTTACATTAACTTTGTATTTTGAGGTGTGGCAGAAGACATATCAACTGAGTCACGAGCTCAGACTCCAGAGACAGCTGCTCAGCTGGCCCACTATGTTGAATATGACTATAATGTTTGTGGTCTCAAATTTAGAAGTCGCAACGATGCAATAAATTTCTTTTTAATTAAAAACACATTTTAATAAGTTTAGAAAAATAATTAAATTATGTCCGAAAAAATGAGTTGAATTATGACTGCGGACAACCAACTTATGTTTTAATTGACACGAGTTGTAGGTAAACGTTCAATCGAGATTACATGATCACTTAAGAAATGCACAATAAGATAGTGAACTCATAGTTGGAAGATGGTGTCATAAATATTTTACATATTGCTAGACTTCACTAATCCATATACAGTAAGATAGTGAAATCCGGAATATTCACAAACTTTACAATAAAAATTGTACCATTGTGTACCATTTTAATATTATCAATTTACATATTGCTAGACTCCACTAATGTGACTCTTTCTCAGTTGGGTCTTATATAGAGTAATGAATCGTAAATGTGATTTATTAACGAAAATCAATGAGTTTTTATTAGCCAATCATGGTATGGTATGAATAGGGGTGGAGTCGGAATTTTAGCTTGGCGGCAAAACTGAAGGAGTTAACAATCGTTAGATAGAAAAAAAAAACAAGGAGATCAGATCATCAGATATATGAATTTTTAAAATATTATGAAATAATATATACTTTTTGGACCTTTTGAAAAATTGAGGGGAGAGGAGGCGGACCCCTCAGCCCCCTTGAATTCGCCAATGGCGTGAGCCAAGTGTAACGGTACACAATACCAAGCATTTGAACAACAACGGCAATATTTGATTTATTCTCGAGCTTGAGAATATCTAGCTCGAATGTATCATCTGATATACTTGTACTTGCTCATCAAGATATGTTTAGAGAACTGTTTAAGATTGTACATTTTAGGTCAAGCTCAAAACTTATTGAACCCTCAGAAACACGACCCTGTTATATATACTAGCGAGGAGATATAACAAATAAGTTTACCTAAGTCAACAAGTCAGCTTTAGCTAGCTTGAAAAGAATTTAGAAGAAATTAAACAGGATCTTCATTTATTATCACAGTACATACATGGATTCGTTGCACATGTATTGTTGAACTCTATTATGACCTTCTTTTGTGGCCCAACACAAAATTTACCACATGTCGATGATTGTAGTTTGCAAAAGAGGTCTTTTGACCTTAGGTTGTTGAATTATTAACTAAATTTCTACGATTAATAAAGTTAGATTTATTGAGAATATGAATAGAACTCTTTGAATTCTTCGGTTCACTGAATTTGAGGCTGATTAAAGAGGGAATTTGAAAGGGAAAACGTTGGTCACATTGGGTGTATAATGGTGTTAAAGCTCATTAAGTCTAGTTTCAAATGGTGAAAGGTTTCAAGTCTGTTGAACTTCCCTATAAAAAATTATGGCTGTTTTAAGGAAGGGTTGTCAGAATTTAATTACCGTGCCATTTAAAATTCTGCGGTTTCATTAGAATGTTGTACGAAATTCTAAGAGCTTTTATCTGATGTTTGACGATATAAAAGAAACTGTATTCAGTTTTGCTACTCCACACAAAGCAAAGAAATTGATCACATAGCTATAAGCCAGGAAATTCATATACCAGATAAATGGCATGCTCAGTTTTGCACTTCACCCATCCAATGCACCCCCTGATCATGACTCACAACAACTCAAAATACAGATGCAATTTGTGCCAGATGTTCGGAACCGGCAGAAGGTACCGGTGCTCAGAATGTGACTTTGACCTACATGAACATTGCATGGCCTATCCTGCTTCTATGTCTACCCCCTTGCATCCAAAGCACAGTCTCTTCCTTGTACACAATCCAACTGAGAGCTACGACTGTCAGTGTGACTTCTGTAACAAAAGGGCAAAAGGTTTCAGTTCTGACTTTTTAATTTAATTCAATAATTAGAAGTATAATTAAATGGAGTTAGTAATTTAGTAAGGATGGTTTTAAGAACTTCACGATCCATTAAACAATTAAGACATTAAATTATTTTGTCATTAAATATTCTAATTAGATATTATAGGAGGAATTGTACTTGCCGCACTTACTGCATTGTACCAGTCATTCTTGCTCCTTTCTATACTCGTTCACCTGCGTGTACCCAAAATATAAAAAATAATCTACATATTGTAGGTATATTTTCTATAAAATTGACTATGTACAATCAGATATATAATTAAATTGCTCATATTAGGCTTTAAGTAGGTTGTTAGGCTGTATTTGAATGAAAGTCTAAATGCCTCCATCCACTGGTCCCAACCGACTAATTATTGTTATTCTAATATATAGTTTTTAAGGATTTTAGACTTTCAGTTGAAGACTGACGAGTTTCATTTTCCCACTTCTCAGGTTACACCTACCGTTGCTGCCACTGCAACTTTAATTTGCACCCTGCCTGCTCTGGGCTTCTGCAAAGATATTGAGTTAGAAAATTTAATAAGGATATCTATTAGGAATGAGTGTACATAGTTAATTAAGTATATACTTGCTACACTTGGTGCATCATAATAGCCAATCTTGCTCGTTTCTCTTTTTAGTTTTTATATATGTTCATGTATGTAGCCAAGATATAGAAAAAAAGAAACAATCTAACTATAGTCATATTCTCTAAGAAATTGATTATGTACAATGAGAATATAATTAAATTTCTGACATTAGGCTTTAATGTATCAAAGATGACGTGCTTCCATCACAGACTAGTTACTGTTACCCCCAACATATATTTTTTTTAAGATTGTTAGTTGAAGCCTGAGAACTTATTTTTCTGACACATCTCAGGTTACAATTATTGTTGCCGCCTCTGCAAATTTGATTTGCACCCTGCCTGCTCCGGGCTTCTGCATTCAAAGTCTCACCAGCCATCAACCAATGAACTAGAACAAGCTTTCACTGATTTAATATTAGGAGTTTCCACAGGTAACTTTACCAGGGACATATGGATTGGGTTTAGTATTCCTAGTATCATTAGCTCACTGCGTTAAGCAACGATAATAATATTGGCCAAGGGTATGTTGGTGGTGGGAACAGCTTTATTGTACTGGATAGTGGCAATTCTGGCATTGGCGTAGGATTAGATGGCAGTGGAAAAGTGTTTGTAGGCAATGGATGGGGAGGATAGTGAGCTGCTATGCTTGAACTTTTAGCAAGAGAAGCTGCATTGGATTTTGGGAATACAATAGCTGAAGATTTGTTCCATAATTATAAATACAAATATATAAAAAACTTGATTATAGGCAAATTTAATTTTGAAATGAGAACTAAAAAAAGATGAACTTTTTTGTGATAGAACTTTTGTGAGTTTCTTCTTGATTTAACTTTTTTTTTTATGTGCAGCTGGCCGCAGTGGTTTCTTTGGTTCTGATTGAGGTACTGCATATATAGTACTGGTACGGTTGGAAGAATTTACTGATGCTTATGCCAAGGTCAATGCTTGAGGAGAAATATGTTTGCTAGTTTTCTTCAAAAATTATTGTACGTTAAGGAATTTGTGTTTTAAATCTTTCGTGCTACAATGATATTCTGGTAGCTTTGCAACCGATATTAGTTTTGCAGTCCTTCGTTTTATCTCTAATTAGGTTATAAGTAATGTATCAATATCTGGCGGTCTAGTCTTATCAGAAACTTCCAGCTTCCTTTTTACAATAAATTTATTTTTACTATCGCTTTTTTTATTCTTGTTTCGTACAAGAAATGCCTACCCCAATTTATTTGGGATTAAAGGCTTTGTTGTTGTTGTTTCGTACAAGAAATGATATCATTATTCTATCAAAACAGCACAACTAAGAACCAAATAAAAATAAAAACAGTTAAGAAGCTTTCTTAAATTAAGTATTCAATATGTTTTCCTTTTTTTTTGCATTTTTACCCTTTTTACTTGCATAAAAAAAGATAAAAATAATGGTTTTTAAGTTCTATATAAGAAATTCTCTTTGAAGTACCGAATAGGAAATATATTTAAACCCCAAAAAAGAAAGGGCTTCTCCTAACAACATCTAAAACTTTTAAATTCTATTGAATAATTTGAGTTCTCTAGCATCTTTACACCTAATTACATCCTTGAATATAACAATATAAACGACCTTTAATATAACTTTTAAATTCTATTGAATAGTTTGAGTTCTCTAGCATCCTTACACCTAATTACATCCTTGAATATAAGTTGAAATTTACCTGAAAACATCATGCTTTATCCTTCATTTCTGGATGTCTAGATCCAACTTCCCTGTTGATATTTGAAACAAAATTGATATTTAAAGCCTTTCAACTTAAAATATTTATTAACGACGTTCTACCCATATAATTTCAACTGCTATACCAAAGGCTGGTTTAAGTCATATGGTGTGGCTCAAATGGGTCAAAGTCAAATATTACAGCCAGAATTGTGCATGTATGGATGTTTTGATCAAGGGTTGTATCCCAAAACACTAACTTAATTAAGTCATCTCTTAGTTTGAAGAGATTGAGAAATCGTAAAAACAGAAATTTCACTGATATGTTAATAGCAACATTTACATTATTTTTTTTAGAGTGAAGCTGGAAGTCTAAGTTATCCTTTTTTTTCTTTAAGTAACGGACAAATAGGTTACTATTGGATTTATTAATTAAAAGTAAAAAGAGTTACAGAGAGATGGAAAGAAAGAAAGAAAAAAAATATCAACTAGTCTACATTACATTGTGCATCACTACCCTGATACAATTGCGCACTAAGTCTTATTGTTGCTGTTGCTGCTCGCAGTGCTCACAACCCAGTTTTTAAATTATGTCTCCGGAAAAGAGTGTTAAGCCTTCTCTCTTTCCAACTTTTAATTTAGGACATTTTGATTGTTCTCTCTTTTTATTTTCTTTCATCAATTGGCTATGATTTAAGTAATTAGTAATATAATTGACGTTATCTATTGGGTTTTTGGTTTTGAATACATTCAGTAGCTTTAAAAATATGTTCGTTGTACAAAACTTCTAAATCTTTGAAAAGAATTATATAATAATTTAATGCTCAGATAGTAAAAAAAAAAAAACATGTTGGTTGAAATTCTAAAAAGTTTCACCGGTGGGGATTCAATGATGTTGGAAAAATAAATTAAGACGGCAATATGAATGTAGAACATAAAGACAACAATTCAAAAAAAAATTATAACATTTACTTTTACCTTAGATTTTTTTTTTTACTATTTATGACGTTCTTTCTAGCACGGATCGAACTTCATTTATGCATTATGGCCTTTGAATATTGTTTCCCAGATAAATGTTACTTTCGAACTTCATTGGTTGTTATTATTTAGGAGCCTTATGTTGAACAGCATGAAACACAATGACAACTTGGTAATATTTTTTTTCTTGGTCTGTTAACTTTTATTATTTGTTAGATAAGTTTGAGAATTCCTTCTTTTTCTTTTTGATGTCTGCATAAAATGAAAACTTAAAAATATGATTATTTCATATTTATATCATATAGTATTATATCCGCCATCCAGCTCAACTTCCAACCCTAGTGTCCATAAAGAATTCTCCGGGTTTCTACTACCGACCTAATCAATAATGTGTGTAGATGTGTACCAGTAAGTACCAGACTAACAACAGTCAATCATCTACCATTAGAGATTCAAGCTGGGGCATAATTGAGACTTAAACAGTTAAAATAAGATTTGACCGAAAGAAACACAATATGTTCTTCTATATCAGCAACTGACTCGGTGGAATACCATTGGGATACAGAACAAGTTTCACAATCTACCATATTTATCTTCATTTTCCAGCATTTATACACAATCAAACATGGCCATGTAATAAAATGGATGTTACAACATCAACCGAGATGAAAAACTTAATCAAATAACAGCACTTGTCATGAAAGGACCACACAATTATAAATAGGTGTTAAGTCTTCCTTTATAAAGGAAAAAAAAAAAGGAGCTCAACTGTAGCCTTGCAGGAAAAAGCAAATTATCATTTTCAGATTCAGCATTCTATGCTTATATAATGTTATTGAGAACGATCATTTTACAAATAATGAACTCATTCACAGTTATGATCAATTCCTAAAATATGTTTTGGAAATAAGGTGATTTTTTTTTTTTTTTGCAGAATGGACCAACTCATGAACATTTCAAGAAGTTATTTAAATAAACATTTGCAAAAACAAAAATAAATATCAATGTGCCATATGCAATTATGAAAATTTCCGCTCTTGATTCTATGATTGGTACATTTGAACCAATTGCAAAATGAATATCACAATCATCAATGGGCCATATGCAATTATGCATCTGACCGAAGAGGCAAACTCCTCTATAATAGAAGCAACCTCACAAAGAAACCAACAATAACTCATATATGAAGTCAAAGAAGGGATATTCCATTTCACATTTAAAACTGAGCTAGAACGGAGATGGGAAGGAGGCCATGTTGCTGCAAGGTTGGGTTGAAGAAAGGAACCTGGTCTTCACAAGAAGATCAAATCCTTGCTAATTATATCAAAATTCATGGTGAAGGCCAATGGCAAAATTTACCTCAAAGAGCAGGTAAGACACAGTTATGCTTCTTTTTTATCTATTTTTATTTTCCTTTCTTTTTGAAATTCTATAGTAGAAACATCATGCAGGAATAAAAGCATTAACTCATCAAACCGATCCATAGTCGGATAGATGTTTTTGCAAGTACGAACAGTAAGTTAGCTCCAGAATGTTCTGTTACTTCATCAGTTGTTAATACAGGATTAAACAGATGCGGCAAAAGCTGTCGTCTCGGATGGCTTAACTATTTAAAGCCGGACATAAAGAGGAATCATTTTGCTTGCAGACGAGGAGCTCATCATTAAGCTTCATAAACTCCTAGGAAATCGGTAAATATCCAAATGTAGAAGGCATTTTTGGTCCAAATCTTAAGTTTCTGCAACTAAAATAAGTAGCTAGTCTAACCATATTTAGTTTTCTTCTAGTTGGTCGCTGATAGCAGGAAGATTACCAGGAAGAACAGATAATGAGATCAAAAACTACTGGAACACGAATCTCAGAAAGAGAACAAAAACAGTGAGCCAAAATCCAGCCAAGAACAAAATAGAAGAGACTAAAGTTGAGAACATTCAATCTTTAGAAGGAAAGCATATTTTGGCGCCAGAAATACACCCAGTGATCAAACCGAAGGCAGTCCGATGCAAAAGGTTCAACTTCTCCCATAACCAAGATGATATAAATTACGAACAAAGCCATGTCGCAGAAGCCTTGGCAATGGACTTCAACACAGAGGAGCTAATGGCAGACTTACCGGATGGTGGGAATTTATTTGGGATTACTAGCATGGAGGGAAGTGGTTCAAATGATCTTTATTCATATGATATAGAGAGCTTGCTATCAACTTTGCCAGAGCATCAAAATTTGTTGTATGCCTATGCATGGAGTTACAAAATGACCCAGAATTACCAATCCAAGAGCTGGCACCAGTATGAAAAGCCAGGCCAGGTAGTACAATCCATGCCAGTTTGTTATTTGTCCGGCAACAGCTTCTGCCTTGTTGCTAATATTATTATGTTAATGAGTCTCAGTTGGATCACAATTTTCCTATCCTCCTATCAATTCTCAAGGTACTAAGTGTAATGATGTAAAAATATAGCACAAAGTATCATAAATAATAACAAGTGAAACGATATATCAAAAATGTCTACCTCAAATTCCATGCAAGATCTAGTCATATAACAATGGAAATTCATGCTCTCTTTCAGAACCATTATATTGTTCTTCACAACTACAATCCTGCCATAGAAAACAGAATTCCCTGCAGAGTACAATTGTGCTGTATAAGCATGGAATTAGATTAATACATCTAAAGAACTTAACATAACAAAGATTGTATTCCCTTCAAAAATTTGTGAAGCTTTTTAGTCAAAATGACCACAAAATATCTGCTTTAGGATAAACCACAATTGGAAAAAAAAAAGTTGGCCTATTATTGCTGTGAAAATATTGTTAGGAACTAACAATCTGACACATGCAACTGCAGCATTGTTGTTTCACTTTTTTCTCTTTTGCATGGTACATAGGCCATAATTTATATGAAACAAAAATGAACGACACCAGACTGCGCAATTGAAATTCAAAAAAGGGCTGGTTAGTTGTACAAGAAGTACAGCATACCATGCATCAATAGATGCATCACAGCAGCTACTATCTGGACAGCAATTCTAGCACCTAACTATAAAAATGAATCTACAGTTTACACTCGTCCACCAATGCTGCCACAATTACTTGCCAGTCTTAGGGCTTTAAACTGATACTAATTGTTACACTTAACATTTTTTTTGGTTTGTCAATTTGCAAAACAATCTTGAATTTTACAATTTACCTTGTTTAAATTTTGTGCAGAAATTAACTTGTAAATGAATTAGTACACAAGAATCAAGACTAATGATGGAACATAAGAGCTAAATCAAGACTGCATTAGGCTTAGGTTTAGTTAGACTTAAACTGGGTTGAATTGGTCAAGATAAATTGAGCTTAAACAACAGAGAAAACTATTTCTGCACAGTGAATCGTTACAACGATTCAAAAATCGTTATAACGGTTCATCTCGATACTTAAAAATATTCTAAGGCAGAAAAATATGTATAGAAACCAGAGTGTATCGTTATGTAACGATTATGTAATCGTTACAACGATTCATGAAACATATAACGATTTGATAAATCGTTATAACGTTTCAGCTTAGTTGATCCAACGGCTATTCTTTATTAACCGTTATAACGATTCGTTATAACGATTCCTGAATCGTTATAACGGTTCAGACTGAAAAATAGTTTCTTCAGCTGTTTCAGAAGATCTATTTTAAAAGTATCATCTCTCTCAATGAATAGTTGATCCATCGAGCAAAATCACTACTCCAGAGAGCTTACTAGCCATATGCAAAAAGAGAAAGATAACTCAAGATATTGATACACTCAATTAGTTAGTTAAATCTTTGTTCAAACTCAATCTAGCTTCTCTCTATTCTCCTAACTTGATCCTTCGTGATCTTCTTGAAAATATTTTCTTGAACTGTTGTGCTCAACTCCTTAAATATACCCAAAGAGCTTGCTTTGGATAGGAGTGCGTAGAAGATAGCGATTCATGTACCTGAACCATGATTTAGGAGTTAGAGTCTAATAGTAGAGTTATAGACTTCATATTCTTAGATTTTTTAGGATTTTAGGATTTAGAATTTAGAAATAGTTTTCAGAAATAGAGGTTTAGATATGATTTTAGGATTTAGAATTTAGAATTAGATTTTAAAATAGGATTTTAGGATTTAGAAATAGATTTTATAATAGAAGTTTATTGTACTATTATTATTATTATTATTGTTATTATTGCTACTATTATTAGCATATTATCATTATCATTATCATCTTTATTTATATATTATTATTATTATTATTATTTTATTTATTTTCTTTTTCTTCCATCATATTCATTATTATCACTGATATTTGAGATATTTGATCTTATGCTTTCCGATTGGGTTTCATTTCTAACCTACCCCAATTTATTTGGGATCAAAGGTTTTGTTGTTGTTGTTGTTGTTGTTGTTGTTGTGCTCAACTCTTTTTTGAGCTGTAGTGCTCATTTCTTGTGTTGAGTGTGTTATCACCCACATTTTTTAGTGTGTTGTCACTCGTGTTACCGATAGGCTTGGCAGCCCATATTTGTGTAAGGGACCAAGTTCTATAAGTGTAAAAACATTTTTTAATATATCAGCTCAACCTCAATTGTTGGAGGTTGAGGGTCCCGGAGATGTAAGCATTGTTAAAGCCGAACTCCGTTATATCTTATGTTCTTGTTTTATCTTTACTTTTCTTTTCTCACATTTTTTTGATTGCTATATTCTTGTGAGAATTGAATTGATTTAAATTATATTTCGCTGCCATTACACTTTAACATTAAGCCTCAAATTGGTTTATACATTTCTACCTTAGGTTATTTACATTCTTGCACTATTTTGACCTTTCAATACCATCATCCTAGGCTTTCAAGGGCTATCACTAATAATATAATATAATATAATATTAAACTCTACCTTTTTTAGGAGAGATTCACATACAATTCTTTTGGCGTCACCTTGTGACAGTGCTACTTTTTAATATTTAATATAATATAATTACAAAACTAAGCTGTTATTACTCATTTCATATTGCAAAAAAAATGCTTAAGCATAAAGAATATCAAGATTTAGTTCATTCAATACAAAACCAACATGTCGAGAATTAGTTGTACTTAATTATGTGTATTTTAGACATTTTAACTCTTGATTTTGTAATTATGTGTATTTTAGTCATTCAACACAAAACCAACATTTTAAATCTTGATTTTATATTTTTTTTATAATAAATATGCCATTTGTGCAATCACACAAGATCAACACTTCAATTTTGCATTTAGAAAAATTTAATGCAGCGAAAAAAAATTGTCATGAAATGTTATAAAAAGGATTGTCAGTTCATCCATTCACATTATTAATTCCATAGTGTCCTAACAAAAATCACTTGGTCACAGAATTGACACCAATTGCATTCTCAAATCTCATAGTTTTTTACTGCTAAATAGAAAAAAACACTGTTCTTTTTTTTTTATTGCTTGAGGCTTTCTGGGAAGATCATTGATTCATTATGCAGCAAACACAACTCCATTACACACTCAATACAACATATTTTCTGTCAAAAATTGGGAACCAGATGGAGTCTCCAATTTTACACCAATTATTCCAGGAAAATAAAACCATTAAAACCAATTTAAAATATAACCTCACATTGGAACCTGAAATATCACAGGTTGGCTGAAGATGGCGGTGGCTCTGACACCACAAAATCCAGAACAATCACACTTTCAAGTATAGGCCGGACCTTTTCTTTAATTGCGTCTAATTGGCCCCCCTCTAATTTCTCCAAATCCTCTACTCCAGGAAAAGCAGCAAGCATGCCAAAAGAGTAACCCTTTGCCCTGGCAGGAGAGAAATTCTCACCATAACTCACTTGTGTCGCACATTCCGCAGCATCCTTTGCTGATGCCATCGTTGATGTCAACTCTGATGCATCTGAACCTGTTTAAGAGTACAGAAATTAATCAATTAAACCACTGTAATGAAGATCATTAATTCATTAGAGTCGAATGTAATTCCATTCTTGTTTTTATAATCATTTTTTATAATCCATACAAACTAGAATGAAATAAGATTAAAAAAATTTGAATTGAGCAAGCTGGAGATAAAACTAAAAACAATCTAAAAGTTGAAAATTGGTAAGATTTTATCCTGCTACTAAATCAGCGGTAAGGGAAATTCATGAATCATAACTCCGATGCTTCAATATTGTTATCATTCCTCTAGCATTACATAATATAGGCTTATCTGACAATCAAAAAGTGTTAACATATAACAGTAACAAATAAAAGACAAATTACCTTCTTTGAGCTTTGCAAGGGTGAGCCGGATTGCAGACCCTGGTGCCACAGGCCCAGGGACCAGACCCTCAGCAACCCAATCGACAGCCATGATATCATCACAAATCGGCAGCACACACTCCTTTACAACTTTCACATGTGCTGGGTCGTTCGCGTATTCCAATAGCTTCTCCTTCGATTCATACCTATTAAGAGAAAATTATCTTAGTTTTCAAGCAGCGAATCAGTAGACGGTAAGAAATGGTTCAACGATAAGAGAAAGACAGTACCGGCTGTGGAGGAGGTGAGTGAAGGCCAGCTCGGAGGCAGCAGCGGAGCGGAGACGAAGGACGGGGCCGGCGAATAGGTGGGAGACAGCAGGGAGGGAAGAGAGGGCGCGAAGAGAGGAGAGCATGGTATCTACCTTGGAGGGGTCGATGGAGGGGCGCGTCTTGAAGAGAACGAAATGCTCAATAGCGGAGGAGATCGACATGGCGGCGGCGGCGGCGGCGGCGGCGGAGGCGACAGTGGACGGGCGGAGAGAGGCGGGTCCGGCGCGTACGGGTTGGGGTTTGACGAGGAAGAGCTGGGGCCTGAATCTGACTGAGTGGAGGGGCTTAAAAGAGGAGAGCATGTTTTGATGGGGAGAGAATCAGAAAATAAACCGGGGGATTGATTTGAAAAGAGGAGAGCTGCATTTTGACTGATGGAGACTGCGCAGTGGGCACTGCCGCACTGGCCAGTGGCTTCAAATCTGCTGTTATTTTCGTGCAAGAATAGAATCTGTTATTTATTTTTAAAAAAATAGAAAGAAAATCTTAAAAATACAAAAAAGTTTATAGTCATATTTTTTTTAATTGTAGATTAATAGTCTGTTAAATTTTATGTAATTTTATTAATATTTAATACTTCATCAAAGATTATCAAATTTAACGATCTTTCACTAATGTTTTGCAACGGTTTCAAATTAACGGTCTTTGATGGACTATTAAACGTTAATAAAATTATATAAAATTTGACAGACTATCAAGAGTGAGACTATGGTGCATTGCAATGCACGGATGCATCCGTGCATTAGTGCAAAATTTTAAATTTTATGTAAAATATGACCGATCCGAACCGTTCAATATAATCTTCATTTCAAACTCTATTAGCTAACCAATTCTTATATTTTTTTCAATTTTTTTTTGCTATTTTTTTGCATGAGGAGAAAATCGTCAAATTGGACGATCCGAAATTTTTAAACCAATTAATTTTCTCCTCATGTCAAAAAATAGCAAAAAAAATTCAAAAATATATAATTTGGCTAGCTAGTAGAGTTTGATATAAAGATTTTATTGAACAGTTCAGATCGATCATATTTTACATAAAATTTAAAATTTTGCGCTAATGCACGGGTACATCCATGCATTGCAATGCATCATAGACTCACTCGACTATCAATCTATAAGTAAAAAATATATCTATAATTTTTTTATTTTTTATTTTTATTTTATTTTTTTTTAAATAAATAACATGACACTATTTTTCTAAATAAATAACATCAGGGGCAAGTGGTGGATGGATTTTAATTGTTTTCAGTTTTGGGGTTGGTTCGCTGTTTTACCAGTGTGGCGTTGAATATTTATGATCAAATCTTCATATTTATTTATATATGGGATATTTATATATGGGAAGGGATCATTTGAAAATGATTATCTTTATAATTTTAATAATAAATTTTTAAATAAATACGAATCTCTTCACTTCTTTTGTTTTTTTTTGTGTTTGTAAGTTCCACTATTGTTGTTGTTATATTCCTTATCTTTCTTGTTGAATGCGGATCATCTTGTGGTTTGGATGTTTTTGTAGTGGGTTTATCTCTATAGTTAGGAGGGTGTTTTGTTTAAAGATTAGTTTAGACTGTTATTTTAGTTTACTTTACTATCGTTGTTGTTATATTCTTTATATTTCTTGTTGAATGCGGATCATCTTGTGGTTTGGATGTTTTTTTGTAGTGGGTTTATCTCTACAGTAAGGAGGGTGTTTTGTTTGAAGATTAGTTTAGACTGTTATCTTAGTTTACTTTGCTATCGTTGTTGTTATATTCATTATCTTTCTTGTTGAATGCGGATCATTTTATGGTTTGGATGTTTTTTGTAGTGGGTTTATCTCTAGAGTTAGGATGGTGTTTTGTTTGAAGATTAGTTTAGACTGTTATCTTAGTTTACTTTGCTATCGTTGTTGTTATATTTCTTATCTTTCTTGTTGAATGCAGATCATTTTGTGGTTTGGATATTTTTTTGTAGTGGGTTTATCTCTAGAGTAAGGATGGTGTTTTGTTTGAAGATTAGTTTAGATTGTTATCTTAGTTTACTTTGCTATCGTTGTTGTTATATTTCTTATCTTTCTTGTTGAATGCGGATCATCTTGTGGTTTGGATGTTTTTTGTAGTCCAAGACGTCTGAGCTTCACGCATGGGTTGCAAGGGAGGATGATTACAATGGTGTTGGTCCTATTGCTGAGCACTTGAGAAGGAATGGTGATTTGAAGACGATCAATGATCTAGCAGTGGAAGATTCTCGTAAGACGGACAGACTGGTTGCCAACCTGGCAAACCAGATTGAGGCGAAGAATCGGGCACTTACTCGAGTTGGAGTGCAAGTACAATGAGACCACCTTATCCCTCAATACTATGATGGAGCATAGAGAACAGTTGTTCATTGCTAATAATGATGGTCAGTGGCCTTTCTTTTTCCTTTGTTATGCGCACTGGGTTTATCTCTACAGTTAGGAGGGTGTTTTATTTGAAGATTAGTTTAGACTGTTATCTTAGCTTACTTTGCTATCGTTGTTGTTATATTCCTTATTTTTCTTATTGAATGTGGATCATCTTGTGGTTTGGATGTTTTTTTATAGTGGGTTTATCTCTACAGTAAGGAGGGTGTTTTGTTTGAAGATTAGTTTAGATTGTTATTTTAGTTTACTTTGCTATCGTTGTTGTTATATTCCTTATTTTTTTTGTTGAATGCGGATCATCTTGTGGTTTGAATGTTTTTTGTAGTGGGTTTATCTCTACGGTAAAGAAGGTGTTTTGTTTGAAGATTAGTTTATACTGTTATTTTGTCTATAAATCTGATATCATTTTTTTTTTAGACAAACATACTTGGAATTCTAATTTCTATTGATTTCTATGAAATCTGTGGAGTAACTACATTTTCTATGAAATCGGTGGAGTCACTCTATTTTTATCAAAAAAAATTCCATTATCTCGCAATCACTTTTATTATTTTTAAATATTTTTATTGTACATGAGTTTTTTAGTTTTTTTCTTCTTTTTGAGACCACTTGGTTTTTGCGTATTGTGTCGGACTTTTTATTAAAATTCTTCATGGCATTTTTGTTTGTTTGGCTGCTGAAATCTTCATGTTCTTAGTTCGTTCATCCAAATAAAATGTGTGTTCATTCATATAATTTTTTTATATAAATCAATTCATTTTATTCTCATTTCGTTTGTTTACCATTTTGTTTCATTTTTCACTCGTTAGTTATATAGAACAAGCAATTAATTTAACATATTAGATGCTTGTCTAGCTTTTAATTTCTTTTGTTCTTGCTAATAAGGTGAATTTAAAATACAATACAGCTCATATATCAGGGGTGTAAACGGATCGGGTATGAAGGGATAATGATTTTATCGTATCCGCATCCGTTATGATTTTTAGGATACGAAATTAGATATTCGACGGATATCTGTTTATGGATTGGATATCGGACGAGTATTAATACAAATATGGATATATTTTGGATATTAAATAAAATATTATATGTATCATTGAAAAATAATTACATACTATTTTTTAAATATTTTTTATTATTATTTTAGTAGTTCAATATATCAATAAATTATAAAAAAAATATGATACATTAGAACAAATTAGATATAAAATTAATTAGATTTATAATGTAAACTAAAATCTAATGAGCAAATATGTAATGAGATTTTTTTAGATATGTATTCGGATAAAATCGTATAATATGGTATCACATATTTTCGGATAATATCAGATATTGATAGATAAAAGTTAAATAATCGGATACGAATAGATAATAGTCAAACTATATTTTTATTCGTTAAATATTTTCAGATATAAATATATATATATATATATATATATATATATATATATATTCAAATATGAATACAAATTATATAATTTTTATTATTTTTTGAACCGAACCACGGATAAAATTAAATAATTTACTATCCAACTTACACCCCTATGATATTACTGCACATCATTGTATCATTTGGACTTTAGACCTGCCAGCCAGCGAGCGATATTAAACGTCCCTCCATGCGACCACGCTCCAATAAGCTATCAACGAATTAAAACCCTGCAAGAGAGTGCTACTTCAGTGACTCGAATGATCACTAGAAAATGATTATTTGGATCATTTGGATATTGGAAATTCAAAAATATATATATATAATATCATAGAAATGAAAAAATATATATATTTAAAGACATATTGTGAAGGAAAGTTATAGATTGATTTTGATTTAAATTTTATGTATATACTATTATTTGATAACTTATCAAAACTAGATAAATTAGAATATTCACAAATTGTATAAATTTTTGATGTTCTTTAATGAACAATTAAACAATGTTTAAATTATATACAATTTGTAACACTGTTATATATAAGTTAAATAATATATTTATAATTTTTCTTTTAAGATTTTATCAAATTTATATAAAATTTCATCATCAAGATTGTCAAAAGAAACACCTCCAGTTAATTTCTTTCTTATTATGAAAAGTCATAATTTATTCAAAAATATGCCCACTGTTCGAAAGCAATTAACTAACACTTGGAGTGAATGACGAATAAAATGCGGTATCCATACTTCTATACTCATGTACTCCTTAGTATACTATATACTATATTATATAATATAGAGTGTACGGACTGAATACATCAAATAATTTTTAGTATTTAGTTTTTTTTTAATAACCAAAATGCCTCAAATCGAATGGTACAAATTAATATTTTCAAATATATGATTTAGATTTTGACTAATATCATTTTTTCTTTCATTTTGTTTATTATTTTTACCATGCATTAGGAGATCTAAAATAAGAATTTTATCTACCAAATAAAGTAATAACCAACAATTATTAACTGTTTTTGTAAAAAAAAAAAAACTACCCACTATATAGTTTTATTTAGAAAAGAATAATTAACATATTTTATAAATGATTTTTATTAAATAATAAATTAATTTTATTTTAGAATTTAACATTTTTTGTAATTACCTTCAATAGAATTATATCTAAATAACATATATTATTTATTTATAATTAAATCACACAATTTTTTTTTAAAGTAAGAGAGTTCCACAAACATATTTGTTTCTAGTTACAATTAATAAATATAGATAAGTCAATAAAGTTAAATAAAATAGATATGTACATTGAGTGTGAATTTCTCCTCTATATAGGCTAATTAAGCTCTAGAAGATAATTCTACATGCATCAAGGGTAATGATAAACGTGTCAAATACGTGTACATGTATGTGTAAATATGGATATGAATAAATACTCATGTTTGAACGTGTATGCATGTGATATGTTTACGTGTCGTGTTGTTAAACGTGTGTGATAAATATGTAAATAATTTTGACATGTCTAAACACGCACGTATAGCACGTATAAAAAACTTCAACATATTCGGTTTTTGAAATGCTTGTGTGCTTAAAAGATTGGCTTGATACTAATGTTAAAAATCAAGATCACTCTAACATGTATGATATTTCTAAATATGGTCTGTTAATTTTATTTTTTGCGACCAGAATAACTCTAATTTTCTATTTTTTTATATATTTCTCCAATGTTGTTTGAATTTTTTAAATTTATACGTGCTACAAGTGTTAACACGTGTTACACACGAACACGTTTAAACTTTTGACACGTTATAACGCATGCTAGACGTGTCACGTGTCTTAGACGTACGTGTTTGGATTTTTTAACTTTTGACACGTTAAAACACGCACATTCAAACACGTAAATGTGTGCCGACACAACACGTTCTATGTTGAACACATCACATATTCGAACGTGATATACACGACACACACGTTTATCAATGCCCTAATTCACCTATGAATCAATAGGTTGCATAGTAAATAATTCCAACACTAATAAAAATTTCTCTTCTTTTCCTTTTCAAGATTCATATTATGTTTAACAAGAAAACATAGTCTGTTCTTGATGAGATTTCCAAATCGCCTAAAATTAATAATATTGGTAAGAAGAGCCTTAAGTGTAACAAAAAAAGTGTAACCCGAGATTCAACTTTCAAAATCCAAATCGACAACAAGACAAACTTGCTTCGGCTTTTTATTTGGCATCAGATTCAGTTTTTTGATTGGCCTCAATTACTGCCAGATATGAAATTAAGTTATTTCAAATTAAAGGCTAACCCAAATGTCAAATATATTAAGTGAAAATAATAAAATATTAACCAAGCATTTCATCAAACGATTGATCTCAACCTGATCCCCTGATCAAGTATAATAATAACGATAAAAATAAGGCTTTTATACCAAAGCCCAGAAAAAAAAATCCAATTCCGATGTTAAGTGGGCACTGGACCGGATTGCAGTGAACCGTGCCTGTCCAAGGCCCAAGCAACCAATTTCATTATACCATGATTGAATAACACAGTGACGAAGAAAAAGAAAATAAAGAGTATAAGGCGACTAGATAAGGGAAAGAAACGAAAAGAAAATTTATTATATTTAATATTCTGTTCTTTCGATTTATTTTATTGAAAACTGATAAATAGATATAATTATTGATATTATTATCATTGATATTAATTTTATTATTTATATTAAATGAGTTATTATTTATATTAATGACTTTATTATATAGCTTATTTTCACAGCTTATTTTTATAATATATTTTATTCAGTTAGTGGTATCTAAATTGAATAATAAAAATAAATTATAAAATAAATTATAACATGGAGTCATTAACATTAATAATAATAATTCATTTAACCTGAATAAAATTATTTAGTGTTGACAATAATATTAATGATAATATTTCATAAATATTTTTCTTTTTTATTAACCTCCATGACACTCCAATTTAAAAATTAACCATATATATATATTTTCTAAAACTTGAAGAGAATTAAATGCGTATCCCACTAATTTTAATCATTTTTTAATTTGAATTATATCATTTTTTTTCATTCCAGTTCAATTATACCGCAGAATCTACAAAAAGTTAGACATCGCAAATTTTCTTTATTGGAAATTATTTTTATAACGACGTTAATGACAAAATACAAAATTTACTAGTTTAACTAGCTCTAGCTTACGTATTAGTATACAACTATGGAAATCATTGATGTGTCATTCTTAACTAGCGATCATCTACATAAAAATTTACATGTTTTCTACTTGTAGATCAATATATAAGCACACTAAAACTTATTTATCACTATCTTGTAAATTAATTAAGATTTTGATTTTTCGGACAAATATAATGTCAATAAGCACGCTAAAAATTCACAGTGTCAAATAATTCTAAAATTTTAATTTGGTATGCGAATCCTAGATATTTGATTAAGAAAGAAAATAAACACGAAATCAGACTTTTAATTAGAAAGAATGAAAATGTAACAAATTAATATATATATAATTAAAATATTTGCATAAAAACTAACTTACGGCACCAAAATGTACCGCACTAGAACACAATCGAAATACCTGGTAAAAAATCTGTAATAATTAAGTATGATGCACATATAGACTTTTTCTACATAACCCGTCTATGTCCGTTGCAGGCAAGAGTCATGTTTACAAACTGGTAGCAAAAATATTTCAGGATAGACATCATGCTATTATTGTAAAAGTTAAATATATTTTTATAATTTTTATAGCAGAATCAAAGTTATAGAGGTGTATTTTTGAAAATATAATTAAGAATATGGCGTATTATTACAATTTTTTTGGATCCCCAACATATTTTTGTAGAGGACAAATCAAATAACTATGGTGTCATATTCAGTACCAATAAAATTAAACATTAAATAATTATTTTTAAAATTATCAAAGAACAGAACTAATTAATAAAATATTTTGTATATATCATATTATATATTGTATATTTTGTATATATCATATATATATTGTATATTTTGTATATATCATATTATTTACGTACACAAAATTTATATTCTTTCAATATTATCTATTGTGCATCATGCGTTACTAAAAATAACGGATCAAATTTTATAATTTAACCTCCTCGTTGAAATATTTTATTAAGATTCCGTTTGTAATATTTAATTATTTGAGGACTAAACTGCAAAATCTGAAAAGAAACATTTAAGAGGAGTTATTGTCAATTAAACTATCAAATACTACTGAATATTGAATATTGAATATTGAAGGAGTTATTGTTACTGTTTTTATGAAAGTGTTCTAAGGAGCGGGAATTCTTAATATATAAAAAAATTAAATTTTTAAATTTTCTAGCAAAATCATTACTTTTTTTCACCTCAATGGTTTTGTTTAAATCTTTTCATCTTCTTAAATTCAAAGATTTATATAAAATAGTTTATCTCTCCTCATTTAAAATAATATGTGTAATAAACTTAATGTGAAACTTAACTCTTAAAATGATCCAATTTTTTATATGATCATTTATAGATTATTATGTGTTAATTATATTATTTATTATTATAATTATCATTATTACCTACCATTTAAAAATATTGTGTCTAAATTTTTTTAATGTGAAACTTTATTAAATATATTTAAAATTTTATAAAGTTAATTATTTATTTAAGGACCTATATTGTCGAGGCGAATCCCGAGTTATAGCCCTAGTTTTAGATAATCTTGGTTGCAGATTCAGTGATTTCTGATTTGATTATTTTTTTACGGAAATTTGCTTAAGAATATTGTTCATTACATTTTGGATAATACAATTATGATTAGATTACTGCCACAATTTCTATAAAAATATATTTCAACAAATACATTCAATAGTTTAGATTTATAAATTGACAGAGAAATAAATAAATAAACATGATGGGTAATAATAACCATCAAAGTTTTAAAGTGTGGACTTCAATATGCATACGTTTAGCCACTGCAACATAGCATATATATGACATGCCGATGAATATACAGTTCAATATACATATTATATATACAGATATGCATTCTAAAAAGTTTTTAAAATATTTAAATTGATCATATTTATTCTTAAAAAATATTAATACAAAATAAGAAAATATAAGATGATATTAATATATTTTTATATTTTGTATTATTTTTATAGACTTAATGTGATAAAATTTTAAAACTATCACGCACCATTGACATTGAATATGCGTAAATACATATTATTATATATATGATATCCTACTACATAAATATAAGTTGACTATGTATATATATATGACACATTTTAAAATAATGATAACTATAAATATCGTATCCTCTCATTTATAATTTTTTCTCTAAAACTCAACTATATTTTTGAAAATTTTCAATTGCCCTTTCTACCATATATTGGCTGCGGCCCTGGTTATTCGGTGAGCGTCGTTAGGTGGTCTTTAGTCAGTGCAAATTTGA
Source organism: Schoenoplectus tabernaemontani (assembly GCA_037127355.1). Taxonomy (NCBI): domain Eukaryota; kingdom Viridiplantae; phylum Streptophyta; class Magnoliopsida; order Poales; family Cyperaceae; genus Schoenoplectus; species Schoenoplectus tabernaemontani. The sequence continues at coordinate 12,899,797 of CM073752.1, forward strand.
TATTCCTGGAAGTGATTCCCTGGATTCATCCTCCTCATAAAAGGGTTGCTTACAAAATTGAAGACATTGCTTGGAGTTGTACGACTCTACATTCCGTACAGCGCTAGCACTTGGAAGTTCAATCAGCAGCAGTTTTGTGTGGTTCCAGTGTAAGGGTGAGAATCCGTTCCTTGTTTTTTAAACGAGCAAGATTCTGCTTGTAAAATCCGATGACGATGAACATCTCGAAAAGCACGTATACAAATCTTAAAGTGATAAAATACATTTGTATCGTTTGATCCCGACAAATAAGAAGCTGCTCGTTTTTTTACGAGAAGCGGATCTCATTCCCCAGTGTAAACATCTAACCTCTGTTTCAACTTTCAACCTTTGTACATGAACATCCTTTTCCTTTTTTAATAAAATCTTAAAAAGTAGATTTAAGCCTACGCTTTTTTTAAAAAGAAAAAGACAAACAGATGTTTTAGACTTTTCAAATAAGGGTGTAAATGAATAGTAGATTATTCTATTTTTATCTGTGATTTAATTAAAATAATAATAAAAATTATCTGATCTATATTCACATCCGAAAATTATAATGAATAATAATACAATTTGGTGATTATTTATCTATATCCTATCATTTGGTTATTATCCATCAATATCCGATATTATCCGAAAGAATCCATATCCGATATTATTCAATTTTATCCAAATACATATTTGAAAAATTATCATTATATATTTTTATTAGATATTTAGCATAGATTATAAATCTAATTAAATTTATATCTAATTTGTATATTATATATATTTTTATAATTCATTTGATACATTTGAACTAATAATAAAATGATAAATAGTATTTAATTTTTATAATAAATATTTAATTTGGACTAAGTCCATCCATGTAAAATATATCGTTTTATATTTATGTTATCCCCACTCTTTAGAATTCTTCACTGTAGTGATCGCCTTTTATTATAACTTTAATGAAGCGGGTTCGTTAATCTCCTAATATATTTTATCCCCAAATTTAAACCCAAAATCTTCTGAGATTTTATCTTGGTAACTTCGTGATGATAGGGTTCCCTCAAATTCTATTAATTATCATTAGTTAACTATATCCATACTCACATATTTATGCATTCGAAAATTGAAAAAAAAAAGATTGACAGGTAAATTATTTTATCACTGGAGATTCTTTATAGAACTCTTTTTATGAATTCACAATTAAGTAATTCAATCTATCTGTTTTGAATTGCTTGCTTCTTTATCGAGAAAAGCATCGTATTTATACGCAATAAAAAAATTAATGATCACATAAAGAGTGATCTCATCCACATATATATTGCACGATCATAACCACAAAATATTTAGATTGATTAAGTACGACTCATTTTGCTTGGAGTCCTAGAAATTATTATTAGTGCTTACATGTATTATGGTGCACTCAAATTATGTTTGATTATTACTTCCATATGTCAAAATAAAAAAAAAGTTATTGATGTGTCATTTATCAAGCTTATTGACAATTTTGATTCAATTTAAAATAGAACTAACGTTATAGTTAAAGCAAACGTTATAGTTAATGGAAACTTAACAGGTTACTAGTTTAGGAGAACGTTGCCTCATCAGCAAGCTCTTTTGATAATGGAAACTATATATTTGCTATTCAATAATCAAGTAGCCCAGACTCACTTTATGTTAGTCTGTTTGTTTTAGGTTTAAATAGCGTTGATGAGACAGACTTTTTTTGTAATTGTAATAGGTGTTTATCTGTAAAAATACTATTCTGAGACTTGGAGCATTAGTTATTTGATGCTCAGTCTCTTGACTATGGTTAATTGTTTCAATGGAAATCGGTGACTTCTTGCCACTTTTTTCTATAAAAAAATCATCAAGTGGCCCATCAATTACGAATAATATTCTAAAATTTCCTAAAATGAAAATAGAATTTCATCGTCATTAATTAAAATAAAATGAAAGGCCTATGATAAAATCAACTGATCTTTTGTTCAAGAAATGTTATTAAGTAGGGGATTTGGTCCTAAATGAACCCAATGGGTTGTGAATCTTTTACGGGATTAAATACTTGCATAAACATCAATTGTAATCCCTCACACTATTTTCAATACAAAAGGGCATTGAGGTAAGGAGATCCTCTTTCCCCCTTCTTATTTGATTTAGTAACTGATTTACTTTGCCAAATCTTGACTAGAGGCCAACAGTTGAACCTAATTACTGGTTTAGGGCCTACTTTGGATAATGGAATCCAATACACTCATTTTTTATATGCTAATAATACTATTTTCTTTTTAAAAGCAGATTTGAACAATATTGAGGGTGTGATATGTGCTCTTCTTGCTTTTGAAGCTTCATCTAGCATTAAAATTAACTATGCAAAAACTGAGTTGGTACCATACACTTAGCTGATGGTGAAGCAACTCAATTTGCCAATTTGCTAGGTTGTAAAGTCTCCTCTTTCCATATTAAGTATTTAGGTGTACCTTTATCTGATAAAAAACTGAGACCATATGATTGGGATGTGTTACTTGACAAACTCACTATTAGACTGGCTAGCTGAAAAGGGGCCTTGCTCTCCTTAGGAGACAGGTTAACTCTCTTGAATTATGTACTGTCAGCAGTCCCCTTATATATGCTCTCTCTGTATAGGCTGCCAGCTTTATTGAGGAAAATAATTGTTAGAATAAGATGCAAGTTTTTTTTGGCAAGGGTCATCAAATCATAGAAAGAAATATGCCTTAGTTACTTGGAAAATATTATGTTTGCCTAAAGAAATGGGGGGTTCAGGTATTCTGGATTTAAACACTATGAATATGGCCTTGTTGCTTAAGTGGTTTTGAAAACTGAAACAACTTCGGTATCATAGTATTTAGAAATAACTGGTTCTGATTAAGTATAAACACAACAACACTGCTCAAAATAAATCTCTTATATGGAGAGAGATACATAGATTAAACAGCATTTGCAATTTAGGTTGCAGTGTGAATATTGGTAATGGTATGTCCACCTCTTTCTGGATGGATAGATGGTACTCAGATTGTGCCTTGTCATCTCACTATTATCACTTATTTCAGATAAGCACTAATCAAAACATTACTGTATTCACAGCAGTAGCATCTAAAGGTGCAGCTTTGCAATTCTCTAGACAGCTGATTTGTGTTTTGCTTCATGATTTTAATTCCCTTTGTAATATAATAAATCATTGTCTGTTATAATTAGAATATGACCTTTTGTGTGGAGATGGAATTCAAATGGACTATTCACAACTCATTCTGCATATACATGGATGATGTATAGAGGGGTAGTTGATCAAAATTGCACTATCTAGTGGGTTTTGTATGTTCCTTCGAAAATTAAAATGTTTATGTGGTTAGTGGACAAGAATTTTTTTTTAACAAAAGATAATTTTGCTAAAAGAGGGTGGATAAGATCCTGCATTGCTCTTTTTGCTAGTGTAATGAAGATGTAGATCATTTATTTTTGGTTTGTTCTATGGCTCATTCAATTTGGTTTTGGATAGGACATTGTCAGCATATTTTTTAATATTAGCACTCCTTGGATGAGGTGATATCTTTTACATTTTCATTATAAGATTCTTATAGAGAAACCTTTTTTGTAGTTGTCCGTGCTATCTGCTGGTCAATTTAGACCTTAGGGAATAAAACCACATTTCACTCGTCTCCAGCATTACAAATTGAAATTTAATTATTCTCATTTGTTCTTTGATTCAATATTGGACAGGTAACTTTAGTTTGGAGTGAAAACAAGGCTAAAATTATGGTTGCCTGAGTCTCTGGACATGATGCCATTACAAGCGGTGCCTCCGGTGTTGACCCTCAATTGAGAATATGTGTGCTTATTTGTTGCTTATCAGAATGTGTGCTTACTTAAATTGTGATGATTCTGTGTACTGTGATGTTGTGTTGGTTTGTTGGTTTGATTGTAATACTGCTTAGCTGAATTGTATTAATAGCGTGTGGTTTGAGTTTTATAGAGGAAAGATAATGATGATAATTTTACTGAGATGTTGCCACACAATCACTTATTCGATTAAGAACAGATACTTAGAACAATGTTGTGCTAATATACTCGATTAAGGGTTGTGTTGTGGGTGACCCGATAAAGCTTGAATAATAACTGAATCTTTTCTCTGGGGTTTCTTTTTTAGAGTTAGGGGTTAGATATGGAATGCAGTAGTCAAGGTTGTAATTTATAAGTTTTTTCAATGAAACGGACATTCTGCCTTTTTTCAAAAAAAATAAATAATAAAATGACATAATTTATCATAAAACAGCTTTTAGATACTATTAATTAGTATTAATTTCCAGATTTTGATTTGCTTGCGTTGTTTTTGAACCCGTTCTGGCAACAAGGGACTGCGCAAGGAGATTTATTTGATCGATCAGCAGGCAGGGGTCAATCTAGCCCAAAAGGAAAATAAATGGTATCAAAAAAAGCACATACCTTTTGAATAATGTAAGATCTATCTTGATTCTTGTCAAAGAACTTATCAAACGTTCTCTATTCCTAGCTTGACTGTACTACCGCCCGTCTATTTTAGAGTCATTCCGACATTCCTGCATTGCGAGCTTCTACACTACGCGGCCTACGCCCTTTTATAATTTTTTGGTCGAATAAATGTTCTTCAAAACTCAATTTTTGTCCATTCCTAATCACTTGGTGAAAATTTAAACAACTTTAAATTATTTTAAATTTAATATTAAAACAAATGATGAGTGATACATCTATATTCTTTTCTTAAATTTGAGCAATAATGTTAGAAGCATTGACTTGATAAAGTTATTCCAACTTGAGAATTAGTTATGGTATGATGACTAATTCAATGTATTATTTTTGCAAAGGTTAGAAATTCAAATTGAAGATCCTTACCGATATTTAACATGAAAAACTTGATTTGTATCCTTAAAAGGCTATCCAAACTTAAAATAAAAAAATAAAACAAAAATCTTGATCAATTTGTGTGTAAGAATTAGTTATGGATGATGACTAATTCAATGTATTATTTTTGCAAAGGTTAGAAATTCAAATTGAAGATCCTTACCGATATTTAACATGAAAAACTTGATTTGTATCCTTAAAAGGCTATCCAAACTTAAAATAAAAAAATAAAACAAAATCTTGATCAATTTGTGTGTAAGAATTAGTTATGGATGATGACTAATTCAATGTATTATTTTTGCAAAGGTTAGAAATTCAAATTGAAGATCCTTACCGATATTTAACATGAAAAACTTGATTTGTATCCTTAAAAGGCTATCCAAACTTAAAATAAAAAAAATAAAACAAAAATCTTGATCAATTTGTGTGTAAGAATTAGTTATGGATGATGACTAATTCAATGTATTATTTTTGCAAAGGTTAGAAATTCAAATTGAAGATCCTTACCGATATTTAACATGAAAAACTTGATTCGTATCCTTAAAAGGCTATCCAAACTTAAAACAAAAATCTTGATCAATTTGTGTGTAACAAGCTTGGAAATTTGTTCTTGAAATGGGAAAGAAATCAACTTCCGTTTTAAATGGAAATCATTATTTTTTTTTTGTTTTCTGTCACCTCACATTCTTAATAAAAGTCTTTCATTAATTTTAACACTAAATCAAAAAGGGAAATTATTCTTTTGCCACTGTAAAGTTCAGAATTTAAAAAATTATCACTACAAAATTTCAATTAAGAAAATTGCCACTATAAATCTCTTATGTTTTTGAAATTGCCACTAAGATTATTTCTTCACAATTAAAAAAAAAACAAAAAAAAAATCTAAATATCAAAGATACCCCTTAATTTCTTTTCTTAGAACTCAATCAATCAACAGATCGATTCTCTCCTTCAATTTTTCATTCCTCCCTTTCTTCAACGAAGAGAAGAGCAGCTGACCTTTCTGCTACCCCTGCTCTGTCCCCGGGATGACTAAACCCCTAAAACCCAGAAAACCAGATAAAAAAGGCACACGATTTCTGATGCTTCACAAAGTAAAATTAATTCCCAGTTGAGGAAAGCACTAAACTTGCTGGCATTTTTTCATCGACAAATTAATTCCCAGTGTTGAGAGCTGCTGGCATTTCTTCGTTTCTGTTGCTTATCCTCATCAATCAAGTAAAAATGAAACAAATCGAGGAAAGCACTAAACTTGCAAAGTGAAAGATTACTTGTCACTAAATCTAATCACCTTGTCACTAAACCCAAACATGACAGAAGAACCAACATCAAACTTGAATCCTGATTTGGTACTTAAAAAAAAAGAACCACACAAGGAATGCCTGAGTACGTAGAGGCAGTGATCAGGGCTCTTAGGACCCTCGAACCTGATAACATGGATCAACTTATCGAGGAGACATTGCTTAAAGTTCTTAGAGCAATGGCGGGGTTCCAAGCTTCTTTCATGAAACCCATGCCACCACAACCCAAGATGGGCAAAAAGAAAAAAGTCCCAATGGAGATGGAAATAGTATATAGACAAATGGAAATGGATGCAAGATCGAAGGAGGGAACCAAAAAACTTCACCTGTGATAGCATCTGTTAATGGACAACGCGAGTTGCAAGAAGCATACTGATTTCGTCTATGCGGTGTATGGGGAGAGAGATGGATATTCGATGTGGTTTGTTTTGATTGTCTTAGGTTCGATAGTGAAGTTAAGAGATTCGGTTATGAGAAAAGAAATCAAGGGGTATTTTTTATATTAGAATTTTTATTTTTTAAATTGTGATTATAGAAGTTTAGTGGTAATTTTAAAAATAAAAGACATTTGTAGTGATAATTTTCTTAATTGAAATTTTATAGTGATAATTTTCTAAATTCTGAATTTTATAGTGGCAAAAAAATAATTTTCCCAATAAAAAAAGGCAGGCTAATCTCAACCATAGAAAAAATATCTTCCTCGAGACCTTGACCCACATAAATCAACAGCAGAATAACAAAATATAAATGAACAAAATCAATTAATAAAGAACAATTTTTAAGCATTCAGACGTTTATAAATGTGAAATGTCCAAAGCGTGTTAAAGTGCGGCATGGTCCATTATCCAATCTTAACCACACACCACACTCACAAAATCTCTTCAATGACTGCTTATTTGCTTAAGAAATTAACATACCAAAACACCACATCCACTTTGGCAACAATTAAATGTCAATGGACTCGGAGTCTTGGTCCGATGACAACCGTAGCGAAATACGAAACATAGATTTCAATAATTAAATGTTAAATGCATTTGTGCCAAATAATGAAACAGGTCGTGTGACTGCGTGAGCATGAGAAAAACATATCCGCAAGACCGCAACCTGAAAAGGCGAAATCCTCCTCTCTGTCTCGCTTTCTCTCTTTACTTGTGTAAGTAGTATCAGGCGAGGCTTTTGTACTTTTCCATCGGCTTTGGCTAAGGATCTGGCCTCTATCCCTTTTGCCCCCTTCTCTGTCTCTCTCTTTATCTCTCTCCGATCCGATCGCCTCCCAAGAAATGCTGGAGATTTTCGAGGTACGCCTAGAGAAGGAAAAAAAGAAGAAAATTTCTGTAAAAAGTTGTTGAATTGGGATTTCTGCTTCAACCTTTTGAAGTAATTGAGAACTTCGGTCGGTTTGGTGCGAAAGCTGCATTTAACCACGTATAGTTTGATTCTTCTCATCTATTTTTTTTTCTTCAATTCAATGAATCAATAAAGAAGTTTGATCTTTTTAGCTTCGTTCTTTTTTCCAGACAATTCTCAGTTGTTTTCTGTTTGCTCAGATTTCTTTTGTTTTAGTTTGCTCCCCTTTTTCTCGAGTTTCCATTTATTCCCCATCAAAAGGTAAGATTTGACACTTGGGTTCCACGAAAAAAATAATATAATAATAAACCAACAACAATAAATAACAATAATAAAATCGTTTTCTGTAGAAACTTGATTACTTTTAATTTGACCTGTATCCAACACTGCAAAATTTGTCAAATTCTATTGTCAGTCTGCACTCCCCAGCCTCATTTTTTGCTTTTCCTTTCTCTTTGTTCAAACAGCACACCTGAATTTTGAGCAAAGCAAAAAGGTACCTCTCTTCCCAAATTAAGACTAAAGATCTCAATTGTTCATCCTTTCCCTCAGGTCTGATACAGTGCCTTCAGATTGAAGATACCAAAGGAAATAAATGGATGGAGACACCTACTCAGGCCTGGGTAGTGGGGCCCAGTTGGATGGCAAGGTCGTGCAAGCCTTTCAAAAGAGCTTTGTTCAGGTGCAAACCATCTTGGACCAGAATAGGCTTCTAATTAATGAGATCAATAAAAACCATGAATCGAAGTTGCCAGATAATCTGAGCCGCAATGTGGGGCTGATCCGGGAGCTGAATAGCAATATCAGACGTGTTGTTGAGCTGTATGCTGATCTTTCAGCAGCATTTGCAAGGTCAGTTCAGGCCTCTTCTTCTTCCCCTTCAGTTGAGGCCGACTCGATCGGTACCAGTAAAAAGCGAGTTAGAGATTAGGTGTTGTCATACATATCTGAGAAGAAGAAAGAGGTAGATATGAGGTGTTTTCTATGATGTTCTGGCAAAATGTGTTTATTTGTCTTAGCTTTTTTGTAATTTTGAATTGACATATTAGGCATTTACATTGGAGACAAAAGAGGAACATAAACAGTGGACAATGCTAGCTGTTGTTGAATCGAAAGAATTTATTCTCAGAAAGAATGGAAAAGTTGGTTATTTTTCTCTTTTCTAGATAATATAGTGTAGCGTCATGTAATTTTGAATTTTGAATGTACTACTTTTGGAATTTGTACCATTAGAGATGCAAGTAGTGGTTTTAAATTCCTACAGAAAAAGCACGGGAGAGATCAAAGTTGGCAACTGGATGCAATCAGCCCATCACATCTAGACCGAGGTATGTTTGGTTCATTAGAATTTCTCAGCTGCTTCTGATCCAGACATCCAGTGACTGTTCGAGATGGGCAAGAGATGCATCTAGAGGTAAACCTGAATTTTTTTTTTTGGAACTAGGATAGGCTTGGTAAATGGTTGGGTTTGGATAATAATGGAATAGATTGAGAAGAGAAACAGTCTTTGTATAATCCTAGTTAAGCCTTATATTTATGAAGCCTCAGTTAAGCGTTGAAAAGGAAAACAAATATTGATCTAGAAAATCCTAAAATAGATATTAAGTTGCATGGTACAGATGAAATTGTCACAATCAATAGGTTTATATTTGATCCTTTAATATAAGTTGACTCCAAATAGATGCTTGGGGATATCTTAATCAGTATGTTCCACTTCATCTCTGCATATATAACACAATCTAAACTCCCATCAATTTTTACATAGTTCAGACCAGATTTAGGTAATGCATCCCAATACCTATTATTTGATCCTATTATATTCCTAGTTTAAACAATGGAAGGTTTGAGAGCATTTGTAAGCTTGAGGTGAGTTATAACATTCCCAATCTTATAGAGCTCATGCCAATATGCCGAAATCAAATAATTGAAATGTGCTGACAACATGAAAATGGTGTGCCAAAGGAAGCATTTTCTTAGAACAAATTAGCATTTGTTGATTCAGTTTTCCATATTTCGATGCTTTTCTAGCTGCTCATCTTGTTTTCGAATGTGAGAAAACTAGCTCGTCATTTTCTAAGCTCCTTTAGGAGGAATTAAAATGCACCAACTTATTCAAATAGGTGCATGACCCTTATTTTTTTTCTCAAAAAAAAAAAATGCATCAACTTGTGGACCTTTACAATTGAATTAAATGAAAACACGCGTACACAAACAAAATAAAAATAAAAGAAAATGCCGCGTGAAATGCGGTTAATGACCATGCTGTGTGGATAACCAGATATCATTTATCAATGAGAAATTTATATATATGCCCATCAGAAATTGTGAAATTGGATATTTCCCCATCAAAGTTCTGAAAATTTAAATTTACCCATCAAAATTTAATATGTTTATAAATATACCCATTTTTATTTAATTAATGAATAATACAAATAAACATTAATAAAATCAAGCAGACTGATAATTATGTCCTTACCCTAAAATAGTAATAAATCAACAAAATCTTATTTCGTCGTTCTCTGTTCCTCTACTGTACACTCCATACTCATGCTAGCGATATTGCCTCTTCAAATTCTAATTCATGGCATGTAACAAAAGAAAGAGTTTGGGTTCAATTCAAAAAAAAAACTGAGTCGCTATGTCTATACCACCACCAAAGTTTATTATGCTTTATATTTCGAATTTTCAATAAACATACTTGATTATTCCGGTATTATTTTGTACCAGGTGATACTAGTTTTGCATTAAAATCTGCCGATAAGTTGTTGGCTCTAAATCTGTTTTATTTGAAGATTTTCTGCTAGTAACCACAATTGCTCCGAAATATGTTAGCTACTGGATCTATTTTCATTAAACATACTCCAAAGTAAGAAACATTCTATTACCACTATCATTTGCAAATACACTACCAGCTTTTTAATATTTCAAATTACCTTTCTTGCATGAAAATGATCATAATGTTAATTTAAGACTTTTAAGTCACATAATCCAGTTTTTTTTTCTTTAGTAAATAAAAATAATAATAAATGAAAATAGTATGATTACCTTTTTTGCGTATACTAGTCAGACCCGAGTTTGAAACTCGAGTTCAGCTCCCTGACCTGAGTTTGAAACTCGGGTACAGCTTTTTTTGTTGTTAATTTAGTTTAGAAAGAAAATAAAATATGTAAATAATTATATATTAAAGTAAAATTATTGAATGACTTAATGATTATTATTTAATGATTTAAAAATTATTATGTTATATGAAAATTTTATAAGACGTTAATGTCAAAACATAAATAAGGAAAACTAAATTTGAAACCATAAATGAGAAAATAAAAAAAAGTCATATAAACAATAGTCTCGAAAAAAAAATACATCAACGTCTACGAAATATCCTCCGAATGAGAGACGAGCTATATGTGTCTCTCGGCCGAATTTCACGGGAGAGCGCTCGTATCTTGCGTCCGCGGTGCCCGTGTCTCGGGCACTTGGGTGGACGGACCAGGAGTGTCGTACGATGACGCGCAGAGCATCATATTGGATATCGGAGGTCCAGCACCCGGATCGAGGCTCATCTAACTCATCAGCTGAGAGTACGACATGAAATCTCCCTGAAATAAGTAGAACTCATCAGTCGTCGGCTCCGACGCCGGGTCAGATGGGTCGCCCATCGGATGGTCATCGGTAGAGATATCGATGTCCTCAGTATCCGTCGGAAGACCTGTATGAGTAAATTATACATATTTACATGAATTAAATTATCAAAAATCAATTAAATTAAAAATACCTACAAGTTAAAATAAAAATAAATAAATATTGACCCGCGAAAGCAAGTATCGCTGTGAAAATATGTGGATGCCCTAAATCGCCCATCAAATGTTTTATCTGGCGTAATTCATGCTTGTCAAACCATGAATGTTTGGGCGTCATAAGACAACCAATGATGATGACTGTATTATTCACCAAACGAAATATCTGCATATATAAATTTTTTTTATTCTATAGCGCAAGTTATGTAAAGAGTTTAATTAAGAAAAAAATAGATTGGTTAAATGCTAACCGCTCGGGCATTCTAGTATGAATGTGGTACGTAGGATAACTCATCCACAGGCTCCTCGGGGTGCGGTAATGGCTGGCTCAAGTGCTCGTCAGTGTTCATGTTGTACCATATTATAGTCATCCCTCTCTTATAATGCCACCCCATGTACGTATAGTGCTGGGCATAGTTGTACAGTCGCGACTCCGTGATAGGCAGCTCGAGCTCGTCCTATGCCCACCAGTAATACTACGATCAATCGATATTTTGCCTTTCACTGCCTTCCAACGTGTGCTTATTCTTACGATAAGTCAACACCTGCTAGTAATCGATCGGCGCCGGCGGAGGAACCTGCTGGAAAAAATTGAACTGTCACATGACTCTATATGGATAGTGATTCTCAACCATTCAAAAGTGAATCATCCACACACGACACTTCCACATGCATACGTTAAAGTTAACAAATTAAATTCATGTATCAATTAAAGTACATAAATTTTATTGATTTTAGAAACTTATAAATTGAAATGCGTGTAGTACACCCAAGATAAGTTATCGTGGTAGGCACTGTACGGCGTCCAATTGACACTATCGTCCTGTAAATTCTCGAACTAATCCTAAAAATGCCCCGGTCCTCCATTTCGTGGGGTGTACTTGAACAAATGTTGTGTCGCTCATTTGACACCGTATGGAGGCCGCAATTGAGGCTCGAGACCGCCTAGTGGAGACTCCTCAGTTCTACAACTACACCGCCAATAAAATATGAACAAAATATGGTTTTTTTTCAATTAAGATGAGTAATATTGATTTACCTCAGTCTCCCGATCAGGAATCGTGTCCATGACCACATTTGAAGCATAAGCAATGGTCCGGCTATGCAATCTGTCGGCTCGAGACATGACCGAGAGAGGTTGAAGTACAAACAAGAGAGTACTGCATGCCCCCAGTCATAGTCGTCATCCGGTATGTTCAGCGTGTCGTCAAGAAAAGTTCAAGTACATTGTCGACACTAAGTCTGCACTATTGTTCGGGAACATCACGAACCGAACAAATTCAAGTAAAATGTTTGTGTGTACCTACAAAAAAATTAGTACTCATGTGTACCTACAAAATAAATTCATGGACGGAGTAAAATTTATACCGTTGGACGGTGTGTCGTCATCTGAGTAGGGAGATAACTCTTGAAAATGCTTCCGCAAACACGACAATCGGATATTGAATGTACTCATTCTCTTTCCCCATGTTCCTTGTCTTAAACGGCCACGGGTTATCGGTGATAGACCTCATAACTGTATGGATCGGCATCCAACCCAAGTAGTATCTCCACCGACCCGCCCCATTCATCGTTAGTCACCCATGTTATTGGTTTTCCTGTATTTTTTGAATTTGTAAAATCAGATTAGTAGACTTCAAAAAAAATATAAAATAATATATTAAAAATTTAAAATACCTCTGATAAGCAATTCTCATAGACTGCACACGTCCTCCAACATCACCGTCAGCTCGCACGACTGGTAGATTAAATGTCGACGTCTCCGGTCGCCACCTCTCGACAAGCGTTGTCAGGAGTGATTTATCTAACTGGCAATCACCCATGATCGTTATCTGGTACAGACTCGGTCGATGCAGATATGGATCCATCTGCGCGTTTTATGATATTTTTTGGACGATGTGCGTTCAAACGGAGAGTGCTATGAGGCTACAAAAAATTATAAAGTATATATTTTTTCTATATTATATAATTAAGAATACTTACATCGGTTTTGACCCTCTGTGACCTATGTTCATTTTGGGGTACGACAAGCAGTTGCGGATACTTCATTTTTCACTACAATTATTTGAAAATTTTACAAATTTGGTATAATTTTAGTAGAATTAAATTAATTATAAATTTGGTATAATTTGGTGCAATTTGATGTAATATGATAAATTTTGGTGTCATTTCATGCAAATTAGTACAATTTGGTGCAATAATTGGTTTAATTTCATGTAATTTGGTACAATTTAGTACAATTTGGTATAATTAAATAATTTCACATAATTAACCTATCTATATATAATTAACATTATTTGACCTAATTTAATCTAACAAATTTAAAATAATTAGTCTCATTAGTGCTAATATATAATTAACCAAATTATAGCTACATAATTCAAAATTAACATTACAAAACAACTAAATCAAACTATATGAACTATATTTTAATTATCATTATAATTATACTAACTAAATATAATAAAACTACTAATTTTTATAAATTCATATTTAAATTTAAAATAAAAAATTACCTTCGAAATGACGACCAAATCGACGAATTTTTCCAACTCTCCTCATAACGATAAGAAGTTTCGTGCAAACAGTTTACAAATTGGAGCAAAAATGAGATAGATCTATTAAAATTGAGAAAAAAATCATTTTAGAAGAAAGAGTGCAGCAATGGGAGAGAGAGAGAGCATGGGTGGGTGAGTTCAGGTTTTAACGGAGCGGGAGGGAGGGACGGAGTTTTGGGGTTGGACCCAAGAACTCGGGCCAGATCAAGGATGCAAAAGCGAAACTCAGACTATTTTCGTTTTTTTTTTTATTTACTAAAAAAGATGTCACATGATCCATACATGAAAGGAAAACAAAGGAAAATAGGAATATATGTATTTTATTCTTCCCTGAGCTTGAGAATAGTTGAATAGTTGGTGGGCGTGCCATGCCCTCTTCTTTCGTCGAGTCGTACTAATATTAGATTAGGTGTCATTATGGATTGGGTTGAGATATTTTCATCATCATACTCATTTGAAATTATTTTTATTCATATTATACTATTATCTATTAAAATTATACTTATACATATCCTACTCTTACCCTTTAAAATAAATGGGTAATAAATAGTAATGGATGCTAACGAATAATACTAATATATTAATTAGTTTATCATCATTTATAAAAAAATATCCGCACTCAATCCTTTCATATAAATACATTTCTATTTTACTAGTATGAAATTAAAATATAACTCAGCAATCAATCCAATTTATGTCATTTTAAAATAAATAAATTAAAAAAATGCAATCATCTCTTGTCAAACTTTTTAACTAGAAAATAAAATATATTAAAGGTAAAAATAAAATCTTGTCTAAAGAAAAATCTTATATTATCTCATCCTATTATTTTAGATACTCTACTAAATATTATAATTTATCGGATAATAAAATCTAGAAGATAATTATAATTAATAATTCATAATTCATTATAATTATCTCACAAAATTTGAGGCAACTTACATAAAAATAGTTATATTAAAAATAATATAAATTATTTTTTAATAATTTATCTTATTGAACAAATAAGTATGAAATGACATTACGCGTACACTTATCCATTCACATAATGGAAAAAAAATCTTATCTTACCTTGTCCATATTAAATAAGTTAACGAAAAAACTTTATCCATATTTTTTTATCGAATACGATATAGATTAGATAAATAAGTAAAATGGTACATTGATACTCCTATATTTGATGGAAGAAATATACTGGAAAAAAATGATGTGTGTCAACTTTGAGAAGAGATGGAAATAATGAAAGAGGAAGAAAGACAATCTAGAAGAAGACATGAAATGATATAATCCTTCTCGAATTATAACCATCAGTGGGTATATTTATAAATATATTAGATTTGATGGGTAAATATTAAATTTCAGAATTTTATCCATTATCCATTATCCATTATCCATTATCCATTATCCATTGTCCATTATCCATTATCCATTATCCATTATCCATTATCCATTGTCCATTATCCATTGTCCATTATCCATTATCCATTATCCATTATCCATTATCCATTATCCATTATCCATTATCCATTATCCATTATCCATTATCCATTATCCATTATCCATTATCCATTATCCATTATCCATTATCCATTATCCATTATCCATTATCCATTATCCATTATCCATTATCCATTATCCATTATCCATTATCCATTATCCATTATCCATTATCCATTATCCATTATCCATTATCCATTATCCATTATCATTATCCATTATCCATTATCCATTATCCATTATCCATTATCCATTATCCATTATCCATTATCCATTATCCGTTTCAAACGTGCTTGTTTGGTACGTAACCACGGAACGCGCATTTATCTCTCTTTAAGGTTATATAAAACGTTTCTCATTTGCTTTATGCCTTTAAGACGATTATAGGTAGCAAACAGATTTAATGTTTTTTTATCCATGCTTGGATTAATAATTTAAATCGCTGGATGCTAAAAAAAATTAGAATTTTGAGTTCGTCTTGATGGTTGTTATGAGAAGAGATTAAATTACCAAAATCTAAATTAATAGACAAATCTAAATTAATAAATATTTAAACTCGGATCTGACTATTTATGCAAAAGTGAGGAGAGAGATGACCAGTTTGCTATATTTATTTATTTTATTTACTAAAATAAAAAAAATCTGCTTATATATAGATAACGAACAATTCATGTGCAGGGTCAACGGTACGATTGAGGTCCAGTCCAATAAGAAAAGAATAAATTATATAGTGTTTGCAAGCAATATAACACACAAATATTTTTGTGGCCTGCCCATCAACGTGTCATCCAGACATTAAGACATTAGTATCAAATAAATAGACATCAGCCTTTGTGCATGTACAAACTCGCCGCGAAGCGCGAGAATGAAACCCTAGTATTATTAAGAACTGAGAACTTCTAACAAGTATGGAAAGATTGCACAAATACATAATGTTGGAAAGTAATTTTGGTCCGATTGAATTCGTACACGCTATTTTTCTCACTCGAAAAAGCAAATCTTGAAATAAGGGCGGACCTGAGGCCAGGTCACCTCTTGAATTTTAAAAATTATTGTTTTTAAATTATTTTTTTGTTAATTTATT
This sequence comes from Schoenoplectus tabernaemontani, assembly GCA_037127355.1. Classification (NCBI taxonomy): domain Eukaryota; kingdom Viridiplantae; phylum Streptophyta; class Magnoliopsida; order Poales; family Cyperaceae; genus Schoenoplectus; species Schoenoplectus tabernaemontani. Next base: position 12,916,283 of record CM073752.1, read on the forward strand.
TTTTATTGAATTTAATTTCTGGTTCTTTAAATTATTTAATTATTTTTTTGAAAAATATTTAATATCATAAATAATAAAATAATTATGCAAAGATTTTAAAATATAAAGTCCTATAAAGAAAATTTGTCTTCATTCATTTGTTATCTATTATTTTGAGTTGTATTCTATTGTTATCTTTAATATATAAAATAATATTATTTTGATAGTCTTTTTAAATAATTATTTTTTTATTTAATACATAATTAGTTAATAAATTTAAATCTAATAAACTATTATAATCTGAAATGACCCTGAACAAAATCCTCTATCCGTCTCTCTGACCCAAACGCTCAAAAAAAGGGATCATCAATTGGAATACTGGATTCACAGCATTAGTGAATAAGGATGTAAATTGTATACTACATAAAATGCGAATTTACATCCTCTCTGCGGTATTTACTGATGCTATTATATTCGTCTCTAATTGTTTTTTAAATCTATTTAAATTAATCCGATCAGTTAGTCTATCCGTACTATACAGGAGTCGGGCCCATAAAATGGCCAGGGGTCAATTTTGTCCGTACATTTTTAGATCAGGCTCACTGGATTACAACGTGAGTGGTGAGACAAGCAGCCGATACGGAACCCAGTTCGATCAAGTTTACATGCTGTTGAGTCGGATTATTTTTTTTAGTAAATAAATTAAATAAAAGGGAGAAATGGTACGAGTACCCCACGTATTTGCGTATTCGAGTCAGACCCGAGTTTGAAACTCAGCCCCAGCTCCTTGAGCCGAGTTTCAAACTCAGTCCCAGCCCACCGTTACTATTTCACACGACCCCTTCCCTCCCACTTCTCTCTTTTGCTTCTTCTTCAGTCGGAAAAAAACATTTTTTTTCACAAATTTCAATTAATTTCCCTCAATTCTACTCCATTTTCAAAATCGATTGCGTCAAACTTCATAATTTTGCAAAGAGAATTGGCAAAACCCGTCGATTCGTTGATTTGGTTGATTTTTGAAAGGTAAATTATATTTTTCATTTTTAATCTGAATTTAAGAAAATTATTAGTTTTGTTAGATTTAGTTAGTATAATTATAGTGATAATTGAAATATAGTTAATGTAGTTTAATTTTGTTGATTTGTAGTGTTAATTTTGAATTATATAGTTATAATTAGTTTAATTATAGATTAGTGGTAATTAGGATAATTATCATTAATCTATTAGTTTAAATTAGATGAAATAATATTAATTATAATGTAAATATGTTAATTATATAAAATTATTGAATTGTATCAAATTATACCAAATTGTACAAGATTATATCAAATTGTACCAAATTGCACCACATTGCACAAAATTGTAGCAAATTGCACCAATTTGCATCAAATTATACCAAATTACACCAATTTGCATCAAATTGTACTAAATTTATAATTAGTTTAATTGTATTGAATTGTAACTTAATTTTAATTTTATTCACTTCAGGATGGTTGAAAATCACTATTCAGATAGGAGTCATGCGGCAGTTCAATATTTTCTAGCAAATCCCTCCGCCGGCCCTAATCGATTACCAGCAAATACTCACGTATTGCAAGAACAAGCACACATCGGGAGGTGGTGAATGCCAAAATGTGGATTGGGCATAATATTATTGGTGGGCACAGGACGAGCTCGAGCTGCCTATCATGGAGGCGCGACCGTATGGCTTTGCCTAGCATTTTGCTTATATGAGGTGGTATTATAAGAGAGTAATGGCTGCAATCTGGTACGAAATGAACACTGAGGAACAATTGAGTCAGCCAATACCGTACCTCGAGGAGCTTGTGGATGAATTGACATACGTACCACACTCACACCAGAATGCCCGAGCTGTTAGCATTTAACCAAACTATTTGTTCTTACTTAAGCTCTTTACATAACTTATGATATATAATAAAAAAATATATATGCAGATATTTCGTTTAGTCAGGGATATAACCACCGTCATTGGTTGGCTTACGACGTCCGAGCATTCATGGTTCGACAAACATGAATTGAGGCAAATTAAGCATTTGATGGGCGATTTAGAGCATCCTCATATTTTTCACAGTGATGCTTGCTTCCGCAGATCAATTTAAAATTTATCCATTTCAACTTGTAGTTATTTTTTAATTGATTTTAGCTAATTTAATTCATTTAAATATGTGTAATTTACTTGTATAGGTCTTCAGACGGATCCTGAGGATATTGATATCTCTGCCGCTAACCCTCCGACTTACGGCTCACCTGACCCGGCGCGGGAGTCGACGACTGATGAATTCGACTTATTTCAGGGAGATTTCACATCGTACTCTCAGCTGATGAGTCAGACGATCCTCAATTCGGGTGCTGGCACCTCCGGTACCCAATATGAGGCCGACGCAAGACACGAGCGCCCTCGCTGTGAAATCCGACCAAGAGACACATACAACCCGTCATTCATTAGGAGAATGTTTCGTAGGCGTTGATGTTTTTATTTTTTATTTTTTTTTGAGAATATAGTTTGTATTTTATTTTATTCGAAAGACTATATTTTCTTTTCTTTATTTATAGTTTCAAATTGAGTTTTTCTTATTTATATTTTGAAAATAAATTCTTACAAAGGTTTAAAATAATAAAATATAATATTTTTTAAATTATTAAATAAATAAAAATATACAATGAAATAATATAACTAAACAACTTCATTTTATTTTAATATATAATTAATAAACTAATTTATTTTATTTTAAATAAATTAACTAAATACTAAACTGAACAAAATAAAATCTGAAACGAGTTTAGTTTCAAACTCGAAAAAAAAAATATGTGAGTCGGCAAGTCGCTAATCAGTAATCACTAACCACTAATCACAGACTCACAGCCCAAGTTTCAACGCGAAAAAAAAGGCATTTTGTACTTATCACATCTTCTAATCTGACCAAAAAAAAAGGAAAGAGAAAGGGAAGTTATCGGAATTCGGAGGTTCGACCATGGAAAGCGAGTCGTCGAGCCACGGGGGAGGCGGAGGTGGTGGTTCCGGCGAGGCTGGCCCTAGTTCGAGGCAACAGAGACGGTTTCCGGCGGCGGCGCAGCCCGAGATGATGAGAGCGGCGGAGAAGGACGAGAGCTATGCCGCTCACGTGCAAGAGGCGTGCCGCGACGCATTTCGCCATCTCTTTGGTAATCTCTAATTTGTTCGTTTTCCTGTACGGAGTTAGGCATCTGCATACCAGTGGATGTTCTTAAAATTCACTGATATGTGCAGGTACAACAGGATTTTCTCTGAGAAAATGCCAGTTCATTGGTTTAGTATTATAGTTGCATGGAAATTGGAATTAGGATAAGCTTGTGAGTTTACATTTTAGGGCTTCCTTTTAGGTGCATTATTATCTATCAAATATCGTAAATGTCCTTTGGCATAGTTTTGTTGGTCTTGTAAGGTGTGTCGTTCCAGTACTGCCTGTGCGGATACCATTCTTTACCTTTTCTTTTTATTTTGAGTTCTCAAGCAATTAATGTTGACCATGGATTGTTTTACTTATTGTTCCAGGTACTAGGATTACAGTTACATACCAAAACGAGGTTAGCTCTCAACGCTTACATATAATGGTTTCTTTTACGTAGAAAATAATTGTCCATAATTACATCTGAAAACATTAAGGTTAGTTCGTATGAGTATCAGCACTCAATTGGCACTCAACATTATTGATTTAATGAATATTTTTGGTGGTTATCTGTACAGATCAAGCTGCTTGGTCAGACCTTTTACTATCTACTAACAACTGGTTCAGGTCAGCAAACATTAGGAGAGGAATACTGTGACATAATCCAGGTCTCTTTCTCTGTTTTCTTTTTCTTCTGATAATAGTGCCACATGAAAAAATTGTGTTTTTTATTATCAGGCAATTTGTCTGCACAGACAACCACTGTTACATTACAACAGTATACAACTTTAGTAGATATGTAAATTGAATTTTAGTGTGATTTTTGTGTACCAGGTAGCAAGTTCAAATGGCCTACCACCTACTCCTGCCAGGCGTATCCTTTTCATCATGTACCAGACTGCCATCCCATACCTGGCTGAAAGAATTAGGTAGTGCATATAAAGCTTATCTTACTATTTCTTCACATATGGCGATCATGACCAGTATGTCTAAAATATGAGACAATGAACAGCTCTAGAATGGTTGCTCGAGGTATCACACTGAGTGATGATCAGTATGAAGATCTAGAATATTCTGAGGGCAACAGGACACAGGGAAGCCACACAGGATTTGCCTTAGCTGATCAATCAACTTTGCAAGAGGCAAATAGATCAACTGCCTTCTCAAGGCTGCAAGGGAGAATTCATGCATTGTGGCTGTCGCTTCTTAGAAAATGGCCCTTGGTAACCTCCTTCATGTTTCCAACTATTCTTGTTTTATTCTTTTATTAGTATATTTAGTAGTTGACAAGAGGAACTACTGGATATAAAAAGTATATATTATGAATTTAATGAAAATTTTGAAGCGCTTAATTATTTTTCTGTTATGCAATTTTGCAATCACAGTTGAAAAAGTATATATTAAAACGTTAGGGAAAAGGACAGAGATTGCATAAAAATTGAAGGACACTTATGCATTTATTTACTTTATAATAAGCCAAAGCCAAAACGAGTCTTCTATTCTTCTGCAGTTGTTGCCGTTTGCTAGAGATGTTTTACAGCTGGCAATTCGCACCAACCTCATGTTTTTTTACTTTGAAGGTGACCAATATTTCCTTTATTTCAAAAAAAGTTATATTGCATTTTGTGAAAATTTAACTTAGCTAATGAAATAGTGAATTTCATATCTTTCAGGTTTATACTATCATTTATCAAAACGTGCATCTGGCATTCGCTATGTATTCATTGGGAAGCCACTGAACCAAAGGCCTAGGTAAGTTAGTAAAATATCCATTACTTGCATTTGAACAATTGTAATTTACATCTAAATGTGAATTAAAATGTCCCCTCAACGCCTCCTATATGTTTTGTAGGTACCAATTATTGGGTATTTTTCTGTTGATTCAGTTGTGTATTCTTGGAGCTGAAGGACTTCGTAGAACTAATCTTTCATCTATTGCTAGTTCAATTAATCAATCCTCACATGCAAACCGTTCTACATCAAGAGGTCTGGATTTAATCTAAACCCCCTCTGCTTCCCTATACCATAGTAGTAATTAGGCCGTCTCTGTTATTTTGTGCAAGCATTTGAATATTGCACACAAGTACTGTACTTGAGAGGTCCGGCTGTGAAATTAGCATACTAATCATTGTGTTAATCTCTTATTCTGTTATTACTGTACTTAACATTTTCATATACTAGCATTTATTAATGAAAAGCCTGGTTCTAGTCATGAGTCTCGACCCATTTAGAACTATGAAAAAAACACTATTTGTCTGTTGTGGAGACCTGTCTAGACACATATAATAACTAACTATTCTGGCTAATTGATAGTTTGCCATGGTCTGAACTTCCAGTTACCTTGGGATAGTCAATACAATAATAATCGTACTTGATTAATACATGGCTGTTAAATGAGCCCCTTTGTTTAATTGAACCAGCACGGGGCGTGCCTGTTCTAAATGACGATGGAAATCTTCCAAGTGATTATAACTTCGTTAAAGGCTCTGTCACAGAGGTATTGTCTTGACAGTGATGTTGTTCTTTGTTCCAATTTTATATTTATCTTTGAAAAACTATGCACAGAATATCAATTTACTTATTTTCACATTTCAGGGTCAAGGTAATACTGTAGTGAGTAAATGCACACTATGCCTCAGTGCTCGGCAATATCCTACTGCCACCCCCTGTGGACACGTCTTTTGTTGGTACACATCTGTTCTTTTACTCATTTCTGTAACAGAAATTTTGTTATCTGGCCAAAAACACAGTGGCCACCTACAAACATGTTGGGATGGGGAATAGTTAGGCGATATCCTTGTAACTAGCAAGCTGAGATCAATCAAACCACGACCATTATAATGACAATTTTTTTGGGATAATATGTATTGGCGACTGTCCAATTTGTCAGCCAAACTTGGTGATTGCTTCACTTATGTCAGTTTGTGTGCTCATTGTATACAATTTTACAGGAATTGCATAATGGAGTGGTGCAATGAGAAGCCAGAGTGCCCTCTTTGCCGTACATCTATCACACATTCAAGCTTAAGTTGTATATACCATTCTGATTTTTAATAGCTACAGCATTTTTTCCCTTTTACTTTTGGCATATTTGTGTTGGTTGCAAGACACATTCGGATAAACAAATTTCATGCCCTACTCATGCGGGAGATGGAGAAATAAGCATACCTCACGAAGATGGCACATTACAAACGGTTGTTTCCAGTGTTACAATATTTTATGTATTAGTGAAATATTTCTTAGGAAAGGTGTGAAAGTGTAATTTTTCTACATAGCCTGTGTTGATAAAAATGAGCAAATAAAGTTCTGATTTATGTTTTTGACCTTTCTATGTGACTTTTTTCTGTCTAATGGATGAAACGATTCATTTAGATCGACATTTCTTGTAGGCACGACACCTCGATCTTCCAATAACACCGAAGTGATGAAATGTTATGTGTTATAATGATTACGATCATTTTTTTTAATCAATCTATCATGCCATTTGTGGGGCCTTAATGTTCTGAAAACTTACATAAATATTTCGAATTGTCTTTCGTGAACTTATAAATTCATCCACTATTTCAAATTGTCTTTTAATGAACTTAGAATTTTATCCGAGCAAAAATTAACCAGATATTATATACACTAGGGTTTATCCAGAGGTGGCAATCAGACGGGTTGAGTTTGGGTTCGGGTGGGGCAGGTCGAGTTAGTTTGACCTTTTAGAAGAAATCGGGTTGGGTCAGGGTCGGGTCGGATTGAGTCAATTTATATGTTATGTTTTTTCAGATCGTTGATAGATTTCGATTGGATTGAAGGCCATTTGATCTCGGGTCGGATCAGTTTGAATTTATTAAAAAATCGAGTCGGGTCGAGTTCAGATCTGGACGGATCAGACGAGTTTATCTGATCGGATCGGGTTCTGTCACTTCTAGGTTTACCCCGTCCGCTCCACGGCGGAGTGGTTGATAAAATGTTGAGCGAAAATTATCTATATTTTGTCAACAAACTTTATCTATACATGCAGAGCTCGAAAATTAACCTACCAATATTCCTAAAATAATTCATGACAGCTCAATGATAATTTGTAGGAAAGCAAAATGAAAGGGAACTGTGCGAAGATTTCCAAATTTGATCTGTTGTTTACCAGATCAAGGCTTGAATTGCAAAAAGTGCGGTTACTTTCAAAATCTAAACCGGACATATTCTCCAGGCAGGTTTTTTCAGATGCTTCTCCAGGTAGGTTCTTTTAGATACTTCATTATTATTGACCTAATTTTTTTATTAGTAATAATTGGTTTCTTTTAGATACTGGGCTGACCAACAAGGCAGATCATAATCATAATTGACTTCTTTTTTTATTAGTAATTATTATGTACCTAAATTTTCATTATCATATCATAATAGCTGTCCAACAAGGCAACAACAGATTTACAAAACAGCAAACTAAAAAAAAATACTGGGCTAGTGCCTGCTCCGAGTAGTGGATCGTCAAATCCAACAAATTGTAGGGATAGAATCTAAAAATCACGGCCCGATGAAATTTGATGAGCCTGAATAAATTTAATTTACCAGATAATTGGGCCTAGTGCGACCAAGGTTTACAAATATATTAGGCTCAGGTTAGCCCGTAGAGGAGTCTGTTAGGCCTAAACTAAACCCCTAAACCAGATCAGTGCGTCGAACTGTCGATAGCATGCTTTCGGGGAACTGGGGGAGGTATAAAGGCTATTGAATAAAAAGTGGGTTCAAGCCGTTGATTTTACATCGAGATTCATACTTTAAATAAATTTTAAGTTTAAAATTCGTATTTTCAGTAATTATTACGAATCTCGAAATAAAATCAACGGTTCCAAAAAAAGTCTGAACCCACTTCAAAGGCCTTTGTACCTCCCACTTCTGCTTTCGGAACTTGGTACTATAAAAATGTCATTTCGCAAAAGGATTTACACTGGATTGCGGCGCCTAGGGTTTTAACAAAGTGGCGATCATAATTCTCGAGGTCTCTCTTTTCTCCCTTTTTTTTTTTTAAAATCTCTGGATCACATAGGTTATATGCGGCTTGTTAGAATGAACTTATAGACTTATAGTCTTCTTTATTTCTGTTGGAATGAAGAGAGCTGTTAGCGCATTTAGGTCTTTGTGAGTAGTTGTGTGCCCTAAGTGAGGATTCTAATTGAAGGCTATGGAAATTTGTTTCCAAATGAAGCTTTTCAAATTTTGTCATAGTTACTCTGATAGGGCTAATCACTCTACTTCCAATTTTCTCTTTATTTTATTTTTCATTTTTTTCTGTAAGACCGGTTGCTTAAATCTTGTTTGAAATTCTTATTTCTAGGTCTATATTTCTATTATACAGTGAAGCATCATTTCTTCATTGCTTAAGCCCCTTGCAGTTACAATCATTTTCCTGGTGCAGTCTTTTAGTTGTAATCCCTCTATATAAATCTTAATTGTTTACTATCATTCGATGAATTCGTTTTTTATTATGTCATCTTGAAAGCAAATAAGTTAGATCAATGCCAACTTTGTGTCGGATGATGACTAAATTGAAATAAACCTCAACAAACAAGCAATGGATATCTTATCATTGTAACCACTGCATGCTATGTTGAAGGAATATTTAAAAAAAACAGCAATCAGAGCCATGTTGGAGGAATATTTTAAAAAACAGAGATTTTTTTGTTGAACCTTTCTGTAAAAGTTGGCAAATGGGAGGTTAATTAGCAAATATTAGCCTTGGTGGTTAATTAGCCAGTCACTAGATTCAGCTCTTTTGCTGCAATTGCCTTGTGAATGTTCAGTAAACTTACCTAAATTTTATGAATTGAAATTTTCAAGGAAATATTATTATTATTTTCATTGTCAATGCATCCATACGAAATTCAGGGATTTTTTGTCTAATTATCTGTAATACTGTTTTTTCAATGATTTTCAGACTGAATCTGTAAGTGGCTGTTTATGTTTAAGTTTATTGTATTATGTTTAAGGGGAGGATGATGATTAAATCTTTCATCATATCTAAAGATCTGTTTCGTACAGATAATGCTGGTTGTTAGGGATTTATCTGACTCCTTACTTTTAATTTCTTTTGTCACCAAACATGAAAAAAAAAAATATTTTCTAGTTCTGTAGTATATTCTGTTGGAGAAATGAAGATCTAGAATCCATAGAATGTTACTGACGCGTGATGAGCAAATATATACATGCACTACCATCTGATTTCCATAAATATATACAACCTGTTAAATGTTTTATGCTTTTGCTACCTGATTTTTAGTTTACTCCATATATAAGCAGGATTGTGTGTATCGGTGTTATGCTGTTAGTTGTGCATTTCATGCTGAAAGAGTTTCCTGCTATAAGAAATTTAGTGGAGAATGGGCAGTTGGTTTATGCATTTTTATGCTTATTTCAACAATCATTTTCCTCACATTTGCAAGGCCTCTGTCATTGCACTCTTTTTTTAATCAATCCTTTTTTTTTCTTAATTTTCATCATTCAATCTTTTGTTTCTTTGTGGGAGAAATGATGATTATTAATCCATAGAATGATTCTGATATGTGATGAGCAAATATTCACATGCACTACCATCTGATCTCCGAAAACATTTTTTTTATCTTTTCTGATTGAGTTTTCTGTTTTATTCTTAAATGAACCCAAACATAAGCAGGAATTGTTTGTATCGGTGTTATGCTTTTTGTCTGTGCATCTCATGCCGAAAGAGTTTTTCTGCAAAAATAATTATTTGGAGAATGGGCAGTTGGGTTATGCATTCTGGTGCTTATTTCAACAATCATTTTCCGTACATTCTTTAGAATAAAAATTATATAGTGCCATAGTCATTTTCTTCTCATTGTTTGAGTAACAATTACATAGTCTTTTACCTCACATGATTTTAATAATTTTTTTCCCTTGTGTGCTTTATTGATTTATGTTTGTTCCTTTTGTATCTATAGTAGCTTATTATCCAAACACCGTTAGCTTTATTGATTTATGTTTGTTTCTTTTGACAGTTCAGCCCCTGATTTCTTTCAAAGGAATGAAAGATGAAGATTTCGGATGGATTTTAGGCAAATGGGAAACTAAAGGCTCAATAGGAGATGGAGGTATGGATCAGGGTTGGAAAGCTTTTCTCTTTGCTTCTGTGAAGCTAGTGTGCTTTCCAAGCTAGTGTGCTTTCCAATGCCTCCCATACCTCTGCTTTCTGTCGTTCCCTCCCTTTCCCTCCCTTGCCTATGTATATAGATTTCCAGAGAAAGGCAAAGGTATTGTTAGATCTGAAAATTATGACCCGCTCCGTGTTGTGACCTGGTGTCCTGGTTTGTTGTGTATTTAATTGGTTTGTTTTTTGTTGTGTTGTGATGCTTTTTATTTTATTTCCAGGTGATGAAGAGATGTATTGTGACATTACATGTTTATCCTTTTTTCTCCTTGTTAGATAATTTATATTTCTTTGTTAACTCGTTATCTAATTCTATTTATTTGGTTAGGGCTCCTAGTTTTAAAAGTGTGTAAGGTGTAAATTTGTTTGTTTGATAGTGTATTTTCATTTTTTTGGGTTTGGGGGGGAGCCAATGGATTTACTTGCAACATCTTTAACGCTTATGCGCTGTTTGACTTGAATCCTGCTTCAATGAAGGCCGGTAAGGAAACGTGTTATCCACATTGGTAACATGCGTTTAAAGAAGTGTAATTGTAGGGGCAAGAGGCAAGAAGATAGAGATGTGGTAATTATACTTTCAAAGTTGATGTTTGTATTTGTTCGTTTCATTGTATCCAAGAAAAGTTAGGAACCTTGGATTTATTACTCCAAAGCAAATAAGGAAATTACTATATTTTTGTTTAAATTTAAAATCTTTTAAAAAAATTGCTACGTTGGAGAATAAAATATAAACAAGACAACTCTATAGGCTACATCTCTTCTTAGAAGGTGTTAAAATGCAGATTTTATTATGTGTGGAAGGGCTTTGTATATTGTATATGTGTATGTGGACGTATATGTGGATTTTCATGTTATATGTGGTTTTAATTAATGTTGTAAGGGATCATCTTCAGTGAAAAATACCTAGGCTAGTTGCGAGAGATCTCCTTCAGCAAGGAAAGATTTTGTTCTTCAAGTGATTCATATCATCAACCCGGTACCCGTTTTTAAATTTCATTCCGAGATTGACAGCACAAAATCTCGTGATAACGTGATTTCATTGCTGATTCCCTGCCACTTAAACAAGAGAGAAAATTATTGCCAGAGGTGAGCCAAGAGTAGGCCTTTAGTTCATATTCATCAACAAATCCGTTCAAATTTGAAGCTTTTCTAATAAATAAGCTGATATATACCAAAATTCATCATAATGTATCGTATATCTCCGATATAAATTATAGCTGTAGAATTAGATTTCAAACTTCAATATTTATTTTTGATGATTGCCTAGATAAATAGTAAATTAATTTATAGTTTTCCTTCTATCAATATCCTAAACCCTAAGCCCTTTTGTCAGTATGCCAATTTGCCTTGCAAACACTCCGCCAACTTTTTGAAACCAAGGAACTAGACCGGGTACAGCCGTAGTCCTTGAAATGCAAAATCGTCATGACTCAAGAAAATGCCTAGTTGTACAAGAAAGATGCTGCTTTCAAATATCTTTTCTTTCAACTTATCAGTAGAGTTTTATAAAATAGACAACATGAATAAATTATTTAACCCGCAGACTGCCAGGTCCATATGATACAATACAACACCAAAATAGATAATTTTAACATACACAATTCCACCTCCACTTGCAACCTGTAGTACAGACTACCACCGCATGCAATTCCCTCAGATTGAAAGAGACAGACGCGCACACCACGTAGAACAAACTGCCCAATGTTCAGCATAACAATCCTAGTCATTAAATTGAAAGAGCTCCGGCATGTGTGCATTGGTGAGCTTGGAGCGGCGATTGAACTTCTCGCTGCGCTTCTTGGGCTTGGGCTTGGAGATCGGCACACCAAGCACCTGGTCTGCAGCCCGCCTCTCAGCTGTCTTGGTCGCAGGCTTCATGCCCATCTTCAGCAACTCCTTCTCGACATCAACAAAGTCACGTGGCAGGTCAGTGCCCCGAAAAAGCTGCTTGACATCATCATCGGTTCTGAGCAATGCCTTTGGATCGTTGGGGTACACAATGTCCTCTTGTGAATCCATGTTGGAGAGAAGCCAAACAAGGTTCTCGCTCTTCAGAACCTACATGTGAGGAATTTCATGAAATTAATCAGCTTACATGTGAGCCTACAATGTCTAAGCATAAAAATGCCACGTGGAGAAGGTTTAGTTATAAAGTAACCGTTTGTACAGTTTGCAGATGAAACCGAGTCTCAACTCATTGTCATAGTCGAGGCCCAATAGTGTGAAATAATTGCGCCTAAACCCAACAGAATAAGCTGAGCTTATTTAGACAGTGGTTTGTTGATATGAAATATCCCAAAGTGTACCTTATCCCCAGCATTTTTCTATTTAACTTGAAGTTTCAGTTCTTGTAATTATTTCTAGAACAACTCAGTTTTTTCTGTTATAGTTACCACTCTACAGCAGGTAAAACAAATCTTCATATAACATACCTGCAAATCATCCAGCACAGTTGTGTATGAATCCTTGACGTCAACTACCGCGAGGCCTTCCACATTGCGCCTTATCAGACGAAGCAAGTCATCTTTTCCCTTCAGATCATGCTTGGACTACAATTGTTTATGACAAAACAAATTAGCTAGGTATAAATAATTAAAAGTTACATTAATCTAAACTCTTAACTCTAAACCAATCAGGGCTTAGAGCTTGGTACTAGATGTACCAAAAAGTTATGCCGAATGTAAAACAAACATTTTCCACAAAAAAGGAAGATGAGAAATTACCTTATATGAGAAGCGCTTTCCATCAAAAGATACCTTAAGATTATTCCTTAAGCTTTCATGCATTTCATTATTGTTGTCATGTATATCGACATAACATCCATTATAGATCTCCTCAGCAGTTAAAGCCTCCCTTGTCTGGAAGAAACATTAAAATAAAAAATAGACTAATGTAAAAAATATCCACTTAACTAGATGACTATTTTGGAACACAAATTCTAGAAAAATAAATCACAGGACAAAATCCCAAAAGTAAAGGATTTTGAGATCTTTTATGTTTAAAACTGGCCAAATTCTAGTTCAATGTTTAATTACTAGATCAACTGTCTAGCATATTTGATCACAACCTGGCACGACACTGCAGCACAATGTCAAGATCCCAGGTCTCTGTTACAATAATCTCCTTAGGTGATCAACCCCCGAAATGTAGAAGTATGAGAAGAAAGATATGTAAAATTTATCTTCTTCGGTATCTTTTCCCCTAAAACTGCAATGATTTCTTTAGGTGATCAACCCCCAAAATGTAGAAGTACAAGAAGAACGATACATAAAATTTATCTTTCTTCAGTATCATTTTTCCTAAAATTGCAATAGCTAGATAACACCATATAAAACTACTAATAATAGCTAGAACATGTTACCTCATAAAGTAGATCAATCACAAGTTTCATTCTCCTCCCATGAGAAGACTTTCGAATTGTGTTGATGTGCTGCAATCTCTCAGTGTCATTAGAGAATTTAATGGGAGTGACTGGTTTAGCCATCATAGAAGATGAGGCTGCGGTGTGTGGCTTTTTCTGTGGTTGTTGCTGTGGCGCCTTTGTATTGGATGATGCAGCAGTAGCTCGAGAGATGCTTTTTAGGGTTGATTGGCATTTCTCTTGCTGTTGCTTGAATCTGTTCAGACTTTCTTGTAGAGACGCCATCTGCCAAAGAATGACATTCAGACTTTCCAGACATAGGCTATTGTAATCTGTTAACCCCTGTACTCATTCAACATGCTATTTTCGAAGTTGTGTCTCCAATTTTGAGGTGGCTACGGTTCAATCGAGAGAAGAGCACACCTGGTTCAAGTATTTGTCGGGCTTTGACGTACAATCGGATTCATTTTTTCTAGATTTTGATCTTTTAATTTCAATAGTATGGCGCATTTCAATAGTAAATTTGCAGCAGCCTGCGGCCTTTGCTTTTGATATTTGTACACAATAAATAACTAGCCGTGTCTAGTTGAATTTGAGGATGTATAACTATGTAGTGTTAGAAACTTAGAATTAGCAGATACCCAATTCCTAGGTATTACTTCAGAACTTTCAGCATGTTACCCATGTCCATGCAAACGATTGGATGAACTACGCAAGAAATAAATTATGTTGAAGGATCTCTATGTAGATGTTCATTTTGGACAATCAATTTGTTGAAGCCTCTATGTAGATGTTCTTTTTGGATAATCAATGTGCCGAGAGAAATTCAGTAAATTTATTTGTGAAAGGGAAAATTTCTAATTGACTCTATTCTCCTGCCCTCATCCCTTGCAAATTCCCAAAGCCCGCCTATTCACCTTTCACTTAAAAAAAAAACACGATTCTCTCTACCGCATAAGTCCGTAATCCTAATTCATAGGAAAAGCAACAGGAAACTCCCCAGGAGTTTAGAAGTGCAGAAACTGGGGATCTAGTGTAAACAAATTCTGCAGTTATCTCACCTCAGCTCAAGAGACAAGGAGACTGGCGGAGCGAAGAATGCGATTCGGCTGACAAACAAGAGACCGGATCCTTTGCGATTAGATCACTGAAGGGAGGAGAGCTCGCCGAAGTCCCACCGATTTGGCCGGTTTTAGCGGTGGCGTGCTCAGTCCTCTCCTTCGTCGTCCTCCAATATGGAGAGCGGGGACTGGAGAGAGGAAAATGAAAGGGGAGATGCTTTGCACAGCGTTTAAATTTTACGAACACTCTTTAAAATTATAAATAACCGAACTAACCTCGTTTATATGGATTGGACTTGGACGGAACTCTCATTTCTCCGAACGAAGTACGTAACACACCTGCATATTCGTCCACTACACTCAAAGTCATAGACAACTAAGAAAGTACCAGACCAGTCACTAACAAAATCCCAATCAAGACTCGAGAATCCAGATGCCTGTGAGTTTGGTGAAATGTGAGTCCGAATCTGGTGCCATAATTATTATGGCAGGTCCTGTCGTGAAATAAAAAAAATGATTTGATTTAATTTTAACAGTTCCGATTTAGATGGCAGGAGATCGACCTTTATTTTATATTTTATAGACTCCACCTATCATTGATCCAATGACAAGATTCTGCCATCATCACTATGGTAGCAGATGTGAATTCGGTGAAATGTTAGTTGATTAATACCCACCCATTAGATATCGTAAACGTGGACATACAAGAATAGTATTCGAAATGTTTTTTTTACAATATTGACAATGAACTTGAAATAAATATTAAAAAAATAAAAAAATAAATATTATCTTACTTATAAATTATATATTGATAGTGTTTTAAATTTCATGTAATTTCATTATCATTTGATGGTTCATAAAAAACTATCAAAATTTTATACAATTTATAACGGTTCCAATTTAATGATTCTTAATGGATTATGAAACGATAATGAAATTGAATGAAATTAGAAACACTATTAATCTATAAATAAAATAATATATCTATATTTTTTATTTTTGAGATTTATTATTATTATTTTTAAATCCATTATCAAAATTGACAAAATAATTCATTATCAAGGATCCTTCCCCTTTTATTTTTATTATTTTTACATGTATTTTAATTTTCTGATTATTTGGGCCAGTCACCAAATATGAGTTAGCAATATTGTCATTGATCCGTTGACCATTAATGTAATTATTGACATTATCTTTATTGCTCTCCGTTAAGGATTGGACCATTACACCAAAGTTCTGATCATAAAATTAAAAAAATCAGAACCAAGAGATAATATCGTATCAGATAGGGAATACATAAAGTTGATGTAGGCACCAATGAGAGGTAAAAATATTAGATATTTACGGATAGTCGTCGAATTATATCTCCAACGTTTTCTAATTTTTGAATGCAAATTTATCTACAAATTGTTTTATGTTGCTTTTATTTCTTTCAAACCACAACATGGGCAGTTGGATCGTGGGCTGCTGATAGATTTTCGCAAACCCTGTTAATGAACTAAACTATTGCTATGGACTTATCACTTATGGTAGAAGAAAGCCCAATTTTCAAGTAATGTACTTCACAATCAACAAAATAGCGGTCTTGGGCCCTCTCGTCTCTGTTTCGGCCCAGAAATCAACGAAACTGGGCTCAATTTTGGAGAACCACGCGCGACGCCGCTTGATCCACAAGTTTCCATAATTCCACTTCAGATTTCAGAACCGTTTGTTAACGGTCATTAATTCTCTAAACCGACTTATGTAATGAAAGATTTCGCTCTTTAAATAGAGCTCTGGAGCTCCCACTCGAGACACAAACGCAACGGCTCTCTCTCTCTCTCTTCTAATTTTCAAAGAGACAGAATTGTGTGCGGCTGTTTCACAAGTTCACCGAATTATTCCATTTCACGCAGCAAAACACGAGAACAACAATGGCTTTGGTTTCGCTACAGATGCCCCAGCAGACAGGTATGGAATTATCCATTATGATTGATCGTGCATTTCTTGTGTTAAGCGAAAGTAGAGTTTTAATTTGGATGAACGAAGTGGATGTCTTGATGCCTTTTCTTTAATTTCTGAGTCTTAAATACAATTTGTTTATTGATAATAAATTGTTAAGGTTTTAATAATCATCTCTTTATGAAATTATTAAGGTTGGGTTTCTATAAATGCTTCTCATCTTCCTGTGAAACATGCAACAGATGAGATTTTTTTGTGGATTTTTGTCTTATAACTTCATAGAGATCAAGATGACGTTTTGATCTCCATAACAGAGTATTGACATAGCTTTCAATGTAGATCAAACTTTTTCTTAAAACTTCTCTCTTTCTTCATAAAAAGTTATTAATGAAGGCGTACTTTTTTCCATGAAATAAAATAATAAACTTCAATCTTGAGTGACTGGTAAAAATTCCTACAGGTGCAAAAGAGGACTTGTCAAAAAAGAGGCGACTAATGGAGGTCTTATGTAATATACTCCCTCACTGGATAAAGCGACTGAGCATCATCCCACTCCACAGCTTTCCAACCTTCACCAAGTACAAATTGAATGAAATGTTTGCAACGAAGGAGGTATGTAGAGTATCTTTCCTTTCTTAATCTCGGAATACATGTCGGTTAATTGTACTGAGTAGAAACATTAATTATTTCCTCCTAGGCCAAATCCAATTAAACTAGAGGTTTAGCCTGAATAAAAATAGTATATACTTGTACTATCACGTAGATTTAGATTCATATTCTTTTAGTGCTTTCATTCTTTATATTTTAATCTTAATTAAAAGGAACCAAACAGCCACTGGTTTTATTTAAAGCAACATGAAAGCACCAAGGTGTTGATGTACATGTTTATTTAGTAGGATATATGTCCGATACCCTGTACTGATAATATATTTTTCAAAATTTGAAATTAACGCATAAAATAAAATAGTTAAGAAAACAGTTGCAGTGACGATTTCCTTACTGATTTGTTAAATTCATATCTAAGACTCCATTATAATAAAAAGATGTACCTATTTCTAATCATTTTGAAAAAGGTTGATTCTAACAAGCCAAAGAATCCAATTGAAGAATATGCTGAAGATATACATAGCTTCTATATGAGATATGAGGTATTTTTTTTCTTGATGTGTGCACTTACTGATCATTAATCGTCCCATTTTGTCATATATTTTGCTACTAATTACTCATCCTTTACTCATAATTTCGTAAAAAAAAAACGATAATTAAGGAAAGTGTCAGAAGAAAAACCATGTACCCGAAAATGATCCAATTTTGCAGTTATGCAAGGCCCAAAATCATAGGTTTAACTTCATCCGAGTTGGTATGTTAGTGGATGATCAGGTCTGGTTAGAACTATATATCATTCCCCAATAAAATATTTTAAAATCCCTACAAAATTCGATTGGGCTATGGTGTTTCTGTTGAAATTAATATTTTTATGATTTTTATATTTTGTGTTTTTTATGTTGAAAACTTGAAATTAATTAGTTGTGATTTTCAGAGTTAATTAATTGTAATCTTTTATGTTGAATTAATGAGTTGTAATTTGTAAGAGTATCATGGAAACTAACATCTAGGAAATAGAAAATATTAAATGAGTGATGTGATTAATAATATTCATGTATTTAAATATAGATGTTGTCATTTATAATCTGAGTGAGTTGAATTAATAAATTAAAAAATATATTTTCTTCTTATTTCTTTTCTTTTTCTTCCACTAAAATATTGAAACAAAGGCGTGATACAAATTGTGTGCGTTATTATCATGTTTAGAACTGATTGTGCCAACAACTTTAGGGTTTACCGGGTCTATAAGAATAGACATATGAATTACTAATAATATGTTTTCTTTATAGCACGCTTCCTTCCTTTCTTTCTTTCTTTTCATTTTCATTCTGTTGTTTATCTCACATTCCTTCTACCTTCTACGTGAACTCTTCTTACATTTTATTAATATAATTATACAGTAGTTTTTTCGCTTTAAGAAAAAAAAATCCCTACAAAGTTCCAATTCATAAATTCCCAAAACTATCTGAGAAATCGACAAACATTTTAACAACGGCAGAATGATTAGACAGATATTTTTTTTTCTGTGTTGCAACTTTTAGGGAGCAAATCAGCTACATTATTACTTGTCATCACGTTCAGGAATCACACCGAAAGTGAGAGAATCTCTTGTTAGTTTGATTGTCGAGGTGCACCAGAAGCTTTGTTTAGGTCCTGAAACCCTCTACCTCACGGTTTCCATATTTGATCGGTTTCTCTCTCAAGAGACTGTAACACGGGTGGAAGCTAAACTAGTAGCCATGTGCGCTATGCATATTGCTTCTAAGTATGAGGAGGTTTATACCCCGCAGGTATGTACAGCACATCTTTTATTTATTGAATTTTTTTTTACTTCGGTTTCTTTCTTATGGTTTGGGTATTTGCAAATGTTAATCACTGTTAGCATGGTCATTTATTGCCAAAAAAAAAGGAAAATGGGAACACTAAATGACTTGACCTTCTTACCTTATTGGGCTCAACTGTTTTGTACCAGCTTATATATACACTGAACATAGACTAGGACACTAGGCAATGAAGTTCCAAATTCAATCCAAACAAAGGGTTATAACTGCAGGTCATGCATTAACTAATCTTGTCTTTGTTTTTTCTTACCAGCTTTTCCGTTATATTTTATCCTCATTGTGCTTTATTTCTGTTCAGTTGAAAATACTGAAAAATGTTGGGGTCTTCTTTGCGAAATGGTAAAATGCAGTGGATAAATACAGCATGTGCAAAAGGAAACTAAGTGAATTATTGTTTTCTTCTAATTAAACAGCTCGTAGAATTCACTGACATATGGATGCTGAGATATAGCTCTAATGATGTCCTCAAAATGGAAAAAAGGATTTTGAATAAGCTTGAGTGGTCCCTTAGCTTGCCTACCCCATATATGTTTCTTGTTAGATATATAAACATCGAGAAAACAGACAAAGAGGTACTTCCATTCTTTTGTTTCATTTCTACTTTTATTGAATAATGTCAGGTGTAACTCTGAAAATTCTGTGAACATAGAAACTTTTACGTTAGCCCCTTTCCCTTTCTCATTTTTCATCATTCTTTATGAATTATGAGTGTTTTCTGGAAGAAATTGAGAGATGTCGAGATTGATTATTTCTGCATGTATATAATATATTGAGCTTTTCAGGTTTAAGTTTGAAATTTTTCATGTACTTATTTTCTTCTTATGGATTCTTAATTTTTTTTTTCTGTTTTGGTAATTTTGTAGATAGAATGCATGATATTCTATTATTCTGAGCTGGCACTGATGCAGCACTTCCTAATTGAGGTGTGTCCGTCATTGATTGCTGCCTCTTGTGTGTACACAGCAAGGCGTATACTTAAGAAAACTCCTTTCTGGACTGAGGCACTCGAGCACTGCACCAGATACTCAGAGCCACACTTGCTGTATGTCACCTCTCCTTTAAGGCTTTAACATTGATTATTTCTATTTTTCTACCAGACTTGCTGTATTTCAATTCTATTTATTTACCGTAGTATCTTCTCAATTTTTAGTTACCCCTGAAAGAGGATGATATGAACCAGCAATAATGAATATCTGAATTTGATTCAATTATCAGATACAATATTTTTTTCCTGGAAGTTGTTTTAATAAGGTCCTAGTAGTTTGTAAAGGGATATTATTATGATTGTTTCATCCATAAATAAATTCATGAATGATTAGATTCTATCTTCACCTGATAACTTTTGGCTTTGTCCGTACGGTAACAGAGAATGCGCGCAGGTATTGGTGTATGCGCATTCACAGGCTCCCAACAGCATAAGAAACTCCGTATATGACAAGTATTCGTCTAAGAAGTTTAAAAAAGTGGCACTGCATGCTCCAGTGGTGGAATTTTGGAACAACTGATTCTACATACAAGTGCAATTTATAAGTCTACGGGTATATTGGCAAAAAAAAAAGAAGACAAGTGGATTGTTTGCTTCTTGTTCGTTGTTATTTATGGATTATCAAATTAACGGTTTTTTATGGATTATCAAACGTTAATGAAATTACATAAAATTTGATGGGCTATCAATGTACAAGTAAAATAATATATCTATAAAAAATCTATTTTTAGAATTTTTGTTTAACTTTTTTTAGATTTAAAAACAAAACCCTACTATTATCCAAAAATAATAACAGATTTGGACCGGAGATATAAAGATAAATCATGTGACCATAAATATTAAAAATTCTTAAAATACAGAATTATATCGTATTTTAAGTATTTGTTCAAACCAAATCTTGTACGTTAGGTTCTTATTTGACGTACAAAACCAAATCAATGTCCGTTTTGAAAACTTGATTGAAACCTTCAAAAGACTTCTGCTGACGCAACAGCCAACAGAAAAAAATAACAAAAAAATCTTAAATCTCAAATAAATTTAATATGCTAAAAATATTTTTTTATTCGAAATCATACATATCAGAAATTTCAAATATCAAAAATAATAATAATGATATCTATAGTAATAATAATGAGAATAATAACAATGATAATGATGATTATAATAATGGCAATGATGATTACGATATAATAATAATAAAAATGATACTGATATAATAATAATAATAATAATAATAATAATAATAATAATAATAATAATAATAATAATAAATTGATTGTTTTATTGCTGATCGGAGACAACTATGCACAAACTAATCTGGCGGAATAACAGATAACAGAAAAACTCGAAAAGAATTTATGTAAAAGTTTTATGAAACGCCCCAGAGGCCAGAGCCTTCAATTCATAAACTCTACGCTCTCCAGTTACAAACTGGAATTCACAAACGAGCAGCCTCGCTACATACAGAGTTCAAATGTTTTCTGAGAACTATCGAACTGTTTTGAGATTTGGCTGGTAACTATGCAACTCATCGCACCCATTAGAATGCCATTTCAACCCGCCACAGTGCCACACATCTGGTAGCACAAGTTGCTGGCAATTATTGGTCAAAAATTTATCAGATCTTAACCATGATAATCTCAACTCCAATTATTGCTGCGGCCACAGGCTCGCAGCAAGCATTCCCCATCTCTCATCCTAAGGAAATAAATCTCCTCTGGAACCATACATGTATGTATAATGAAAGGACCAGCATTAATAGGAACCACAGCAGTACACCAAGTAAAAGGATACATTAAATATTGTTCCAATGTATGAAAAGAAATTCATATTACCACACAACTGGACCAAGCAACTCGTAGATTGTTTCAAAATTTTCCGTGTCAATTCATAAACTTAATAAAGATAAGATTGTGCTACATGTCTCAACAGACTCAAAATCCTTACATAGACAAAATTATTGATAGACCTTATCCCTGACTAGAAAGTCAAAACATAAAAGGACGAGAAAAGTAAATAACCTACAACACATTGCACTATCTCTAATACTGGATCGCTATTTTATTGCTTTGCTACAACTGATACATGAGGTCACATTTACAGAAGCAGACCTTATCAGATAGCAGACAAGGAGAACTGAATATCTAGAATTCAAGTTATCATGATGGGCGGGCTCGTTTGTTGGTGCTACAAGTGGGGCATTTATACTGCTTGATGTGTTCTGCACGTGCCGGTGTGACCTTGACACACTTACCATGAAACCACTTCTCGCAAATGTCGCAACAGATCCAGAACTCATCAGAAGCGTAGTTCTCACCACATGCTCCACAGAGAGTGTCACTATGCTCTTCTTCTTCATCATCATCATCATCATCATCTTCTTCCTCGCCTTGATCTTCATCTAAGCCGCCTTGGTCTTCTTCTTCCTCCTCTTCCTCTTCCCTTTTTGTTTCCCTCTTTGGTGCCTTTGCAGGCCTTGGGGTAGAATGGTGCACCTTCTGCATCAGTGCAATGAGTATGTAAGGTGCAAGAACTAATTAGATCAAGAGACCTGATCAGCATCGTCACATCCTCTCACAAATTAAAATGAGGTGCTATGTTCACAAAAGAGCACACAATGTTCAATAAAAAAAGGTACATAATAAGAGATTTGACTTGGGTTCAATTAAAATAAAGATCACTAAAATACATTAAAACACTATTACTGCACTGCCTGTATTGGCACCTACCTGCATATGACATTGGTCAGAAAGAGGGGCTGAACCTAAAGCAAAAAAAATTCTTCTATTTATGTTTTTTACAAACTTATATCCAATATATATTTACCCACAAATCGAGATGATAGTAGTTCCATTTCATTATTATGCTGGATTTTGGAAGGACAGTCAGCTTATCTACAACAGCTGCTCCCAGAGAGAAGCATGACCTTTTGAAATCTTGGAACGATTTTCAGTGCACCCTTTGCAAGCAAGGTGAATATAACAGTTTGCTTGCCAATTGTGATCTAAACTTGCTATTTCACTGAAAATGCTTCCTAGATTCTATTACAACAATTTATCCCATATTATCATTGAGTTGATTGATTTTTGTTTATATATATTTTATTCTTAAATAGTATCTTGCCTGTGCGTTGCTAAAATAATATCTTTCAGAAATATAAAAATTTATATCTTTATGTGAAAAATAAGAAAATAAAAATAAAGATAATTTAGTAATTAATATAAATTTCAATCATGAATACATAATTAATGCAAAATAAATGTAAATTGAGAGGAAAGTTAACATTCAGCGTTTAAGGAAAGTTGAAATTCATAATTGATGACAATTTAAGAAAAAAATGAAACAAAATAGAGCAATTATACTCCTAAATTATGTAGCATTTCGTGTAACAAACAAAATTGAAAGAAAATTCTAACTTCAACACAAATGGTCATAGAGATAGTAACATTATTTGATGAATAACTCAATCCGATGAGTGATATTAGCTCTAAAAATTTAACAAAAAATCTGGACCGGTCCGTTGCAGGATCAAGACACATACGTGTTTAATAAGGAGTAGAGATATAAATCAAGTGTTGTGTGTTCTAGCAGACCTGGCATAACTTTATTTGGAACATAACTGGGATGTGCATAACCTGCCCTGACAACTGGTCTAGAAAATACAACCAAATCCAATAACAGTTTGGCCACATCAGGTTGAGTCAAGAGAAATTTAATCAAAAAGATCTGTATTGCCGAATGGTGGGGCTTGGTTATGCAGTAGATACTGGGCTTTATGTAATTTGCAATGAGCAAGTTGGACGACTAGAAACAGTAGCCAGTTAACCAGTGGACCAGGTGGGAACCAGTCAATTGACCAAGCATACCTTAACAAGGATGTGCCAAAAAGCCAAAATAAGCTCAGTAACTGTTGTCCACAGGTTTATCGAATCAAAAGAAATAGACCTCTTTGCTATGATGTCTAAGGACTGCATGGTAAATAAGCTTAAAAGGAGGACGAACGACTATCGCAAAGATCTGAAGCCTACCCATACAGCACATGACATCTGTTATTATTTACCACAGAAGTTTTCCATGTAATGTGAAAGCTAATAAATTATTCAAAACTTCCTTGTCAGCATGCACTGCAGATGCATGGACGTTTTCCTAGAGTAAAAAAGAAACTACTTCCATTCACTATGCTTCTCAATATGCAATTAGATTTACAAGATAATGCAATTAGAATACAAACCAATGACATACCAATTTCGAATTTGAATTTGAATTTGATTTCAATTTGGTGTTGCTGTGGTTTGTAGGCTGCAACTTAGCATTGGCTTTTCCACTGACGATATCAAAAACTGTAGGAAGTTCATTTATCATGCTGAAAAGACGCTTCCTGAAAAGATCAAACAATTTATTTCATCAAAACCCAAAAAATCCTAATTTTCAAAGAATCAATGAACCAACTGGAGGACATGTATTACACTAATACAACAATATGCCAATCAGAACTGTTCACCTCTAAACCAAACTGTATGCCAGTTAAATCAGAACAATTATCCTATGTTCATTCTTCTTTCTGATGGATCCTTTACAAAACTGCAACATTATTGATAACCAAGTTTTGCACATTTTCAACAGGTGAGTTAGGCTGTGCTCTAGAGAAGGTGATGGGGTGGAAGGGAAAGAGAAAGCGGAGAACTATCTCTTGTCACCTTGCTCCCGAGTTCAGATCGCAGGAAAGGAGAGAGGGTGTAAAAGGGTTAATGAGGAGACGATCGTATTCATTTTTGTTCGTCTCTGATTTAGGGGGGTCAGCAATTTAACCCACTCTTCATTCTCCGTCACTTCCATCCATTGCCTCCCATTCCACCCTAGACTTAGGAGCACAACCTTAAGGATTCCTTGGTCCCAACTGACATTAACAACAAATGGGCAAAATACAAGGCAGGAAAAAGAACCCAACATTTTCTTTAACTTACCTATCAGCTCTGTCGAACCCAAATCTGGCACCGAAATAATATGCAACAGAGAGCAACCACACATCACTATGTACTGCAACCATTCCCAACCAGTCCTTCTCTTGCATACCATCTCTGGCGAAATTTATGCCTAATGCTGGCTCCGGTAACTCAGGTGGCACCTCTTCAGCTGGCAAGTTTACTTCCCACTGCTCAGTTGTGAAACCATAAAGGCAAAGATTGTCTTTTTCTGCAAAACACATATTAATTTCAAAAAAAAGAATTTAAATGGTTACATGTTTAAGAATATCAATAAAGAAAAAACCAGTCTTTACTGACTTTTATTAAGGAACAGAAGTCCAAAAGGTGGATTCAGTTTCTGTAGAATATTGGTCATACAAGTTAATGGTGACAAATTAGTGTTCCACAAACCACAATATATATCCTGTAATCCTGCTCCTGTACTCATTAATACATTATCAACTCTAATTGAACACTTCTGCATCTCAGTAAATGCTTTGAGGTGGGATTTTCAAATTTTGCAGCAACTATATATGTACAATAGCATTAGGAAGGCCAGGATTTGCTTATATTTTCAGATTGCATGCTAAGTTGTTATTTGTCCTTTATGGTGGGCATATCATCCAACATTATGAAATCTAGAAATAATACAGGCAGGCTGCTCTATTTTTCCTTACTTCCAAGATTGAATTTACTTCCTTTTTTTTATTATTTTCATCTGTTATTAAGGTCAGTTCAGTTCTGAAAGGACAAATTGCAAGCAATAACCTTAGCATAACAAATGAAACATACACAAACACAGTCATCCAACGGAACATATAACTGAAAAAAAAAGGTATATAAATCTATAAATCGAGCAAAGGAGATAGCTTACCAGGGTCGCATGCCCGGTAGAATTCCTCTACATCTGCACAAGCAAAACAAATCCAAAATAAAGGAGACATCTTTCTTCCACATAAAGGAAAACGCAACAGAATTGGCGCTTCGTAAAGACAAAAATTCTACCAGTGGTAAGTGCTCGAATAATTCCAGCTCTTCGTCCCTTAAAATCTCGAAACACCTCCTCGACTGTGCGCGGGTTGTACGCTCCGCTGTCCATTCCGAGCATCAGAATGAAACCAAACGGATATGTCACAGAAGATCTGAGAGGGGCTTTTGAAAGAACTAATAGGGGAGAGAGAGACAGATACGCGAGTTAGAATATGAACTCTAAAGACGAGAGGGAGGGAAAGATCCGACGACAATTATGCATATTGACAACTTTTGCTTAAAAGTACTATGGAAATATAGTATTGTGTTTACAACTAGATAGTCTAGAAACTTCGAAAATCGAAACTCATTGATATTTCATCCGACAGGGTTGATTGAGTAAATGTGTAAATGAGGATGACAAGCAGACAACAACACTGGAGAGGCGGACTTGAAAAAGACTGGGTGTCTAAGTTAAATGAATTAAAGAGGTTTGCCACGAGTCCGAGTTAAGGTTGAAATTCTCTCCGTTCCAAAATTTATGGAATCTCTCCAGTAGGTCTTGTCAAGAGGCGTTACTGAAGTTCGACAATTTATTTAGACAATTATCTAATTTTGTCTAGTCTCTGCATCCCTGAAATTCAAATGACAATTGTCAAATGAAATTTGACAATCAATTTGACAATGGGATGCGGATGCTCTTATGGCATTAATTAAATCGAATACGGATTATAACTTATTAGCTTATCTAAACTATATATATTATAAAGAGAGTTAGTCCTGAAAGTGTCCATTAATGTTCTCAAATAATGTATAATGACTGAAATATCTTTATTTAATTTATAATTGAAATTGATTGATTTTATAAAAATAACGATTCAGATTTCAACCAAACTCAATTTTTCTTCTCCATTCTATTTATTATTTTTCACCAATGTATTTATAGGTCTAAAAAAGAATTTGTATATCAAATAAATTAAACATCAGCTATTAATCTATTATTAAATTTTATAGCAAAAATTGAAACTGCGCATTGTATAATTTTACTCAGAAAAAAAAAAATTATTATAATTTGTGTATTGTCTTTTATTAAATATTAAATTAATTTTATTTAAAAAATTAAAATAATTTATAATTAATTTAAATATAAATTATATCTAAGTAAGAATATATTATTTTTATAATAAATCTAATGTTAAATATAATTACTTTATTAAAAAAATGAGTGAGGCTATGGTGCTTCGCGAAGTACAAAACCTTCCGTGTTTCACGTCCGTATCTTGAATTTGAAAGTTCAAACGGCCGATCCAAATCGTTGAACATAATCTTCATATTGAATTATCTTTGAAGATCAAAATTTATAATTTTTTTAATTTTTTTGCTATTTTTTAGATGGGTACAAATTTGCTAGTTTTGGATGGTGCAGAAATCGTTAGATCGGCAAATTTTATATCCATTTAAAAATAGCAAAAAAAATCAAAAAAATATAAAATTTTATCTCCAAGGATATTTCAATATGAAGATGATGTTCAACGTTTGGATCGGCCATTTGAACTTTCAAATTTGAGATACAAACGCGAAACACGGAAGATTTTATATTTCGCGAAATACCATAGCCTCACTATAAAAAAATTATATATTAAATAATTAAATATCAATATTATTAAATTATATTACAAAAAATTATACATTATATGATCTTTCTCAGAAAAAATATTATATTTTGTATATCATCTTTTATTAAATAATAAATTAAATTCATTTAAAAATTTATGAGTCTTTATGTTTAATTTAGACATTAATTGTATAAAATTAGTGTTACATACAAATATTTTTAAAATTAAGAAGGTTCGTACAACGGATGAGTTTTACACTAATTATTATAAATATGGGCCTTTAATAATTAAAACAACTAAATAAATATATATATATATATATATATATATATATATATATATATGAACTGATTAGAATTATTATAAATATGAAACCTTGATTATTTAAAATAACTAAATAAGGAAGCATGTTCAAAATATCAGAATGAATGTTTCTTTCTGTTTTCATTCCTTCGATCTCTCTGATACCTTACCGTTTTGATATGTATTATCCAATTTCTATCCATCTTCACTGAATAATGAAAATAGAAAAACATTTGATAAAACCAATGATTACTTTTTTTTCTCCTTTTCAAGTCAAAACTCTCTAAAGATATGAGAAACTATTTTGATGATCGCTTTGGCAGCTTCTAGGAAAGCAAGGTCCAGTAGTGCAGTAACCATGACAATGTTCTAAGAAGCACATGCACTCGGTAGGTCGATAGGTCTAACAACATATACTTACGCATATGACAAAGATGTAAATTTATGCGGATAATATTCAATTGTATTTAATTCATATTTAGAAAATTAAATATAATAATCTGTATTTGAATATTCAGATATAAAATAGTACGAAAACTATTTTTTATCTTAATTTTATTATTCGAATGCTAAATATATAATATATTATTTAATATATATTATACAAAAATAAATTTTATTCACCATTAAATATATATTATGAATTTTAATATTTTTAAAATTAAAGATATATATTTTTAAATAAAAAATAATATTAAAAAACTTATTTTATTATATATTTTAATAAATTTTATAAATTTTATTAAATTTTATATTTATCTTTAATAATTTATACATATCATCCGTATTTATGTATAAAATTATTTATATTCATATTTATATCTAAAAATATTCATATTTAAAAATTAAAATTAATACGAATATAATTTTAACTAACCTATCCGATTCATTTACACCCGTAAGTCATAGGCCAGCTTAGCTTCAAATTATCTTTCGCTACGTCTTTTCCGCACTGTACTTCAAATTACTTTTTTTTTCTCTCAGACTCTACCCTCACTATCCATTTATATCCTTAATTCCATCCCCCTGCCCCCTATTTTTTGATAACTCCACACGATCTGCCAAGGTTCTCCTCCCTCTTCCTCTCTCTCTCTTTCTCCTCTTTCCTACCCATATAGGATAGTCTTGACCCTTTTGATTGATTTGCTATCCGAGGTAAGAAATTTGCATGTTAATTTAAAATTTAGTAATTTGAAATACTGAAATACAATCATTCACCTTCATCTTCCTTCCGACCTTCTAAACAAGTCAATCATTAAGCACAACGAAACTAAGTATATGAGATCTATATATTGAATTGGCTAGTATATAGGGTTGTTAACGAATTCCGTTTCGACCGTGTTTCATTTTGTTTTGTGGTAACGAAATAAATTTATTTTCATGGTAACAAAATGAATTTTTGTTTCGTGGTAACGAAATAAATTTCTGTTTCTTTTATTAAACGAAACGGTTAATGAAATTATTTTCTATTTCGTGTAAAGAACGAAACGGTATTTTTCATTTCGTTAAGAGTATTTCAATGTAAAATACATGAAATTTCGTGTTTCGTTCCATTTCGTGATAAACGAAATGATTTTCTGTTTCATTTATTAAACGAAATGATTTTCTGTTTTGTTTATTAAACGAAACGATTTTTTGTTTCGTTTATTAAACGAAACGGTTAACGAAATTATTTTATGTTTCGTTTATTAAACGAAATGGTTGATGAAATGACACTATTTCATCATTGTTTCAGCCATTTGACACCTCTACTAGTATATATCTAAAATCTGATATTTGGTTGGAATTTTTCTATGATTATTTGCAGTTGGTCTCGTAGATTTTACACAAACTAGCAATATACCCGCGCATTACAGCGAACTTTTTTATTTAAACATGAAAATATTATAAAATAAAATAAAAAATCACATTGATCTAATATTAAATTATAAATTCATCAAATTATAGAGAAAATCTATAATAAAAATAGATTTAATCTTGAATGAAATTTTCTGCACAATATGAATTAATAATTCATGGTGTTTATGATAAGAAAAATGAATTATTCTAGCATATATTATCATCATTAATTTCTTACCAAATATGTACAAAGTTGATAATCATAGCGCATACCTTAAGCCTTAAATTATTATTTTTATATCATAACATAAATAGAAAGATATTGAGTATTCTAATTTATAAATCATGTGCATAAATGGAAATAATAGTATAGATGAGAAAGAAATAGAGAGAAAAGGGGGATAAATGGACGCGATTACATACGTTTGATCAATTAAAAATAGATATTATCCGTTTAATTGAGGGATAAAATGGATATAATAAAAAAATACCATGACAAAAAATGGACTCTCCAATCTTTAGGTGTTTTATATAATAGTACGGATATAGATATAGATAATCGGTATGTATTATAGAAAATAAGTAATATTTATACCAGACCAAGAGAATTATTTACAAAACAATTGAATATACAGTAAGATTATCAAAATTGTTAATTGATGAATTAGTTAATATGGAGATATTACGAGAGTATCAAAATTGTTAATTGATGAATTAGTTAATATATGGAGAGATTACGTAGTTGTCACTACAAGAATTAGAAACAGAAATGATATATTTGAAAATGGAAATGATGAAAACGAAAACTTGTTTCTTGTTTATGAAAAACTGAAAACAGAAAAACAAGAACGGTGCCAAACGCACCCTAATTAATTGGTACAAACTCAGCTTTTTATGAATTGGTACGAACTCAGCTTTTGTGAAGTGATGTCCACAGGCCACAGCTACGAGAAACTTGTGAGAAAATATATAAACATAACTCAAGTATAATTTTGAGCTTCGGCAAAATGGCATAAGAAAATTTCAAACTAGATGTATTTTTTATAGTTAGATAGGTAAACTATAAAAAAACCTTTTTTTAAATTTAAATTTTTTAAAATTGAATCACTAAATCTTCGATTTTTTTTATGTTTGATCTAATAATTTCCAACCATTCAAATAATTTTACTTATGAACAAATAAATTTTAAATTATATATCTAAAAAGCGCTTTATCATATAATTTTCATCACATTTATCTTTTTTTTTAAACTTCGTCACTCGTAATCATGACATCCTCAAAATAATAATCCTTCTTTAATAAATTTATGATATCTTTTTCCCTCATTTTCATTTTTTTCTCAAGAATTTTGGATAAATGCTACGGATTGAGAGTTGAGTTAATGGTGTTCACGGCCTCAAAGCGTGCCCTTTTAGTTCGGAATTTAAATCTGTTGAACCCAAAATTGGAAGACAGAAAGCTAGGCCCAATCCAATATATGAAAACCCAGACTAAAGAGTCAATCGAGCTTCAGGCCTTTCTCGTCTTTTTCCTCTCCGCCTCCTCTCCAGTCTCGTCTCTTCAATCAACAACGAAACCGAGTCGGCGAGTTTGCTTGCTTAGCTTCGATCGCAACAACACAAGAATCCGTCGACGCGACAAAAAGTGCGATCCACTTCACCTAGGTGCTCGCGTGATCTGTTCTCGGTGAAGCACGGTGTTGTTGCTGAAATTGCTGGTCGGTGGCGAGGCTTGTGACTGTGTTGGGATGGCGAATGATACAGCAACAATAGCCTATGCGTTGAGGGGTGGCAAATGAGGTACGATTTTGGTGCATTTGTACTAGGTTGGTTGCTAATTGAAAGTAATGGATGTGATTAATTTGCTTCCGAGAAAAAGAAATTGGAGATGGATCGATTTTCTTGCTTGGAGCAGGTGCTGATTAGCGATAGCACACAGGTGAATGTAACCAGAGACTCATAGGTTTGGTGACTCTGATGTCACTTGGGTGAATTCGAGGAATTTTTGGTATTTTGGATATAATTGATAAAAGATATAAAATGAGAAAAAAAGAGTAGAAAGAGGGAATGTCTCAAAACATTTTTATTTTATTTCTTATTCATTGATTAAACCAGATCATGCAAGGCTTGTTCTTTCTCATGTCGTGGGCAATTAGATTTCACTAATTATATACTTTTTCCTCCTGACGACTGTTTACTCCTAAGATCAGAAAATTAGTCAGCTATCTTATTTGTTTTTTTTTTTCTTTTGATTTCATTGGAGAGTTTCTGAGAAACTGTGAATCAATCTGATCATACATTTGATTGGTTCCTTAACGGTTGTGCTTCATTAACTTACTTGAGGGCTGCCAAAGTTGCTAGGACTGTACAAGTTGCTACAGAAGTACATTATGAAGTTATTGTTAAATTCTGATGGGAAGTGCCAGTACTGATTGTTAATTAGGGAAGTGAGTGTTGGTTGAGAACCAAGTAATTTATATGAACAGGTGGTATGGTAAAATATTGGTTAAGAGAAAAATCTTAGGTGATATGATATGTATGTGACCATGTTCTACAAGCATACAGACAGGAAAAGAAGTGCATCATTATATATAATTCCAAGTATTTGAGCTTATGATTATGGTTTAAGTTGGTATTAATGACCTGTTCATTGTATGATTTTTTACCAACCCCAGAAACTAGGGTGATATAAAGGAGTTCCCTATTTTTCTTTTAGTCCTTTATTTTTGTTGTGCATCATGAGCTTTCATATTTCAGTGTGTTTACTGATTCCAAAAACTCTTCTTCCTCCTGGATAGTTGAGAATAAATTATCAGCTGGGGAAGGTTAACTAAAATTGTTTTTATTTTTTTTTCTTTGGCAGATCTAATGCTTTCTGTATGATAAATATATTTGCAACTGCTAGTAGATCCGTACAGCCAGTTTCAAGAATTATTTATTCCTTCAGCACATCTACATCAGATATCAATCATATCATGCCTTCTCCCCAGGAATCCATATGCTCTTCAAGTGTTAAATCAACCCCAGAAATTGAAAAGAATTTTGTGCACCGGGTCTATGATGCAATCGCTCCTCATTTCAGCTCAACACGGTTTGCAAAATGGCCCAAAGTAGCTGCCTTTTTGAACTCTCTCAAAACTGGATCTGTTGTCCTCGATGCCGGTTGTGGTAATGGAAAGTATCTTGGATTTAACCCAGATTGTTTCTTTATAGGCTGTGACATAAGCCCTTCTTTGATTGAGATTTGCGAGAAAAGGGGGCATGAGGTGCTGATAGCAGATGCAATTAATTTACCATACAGAGAAAATTTTGGAGATGCTGCTATCTCAATTGCTGTTTTACACCACTTAAGCACTGAAAAGAGGCGAAGGAAGGCAATAGAGGAGCTAGTTAGGGTGGTTAAGAAAGGAGGCCTTGTTTTAATCACAGTTTGGGCTGTGGAGCAAGAGGACCAATCTCTTCTCGCCAAGTGGAAACCTCTCTTCACCAAGTATGATGATGAATGGGTCGAGCCAAGCATGAGCCCAACTCACAATCAATCTATTAAAAATTTAGAGAGAATACCAGAGACTGAAACTATGGTGCAAGAGTTAGATGATGAGAATAAGTTATTGAATGACGAGGCTTCCCCTGGAACTGGCGACAATAGTAATAAAGCACAGCAAGAGTATTTTGTGCCATGGCACCTGCCATACCATCGTGCTGAGGTCAGTGGTGCCTCAGCAGTTGCAGTGGAAAATGGCTTCGCAAAAAAAGATGATAAAAAGGGGGCTGTGGTATATAATCGGTATTATCATGTCTTTGCTGAAGGTGAACTCCAAAGGTACAGTCCTGACCTTTATTTGCTAAATTGTTACATTATTCTATTTGTTTTGCTGATGTCAATATTGGTTCCTTTCCTCATCTTTTTTTTAAGAGATGATATCTTATATGAGTTCTCTACTATTTTTTTTTTTTGCTTTTCAGATTGGTTTCTGGGATAAATAATGCAGCTATAGTGGACCAGTTCTATGATAAATCTAATTGGTGTATTGTTCTCAAGAAAATGTGAATGGTGAGATGTAATATGGTTTGTTGTGTAGAGTTGCAGATTGGTTGATTGGGTTTTTCTCTATTAACGGAGCTATTGTGCTCCTTGTATGCTTGTTTGACTGAGTAAAATTTTATACCGATTTAAATTTTTTGTTAATTGCTTTAATTTTGATAATTGCGGTAAATCATGGAGGCTCAGGCTGACTGAAGGCTGAAGAGAGAGAACAAAGAGCAAACTATTGCAATTACTGTGTTTTGCCTCTCTGGTAAAAATGCGTTCCAGAGGAACAAGATCGTAATTTCAAAGATTTGTTTTTCAAGAAAATGGAAACTTGTGCACGACAAAAAGAACTGGATATGAGGCATATTATTTCCGGTCAATAATTAACATCCTCTAAAGACCAACTAAGGTCTTAGTTGTGTTTGAATGATATAGAATAACATATTCTGAAAATAGCAGTATTCTCTAAAGACCAACTAAGGGTGTGTTTGAATGGTGGTGTAGAATAGCATTATTTTGAAAATAGCAGTATTGTTTTTAGGTTAGCAATTATTCAAACATAAAATTAAAATTGAGAATAACAGCAGAACAGTGCTAATCCGCTAATTCATAAAAACGTTGGGTTAATGAATTAGTGTCCATGAGTGAAAATAATAAAAAAAAATCTTTTATATTAGTATGGAGTAGTATTAAATAATAATAATTATTAAATAAAATACTAAAAAATAATTAATTATTTTAACTATTTTTTTCGTTGTTCTCAAATTACCATTAAAACAACATTTTACCAATCCAGAATATTAAAAATTAGTATTGTTCTTACATTTCCTGAGATTTTACTAACCTTATACTATTCTCAACTACTAACCCAAACAGTACTATTATTTCACTAATTCTTTCACCATCCAAACACACCCTAAGAGAATCGCTAACTTTTTTCAAAAAATAAAAGAAAAAACAGAACTTTTGTAAGTCGTTTGATCAGACATTCAGACGGATCAGAATATCCTTTTGCACCTTAATCACGAAGGAACCCACTTCGATGCACATCAGAACAAAAAGGGTAGCCACAGAAAAACTCTTAAAACTTCAAAGTATTTGTACCCAACCCAAAGCACCGGACCCGCCTGTTTGGAATTGATGCACAGTGCGTGCCGCATCACAACAGGATCCTTTGCCTGCGATGGAAGTGGAACAGCTCATAAAACAACAAGTCACATAAGCAGTCTTCTTTAGTCTTTAGTCCTTACCCCTGCCCCTCACTAGTGATAACTTAATTTATCCACCATTTTATCTCTGTTTTATCCGCTCCCCAAACAGAGCCTAAGATTTAAATTTTTACCCGTTGCACAGAGCGCCTCATACCTTGTGCCGTAACTGTTGGTCACAATTTCGGAGCAAGAGCAAAAGGTAAATCTGACCCGTTCGATTTACACCCAATGCGAATTTCCTGCTTTCAACCAATCCAATAGCTCAAAAGCACTTGAGCTAAAAGGGCCGATATCCCCCTAAAAATATTCATGCGTACAAAATATCACCTCCACTGCTCGCCTGCTGCTGCTGTACTCTCCTGAGAAGCTAATTGAAGCACCGCAAAAATTGATGAAAACTTTATACCAGCTTAGAGGTTGACATTGATAGTTCACGTGTTATATTCGGCCGAGTTGTTTTTTGGGACAAATTTTATGTGAGGTCACTAAATTATATTTTAATATTATATTTAGTCATTGAACTTTTATTTATTCATTTTGTCATTAAATTTTGATATTTATTCAAATTTAGCCACTTCATTAATTTTTCATCCGAACTTGATGGAATATTTAACATGACTTCTATATTAAAATTTAAACAAATCTATTTTTATATAAAATTAAAAAATATAAAAATATAAGGCACAAATTAACTATTTCTATTTCTTTGCTTTTAAAAATTAGATTTTTTTATGTTTTTAAATTTGTGTTATTTCTTGGAAGCAATTATATTATTTAGAATATGCGTTATTAGCATAGTTTTAAAATTGATTAATTAAATAAACATATTAGTTGTTATTTGTATAGCAATTAAATCATATAATTGAAATACCATTAACCATAAAATATCAGTTTTTCAATTACAGTATGATGTTAGTTTCTCTTAATAAAATATGAATTTAAAAAAAAACTTTCTTCAAACAAATAAAATTAGATGGTTAATATAAATCATCTTATTAAGTTATGCGCTCAATTGCATAAAAATATGTATGAATAATAAAAAATAATAATTTATCAATCTTACTTAAAAAATATTAATATATATGTTCATATAATATTATAAAATTTTAATTAAGTACTGGATGGAAAATTAACGGAGTGATCAAATTGAACAAATATCAAAGTTAGTGGATAAAAATAAATAAATGAAAGTTAAATGATCAATTATAAATTTCAGGTATAGTTTTAGTGACTTCCGAAAAAATTTACTATTTTTTCCCTTTATTATACTTAGTTCACATACATACAAAAATATGTGCCGTGATACTTGAAATTTTTGATATTTTATGGTACATGTAGGCTGTAGCATACTTCAAAAAAACAGACGTTTCTTTCTGTTAACATACCAAGCCTTATGCCATAACGTACATTAATTTCCGAGAGTTCATCCTTGTATTTTCTTCTCTCACAAGCTTTTCCTTCCTGTGCAATAAAATTTGAACTGCAGTGTATCTATAGTTCTGTACAATATGGTCTGTAGCATCTAAAAATTAAATGAGTGAACAATAAATAAGTACATAAAATAAAGATTCTTTAACAAATGACTACCGATCAAACCTCCTTAAGTGCCACTCCTAAGCAATACAAGTACATGGAAAAAAAAAATTCAAGATAGCACAATTTCATGGTGGAACAAATTTAAAACCTATGCTGAATTCCATCCCCATAAAAAGGAGGCCAGAATACTGGCACGACATGATTAAAATTAAAGTGCAAAAATCAATCTTCTCCTTTTTCTCCTTTACTTTGGAGCTGATATTGCACCCTTTATGTGATTATAGAGCTAAAAAGGACGCATTGTTATCTTCTATTGGCAGTTTTTCAGAAAGCTAAACTGAAATAATCTTGGACCACATAATAACACCACAAAAAAAATAATAATAGAAGGTTCCATACATGCTTTAAGCAACCACTTTGAAGTTACTGTCATTCTGCTACTTACCTATGGAAGAAAAAAAGAGCAATACAAATTACAAATAGCACAACACATAAAATCAAAATTTTCAGTAGGTTGTTAGCTGACAAGCCAGCATATGCAGTTATGTGTAGAACTCGCTTCTAAGTGGGTAACATCCAGATTTGAGTTCTCATCAAGTTTGATTTCTTTTTAATTTGGTCTGTTCTTTGTTTTTCTTGGTTTCTAATCAGTTCTATTAAGAAAACCAAGACCCAAAATTATACTCCTGGGGAAGGAAAAATACAAACAAAGAAAATGATGGACAGACAAAAAGCCATCCATACTTGCAGTCAACCAGTTCGTACCATACTTCATAATCATTATTAGTGACATCTCTGATTTCCTCAACATATCACCTAAACTAACCTAACATATAATTTGAGTCTAATACCTCTTTTTTCCTCTTTTAATGCCAAAGCATCACTTAAACAAGCTCAACATATCATTTTGAGTTTAATGCTTCTTTTTTTTCTAAAACTGCATTTTTTTTTTAAATTTTGTTTGCAATACATTTACTTTATAATTAAAAGTTCTTTATGCCTAGAGGTTTGACAGTCCTCTGGTGCCAACCGACACTAACAGGGGTCTTTTAACTGTTAGTGTTAAACTTGGTATCCTTACCACAAAAAAACTTAGTGAACATTGGTAGGCCTTTTTTGTCTTTTTTTTTTGGATGGGGCAGAGAGAGAGCGAGAGGTACCATCAGGAGCAAAGCGCTGAAGAAAGAATTGGATGGTTCTCCAGTAGCGATCCCCACCCGAGTACCATGTGTCCATGTGCATCCCATTAGGGAAATCCACAAACAAACAGTCATTGTTATGTTCAATTGCTTTTTCATACAATAAACGCATGTGCACAGGAGGAACCAGCTCATCTTGCAACCCTGAGAGGAATAAGATGGGCTGCTTAACCTACAACAAACAACAGTTGTTTCATAAAAATGTTCCAAAATTTACGGAACAGAAAAAAACATTGAGCTCTACAGAATCAACCCAAGGATCCTTGTACTAAATACAGTGACCCCTACCAATACAAGGGAGTATCAGTATTAATACAGTAATTCTTTGTATCCAATTTATTCTAATAAAAAAATACCTGGTCAATTATATCAATAGTATTCCAAGGGGACCGCACGAGAAAATTAAGAAGTTTGGGTCCTTCAGTTGAACTGCCACCTATAAACCACCTCAGAAAAGGCAACATTATACCAGCCATGTCTAGGATTGATGTGAACGTGTTTTCTAGAATCAAAGCAGCCACCTGAAATTAAGGAAAATAGCAAATTCTAAGTGCACCCACAATACTACAAATAGTTCTAGAAGGGTGATACTTTAAGAACTATTTGTGTAATTTACTCTATTTGCAATTAGCACCCAAAATGTTAAGTCTCTTGTGATATAGCAAGGTACAACAAACTGTTGACGATTTTAACCATTGTGCTAACTGCCCACCTTTTTTTCATTTTGGACCAAGCCCATTACCTAAACTAAATTGAAGCTTATTGTGGTTATGAATGTTAATATGCTAAGTTCAAGTTCAGATGAACAGACTCTGAAGCCAGCCCCTCAACTTCAAGGGATTTAGGTGACCAAACTAATTAACTATGTTATCCGTTGTAGACAAGAAATACTTGTGATGACAACTCTATGGTGTTGGTTGGTACCTTGATACCATACCATCAGTATCATTGCACAAATTATAAAACTCAAATACAGGACAAAAAGGAACCTTGTCTGGATTATTTTTAGCGAGGACAGTTCCAACAGCACCTCCTAATGATCTCCCAAAGACTACTATTCTTGATGTGTCTATATCCTCTCTCTTGACTAAATGATCCAGTGCTGCCTGGTAAAGAAGAGAAAAGTAATGACAGTCAAGTGCTGCTACAATTTTTACTCAAATGTTTCAGCCAAGAGTAATTGCTAACAGCATACAATGAATAAGAACATAACCTGAGCATCATTTGTGATGCCGTGCTGAGATGGATAGCCATCACTCTCACCATACCTAGATAGAATAAATGGTGTTATTTCAAGAGAGAAAAAACTAAAGGTTAGGAGCACAAGGTTCATTTTGGGAAAAGAGTGGAATAACAATAAACTTGGTCAGTCGCCGAGATATAGCTAAAAAGGTTTGTCATGTGAGCTGGTGCAACTGAGGTTTAAAAATAGAAGTATTCTAGAAGATGGTTAAGGCCTGCATAGTGAACAGCAGTGAAGACAAGCATGTCGAAACCCTAGTTAAATTAGAATAACTAAAGACCATTTATGTAAACATACCCACGGTAAGAAAGCATAAATACATTGCATTCAAGCCTCTGCATCATTGTCTTAACAAATTCAAGACGGTGAGCAATGTCTACAGAAGGCAACCAAGTCAAGGATCTCAACGAAAGAAAAATTGCAACTATGCATCACTACAGATGACAAATATTCCCTTGTAACAGATGCATAGTGGACTAGTGGTGCTTTGAAACTTCCTACTTCAGAAGTTGTTCCTTCCATTGTATATGATAAAATTGATAACAATTTCCATATTAATTGAACTAATACAAATTTCTGTAAAAGTTGAATAAGGATACTGCCAGCATTCTCTTGGAAGAACAGGATTGTTGGCCCTGCATCAAGCAAAATAAGGTCAGATTCACAGATAGCACGGCAACCTAAACTCCAGTTTCAAATTAACTACCAAATTCAAGAAGCATTACTAACATAGAGAACAATTTAAATCCAATTACAGACCAGTTGCTGCCTAATCACATGTTCTGAACTAGATCACAGCTACATAGCTCCTTTAATCTCGCTACCAGTACTGTTTCCCTAAAACCAAGGGCGGATGCAGGATTTTGATCGGAGGATCAGTAATCGGATTCAGTAGCTTATCGGATTTAAATCCTTTAACTAATCAGGTATTAAATAAAAATATTAAAATAATATCTTTTATATATTAAAAATAATAAAAAATAAAAGTCAAAATAATAAATAATCATAACGATAAAGAAAATTTTCCTCCACGAAACTTCATATTTTAAAATTTTTACATAGTACTTTCATTATCCACGATATTAAATAATTTTTCTCAATGAAAAATAATCAGATAATTTAAGGGTCAGAAATTTGATCAGGATCAGATTAACAAAACATTAACCTAAAAATATTATTTTATAAAATCAGGGGGTCATACGCTACATCCGCCCTTGCCTAAAACCCCAGCCAATAGCTCAAACCCCCAGATGCAGAATGCAGAACCCGTGCAATTACACAATGAAAAACCAAACAGTTAAATCAAATGCTGACGCATTACGTTACCGCGGTGGTTAGGAGAGTGCTTGATGAACCAAGAGTGGAGCCTGACACCGTCCGAAGAGCGCAACCACACATCCTCGTAGGTAAGCCGGAACCTCTCCGGAGTGACGGCGTACGCGCGCGCCAAGCCGGGCAGCACGGGCACGTAGACGATCTTCTCCTGGAGCGCCACCAGCGCCGCCAACCCCACCACGGCGATGCCCCCGGCGCCGTACGCAAGCGCCTTCAGCCAAGCCGCCATCCCGGCCGGATCCGAACCCGACTCCGTTTTGGCTGTTTGATTGATTGATTCCTCCGCTCCGTGTGTTTTCTTTCAAGTCTCTTTTGCGATTGGCGCTGACCCCAAGCAGCCCCGAGCAGTAGCTAGTCTAGCTAGGCTGACGAAGGAAACGAAGAGATTCTTTGAGGGTGGAAGTTTCGAGCGCAGATGGGTTCGGGGCCTGAATGGGATCAAAATCTGCAGACCCGTTATTTATTTCAAAAATATATAAAATAAATTTTAAAAATAAAAAAGTTTATAGATATATATTTTTATTTATAGATTAATATCTGATCAAATTTCATATAAATTCATTAATGTTTGATAGTTCATCAAAAATTATCAAATTTAATGGTATTTCACTAATATTTACAAAGATTCCAAATTAACGGTTTTTTATGGACTAACAAATGTTAATGAAATTACATGAAATTATATGAAATTTGACGAGCTATCAATCTATAAGTAAAAGAACATGTTTATAATTTTTTCTATTTTTTTTTTTTTTTGGAATAAATAAAAGTTCCTTATATTTTTACAATAATAACAGTAAATTTGAAGTCCCTGAATGACCTGTTTTACAATGAGACCCTCTAATTCTTTGGGCTCGACCCAGCTCGCCCATTGGGAATTGCATAAAAAAAAATATTTATTCCTATTTTTTAGGGTCCGTTCGGTAAAGACGAAATACAGTAAAAAATAGAATTTTGTTGAAATATTAGTTGAATTAGAATGAAATTTAATATAATTGTGAAAAAAAAATAAAAGAGATGTTTACAATTAACCTTTTCTTTTTACAATTGAATCCATCTCTATTTTATAGAATGTACTCTTATCAATTTCATAGAAGATAAATATAAAGAAAAAGTGTCTTTTTATAGATGGAATAAGTTCATTCTTCTCTTTTACTATTTCGTAGGCTGTGTTTGGATGGTGAAAGGATTAGTGTAAGAATAATATTGTTTGGGTTAGTAATTGAGAATAGTGTGAGGTTAGTGATATCTCAAAAATGTGAGGAAAATACTAATTTTTACCATTCCAGATTAGTAAAATGTTGTTTGGATAGAAACGTGAGACCAATTGAAAGAATAGTTAAAATAATTTATTATTTTTTAGTATTTTATTTAATACTAATACATACTAATATATAAAAATTATATTTTTTATTATTTTCACTACCCTCATGGACGCTAATTCGCTAACCCAATATTTTTTATGAGTTAGCGGATTAACATTATTTTGCTGCTATTTTTTTTTATTTTATGTTTGAATTGTTGCTAACCTGAAAATAATATTATTATTCTCAAAAACAGTACTATTCTACACCATCCAAACACACTCGTAGTAAAGAAATGACTCAAATTCCAAAACATATTTATTCCCATTCCCTCTCTAATCCTTTTTGTGCCGAATAGCTTGGAGTTCGAAACTAATCTCATCTCCGTAGGCTGTGTTTGGATGGTGAAAGGATTAGTGTAAGAATAATATTGTTTGGGTTAGTAATTGAGAATAGTGTGAGGTTAGTGATATCTCAAAAATGTGAGAAAAATACTAATTTTTACTATTCTAGATTAGTAAAATGTTGTTTGGATAGAAACGTGAGAACAATTGAAAGAATAGTTAAAATAATTTATTATTTTTTAGTATTTTATTTAATACTAATACATACTAATATATAAAAAATATATTTTTTATTATTTTCACTACCCTCATGGACGCTAATTCGCTAACACAATATTTTCTATGAGTTAGCGGATTAACATTATTTTCTTTGCTATTTTTTTTTATTTTATGTTTGAATTGTTGCTAACCTGAAAATAATATTGTTATTCTCAAAACAGTACTATTCTACACCATCCAAACACACTCGTAGTAAAGAAATGACTCAAATTCCAAAACATATTTATTCCCATTCCCTCTCTAATCCTTTTTGTGCCGAATAGCTTGGAGTTCGAAACTAATCTCATCTCCGTAGGTTGTGTTTGGATGGTGAAAGGATTAGTGTAAGAATAATACTGTTTGGGTTAGTAATTGAGAATAGTGTGAGGTTAGTGATATCTCAAAAA
This sequence comes from Schoenoplectus tabernaemontani, assembly GCA_037127355.1. Taxonomy (NCBI): domain Eukaryota; kingdom Viridiplantae; phylum Streptophyta; class Magnoliopsida; order Poales; family Cyperaceae; genus Schoenoplectus; species Schoenoplectus tabernaemontani. The sequence goes on from CM073752.1 coordinate 12,958,931, forward strand.
TGTGAGGAAAATACTAATTTTTACTATTCCAGATTAGTAAAATGTTGTTTGGATAGAAACGTGAGAACAATTGAAAGAATAGTTAAAATAATTTATTATTTTTTAGTATTTTATTTAATACTAATACATACTAATATATAAAAAATATATTTTTTATTATTTTCACTACCCTCATGGACGCTAATTCGCTAACCCAATATTTTCTATGAGTTAGCGGATTAACATTATTTTGCTGCTATTTTTTTATTTTATGTTTGAATTGTTGCTAACCTGAAAATAATATTATTATTCTCAAAACAGTACTATTCTACACCATCCAAACACACTCGTAGTAAAGAAATGACTCAAATTCCAAAACATATTTATTCCCATTCCCTCTCTAATCCTTTTTGTGCCGAATAGCTTGGAGTTCGAAACTAATCTCATCTCGGTCAAACAATCAAATTTCAATTTCATTAGTTCGGAACTCCGAAATCTACACTTCATTTTGGTCCAGTGGGAGCTTAAACGCATCAAACTTTTTGGTGAGTTTAATTTAAAAATATGTTATAATATTATTCAACAAATTGTTTATATCAAAATATCATGAAATAGAAAATAAAATTTAGTTTTTAAGTGTTTATTAGGGATTTTTTTTTGGAAATTGACATATTTTCATATGGAAATATTCATTGTTTTTTATTTTAGAGCTATTTAATATATACACACACACACATATATATAAGTTAAAAAAAGCTCTAAATATATAAGCATCCCATAATATTTTAATATAAAAGACTTATTGAACGATATAAATTGAATTTTTGAAATAATATTGAAGTTGAAGTCATCAAAGACTTCGGCGAGCTTAATTTTATATTTGTTTTGCTCATTTTTCTATACTAGTTAAGTGCTTATCGGGAAGAGCAAAAGACAACACAATAATAATTTCTAGTTGGGATGTTAGTCCCAAGACAAAGGCAATTAATATAGTAAAAAAATATTTGTTGCTTTCTAGACATAAAAAGACAACATGCATGATTTTGAATTATTCATTATTCACTTTAGAAAAGAATAAAGCCTTTGAAGAAGAAATTTTCTGAACCAAAATGATGAATTTGGATTCATTTAGATTTTCAGATTTTAATCCAACAGTCAGTATTTATTTTCAATGACAGATAACACTTTGAGATTATATATTCCAAGCTCCTTTTATAAGGAGTAAGGATATACTTTTGAGTTTTGAGAGAGTGATTAATTGGCTTTGCACTTTCCGATCCGCTTTTGGGGTGCACGCATGGGATCGTGCCAAAACTCAAAAGAATCGTGGCCTCTATTATAAACTATGTTTAGTTTTTTTATTTATTGAGAATCATCCTTTTTATCCCAAAATGTTCGATGATCTATAGAGGCGCGAGTTCGTTTGTACCCTATGTAGCAATGTAATTAAGTCATAAAATTTTATGAAGATATATTAAATAATATGCATATTATAAAAAAAAATTGACTTTCGTATAAAATAAGACAAAAGTAAATAAAGAACTTTTTATTATCCTTATCTATAGTCTTTTTTTTATTAAATGCTTATCTATAGTATAGTCTATATATAGAGCTGTGAGCTGTCTTTGTCCACTCTGAAAGAATCAAATTTTATGGGATCATGAAAGATTTGGAATTCAACTCCAATATGTTTGTTGCTCCCTTCTTTATTTTGATGTGATGGATATATCATGAGATTTATGAAGAAAAAGCAATGGACGGTGGATGGAATAATGGAATTTTATATTTTTTCAGTTCGTCAGAGGCAATCATCGACCACTTCTATATATTAATATTAAGTTATCCAATTTGAGTCATGTCAGTTGACATTTACTTTTTAAGCAGGTTTAATCTTATCCAAACAGGTAACATGTGAACTTGAGAGGAGCAACAAAACCAAACCATCGAAATGAATAATGCACGTGAAAGCTCGTGGAATTTTTTCTTAAAGATTTTGAACAGTAATTTATTTTCATTAAGAGTTACGTTCTGCATTTATTTTTATAGAGAGTCATAGAAAGGTCGCAATCCAGATTTACATCTTTTAAAGTATATTTTTCATTCCTGATAGTTGACCGCGTTTAACTAGCATTGAAGGGCGCAAGCCCAGCTCACGACTTTCAGTTCATATTTAAACGGCGCAAACCCGGCTCACGCTTTTCAATTGAGCTAGCAAATAGACCTTTTCGTGAGATTTCCAGATTGTATTTAAATGTCCCGATCGAAATTCCCTATCAAAAGTTATAACCGTTTAAAGATCACATTTTCAACTCATCGGTACAAATTTAGAAATTTTTCAGTCCACTACTCATTTATATATATAATAAATAAATAAAATTTTATTCATATTTTTAATTAAAATTTAAATATAACTTTAATTATTTATATATATAAATAGTTAAAAATTAATTCAAATTATATTTAGAATTATAATTATATTTATATTTATGTTTTTAATTAAAAATTAAATATAAGTTTAGTTATTTATATATATAAACGAGTTAAAATTAATAAAAAATATATTTAAAATTATAACTAAAATTATAATCAGTCAGCAATAAAATATTAATGTAAATATAATTAATAACTAATCGGATTATATTTAAAAATATAAATATAATTTTAATTATTTGTTATATATAATGAATAGTGGACTGAAGAATTTCTAAATCTGTGCTGAAAATTTGATCTTTAAATGGTTATAACTTTTGATAGGAAACTCCGATCGGGACGTTTAAATACAATCTGGAAACCTCACGAAAAGATCTATCTGCTAGCTCAATTGAAGGGCGTGAGCCGGACTTGCGCCCTTTAAGTATGAACTGAAGGGCATGAGCTGGACTTGTGCCCTTCAATGCTGGTTAAATGCGGTCAGTTGTCGGGCATGAAAAATACATTTTGAAGGGTGTGAGCCCGGGTTGCGTGCTTTCCATGATCCTCTATGAAAATAATTTCAGGGTGTGACCCTTGATGAAAATAAATTACTGTTCAAAGTCCTTTAAAAAAAATTCAAAGCTGGTCGAAATGAAGAATGTATTTGAAAATCGTCGAAAATTAATGTTCTAGATCAACTCTGAAATAAATTTATTTGTCGGATCAACAATCCAACAATTTTAGTAGTAAATTTTACTATTTTATAATTCAAAATCTGCCGACTTCCAAAAGAAATATTTTTTTTGTAAATGATATCATTAGTATTCGAAAAGAATATAACTTTTTATATGGATTGTTAAATTAGCAATTAATTCATATTTACAACTAATATTTGTAATTTCTTTTCAATTGAAATGAAGAATGTATTTAGCTATTCAATCATCCGAATAACAGATTTAGATTAAATTAATATATGTTATAAACCACAACCAAGTTGAATTCTTTTATCAACTCGTCTGTATGACTTTTCTCAAAACAAAAACAAAAAAATCGTCTGTAAGACGTGATGAAATAATTTGAAAAAATGGGAAAAATCACAAAGCAAATTCCTTAAAGAAGATATTTGATGAAAAACAAGTTTGTCGATGACGAACATTTACATTGCAATATCATCTAAACAACTAGCAAAGTAGTATTGGCATGTGGATTGAGTTCGTTGCTTTTCAAATCTTTAATCTTCTCTGATAATGTGAGAGTCACACTTTTAGTGGGACTCCCACGCTATCAAAGAGGAAAGCAGGAAGGAGAAGAAATTTAAAGACACAACAAATACAAATCTCAAAAAGACGAGGTATGATGTCGTCCTCTTCCCGTCCTCCCAATTTTTCTTTCATTTTAACAAGGAGGAGGGTTCAAATTTCAAATGATTTTTATTTTTTGTGTCGTGCCTTCATTTTTAAATTTTTTAATAACTCAAAATTTAAAATTAAAATATCAAAATAAAAATATTAGATTTGATCTATGACATTTTATTTATATATGAATTCAAATTATGATATTTTAATATTATTTTATATGACATCAAAAGCGGTAATAAATGAACTAATATAATTAATTTATGAACGTTGACATTTATTCCATTGATTCATATAAATGAGAATGAAAAAATAAATATATTTTTTATGTACAAGAAGAAAATATAATATAGATCAATCTAGCGATTTTATTTTTGACACTGGCCTAAATCTCAATTAATTCAATGGACTATGTGAAGTGCTGCATGATGTTGCGCGATAGAAAAACATAATTCCAAAGAGAGGTGTTTAAACTCTCGTCTTTAAAAAAAAATTCAATTATGCATATTTTAAGCATATCAAACTATAGATAGATCATAATGGTATGATTTATCAAGAATATTGAGATTCTTAAATTCCTAGGAAACAAAAAATAATCCTTATCAATTGTGCAAATTTATATCTCTTGTGCTTTACTGAACTCATCTTGACTATTACGATGTGATGATGTTCACATTAAATTAAACTATCAGTATCGGTATGACATCAAAATAAATTTTGTTTTAGCATTTACCATATCCGTAGCAAATTATGAGAGAGCAGAGAGGTCCCCAAACTTGCACTTTGTGACAAGTTGACCTCCATTTTTTGACAATCAATTCTCCTCCCCGTTAATTAATCTACCGTATAAATTTCACAATTTTAAGTACAGGCTATAGAATGACAAAAATACTGTCGATGAGTTTATTCTTGCTTAATTTTTTTGTCAATATTAATATTATTTTGAAATCAATCATAATTTATTTACTTTCATAATGCTCACTATTGCCATGTATAAGTAAATTTGTTTATCTGTTTTATTTACTGAAGAAATATATATTTTCTATAAAAATAAAAATAAACTAATAAAGCGTAAAAATAAAAAAATAAGATTAAATAACCGATATCTTGGTATTAGAATATTTGATCAAACTCCAGCATCTTTCCTAAAAAGTATTTACTAAGATTTTTGTAAACTGAATTTGTCATAAATCCTAAATATTTGAAACCTAATATCATACACAATCATGGATCATGGGCGTGTCCTTTCATTTTGTACTTAAAAATTAAAAATAAATAATTATCAAAATTAAAAAGTTCAAAGACCAATTCATCACAGAGTGAAATTTCGAGGGGTCTTTATTGTCCAGACCAAATATCCTTTTGCATGATTGGGTGGTAATTTATTACATGGTTATTATAGTACCATAATTAATATGTGATTTGATACATCTAGTTGGTCCGGACCTACATAATTTGGTGCTAATTTAAGATGATTTTTGGAGATTCAGGTCAAGCTGAAATCAAACGGTTCCTATCAAGTGCTATAGCTACAGACTTACGATGCTATCACAGGTGGGTTCCTTGATAAGCATTTATTTTGATAATTTTGATATCTAATTTTATATAAATTCACAAAAAATCTTAAAAATTCTAAAAAAATTGTAAGCATATTTTTAAACTTATGGATATATCGTATTTAAAATTTCATACAATTTGAGTATCATTTGATATTCTATCAAACATTGTTAAAATAATCATATAATTTTGATGGTATTTGATAGAATTCCAAATTACATCCAAATTGTAAGAAATTTAGAACACAATCAATATGCATTTTTAAGAATATGTTTATAATTTTTTATAATTTTTTATTTTTTTATGAATTTATATAAAATTAATTGTCAAAATGATCAAAATAAATGATTGTCTAAGAACTCATGAGGTGGGAGAGGTTCAAAGCCCTTTGAACCAAAAATTGGGTTCAAAGTGTTTGAGAGCCGTTAATTTTGCATCGAAATTCGTACTTCAATAAAATCTAAATTTAAAATTCATACTTTCAATTGTTATTACGAATCTCAATGCAAAATCAACGACTCTCAAAGATTTTAAACTCAATTTTTAATTTAAAGGGCTTTTAACCTCCCCTCCCTCCCTCATCCTATTATTATTGCACCAGACTATGAAAAAAGCAAAATAAGGTTGTTCTCCAGCAGGTTTTTATTTTACTAACAGTTCTCGGTACATTGAAATGACTACAACCGGAATCAAAACTGTGCGGATGGATAAGAGCGTCCGAGCAGTAACTAGTTAGGTCGTGGGAGCATTCAATGTGGGTCCATCATTCCATCCACTTGCCTACCAGAAAAAGGTACAAATAAATTAAGGAAAAATTAATTTTATAAACACAACCTCAATTTTGGAGACTGGAATGAGCCGTCAGCTCGCACTACATAGTTGGATAGGCTGCTCTAGCTGCACAAATTAAATGTCCTTATCATTCCATCAATTTGGTTCGTCGAATATGACTTGCTTCGCATCCCCGGCATCTTACACCGTAATCCATTTTAATGTATTGTACTGGTTGGAACTTGGAACTTCAAAGAAAAATAAACACTGTATTTTTCTGTGATTTATTTATTTTGGATATAACTATTATTTCTACTTCTTATTAAGTCGTCAAATATTGTTACTATCTCTATGACCATTCGTGTTGAAGTTATAATTTTCTCTCAGTTTTGATTGTTACATGAAATACTGTATAATTGCTCTACTTTCTTCTTCTTTTTTCTTAAATTACCATCAATTATGAATTTGAGCTTTCCTTAAATTTTAAATGTCAACTTTCTTCTCAATTTTGCATTTATTTTATATTAATTACATATTCATGATTGAAATTTATATTAATTACTAAATTATTTTTATTTTTATTTTATTTTTTCACATGAAGATGTAAAAATTTATATTTTAAAAGATATCACCGTAGCAACGTACATACAAGATACTAGTTTATTATAAATGCTATAATTGCAGAAAATATACAATAACAACAATACACATCCTACTCTTCATGAATGATCCATTCAAGTAGAAAAATAAAACACGTTGATATTATTTTTTGTCGAGTTTTCAAAGCTCGTTAACCATGTTCTGTTTTTGTCATCAGAGACAGAGAATGAAGTGTTTTATGTGCTTGAAATGCAACGAAATACTTGAAAGTGAGATAACTGTTTTTGTGATCCTCTACAGAAAAAAATAGTGTTACCTCTCACCATAAATATTTTGGTATCAAACAAAAAAAACTAGTGTTTAATATTTGTTAAATATAATTTCCATATATCACTTTTTTTAAACAAAAAATATTACGTCATCAAACAAAATATAACCTTTTTCAAATAGATATTTATCACCGAAAAATGTTCGGAAAATAACCTGATATGTAAAACTTTTTGTCACTAGTTCAGTTTCATTTGAAAATAATTATTTACTGTATGTTTATTTATCCATAAATGGACCGTTCAAATTAGGTAAGAATAAGCTTGCCCGGTTTAAAATATGCATGTTCTCAATCTGACTAATGCTTAAAATATACTATAATTATTTAAAATATGAATATTTTTAACTTGATCATAGTAAAACTACGAGATATTATATTATACTAGAGTTTAATAACTTTATTTTTTTCACTCAGCTGAATATTCATGAAATTATAATATTTTATTTCAAAATGATTGAAAAATCATAAATTCGGTAATTTAATTTTTGTTTGTAATTTTAAAAATATTATCAGTTGTGTGTAAATAAGTTACTTTCGTTGAAGCTATTAATATATTTGTATATTAAAATATAAATGTTAAATTATCAATAAAAAAATGATTAATCTGCTGCATAATGATTAATCGCTTAGCGTTACCCCATATATATGTCCGTCAAGCACATTTCATTATTTATAGATTACTAGAACTATAACTCGGATTTTGCTATGAAATATAGTCCTTAAATAAATAATTACAATATAAACTTTTAAATATATTTAATAAAATTTCACATTAAAGAAAATTTAGACAAAATATTTTTAAATGCTAAAATAGTAATGACAATTATAATAATAATAATTATAATAATATATAATATAATTAAATACATAAGAATATATAAAAAAATATATAAAAAAATTGGATCATTTTAAGAGTTAAGTTTCACCTTAAGTATATTGCACATATTATTTTAAATGAGGAGAGAGAGAAACTATTTTATATGAATCATTGAATTAAAAAAAATAAAAAGATTTAAACAAAATGGAGAAAAATAATAATAATGTGATATATTTAATAAATTTGAAATCTTAATTCTTTTTATATATGAAAAATCTTACTTGCTTAGGAATATGCGTAAGTGCTGCCTATTAAAGTAAGAATTGTGTTCTTACATTACTAAGGGAGTGTTTGACACTCAATGAAATAGCAAAAAGTTAGAATATAATAGCTATTTCAACGAATTAATTTGCCAAACGAATTTTAGATTAAGTAGAAGAGTGCGGAATAGTGCTAATCCGGTATACCAACTTATAGGTGGAATACCGGATTAGCTCTCATCGGAATAGCGATTATTATTTGATTATGATGTATTATATTATTATATTATGATTATGATTAAGATTTAGTATTATTATATTATATTTATGATTATAATTTATTATTATATTAATATTATGATTATTATTTATTATTATTATCATCATTATATTATTATTATTAAATTATTATTATCATTATTGTTATTATATTATCGTTATCATTAGTATTATTATATTATTTATTATTATTATAAATATAATTTTAATATTATATTATTATATTATGAATATAAATATAATTATATTATTATTATATTATTATGATCAAGATTATTTATTATTATATTATTATATTATGATGATTATGATTATGATTATTATTACTTATTATTATTTTATTATGTTGTATTATATTATTATATGTTGATTATAGTGATGATTAATTTATTATTATATTATTATAATTATAATTATTTTTTTATGATTATGATTATATTTTTATTATTATATTATTATGATTATGATTATGGTTATATTATTATGATTATGACTATAATTATTATGATTATGATTATGATTATGATTATTATATTATGATTATATTATTAAAATTATGATTACTTATTATTATTATATTATTATAATTATGATTGTAATTATAATTTATTATTATTATATTACTATATTATGATTATGTTTATATTTTTATTATATTACTATTATAATATTATTATTTATTATGATTATTTTTTATTACTTTTTTTATAATTTTATTATGTTGTATTATATTATTATATGTTGATTTTATTTATGATTAATTTATTATTATATTTTTATAATTATAATTATTTATAATTATTTTTATGATTATGATTATATTTTTATTATTATATTATTATGATTATGATTATGACTATAATTATTATTATCATGATTATGATTATTATATTATTAAAATTATGATTACTTATTATTATTATATTATTATAATTATGATTGTAATTATAATTTTTTATTATTATATTACTATATTATGATTATGTTTATATTTTTATTATATTACTATTATAATATTATTATTTATTATGATTATTTTTTATTACTTTATTATTATTATTATCTTACTATTATGATTATTATTTTACTATTATGATTATTATTTTACTATTATTATTATTATCATCATCATTATTAGTATCATAATTATTCATATTTTAACTATTCTGAGTAACAAATGCCAAACGATATTTTCGCTTTTCCGAATAGTCAAAAATATCACTCTTTTACTACTCTTCAAAAAAAAAATACTATTTTATCACTCTTCTAAAGTTATTTCTTAATTTGCCAAACGGTCCCTAAAAGATGAAGATATGGCTAAATCCGAAAAGAGATCTGTTGCAGGATTATGCGCAATTTAAAAACACTGAAAAAGCAGGATTCTCCTACACCTTTTTGAGAAAAAGCGGAGATCGATAAATTTGAAAATATAATAACTGGTACTGGTCACGACAGAGATGTGAGAACACAACAACAACAAATAGTCAAATAGTAACCAACCAGCGATGTCTGTGCATATATATATATATTGTTCTCTGTCGACTGACTATTTCACAAAAACAAATAGATATTATGATGAGACCAAATAGTGGATATTGCGTTATGTTTCCATACGTAACCTCGTTAATAATTTAATTCGTGTCGAAGAAGAAGTTCGCGATGTGAGCTACATTTAAAACTAAGCACATATATTAAGCCAATATTGAAATAAATTAAGAACATGTCCAGTTTTCCTTTCGAATAAAAATATATTTCGGGAACTCCGAACTCAAAAAAAGGGCGAGAGCTTTAATTCCAGACCAATAGAAATTACATATTTATATTTTATCATCTTCATTAGGGTTAAAAAACCTTAGTATCTATTGTACATTTTTATTTCATCGTATTTTTATATACTCGACTTCTTTTTAAAAATGCTTTTAGCATAAAATAAGAGTTAATTTTTTTAAATCGCTTCTAGTGCATGGGCTAAATATTATATTATGCAATATCACACCTATTTATAAGTTTATTCCTCATTTGATATTTAATGGTGATTTAAATACTTTAAGATGTTTTGAGATGCTCTATTACATTAAATGAGCATGATTTAAGGTGGATTAGGTATGTACGAGGTGAAGTGAAGTTTTATTTATTTTCTTTAGTAATAGATGAAGTAGAATTAAATAATATATTTTCTGTTTTTATACCTACTTTGGTACTATGAAATATCAATATTTCAAAATAATTTAATTTCAGACTAGATTAGGAAGCAGTGAACCTTTTTATATGTTCTGACATTTGAAGAGCTGTTTCGTAATATTTTGTATCCAAGAGGAACTTTCAGAAATATACAACCTTCGCTTGTAGGGTAGAAACGCAAAAAGTTCATTTCTTTTTCCTCCAAGAAATATATCCTCCCTCTTTTCCATCCGAAAAGAGAGAAGCGACGGCCAAAAGAGCCTGGAGTAGAAAGAAGAGGCGAGGGATGAGAAGCTGAGAAAATTTTTGCCACAGAAGAAGAAGGTAAAGCTTAATGATCTTTGATAAAGAATTTCAGTTTTGATTCGTCATATCCGATTCCTTCTCCTGATCTCATGCTCTCTCTCTATCTCGAGCTGCGTCTGAACGTGTTTTGTGAGCTTGAGCTTTTGCTGTTTGATTTTTGCTGAATTTTGAAACATGAGTTTTGCTTATAAACTCAGGAGGAGGTAGATATTGGTGGTTGAGGGTCCTAATTTGAAAGTTCTATTTTCTTCTTGTTAAGGGATGAAAATTTTGTTCTTTTTTGGTTCTGTCCAGTTTGATCTCTGGAAAGAAAGTGGTATTTGGGTTGTTGACATTTTTCTTGGGGCTAATTTTGAAGAATCTATTTTGGCGTGTTTGGATGGTGCAGAATAGCGTTGTTTTTAGAATAGCATTGTTTTTAGAATAACAATATTGTTTTCAAGATTAGTAATTTTTCAAATACAAAAATAAAATTGAGAATAGCAGTAAAATAGTGATAATTCCGTTAACTTATAAAAAATATTGAATTAGCGGATTCTTAACCATGAGAGTAGTAAAAATAATAAAAAAATATTAAAAAATATTATTATAAAATTATTATAAAAAAATATTAAAAAAATATTTAATTATTTTAACTATTCATTACACTATTTTTAAATTACTATTTAAATAATATTTTATTAATTTAAAATAGTAAAAATTAATCCTCTTCTCACATTTTCACTAACCTAACGATCATTCTCAATTACTATCCCATACAATACTGCACTAATCTTTCGCCATTCAAACACATCCTTTTTTTTTTAGTGTCAATTATTCTACTGTGCAATGGGACTATTTCTGACTTTTTTTTCGGATTAGCACTTACAATTTCCAATCTACCCACGATATTGACGATAATAATCGAGCATGATTTATTTCTATTTAAATCTATTAATAGCATCCCAAATATTCATATGAAAAACAGTTAAAGCTACACAAGTTCCCATTAAATTCATGCTTCCTTTCTTTATCTGTTATCTGTTATTATCGTTATTTTACTATTCTTTCTTCTTATTCTTTTTTTTTTCAGCATGAAATAAACTATTAATGAGATAAAAGACGTCAGGGCCATTACTCAAAGCATCAACAGAAAAGAAATGGATCACAATTCGGTTCACATAATACCAAATCTGGTGAGATAGATTCCATTTCCTTTTACACAGTTGTATTTACATGTGAAAGAATCAGAGATCTTACATGATAGGTCGACAGTTAAACAAGCTAGTTCACAAGACACCTGATAGGGATTCCTTTTCAACACATCCAAGCCCTCGTTCTGTGCAGGAAGTTTCTGAAACCAGTGAAGGAAGCCTGAATGAGACTCACTCTGGTATTTCTTTTGTGCATTTGTTATCTTTCTTATATGTGTAACTTGTAAATCTTCCATGCTAGGTTGAACATTCTGCTGCACCCTGTATGCAGCTGTTTATTTTAGTTATTGCACGGACCAATGGAAGTCTCAATCTGATGGGAATTTATTTGATAAGGCTTCATTATTCAAGCTATAGTTTTTAAATTGTGATGCATGTTCATTGTAGGTGATGGGAGCAATTATGGGACTTGTTTGGGCCGATCAGGACTGTCCATAGAAAGCAGAGATGCCATTTTTGTGCCACAGAAGTTTGATTTTGGACCTGCTTTTGTGAGTTCTTGTTGAATTTTGGACTTTTAACATATTTGTATTGCATTATGAAAAAAAAGAGAGCAACTAATATGTGGTGCTGTTTTCAGTCTGGCATGAATCCTCCCTACAATGATGTAACTTTTGCTGGTTTCATGGCCTCACGTGGACCGATTTCCTTGGTAAGTATAATTGTTTGCTTAATTTAACTCAAAGAATAATTCTTAATATTCATTCAGATGGTAATTTTCATACAAAGCATCAGCACTCACATATAGACCCTAAGGCTGTGCCCCAGAGTTAGCAAGAGAAGGGAAGGAAAAGTATGGAATAGAAGGAGAAAGGAGATGGTTTAACTTTTTAACACTTCAATTTGGGGAGAACATATAATCTTGGGAGCAACGTTATGGATCATATCTCTCCCCGTTTCCATCCCCTCCTCCCTATTCATCTCTTCTACCCAACTCGGGATCACACTGTAAAAAAAATATTCAGTACCTTGTTGATACTGAGCTTGTCTGTTACTAAAGTACTTAAATTGTCCAGTAGGAATATGCACAGAACCTGAAATATCAAGCAAATTGCACTTCATGTTTCTTTTAACATATTCATTGCTACAACAATTTTTATTGAGTAGTTTGCTTTGGTATCAAATCCCTTATATTGTGTAGGTTGATTTTGATAAACTTAGTCAGTACAAATAAGATCTCAGGTTAGTAACACTAGGCTGGTGGTACATAAGATATAGCTATGAAGAACCTGACCTGCTGACCAATTAATTTCTCCTTATAGAATCATCCGCAAATGATGACTGTGGGATTGCCGCCTCGGCTCCCACTTGTGCTTGATTCAATGGAGGAGCCTGTGTTTGTGAACCCAAAGCAATACAATGCAATCCTTCGAAGAAGGCAGGCTCGTGCCAAGTTGGAGGCTCAAAACAAGATTGTCAAAGCTCGCAAGGTATAATCATGTGCATTTTGAAATTTTCATGCAGCGAAGCATTGTTAGTTAAGAGTCTCGCTGAATCCAGGTTGGGTCAGGTATACCATGGGAATGATCATAGTTGGCAAAGAAAGATTGCTCTTTGTTTATTCTGATTTTTACTTTGTTTTGGTCAAATTGATTTTTTTGGTAATTTTTGGTGCAAAAATATGTTTACTTGATCTGACAATCATGTTATGGTATTTTTTTCAAGCAACCATGGAGTACTTGATTGTTTGGTCATTTTTTTTCTCTTCCACATTTTGTCCACTAAATCTTCATCCCAAGTCTCTTTCATCGGTCATAAATTCTGTTTTTCTGTCATTTTCTGGTAAATCAACCCTCCATTATGTGCGATATTTTTTTAAATGAAGGGCACTTTTGTAAGAAAACAATTAAATGGATTTAAATATTATGTGATAATTCAATGTTTATGGAAAGTCTGATTCACTACCTACTAATACAATAGCCATACTGCTGTTTTATTAGTTCTCTAATTTTTTTTTCTGTATTGACAATTCAGAAACATTTCATGCCATATACTCTGCTATTTAGTTAATAATTTATTTACATTTCCCAGCCATACCTCCACGAGTCACGCCATCGTCATGCAATGAAACGGGCAAGAGGATCGGGTGGTCGGTTCCTGAACACAAAACAGCAAAACAGCCAGCCTTCCGCAAAACAAGGCAGCGATACTTCAAAAACTAACCATTTCTATGATGTTACTTCATCTGGTACCCCAACTGGCTCTGACACCACCACCGTCTCAACCCATGCGAGCAAGCCAAATCAGCAAGAAAATATTGGTTTCTTACCAAAGGAAATTGGGAGTAATTGGGGAAACGGGTCGCATTACCGGGCCCACGTCATGGCTCATGAGAGTGAGGTCATGAGAATGGAGCATGGTAGCATGCTCTTTGGCAATTCATCCTTGGCTTTATGATGCTGTATGCATCTATGTTGTTATTATCGTGTTAGAGAACTTAAATTGTAATGTGTGTAGTTTGACTTGCAGTCATGTCGATTTGGGTTTTATAAACCAATGTTTTGTTAGCTTGATAACTTGTTGTATACTGGTTGATGGTCATTTTACAGACATGTCAGTCTGCTTTATTTATTATATTTGGTTTTATGTTGGATATTTTCTGTCCTTTCCTGCCATGAAGGTATTTGGTTTTATGTGAGATATTTGGTTAATTACCACTACTGGAAAAAAAAATGGAACTTTCCAGCTTCTATTATTATCTGCTATCGTTTTTGGGAAAGAAAATGACATTTTTCGAAGTTAAATTTTGATTCATCTATCGTAGTGTGCGGTTTAATTAGTCCTTGTTATGGTCATCGTATTTCCTTGTCATCATGTTTATCTTGATTTATCTTGTAAAGTTGGGGTCAGTGTATGATGTGAACACCGCAAGAAGTATGCATTGAAATCCTCATTTCAAAGCATCCTTCAATAGCGAAAATTAAGGTCTTATTAATTGATTGCAATTAAAGTGAAAATTTATTTTGATTTATGCCATTCTAGCGATTACAAAATCATTTGCAACGATATGATATAACGAACATTGTTAATATTTGAATCATCCTGAGACGATCAATTTATATCTTGCCAAGTTATTGTCTTTGAAATATGAACAGTTGTGAATTGTGAATTTGTGATTTACTTACAGCCATCTGGCTAGAAATTTGTATACACGGAGGAAGCGGCAAAGAGCAAACAACTCCCTATAATTCAAGTAACCGATTGCCAATTTTGCACAGCTCAAATAAAACTTCAAAAACCGATTCATATCTGCAATAATATTTTATATGTTTTCTAGAATCATCATAGTCGACACTTCTAAATTAGAAAAAGTCAAATTTTGACCTCTAAATTCTTGTGTTTGATTCACTTGAGCCCACCCGGAACCGTCAAATTATGTTACATAAAAACCCTTGAGCTGGAAAACATAAGTCGGCGGACAGATTCGACAGATTTGCATGCATTTCTCTAGTCACATGAGAAGCTTCAGCATCTTCAAATAGACATGGATCCTGACCTAAGCACTCTCTCCAACTTCGCTGCCTTTTTGTAATCCATTTCAGTAAGTGGACCCGCAGGAAAAGGGGTTATCTCCACCACCAGATGAGGCGTCGGCAACTCATCAAACAAAGCACTCACATTCTTGCAACACACACTTTCCCCATGCGCACTCTCTCTTCTTATTCTACATCCCTGCAAAGCATAAAAGGTCCAAGCTGAAGAACCAACTAAAGGTCAATCCGATGAAATACACACCAAAGAACAATTTTTTATTAATGCAAGATCATAACTGTAGTCTTCCAATAAAAAAAAACCTACAAAGGAAATGCTTATACCATGAGTTCCGATTGTGTATCTTTTATTTTAACTGATGTTTAAGAGTAAGTCGAAGACTTTATGCTATGCTTCAACTACTTGTTGCACCATACTACACAAGCCCAGAGCAAGGAACAGGAAGAATTGAGTATTGATGCAGAATCTAACCAATAAATAGTAGTGCTTAGTATATCGCAGTGCTTTGTCATTATTGGACCTTACTGAAATAGCATGCATATCAAATAAGTATATCATGAAAAAATATATTATCCATGCAACTTGGTAGTTAAAAATATCACAGTTTTTTTTTCAAAAATGTTTGAATTTACATAAGAAAAAATAAGAAATACCTTGTGAGAAGTAGCATCAACAAAATGGTCATCTTCAGAGAGCAAATTAGCAATGTCCCTGAGAACCTTCTGACCTTGAGCCTTTGTAGGAACCTTGTAATTTCTCTTAAGAGTACCTTTTCTAGTAGGATGCCATTTAATAATCAGCTTTGGGTTTTCCGTTGTTTTCTTGTTACTATCATCTAGAGAGAGAGAGAGAGAGAGAGAGAGAGAGAGAGTTAAGCCAGTTTTAGATTCAAAGATGACAAATAGAGGGAAGGCCAAAGGGCAAAACCAAAAAGGTTCAGCACTAAGTCCGTACTTTGTATTGGTGCCAGACTGCCAGCATAAGAGGAACTACAACAACAACAAAGCCTTTAATCCCAAAACAGCATAAAAGGAAGTAAAAAATAGAATAATGCAATATATGGAGTTTATGGGTCTCAGAAATCTGGCTTTTGATCCCATTTATGAATTTAGTTTACACCTTAGAAGAACCAAGCGTTCAGCAGTAACTGGTACCTATGAGACACCACGTTGGTTCATTTGCACCTACCAATTTGTTTGTGCTGCTAGATTGATAGGGCCAACTGATGCGTGCTAAGGGTTAATTTCTGGTAAGGGAAACTGTTCAGCACCATATCTAAAAGGATTGCTGGTATAGAGAATGAAAATGAACAGAAATAGTAATGTTAACCAAAAAAAGGAAAAGAAGTTTCTAGTAGTTTCACTTGAAAGTGTTATGGACTATGGGGAGATAGAAGGCAGAGCTACTATTTTTCTATCCCTGATTGCAAACTTTTATATCAATTTAACCAGAAAAGCAAAAGGAGGTAGAAAAGTCTCATAGTACCTGAAGTTTCATCGAACTCCGAAGAAATCAAGGGATTAACTTCGGATCCAGCGAGACCACCCTTGATCAGCGCGTATTGCACGCACAGCTTACCAACCCAAAGCACTGGGCTTTCGATCAGCGAAGCCGATACCTTTGTAACTGCATTGTGACTGCAAAATTGATTAGCGCGGAAGGAGTTAGTGAGTGCTTTCAGAGAGAAATCAACAGAGGAGGGAGGAAAAAGGTTTCTGGAGTGGAGAAATGGCGATGAGTGTAGTAGCTTGAGCGCCATGGCTGGGTTTTAGAG
This sequence comes from Schoenoplectus tabernaemontani, assembly GCA_037127355.1. Taxonomy (NCBI): domain Eukaryota; kingdom Viridiplantae; phylum Streptophyta; class Magnoliopsida; order Poales; family Cyperaceae; genus Schoenoplectus; species Schoenoplectus tabernaemontani. The sequence goes on from CM073752.1 coordinate 12,976,235, forward strand.
TCGGACTTTAACCGTAAGATGCTAAAATAAAAAGGAGAGGATCTTTTGGTAAGAAACCGTAAGATGATGATCCGGTTCTATGGAGCAGAGGTGGCACAGGTACTTTCTCCAGCAGAGATAGCTGCAGGCGTCCATTCCATTCGATAATGGAGAAATTTTTGATTCTGGAAGACGAGGAATATTGGGACTTTTCACTTAAAGAATCTAATAATCAATGTTATCTACAGAATCGGTTTTAGAGTAAAGTTATTTTCACAAACGGTCTAAATAAGGGCGTGAGTTGAACTCACGCCCTTAAATCTTCATTTTGCCTGCCCGAACACTACCCAAAGACACAAAGGGCGTGAGTTCAAGACGTTGATGTGCTCTGGTTGTTATCTTTCAAAAACACCGAAAGTAAAAAAAAATGATATAAATGTGATATGTGGACTTAAAGGGCGTGAGTTCAACTCACGTCCTTTGGGCCATTTTGCTCTCTTTTGTTTGGGCGGCGGCGGGCGGCAGAAAAAATAGCGTTTTAAGGGCGTGAGTTGAACTCACGCGCCGTTTGTGAAAATAAATTTGCTCTTAGGCCGTCTTTGTAGTTAAGATTTGTTTTTGGGCCGTTTAAGTAAAAAATCCGAATATTGTTCACAAAGTGCAAAAAAAAAAAAATTATCAAGAGGGTCACACACCCCCTAAAAATTTAACAAAGGGCCAAGAATACAACTATTAGTTGCGCCCCTATATATTTCACTGATTCTAAGAGGCATCTCATCAATTTTTGTAGTTTGTGGGGCCCATGTCGGTGACCAACATTATAGGCACAAGTAATAGTTACGCCCTCAAGGAATTCCAACCCGTGATTTGTGGGCCCCACATTCACCAGAGAATCCTATTTCTACCCTTCTCTCCCAACTCACCCCCATTTTTTACCCTTTCTCTCTCAAAATTTTCCTTTCTCTCCACAAACTCTAAACCCTAATTACACATTTCTCCTCAAAAAACTCACTTACGAATGTTGATTGTTAGTTTTTACACCGAGGATCTATTCAAAATGGGCCGCATGATGTTCATTACTCGAAAAAAGCTATCGGTAATTTTACGGTGCATACCGACATAACACTCGCTGAATTAGAGACTGAGCGCTATCGGTGGATGAGAATTTTGAGTTCAACACATGATTTAGAGATATCAACGAGGTTCAATGCCGGATTATAACTTACTCCTTCGGTAATGTTTTATACCGAGTTACAACTTTTGAGTAATTATACTTGGAGACTTATGGTTAACCATTCGGTCCAATCGGGTACTTTTATAATGATTGAATTATATGTTAAGCTTAAAGCCCGTTGGAATACACCAAACGAAGATTTTGCGAGTGATAGTCGAGGTCATGAAACCCCAAACGCATATATTGGGCCAATATCAAGTACAATGCTCGATGCATCGTTTGGTACAAATAGAAATCAATCTCTAAAAAAAAATTGAGGATTTGGAATTTAATATTGGATTGGATGACATTAATCCGGAGGAACGGGTTGAGAAGTTAGTAAGCCAAGATACAACTCTAATTGGCAACACGTGTGATAATGATGATTTCATGACTATGGATTTCACATCTTTTGAAGATCTGAATTATAATTCGGAAGAGGAATTATATGAGACCATGACATCATGGCCATTAAGAGACCGATCGGATTCACATCTGGTTGCTTCGTGGAATAATATTGATGTTATCGTTGATATAATTGGTGAATGCAATTACTTCGACGACGAAGGATATGCCACGGAAGATGGTTTGGCGGTGGGACATTGCTTTCGGTCGAAGGATCATCTCAAATGGGTTGTGCATGATTTTCACATCAAAGCGAACCACACATTTAAGAAAAGAAAGTCAAATAAAAGTATGTATACGATCGAATGCACCGATCAAAATTGTCATTGGAGGTTGTATGCATCGAGAAGACAAAGTGATAATGCCTTCATAATTAATACAAGACAAGGTCCTCATGAATGTGTTATGTCGGGGAATAGATTGGAGCATCCACACTTAACGTCCTCATTCATGTTTTCTTTAATCCGAAAAAGTGTAAAAGACAATGTTCGATTTACTATAAAGGATATGAAGATTGTCATCGAGCAGAGATATAGTTTCAAGACACCCTACCTGAAGTGTTGGCGGGCAAAGAAGATCGTAATTGCACAATTATTTGGAGGATAGAGACAAGCTTATGATTTAATCATGCCATTGCTCTATGTCATACAAAGAACAAATCCAGGTATAGTGATTGAGTGGTTTACCGCACCGACAAATGACCATAATGAAAGATTGTTCCAAGCAGTGTGTTGGACATACGGCCCGACAATAGAGGCCTTTCAAACACTGCAAACCCGTGATAGAAATTGATGGTACACATTTATCTTAAAGGTATAAAGGGAAGATGTTAGTTGCATGTGGCTTCGATGCGGAAGATCGGTTGGTACCCCTTGCATTTGCCTTGGTTGACACTGAGAACAATAAATCTTGGGAGAATTTTGTGAAATTTGTGCGTAGGGAAGTGGTTGGATCACGAGTTATGACGGTACTCTCAGATCGTCACAACAGTATCTTACGGGTTTTCAATCAGCCAGATCTAGGATGAAATACCCAAGATGGACAAACCTTCCATCGATATTGTTCAAGGCACATATGTCAAAATTTCACAAAAAATTTAGGAACAAAAAGATGACAACGATTTTGAGACAAACAATGAAACAAAATCAAAAGAGCAAAATTCTCACGAGCCTCGTCCGTATTCACGAAAAATGCCCCGACGCGACAACATGGCTTGAGGATATCGGACACGACTCTAATGATGTCGATAGAAATAATCGACCACGATATAATTTATGGGCTCTTTCATTCGATGAGGGAGGTCATAGATTAGGCATGATGACAACAAATGGATCTTAGTCCCTTAATAATGTTTTCAAAGAAGCACGTGAGTTACCCGTAACTTCGCTTGTCGAAATAATATTTTACAAGTCGGTAAAAAAAATTGCTGAGAGGAGGACAAATGTTGAAATAACGGTTCAACAATGATTCCTCTTCTCCCCCAAAATCCAAGCCCTATTGGAGGAGAGGAGATTAAGGGGAAATACGGTACGGTGAGAGCGTATCTGAACGAGCAAAAATATGAGGTTCAAACGGGTCAAAGATTTGTGGGTAACAGGATTAAAGGATATATAATACATACGGTTCAGATGGAAGTGCTCGGAGGTACATGTACTTGTCAAAAATCACAACTAATAGGTATACCTTGTTCTCATATCTTAGCATGTTGTGCGCAAGGGGGCATAAGTAGTAACAAGTATGTAACTTTTTTTATCGTGTTAATGAGTTGCTGGCAACGTGGGCACCCGAATTTGAGCCATTTGGCATTTTTGATACTTGACCTGAAATTTGGCGACCCAAACTAGTACCGGACCCTACAAAGTTTGCTGTTAAGAAGGGCTGACGTCAGCACTTAAGGATACAGAATGAGATGGATGGAGATAATACACACCAAATATATACTTATGGGTGATGCAAACAATCAGGATACAACAGACGCACCTGCACTGCACCCCTCAACAACGAAGGTAATATTATACTAATTTTGTGTCAAATTAATAATTACGACTTCGATCACTCATTTACGGTTGTAAATTTTATTAACACAAATAATTAGTATGGGGTTGGTCCTCAAGAAGATGAAACTTGATCTATTAAAAATTAGATGTGTTATGTCATTTTTTTTGTATCAGTCTATTAAAAATTGTGTGTGTTTTTTTATGAAACTTATGTAGGATTATATGTATTATTTTATGCAGCTTAATGTATGATTAAATATACTCTTTTATGGAGTTTGATTTAGGATTAAATGTATTTTTTATGAACCTTAATGTATGATATTTTATGAAGTTTTATTGTCATATAAGTTTTATTGTAAGATTAAGTAAATATTTTTACTATTACTTGTGCCCCAATATTGGGGGCGCTACTATTACTTGCGCCCCTGTTATTAAAAAAATGAGGGGGCAAAGGGGGGGTCGAACTCACGCCCTCTCTCAAACTCAGTGTCTCAAATCCAACCCCCTCTGCCGCTACACTATTATTATTTCTCGTAATGTATGAGATAAATATAGTACTAATACACAGTTTGAAATAATCCCAAGGGCGCAAGTAATAGTTGCGCCCTTAGGGTTGGTGGGCCCTACAACTGCAAAAGCTGACGAGATGCCTCTTGGAATCAGTGAAATATATAGGGGCACAAATAATAGTTGTGCCCTTGGCTTTTTGTGAAATTTTTAGGAGGTGTTTGATCCCTCTGATATATTTTTTTAGCCCTTTGTAAAAATATTCCGGAAGATGAAGGAGATGGGAGGTGGGGAGGTTCAAAGTCCTTTGAACCAAAAATTGGGTTCAAAGCCCTTTTGAAAACCGTTGATTTTGCATTGATATTCGTACTTTCAATAAAATTTAAATTCAAAATTCATATTTTCAATAGTTAATACGAATCTCGATGTAAAATCAACGGCTCTCAAAAACTTTGAACTCAATTTTTGATTCAAAGGGCTTTTAACCTCCCCACCTCCGAAGGAGGTTGCTATGCATTGTAAAATGGAGAGGATGATGGTCTTCGTCTTGGAATCTGGATAGATTGGCTGTACAAATTAAATCGGATAATAACGATCAGAAATTCGGATAACATGAAAAGAATTAGGGCTGTGTAAGGTAGGGTATAGTTTTATCCGTATTTTTATCAGATAAATAAATTTTTTTATTCATACTCTAATTTAATAAAAATAAATTTTTATTTATATTTATCTTATCGGATGGACACAAAATAGCTCTTATCTATACTTTTATTAGATAAATTAACGAATTTTTTTCTTATCCATATTTACACCAACTTAATAAAAAAAAATTAATTCATACTCATCTTATCAAATACAATATAGATCAGATAAACGACCAAACAACTTTTATTAACAGCCCTAACAACAACGGGGGCTTATCTATTCTGATGCGTTTAGGCATGCTCCCTCCTCGGATTGGCTATATTGAAATTATATTTATTTGGCACAAATTGGCAGTCTCAACGAATGAACGAAGTGACAAACGACACTATTTTTGGAAACTAGGAAATTTTTTTCTTGAGTAAAGATGGGTCTAAACTATTTAAAAGACCTTTGTCACTAGACTAAATTGAAACTAGAGAGTTAACATTATAGACACATCCTTCAACACTCGTCTTAAAATTGTATACTTCGAAACCGATTAGCACTTCATCAAGTGATTTGGAAAGTGAACGGTCTAATTTTATCAGATTTTTCATCGACTGCTAACAAACTGTATCAAAGCTAGTACACATTTACTTTTGAAATTTGACGTCTACTGCCTCAAAAAAAAAAAGTCAAACTAAGGTGCTTCCCGACACCTTGTAAATTTCATGATCATTATTAAGATAATACGATCAAATTATAGAAAAAAACACATAAGAGGAGCCGGCGGACAAGATACAAAAGATCTCTTGTACTTGTACAACATGGTTCGACCATAAGATATCAAATTTTCACCTCTCTGACATCATTCTGGCCGAAGGGGGTCCCACAACCAGGGCACTTGCGATGACGAATCTCAAGATTTCTTTGTATACATGGTGAACAAAATAGGTGGTAGCACTTCGTAATCACAACCTGAAAAAACAAAACGTTTATTCTTCAAAAGACCTACAAATGAAAACTACCAAAGCTGACCAATTTTGTTAATTACAAAATAAAAATAGGACTATTATTATGGGACAAACAGAAGGGCATTTTACTATGACACAATTTTACCATACTAGCAAAAAATGACAGCAAATTTGCACCCTTCAAAACTGTCCAAATCTTACATTGCTTTGAGTTGAATTGATATGGAGACAAGGATTCATTATAAGGAGAGGGAAATTTTTATAACAACGGAGAAGTATATCTAATGACTGGTTGTGGTATTTTACATATCTCTTCCAAACATCCTAGATGCAACTTCTAAATACAGTGATATGTGGTGCAGTGTGCATAAGTTATATTACCTCCTTCGGACGATCAAAGCATACACCGCATTTCAAAATAGCCTTGCACTCCTTAATCTCTTCCTCTAGCTTTTTAATAGTAGCCTCTTCATTTTCTGAGCTCAACTCTGCCAATTCATTCCTCACTTCTTCAAGCTCATCATCCAACTTATTTCTATCATTTCTGGATTTGACAAAAATAATAAATGAATTAAAATTATTTTGGTATGTCTTGTGAGTTGAACATCCCAAAACCCAGCAGAAAATATTTTGAATCAGTATCACACCAATAAAATTAGCACCTGTAATTTGCAATTACTGCTACACAACAAAACCGTACCAGCAATTACAGGAACTCACGGTACTTCAATGTGAAACAAGGCACAACAATCCTTCAAAAATATCATTTTGAAAAGAACAAGAAATAATTCTAATTCAGTGAATATACCTTTCTTGTTCTAGTTCCAATCTTAACTCAGCAATTCTTTTCTGATTTTCTTCAAAATCCTTCTGATTGGATGCCACAAAGGACCTGAGCCACTTCACCTCTTTCTCTGCATCTGACAGTTCCAACACGGTTCTCTCAAGGCTTAAAACCAAATGCCGGTTCTCTGTCAAGGTTTTAATTGCTTGTACCGTGCATGCTTTCATCTGTATCATTTCAAATCAATAATATTCTTGGACACTAAACAAATATTGGATTAAAAGCAATGCAAACTCACCTGCTCTTCACCACGTGTGATTTTCGATTTGTACGGCTCAATGAAAGTATTGACTTGTTGGAGTTGTTTAATCAACAATTGCTTTTCTGACAGAAGAGACCCCTGAGCCTGCTTCATCTTCACGCTATCTGATACTAACTGTCAATATAAGATAAAGAAACAATCAAACAACAATTCATATTTATTTCAAAACATGTAACGAACCCAAGGGAGACAATGAACTAACCTTGATATTATAATCGTCTCTGCTTGTAACTAGTTGAAGCAAACGCTGGTTCTGTGCTTGCATGTCTTCATATGCTTGACCAATTGTCTGTCCTCCAAAGAATTATGCTAATCCAAGTCAACAAATTATGATAAAGGTTGTAGGTTTCCTTGATGAGCGAAAATGCACAGTCCAATGCAAGAGTCAACCTAACCTCAATTTCCAATATGTAAGCTTCTCCCTCAGCATCCTTAATTTTTATAGCTTCTTTGAGCTCCATCACATCCCTAAACGATGAATGGTATGAAGTACAAACAAATATTTTATATACCTTAATTTAAGAATTTATGTTCAAATTTTCTTACAGTACAGATGAAATTATCCTTACAGTATAAAAGAGATAGATTAACCAAGAGAATCACCCTTTGAAGGGTATCCAAATACTAGTTGGTACCAGGTTCTAAAATATCTGCTTCTAGACTTTATCCGTAGGTCAATCAGTACTGAAAAAGACCCTGTCCAGTATCTGATAGGGATATGAGTGAGACCTTTACCTGACATATTTCATTCTTGGAAGTTCAGGTCAAACACAAGTTTACAACAACATATAAATCCTCCACAGAGAGCATTATTAAAAAAAATATATAAAAAAACATATATCAGGTGTACCTCTCTGAAGCATCCAACTGAGCCTGCAAGTTGGCTATTTCAGCTTCAGCAGTAGACAACCTCAACTTGCATGCAGCCTCAGCTTCTTTTGCGGCTTTAACTCTGAGTTCTAGGTTATGTTCCTCCAGACCACTTCTCAAAAGCTCAGCTTGCTGAATTGCTCTACTTTTAGATTCTTTCATCTCCTCCATCGTCCTAGGTACAAAAGCAAGTTTGAGAAGAGTCAGCAATAAATGACACCTAAAAGAGATTTCTTTGTTTTTGTTTGCTCTTTGATGACTGTTAATAATTGCATATAAAATCAATAAGCCACTGGCAAAGTTGCACCAAATGTCAAAACAAGTATACTGTGAAGATAAGGCATAACCGTAAATTGGACACACGCTACCATATAAAGAGGAGACACTATGTCCAAAAGGGTATATAATGTTCAATGATCAAACTATTTCCTTAAATGAACTCTCTCTGAAATAACCTTTGTACCAAAGGTAACTTGTGAAAACATTCCTGTGTCAAACATTCTCTTCTGATATCCTCTTTCTATCCAATAGTTGTTGACAGTTCTCAGAGTTCTGCATGATATATTCTAACTTCCAGATAATAATTCTTCTGATATATACTTTCCTCTGACACACGGTGGCTTCGTAAGTCATGATTTTGGGCAAAATTAGCAGGCTTTTATTTTTTTAATACATTAGTCTGAGTGACAAAGGCCGGCGAGAAACAGCTCAGAAATTATTTCGTTGCAATAGCAAATAATATACTGCATACCTAGATTCAGAACTTTCCTGGCTGTACATATCCAACATGATTTGCGCAACCTGCCTTTCTTTCTCCAAATCCTCAATCTGCATATAAAAAGGATAATTCCAATGTACCCTCCTGACAATACCATTTATTATCCAAACACTGCATCTAAATAATAAAAAATAAAATGCAATAGAATCCTAGCAAAACTTGATTAGGCATCCCGAAAGTAGCTGTTAGAAGGTAGTTCTGTAACTACCATTTCTTCACTACCACCAATAGAAAAATCCATGCATTTGAAGTCATCATACCTGTGAGTTAAGTGACTTGATCTCAATTTCTTGTTCAGTGCATCTATAAGAGAGAGTCTTATGCTCATCAACCTAACATGACAATCAATCCTTAAAAAACTGAAAAATAACCAATATTTGGATGAAGCAAAATACTTGGAGTTCTACCTTTTGTGTCAATTTAACTTTTAATGAATCAGCTTCATCCCTCAAGGAAGATGTCTCAGCAGCAGCAGATTTGGATTTGTTCAACTGGTTCTCTAACATCTCTATTTCTTTTGAGAGAGCTGATACCATTACACCAATTTCATCCTTAAAGTCCTTTTTTCCTTCAAATTATATGAGAAGTAAAATAATTAGCATCTTTCAAGTAACAGTATATATCCTTCGTAGAGCATAATAAGGATCCTTGAAGATTGCACAAAGATCTTAGCAACTTTCTCAAATAACAGGCAGTGACGGAAGTACATTCATTAAATGGGGGTCAATTGACCACCGTTTTTTCCAAACCTTTTTATGTTTCATGCATGATGTACTTAACAGTAAAATTGCAATAAGCACTCTCCATTGACACCCCCCATATTTTTTATATTTTTTTTCTATGCTTGACTTGCTTGACTCTCATATTAAGTCTTTTTGTATAGTTGACCCCCCCAAACTTTAAAATTTTTCATCTGTCCATGACAGAAGATGGTTGTTTGTTATATCCACAAATACCTGTTTTGGACAGTACCTGGAAGAAATATGCATGACTATCTTCTTCCTTTTTTTTTCTTTTTTTTTGTGTGTGGTTGGGAGTTATTTATTTATTTAATTAATTAATTAATTAATTTATTTATTTTTTCAGGTGGAGGGGGGTGCATACCTGAATCTTGCAAGGTTTCTTCCAGTTTCAACTGCAGTTCATTTCTCTCAGTGACAAAATCTCTGATTTGATGCTCCAGTTCCTCAATCCTAGATTCATACTTGGTGATGGATGCTTTAACATTGTCAAACAACTCTGCTTTTGCAGTCAAATCCTTTTCTCGTTGTAGTAACAAGCCTTTCTCACTCTACAGTGTTATGATACATGAATTGGGAAGAAGATGAAAGAACACAAAGCATGATATGAAACAGTGGAATATATCTAATAGATAGTTGTAAATTTATTAAATATTAACAACAAGAGTAAACTAATATACAATTGGAAAACATCATAGGATATATTTACCAAAGATGCACAAATGTACACAAAATACCTGCAAGGAGTTGACTAATCCCCTGTAACGCTCAAGCTCTGTATTAACATGCCTCAGCCGATCTTCTAGAAGGATGTACAGTTTCGATGATGTCACATACTTTTCATCCTTTAGTTGCTCCTATGTGCAAAAAACATTGTAATGCTTAGTGCATGATTCATTCTTTGGGATTCACTACAACTGGCACTGTATCAAAACTTCAAGTATTAAAAGTGCCAATGTTTCCAGATTTTGGCAAAGGAAACCAAATACATCCCTAGTTCGATATAATACCATGACACTTTCCAAAACAGCAGTTTATTGATACTGGCTTTGCATGAATCAGTTTTAAACTGATCTAGTTGAGCTGAACTTAAGAAGTTATGTCTATGAGTGACATATGCCCATGGCCTGAAAATTACAGTTGGAAACACAAGAGATCTTTTGAATTAATTATATTTAGGGAAAATATCATGGGGCATCGCTCACTTCATTCTTTATCCATTACTGGACCTTCAACCTATCTGATTTTAACCCAATTGCAACAATGGTGCCCCTTTTATAGTGAAAATAGGAATAAATATGAACTAACCCATGTTCCGAAATTTGAGAAATTTCAGAAACCAATAGATCAAAAGGACAATTTGAGATTATCTGCTTCGATTGTGAAGTTTACAAGTTCATTGAAACCAACTAGTTGAAAAAATAAATAATTGTAATATTATTTGAATTTCAAATGGAGGTCGACATTTTTTGAGTGGTAAATCAAACTTGGGTGACTAAGATCAGATAAATCAAATTTGAGTAAATTTGAATTTCAAATTCTCAGCCACTAAGATCAGATAAATCAAAGTAGAGTGACCCAAAAATGATAGACAGTAAAGTTGAGTTGGCTTCAATAAAATGTACTATTGTAGCTATGGTAAAGGTGGTTTTCAATATATTCTTTTTCAGCACCATCTCATTTTTAGCTGGCAATTATTGAAACTGAATTGTGTATTAGCCATCTTACACTGTGCATCATTTTGACATACAATTTACAGCAAGAATTGTAATTCTAGTAGTTGCAGAACACTTAGAAGGAAAAAGAAAAGCAATGAAAAATAAAAGAATATATATACAATTAAATGTTACTAACTTGAAGATCTTCCAACTGCTTGGATAGGATCAGATTGTCTTCTTGTGCCTCATGAAGTTCAAACAGGCGGTTTGTCGCCAATGTCTGGACAGATTTTGAAACCAGCGTAAAAAAAATGTCACAACAAGTAACATACTTCAAATATGTGAGATTTTTCTATTTAAAAAAATGTACCTAATATTTGTGCATGGTACAACAGATACAAACTTTGCAGGAAGGGGCTTCTGTTATTAATGTATATTCAAATTACACATTTATATTAGCTTTCCGCTTTTTCTTTTTTGAGGATTAGAAGTGCCATCATCTTACGAGTTATGAATGAATCTTATATCGTAGATATATAGAATCCACTCAGAAGGATGATAAACTAATGCTACCATGCTATAATCATTATCATGTACATTCAAAAGAAATCAGATGTTGGGCAGTTGTTGGTTATTACATGTCCTTCCACATGGCAGAATGTATGTTAGCTTAATGGAAATGTATGATATAATCATTATCCTTTAGATCTTGTGAGATGGAAACAATCGAATTCCAAAATAGCATAAGCTTCTCAACAAAACCTGATACATAAAAGAAGCATAATGAAATATAGAGATGCATCAGAATTCTGGAATGAACATGAACCTTAGCCTCGTCAACAGCTTCCTGTAGCTCCTTCCAATCCATAGATTTATTATTAATATTAGTATCATTTTCTGACACCTTATCTGGCAAAATACTTCCATTAACCGTACTTGTAGCAGATGGAACATTGAAGGCAGAGGTGCCAAGTTTCTTCATTTGCAGAACAGCTAATTTTCTCCTGCTTTCTTCCAGGTCAGCCATGCTTTCCTCCAAATCGTCTTCATTAGCATACATTGAGCAAGCACCACAATTATTTTTCTATAAACTGGTCAGCTGCTAATTTATCTGAAATTGGACAAATAAAGTATCTTTTGTTTTTCTTTTTGGTTTTGTAGTTATCAAACAATTTAATCAAACTAACCGACAAGGCTGAGATCTTTCAGATATTTGGTAAAATTTCAGTGTGATGCCTAATACTATTAGGCACATTTTGACCGTTTCCTATTTCCAAAATTTAGAACTTCCACTAAAGAGTAAACTTTACAAATTGGTACCTCTAAGCCGTTTAATTTCAGATGCTTCTGCCGAATTGATTCCAGAAATAGCTTCAATTTCGTCAGTGTAATTTTGGTGCGTCTGATGGAGAAGGTCAATTGCATCATTCATGTTTCTAACCACCCCTCTTATGTATTTATTATGGTTTTCGAGCTGTACAAGAGCATCTAACAAAATAAATAAATAAACCAATAAATATACAAAACAAGCAAGTCAGAAAGGAGCAGCACCAAATGAAGCTGTGCTGGCATTTTGATGCCAATATTCAATCCTCAACCTTGGCAAGATGATAATCATGCCTGGTACCAGAAACATGCAATCTGATATTTTTTTACAGACAATTTGCTTTGATTTGTATTTAATTGGATTCATGGTAGGAAGACTTAATTCAAGTCTCAACACATCATTCTGCCATATAATGGTAAAAAGACGTACCTTCTGGGGATAGCTTTGAATTTAGAGCTAACTTTAAGCATTCATTCCGAGACCACAGCACATTGATATTCTCTTTTAGATTTTTCAGCAAATCCATTATCACTGATTGGTGCAAACGTAGTGCCTCTTTAGCATATTCAACTAGTTCACTAGAAACTGTTTTCTCTACTGGGCCAGATTTTAGAAGCCTTAAAAGAAATATTTCCTCAGATGGGCATAATTCAAGTTCATCTGCAAAATAGGCAGAGATCAATTCTCTAAGGACAAAAGTATACAAAGAGAATTTTTCACAAATAACAAGTTCTTTATGTGCATACGAATAAAAAGCAGCACTTCTTATATTTGCAATGAATCCAATATATCTCCAGATATATACAAATAAAACTGACCTGTACATGACCATAATAAAAAAGTTATTATTTACTCTGTAATTAAAATTTCTTCAATCCGCATATTGGAAAATTTTCCCTTTTTCTGCTTCCTATCTTAATGAAATAATCATAATGATATTGATTGAATTAATAAATCATTCCGCCATTTGCTTGTTTTGACCATAGCTATCAGATTTCCAGTACACTCCATCCCTTCCCACAAACAATGTTCCAAATCATACAGACTGGTGTTGACTCGCCAACATAAGAGATTTCTGAAAAGATGACCAGAGCTTTCCAAGTGTTACTTGGGACAAAAACATCTGGGAAGAAAGAAGAATAGGTAGCATTATATTTGGGGTGGGGGATCCCTTGACAATGGGTTATTTTGACAATGACCTTTTAAATAAATACAGAATAAATCTTAAAATGGAAATAAATTTATAGATATGTTCTTTTACTTATAGATTGATAGCGTTTGATAGTCCATCAAAGAGCGTTAAATTGGAACCGTTGCAATTTTCTAGATGGAACTGATGCATATGAGCTATATAATATATTTGTACTAAAGAGTTAAGATCAGTACATGGACCAAGACTAGTTAATTTGCAAAGATTCCTTTCCTAGGCTACCTAGTCTCCATCTCCTCTAAAGCACTTACTTTTTGATATAGGGAAGCCAAAAGTGTATGCATCGGGGACTGCAAAAAAAAAAAAAGGAAGTTCATAGACAATGTCTGCGAACCACATTTTTTGGTTTGCAGTTACTGTCAGCGAAAATATCTGCAATATGTTGGTTCACAGATATTGTCTGCGAACATTTCTTGGACAATGAAAGAGAACCAGAACCAGAACCAACTCACATACAGTAAATGCGACTTCCTAATTTTAGAGATATGCAACATTGAACTCTGTTGTTCTTATTTTGTTTTAATAGTATCATATTTTAAAAAAGACGCCTCAAAGCCCAATAAGCCTTTGTCCCAAATCGAACCTCCTCCAAAATTGCTTCTTGAGCTGTCAACCCAGTTTTAATACCCATACTGCACAACCCTGGTGAACTAAGATCTGTATCCTTACTTTTGAAGCATCATGTACAAACCAACCAAAAATATGTTCAGAATTGCCGTTAATTGAAATGGAAGAAACTACTGTATTACGTAAAATTCACTAAGACGTTGGTTCTGGCACTCTCGTACAAAAAAAGTATTTAGACATCCATGAAAATCAACAGAAGCTCTGCAGGTTATATAAGCACAGAAACATATGCAAAAGTAGTAATAAAGACACTCAATCGAGTACCTGCAGATAAGTCTTCATGGTTTAAGGCTTCCAAAGAATCAATCTGCTGACCAGCCCGTACACCGATAAGCACCAAATCATGAACCAACTGAAAAATAAAATAATATACAAAATGCGAAAATATTATCAGATACTAATTTTGAGTTAGCACAAGTCCCACTAAATTTTGGCACTGGTTGCCATCAATTCAAGACATTTTAATCAAAATTAAACTAAATAAAAGCCAAACTTTTAATATGTCATATATTACACATGCAAGTTGAAGTCTGATAGTTTTGACATAACAGACCAAATTTATCCCGGTGCACTTTCACTTCTTAATCACAAACTATAGAGTACAAATGCAGCAATCATTATATGCAAAGATATGATACATATTGTTTGCATCTGTTCTTTTAAACTGATTCTATAATATTAGCTAGTGGCATCAGGCGCCACACAAACTCACATTGAAACCTTATTAATACCTGATTCCACATTTTATTGAGAGAAATCATGGCTAAGTCATAGGAACTCTGCATGTCCCTCAGCTCCTTACATTTATTCTCTATTGCAAGCATCTCCGCCTTTTGGGCTTCCAGTTGTTGTACAAGCTTTTGGTTCTGGTACTGGAGAGCAACAGCATCAACCTGAGATCCATAGGACCAAGTCAGAACTCAGAAAGATTGATAAATAGAACCGGGAGGTAAATCATAAAAGACTTGCACCAGAACGGAAAAAACTGATGAGGACAGGTTACAATACAAGCAGTGGTGGAGCCACATATAAAAGAATTCATATGTGAGTGGGGTCACAGGACCCCACTGATGTGAGATTTCACAGTATAAAACAGTATAATTTTGTTAATATATTTCTTCAAAGCAGTATAAAAACATGTAATGACACCACTGAAATTGTTTTCTCCCTCCACCTCTGCATACAAGAGTTACTGTCCTATTACTGCACCCCAGTTAAGCACTAAACAAAAAAACTATGGGATCACCGGTAGATACTTTGTAGTATGTACCTTAGATTTCTTAATTAATACATGATCAACAATTCCCGATACTAAAAAAGACTGAAAAACCTAATTAATCATCCAGGCTAGATGTATTCGAGAAGTATACAATTAACAATCAGAGTTCTCCCTTTGAGAAGCTTTTAACTAATTGACCGCAAAATTCGTATAAATTCACCGAAGTTAATAACGAGGACCTGCTCTTTCTGATCGAGGATGCCATTACTGGCAGCGTTGTTCTCCCTTTTCCCCGATGCCATGGCTATGTTAAACAGCGACCAATAGGAAATGGATTGTAGAACTTCGCATCAGCGTGGTGGAGCTTTATGATTTATGGAGATAAAGGTCATGGGTTAAGGTTTTGGAGGGAGAGAGAGAGAGAGAAGCTTAAAAGCTTCACTATTAGAGTGATTAAGAGCTAACAAATAGAGAAACTAGAAAAGAGAATCTCTCTCCGAGTTCCCGTTCCTCGCAAGAGAAATGAGAAATTAAGCAGTTCTATTTTCCTCATTCTTTTTCTCTTCGATTTTCTCTAGCAATAATGAAGGATCTTAGTTAAAGAAAATGGGCCCGCTCAATTTTTTTTTTTAAAAAAAAGATTAACATGTCAGCCCATATAAGGGCAAAATGTTTTTTTTTTCAATTGACCCTATGGTAAGCCCAACAGAAATATAACATCACGTTGGGCTGAGGTCTCAGACCTATCTCCAAGATATAAGAGAATCATAATATAAACGTAGAAAAAGAAAAAGAGAGAATTATTATTTTTATTATTATTTTTATCCGATCCGAATTCGATCTGATTAAATTCAGGTCAAAATTTTTTGATCTATATCTGACCTGACGGGTCACGGATCGATCCGACCCGTATAAAATAATTAATTAATTATTAATTATTTTTATATAATTTTAAGCAATAAAATATCAATTAATTTATAATTAATCTTAATTAGTGTATATTTAAGCTTTAATTAGTACTAAATCATAAAATTACTTCAAAAAAATAATTAATCGGGTCGGGTCAGGTTGACCCGAATCCGACCCGACCCGAACCCGATTCGGATAAAAAAAAATTAAACCCATACCCGACCCATTTATCTTTGGGTAATGTCGGGTCAGGTTCGGGTCAAATTAACCCGTCGAGTTGGGTTAATAATTGACACCCCTATCGCTTTATTAGACATGACAAAGATAGAGGTGACAATGAGACGGGTCGGGTCGGGTTCGGACATATCAGATTGGGTAAGTTTGACTAAAATATTGTCAAGCCACGGGTCAAATTAGGATCAATTCAATCCGAATCATGTCGGATTTTAAGTCGAACATTATTCGGTTTTCCGTGTCTCTGGTCATTCGGGTCAGATTGGGTCATGTTTCAGGTTCTTATTAGCTCAGGTCATCTCGAACTTTGGGTCATTCGGGTCTGAATCGGGTCAAATTTCAGGTCATCTAATATCGGGTAGTCTCAAGTTTTCCTGGTCAGGCCGGGCGGATCGGGTTCTTTTTGTCATGTTAGATTTCGGGTCGGATTAGATTTTGGGTCTTCAAACTTTAAACTTTTTTTCATAAATTCATTTAAGCCAATGTTAGATCTAGATTATCAATTATGTTATGATCAATTTGACTTTTTAAATAATATGGATATGATTAATTAGTTTGAGTCTAGTTAGATCAATTTCATGTCGACATATTTCATTTATTCTATTAACAAATTGAAGACATGTTAATTATGCTAATTCTGATTAATAGACATTAGTTCTACTTATTATATTATTATATTTTTAATCAACTTTTTAGTTCATATAATTATTATATTATTATATATTTTTTAATTTCTGAGAACCATTTACTAATCACAATGTAATCATATAGATAAAAGTTGAATTTATAAAGAGAAGTTTGATATGTATATGGTATAATTTTAAAATGATTAGATACATATATGCAGCACAGTAGATATTGTGGAATGACTGAGGTAAGATATATATTACTTCTAATTATAGTTTAATAATATTTAAAATTTTCAAAATCGGGTCGGGACGGATTTTGAGTTGTCTAATCTCGGGTCATCTCTAGTTTCGCATCATTTGTGTTCAGATTGGGTCGAGTTTCAGGTTGTTTGATCTCTGATTTTGGGTTGTTCAGGTTTCGATATGGTCGAGTTTTGGGTTGTCTGATCTTGATTCATCTCGGATTTCAGGTCGTTTGGGTTCAGATTGGGTCAGGCTTTGGATTTGTTTGATCTCGGTCTCGAATTCGGACCGTTTTGGTTCGGGTCAGATTAGATTCAAATCAATTTGACTTTTAAAAAAATCAGATCGAGCTCAAATTGAATCCGAATAAATCGGATGTACTTCTTGAATCAGATCAAATTTTACCACCTCAAATCCGAATAAATCGGACGGACTTCTTGAATCAGATCAAATTTTACCACCTCAAGTATAAAAAGCAGGTAGACCGGACAAGTCATACATACAGCGGCAGGACTTCCAAACCAAGTGCTAACAGGATAGAAAGAGAGAAGTCAAATAACATTATCTCAATTGATTGCTTTCCATTTTAATTTTAAAAAAATCTTACACTATTCAATCCAACGCTTAGCAGTTACATAATCTTTTTATTTTGCAGGGGAAGGGACCAACAGCACATTCTTAATCAATAATCAACTCTTTTTCGGCTTTTGGAGGAGTACGGGAGCCTTCCCTGTCGACTTTCCATGAATTTTTTTTTTTAAGTTTCTGTCATTATCTCATTATTCAATCTAAACCATCTAAATCAAAATCCAATCCGTGCCATAACTTAATTAAAGAACGGTTTTTCTTCTTTGATAATTGCAGCCCACAGAATGTTTCGATAACAATGGACTGTAGAAGATCAATTAATTTGATGAAGATAATGCTATTTCATTGTCCGAACTCGAAAAGATAGCTCCATATATGCAAACACAAACTTTACAAAGATTTACTAAGAACTCCAAGCATCTTGCCATATTGGATTTAAACCAAAAACCAAACCCAAACTTTACACAAGCTTATTTCACACATACATACTGATAACCTTCTCTCGTATTATAAATTGACAAATGACAAACACAGCTGCACTGAATGACTGAAATCTTTATTTTGTCATAACACAGCTATACGCTCATACACTACCAGTCACTCTAGTGCCCAAGTTAATTTTCTTCTTTTTTTTTGGGAAAAAAAACACTTTACTGGTCCTTAATTGACATCCTCCTTCTCACTGTCCTTGGGCCCCGCAATCTTCTCGGCCTCAAGATCAACCGCTTTCTGCAACAAACTGTCCTCCACCACCATTTGCACTGGTGATGACCCCAATCCATCGGCAATTGCCAGCATTATCCTCTTCATCTCCTCCTTAAATTCCTTCCTGTCATTTGAAAAAGAGTAATTACTGGTTAACAAACAACAATAGCCTTGTTAATTCCATGACTTAGAAAATTAACATACCAAATTCTTATCCGCACTAGTCAGTACTCAAGTTAAAACTATCAAGGTTTGAGATTTATCCAAAATAGTGTAGGATATAGCACCGATTTCTCCAGATGAACTTATGAAACAAGCCTAATCACAGAGCGCACCTGTCAATCGACCCGCTATGATCAGTGTCGAACTGATCGAAGATGGAGTCGTAGAGCGCTGACACCTCAGCAGGCGGGGTGATGACGTCGGCACCGAAGTGCGTTTCAAGGAGGCGAAAGGTCTCCAGTGCGCGGCGGAGCTCTCCGCGCGAAAGCACACCGTCGCCGTTCAGATCCAGCGCCGCAAAACGCTCGTCCACCCCACGCGCGAACGCCTCCTCATCTGACACGAAGGACCGGACAGTGGAACCATCCAGTATCACTACTCCCATGCTTGCTCGGGGATTTGGTGTTTCTCCTCTCCCTCCCTCTCTGTTGAAGCGTTGATATTGTGAATTTGTGATAAACTGATGAAGTGAGCTGTGGACTTGGGAACCATATCACCTGCGGAGCTGAAAAAGCTTAGAGTTGACTTTGAAACGATAATTTAGTAAAATATTTGCATCAAAATTCGTGTTTAGATTTCCCCACAGCCGTTGTGATTTCCTTGGCTAGTTGTGATTTTATCTTGTAAAAAATCCGTATCGTGGACTTGTGGTTAGAGTTGCAAACTATAGTAAAATATTTGATAAATAATAAAAATTATTTGATCCGTATCCGTATATGAAGAAATTTATATCCGTATCCGTGTCTAAATTTTTTAAACGGATATGAATATGATTTGGTTATTACCTATCCGTAACCGTCCATTTAGCTATTATACGTCAATATCTGACATTATCCGAAGGTATCCGATCCAATATTATCCGATTTTATCCGAATACATATCTGAAAAAAAATCTCATTATGTGTTTTTAATTATATTTTTTTTGCATACATTACAAATCTAACTAATTTTATATATAATGTGTACTAATGTGTCATGTTTTTTAATAATTCATTGATACATTTGAACTATTAATATAATGATAATTAATATTTAACTTTTATAATTAATAATTCTATCAAAAAATAATATACAATTATTTTTTTAATGATATATATAATATTTTACTTAATATCTGAAATATATCCGTATTTGTATATGTATCCGTCCGATATCCGATCTGTATTCGATATCTATTGAATATCCGATTCGTATCCGTATCCAAAAAATTATAACGGATATGGATACGGTAAGAGCATTATCCGTCCATATCCGATCCGTTTGCAACCCTACTTGTGAGGACTGGAGAACGAGATTATCTCCTGGTGTTCAGCTGGCCTTCGTCGTAAGATTCTATTGCACAAATCTTGATGAACCGTCCCACTCGAGACTCGACATAATATATTCCTTCAAGATCCAGAACATCCCTTTTTTGGGGGGTGGGTGAAACGACATCCCCTGGAGAGTAAAAAAAAGCTCTCAGGTGGAGTACTTTTGATCTGATCCGTTCGATCAGAGATCAACGGTTCTAATTTAACAATAATAAACCCTCTGTATATCAAAATTCGTGTTTAGACTTTTTCATAGCCGTTGTGATTAAAACGAGCCGTTGTGATTAATCTTTGAAAACTCTCCACAGAAAATACTCTTCAAAGGATGTGCTCCGGACTTGGGAATGGGTTTTTAGGTGAGTATACAGAGTATGGGAGAAAAATACTTGGAACGTCGCAGGAAGGAACTAAAGCTTTTCTTCCGCTTCCATATCGATCGTTAGATGCTCCTGCTCTGGACTGGAGGGGAGACCACAATATTCTACCCGGAGTTAATAAAAGGGTCGTCAAAAGGAAAATTTTTATAAAGGATCAAAGAACCAATTTTATTAATAGAGGAGGCCAATCACCTCCTAAAAATTTCACAGAGTATCAAGGGTGCAAGCATTACTTGCGCTAATACTTGCGCCCCTAAATGTTTCCCTGATTCTCATGCACTTTTGCCTAGCTTTTGCAGGTGTGGGGCCCAGTAGTTGTTGACGAAATTTAGGGATGCAAGTTTGAGAGAGGGACGAAACTTGCGTCCCTAAGCCTTATTTTTGAAAATATTATAAGATGTATAAGTAGAATATTTATCTCCTACTTTACGAGAAATAATAATGGTCTAGCGGCAGGAGGAGTTGGGTTTGAAGCGCTGAGTTTGAGAGAGGGCGTGAGTTCGATCCCCTGCCACACCATTTTTTTTTTTAATTCTTAGGGGCGTAAGTATTACTTGTGCCCCTAAATTTGGTCAACGATTACTAGGCTCTACACCTGCAAAAGTTGGGCGAAAATGCCTGAGAATCAGAGAAACACTTAGGGGCACAAGTATTACTTGCGTCCTTGGCCCTCTGTGAAATTTTTAGGGGGCAATTGACCCCCTCTGTTAATAAAGTTGATTTTTTGACCTTTTATGAATTTTTTCCCGGTCAAAATGGATCGGATTTGTGTCAGAATTTAGTATGATTCAAATGTAGATATATTAGAAATTTATAAATTTTTTATGTAGATTTATATTTTAAATTCATATATAGTTAAATTGGATCGGATTATATCACATTTCAATTGCATTTAAATACTTATACTTAAAATAATAAAATATACGTTTAATATGAATAAAAGTTGTATAATTTACATTACAAAGTATAACCAAATATTAAGATATTAATTTAACTTAAGCGATATTTCTTAAATTAATGTGATTTAATTATTACTGTTGAGACTAATCTAACTATTATCGAACGGACCCATGACGGGCCATGAGACAAGTTGACCTGCACGTCCACGTCTGCTTTAATGAAAGTGATTTTTTTGGCGAATAATAAAAAGCGAAAACTAAAAGCAAAATAATTAAACAAAATCATAACCACGATCAGAAAAGAGGAAACTAAAGGAAAGATCAGCTAAGCATTGAACAATATCCCATCTGACATTCTAACTTTTACGGTTTTACCCGTCTTAATTTCTCTCTTGGGACAATTATTCGCATCACAAGTAATTTGCTGTTGTTTTTAATCACCTCAGTCTCCTCTTCACATTTGCATTATTTTTTTTTCCTTCTTCATTAGATGTAACTTAATTAAATTATAAAGAATGAAACATGTTTAGTGTGGACCATTGAGACTTGAAGTTGCTAACATGTCACCACTAGCTAGTGGCAACCGGTACCGAGTCATTTTCAATTGTTCATGATGTATCACAGTTCCTGACCTATATTGAGAATTTACTATCGCTGACGACTCAAAGGAGCTTAAAATGCAAGAATTATCTCAGTAGGCCTCTCTATTCCTTAAATGCAAGGGGAAATTAATCTCTATTTTCTTTTTCCGACAAAATGAAATTTGTTTTTTTCCCTCCTTCCGAAGATGATGATGATCTATATATTATTTTTTCATTTTTATCAGTAATTGTCGATAAAAATATTAACCCTCATGAGTGGCATGAGAAGTAATAAAATGATCAAGAAATCTATTATTCAATTCTTTTTATTCTTCTCCATTTTATTTTATTCTATTGAATTCTTGCTTGTTTTTCATTTCGATCAAGGGATAAGTACCATAAAACTCCTTTGCGCGTGCCGTTACTCCAAACACCAATCTCCTTTGGTCTTCTATTTTTTTTTGAGTAAAAGATGAAGGTTTTGTCTTCAAATTTCATTAATTGTGGTCACAAATTATGACGTGAGTTACAAAATGAAAGAATATAAAAAGAATGAAGAGTAAAGAAGAGAAAAAGGAGATAAAAATAAGCAATACAAAGACATAATAAGCATAATCCATTCGCACACTTTCTAAATCAACTGAATCAACTTGTGTTGCGTGTCAGTATCCCTTTATTTATATCAGAGCTTGAGTTCACTGTATGCTTCTCTCACCACATCTGGTATTTGCTGTTAATTAACACTTATTGTCCTTTCTTGTCAGTATCAAGTGCTAAGTCATAATTTCATTTCCTTATGTATCTCTCGCGCCATTTCTATCACCCCTTGTACTTTGCCTTGAAAAATGTGTCTGCATCTCTCCCGCCAGACTATAAAGGTGGTTGCTGATTCTAGTTGGCGCCATAACATGTCATAAGGTCCTGTTAGAGGTTTTGTGGAGAATCCGATTTTTTGTATGTGTCGCAACATTGTCTAGAAGTTGGCATTGTATCGGCTATATAGTTTCTAATCTGCCTTGTGAACTCACATTCTGCGAACATGTGAACTATATTTTCCTCATGCCGGTGACATAAATGACACATGCTTATTACTATCCATCCTCTGCTTCTCATATTATCAGTTGTGAGCAACTTGTTCCTCAATTGCAGCTAAATAAAGATTTGCACTATGAGGGGTGCTTTTGTCACACCCCAAAATAATTAAAACGGATTAGGGGTGCTTAATCCCACCACGTACGCACGACGAAATGTGCGTACGAAAGGCTAAATGAATAAAATAAGACAATAATAAAACAATAATAGCAGTCCAGAATATACAGATAAATACAACGCCAGACACCGGCGGGGCTAACTCCATTGGAATGGGTAGCAAAATCTCTCAAATAAAGCCCAAAGAAAGAAATCAAAAATCCGATGCCCGATAAGTCCTAATCATCTACACGCCTCACTGTGCTGATGCGGCAAAGCACCTCTGATATCACGGAGGACTGCACCTAGCACTCTCATCAAATACTCGATCCCGCTCCTGTAAACCTGGATCCCACAACCACCGTGGAAACGTAAGTAATTTTTAAATTACTCAGTACGGATTTAGATCCAGCCTTAAGATTTGATCTTCTTTCCTAGACTGGACCCAAATACCGATACCGAATTTTAAATGCAATGAAATATTTTAATATATGTTAATGTATTATTATTTTATACATATTGAGAACACACCTACATGAATGACATGAAATGACAAATAACCCCGAAATAGAAAATCTGTGAAAATAGTAATATAATATAAAATATAAGGTACGAGAATCAAACACCCGAAATAAATATCCCTATTTATAAATCACCAGATCTATCCCAAGCGGGCGCCACCAGCGTCCCAACTTACGAACTTGGGCCTTGCCTAAGCGGGCGCCACCAGCGACACAACTTACGGACTTAGGACTTTATGTTTATGCGGCGCCAATGCCGCATAAACAACAATTCGGGCTCCCGAGGTGATAACGCCCTAGGAGAGTGAGCGTGCATAAGCACGTACTCTGGTCTGCTAAATCTGGTAATTCACCTTACAAAATAAAAACAAACGGATAAATATGTCTTCAGTTGTCATATCGCCAAAAGGAGATAACTACTCGTGAATTAATAAATCAAAATCAAATGGGAGCCTACACTGTAAAAGTATCAAAACAAAATATAAACAAATGAGAGCCTACACTGTACCCACTAAGGCCAGCGGACTGCATCCCGACTTCCTCTGTACCAACTAGGGGCCAAAGGAGAAAGCCCTTCGGACAATATTAGGATCCTAAATAAGCCGGATAAATATAATAATATATTATCACTAAGTAGATTCCAGTCTCGAATATGGCCGCCCACACTAAACACTGAAGTACACGGTATCCTAATCGCTCAAATTTGGATTAAAAATTTAATCATATTAAGAATAATAATAAAATATAATAAAGATCAAAAGAAAGCACTCTGACACGTACCGAACCCGCCAAATGACGGGATCGGTGAATAATCCGACAGAGCACGCGATAGCATGATATACATATCTGATCAGTGGATCCCGGGCCCATGGGTCACCGTACGTAACCACAACGATGCAGTTATGCAAGGCAACTCGGATCGGGAATTACCCGGTCCGTCTCTCAAGACTCCCATGCATTTAATGCATAATTAACTTTATTTTCGGTTTGGGTTCCTATTTCTAAAGAAAAGAAAATCAAATCCCGGAAAACCGTACACGAGAGTCTTTGGTGAGGATCACGAGTCGCTCTACTCCGGAGGTAGAACACCGGCATCGGGGTCGGTGTCCGCGTACGTCTGGTCGGGAGTGACCTCGTACTCCGCGAGTGGATCCGAGTCGACTATATCACTTATTTAATTTAAATTAGATGCTTATTAGTTGTAACTTGATTTACTAATTAATAATTGAATTAGATGGATACTTTATTTAAATATTTGTCCGGGTTTTATCGTCTTTTCTTAAAAATTTCGGCAGCATTTCTGCTGCATATAGGCGGTGTCGGAAATTTTAGTTTCTTGATGAATATATATAGGCGGTGTCGGAAATTTTAAACGTTAAGTTGTGTTTATCGTTCTTGATCGCGTTTATATGTTCATTCTTTATTTTAAATTTCGAGTTTATGGATTTAATTATCAAATCATTTAATTTAAAATAGAGAAATTGATTAATATATAATATATAATATATCTAATATTATATTCTAATTTTCTTTTATTTATCCTTTTAAAATAGAGAGATTGATTAACATATATTTATATCTTTATATATTTATATATTTATTAATATTATTCTATTATTAAATAAAGAAATTAATATATATTATATATATAATATTTTATTTTATTATTCTTTTATTTATTTTAAAAATAGATAAATTGATTAATATATATTCTAATATATATTAATTCCATTCTAATTATTATTTTTACTATGTTTTCAAATTATGTAGTTTACTTTATTTTATATAAGTATGATTATTAGGTTTTTATAAGTTAGAAAAATAGTTTTAAAAATAAAAAGAATTAAAATAAAAGAAAAGGAATAACTAAAATAAAATAAACGAAAAATAAATAAAATAAAAATAAAAATAAAGAAAAAGTTATTATATTATTAATGTGTTGGTGTTTTAATGTTCGGGATCATACGCTGACTACCAAATCGTTGGTGCCAATGCACCGATATCCGAATCAGGGGCAGTCAGGAAATATAATCATTTCTCGAATATTCAAGTTTACATTTTAATCTATGGATACCGCTAAACCTTTCGGGGCGGCTTCCAATTAATTAGTCACATTTTAATTTAGTCACTTTATTATCTTAGGACTTTTAAAATTATTGGGCCTTAATTATTAATTTTTTTCAAATCCTAAGTATTGTTAAGTTGATTACCAATAAGTTAATTAAAGCACGATGAATAGGAATGAGCCTAATCCATTAATTAAAAGTCCACTATTATTTATTAGTCCATTAATCTTCCTAAGTTCAATTATTCCTCTCCAGCCCATCAAAACTTTTATCTAACCATCCTAACATTCAATTTGATCTCATTTGGACAACCCAAGCAACAAAGTCCAACCCGTCAGAACAAGAACAAGCCAAGCAAACAGATACGCAAACAAAGGCCAAAGAACAGGGCCCAAGGTCGTACTCAAGAGGTACTGACCATATAACTATCATGGAACAAGCAACAAGGGGAGGAGTACACACAAAGAGCACAGAAAAAAGCAACAAGAGTACCAAAGACAAGACAACAAGCAACCAACATGAAATAGTAAGGGACAAGCCTACCTCCCCACTGGTACAGTTGGTACCGGGGTACCAAGATGTCTCATACTAATAATCTAACAAACACTCATCAATCAAGGTCTAGAGACAAACCCACAAAATCTAGAATCAAACATCACCAACAATTAGGTCAAGACAGGCCCCCCCCCCAACCAAAGAAATTTCAAGGGCAACACAATACTGACGAACCCATCGACAGTGCATCAGCACGCACAGCAACAACACCACATATTAAGCAGCACATGCAAACCAATATAGAAGGGTCGTCTCACCTCTCTGGTACCAGATGGTACCCGAGTACCAAGGCACACCCAGCAAACTGAAACAAACAAGCAAAAGAAACCAGAGACAAATCAGATACCAGGGGGGCAGGTAAAATCCTCACTTCACTGGTACCAAATGGTACCAGTGTACCAAGGGATAGAATGAATTCATCCAACAGCAACCACAAACAATCAAACTAGAGTTGTGACCCCTTTACCAGTAAACAGACAAGGTCAGCCGACAGAACCAACAAATGAGCAAGGCAGCCACCCAGCATACCCGCATCTATACACAAATCACAAACCCCATAGTCATAGAAAACCCTAAATCAGGAAATCCCACGGAACCAAATAAAGATTTCAAAAAAAATTAGGGTTTACCAGTAACAGCAAATCCCACAAGCAACAGAGGCAAAAATCGACACAGACCAAGGCACCAAGCAAAATCAGCTTCTCCCTCCTCAGAATATGGCACAGATTCACAAGGGAAAAAGGGGAAAGTTTTTCTGTTCTTACCAGTAAAAGAATGGGACTACTTCTCAACACATGAGATAACAAGCGTGTGACAAGGTTGTATTGCAAATCAATTTCTAAACAAAATCTCATATTTATTGTTATTATTGTGAATTATTATTCCCTTATTAAATCCAAACCGGATTAAATCCAGAGAGTATTTAGAAAATTTCTGATTATATTAAATTAAATGAGTTAACGTTTTTGATTTAATTTATTTTAAGTGATTGTTTATTTTATATCGGTTGATTTTCAGTCATCAGTTTATTCGCGCATTGTATTATTTCTGGCCCTTTTGGTTTGATTTTTCATTTGATCATTAGATAAGATCGTAATTACGCTTTATCTTTATTTATTTATTAATAGATTTAATTAAATTAATTATCGAATTATTTGTTTTAAATTCAAATTTTATTTCTCTTTATTGTTAACTTTAGCTATTGTTTATTTATAGTTGTATAATTATATTTATATTTCTTTAATTGTTATTTTAAGTTATTTACTAATTTATGTTAAATTAATTTATTTGTTATATTAATTATGATTATTTCTTAATTAAATTTCACGGCTTGACAGCCTTTATCTCCCATAGCTTGAATATATTTTCCTTTATGTGTGGTGTGTCAGTTAAGAAGTTATAAATTGATCTAATTGAAAATTGCATTGAGTTACCTCTTGTCCAGGTCGTTTTGTCAGGATTCTGTATCAATTGTACCGCTGATAGGTCTTGCAACATCCTTTCTTTTTCTTCTCTCAATTGTGCTTCATGATTATCATTGAAACCTAATTCCTAAGTTCCCTCTTGATATTGGTCAAGTACTGATGCATCACAGTACCTTGTTTGGTTAAATAGATTTGGGAATCTTTGATGTAATGGTCCTTCAATCCAGTTATCAAACCAGAATTGAATTGTGTTACCTTGTCCCAATGTGAATTGTACCGATGATTGGAAAATAGGCACTAGTGTCCGAAAATTTGCCCAGAACCGGGATGCATTGGACATTTTCCATGGTTTAATGTGGTCGTCAAGTGTGTGTGTGGCTTTCTTCCACCAGTCCTGACTATTTTGCACCCACTACCACATCCATTTGAACATTAGAGCACAATTAGTTTTTTTCCAAATCATGGATTCCCAATCCACCCAGCTCTTTACTTTTATCACAACCGACCAATTTACTAAGTGAAGTGGACGACTTTGCCCTTGTGATTCCTTATGCCCATGCCATAAGAAGCGTCGTCTTATTTTATCCAATCTAGAGATAACCCATTTTGGGAGGAAAAAAACAGACATGTAATATATCGGTTGAGAGGAGAGGACCGAATTCAGCAATACCAACCGTCCCCCTATTGATAGCGTATCTGCTTTCCATCCGGATAATCTTTTTTCTTCCTGGTGAATCAACCCATAAAAAGACTCCCTCGGGCAATCTTTTATCAGACAATGATAATCCAAGATGAGTGATTGGGAATTGTGACGCCTGACAATGCATCAATGCTGCTAATCTGTGTGTCTTCCCTTACCGATCTGTTGTAACCAAGAGCTCCGATTTTTGAAGATTTAGCTTTAATCCTGATATCCTGTGGAATTGACTGAAAACACATTTCAGCAGCATGATCTGCTGGCTGTTAGCTTGCAAGAAAATTAGAACGTCATTCGCATATAGTAGACATAGCCTGCATCCGTGGAATGACTGTTTGAACATATGCAACTGACCTAATTGTCCAATCGAACGAGCTAAGAAATCAATTGCAATGTTAAAAATAAATGGGGACATATGATCTCCTTGACGAACCCCTTGCTTTAACACTATGTTTCTGCCGCCCACTGAATTTATTATGACTTTCGATGTTCCTTGCAGGATTAGAAATTCTATCCAATTGCTAAAATTTTCTGAAAACCCTAATATCATCATTTCTGATTCGATCTTTCCTTGTGTGGCCACATATCCAACGCAACATCCGCATTTCAGTTACACTCATCTTCTGGACGTATTGTCCTTTTGTAGCTCAACATTCTGCGCCATACATCATCGCCGATCTAATCGTCATCCTGTAGAACTTGCCTTTTAGTTTGTTTGAGACCTTCTTGTCACAAAGAACACCAGATGCTTATCTTCATTTTACCCATCCAGCTCTTATTCTATGACTAACATCTTTATCGATCTCTCCTTCATTCTGCAACATCGATCTCAAATACCAAAATGTGTAATTCATGGGTACTACTCATCTATCCAAACTAACATCTCCGTCATCTGAGTTTTTCCCGCTGAACTGACACCTCATATATTCAGTTTTGATTCTACTAAGTCTAAAACATTTCGATTCTAAAGTTTATCTCCACAACTCTAGTTTCTGATTGACATGAAAAAATATATCATGTTAATTTGGAACTGACAGAGGAGAGATTGAATTTGAACCTCTAATTTGATAACAATACTCGATTTACCAGTACTCATTTTAGGTCTGATTTTGTTTGTTGATTATGCAGTGTTTCAGCAGCTGGACATTGATTACATAATTGTGAGAGTCATAAGGAGCTGTTGCCTAATTGGTCAGGTCCTGCGGCAATCCTTCAAATGTTTGATGTTATCAGAGAAGATTATCATTTCACAATATCTTCTTACACACCTGGTAACTTTAAGAAATTTTCTCTCTTCAGTTTTACTTCAGCTAACTATAATACATAAGTATAATTAGTTTAACTAGCTTCTATTCTCTACAATGAAATTAAGCTTTTCACTAGCATTGTATTTTGTTAGAAAATCGAGTGTTATTTATATTACTGAAATTTGGAAGGTTTGTACCTCTATTTTCATCTGAAAATCGCTTTATTTTGGGCCCTTGGGACTAACATTTCTTTCATAACTTCATAACCGGTTGTTTATATTACGTGATTGGTACCAATTTGGTATTGACTCCATTTCTTTCATAATTTCATAACCGGTACCAATTTGGTACCACTGATTTGTAACCACACAGAGTAGCTTTAAGAAAAAAACTAGACATTCGATATAACACCGGTACAAATTTTGTACCATTTGACCTAGAAATCGATCTGAGGAAAAAAATTCACATACCGTATTGTTCTTTTTGCATTTATAAATCATTTTTGTGCATTCAAATTAGTATTTCTCAAAAGCTTAATCAATTGGTTGTCACAATTGGGGCACGACATCATCAACAATGGACGAGAAGGGGGGCTTGGCTGGTGCCGATGGGATCACAGAGGAGGAGCTCATGCTGTTCTACCCTAGACTCGGATGACGATACATGGTGGGGATACGACGAAGGATGAGTGGACGATCTCTAGCAAGCGAGAGGTTCGGGAGAGGAACTGTCAACGAATTGTGGAAATACCAAAATACATTTTACTATACACAATCTTTAATAATAATTTTAATCAGAGAAATAGATAAAAGGTATAATTGTGATAATTTAGTAAATTAAATAAGTTTAGGGTGGCAATTAACTAATTTTAAGTTTTAGCGTGGTAAGTTCCTAAATTTTAAATTTTGAAGTGGCAAATAAAAAATGTTCCCTTTTATATATAGATTGAATTAGCAAAAATAGAACCTTTATCCTTCTTTTTTTTTTTCTTTTTCTGAAATTAAAATTCACCTTACTGTTCAAGTATTCTTGCATGGGAAATGCAGTTGTTATTCGACAATCATGAATATCAATATCGCGGGCGCGATCATCCCCTAGTTTTTACAATATAGTCGGGCTTGCTCATAACTATGTGACCTCAAATAACATCCCAGTGAAAATGACCTTTTCCAATGTTTTTACTGGGCCTTTACCAACTTGTAGTTATAGGGCGTCCGCCCCAAACCCAGCCCGTTTAGACCCGTCTACACCCGATCCGGTTCAAGTAGGGTCTAATCCAAACCGAAGTTCTCATCTCTCCGCTCTCGCCGGAACTATTCTCCGCTCTCGCCTGTATTCAATAGTCAAGAGTCAAGACTCGGGTTCACTCTCGAGCTTCCCTCCGCCATTTTATACTCCCATGGCGCCGATTGCCACTTCAGCGCCCCTCCACTCCATTCCAGCCTCCATCCGAAGCAGATCAGTTTCCCCTTCCTCTATGAGGTCTGTGAGTGCTTGTTTACTAGTTGGTATATTTTTGTGGAAAAAACAGCTCGCCAGTGCTTTTCCTTGAACTTGCTTTTGGAACCAAATGTATGGTGTTCTTAGTTTTTGAAATTAGTTGTGGTTTTGAGTGATACACACTAAAATGTGGCTTACTTACAATGAAGCTTTGGCCAGGAAAAGAAATGAGGGATTAGTGCTACAATACCAGAACTTTTTATTCATCTCAATTTCTCTTCTTTATCATCACCTAATTTTGTGTAATTTTGCTAATTTGTTTCTAGTTTTGGATGCAATTCCAAGGTTACCAATTTGCACTTTCCCATATTTGGAGGTATGTTCTCTTCAACTTAAAGATGCTGTTTCTGTTGTAATAAAGGATGACGTGTTATTGTGATTTTTATTGTTAAGCAAGTGGGTAAGCAGCATATTTCTTTATCGGTGGGCTCTGACATTTGCCATACTACCGTAGTAGCAACATTGCACCAATCTGCTTCTGTGCTGATATTGACTGGCTTTTGCAGTCTGGACTTTTAATGGATTATTCATGTTGAGTAAGATTACTAAGGAGTAGTTAGAGGCTTAATTGTACATAAAGAATTAATTTTGACAGCAAAAAAGTACATCAAAAGAGAAAATGATCATTAATTCAGGTCGACTTGGGTCTTTGCCTCCCAATGTTCTTCCTTTACTATATGGCACCAGGTAATGCATTATCCACTAATTCACTTCCAAGAAAATGATGAAGATCTAGGACATGCTTTAAACTAATAGTAAAGGGATGAATCTTTCATTGCACTATCATAACTCAATTTACTGACAATCTAGAATTTCACGGTCAAACAGGGAATGTGTTTGCCTCTGCCTCTCTAAAGGTTGAGAAGATTTTACATTGTCAAGCTATGTAAGTCTTATTTCAGGCACTTATTCTCTTCATCTTCATATTCTATTTAATAATTGTTGGAGATATACCAAGCTCAAAAGATTGTTCAAATAGATGGATTGTTTTCATTATAGGATTTCATGGTGCTGTTTCAGTGTGCCCTTACAGTACTGTGAGGCTTGAATAGTATTCTAGTGAAATATTGTTGTTCATTTTTTGGGCATGCACATTACCAAAATTTGGTGCAGGGGTACTAGTAGCTGAGGCCTAACAATAGTCCATAAATTGCAGTGATAAGTTTAAACTTTAAACTATAAACCATAAGATCCTAAATCCCTAAATTATAAAACCTCAAGACCTGCTATAATGTCTAGAACCTAGTACTTAAGCTAGAGCATATTTCTAAAGCTAAAGGGGAATCTGAAAGATTTCTCCTACAGGTCTGAGATATTTATGATGTGACAGGTATGGGAGAGGTGTTGGTAATGGTACGGTAGTAGCAGCAAAGGGAGACAACCCTCCCATAACACCATTTGTCACAACCCCAGCTGGCCAGATGGATATCTTCGGTGTACTGTTCAGAAACCGCATTATCTTCGTTGGACAGTTTATCACTCCTCAAGTTGCTCAACGTGTTATCTCTCAGCTCATTACTCTTGCTACCATTGACGAGGATTCAGACATCTTGGTTACACATCTCTCTCTCTCTCTCTGAACAAACTTTATGTTTTGAGCTTGCAATCTTAATATAAGTTGAATATGTATCTAGATTCCATTTCTTGTTTTGTTCCAACTGTTGATACAATTAATACATGATAGCAGCTATTGCTAGCAGTACGTCCAAATCACATAATTGAGGACAATTTTCACTTTTATTAATTGTAATTGTTTCTTTATATTCTCCACTGTTTATTTTGATCGAACTGTTGTCATAATAATTTTGTAATTGTGAACATAGCAATAAAGAACTGTTGAACCCTTGTGCAGTCTCGTAGTTTTTCTTCTGTTGTTCTATCTGTTTAACAAAATATTTTTCTTTTCTTTAGCTCTACCTAAACTGCAATGGTGGAAGTATCTATTCGACTTTTGCAATTTACGACTGTATGAAATGGGTATGTATTAGTGGATTTTGAAAATGAGAAGTATAAATAAACATCTGTGTACTTAGTGTTGCTTTTATTTTATTTCTTTTTTTTTTGGGTCTCGGTCTCAATTTTAGTAACAAAATAAGAGCAAATCAATCCTAAGAGTAAAATCTCTTACCCATTAATCCTCGTTTTCAAAAAAACAGGTAAAGCCAAGAGTAGGTACAGTCGGATTTGGGGCAGTAGCTAGTCAAGGAGCACTTTTATTGGCAGGAGGTGAGAGGGGGATGCGGTATGCAATGCCCAATACAAGAGTTATGATCCATCAACCTCAAACTGGATGCATTGTATGTTCTTTACTTTTTTTTTAATGCTACAATAGTTTCATTTCTTCAAGTAACTTTATTACAATTATTACTATTAGTACTATATATTTGACTGATTGGGTTTTATTTCTACTTACCCAATTTACTTGGGACTAAAGACTTTGTTATTGTTGTTTTCCCCTTTTAATTCTATCGGCACAATGGATTTTTAGGGTGACTCAGTAGAAGCGCACCACCAGGCGAATGCTGGTATTCAGAACCGTCTTGTAAGCATCTCCACATAATGAATTTATCATACTTTTTAAAATTAATATTTTCAAGGTAATTGCTGAAATATATAGCACGATTTTCTTTGCTTTTTTTTTTGTAGAGAATTGACATGATGTATTCTGCCTTCACGGGCAGACCTTTGGAGGAGGTGCATAAATATACTGAAAGAGATCGCTTCTTCACTGCTGGCGAGGTAACTCATCATCATCAATGCTATCATTATACTTTCTGTTAATATCTTAGATTTACTTTGGTTTTTCTGTTGTTTTGATGGTATTCTTCCAAAGTCAATTTTCTCATGATATTGTTTTAGCAAATATGGTTAATGCACGATGTTACTGTTTTGTAGGCCATGGATTTTGGGCTAGTTGATGCTCTGCTGGATACATTGTACTAGAATTTTCCTCTGCAGAGACAGATTTCAGTAGTGAGTAAAACAATTGGAAACTCTCCTTAAAAATTGTATTGTGTTTATTTGTTTTTCCTCCTATTTTTACCTGTTTGTAACATCAGTGTTTCTGAACTTTTAGGGATGCTGACTACTAAGGCGGGTCAGATTGGGTTGAACATCAGTATCTCAAGCCAATCTGGCTTGAGATATCAGAAATCAGGCAGGCTGGATATCAGAAATCAGGTAGGCTGGTAGCCAGGAAGCTATTCTCTTATTTAATCATCTCTTCATGTTTGATTGTTGCCGGAATCAATAAAATTGATTATATGCATTTTTTTTCTTTCCTTTATTTATATCCAAAATATCTCCAATAGAGTATCTAACAAAATCATCTCTCCATACCTCCTTTTCTAAATTCTAAATAACAAAAATAATTTAAACTCAAATAATAAAATAAAAGCGTTATATGTGATTCTACACCACTTTACAATGTGCATGTAATGTTTTTGGTATTTCAACTCTATTTTGATTTGCATTAACGAGGTTTGCACATATTAACTAACATGGATTAACTTTGATTGTTGATTATTCACATTTGTTATAGTCATCAAAATGAAGCTGAGATGTCATGAAATTTAGAAGCAAACAAAAAAGTGATTGAAGTCAAATCTAACGATGTTACTCTGTTATTAAATTTTGATATATTTGTGGTGCCAAGTATTAAAAAAACTGGATAACATATAGTAACGAGACATTTAAACCCTTCGAATTATTTAGCTAACTTTAACCTTTGATTATCGGTACATGTACAGAATAAATGTGTAAAAAATTTGGATGCATGTACATAATATCGAACAACTATTCGAGATCTATGACATCCGTGAATTCTCAGCACAATATTTCATAATCAATACTTCCATACATACCTACCATTATTTGTAGTCAGGTCACACGTTAGGTGGGTTTGCCAGTACTGGACGCGAGTGAGGATAAGGAAGGTGGCTGAGTTGGAACGGACGAGATTTGGTCAAATTGACATGGATACGTATATATATATATATATTGTATGGAATTTTTTATATCCCTTTCCTTTTAGCCCTCTTAGACAGAGGTCCCTACTACGAGATGGACTCGCTCTAAGGGCGCAATGGGTCCCTCCATCATTTGTTTATTACTCATCCCATGCCTCTAGACAATGAAGACATAGAGGGTACAATTATCAATGGCATAGTGACCTACGGGTTTCTCCTTTTGACAAAAAAGAAACAAAGAAGTAGGGAAAAAAAAATCGCACAATAACAATGATAAAATTGCGGATGGTGATGGGGCCATGATTCCACACGCCATTTTGGAGTGATGGACTTGGTTCATCTCTATTAGCATAATGCAATGCACACCGTTGTCAGGGACTCGAGTAATATGTTTGTTTTGCTGCCGTGAGTAGGGCTGCAAACGAATCGAACACGAACGAACTAACGTGTGTTCGAGTTTGATTTGAAATCTATTTCGAATTAGTTTGATTCGAAATAGATAGATAATTTCAAACTCAAATCATAGTTCGAAGTTCGATTCGTTAAAAGTTCGAACTGTTCGGTTCAATTCGTTAATAGTTCGAAATAGAATTATTAGGTGAACAAATTTCACAATTCATATCAAAATAACAGAATCAAATATAAAAAATGTCAATTTAATACAAATTCATACAAAACTAAAAGTTCATTGAACAAAAATTAATAAATTTCATATAAATTCATACTACTCAAAGTCTCAAATAATCAAATAATTAATACAAATTCAAACAAAAATAGTTCGCGAACACATTTCGAACGAACTCATCATGGTTTGAGTTTGATTCGATATAATTTCGAATCGAATCAATTTGATTTGAAATTAATTTCGAACTAGAATCGAACGAACTTTTTTCAAATCGAACACGAACGAACTACGAATTTCGAATATTTCTTGCAGCCCTAGCCGTGAGAGAGACATTTTCCAGTTTTACAGTGGTAATTGATGATTTTCAGATTTTTTATTTTTATTTTTGGACAACTCTTTTAAGAAGGGCTCGGCAAATTTTATATTTCCCTTTTTCATGCTTGAAGGTTTTTCTACTTACATTATTTTTTAAAATGAATAATAATAATGAATGAGATGGCTATGATGCTATATATAGCATGGATCAGTCCCTACTATCGATTATTTCTTCATTTTTAAAGTCTAAATTAGAGGTGGATGTAGAATTTTGGTCAGAGTGTCAATAATCGGATTGCAATAACTTATTAGATCCAAATTTATTAACTAATCAAGTACTAAATAAAAAATAACAATTCAATATACATGCTTATCTAATAAAAAATTATCAAAATAATCTCATTTTAAATATTAAATAATAAAAAATAAAACTCAAAATAATAGATAATCAAGTCGATGAAGAATATTTTTCTCTACGGGACTTCGTATTTTAAAATATTTGCATAATTCTTTCATTATCCATTGTATTAAATAATATTTTCTCAATGAAAGTAATCAAATAATTCAGAGAATTAAAAATTAAATTCAATGGGTCATATAAGCAAAAGCTTAACTGAAAAATACTATTTTTCAAAATTTAGGGTGACAGTTGGCCCCTTGGGCCTTCTACATTTGTCCCTAGTCTAAATGATCGATCTGAAATGTTCAAAATGATTTTCATATGAAAATCTAGTTGGAAAACAAAATTAATATTTTTTAAACTTATTTACTATTTTTTCAATAGTTAGAAAATCATATCTTTTGAATGACTCGTAATAACTAAATCAAGTGATTTTTCTAACTATCTAAAAAAAGATAGTAAAAAAATCTAAAAAATCTAAAATTTTATCTCCAATTATTTTTTATATGAAAATCATTTTGAATATTTGAATCAACCATTTAGTTTTTAAAAATAAAAAATAATTCGTAGCACATAGGTTGTCACACTCCAAATAAATTAATCGAGATTAGGGGTGACAACCCCGCTACGTACACACGACGAGACGGACGTACGAAAGACTATATGAAAAAGATAAATAAATCACACATAATAAATAAAATAATAATATATATAAATACATGACAATACAATCCAGAATACAATTCAGAATGGGCAGAAAATCTCTCAAATAAACTCCCAAAAGAAGAAATCAAAACCTGATGAATCCTAATCAAAACTACCATGCTCACATGCTGATGCGACGAAGCACCTCTGTCATCACGCATGACTGCACCTAGCACTCTCATCTAAAAATAAATTCCGTACCTGTAAACCTAGATCCCACAACCACCATGAAAACGTGAGTAAAATTATTCAATACAGATTTAGATCTAGTTTTAAGATTTGATCTTCTTTCCTAGACTGGACTCAAATACGATACTGATGTTTTAATATCATAAAAATTTCATATATTTAAGAAAAATAATGTTTTATGCGTGTTTGAGAAATTTGCCTAGATGCTATGAAATGAAATAACAAGGAACCCCAAAGTAGAAAATCTGAGAAGATAAAATAGTAAATGTATAAATAGTATGAGAATCAAGCACCCATAGTGAAGTCCCCGATGTAAATATACCAGATCCATCCCGAGCGGGCATAACTAGGGCTCACCTTACTAATTCGGGTCTTGCCTAAGCGGGCACA
Source organism: Schoenoplectus tabernaemontani (assembly GCA_037127355.1). Lineage (NCBI taxonomy): Eukaryota > Viridiplantae > Streptophyta > Magnoliopsida > Poales > Cyperaceae > Schoenoplectus > Schoenoplectus tabernaemontani. The sequence continues at coordinate 13,013,956 of CM073752.1, forward strand.
ACCAGGGCCCAACTTACTAACTTAGGACTTTATGTTTGTACAGCGGCAACACCGCACAAATGATAATTCGGGCTCTCGGGGCGATATCGCCCTAGGAGAGTGACGACTATAAAGCACATACTCCGGTCTGCTGAATTTGGCAATCTACTTCACAATATAAAACAAAACGGAATAACGTATGACTTCGGTTGCCATATCGCCAAAAGAAGTTGTCTACCCGTAAATCGCAAAATGGAATATAATAACAAATGAGAGCCTACACTATACCACTAGGGGCCGGAGGACCGCATCCCGACTTTCTCTGTACCAACCAGGGGTCAATGAAGAAAGCCCTCCGGACATACCGAGATCTCAAATAAGCCGGCTAAATAGAATAATATAATAAAGCAGGATAGACTCCAGACTCGAATATGGCCGCCCACACTAAATACTGAAAGCCATGTCCATCATAATCGCTCAATTAAATTTGGAATCAAATTATATACAGAATAATAATAAATAATATTGATAAAAAATAAAACACTATGACACTGTCGAACCCGTCAAATGACGAGGTCAGTGAATGACCAACAAGCAAAGGTATGAAGTGTATACTCAGACCAAGTGGCCCTACGGGCCAACCGGTTTACCGAATATAACCCGTTGGTCTGGTTATATAAGACAACCTCAGACTGAGATCACCCGACCCGCCTCTCAACACTCACCCATGCATTTCATGCATGATCATCTACCTAACTTAATTATTAATTAGTGATAATAATAATATTTTCCTAACATTTATAATCTACAACTTTTTATTATTTTATTCCTAGTCTAATCCTAATATGATCCTATCTCGAGACTACTTCCCGAGTCCTACTCCTATCTTATTTACATGCAAAATGACATGTGAATGCGGGTGGGTCTAAAAAATGCTAGTCAATTTATCGGATGCAGATGACATTTCAGTTTGGGTCTTTAATGATATGTTTGGACAAAAATATCGCAGTTTAAATAATTTTTGAAAATAGTCTTATTTTCGGTTTTGGGTTCCTAATTCTGAAGAAAGAAAATCAAATCCCAGGAACCCGTACCTAAGAGCGTTGATGAGGGTCGTGAAGTCACTCTACACTGGAGGTGGTACGCCTGCCTCGAGATCGGTGTCGGCGTCGGCGTACGCGGGGTCGGGATCGGCCTCGAGCTCCGCGAGTGGATACGAGTCGACTGTATCACCTATTAATAATTTAAATTAATCGTCAGTTAGTTTTTATTGGGTTTAATTCATAATTGACAATTAACTGTAACAATGTTCTGAGTTAAGGCCCGTTCGGATTTTTAACATCTTTTTTTAAAAATTTTGACAATATTTCTACTGTATTTAGGGGTGTCGGAAATTTATTTTATGCGTTGGTATTCATTTTCGATAATTAACAAGTGAACAAAATCACACACATAAGTATATCACGAAATAATATTTTATTAATTCCGATTCCTCTTATATTTACAACAGGTTACAAAAAATGAAAATAAAAATAAAAGTTGAAATTAAATAAATAGAGAAATTAATTAATATATATTATATTATATATAATATATTATCCTATTATTCTTTTATTTATTTAAAATAGAGAAATTGATTAATATATATTAATTATATCTTAGCTATAATTTTTATTATATTCTCAAATACATATATTATTCTTCCTAATTATTATATATATATATATATATATATATATATATATATTTCTTTTATTATAAATAAAACTAAATTTTATATTAAAGTAAATGAAAGCAAAACAAAAAGAAACAAAATCTTAATTTATTAAAATGTTATTATTTGATTAATGTGTTGGTGTTTTAATGTTCGGGATCATACGCTGACTATCAAATCAATTGTGCCAATGCACTGATATCCCATAACGAGGGCAGTCAGGGAATATAATCATTTTCCGATTCTTAAAGTTTACGTATTAATCCATGGATACCGCCAAACCTCTTGGGGTGGCTTCTAATTAATTAGTCACATTTTTAATTTTAATCACTTTATCTCTTGTAACTTTTGATCATTGAGCCTTATTTATTTAATATTAATCCTAATTAGGTTTAAATTAATTATCAGGTTGATTACCGGCCCAATGAGTTTTATTTGTTAAATCCGAATTATCATATCTTTGGGCCCTTATTCAAAATCAACAGCCCACTAGCCGTGTTCATCCAACCTAAATTCTACTTGGCCCAACTAGAGAATAACAATCGGCCCAAGCACAGATCTTGATCCCATTAAATTATTTAGGCCTAATCAAGTCATGCATTCCTAATTCTAGTCCAAAGGTAAAAGTTAGTTTGTAATAATCTTGTAGTCAATAATATGATAAATTTATTATATAAAGTTTTGTTCATGAATTGGATATTTAAATGATATTTTATTTCTTTGAGTATTATTGAATTTATGAATCATTCTGAGTTCATGACTGAAATTGTGAAACTTCATAATATAGAATATTCTCTTAAAAGTCACTAACCGAGATAATTAGCAGGAACACTAATTAATCGCTATCAGGTTAGTATGTGGATTAAACGATGGTCAAGTTTTACAGACCATAAATAAAAAAATTATCATTTTAATCACATAGATAGATGTTCAAGGAACATCGTATTTGACAAACCCCGAATGAAACATTAAATGGAATTGTGTTCGTATCATTAATGCTTTCATTCAGTGTTAACTTCTAAAGTATGATGTATTCATCTTTCATACATAAGATATATATGTGTGTGATTTCTACCAAACGATGTCCGTAAAAGGTGGCTATAAAGGTAATTCTTCGGTATACATAACTTATGCGGAGAAAGAGATGGTTTGCCAAAAGTACTATTGTCTCTCGTATCTCTATACAAGTTATAACATCATTGGGTCCCATGATAGAGTAAAATTATCTGCTAGCGGTAAAATTATATGAGTAATTATATTTGATAATTTACTCAAGATCAAGAAAAGATTAAGTTTGCAAGGATGACACACACCTACCATGAAATTGATCTGATAGCTATGAGATAAAAGAATTAACACAAATAAATAGTTTACTAGATCATGATATTATACAGTACAACATCATCTGTGTAATTGGATGATCAAAGTGCATTATGTCAGATGTCTCCTATGATTATAGAAGTTAAAATAATTTTAACTCTATTTACCAACATAACACGGATCTTGTCGGGACACATCACATAAGAGTTAATCGGAGAATCTTATTGATTAATTATAAATTATTTATAATTAATAATAAGATGGTTATAATTAATTATATATGATATAATTAAATTATATTTGTCATAGAGATGACAAGAAACAAAAACCGGATTGAATTTATAACGTGTTGGACACGTTGTATAAAATTACCGAAACAACAACCGTAAGAAATATAATTTTTCAGAATAATTATATTAATTTGAACCTTATCCATATATGACATCATCCATGACATCATATATGACATCACCCTCAAGGGTATTTTGATCTTTTCACTTTGAAACCTCCTTACTATTCATGAGGGTATTTTGATAATTTGATAATCCCAAATATGCCTATAAATAAGGGTGGAGGGGTAGAGAGAAAATATATAAATTTAGTTCGTATCATACCATGAATGAATCGATTTGGGTTTTTATTTTCTCTCTTTCTCGGTTTACGATTGTTTCAAAATTCACGGGATCGATAAATAGTGTTTTTACGAAAGTTGTGATATTTCTGCACCTTTGTGTGACATAGAATAACTGTGAGTCGTGAATAGTACTATTTCGTCTTTTTCTCGATGAATAGTGTTTTTGTGAGAAACCACGGTTTACAGTATTTCTGGCAAAAGAAATAAGCCGCTCTCTGGTCAGCCCTGGTGGGTAACCTACAGAGGTATCACACGTGTGATACTCCAAGACAAGCCGATTTGCATTCCAATTGAAATTTAGAAATGAGGTATAAAATCTTATATTAATCTATTTGATTGTTAAGTAGATTAATGTTTTAGAAATCAATCATGGAGTAGATCTAAAAAAGATTAAAGAGGTATGTATCTCTCGGTAATCATCCGACATACCGCTTTAACCCTTCGCTTAAGTTAGAAGTAAAATAATATTTTACGGTATTTTATAAAGGATTAAAATGTATATATCTCATCCGACATACTTTAATCCCTAGCTTAAGTAGAAATAAAATTTTTATTTTATGATATTTCCGCAGTTTAAGGCTTAATATGATTTTGATTAGACCAAAACCCAACAAATATCACCCAAGCCACATTCAAAATTCATCCCGCACATAATGCAAAACAGATAAGGCATAAGCACAAAACATGTCTTAGGTCACCAACAGAGGTTACAAGGTGCAAGCCGTATAGCCAGAACATACCAAGAACAGGGTTGTGCCAGCATAAAGGGGTTAGAGCAACGGCAACAAGGAAGCCAACCAAATGTTTAATCAGCAACATGTTCAAATCTCCGCTTCATTGGTACCAATCGGGACCAGTGTACTAGAGTCTAATACCAGAGAAGAATTGGTTCCATCTACAACATTTACAACAACCATTACAGGCCTAAATCAAACATCACACCACACAACATCCCACAAGAGAGCCACAAATATCACTGGGATAAAGATCAAGAAACCCAACAGACAATTCGGACTTCGAGGATGAAACCAACACACAAGAAATAATTTAGCAAGCACAAGTAATCGAGTCAGCTTCTGAACCAGTTATCAGATAACTGTGTTTCTCAAGTCTATATCAGAATCAGAGGCAACAACCCAGGCAACACAAACCAAAACGGACCAACCCATTAGGCAAGCATAATAGCAACTCAACATAAGGGTCAGCATAACAAGCAAGCATACCACACAAGTGAACAATCATTCAAACTCAACCAGGCAAAGAATTCAAACTGGCCAGAGGGTCGTAGAGGGTTCTAGGGTTTACCAGCAAGCAAAATAACAAATAAACCGAAAACGTCTGCAAATCAGGCGACAACCACACAATACAATACAGTTAGGGTTTTTATCAGTATTAAGGCAACAAGACAGAAAATCAGTAGGGCAACAGGAAAAAGGATGTTAGGTCGTCTTCCCTTCTCAAAGACTCCGACCACTCCCTCTTCCTCTTACTTTGAAACACAGGATAAGCTCAAGAATTGTTCTTATCATATTTTCTTTTGTTTTTTTGTGAGTCTAGTCTCAGCACATGCGAAACCGAAGCTAAAAAGGGGGAAAAAGGGAGCTAGGGGTACTATAAAAAGAGGAGGCGGGTGCTGGGGGTAGGAGGTGAGGTGACAGGGAGCGCCCTAGAAGGGGGGGCGAAATGATAAGAGAGGGTGCGAGAAACGATGGAAATTTGGCCTCGCTAAGGGGGCCTCAGAGCAGGTCAGAGGGGCGGCGTAGTCCATCGAGTGCCTCAACAAGTGGAAAAAGGGTGATTGAAGAAGAAACCACGGAAATGAGGGAAGTTTCGAGGAGAGGGGAGCTGAAACCAAGGAAAGAAACGACGGTTGGGAGAGAGAGAGAGAGAGAGAGCGGTAGGGTGACAAGGGGATTTCGACGGGTGAGGTGAGAGGACAAAGAGAGGTGAAGTGAGGGGACATCATTAAATGCCTCATTTAATAAGAGGGAGGATGGTGAGGATTTTCCGTGGCACACAAACATGATGCTTGGTGTGGTGTAGCCATAGGTGTGGCGGATCCATTAAAAGAGAGTCATATTCAATGTAATAGAATTTATGCGTGATTTAGAGTGTAGTTAGTTGATTTTCATTGATCGTTTAGGAATTTACGTTCTGAGTATAATCGATTCTTTTCATTAAAATCATTATTATTCATCTTAACATTATATCGTCTCTTTAACATTTTGATTTTCCATTTGAAGTTCCAAATATTCTATATTAGTCATTTACCGAATTAAGAATTTATTTATATCCGATTATTAACTTAACTAGTTTCAGGTGTTATTTAGTTATTTATTTTAGTTGTCAAAACAGGGTATTTCTTCATAGGGACATTTATACATATAGTTCATATCTTAATTGGCTTATGTTATTCCTTAATGTGTGTTAGGTTATTTTAATTAATCTCTTAATCGTCATTATTTTTTAATTAATTTTCACGGTTTAACATAGGCGATCCGCATTATGCGAAGCATCGTAACCCAAATCAAAATAATAATATAGTAATAATATTTTGTTATTAATATTAACATTAATTTTAAAAATTAAAATAAATATAAATACAATTTTGACTACTATACAATCGTATCTCACCCATTTACACCTGGAACACGAGTGCTTAAATTTTATTGTTGATGTATGTATTTTGGAAAATAAATATAGAAGTTGTAAGTATTTAAAAAGAATCATTGTCGGTTATTTAAAAAAAATAAAATAGACCAAAAATAATTCTCAAGACAACCCTCAATTTACTGCTTTTTCTCTCCCCCACAATGCTTACATCTGGTCTTGTCATCTGGGGTAAAAAATGAAATTGTCGTGTAATCAATTTTTAATATTCAACAACCGGTATAAGATAGGACTGTAAATGAGCTGAATCAGACTAAATTTAATATCGTCTCATTAATTAACGAGTAAAATATATTGATTTGAGATCAATTCATTAAGTTAATGAATGAGCCGAGTTAGCTCGATAACAACTCATTTTATAATCAATAATATTTTATATCAAAATTTCAAAAAAAATATAAGAATCAAATAACAACAAAATTTTATATATATTTCATATGATAATTTATATATGTTGAATTATAACTTATGCAATACATTAAAAATTCATAATATTTAACGAGTTTAATGAACTTAACGAGTTAAATTAGAACTGAAATAAAATTTATTTATTAATTTAACTAGCTTAATAAATGAACTAAATTAAAACTAATCTCGAAATCACAAGCTATCATAAAGATTTTTCTTAAAGAGGTAGTAAAAAGATCGCAAATCAAGAAAAGCTCGAACCCATACGCGTTGACAATTACGCCTGTTTGCTTCCCCCACGGAACATGGGTCCTTGTTTTCCACTGGGGAGAAAAATAAACATCTGTCCATGTAGTCTTGTATATTACGGGTTTGATAATATATGATATTTAATAGGGGAATAATTTTTAGAGTTAGTCTATAAGTTAATGATTAAATTTATTATGGACTCAAAATATAGTTAAATTATTTTTAAATCTTAATTTGTGGATCTCAATAAATTCTTTATATTAAAATGTGATGGGATATAAAATTTTTCTATTTTTTTTGAATTTTCTAAGTATTTGTTTTGAATTTTTAAAAATAATCTAGAAAATATGTATTATTTTATTATTATTATTGAATCATCTTAAAAAATTCAAAACTAATACTTAAAAAAATTGAAAAATAGAATTTTTTTATATCACATCATATTTTGATATAAAGAATTTATTGAGTTCCATAAATTAAGATTTAAAAATGATTTACCTATATTTTTTAGTCCGTAACAAATTTAATTCATTAACTACACGTAGCACCATAACTTAACTCTTATTTTTATTCGTTTCCCCTGTTTTTCATTTACTGTCGTATAGGAAGGAAAATTTTGGCAAAAACTGATCGACCTTGTCATTTATTCTGATATGAATGTTTTTCATTTACTGTCGTATAGGAAGGAAAATTTTGGCAAAAACTGATCGACCTTGTCATTTATTCTGATATGAATCTAATTCGATTGGATTTTGAAAAACATCAAACTGATTTAATTTGATCAGACTTAATTTAAAATCAAATGATATATAATTTAACTGAAAGTAATTTAAAATCTGAAAAAAATCAATATATAAATTGTTTCGATCTGATTCAATTTCTTTTAAAAATTATCATACTAATATTAATCTGAACTCAATCCGCTCCGCTGAAAAAACGCGATGAGAAAAGAGAATATTTTCATGACATGGATAATTACAAATACAGATGCATGGAGGTAACATTGTGTCAGCCACCGCATAGAATTTTCATTAATAATGTATAACCATGTAGCAAATTCGAAAGAGTTGTGTTATGTATTTTATGTTGCTTGTAAAACACAATGGCTAGTATATTTCGAATTAAATTTTTTAATTTAAAATTATATAAAATAAATCTGAACTGTTTAATACTTATATATGAAAATATATATTAGTAAATTAAAATTTATAAGTATTGGAATTTATTTGCTATTTTTTTGAATGTGGAGAAAATCATTGTTTTTTGGATGAACTAAAATTCTCACATCAAATTATTTTCTCCTTATTAAAAAAATAGCAAACTAATTCTAAAAAATATAAAATTTATTTTGCTAATTTATTTTCATATAAAGATTAGATTGAAACCAAAATGTTATATTGAATAGTTATAATTTTTTTCAGTATATTATATATATCGCTTAGGTTGTGAGTTGTGATAAATTGGCCTCAAACTTTTTTTTTTATAAAAAAAGATGAAAATTAAGTTATTAAATTCGTAAATATTCGAATTTATTTTTGACAATCACCTCCTTCCAAAAACTATCCAATTAGTACTTTGATGTATAAAATGATTATAATATTCTGGATAATTTTTTTGTTTTAAGACTTTTACATATAAACATACAATTTAAATTAATAATTTTTACTTAATAACTTTTTTCATGTATGAATACATGTTTTATAATTAAGTGTATACAATTTTTTTTTAAAAAAAAAGAAAATTTCCTCCATCAAGACCGAAATAGGTGAACGACTGTGGTCGTATACCGAATTAGCACCAAGCAGTACGACGTCATAACAGGTGGATTCAATCATTCAAACAAACATCCTTGTCCCGTTCCCCACCAACCTCTTTCTACGACAGTCCGAGTTCAACACTGTAGTAACTAGCAAGTAGTAACACACTATCCACGCTCTTTTACTACCCTCTTCTCTTCCCCACACCGACACGAAAGCTCCACACAGAATCGGACCTAGATGCAATGAAGGAAAACGACAGGGATTCGCTCCGATCGCCTTCCACTCTGGTCACCGGTGGTGGAGGAGACGCGGCGGGGCTGTTCGGAAAGGGCAAGTACAAGGCCTGGGCTCTGGCGGCGATCCTCCTCCTCGCATTTTGGTCCATGCTCACTGGTACGGTGACTCTGAATTTCTCCTCCCGCCGCCATGGTCTCCTCCTCTCCCCCGAAGACCTTGTTGAGAACCCTCTTCGTGAAGATCTAGATGTGCTGGTATTGTGCATTTTTGCTTTGTTTAACCCAGTCGTAGTGTCGCATTTCTTTGATTAGTGCCGATTTAAGTTGCATTTTTAGACTAAAGGAATAGCTAATCCATATCAAGGAATATTACCGAATTCTTTTTTTTTTCTATTAAATTATTTGGAAATCGTACACGACTAAAGAATTTTCCTTGCTTAAATTCAATAAGAATATAATTGCCCAATGAAAGATGCAGAAATTAAGTAGTGCCTACTATAGTTTTCATTATAGGAGTGAAAAAAGTTGCAATTATACCTGAGAATCCAGTCATTATTAGCAAATTTTGCTCCAATGTGATGTAAATGTCTGCCCTTCAATTACCCGATTATTGTGATGCTATATATACTAACATACTGGTTGATACCTGATCTGTGCCACTTTAGGCACCATCTGGGGCTCAAAATTTCTCAACTTCTGATCAAGGATAGGTTCATCACTTCATTGTGCCTGGAAACCCTCTCTCCCCCCATTTACCTATCTTGCTAAAGCTGATGCAATTTAAATTTGGCAGGAAATTGAGGACAGAGAGAAGCTGGTAAAGTGCATGTGGGATGCATACATGCACAGTGAGCGGGGACCATTGCCCAGCTTCTGGCAGGAGGCCTTCGAGGCTGCTTATGAGGATCTATCTGGAGATGACGAGCAGGCCCATCAGACAGCAATCTCAGAAATTGCACGCATGTCTCTTCGCATGCTCAACCTTGACCCCCCTCCTCTTCATAACATCAAGGTTTAATAACAACTCAGTTCTCCAAATTCTTTCTGCAAAATGAATCAATAATTTTAATGTAGTTGCCAGTGATACACAAGCTTCCTATATGTGCACTGAATGTTCTTGTAGTTGTTTTGAAGTAAATACCAAATATTTGCTGCATTTGAACACCCGACTATCTAGGGACTACTTTAAATGGCACACTACAATTTATCATGTTTGCATCTGATGTCCAGTCATTTGCCATCTGACTCAATTCATAATCTAGCAGCAGTATGATTTTAGGGACTTTTTTTTCAGAATTAGGCATTTCAGTCCTAATCTGTCATTTGTCAGCTGACTCAAGTTTTGTCTCTGCAGCTTGTAATGCACGCAACCACATACCAAAAAGAAAAAGAAAAATCATAATGATGGTGCTACATGTCAGCATTTAGAGTGTTCTTTTAGCAAGTACACTTAATTACACTTGATCAAATTCTCATTTTCATTTAAATTACACTTAGATGCGTGTTAGAAACTGTGGACATACTTTTTTTTTTAAAAAACATAATGAATTGTCTGTAAGAAATATGGTTACTTTGGATTGTCATCAGATAATATGGGATTAAAATATACTCCCATCATGACTATTTGTTTATTTATCTTGATCGCAGATTAGAGAGCAGGAGGACAAAGGGAACAATAGAAATAAGCCCAGAAAGTCATTGGCACTATGACCGAATCTGAACTAATTTAAAATCATAATTACAGTAATTTTGTTTGTGATTTCGGGGGCCTTTCAGCATGCCAAAAAAAAAAAAAAATTTAAATAGCTGTTAATTTTCTTCTGAAATTTTAATTCAAGTTCTTTAATTTCCACAGCCATTGTACATGTGTTAACTAATTATAAATATCTCTTGTAATGATATTCTATAATTATTAATTATTTATTGAGGGAATGTTTCCAACTGCTGCTCGCACTTCGTTTAATTTTTCATATAAACAGAAGTCTGCTTGTAGTTTTTTGCCCCGAATCTGCTGTTATTTCGGGGAAGAACAAGATCATGTTCTTCTCTCATTGACAATATGACCCATTATAAATTAAAATTAGGGCGGGTCCACTGTCAATGAGAGAAGAACAAGATCATGTTGTTCTCCACAGAAGCAGATCTGAAGTCGTAGTATTTAGCTGCCGAGTTGAATTATAAAAATAAAAAAGAAGCGAGTTGACCTGATAACAGGTAATCTGTCTGTTAGGCTTAAGACATCCGAGTTGACCTGATAAAAACCCAAATAATTATGTATCTTTCTACGTATACAGTAAACATATATTACCTAACTTGGACGCATATTAATTGGGCTTCATGCACAAGATAGCACGACCATACCAGAGAATTAGGCTAGTTGAGTTTGGACGAAATTCAACCTGAATTGTCAGCATTCCCATTGAAGCTAATTAAACTAATTACAACTATATTTTCTAAACTAATACTATAAATTAAACCATATCAAACTCGGTCCAGAGAGCTAACTGAATTCAAAACTCAGACCCGGATAGAAAACACATGCACTCATACCATTTTTATTGTTTATTTTATTTTATTTACCGTTTTTTTTGAGAAAAAAATAAGAGTCATGCCCTATAACTTTTTATTATTTATAAGGAATGATTACAAAGTTTTGATAAATTAGAAGAAATTAAAAACGAAGTGATAACTCATTGAGTATAAATAAAAGAAAAATAAGAAAAAAATTGTCAATTATAGTAATAAAGCTGAACATGAAAGGAAGAGTTGAAAATAGAGCTGAAAGTTTGCTATTTTATTGAGGTAAGATACGTTCCCACTTCACTTTTATAACCATGTTATGAATAGTCTTATATTTTTCTGTAAAAATTCTTGAACATCTTTCCCTCCAGACCACAAATGAGGTAAGTAAAATCGTTTCTCTGACTTGTTTTGGAGTATGTGATGACTTAATCCATAGGTAGAGCTGGTGGAGAGTTTTCAATGTGATGATCATTCCTTATGATTTCTACAAATGACACATCTATTAACCATTGTCTACCCTTTCCTTTGCAAATTGTCAACCGTGAGAATTTTATTTTTCAACATGAGCCAAGCAAAGACCAATATCCTTGATAGTACTTGTAATTTTTATATACTAATAATGTGAGGGTGAGGGTGAGGGTGTGTCGGTGAGAAACTTATAAAATTATTTGCATAAATATTATTTATCTTGTGTGAGATTCCAAAGCAGTATATCTTCTTCTATTCGGGAACGATTGAGAATTGAAGGCCAAATGCGTATCTTTAGGAGAGGTTTGATCAGAATATGGAGTCAACACAATTAGTTACTAGAACTTCATATATAAGAATGTTTTGTGAGGTGTAGTAAGAATATAGGCAATTAAATGAGCATCTCAAAATTCTGTATCCCCAATTGTGGTGCTAAAAGGAAGCGTTAGTTTCTTTTCCTAGATTGAATGTAATACATCAATCACTCAAATAGTGCGGCCACCAATTTGACCATTTTCTAAAAAAATATAGAGTTTGTTCTTTCCCATTCCCTGAGATTTACTCGTAAGATGCAGTTGATTTGTCTCCATAATGAAGGTTTAGTAGAGAACCATTTCTAGTATCACTTACCAATGAGGGTCATATTCATAATCCACAAGTTTGTAATTCCTAAGCCCATTTTGATTTCAGTCTACATACTAGGTCTCAATTTGCTAGATGTATTTTTTTAGTATTGATATCTGATCCTCTCAAAAGTCTTCTAATAGCATCAATTTTTTGAACCACCAATTTTGACAGAATAAAAGTACTCATGAAGTATGTGGGTAGAGATGAAAGCACAACATTTATCAATACCAGTTTGTCAGCCATTGACAAAGAGTTAGCTGAGGAACTTGATAATTTAACACCAATTTTGTGAATTAATGGTAGGTGATCAATTTTGGTCAGATTTTTGTCCGAGAGGAGGAGACCAAGGTAATTGACTGGATATGTGGATATTGTACAACTCGTGAAATAGCTAGTGAATTTGCCAGCTGTTGTTCAGTTGATGAGAACATGATGCTTGATTTTTGCATATTGACTTGAAGACCACTAATCATGTAAAAGAATAATAACATAATTTTAAGCACCTGGAATTGAGTGAACAAGGATTGTAGAAGGAACAATGAGTCATCCACATAGAATACTGTTGGCTTTAATCCATCCCATGATAATTTTCACGCCTCAGATCGAGTTAGTTTATTTATCTATTTGGAAAGAAAATCCATGACAAGTATGAAAAAATATGGGAAAATCGAATCTCTTTGATGAACACCTCTTCTCAGAATTAATTTTTCTCAGCTAAACAATTTATTATTATTTGAGTATGTCCGGATAAAATAGCTTGCCGCATCCAAGTTATTCACATCGTAGGGAAACCCCTTGCTTCCATGATTGTAATGATAAAATCTCAACTTACCATTTCAAAGTCTTTTGAAATATCTACTTTGAAAGCTGTCAGCGGGGTGTTTAAGGATCTTGCATACTGAATTACCTGTTGAACATATAGCACTGTTTATTCTATCTAATAATATGAATAATCTAATTATTATTAATAATAATGATAAAAATAAAATTTTAATAGTAGAAATTGCAACGCGCCATTATCAGTGATGCTTAGAAAATGCGCATCTCTCATCAGTACAGCACAGCGGCACATATTGTTGCAGCAAATGAGAGAACTCCAGAAGATACACAGGATTATCAATTCCTTACTTTCAAGCTTCAATAACTGTTTTTTGTTAGAATATCTCAGATGGTACTTTTCTTTTTTGTCTTTATTAATTAAGGTTCTTAGTTTCATGCTTAGGAAGAGCAGCTCTTTTCTGTTTTATATTCACTTTTATTACTTTCAATTATCTTTAGGATGTTCATATCTGTAACTGGGCTATAGTTTTAATGAAAAAGGCCTACACACATCACCAGCCGAAAAAAAAGCTCCTAAATACGATGGACAAAAATTACCAGAAGTTGTAATCACTGGAGTTCTATTAAAGATTTTTTTTACTCTCAAATTTTCAGCCTCAATGTTAAGATGTACCTTCATATTTTAGCACCTAAACTTCCTGTGATGGTTAGAAAAAAATCATATGGTCTGCCGACCAAATTCAAAATTCAATCGGACTGAAGCTACTCTAAAATGGAGAAGCTTCTATGAGTTTTACCGTTATATACAATAATAATACTGATGATGAGTGAATTTTCCACTTGCTTCCTTGTTTGATGGAATGCAATGGGATGTAATCTTGAACTCATTTTCTATGGTAAGTAATGCATATGGGAATAACATAACAGTTCTTCTGGCAAAATACTGTGATCTGTGATTATTTAGCGGACCAATTATCTTAATTCTCAGAAATCCACCTTAAAAAACTCAATTCTCAGAATTGGGTTGGAAAATTTTCATTAGTTCTGGTAAATTTAGGAATTTAGAGGAGCAATCCAATGGACCACTTCATGATGTTAAGAAAAAAAAATATAGTTAAGTTTTTTGGGCCTCAAAGTCAGTAACTTTTTTTTTTATCATGGGCCAATTTAGGAATTTAGAGGAGCAATCCAATGGACCGCTTCAACTCCAAAACCTTTTTTTTCCCTGATACTGTACCGTTGAGATACTTGTATAAATACCAGTACCGATCTTTGTAATAATAATCTGAAAAGGAATGCAATAAAAATACTTTTCATCATCTCAATCTCTCTGTTCTCTCTTCCTTTCAATCATCACTAAGTAATCAGCACATGACCATAGAGGATCAGGCACTGCAGATGATCACATCCTTCCTTCTCTATATTATTCCATAAATGAAAATACCGAGCTAAGAAAATAAATTAGAATTCTGTCTTCATCTATGGCTGTACAAATATTAACAAAACGTTTTGGCTTCACGAAATAATATGTTTTTTTTTATTTCTTAATTTCACACTTTTTTCATGCTTTTGGTCTTCAATTCAGAACCAACTCTTAACCAAATCCTCAACAAGAATGGTCGCACAGATAAAAGTAAAGGAACAAAATTACACACCCACTGTTGTTGAGTAGTAATCATGCTGATGTTGATTCGATACCACTTAAAAACCTGAACCTAAAGCAAGGCCTAGTTATAGCATTTTGCTGCCAAGTTGAAATCGAAAGCTATGGTTAGGCTAGAAATGTAGAAATGTAAACTTGGTCAGGTAGCAACCTAATTTTTACCTTTCTCTTTTAACCAGAATCTGTGATTCCTTGAAAATCTTTCAGGTATTCAGTTCGTCATTCCAACCTGATGCAACCCACAAAGTTAGTACTTTTTTTTTTTTAATAAAAGCGATACATGTAATTAGATGCTTATACGATGAAGTCATCAACCCAGTCAATTTGTTATAAAAATAGCTCAAAATAACAGTCTAAGTCTGAACCTTCTTAAACTTGGCTGCATACAATGAAAAGTCCGTTTAAACTCTGATACTAACCTAAAAATAAGTGCTCTATATTGGTGAATACTGAATATTATGTCATTACCGATTTTGACTTGTTAACTTGGTTTCGTTTCTTTTTTCTCTTTTATTGTTGTAATAGATTTCGGTCCAACATTCAATTTTTCAGAGTGTCAATGTCTTCTCTCATAATTTTTTGAACCTGTAATCTTAACGGTAGCGGTGGTGTCACTGATCATCTGTATTGAACATTATATTTACAAAAATAAATAAAAAATAATAAAAAACTTGGTTTTATTTCACACTCGGCCGGTTACTCTCCTTTTCACTTTCTAATGACACATAAAAGGCCCGTTTATAAAAAACACTTTGTTGTTTTTTTGTTCTTGACCTTTTGTACCAAGTTAGAGTATTGAAAATATTTGAACTGGTTAATTCGTTCTATGAAAATTTATGACTGTGACCTATCCCGTCCCAAATCGTGTGAGACCCATGGGTGATTCGGACCCGGAAAAAAATTGGTCCTAATAAGAGTCTAATTTAAAATTTCTCACATTGACCCTCTCTAATTCATCTCGTGCATACCGTGATCTGTCTAGACATGTCCCGCGTCTACCCGTGACCCGCCTAGACTCATCCCGCGCCTACCCAAACTCGGACCCGTGTCTATCCGGTTGCACCCCATCATCTCTACCCGTGCTACCCGTGCTACCCGTGCATGGAGGCGGCGTTGCATGGCAGCTGGGTGGAGACGGCGCTGCATGGCGGTGGCGGCGTCGCTGGGTGGAGGTGTTGCTGCATTGTTGGCGGCCACACCGCTGGGGTGAAGACGCTGCTGCATTGTTGGCGGCGTCGCTGGGTTGATGAATTTTTTTTTGTGAATTGCAAAAAGACATGTGCTCAACCCTGTTGACCCATCTATTCCGACCCGTGAGGGTCCTATCCACGAGGGTCCAATACAGATTAGGTCGATATTTTTTAATTTTGAACCAATCTAACCCGAACCACCCACTTAGGGCTGCAAGAAATATTCAAAGTTCGTAGTTCGTTCGATTCTAGTTCGAAATTAATTTCAAATCAAACTGATTCGATTCGAAATTATATCGAATCTAACTCAAACCATGTTGAGTTCGTTCGAAATGTGTTCGCGAACTATTTTTGTTTGAATTTGTATTAATTATTTAATTGTTTGAGACTTTGAGTAGTATGAATTTATATGAAATTTATTAATTTTTGTTGAATGAACTTTTAGTTTTGTATGAATTTGTATTAAATTGACATTTTTTATATTTGATTCTGTTATTTTGATATGAATTGTGGAATTTGTTCACCTAATAATTCTATTTCGAACTATTAACGAATCGAACCGAACAGTTCAAACTTTTAACGAATTGAATTTCGAACTACGATTTGAGTTTGAAACTGTCTATCTATTTCGAATCAAATTAATTCGAAATAGGTTTCAAATCAAACTCGAACACACATTAGCTCGTTCATGTTCGATTCGTTTACAGCCCTACACCCACTCATACTCACCTTTGATCCGTAACCCATCTTTATCCGTGACCCAAACAAATTTGAACCGAGCCGTCCGCATCACCCCGTCTTCGAGTCCCTATACCATGTTTGGAGTTGCGCGACTGGTTCCACGAGCGAGTAATGTCAAGCAAATGTGTTGACAACGAATCTATGATAATCTATACTATTATATAAAGCATCTAAGAATTGGAGAGTCTATTTTTTGTCATGGTAAATTTTTATTATACCCATTTTATCCCTCAATTAGACGGATAATATTTATTATTGATTGATCGAACGTATGTGATCGCGTCCATTGATCCCCTCTTTCTCTCCATTTCTTTCCCTTATATACTATTATTTCCATAATTTTTATTTTTTTTATTTAGCAACCTTATGCATATTTGGTAAGAAATTAATGGTGATAATATATGTTAGAATAATTTACTTTTCTTGCCATAAAAATCATGAATCATTAACTCATATTGTGCAAAAATCTCATCCAAGATTAAATATAGTGTTTATTATATGTTTTCTCTATAATTTGATGAATTTATAATTTAATATTAGATAAATATGAATTTTTTTATCTTATAATATTTTAATGTTTAAATAAAAAATTCTACTGCAACGCGCTGGTATATAACTATAATAATAAAATGGAAGAGTTCAACTCCCCACCCACTCTTCCATTTATTAACACGAGAACGTGAACGAGTTATCCGTCATATTGTTTTCTCCACTCATGATTAGAATTACTAGGACCAACGAAAAGTTCTGTAGGAATGTAAAATCTTTTGACCTACGAAATTGGTTTGTAGTGATGTAACAAAAAATTAAACCAATTAAGCTTAACCATATCTGGCAACTTTTTTTTGTTTTAAAAATATAGTATATTAATTTGAACAATTCTTAGTTCTTAATACATAAAAATGATTAATTTTTTAAGATTTTCAAGTATATTACATCATCATTTTTTTATAATATTTATTTTATTTAAATTTTTTCATCTATTTAAATTCATCGGTTCATATAAAATTGTTCTCTCTCCTCATTTACGACAGATGAATAATATATACTTGAGGTGAAATTTAACTTTTAAAATGGCCCAATCCTTTAGTATTATTCTTTATAGATTTTCTCAATTAATAATAATAATAATAATAATAATAATATATTTAATTGTCCTTAATGTAAAATTTTAATTGAATATATTTAAAAATTTATATTTTTAATTATTTATTCAAAAATTATTTTATCGAGGTAAAATTTGAGTTATAGCTCTAATATAATACTAGTATTTTGCCTGTGCCTTGCTACGGTGATGTCTTTTAAAAATATATCTTCATGTGAAAAAATAAATGAATAAAGAGAATTTAGTAATTAATATAAATTTCAATCATGGATACATAATTAATATAAAATTAATGCAGAATTGAGAGGAAAGTTGACATTCAGAATTTAAAGAAATTTAAAATTCATAATTGATGATAATCTAAGGAAAAAATGAAATGAAGTAGAGCAATTGTAGTCCTAAATTATGCAGCATTTCGTGTAACAATCAAAATTGAGAGAAAATTATAACTTCAACACAAATGACGCTAGAGATAATAACATTATTTGATGAATAACTCAATTTTATGACTGATATTAGCTCTAGAAATTCAACAAAAAATCTAGATCGTTACAGGATCAGAATACTTAAATTAAGAAGTAGAGATTAATATTTATTATATATTTAAAATTCTTACGGACAATATGTTTCTTACGAACAATAGTTCTTACGGTCAGGTTGTTTCAACAATTTATCTCACAATTTTGTAACAGCATACTGCTGGTGTGGTTTTTTTAATATATACAAAATTTGGGTTTGACTCTCATCTTTTCATCAATTTTTTTTTATCTCACAATAGTAACAATTGACGAAAATTTAATCATGACTGTGTAGATATATCTTCACATCTAATTTGGCACAACAATTCTGGAATATAAAAGTTTAAAAGTTTTGTTTTACCAATATTTGATAACCGATCAAATAATTTTCAGATAGTAAAATTTGATATAAATTATATCCAAGTTAAAGTATTTTTTATAGTTTTAAACTTATACTTCGATGAATTTTAACTTCACTTATTAGAATAATAAAATTAAAAAAATCTGTCGTCAAACAATTATTAAAAAAGTTTGTCTCCAAAATTTACTGACAAAGATAATCTATGGGATCTTAATTGTGTGTATGCGTGCGTGTGCTCTACAGACAAAGACGTACTACAGTTGAAAGAGGTGTAGTAGGATTACAACCAAAACATGATCTCGGGAAAAAAAACTCTATAAGTCAATTGTTATGTGATAATCCCAATTAGGTAATTATTTAGTCTCATTTGGATTAGTACAATTTGGGTAGTACTCCACTAACTAAAGGGTCAAAAGAAGCTTTAGTTTCAACTAAAATTAGCGGTACTTTAATAGGACAAGAAATAATTCTTTTTTATTTGTATTTTTTTCTGTGTTCATAGCAGTAGCAGTTGAAAATGATAAAGATGAAGACAACAGAGCAGAGAGGGAAATACAGCAAAACACTTCCAATTGGCTCTAAATAAAGAAAATCTTTTTAGTCCCAAACTCTATCTCTAAATTTATCTCCTAACTACTTTTTATCTTTATTTCAGTAATATTTTTATTTATAAATCTATCTTAGCAATGTTTTTATTTTTATAATTTTTTATATTTCACAATCAGATATGAACATGCTAGTAACTCATATGTATAAGTACGGACACTCATGTCGGTATTTCATTTTTTTTTTGAATAAGAGGCTAGACACGTAGAATGTAGGATGCTCATCGTCATTAAAAGTGATTTTTTTTTCTGTTTGAGATATTCATATTTATTATCATTGGTATCAACTATCAACTATATCTATATATTATGAAAATATGAGAGTTTAAACTAGCAAACTTAAATGTCCATAAAAAACTTCTCATTCCGGTTTAAAATGCATGCATTCATCCAAAACTACTAAATATAGTGTTTAGAAAATAAACATAATATTGTTAGATTTTAAATAATATTATCAAACATTTAAAAGACGCACTAAGAACATTGGAAGGAATCAAACATGTCCAGTTGAATTCACTTTGCATTAATGCAATTAAAGTGAAATCCCCTTGTATGGCTCTTAATTAACATTAAATTAAGAAATGAAACTATTCAAATCTTAATTATTTTTCGTGTTTGGCTGCAACCTTGTATAAAAAAAGTAATTATGTAGACTCAACCGTTTATTTCCCTAACTACACACTAACAACCTTTTCCCTCTTTGTCCATTAGGCATTAGAATTCTAAAAGCATTTTGATTTTTTTTAATAGTCAGGTGTATTAAACGTGACTATCCTTTTCACTAACGTTTTACCCTTAATTTTTTAAATTTAACTGTCAATATTCACCATTTCTCCTACTCCCTTTTAACTTGTCTCTGTAACTTCCACATCCGTTCCAGAAGTTAACATTATATTATATGATGGAAACTTGCATACATAACCCTACTTAGTTTCATCCTTTCAAAGCTATCTTGTGATAATATTCAATGTAGGTGTGTCCTAGACAACATATTGAATGGTTGCTAAAAAAAAGTAAAATATAATGTAAGCCTGCACAACTCCACTAGTATATAATGGTCTTGGAACAAGATTCGGTCAAATAATTAGAGCTTAAACTGTATACAAGTACCTACAATATGGGACTCAGCAACCCACAATAGATTGGATATTAATAATAAATAATGTGAATAATTTGGTTGAATTCGGTTATGATGCTATTTGTAATATAAATAATCGGGGACTGTTTTAAGCGCCTCCCATTTTTTGTGGGAGAAAACTTTCTCATTAAAATTGTTATTAAATGCCAGCAGATTTGTACTACATCATGTATGTAAAAAGTTCATTTCTTTTTCTCTCTCTTTTTTTTTAAAAACTATTTCATGGGACAGAGGGAAGAATAACACTGGTGAATGATCACAATTAATTAGCGCTAAAAAATAGAATTATTTCTCAGTACAGAATGGGTCTAGTATAGAGGTGGTAAAACTCAATCTGATCATTCGATTTATCTAAATTCGAATCTAATTCTACTTCTTAACCTATTTGGATTCTAATCGAAATCTGATTTGAATGTGACTTGATCTGACTCAACTAAAATCAAATGACATGTAATTCAAATAAAATTAATTTAAGATCTTAAAAAAAATTAATATATAAATTGATCTGATTCAACTCGACTTGACTTCTTTCAAAAGATCAAAATATCCATCCTGACCCCTCTGAACCTGAACCGACCTATCTGATTGCCAATTTTAGTCTCATTTTCCTTCAAAGTGTCACAGATTTAATTTCTGAAAGTAGCATATAAAAAGTAATATATATTGGAATATACATAGCTCTGTTAACTTAAAAAAAAACGCTAAAAGATACCAACTATATTTATTGAACCAAAAGTCATCGGTACAATTTTTTTAAACAAAAAGGAAATTGAAAATAGCTCGATGTTTGAGTTGTATAAAAAAAGAAAAAAATGAATGCATAAAACTTATGAGAATAAAAAAAATGAAAACTAAAACAGAAAACAATAGTTAATAAGCTAACCAAAGGAAAGTTCAATAGATCTAATTAATTTAGTCAGCCAATTTAAGTATGAGTCCAAATTTTTGTTAAACAAAATTAGGTAACTCCCAAAGGGGATGTTTATAAAAATCACAACCGAAAATACATCAGAATATAGAGGCCTACGCATACGCTCCTGACAATAAATACATCCCACTCCGCCCCTCCTCCAACGTCTCGTCGCATTCTCTGTTTCTCTAACTCCCACGCTCTCTCTCTATCTCTTCACATAGAACAGTCTGTGTACATACCATCACCAAAACCATGGCTGCGGTTCTTCCATCTCTCATGCTTCTCTTCTTCGTCTTCTCCATGGCTTTGCATACTGGTTTATCACATGGAAACCAGTCCAGTCAGTACATCACCTGGGAAGACCTGAGTATAGAGAAGTACTCATCACAGATGGGAGTTTCTAAAGGCCAGACCGGGGGTCGAATTATAATAGTGTCGAAAGATGGCCATGGAAACTCAAGAACGGTGCAAGACGCGATAAATATGGTGCCAGATGGGAATTCAGAACGCGTCAAGATCATAATTTACCCAGGGGTTTACAGGCAAGTTGTTGAAACTTCTCTTGTGTAATTCATTTAGTTCTTTAAAAGTTTGTTGAAGCTATGTGCCAGTACCACTTTATTTGTGTTTTTGATAGAACTTGAATACAAGGTTGTCTACTAGAGTTCCGGCTTTCTATTATGTACCTAATAAGGGGTCATCTTATATAGGATGCTCTGTATCTCAGTAAATTTATGGAGATATAAAATTATTTTTGTTACGTTTTGTTAATTTTTTTATGTCACTCGTGATTTACTTCTCATATTTTTTTCTTCTCTTCACTGTCTTTCTTTCTTGTTACTTCATTATTATTTGGAAAAGATGTGCATCTTATTATTCTTAATTGTCTTAACATGTTTATTTTCTGTTTAATGGCTTGTGCAGAGAAAAGGTGACCGTGCCGATCACAAAGCCTTACATCTCCTTGATTGGAACTGGAAAAGGAGAGACTAAAATCACATGGCACTCGAAAGCTTCTGATCGTGACTCTGCTGGTAACATTGTTGGCACGTTTTACTCTGCATCTTTTGCGGTAGAGGCAGATTATTTCTGTGCTACAGATATCATATTTGAGGTAATACTTTTATTTATCTAAATGGCTATTTTTCCAAAATACTATATTTCAAAATTAAGTACTCAATTAATTAGTTACGTTTTACAAAAAATATGCATCACGGACATTATCTATATCTATACTATATATACTATAAAGAGCATATCAAATTCATTTTCCTCTCTATTTTTATTTGCTATTTTTTATCATGTATTTATAAGAGATCTAAAAAAATTATATATCAATTAAATTAAACATCAACTAATATTAAGTTATATTATAAAAAAAGAAACTAAACATTGTACAAGTTAGAAAAAATATAGTTTGTAAATCGTCTTTTATTCAATAATATTCTATTTAAAAATTTAATATATTCATTTATAATAAATTAATGCTATGTACAAGTATTTTTAAAATTAAGAGGTCCGCACATATGGACATTCAAAATTTTACTCTCCTAAGGGTAATTTACAAATACGGCATTCAAAGGGCTTGACAGAAAACTTTTTTATTGTTTTTATTTTTTTTTCTGTGCGTATTTTTCTCTTAGCAGAAACAGTTAAAAGATTAGTAGGAAACTTACTCCAAAGGGTACAATTGCCATACATTTTCTAGAGGCAGCAGGGAATTTACTCAGAAATATATAACTGTAAACACTGAAATTAACTCAATTTTTGGATAGAACTCTGCTCCAGCAGCGACACCGGGAGCCGTAGGGGAGCAAGCAGTGGCTCTGAGGCTGTCAGGAGATAAGGCCATGCTGTATCGGTGTAAAATTTTGGGTACACAAGATACACTGTTTGACCACCAGGGCAGGCATTATTTCTACCACTGTTTTATCCAAGGCTCCATTGACTTCATTTTTGGCAGTGCAAAGTCTCTCTATCAGGTACACATACACATAACTAAGTATCGGTTTTATTTATTCTTCTGATTTTTTTAGAGTTTTATCTCCATAGCTGCTAAATTGCTATAGGTTACCATATAAAAAATGTTGCTACCAGGCTAGGACAAGATATCAAATTTCATAAAGTAGGTTTAAATGCTGATACACATCTTGATTGTTTGGTACTTTTTATTGTACCTATCGGCACATACCTTACATTACTGAACCTATATCAGCTGGGTTCCAAGCCTTATTTTTAATTATTCTATCTACTAGAGCCTTATTTTCATTTTTTTTATATATATTAGAGTGTTACTATTTCTGGTGACACGTTAACTGCTCCTAGTACTATTATGCCTCCAGTAGTACTTTGGTAGTGGACTGCGACAGGTGGATCTTGTTCTCTTTGGAACATAATCAGCCTGTGAGTGAAAACAAGAGAATTTTAAGATATGACATTTGAAATTGATGTAGGGAAGCATATTGCATGCCGTGGCAACAAGCTATGGTGCAGTAGCTGCATCACAGAGAGACTCTCCTGCAGAAGACTCGGGGTTTTCTTTCTTACACTGTCAGCTTACCGGGTCGGGTATGCTCTATCTGGGTCGGGCATGGGGAAAGTATGCTAGAGTTGTGTATGCCTTTTGCAGGATTGATGGAATTGTTTTGCCCGATGGATGGAGCGACTGGGGTGATTCTTCTAGGAGAAGGTGCCTTTTTAAATATTGCACTATTTCTTTTCCACAAACACCAGGATTATGCAAATGTAAAATAAGCCCACATTGCATAACTAATACATGATAACAAATTATGTTCTGACAATGGTTCTATGCTTCAATTCTGGCAAATTTGATAAAAGAAAAACAAAACATAAAAGTGACTGCCTATTAACTATTTAAGTTATAGGCAAGATATCAAACAAGTTTGTAACCTTTGTAACTTCAATGTATCTTTTTCATATAAATAGAACGGATATGTTGATATTTAGACAGAAATAACTTATTCAGCAAGCTAATTTGTTAAAAAAATCATGAACAAAATAACTAGTTCAACTAGTTAATTTGTTACAAAACTCATATATTTGAACTCGTTATACTGACAAAATTTGCATGTCCATTTTATGTGACAGAACTGCATACTTTGGTGAGTACAAGTGCCATGGAGCGGGTGCTAATCCGAGGAACAGAGCGAATTGGGCAAGATCACTATCTTACCAAGAGGCAAGACCATTCCTTGGTCGGAATTACATTGATGGAAATCAATGGCTCAGATTGTAGTTCATAATTCAACTTGTAAATAAACCTTGCGGCATAGCAGATAACTCCATTAAATTGATTCATATGTTGATGTTATTAAAATATAATATATAAAAAGAAAAATGATTTACTTCTTGTATATATGATGTTTTGTCATTCTTTCCTCAAGGCAATTTAGAAATAAGTAATCAGATAACAAACTAAGGAAGAGGACTGAATAGGTTATTGATAGAACTTTACTATGCAAAATGCCTACCAATAAGGTTAAAAAAAAACAAAGAAAAAAAGAATGAAAGAAAGGAGGAACAATGAAAAGTGCAAATAGATTGTATATTTATAAAAGGGATAAGGTAGATTATTAGTTGCAATATTACACTTTTAAACTGTATCTCCAGTTTATCAACATGGCATCTCCTGTAGTCCCCACGTCTGACCAGCGTTGTTAATTAGTTGTTGTATAACATGTTTTTCTTTGAACAATATTCAAAATATTATAATGAAATTCATAATTTACTTGTGACCGATACTTGCAAATTATTCTGTGCGGTCATTACATGCACTATGAAAAAAAGAGTGGCCTCCCTTCCAGTCTCGGTACAGACACTGGAGACGATACATCTATAATATATTGCTAGTTTGCTACAGATATGAGAAACCTGTTTTGTTGAAGAAGCAATGACAAGTAGGAACTGGGAAGTAAATGCCGTATCATTGACTTTGAGCACAAGTGTGCCTAAAATAGGGTAAATGACAGGGACCTAATTAAAAATGGCACTCATAGTTACACTATGTAAGAGGTGTACACGCATTGCGTAGGTGTGGAAATAGGATTCAAACTCACTAGTGGTTGCAAATCATGGAGATGCATGTAAGTCGAATTAAATGAACTGCTAAAAATGCACAAGTTGTGAGTGAATTGGATTTTTCCAATACAAGGAAAAGATACATAGAGAGCGATAGATTGGTGGTGGATGGTCGATTGGTTGAACCGTATTTTTCAACCGGCACCAGTAATAGGTGCAGGCCAATGGCCTAACAAATTGTGGATTCTACAAGATAATTAACATAAAGAGGAAACTGTGAGAGGGCACTTCAGTCTTTACAAGTAACACGTTAGGGAAGCTGTTATTTAATTTTAGGTACTTCTAAAATAGGTTGCATGTTGAAGTCCCTACAGAGCAAAGTTTGAAAGAGGAAAGTACAAAAAAAAATATCAAATAGGCACTAGATACTTCCAATAGAGCAACTAACAGAAGGGGCTGAGAGACCACAAAAGTTGTATAGGGATCAACTATGCTTGAAAAGTAGAAATCACAAGTTTCAGCAGCTGGCACCAATTGTAACCAAGACCAAGCAACATGCAAAAGCAGTTTATTCCGAATTGGTATTTAGGAACATGAAACAAGCATAATGGAATATCATATCAGTTCTTTTAGAAGATCACACAATAGATCTCAGGATCGTTTTTCGGACTTTGTCATTTTCATATTACTGGTTAAAGAAGTTATCCCAGTCACCAACTTATATACTGTTATCCTAAATCACAACTAATCGGCCACACACCCATACTGTGACCCAAAAAGAGAATTTCATTTATCAGAAACAGCAACTAATCTCATGGAAACAAACTACAATCAACAAAGACCGAACATTTAACACAATAGATACTATAAGATTAACTCCAAGATGACTAGATCACAAAGGCTAAGCTAAAAAGTTGAAAAGCAATCCTATAGTTTATATCACATGATATAACCCCGCTTAACTATATTAATACCACTTTCTGTCGGCAATGAACCTGGTATATCCCCCCCCCCCCTCCCAACCCAAAACACACACCACCACCACCTATGTACATTCTCAAACCCTATAGTTCCAGTCATCAGTCCAGCATTGCTTCATCTCGAGACCGTTTCTTTTCATTGGCTTGATTCTGACACCCCATCATAACCAATGGTGGCTCACAGCTGCCAGGCTCCACTTGCTTGGTGTTACCATCTTTCATCTCACCAGACATGGCAGAGCTCCCTGACTCAACTCGCTTGGTAGACAACACAGCTTGAGGGTTTCGAGGGATTTGGGCCATAACTTCAGGCTTGGGCTCAATATCAACCCATTGGTTATGTATCCAATCTTGTGAAATCCTAGCATCCTTTCTCTGGCACACTGTAAATATGTTCTCAGCTGGGACAATAAGAAAAAACTGTCAGCCAAAGTCTAATTGCTCTTTACCCCACCAATTGAACTAGTTCTAGGTACACGCCAACCAAAAGAATAAAAAAAGCTTATGAAAATAATACCACAATAACTTGTAGGCTAATTACCAGAAGAGCGTCGAGCAAAACATACTTACTAAATTCGACCTTTTATATAGATCGCATTCGTTATAGTCAACAGTAAAAATTACTAAATTCCTAAGGTATTGGGGATCCACCAATGGGAGATCAATTGTTTAGGTCAGGCTGGCATGGGTCCAGATCAGATCAGATCATCATTGCTTTATTAATTTTCTTCATATGGCTCAGACCCATTGTCAAGGATAACCAGTCATTTATTTATTTTTCATTTGATATAATCCCAAAAGCAAAGATGGTTTCATGGGTAAGTCGCTCAGCAAATTGTAGGTCTCACCAAATCCCAGCCTTCACACTACTGTTTTCTATTAATAGTTTGACACAGTAGTGTAATTCCAAAACCAGGACATGACTCAAAACCCATATGTATACAAAACCTGTTAAGAGAATCGAAAAGCAATCAGTCGGGTCATGATCACTTAACCAGGACCAAACCCTTAGGGTCCGTTTGGCAAATTAAGGAATAACTTTGGAAGAGTGATAATTTTGGAAGTGTGATAGAATAGTGTTTTTTTGGAAGAGTGGTATTCTTGACTATTCGGAAGAGCGAAAATATCATTTGGCAGTTGTTACTCAGAATAGTTAAAATATGAATAATTATGATACTAATAATGATGATGATAATAATAATAGTAAAATAATAATCATAATAGTAAGATAATAATAATAATAAAGTAATAAAAAATAATAATAATATAATAGTAATATAATAAAAATATAAACATAATCATAATATAGTAATATAATAATAAAAAATTATAATTACAATCATAATTATAATAATATAATTTTAATAATATAATCATAATCATAATCATGATAATAATAATTATAGTCATAATCATAATCATAATAATATAATAATAAAAATATAATCATAATCATAAAAATAAATAGAAATAATTATAATTATAATAATATAATAATAAATTAATCATAACTATAATCAACATATAATAATATAATACAACATAATAAAATAATAATAAAATAATAAAAAATAATCATAATAAATAATAATATTATAATAGTAATATAATAAAACTATAAACATAATCATAATATAGTAATATAATAATAAAAAATTATAATTACAATCATAATTATAATAATATAATAATAATAAGTAATCAAAATTTTAATAATATAATCATAATATAATAATCATAATCATAATCATGATAATAATAATTATAGTCATAATCATAATAATATAACTATAATCATAATCATAATAATATAATAATAAAAATATAATCATAATCATAAAAATAATTATAAATAATTATAATTATAATAATATAATAATAAATTAATCATAACTATAATCAACATATAATAATATAATAAAGGATTATAAAATAATAATAAGTAATAATAATCATAATCATTATCATCATAATATAATAATATAATAATAAATAATCTTGATCATAATAATATAATAATAAAATAATTATATTGATATTCATAATATAATAATATAATATTAAAATTATATTTATAATAATAATAAATAATATAATAATACTAATGGTAACGATAATATAATAACAATAATGATAATAATAATTTAATAATAATAATATAATGATAATAATAATAATAAATAATAATCATAATATTAATATAATAATAAATTATAATCATAAATATAATATAATAATATAATAATACTAAATCTTAATCATAATCATAATATAATAATATAATATAATATAATCAAACAATAATCGCTATTCCGACGAGAGCTAATCCGGTATTACACCTATAAGAGGTATACCGGATTAGCACTATTCCGCGCTCTTCTACTTAGTCTAAAATTCGTTTGGCAAATTATTTTGTCGGAATAGCAATTTTATTCCTATTTTTTGCTATTTCATGGTGTGCCAAACAAACCCTTAGTGATTCAGAGAAGGCAGGACCTGGACTAGATCCATCAAAACATCAGGTGGTGTCAAAACAGAAGAGGTCCATGACTGCCAACCCTGGTATCTTGCAAGGACCACTTAAGGTGATAAAAGGAATGAATAATATATAACTCAACAAAATAGAAAAAGATATCAGAACCATGGATAGAAAATGGCTGTACAGTAAAAGTACCAGAAAACTTCAACTCAAATGGTGTGGCCACACCACATATATCAACAATGACAACTAATGGACTGAATTGAACAAAGATGTATTAATTACCAGGGTGATACACATTAAGTCTGTCTTCACCAGCTTTTTCCGGGCTCACCACAACACCTTCCCACCAAGCATCATTGTGCCACACATCAATTGCACTTCCAGGAACTAGAGTTACACTTTCAACTGAATCCTTCAATGGAGGAGATGGTCGGATCGTCAGGCGTCCCTGGTTCCGCATCCCCAACTTGTCTGGGTCCGCAAATCGATAAGCCATTATCCATTCCTGGAAAACACCAAGAAGTACAACAAAAAGTAGTGAGTGCCAAAATAATCAAAGAATTACTTGCTAGCTGTTGTGTCTGCATCAGAACTTTGCAGATATAGCTCCAAGCGGTACGCTGCTGAGCAGCATGCTACCAATTACTTCTGACTTTTTCCTTTATCCTATATATTTTCTTTCATTTTTTTTTCTCTTACAAGCACTTGGCTACTTGAGGCTTAAAGCCTCAATCAACACATACAATCAAGTGAAGAAGCAATAAGAACCAGATTCAGGTGATACTGGTCAGTACAACCTGGTAATATCACGAGAACTAAAAGCAGCCGCATAATATTCTGAGACCAAATACTACAATGCCTAATTGGTGGCAAAAAAAGTTATATTATATGATACCAACTTACCAGTGCCTTACCCCCATTCCCCACAACACTGTGCACTCTGAACACATACCTCGAGTTGTTTACCATCATCGGGGCTGACCACATCATCATACTGAACCTTAATCAGCTTATGACACAGCTCCAGCACAGTGCACCTAAACCAGCAGCCCCTAATCCCACTGTCCTGACAAAGCACCTCAATTTTCTGCCCCTCAGTATAAGGTGGCTTGATCTGATTCCTGGGCCCTGCCTTGTCTCCGTTCAAACCCGACCTGACCTTCCTATGGCCTGCCTTATTTTCCCCTGCCCCACTTCCACTGCCATTGCCTCCACCACATCCTGGAACAGTTTGCCGGCGATGAAGGTTGCGGGGCCCTGGCCCAGGCTCATTTACTGATATGGAGTTGAGATGGAGGAGTGCTGGTTGGTTGTAGTAACCACGTAGGGTGCGAAGGTCAAAGTACTTAAATTTGTTCTTGCTGTATTGGCGAAAGCAGAGGCGAATGCTAGGAAGAGTGGATGGATAGGGATGGGGAGAATTCAAGCACCTCTCATAGTCCTCTGGTGTTAGAACTGTTGCCACGTCATCCACACACTCAACACTTATCACCTGTGCAGCCAAGAATTAAATTATTTTTGCCATTTTTTTCCAGTAAAAGTTATACGAGTGTGAACCTCTTGGAACTGAAGGAACACACACACACAATAGCATTTTTCTAAAACATTATAATTTCAATTAAGCAAAAATAAAGTTGAAACTGAAAATTTAAGGACGTGACAGAACACAACAACCCAAACTAAATATATCTATATATAATACATACAAGGAAAGAGAAAATACAGAAAATCAGCCACGTCTGTGGATGGTTTATACCAGATTAACAAACAAGAAGGTCACAAAGGGAAGCATAATTATCTTTCTAATTCTCCTTTATGCACCATTTTTTGAGTACGAGGGGGTTTAGTTAGGTTATGATATTCTTATTGTTGGTTGCATAATTATTGTTTCGGTCAATGAAACGGGCAATATTATGCCTTTTGTCAAAAAAAAAAAATCAACAGTCTAAAGTTAAAAAGGTACAGGAGAAGGAAAACCCACTGAATGTGATTTCAGGAAAAGGGAAAGGTACAGAAGTGCTAAGATTAGAAAGTACATATCAAAATAGAGAATTCGAGTATACAGCTTGGTGCATTAATGCACAAACAGTGGGTCAGGCCCAAAAATAGAACTTTGCGAGTTTTCTTAAGCTCCGCTTGGTCATCAAAAGAAATGAGATCCAACTGAAAGTAAGGGTTAGGATTCCGCTTACGCACTTCTTTAAATTATCAATGTGTTTTGTTTGTACCAGAACTATATACTGGCTACAGGATTTACTGAGGCTTAAACTTGCCTACATCACAGGTCCTCAGTACAACAACCAGAGACCACAGAAAATAACTACCTGAGAGTAAGGTGTGATGAAGACCTCACTAGGATGTGGGGCTGGAGGAGGTATGGGGCATGCAAATTCTCGGTTTTGGTGGAACCAACGAACTTTAACCTTCTTTTGCCCCTTTTTGTCCTCATACATGTCTTCCAGATAGGCAAGATAACGGGTTTCTTCTTCTGACATGATCAGCGCAAAAGAATGAGCCTGCATGTGACATGGGAGATTAAATTGATGATTGGTAGAAGGAAAAGAAGAACCGAAGAAAAAGATATGGAGCAACAATTTTTATTTCTAAAATTGTACTAGTTCAAAAATTGAAGATTGGATTTAATTTAACAAAATTCACAAAATGTTTAAGCTCTTTCCTTATTTTTTTCTCCATAATATTTCACAAATTATCCTTCAACGGCCAGGATGATTTATAGACATGCTGCCAGCCTCAAAATCCTTTTTTTTCCTTTCTTACCTTTTACTCTTCCCATGGCGGAAGGAGAGGTATTGTGAGTGGGGATGAGGATATTTGTACGAGAAATACTCGCGCACAACAAGGACTAGATACACAGATAATGCTCATGACACATATTGGCATGCATGTACAGTGGTTTTATGTAGTGGATTGAATGCATTAAATTAAATGAGCGATTTAATTGTCATGGAAAGTGCTTACTGATATAGTTGAACCGTTGTGACAAAATGCTTGATAGTGATATAGTTGCTTCCCACATATCCAAAATGCTCCAGACCAGACTATGTCAGATACTCCATCTTTATCCTATTAAAAAGAAAGATAAATACCTTTAAAAGTAATTTTCCATGAAATTGAGTTCCCATTTTGCCATAATGTAGTGTTGAATCTATCTTTATGAGTGGTCATCATTTTATCACACCAATTTTTTTCTGTGCATTTTGATAAGATTCAAAAGAATAATGAAAATTACCAAATTCCAGGACTTGTTAATTTAAAAACATTCAAGCGATCTAACAAGAGAAGAAATTGTGAAAGTTAATTACCCTTATTTTCCTTGGCGAGACATTTTTTCCTTCAATAAAACCCTTCAGCTCAGTCCCTGGAATATAAGTGTAAGTAATATTAAATTGTGGCTTTAATGAGTAACCTATTTACCATTTTAACCTTCCTATCACTTCCCGTGCTGTTTAAATTGCTTCTATAAACAAACTATCTTGTGTGTTTAAGCAACCATGTAGCCTTCAAGCCGGATCTTTTTTTTAACCAAAATATTGCTTCTGGATGCCTGGATTTTGAAGAAGTGACTGGAATTAGCCGTTGCAACCTCTGTATAATTAGCCATTGCAATTCTATTTCCTCTCTTTGCCTTTATGAGTGCACTTGACAAGCCGAAACTAGAATAATATTTGGACCAACTTTAAGAAGCTGATACCTACTGGTACTCCAGTAGCATACCAGCTTACAATGTGTATATCTCAGCAACCTTGGTTTCCTATCACCATTCCTGGTTTTAACCACGAAGCTCTATTTATTTCAAAAGCAAAAATGCCCGGACAAGACTAGAATTACACGAAATTACGTTTTGGCAAGTTTTTCATGGGGATTAGTGAAGAAAGCCACTCCAAAGCTTCTCGCCTCGAGCGCCATTTAAGCGCTGATGCCCCAGTCTTGTCAAAAAACCCAAAACGGGTCATGCAAAAGTCCTCTGAAGCAACATAGAGCATGTGCCGGAGGCTCCTCTCTGTACCGATCACTGCTAGATGAGATTCCCCATTGGTGTCTTCTAGAAAGAAATGAACTAATCTGTTGCCTCTCTCTTGAGAGACAAACTCCTCTCTCCACTTAACGAAATCCGGGAGGTTCTCCACCATTTTTGCGAGGAACAGAAGTTATACGGTCACGGTAGGTGAGTATTTGATGATTTCAGGGTTTTGGGTGCTTAAATCGGAAAGGGTTTAAGTTCAGCAGGAAACCCTCCATGAACTTCTTGTGTACCTTTGTTAAAAGGCCAGAAACCCAGGTCACACCGAGCTTTTGGAAAGAAAAACTAGAGAGGGGCAGAAGGTTTAGGAGGGACGGAGAGAAATAGAGGTCTCGACTCTCGAGGGGAAATAGGCCAGTCTTACACAGAGAACTAAAGGATGGGAGGAGAGTAATACAAAAGCTTAAATAAGTCAGAAAGGAGATAGTTGAAAAAGGAAATGGAGAAGGGAAAGATGGCAAAAGAACTATGGCTCTCCCTCTCTCTCGCGGTTTGATTAAGGTAGGAGAAGGTTTAGGAGTTACGAGAGTGGAGGAGGTGTGACTAAAATGGATCCGCTGCCATACTAGTCCAGAGAGAAGGGCATGAGCCGCTGGGACCAGTGATGCAATAGAGAGAGGAAGGGGAAGCCCGGAAGGCCTGAAGGTCAAGAACCAAGAGGGGTAGAAAGGTCATTTCTCTGTGCCGGTCACCTAACATTTTATAGGCTCTAGACCGTCCGATCTAGAACCGACGATTTCGATCTGATTACTATATTATATAAAGGGCAAAATTAGTTATTTGCCATTACAAAGTTGCTAAATTAGAAATTTACCATTTTAAAATTTAAATTGAGAAATTTGCCATTACAAATCTCATTTACTCTTAAATTTGCCATTACATCAAGGGACCCTCTGCTGCCACCTGGACCCCTACCTACCTCTCATCTCAATTGAATTTTTGGTTTTCCTCTCTGTCGAGCGGAGGTGGAGGAGTCAAATGGTGTTAAAGTGATCCAGAGGACCAATTATTTATGGAGAAGGGATTCAATTATCATTTTTTTGGTGTTCATGGTGTCTATTTATTTATTTATGTATAAATTTAAAAATGTGAATCGTTAGATGTATTCTATATCATCTCAATTGTATGTATATGAAAAATCAAATTTTTTTAACTTTATTTGAATAGCCATCAAGTAACGTGTCTAAATTGTAAAATTTGGTCCGTTGATTTTATTAACGCTTGATGCCTATATAAATAATATCGAAATGATATAATTTTTTGTATACATATATAAGATGATATTTATAAAATATTCCTTCAATTAGTTTTGTTATTTAAGAATTTAAATAATAGTTATTTGATATTTAATTTTAATGGCACCGATGTGGCACCAAAATGGTGGTAATTGGATCCCTTCTCTTATTTATGATGGTGTTTTTATTTTATTTGATGTATTGGATGATTTGCATCATTTTGTTCCTTGAGTTTTAATATTTTATAGATTATTTGAGTTGATAATTTGAATTGTGAAACTCTATAATTATTATTAGAACTCTGAATTTGTCCCTAGTCCCATATCATTAGTATGGAACACTGAATGATAATATTGACTAGTACGTTGATTAATGCGTGATCATGTTTCACAGATCACTAATACGGGGTATCTATTTAATCACACAAATATACATGTATGAGATGCATGATATTGGATCTGACCCACTTTGACTTACTGTATGGATTGTGTTTGTGTCATCAGCAAGGTCATAAATTAGTATTAATTCTATTATCTGAGATATTCATAATTATAAATAATTAATGTATATTTTGTGCGATTATCAAACGCTGCTTTTAACCGAGGGCTATAAATATAATTTTCGAATATACATGAGTTATGCTATGAATTATGAAGAGTCAATAGGATATTTTGTCCGTCTCATTTCTTATGAGATTAGTGATATCTCTGGGCCACTTGATGCAGTGATAATTATTATGCATGCAATTTATGATTATGCGATGATCACATATAAATAATTATGCACTGAGGATCAAGAAAATAATTAATGGTCAAGGATGACACATTCTGACGCTTGACATTAATTAATAGATATTACGTGACAAAAGAATTAAAGGATCATGATTTGTCTGTGTTTGACGGGTGATCATAATGCATTGCTAGATGACAATTATGATTTATAAATTAATGTATATTAATTTATTACTGATCAAGACATGAATCCTACTGGGTCGCTCTATTTGACAAGTTGAAGTATAGAATAATTAATTAATTATGCGGGACATAATTAATTAAATTAAATATAATTGGATTGGATCAATTTGGACGAGGTCCAAATTATGGATAAGATATATTTGGGCTCAGAGTGAGCCCAAGCACATAAACTATTACACTATTCTGTACTATATAATTTACCAACCATGTCATAGACTTGACTTGTTGACAAAATTTATCTGTCATTTTGTTGCATGTCATAGGCTACACAATTTATCTATTTAAGTAAAAACTACTACTTGATGTACAGCTTACTTGACTTTGTTGTATTCATTGGAGCATGCATTTATACTTGTTCATATTCATATCATCCCCAAAAAATTGAAGACTATGTGATTATTTTTGGCAAAAAAATGAAGACTATGTGATTATTTTTGGCAAAAAATTGAAGACTATGTGATTATTTTTGGCAAACAATTTTCAATAAATTTTAGTATTTTAAAATTTTCTTAAAAATCCTCCAGTGTAGAAGTTCGTATGTTCGAAAATCAGTTGAGAGTTCTTTATGAACATTAGTATATATATCTATATCTATACTATTATATAAAGCATCTAAGAATTGGAGGGTCCATTTTTTGTTATGGTATTTTTTTTATACCAATTTTATCCCTCAATTAGACGAATAATATTTATTTTTGGTTGATCGAACATACGTAATCACGTCCATTGATCCTTTTTTCTCTTCATTTCTTTCTCATCTATACTGTTATTTCTATAATATAGTTTTTTTTATATTTAGTAACCTTGTGAATGTTTGATAAGAAATTAATAATGATAATATATATTAGAATAATTCACTTTTCTTATCATAAACTCATAAATCATTAACTCATACTGTGTAGAAAATCTCATTAATGTGAATTTTTTATCTTATAATATTTTAATGTTTAAATAAAAGAGTCCGCTGCAATGCTCGGATATATAGCTAGTCTATTCTTATGCATGAACTCAAATCAACTGATTAAAACCCACAAAACCATATCAAAAATTCCATTAATTGAAGTATTATCAGTTGAAACCCAAAAACCTTAATATCGCTAACAATTTCCTGTCCGCACTATGTATCTAAACAATATAACAAAAATCCTCTCCTCATTTCCCATTAACAACTAAAATTGAACATATTCAGCCAAATCCGAATTGCCAATTGAGACATCTATTAAAACTTTCAATATAGTCCAGCTAAAAAGCACAAATCATAAGGCAGCTTCCAATAGATTCTCTCTTCATATTAATAATCGGGCTTTGTGAGTAGGAGTGGTATGAGCTTGACTTCCTATGGTCTTCTGTTTGCTTTTTTATTCTAGAAAAGAGATGCAATGTTTTCAATTCTAGTATACGAACATCATGATGTAATTTTTTTTTTTCTGCTTATACAGATAGATATGAGTACAATTAAAATTTTTTTTTACCTGCATGTCCCAAGAAGGCTTTTCAAAAGATTTACCTCCCCAATACTTCTTATCCACATATACACTTTTTATGAATTCTCTGATCTTGTCAGCATTGCTGCAACTATAATTTTGCAGCAGAGTAAATTAATTATGTTATTAGTATATCAAAAAGCAAAAGTTCAAGATGCAGTACTATGTTAAAAATTTTCAAAGATGTGGAGTTGCAAATGAGATAAATTAATAAAATACTAATCCATCAAAATAGGGCCGACAAAAAAACTCATAGCTCGTAGTTCACTCGTGATTCGCTCGGGATCAATTCACTCGTTAGTGAACTGAACTGTTAACGAGCCGGCTCATTAAGCTCGTTAAGTTAATGAGCCGAGCTTGAGCTTTGGTTAGCTCGGCTCATTTGGCTCATAAACTATTAATATTTATTATTTTTATTATCTTTCTTATGAGTTTTTAGTATAGTAAGTAATTTATAGTATGTCATGTATTTAAACTATTATATCAAATTTGTATGAAATATATTATTATTAGTTATTTTATTAATTTTTGTATAAATTTTGATATAAAATATTATAAAAATATATTATTAATTATTAAATAAGTCTTAATGAGCCTTAACGATCCATCTCGGTTAGCTCGTTAACTTAATAAATTAATCTCAAACCAAAGCTTTTGACTCGAAAGTAGTTAATGAACTAGCTCGACTCACTCATTAAACAAATGATGACTCGACTCGGCTCGGCTCCTTTACAACCCTACACTAAAAAACCTTAAGTGTGAGTACTACTAGTTTTGTGTTGCTTTCTCAAAAGCTTTTATAGATACAATAAATGTTTCTGACAATCGCCAGCATACTATAATCAGAAGTGATGCATGCACAGGTAAAAAGAAAGGTGTGAATTTTCAATACCCGCTATCTGAAAATTTCAATTGCACTGGATCACATTCATTCAAGTATATTTCTCTAGCTCTCTGCAAATATGAAACTCAAATCAGTTAGTAATAATTAATGATTAAAATCAATAATTAAAATATTGATGCTTTTGGAAAGAGAATCACCTGGTTACCACCCTTTGAAGAGCATCACCTTCTTGAGAGGTGAACTTAGCCATTGATATAGATTTCACACGATGAGTGAACTCCTAACTGTTTATAAATTGTATTACTAATATAAGAAAGTGATAAATAATAGAACAAATGTATTAAGCTGAAAAGTCATGTTTCTGATGCGTGCGAATACTTTGGAGTTAATGTCAAGAGAGCTTTGAGATTCAAAATTGATTTCGAAATTACTCAGGAAATTGGATCCAATGAATTTGAATAAAAAATGTATCAAAATAGTATCAGTTCAGCAAAATGATATAATTATGTTAAAATGGTTTAATTGTATAATTGTATCAATCTGTACCTGAAGCTCATTGAGGTAGTTAATACCACGAAAATGGAACCACTCCATCTCAAAGACAATAAAATCATAGATATATTGTGCAGTTCAACCAAAAAATTTCTTGATTTTGCCTCCGATCTTCACATGAACCTAAAATCAATTTTCCTAACTTTTGACTTGAAAGTTGAAAACCAGGCCATGGTGTACGACGAAGGCATCTCAAACCATGTTTTAACTCAAAATCCATAGAGAGTAGATAAAAACATAATTTTATGCATCTCAGTGCTAATTGGATAAAGATTTCTACTTGAATTCTTTGACAAATAATGGGATCACCATTTGACATGCTTTTTTTTTTGTGAAAATGGACATCAAATTAATGAGTTTTTATTACACTCTTAATTAGGTGCCTCATTATAATGGAATGATAATTAAAGTGTCAATGTAACAATCTAAATCCATTGTTATGTAATTGCAAATTCAAAGAAAGGATGCATTGCATGTTTTTGGTTCTTCTTCAAACTAACTAACATTTTCACCAAAATATAAATAAGTTAAGTTAGATTGAATTTACAAATGAGAAGTTATAAAGAAAATATAAATAAGTTTCACCATTTTTTCTTTTAGTATAATAGAATCAACATAATTTGTCCAAAATAAGCTAAGAAAATCCAAAATCTACATATAAAGATGCAAAATAACATCTATTGAATTGATATTGAAGTTTTGTGACCTTGTCAGTCCATTAACTATGAGCATATATCATCATAACCTATGTAGTACGGATACAGACATGAGTATCCAATACGACACGACACGACACATACTTACAACATGACATTTTCAGAAAAATAAGGACACAACACATTATTGACACGGATTTATTTTAGTGATCAATATATTTTAATTTTAATTTTAAAATCTATATAGTAAATGTGATTAATAGTTTCTTACTAAGTTTTACTAATATGTGTGGTATTTGAAATTTTTAGAGTTAAAAAAAAATACATATATTAACATGAAATTGTCTGCAAAAAAATGCATGAGTAAATGCCTTGAAATATATCATCAAGTCCACATCGACGGAAATGGGTTCTTCCACATCGACGGAAATGGGATTCGTTTTGTATATATAAGAAGCAAACATGCCACCGACAGTGGCGTGTTTTAGCCCACTCTTATTTTTAATAATATTAATTTAATAAAACTTATTATTACTAAAAAGACAGCAGGTGCCTTACCAATCTACCATGAACGCACGGATATCAAAAAGATTTTTTATATCCTAAAAGGTAAAAGACTAAGACTGACGCATCCAAGGTGTATTGTGTTAATGTTCATTGGATTTTTTGTGACGTGTCCATAGTGTGTCATAGGTTTGACTGTCCTTAAAAATTATTGACCGTAGCAGATGATAGGATGATTTAAGTATTATATTTTAGATATGGTTTAGTCTCATAATTTTTTTTTAGGGTTTAATTAAATTTAATTAGAGTTTAAATTATCAAGTTTAAGTTAATGCTTAAATTTTATTATTTTTCAGAATTAGATGAAAGCTCATGAAAAATGAAGAAGAACGACGCAAATTTGAGGTAAAATGGACATCGGACGAGAAAGTTACAAGCAAAATAGTGAAATCGAGTACTAGAGTCAGTACCTGCGGACCCCGCACAGGGACCGCATGCGGCCTAAACTCGAGAGGCTGTTTTTCAGCCATTCTATGCGGACCCTGTTCGGGCCGCACGCGGCTTGGGACATGGCGGTTTTAGCTGATGTCCGGACAATTATTTGCACTTTTTGAGATAACCGCTTGGAGTTTTTTAGCATTTTTGAGCTCATTTTGTTCCTGACAATGAGAAGAATATAACTCTTAAAGGCCTTATAATAGAAAGATACTTATAAATAGATAAAAAAATACAGAAGAGTGAGGGAGTTCAGGATTGGAGGTAGAAAACTTCTCTTTTTCTTTTTCAACCATTCTTCCGAGTTCTTTCTCTCTCATGTTTACTTTTTTCTTTGATTCTCCTGTTATTTATTGCCTCATGGGAAGCTAAAAATAATCTAGAGTTTAGATATATAACTTGAAATTTGAAGTTTAATCGTACTTATAGTTGTTTTAATTGTTTTATTTTATGAATTGCTTTTGTGATTGAATTATTGTGTATGGATTGAACTCTTGTATGTTTGTATTAGTAATCTGTCTAGAATTAAAAATCTAGATAGAATAGATTCATAACATGCAAACAAAATTAGAATTGCATATATATCTTTGAGAATTATTTATGTTTCTAATCAAAATCTGACGGTTCTTCAACCCCCAAAAGCGATATCTAACCCTAGATAATGGATTTAACCGTAAAGTCTAAATTAGTTGGGACTTTTCTAAACATTTAGAGTATTAATTATATGAACTTAATCATGAATAATTAGTCTTTTAAATGTTTAGAATTATCAGATCTTAACGGGTATTAATTAGAAAGAACGATGGACTTAACCATGAAATTTACCCTAATTGAAATATTATGTCAAACACTAACAAGAACTTGATACTAAATCCAAAATTTCAAGCAATTCAAATTTAGTTCAGTTTGATTGTTTATTTTAGAAATTATTTAGTTTAGAAATATTTTCAAATTTAAAGTATCTACGATTATCTATTTTTATGGGATCGACACTTAAATACTACACGGTAGGTCGTGCGCTTGCGGCTACCACTTGTGTGTATTAGATTAATTTTATTAGTTTGAAAAATATCACAACATCGGACGTGTGTCCTGTGTATCACATGCATGTCGGTGTCCGACACGTATCATGCACGGATACGTTTGACTAGAGGTGTGTCCGTGCTACATAGATCATAACCATTGATTAAACAAATAAAAAAAATACCATCCAACAAAAGGCGAACAAGATATATCAATTTATCTTAAAAATATTGGAGTACGAAATCCAGAAGAACCAACAAATAGGATTTTTCCTTGTTATCCCTCAAGCCTCTCTTCTACCTATGTCACAAATAGAATTTGTTAGGAAAAAGTCAGAAAAAAACTTTTTATTTGTGACAATTGTAGACATAAATTGCAAATAAAAAAATCCTTACAATCAATAAAATTATTGGAATGGTGAAGTCTTAGCATAGTGTAAATAGTCACACTTTCCGTACCAGAAATCAAAGTCTTACAATCAATAAAAAATGATAGAAAATGAACAGAAGATGCTACAACTTTCATGAAACATAACAAAATCAAAGTAATAACATAGTATAATTTTGAATTTCAATCAACTTTGAGAGAGAGAAAGAGAGAGAGAGATTTACATGCTTGGCACAATATGAGATCAACTGGTAAGCCACAATTAGTGAGCGGGTTGAGGCGGTGCCAACTGGAGCAGAGCAGGGTTTAATTCCTTCTTAATCGCCATCGTGACTATTGATTGTGATCGCCGAAGGGGAGGGAGGGCAGAGAACTTCCCAAATCCACCATTGGAGTTGAATTCACCTCACACATGCTTCAGATCTTTATTACTCCTTTCATTTTTATCAATTGTGTTTGCCAGTGGCCTCACAACCTCGTAAACACAGTGAAAAATCAATTTAATTTTCTCCCAGATAAAAATAAAAGAAAGAGAAAAGAGCATCGAATCTAAAAAAGGGGGAGATAGTGAGGAGAGGGATAGGAGAAGAGTACGATTATCTATTCAAGGTTGTTTTGATCGGAGATATCAGCATGGCCCATGGAAGAGTAAGAGTAAGAGTATCTTTACAAATGATCAGCGAGAGAGATGATGAGAGACGTACCATGCTCAACCAAGAGAAGCGAAATATGATTTTGATTGAGGAATATGCATCATAGCGCGGAGGGTTGGTGCCTCATTGAAGCAGAAATGGGTAGTGAACGTGGCAAGTGAAATCAAAGAGAGAGATGAGAGCAATAGAAAAGAAATCAGATGACGGAGAAGATTGAGAGGAGGGGTTCTGATTGAGAGGTTTCAATATATATTTTTAAGATACGGTTCCTTTATTTTTGGGTTAATATTCTGATATGTCACTAAATTTTAATATTTATTTATATTTGATTATTGAATTTTTATTTATCTATTTTTAGTCGCTGAACTTTAATATTTATCTATATTTGATTACTTCCATTAGTTTTTTCATTCAAAAATAATTAAAAAACTAATGAAAAAATAAATATAATTTTATTTCATTTATCTATTTTTTATTTCAATTAGTTTTGGCAACAAATATAATTTCATTTCAATTATTTTTGAATGGAAAAACTAATGGGAGTGATCAAATATGAATAAACATCAAAGTTCAGTGATCAATTATAAATAAACATCGAAGTTCAGTGATCAAATATAAATAAACATCGAAGTTCAGTGATCAAATATAAATAAACATCGAAGTTCAGTGACCAATTAGTTTTGACAACAAATATAATTTCATTTCAATTATTTTTGAATGAAAAAATTAATGGGAGTGATCAAATATGAATAAACATCAAAATTCAATGATCAAATATAAATAAACATTGAAATTCAGTAACCAAATATAAATAAACATCAAATTCAGTGATCTATTAGAAAATTAACCCATTATTCTCTGACTTCAGAAAAGCAATTTATGCAACAGCCGGAGTTCCTTTCTTTCATGATTTGAAGGTGCGAGCACTAGTCTTAAAACTCTTTAACTAATGAAGTTAAAAACTCGGTCTATTCATTTAATTTTATGCTCCAGTGCAATTGTGTGACTCATTCGGAATTAACTCGAATTTAGCTTGCTCATTAAACTCATTAAATAAATAAAATAAATTTGAGTTAGATCTAATTTGATTCTTTAAATTTGTTAAACTTGTTAAATTATTAATATTATTCTAAGCATGCTCTTAGAGCACAAAGTCCCTCCGTGATCCTAACTCAAAAAATATATCAAATGATCTCCAAATTTTAATTTATCACTCTCATTAAATTCTTCATATTGAAATCCTATGGGGTGCAAAAATTTAGGGTGTTTCAAGTTTTCTAAGTCACTCTTTTTAAATTTTAAAAATCAACTTAAAAATAATAATAAAATATTCAATGTTTGTACATTATGTTTAAAAATTAAAAAGAGCGACTTAAAAAACTCGAAACACTCCAAATTTTTGTAACCCATAAGATTTCAATATAAATAATTTAATGAGAGTAATAAATCAAAAATTGAAAATCATTTGTTATATTTTTTGAGTTAGGATCATGGAGGGACTCCATGCTCCTAGGAGCACGCTAGCTTTACTATATATATATAATTATTATATGAAATATATAATTTTTTGTTGTTATTAATTTTTATTAATATTTTTAATTTTATTATAAAATATTATTAATTATCAAATGAGATATTAATGATTCAGATGGACTGACCCATTAATTAAAAAAAATCAATTTCAATTAATATTTGACTCTAAGAGCATCCGCATTGTGTCGATCGTCAAAATTAAATTTTTATGTCACGTTATCAAATTGACAATTAATTTTAAGAGTGACATCTTTGAATAGAATGAAATTGTCAAAATGACATTTTCGAAATTAATTTTCTGCTCATTTACTGACGTGATTTGTCAAATAGACTGTCAAATTTAGATAATTAAATTTAGATAATTCATCCCGAAATTTTGACTTGCGGAAACTCTATTATCTGAAATTTAAATGATAATAAAATGCGGAAACTCTAAGAAGATTTATCTAGTTGGACTCGGTTTGTTTACAGCCAGTCACAGGGAGCCTCAATCCTATCCTTGTTGCTTTTGTGCCTTGCGAGAACTCCCCAAAACTTCTATCCTAATCCCATACCAAATTACCAATCCTAACATCGTCTTTGCTTGTTTCATCATAGGCCATAGTTCCGTACAATCACCACAAAAAGAGCAAGCAATGGAGCTCTACGCATTTCAGGTCAATCCCAACACCCACATCAATCCTGCTCTTCACCTGCTCAAATCTCCTCGCAACGCTCGAGCTCAGTTTAACTCTCCTAAATGCCTCTGTCAACCCCAATCGAATACCAGAAATCCCAAACCCAAAACTCAACAGCCCACCTTGCTAAAATCCTCCAAAAATGCACCTATTGAAGAACCAATCGCTGTTACCAAACCCAAGACCCCAGAAAATGCGCAAACTCTAGAAAGCCTTCCTGATGTCATCCCAAGATGGTTCCTGATTGGTGGTGCCTCTCTCGGCATAGCGTTTCTTGTAATGGGATTTGAAGGGCACAAAGAGGCGAT
Organism: Schoenoplectus tabernaemontani; assembly: GCA_037127355.1. Lineage (NCBI taxonomy): Eukaryota > Viridiplantae > Streptophyta > Magnoliopsida > Poales > Cyperaceae > Schoenoplectus > Schoenoplectus tabernaemontani. The sequence continues at coordinate 13,058,425 of CM073752.1, forward strand.
GGCGTTGGGACCAGAGGGGCCTCTTGTAGAAGAATTCTGGGATAACATGCGAAGGTACGCGCTTTATGCGTTGACAGTGAGCACCGGGATGGCGTATACTGTTATACAGCCAATTGTTGAGTTGCTAAGGAATCCAATTACAGCAGTTCTGATTCTGATTGTGATTGCGGGGAGTGGGTTTGTTATGTCTCAAGTTTTGAATGCCATGGTTGGAAACTCGGACTTCACTTACAATTATGGTTAAGTTGTAATTAGGTATCTGGTAGCTACAGCTAGGCTTGGTTTGAGAAAGTATGTGTTTTCCCCTAGTGTGTTTTTGTAATTGACTCTTCCTTTCACTTCATTGGGTTCTTCTGAGCTTGATGTCAAAATGTATTGATATAATTTAGTTCACCAAGTTATATCAAGGTACTGATGCTGTGATGCACCTCCTTGAAGAACTATTTGGTTTGGCAGATATATTGGCACTACAAGCCAATACAGAAGTATATCATTTCTTCCGTAGCAACAATTTCACCCAGATAGAAGTGCTTAAGATGTGCAAGTTTTCATATATATGACCTAGGGGAGGGAGGGGGAAAACAAAATAAAAAAAAATCTTAGAAAAGTAGAACACTCCAGCTCAGGATACCAATAGCAAGCTAAGCATTGTTGAAACTAAAAAATAATTTTATTGATGAACTTCAACGTACAAACCCAAAAAATAACCTATGAGATAGAAACCACTTTTAATATCCCATATTTAGTCAAGTATCCCAAATCATCACAACTGCAATTACTCCCACCCCCAAAACCACAGCCAACCAGCGATTTATCGGCGTGTCCATCTTCAAGGCTCTTTGAGGCTTATACCCCTTTGCCAAAAGATGATTAATCGAGACGTAGATAAAAATCCCACAGGCAAAACCCATTGAAATGGCATAGATCCAGTCTGCCACCTGGCCCTGTGTGGTGGCATTGATTATGATCCCAATAGCAACACCAATCGGGGTCGAGACAGCAAAAGCGAAGGAGTAGATAGCACAGGAGAGGAGTGGTCTGTTAGGGAGCATACGCAGCAGCGCTATGCCCATAGCAATGGCCGCAAATATCTTGTGCAGGCTTATTGTCCATAGGGCCTTCCATGCATCTCCTTGTGTTTCTGCACACAAAAATTCACACTAAATATTAATATTTAGTTAATTATGTGATAGATTATTCTGTGTGGAATGAATAATCCTGTAAAAGCTCTGACCTGATTTTTGATGAGAAGGAAACTTCAAATTTAGTATATTGAATTAAAAGTAGTATATGATAAGAAACTTTTTAGACCTTAGGAAAGTCTTTCTTTTGGTGTCCTTTTCTAAGAATAGAAAACTAAACCTCTATCAAGTTATGTGAATTGAAAGAAAACTAATTGCATGGAAAGTGTAATATCAATTTAAAGGAAACTAATTTCACTTAAGTTTAATATAAATTGATCACTCCAAAATTCATTGTTAAGCACTTCCTAAGCAAATTGTAAAACAATTTTTACTTCTGCAAAGGCTCTTTTCTACTATTGAAAAGATGAATAAAACCAAAATGATTATCAAAGAAAGAAAATATGCATAATTTTGAAGTACAATGCACTTGGCGCATTTAAAAAAAGAATGACTCTGCATGCATTAATATCCATCTAACAGCTAGACCCACCAAGCTTCTTCAATTGAACAACTCTATCCTAGTATTAAAGGCTAACAGTTTAGAGGCCATTAAACAGCAGCCAACTGATCAGATTTGTCCATGACTATTCTTCTTTTTGTAAGCAACAATAATTTAGTGCTCCAAAATTAGTCAGTATATATATAGCCTTGGCATATGCGGTCTATTTTGAACTGTTAATTTCAGATTTTAATCCATTCATTGATTGATTTGCACAAAATGTACGCAAGTGGAAAGTATACTTGGTCTAAGATTCAAAAAAGAAAACCTATGGTTAAGATAACTTTGGTAGAAAAGGACACAAGTGTTAATGTTTTAGCTTGACTTGTACCAGACAGGTAGCTGTCAGCTACAAATCCACTGCAGAATCAGTTGTTAGCTGACATGCAAGTTTCTAAAGATGATGCTTCTACAATGATACAAGTCAAAAGATGCGGCCTACAAAGAGTTTGACAACTAGCTAAAGATATACTCAGTTGAGATGGATAGCAAATGTTTGTGAAGTTCGACTCACCAGAAACTCCAATTGCAATCCCTTCAAAAACAGAGTGGAAGCACAGAGCTACAATTAAGAGAATGCTGTCCCCCAACGAACTTGCATTATTGAGCATAGATGCCACTGATTGTTCATGGATAACCTATATATAGAGAAATTAACTGTTGAGGAGAAAACCAAAATGTCATTTAAGCACCTTATTTCATTATAAAAAGTACAAACATTACAGTGTACTGTAAACAAAGTGGATGGACATGGGTTGTCAAAAAGAGCAAAGAAGTACTGGCTGTTTGTATCAATTTATAAAAAAAATTTAGCATATAAGTTTTCAATTCTGCTATAGAGCGCCTAAGAAAAGTAATAAGCTATTAAAATAAAACATTTTAATCAACAGTTATTCAGTCTAATTCTTCCTGCATGTTTAAAAAAACACATATTTTGTAATCTAATAATTAATTAAATCATTTCATTAAAAATAATAACGGAAAAATTCAATTTTTTTTCCACATTTTAATACTAAGAATGTTAATGTACCACTGTCATCGGCGTCGAAGAAATGAGTCACTCCTAGTGGTGTCTTCCCGTGGATGGGAGTTTTTTTTTACAGTGTAAAGTGTGAAGTTGCAAAAGAAGATTTTCGCGGTTACTGTAGCAGCGAGTGGGAGTGCGCCACTCCCACTAGGACATATTTTTTTTTGCAAACTAAAAAAAAAAGACAGCAATCCCACTGATACATATGTTTTTTTTGCAAATTAAAAAAAAAAGGACATCACTAGGAGTGACGCGTTTTTAGACGCCACTCACAGTGATGCATTGTCATTCTTAGTATTAAAATTAAATTTATCCATTATTATTCTTAATGAAATGATTTAACTAATTATTAAATTATAAAATTTGTGTAAAAAAAACATTTGCATTTTAGTTCCTTGCATACTACTAAGTTAGCACTTTTATTACCTTCTCTACAAGCAGACGTTTGTGTTAGAATCCTAACAGTTGAGATAATTAAAAAAAAAATGAAACTTTTCTCAATTGGTAGCTCTGACGCATGTATTCCCCTCATTTCCCATTTTTTCCTTTGTTAGTTAAATTTAGTTAAGCAAAAGGATACTCAACAAAATGGTAATGGTAGTTGCACCAGTATGCTAGTATGCACAATTATCTCTTTTGCACCTGGGCCATCACTCAATTACAATTTTTCTATTAGGCACCCAAACTTTTTCGGCTTTATATATGAGACATAACATGTTTTCTAAATTATTAGATTTTTCAGAACATTTAAATGCAGCTCCGAGAAGTATAATTTCTTTTGTTTTCTAAAATAAGAGCAACTTCAACATCTTATAGTTTTCTTTATTTACACCTATACTTATTCTAATTTACTTTTTGAGAAGCTGGAAATTAGTTCAATTTTCTCTTTACTTTGAAGAAGATGTAAACTCACCCCAGGCTGTTTTGGTGTGCCTCCATGTACATCTCCAAGCTTAGTTTCTTGTAAAGCTCCTGCAATAACATATAAGCACATCGAAACGTAAGCGATAATTAAGTTAAAAATGCAAAAATAATTAAATAGACATTAACAAATCAGAGCCCATTTTTCAAAGCAACGCAGAACTTACAGATCACGCGGTCTTGGGCGCAGATGCCAGTAACCCACAAACCCCCAAAACAGAAGAAAACGAAAATTGAAAACGAACATTAAATTGTAGCCTGACCTTCATTTCCATTGCCTGCAGGCCTCTCCACATCATGCACGTTTCTTCTACGTGACACCACCATTGAAATCACACAATCCGCAAGCATGGTTATGAGGTAACCAGCGCTTGCCAGCATAAAAGCAAAGGGATACTCTTTGTCTGTCAAATCCTCGAAGGTCTCATTTGAATCGCTCAGGAAATGCATCATTGCCGTGCCAAGGAAAACCCCTCCCGCAAATTGCGTTCCAAAAAGGAGAAACGCCTCATTCCACTTGAAGAAATAAGGGGATACACCACCGAAGAAGGTGGCAAAGAACACTATGATCAGGCAGTATACCTTGACAAGGATGAGAGATTTTGATCGGAGGTCCGGCGAGGAATCGGCGTCGTCATCTTCAGAATGGCCGGAGTGGGCTGAAGCGGCGGAGAGGAGAAGCAGAGACAAGAAGAAACAGAGAAAAAGTCGAGGCATGGTTGCGCGCCGAGAGTCGGGACGGTGTTGGGTCCATTGAGAGAGATGAATAAAGGGATTTAAAGGAGGTGAAAAGGCAAAGCTTTGAATTTGGTTCTGGACGCATCTGAACGTGGAATGTTGTACTTGTACATATGTACTGCACATTTTTTAGGTGGATGGCTGGCCTGCTGGCGGGAGACGAGAAAGAAATTACTAGGTAGACCAAGTCTATTGGAATAATTGACACTGGCTATGGGTCCAACTATTTCATCGGACATTCAGACCACGGGTTTCCCGTTGCAGTCCAATTTTGTTTCTTTTCGAGTACCACAACTACAAGAGCGATCAAACCAACCCGCCTCACGAAACTCTGTTACTGGAATGATGAAATGGAGTGCTATATATGCAGTTCTGTACGAAAATTAGTATTTAATTTACGAGGAAAATTTCTGAGAGTACGATCATTCGCCTGCGACTCCTATTTGCATTGTTAGGTGGAATGAACCCCACAAGTCTGGATATCTCTTATGCGGCACGTCGGAATGGACCCGGTGCAAACCAATAAATTTGGTGTGTAGTACAACGAGAGAGGTTAAGGAGACTAGGAGAGAAGGTGATCGTACAACCGCGTAGGCCGCTGGGCGTTGCTCGCTCCTCAGTCCTCACATCGAGCCTCGAAGGTCGATGACATGTGGGTCCAAGTGGATAAGCTTAAATTTGGTCAATAACTCGAGATAAGCAGGCGTGGAGGCGCGGTGCCTGTAGGGGATGCCCATATTTCTTGAGAATAATTCGAAAATTCTTTACCCTTGCGTATAAAACTTGCTGAAAGTGAATATTTCTCAAATATCGTCAGTATACTACAATCTCGTTATTCGAACGATATTATTATTTTTTCTTTTAAAAGAAATATTCCTCCGATAATTATTCCATTTGCAGGACTGTGAATTTGTGAATTGTGATCACAAGCGATAGTGGGCCCCCACTTTTAGTGCCCTTCAGGCCCGTCACGGTCCAGATTCGTCCACTTTCATGTGGGCCCTCACATAAGGCAGATATGCACGGTGCAGATCAAGGATTGATTACATCACGCTGGCCCAATCTGGACCGTCAGGCTAAAGAAAAAGATTCCTGCGCCGAATGAATTATTTACTTTGAGGGAGTGTTTGGCACTCGATGGAATAGCAAAAAGTTGAAATAAAATAGCTATTTTTATGAATTAATTTGCCAAATGAATTTTAAACTAAGTAGAAGAGTAGAATAGTCTTAATCCGATATACCAACTTATAGGTGGAATATTTAGGATTAGCTCTCGGAATAGCGATTATTGTTTGATTATATTATATTATATTATTATATTATGATTATGATTAAGATTTAGTATTATTATATTATTATATTATACTTATGATTATAATTTATTATTATATTAATATTATGATTATTATTTATTATTATTATTATTAAATTATTATTATCATTATTGTTATTATATTATCGTTACCATTAGTATTATTATATTATTTATTATTATTATAAATATAATTTTAATATTATATTATTATATTATGAATATAAATATAATTATTTTATATTATATTATTATGATATTATTATTATCAATATTATATTATGATATTATATTATGATTATTATTACTTATTATTATTTTATTATGTTGTATTATATTATTATATGTTGATTATAGTGATGATTAATTTATTATTATATTATTATAATTATAATTATTTATAATTATTTTTATGATTATGATTATTTTTTTTATTATTATATTATTATGATTATGATTATGGTTATATTATTATGATTATGACTATAATTATTATTATCATGATTATGATTATAATTATGATTATATTATTAAAATTATGATTACTTATTATTATTATTATATTATTATAATTATGATTGTAATTATAATTTTTTTTATTATATTATTATATTATGATTATGTTTATATTTTTATTATATTACTATTATAATATTATTATTTATTATGATTATTTTTTATTACTTTATTATTATTATTATTATCTTACTATTATAATTATTATTTTACTATTATTATTATTATCATCATCATTATTAGTATCATAATTATTTATATTTTAACTATTCTGAGTAATAACTGCAAACGATATTTTCACTCTTCCGAATAGTCAAAAATACAACTCTTTTATCACTTTTCAAAAAAATACTATTCTATTATTCTTCCAAAATTACCACTTCCAAACTTATTTGCCAAACGGACACTTCAGACAATATTATTTCTACGGTTTAAGAATTTCTCTTTTTATTTTCTCTCTTGCAAGATTTCCTTCTTTTTCTACTCCGTGGTCGGTAGAAATTCCCGTTTTCATTCCTCACTCATCTACCCAATTCGGATTTCGATTTCCTTCTTTCTTCTCTAATTCAATCGGTTTAGAAGATTAAAATTCCCAAAAGGGAGTGGAAATCGATGCTCGTTTCGCTTGCGCTCCATGGATCCCGCTGCGATTGAGCCCGTTGCACCCGTCCCTGAAATCGACGATTGGGGTATTGGCCTTATTTTTCCCTCGTTATTTCTTGTATTTTGATCAGAATTCACGACTGATCCAAATTAGCCAGTGATGTCATCCTTTTTCCTTTTTTTTTATAAAAAAAAAGTTAATGTCTGATTGAGGAACTTTTATTTATTTCCATTGGTTTAGCTTAAAAAGGATATATATAATAAGTTTTCTCAGTAGAATTCAGTTAGCTTAAAAGAAGCCAAGTTAACTATAATTGGATTATACCTATGAAATCTTAAAATAAGGGCTGGACCCTTATTTTTCTCAAAAAAAAAAAATGGATCATACCTGGGGAATCTAACGTTCTGGGTCCTGCAGATATAAAATATCATTATTTTCTGTGAATTTGTTAGTTATTTGGGGTACTATTGGAAGAACTTGATGGATTTAATCATTGAGATGTTTTTGTATCAATAGTGGTGGCCTTTGGTGGTGTCAACTTATTATTGGTAGTTAAAGTGGGGTTACTGGAATTAATCGGAAGTGCCACCAGTCAGTACCTGAGTACCAAATATGGATGTTTCATTCAAAATTAGCGAACTTGCTATGGAAGACTAATGAGTGATGATTATCTCATTTTTTTTATTCGTAACAATTTCTTGAATTGAAGTTTAAGTGACATTGTCTAAATTCGAGTTAGAGAATTATGGCTTATGTTCCATTCAGTAATCACCATTGGGGCTTAATTTTACATTGCAGATAATGATGATTTTGTGATTCCAAGCTTGTCAGTCAGTGAACCTAAACACGACAGCTGGGATGAACCAGGAATAATTGATCAGAAACCACCCCCAGAGGTTTTCTATATTCTCAAGCTTTCTTTGAGGACTTATTGTAATGTTATTTGCATAGGGCATATCAATCAACTACTTCATTGACTGGCGTGAATATGTATCAGTAAAAGTACTTTTCACATTGTGAAACTTCTAATTATGATTATTATTGCACACCACATTTGCACACAATGATAAGTATAATCACTTTTCAAAAGTATATGGTTTAGAACTTGAGTTAGAGACTGTATTTTTGAAAAGTGTTTATAATTAACACTGTGTGCAAACATATTGTGCAGATAAGGGTGCAATTATCACTCCTCTTAACATAAAAGCTGCATGCATTCCACAACCCCTATCTGATGACCTTCTTCTTAGTATGGTTGTGCTCATTCCAGCATGTTGCCCTTCTTGGAAATGAGCCAATTGACTGAATAACAAAAAGTTTCCATTAATTTTTACTTTTTTGAAATTTCATTTTTTTTTAAGATTTTAGACATTTTTTCATTTGTTTTGAACAAAACAAAAGTAAAAGGAAGTTTGACATTATTAATAATGGGCCTTTGCTGCTCGCAAAATTTCCAACATAAAAGATGAGTAAAGGACTTTGAGTCCCTTTAATGCAATGGTGGAGGCAATTAATTTATACAAGGATGAAAAGAAAAAGAAATTGTACTTTATATGGTTTTAGCTGTGCCAATGGAAATTTGGATGATTTGGAGAATCATGCCAGTCCATTGGCATATCATTATATCATACGATCACAACAAATAGCTTTCTTTTCTGTTTAATTTCAGTCTAAAATAAAAGAAGCTGATACTTTATACTTGGGTCCCCACGGTGCGCCTCAAGCGAAGCTGAAAGGGCCTCCCACCAATAACAACTGGATTCACACGAACGATAACACATATAAACATAAGCCCAAGGAAACAGCAGACCGGAAGCACAAATCCAGTGATCTTAGAGCTTCTCCCCACCACCACGGTAAGGATTTTGCAAGACGACATGCTTGACTCTCTGTTGTAGTGTTTGGAAGAGCTTTTACTAAATCTCTTTTTGAGTAATTGGGCACAGTTTACAGTTTGGTTTTAGTGTCTTGATATATAAGTAGACAGTATAAGTTTGTATGAATAATGGGAGGGTTGTGGTGCTTGCCTTGTAATGATTTTCTGTTGTGGCGTGGATTTGAGACCTCGTTATTGGCTTTTTCTGTCAAGTGTTGCTTCGTGTTTGTCAGAGATTTATGGTTTTATTATATTACTGGTGAGAGAAATTTTGATAATTGTACGCTTGAAGTAAATTGTCGTTTTCATTTGATATTATTTTTAAATTGTCTTTGAGTGAAGGTTTACTTTCAATCATTAAGCAATGTCTTAGTTTTCAGGGACAATTATACCATTCATACGTCATACCTAGATCAGACTCTACTGGTAAAATGTCAGGTCTGGATTGTCCTATTGTTCAGCACCATTGGTTGCATCTTCTCCTTCTTTCTTCTTCTTTGTTGTTGTTTTTCTTTCTTTCTTTTGTGCATTTTTAGCATAACATAGCATAATCCGATTATGGGTTCTAATATGAACCAAGAATATTTTGTTCTTCTTGCTGCATCAAACAATATTCTTAAATAATTGTTATAGTATTTAAATGTGGCATTTTCTTGGCATAACCTCGATTGAACACTACAAATCAGAGAAATAATGAATGAAAAAAAGGAGATTTACAATTTAAGAAAAATATATATTAATTCTGCACCCAATCTGGTATTGTCCTGGTACGACCATGTGTGTGAGCCTGCAATAACAGTGCAAGGTAAATCCCATATTTTCAGGTGCACAGAGACTTGCCCATTTAATTAAGTTACATTCAAAAGATAACCTTAAGGTAAACTAAGTAGCACTGTATTATTCAACCTAAATCTCAGGCGTGCAGACCCCATAAATTAAAGAACCTAGGAAGCATACTTTGATGAGAATAGTTGTCCAGCACTTTATTGGGGGGTCTCATCTCTTTTGAAAGGGATGCAAGTTTGAAACCAATTAAGTGTATTTGATTGGATTTTGAAATGAAGAGTTTTGAAAGGGATGCAAGTTTGAAACCAATTAAGTGTATTTGATTGGATTTTGAAATGAAGAGTTTTGAGTTCCTTTGTATCGGCAAAAAGGACAAAAAAGGAACTAATTTCATGAGTGAAGGATTTCAAGTTTGATTCTACCAGTCAACCTGTAGTCCTGTACCAATACCTGTCTTGTTGCACTGTGCCATGTGGGATCCAATTACCACCATTTTGTTACGCCATTAAAATTAAATATCAAATAACTATTATTTAAATTCTTAAATAATAAAACTAATTGAAGGAATATTTTGTAAATATCATTTTATATATGTATACAAAAAATTATACCATTTCGATATTATTTATGGCGTTAATAAAATCAACGGACCAAATTTTACAATTTATACTAGCTATTCAAATGAAGTTAAAATTTTATGATATAGAATATCTGTTCACATTTTAAAATTTATACATAAATAAATAAAAACATTGTTGGATCCCTTCTCTGAAAGAATTATACTGATACAAAACATTGTTATACTGGAAATGACCGCATGTTTGTAGATTTCTTCTACCATATGCTTCTTCGTTCTCGAATTGAAGAGATCTGAAACTTATAAAAAAAATCCAAAGTTTTAATGAAAATGTTGGTGACAACTGTGATCCAACTCGATGTGATAAACTTCAGCATGGATACAATCATACAAACGTTACTATTTTGGATGTTAAGATGTCATCTTTTAATTTATCCTATCATAGGCAACCAACATCCACGCTACAAGCCAACTTTTATCCCATCATCCCCCTCCCCCTAATGATTAATGAACGACAAAGTTCAACAGAAGCAAATGTACCATATTAGCATATATAACATTAATTTAAGTACTATTTTAGTACCAAATGTATAGACATAATCCACAATTTTATAAAGTTTGTTGCGTGCTAATACTACACCATCCACCATTCAAAACAAAATGATTATACTAACTAGAATACTTCCAGTTGGGTCCCATGTCAGTATGCTGTTTTATATTATCTTATGGCAATTGTCAACATCCAAAACATGTGTACGCATCGTTGATATATATAATTGATACATCGTGTGATATCATAAGTGGTCACAATTTTTTTTAAATGACAATTTTTCGGTACCACAATGTACAATGCGCTTTTGAAATTTCCTATTTAGACAATGCATCGGAACATCTTCTTCTTTGCTTTCATGCAAGATTTCAATATATTTTATTGAGTCCCTATGACATTAAAATCTATGCATTGCATTTTAATTGATTAATATTTATAAAATATTAATTTAATAAATAAAAGGAGCTTGCTAATTGCTATATTTTCTCCTTTTTTATCAAATATGAATAATTAAATGCACTTTTAAATATTTTTTCTTTTGTTAATCAAAGTTTCAGATATTCAAACATAAAAAATCAAACGACTATGATGAATAGAAAATACCACAATAAAAGTTTACATGACAAACACCATAGCACAAATCCAAATTAAAAATACATATAATATTTTATGTGATCACATCTTTCATAAAGATAACAAGTTCTTTGGATTATGAATTGTAAACAATAATGAAAAGTAATTTGCACATCTGACCCCACCTAGATTAATATTGTTTTTCTTTAAAATTTCATATAATCATCAAAACTTTTGACCTCCAGAAAATTATTCAATGATTTTTTGTCCTAATTGAACTTACAAGCTAACGAACTTTTACTAAATTCCAGATATTACGTACAAAGTTTATAGAAGAGGCTTGGTTAAACTTACTAAGTAATGACAGTTTAGTCATTTCATGCCTAACCAAACATAAAATTTAGTGGGTCTGGTGCTATTTGTTTAATTGTTTCGTACAGGCTTGGAACAAAAAAGAGAACTGTAAATCTCGTAAATTGCTAGATGCCGCATGAAAAATTGACAAACTATATGATTTAATTCGCAAAAAGCTCCCAAAAGAAAATTTTAAATTCACAAACTATAAGATTAGAAAGCATCGTGTAGCCTTGTGGGTCCCTTTGATTTCTCCGGAAGAAAAATGCTTCCAGATTCCATGGTACAAATATATCACCATGTGGTTGTCATCAGGCGGATTAGACTAAACATAATAAAATATTAAAACCTACAAGGAAAATTCACGAAAAAATGTTCAGCTTCAATAATATCCGAATTGTTATAACCATATGAAAATTTCATGTTGAGGAGCTTTTTAAGTTATTATTGGTAACCATATGAAAATTTCATGTTGAGGAGCTTTTTAAGTTATTATCGGTGTTGTTTGGTACTTCGTAACAAGGGATTCGATAAAAGATTTCAAAATACACGACCATAATTTCATTGAAAATAATTCTTTACCCCGTTGGGATAACAAAAAGAATCTTAAAATCAGGATGAACAATTGAACACTATAATAAAAATGGAAATCAAGGAAAATTGGAAACTGAAACCAATGATGGATTGTTGGAACATGGCTATGCTGATGTCCACGAGGTTCTCTCGTTTTGAATGGTTATTTGTGCATTGCCAGCTTAGTATTTGGTACAGGGGGCGATCAGACCGGTCGGGTTGGATTGGGTTTGAATTTGGACGAATCGGGTCAAATTAGTTTGATTTTTAAAAGAAATTGAGTTAGATTGGATCGATCAATTTATATATTGACTTATTTAGATTTTAGATTAATTTTAATTAGATTGTAAAATATTTGATCTTAGATGAGATCAGATATGAATGGATCGGATGATTTTTAGAGCGGGTCAGATCATATTTTATCATCTTTTTTTTTATGCAGAGATTTTGCCATCTCTATTTGATGTTGTTATTATAGGATCAAGAGAACAATTATGAAAAAAGATTTGTTCTTAAAAATGTGTTATCTGATTCTAAATTCTATATGCTAACGAGAATAATAAACTTTGATTATTCTATACGGTCCAACGTATTTCCTCTTTTTAAATTCTAAATAACATAATTTTAATTATTATCTCTGTATTAAATTTCTTTTAATAAAAATATGATAATTCGTTTAATGAAATCTAATAATTTAATGAAAATATTTAGAAACTGTCCATATCAGAGGGCAAATTTTACAGGCTCTTGAATCATGTCAGTTAAAATAAAATCCAAATGTAGTAATTTCTATATGTACATAGAAAATAATCCAAATTGCATGTACTAATTGTACTTTAAAATAAAGGTATGGCGGAGGTATTTGTTTGAATCATTGTTAATTATTATAAAATGAAAGGGCACCATTACAATTTTTTTAAGAAAGAACATTTAAACACCCTTTTCTCATTATTTGATACTAGCGATATACCCGCGCGTTGCAGCAGAAAATTCACATTTATCTAATATTAAATTATAAATTCACCAAATTATAAAGAAAATCTATAATAAATACTATATTTAATCTTGGATGAGATTTTTGCACAATATGAATTAATGATTCATAATTTTTATGGTAAGAAAAGTAAATTATTCTAACATATATTATCACCATTAATTTCTTACCAAATATGTACAAGGTTGCTAAATAAAAATAATAATATTATGAAAATAATAGTATATATGGAAAAGAAATGAAGAGAAAGAGGGGATCAATGGACGCGATCATATACGTTCGATCAATCAAAAATAAATATCATCTGTCTAATTGAGGGATAAAATTGATATAATAAAAAAATACCATGATAAAAAATGGACCTCCAATTTTTAAATGTTTTATATAATAATATAGATTTGATATCATTACATAACTACAAATTTTGTAACGAAAGAAAAAGAAAGCAAATCTTGCATATAAAATATTATAAATTTTTAATTACTTGATGAATGATGATCTCTTACTTTTGATAAGGCGCATATACGGATTTTGTTTATCAAGGAAGATTCTCAAAATTGTTACTGAAAATCCGATTGTCTACCCATACGGCCATACCCACACAACTATTACGACCACGTGGTATCACGTTTACTAAGGGCAGGGCCGCAGGGGCCATAGCCAATTGATTAATTAATTAGACATGGTCAAACAGAGCTTACGCTCCCACATGTTATCATAATTTAGGATAGTTTTATAATTTTTTTGAACCAAAAATAGTCAAATGCTTGCTTTTAAAAGCAGGAAATGCTATATTTTTAAATATTGTTTGGATGTTTCTTATTTCTTTTCCTTTTTTTTTTTTGAAACATGTTTTTGTTACTTATTGTTTTTTTTAAAATAAAAATAAAAAACAAGTCATTCAATTTTGAATTTTCTTGTACATTTTTTTATCTAGCTGTAGACTTTTTTCTTTAAATATTTAATAAATAGAAAACTATCTAGTATCTTTGACTTGTTAAATCAAACGCTAAGTTCCTACATTTTTTTTATGGCGAGGAAGTTCGATTTACAAGGTTTTACCATATTATTACCTCGATTGTTTCAACCCTTTTTATTCACGATACAATGTACTTTTCTCAGAGAATCATTTACTAAAATGCGTCCCATAACTACATAACAAGAAGAAGAAACCAGACCAAAATGAGCCCCTCCAATTTCAGAACTTGTCACCATATGTGTTTGCTCTGTGAAGAACATTTAAAATCCCCACTAGACAGCTGGACTTTATTTGGTAGGTAATAAACTAATAATACCTTTTTTTAGTTGGATAATTAAAATTAGATGTACTAAATATTGAGCATTGCTTTCCTACTTGCTTTCCACTATACCCGACAAACTTGCACCTAAATTATTGTTTGAAAAGTTTGTTTTAGTTCTTTGGTTAAGAAAATTTTGCTGTTGTGAGTTAGCTGTTATATTAATTGAGTTGCATTTGTGAAGTGTTCAAGTGGAATAGACAATGGAGTCGGTAGAATGCGTAGTTTGTTTTGCTCCACTCAAGTTGAATTGCTAAATTAAAGATATTTCTTCAACGTGGTCGTGTGCATTTTTGCTCTCTCTGAAAATTTTAATTTATCGAAATTAATGTACCGTACATAACTGATAACTGAGTAGATAAAACAACAACAATAAATCTTTTAATCTCAAATAAATTGAGATAGGCTAGAAATAAAACTCATTCTCAAAACATGAGATCAGAGACCTCAAATATCGATGACAATAATGATGATGAAATAATAATAATAAATAAATAAATAAAAACGATGATGATAATAATCCTAATAATATGTTAATAATAATAATAATAAAATAATACAATAAATCTACATTATAAAATATATTTCTAATTCTTAATTCTAAATTTTAAAATCTTAAAATCTAAAAACTAAAAAACTAAAACCTGAAGTTTATAACTCTACAACTAAATTCTAACCCCTAAATCATGGTTCTGATACATGAATCGCCGTCTTCCAAGTACTTCTACTCAAAGTTAACTCTTTGGATATATTTCATTACTTCAAATTTTTTTTATTGCTTCCTGCTATATCAGTCTTGGTCGAGCTTTTTCTCTTCTTGTGTTTTCAGGACGACTGAGAATACAACTGCATACTACTGTCTCAGGAGACCTTCGTTGGATATGACCAAACCATCACAAATGGTGTTGGACCAGCTTCTCTTGAATCGGTGCTACACTAAATTTGTCCCATATATCATCATTTTTGATTCGATCTCTCCTTGTGTGGCCGCATATCCAACGCAACATTCATATTTCAGCTATACTCATCTTATTAATGTGTTATCCTTTTATTCCCAATATTCTATACCACATATTATTGCGGGTCTAATCGTCGTCTTGTAGAACTTATCTTTTAGTTTATTGGAGACATTCTTATTAAAGAGAATACCAGATACTTGTCTCCATTTCATCCATCTGGCTCTTATTCTATGACTAACATCTTCATTGATCCCTCTGTCACTCTGCAATATTGATCTCAAATATCAAAATGTGTCATTCATACTACTTGTCCGTCCAAACTAACATCTCCATCATCTGAGTTGTCCTCGTTGAACTGACACCTCATATATTCAATTTTAGTCCTACTAAATCTAAAACCTTTTGATTCTAAAATTTATTTCACAACTCTAGTTTCTGATTGTCTCTAATTCTGATTTTGTCAATCAGCATCACATCGTCAGCAAAGAGCATACACCAAAGAACGTCTCCTTATATGTCCTTTATAATCTCATTCATCACTAAGGTGAAAATATATAAATTCAATGCTGACCTTTGATGTAATCCTATCTTAATAGAAAATATATCGGACTTACCATCACATGCTCTGACACAAGTCACAATATTTTTGTACATATCCTTAATAACGGTAACGTACTCTGTTGGGACTCGTTTCTTTTCAAGCGTCCATCACATAATATTTTTTGGTATTTTATCACACGCTTTCTCCAAATCAATAAATATCATATGTAGGTTCTTCTTCTATTTTTGAAATTCAGCAAACTTTGATCAGAGCGATATATCTTCAAGAGCTATCTTATTAAGAAAATCATCTCCATGGTGGACCTTTCAGGCATAAAATCAAACTGATTTTTTAGAGACAGTTGTCAGTTTTCTTAAATGACAGTCGTCTCTAAAAATCAGTTTGACTTTATGTCTGAGAGGTCCACCATAAAAACGATTTTCTTGATAAGACTATTTAATTTTTAGGCTTAAAAATCATTGAAGTTTTAGAGAAATCTGCAGTAAAACCATGTAATTTTCTGTTTTTACTTTGTAATTATATGTTTAATATATATTCATTAATTGATGGGTTAATGACTTGTCATTTTCCTGGGATCTCTCTTCTGGGTTTTGGTCAGAGCTGATGAAAGCGTAAAGGCTGGACATCCGTAATAAAGTCATTATTAAAATACATGCATTTTTTTTCTTTTTTGTTAATTTAAATTCGTATTAGAATAGTATAATTGTCACAATTGTCGATTTTCACGTGATAGATCTTCGAGCATCTGGAGGAAAAAAAAACCTATGCAGCAATCAAGAAGTGAGCAATTTCATCACATCTATATTTGAAAATTATTCCTGCTCAAACCTAAATTAATGCAGATAATAATTAGTGATCTATGATTAATATTTAAAGTAAATAAATAATATAAGATAAGATAAAATTAATATATAAATAATATAAAATAACATTTATGAATTGTCTCTAGTAAATTCCACTGAATAACTTTGTTATATGATATAGAAATATTTATACACGTTAATTACATTAGAAAAATCATGAATTAAGATGATTTATTTATTAACTACATTAGATGATTTACTAGGTTGCATCATGAATGTTATTCAATATTATTTATTTATTAATTTTATAATATTTATTATTAATTTATTAATTTCATATATTAATTATAGATCATTAATTATTATCTACATTAACTTAGATTTTATGTCATGCTTTTCTTATCTTTTGAGGGAGAATCATTTTCAAATATAGATCTGATATTTAATTGACATGTACTACTGACACAGAACCATGTACACCTAGAAACTCCCACGTAATAGCTTTATTTATGTTATATAAATATTTATACAAGTAAAATATATATACTTAATTGCTAACTAAATTTCTCACTTGTTAATCGTTGCATAGATTTACTCTCTCTTCAGACGTTTAAGGACCTACTCATGTGACAACATCTCCAGCAGCTCATTTAAATATAAGTAGGGCGGATGAAGGATTTTTTTTATCATAGTGGTCATTAATTAGATTGCAACAGTTTATCGAAGGATTTTTTTTATCATAGTGGTCATTAATTAGAGTGCAACAGTTTATGGGGTTCAAATTCATTAACTAATCGGATACTAAATAAAAAAATCAACAATTTAATATAAATTCCTACCTAATAAAAAAACTATCAAAATCCTTTTACATATCAAAATCCTTTTACATATTAAAAATAATATACAATGAAGTCGATGAAGACATTTTTTTCTATGAGACTTTATATTTTGGAACTTTTATATAATTTTCATTATCCATGGTATTAAATATTTTTTAATTAAAATAATCAAATAATTCGGAAAATTAGAAATTAAATTCAGAGAAATTAATAAAATCTTAACCCAAAAATATTATTTTTTAAAATCTAAGGGATTCTCTAACCTCACCTAGTTCGCTCTGCATATAAGGGATGAGCATGTGTGGAATGTACATGTTTTCCTATCAACAATTATTTACGTAATGACTGAATGTACACTCTACAACAAATAAATGTACAATTTTTAATAATTTAATTTTCATTCTAATTTATAGAGTAAAATTTTCAATCAAGAAAATATACTTTTATTTCTACGTAACGTACTGAATATCTTAAAAATAAACCTCGATAATTACTAGTAAAATATCAACTATGTCTACTTTAAATACAATAAGAAAACATCATTGCTAGGAATACCGTAATGACTTGTTGTTGATTTCTATAGTGTCTACAGAAACAAATCCTTTGTATATTTTAAAATAATAACTTTTTTCGTTTAACTTCAACTTCAAGGACTAAAAATATAAAAAAGAGAAGTAGCGTCACTAAAGGAACATTTTTGCCGAACTTGGCTGTGAGGTTGTGAGGCTAATATGTCAAAAAAAGTACATATAATAAATAATATTATAAGCTTCCAAAAGCTCAAGTAGTGAAGAAAGGATGAGTATGTAATTGTGTTGTTTAGCAGCACTATTGACATAATGTTAAGCACTGCCAAAAAAACTAGTATATAAATACTAGATTTTTTTGATGGTCTGTCTATAATTATCCCATGAGTACGACCATAGATTGTGTGTACACAGAGGCTTGTTAAAACCTGGCGGGTATAATTCGTATCCGTGAATCCGTATCCGTTATCTGGGGTATCTGTATTCGTAACTGGGTATAGGCGGATAAACGGGTACAAATTTGAAAATGACCGGTCACCATTTTTTAGAAAAAACCCGTTGTACCCGTACCCGTTTACCCGCCACCCTTATATTATTCAGATTTTATAAAAACAGCAAAAAAAAACAAAAACAGCAAAAAAAAATCCGAGTACCCGTACCCGTGTACCCGTAATACACGTATACCCGAGACGGACACAAATATGAAACAGATAAAATACGGTTTTGAAAAAAAAAAACTCATCTGCTCGTGCCCACCCTACCCGTTAGCAAATGCCTATGGGTACAGCGGCACATGGAACCAGCTAATGAGCCGCATTAAGGAATGGCATGAAAATTAAATGCGGCCAAGAGACGTGGCTCCATGTGATTGGGTTGGTAGTGCCTGTTCGCTGTTTGAATAACCCTCATTCCTCTCTTCATACCCCTCCTCCTCTCCTCTCTCTCTCGCTCTATTTCTCTCTCTAATAACAACCGCTTTGAGTGAAAGCAAAAGAGTTCAACAGCACCTCCATGGCCGACAAGGTTAGTTCTTCTATTTAGTACCAATCGATCCTTTTCTTTTGGTTTCTTTATTCTCCTTTTTCTCAATTTCTTTTTGTATGAATGTACTGATTATTTTGTTCTAGCATTGGAAATCAAATGATTCAAGCCGTCAAAATGGTAACCCGTGCATTTTTTTCTTCTTGTGTAGTAAAGTTATTAAAGAATTAGTCTCCTTTACATTAATTTTGTATGCATGAGACTTCTAGAGTACCATTACTTCTGTTTTGCGGCCATTTGTCTAAGAAATAGTTCTATTTCATGGACGCGTAAGTCATGGGTGTGTGATTTGATTAGTTTGTATATATGTGTACTGTATTTTGTTTCATTCTACCAATTTTTGTGATTTTGCTTGAGAAACGACGTTTAGTTTCCAAATCCGAATTATTAGCCCCAGTATGCGCCAACTTTCATTCCATTATGTAGATCGTTTAATTCATTGTCGGTGTCGCTTTCTCCCATGTTATAAACCCCAACTCCTCCTCCATTATGTTTGGTCTATTTTGGAACTAACAAATGCAGCAATGCCCCTAAATTTTGTAATATTACCTAGAGAAGCATTTTAATATAGAAAATTTCCAGTTACTCCTTGGTATAAGATTGGTCTAATTTTCTTACTGATAGAGAAGGGTGTTTGAGTTATCTTCACCTTGATCACGCGATTGCAATTATTTAATATGTTTACATACTTCTTCCGAGTTCCGATATGCTCCTCTCAATTTCAGTGTAGAAGTAACCACTAAGTTAAATGCATCCCTCCTAGGAACTTGTTTTACACTTCAAGTATGCAACCAAACTTGCGTGCATTTTTCTCATCTCGACTCTTTTGCAGAACTCAACGCTGATCCTGAAAGTTGACCTTGATTGCCACCTTTGCTACAAAAAAATCAAGAAGGTTCTCTGCAAACTCCAAGGTATTAAACAAGCAACTTTTACAAAAATCTCCTACAATCTTGATTTTTCAATAATATCCTTTCTAAAGCTGAAGAACCATATCACTTGGTACCATTTTTAGAGAAAGAGGACATCAAGGCAATCATCTATGATGAAAAGAGCAAATCTATATTGCTCTCAGGCCCTTTCAATCCCGATAAAGTCTCCAGTTGGCTCTGTTGCCGAGCATGCAAGGTCATAAAAGAAATCGAAATCAAGGATAACAAGCCGAAAGATGCAAAGCCGAAAGACGGCAAGCCCAAAGATGATAAGCCCAAAGACAGCAAGCCCAAAGATGATAAGCCCAAAGACGGCAAGCCTAAAGATGATAAGCCCAAAGACGGCAAGCCCAAAGACGATAAGCCCAAAGATGGCAAGCCCAAAGATGGCAAAGCCCAAAATGGAAAATCCAAAGATGAAAAACCCAAGAATGACAAGACCAAAGATGAAAAGCCGAAGGGAGACAAAGCCGAGAAGGGAAAACCTGATGCCCAAGGCCCGAAAGGGGACGCACTGAAAGCAGTCAAATTTGACCCAAAGCCTACACTGATCCCCCAGAAGGTTCAGATGGAGCCGCTGAAGAATGAGTTTGGCTTTGCCGGCGGTTACCCACAGATGTCATACCAGCCAGCTTGGCCAGTGGGTCCAGTAGGACCTGTGGGCCCTGTGGGACCAGCAGCTCCTGTGTGCTGCTTCAGACCGCTTTATGAAGGGTTTTATGGTGGATATAGGTGCTGCACATGTGGAACTGTCATTGGTTGTGGAGTTGCTGCACCACCACCGGGGTTTTATGGTGGGCCTGCACCGGTTGATCCGTACAGGGGTAACCAGTTCTTCTCTGAAGAGGAGCCATCATGTAGTATCATGTGATGATATGATGTTATGTGGTAGTATAAGAGGTGCCGTGAGTTCTTGTATGTCAGTTTGTAATTCGTGGTGTTTGCTTCATTCCAAAAAGTTCTTAGATGTGAATTTGGGAGTTGCAGACAGTTTGTTATTGTACTGAAATGTTGTTGCAGTACTCTGAAGCAAAGCAACTTCTCTTTTTCTGTTCTATTTTCCTACTCTTGTTAGCACTTAGCAGCATATGCTTAAAGATGTACCGCGTTTACTTTTTTCATTTTTGCTTCTGCAAACTATAAAGAATATAACAAGAAAATGTATACAGTGATTGCTCTTGCGCATGAGAAATTATATTACAATAGCAATGCTTTTTATTATTATTATTATTTTCAAAAATGGCTCTCAATGTCTGCTGCTATCTATGCAATTGAGATATATCATCTCTCTGTATTGATGGAGAAATATGATGCAGTTTCTTCAAATGTAGAAATTTAGCTTATATCTGGCAGCTACTCTCAAGGAAAAAAAGGGAAATGAAGAAATTTAACCTTACATGATTTAACCTGATATTCCAGAGTCAGTACTACCAAACATTCCATTCATGTGGAAAGTGGTAACCAACTGTGCAAGTATTCTCTCCGATGCTTTTCAACAAATACCTTGGATTTGCACATATAGCGACGCTATTATTAGCTCTTGTTACCTGCTGTCCAACTACTAATCATCATATTAACTCCAAAAGTATGGTTGGTACAAATGGGTTAACAAAAGATAAACATGTTATTGCTAACATCTAGAGTTGTAAACGAGCCAAGTCAAGCTGAATCAAGCTCATACTTGATTTATTAGCTTAACGAACCGAGTCAAATTGGCTCATTAGCTTAATAAGTTGAACCGAACTGGCTCATTAGCTTAACAAGCTGAGCCAAACTACCTCATTAACTACTTTCGAATCAAAAGTTTTGGCTTGTGATTGACTCGTTAAATAAGGAACTAACTGACCTATCTCATTAAAGTTTATTAAAACTTATTTAATAATTAATAATATTTTTTATGATATTTTATATTAAAATTAATAAAATAACTAATAATAATATGTTTCACACAAATTTAATATAATAATTTAAGTACATATCATATGATAAACTACTTACTATACTAAAAATTTATAATAAAAAATAAAAATAATATGTATTAATAATTTACCAAGTTTAATGAACTGAGTCAGCTAAAGCTCAGGTCCAAGTCATTAACATAACGAACTTAACGAGTCGGTTCGTTAACGGCTTTATCCACTAATCGATGGCGATTATTTTTCATGAGAAAAAATATTTAATATCACGGATAATGAAAAAATTATGTAAAAATTTTAAAATATGAAGTAGAAGAAAAATAATGAATCGATCCCGAACAAATCATGAGTGTGCCATAAATTTTTTTGCCAGCCCTATTAACATAAGAGAAACTCAATATATTAGTTGCATAATTTGAATTTCCTTTACTAGTTCTGATCACTGTTAGTAACCAACATCTAATCCAAGAAAATAGAAAAATGACAACTGTTTTTTGAAACAAAGCAACAACTTCTAAAGCTCAAAACGGCAAAGAGGATATGAAACACCCCTCTCATGCATTGCTCAAAGCACCATTCATGATTCTAATCTGGTATGAAATCATTGAAATCATTGAGACATACTGCGCTTCTCTGATCAAGCCCATAAGAACCACCTCCTCTGTACCTCGTCTTATGCACTTGTGCTGATATTTCATCAGCATTAAATGCCTCTATCATTGATTCTCCATTAACACATTAACCTTTTGGTCTCCCAGCCATGATGCATCAGCAAAGAAAACAAGCCATATCTGAATCATTATCCGTACCATATCAATCAAAAGTAGTGAGTGACTGGCACAATGCTGCTTTCTTTATAAAAGATGATCAAGGATTTACCGAAGATCAGTCAATCAGTTCAAATTGAGTGGGCAGGCAGCCAGGCACTATACAGTCTGGTTCAGATTGTAGAGAAAGCTGATGCAATAGATGCATAGCCGGAATTCAGATAGTGGGTCTGCTTCCGGTTTGAGTCCATTGGTAATTGATGCTATCAGCGGCACGAGGAGTGTATTTGATTGGGTGAGAGATTCTTCCCAGCTTTCTTTTTTGCCCCCTTGACTTGTGGTTTGATGGAAACAGTGTGAAAAGTGGGATGGTAGTTAATATAAAAGAAAGAATGAGGTAACTGAGAAAGCTGATAGAAGTTCTCTCACAAAAACACTAGCCGTCAGGGAGAAATAAAAGGGTGATTCGTTCGGTGGGGAGGTTATATCCGAACTTAGCTTCGTCCTGCCATCCCTCTCTTTCCGTCTTTCTCTTCTTTCTTTGCCGTTGATTCGGATCTGATGGTTTGTCTTCTCTTCCTTCCTTCTGTTTTTTCTTTCCTCCGTACTCCCACCTTCTCACGTCCCTCACCATCCATCTATGCTGACCATATCTCTCTAGAGGTGGCAGAATCCGATCCAATCCGAAAAATCCGTCCGACTCGTCCGGATCCGAACCCAATCCGACCCGATTTTTTAAAAAAGTCAAACTAACCCGACCCGACCCGAACCGATCCGAGATCAAATGACCTTCAATCCAATCGAAATCTATCAACGATCTGAAAAAACACAACATATAAATTGACCCGACCCTAACCCGACCCGATTTCTTCTAAAAGGTCAAACTGACCCGACCCGCCCGACCTGAACCCGAACCCGAACCCGAACCCGAACCCGAACCCGAACCCGAACCCGAACCCAACCCGACCCGACCCGCTCGATTGTCACCTCTATCTCTCATCCACCTCACCTATTTCCACCAAATCTACCTAACTTTACCTTTGGGACGATCAAACGCGGCTCGAATCGATGAGATGGATAATTCCAACTTAAATTGTTAATTCCAACTTAAATTGTTATGACTGTCGACCTCTCTCGTCCATCCTTAAGCGATTGACTATCTCGCTTCTTGCTCTTGGGTTGTCGATGTGTCCAACTATTTATATATAATGTAAAAGAGATTTCATTACCCGTTCACATTCCCGACCAACTTTTTTGAATCACTCTAAGTCAAAATTAAAAATAATGTAATGTCATTTAATTGTAAAAAAAATATATAATAATTATTGGCTAAGTTACTATAAATGGCTAAGTTAATTTAAATTATTAGTGTTTGGAGTTGGATTTGTTAAGTTTATTTTTTATTTTATTATGTAATATGTATTGATTTAATTAATGAAATATGCCAATAGATTTTCAATAAAAAAAAGAGAGCTGATAGACACTTGGGATTAGGGCTGTCAACGAATTCCGTTTCGATCGCGTTTCGTTTCGTTTCGTGGTAACGAAACGGTTAACGAAATGAATTTTTGTTTCGTTTTATTAAATGAAACGGTGCCGAAACGGTATTTTTCATTTCGTTACGAGTATTTCAGTGTAAAATTCCGTTTCGACCGTGTTTCGTTTCGTTTCGTGATAAACGAAACGGTTAACGAAATGATTTTCTGTTTCGTTTATTAAACGAAACGGTTAACAAAACTGTTTTATGTTTCGTTTATTAAACGAAACGGCACAGTTTCGTCACCGTTTCGGCCGTTTGACAGCCCTACTTGGGTTGTGAAAAGATCCTACACAAATATCATATTAAAAGTAGGACGGTACCGGTGAAAGACTTTTCAGTTTAATTTTTTCCTCGATCTCTAGATTCATATAAATGACAGATTAGCATATGTCCATACTAAGGACGTTCTTTCGATGGAAAATGCAATAGAAGGAGAGAACTACAAATGATGAAATTGGACTGGCTACAACCAGATAAAACATAATAAAAGTTATAGGAAATCAGAAATATATACTAAAAAAATGCCTAATTTTCAAGCCAAAAAGTACTTTTAAACAACACATGAGCATCTGTTTTCCAAAATTGGAAGAAAATCAATCCCTAATATTTATAAGCCCCGCAGCGTCTGGCTGCATTTTTCCTCAGTTGTTTTAGTAGCTTCAGAATTGCCTTAGTTGTGGCAGGAGCAACTGGGATCTGAAGTAATTCAAATAGACAAGTTCAATTTCAAATTCAAGAAATCCATAAAAAATCTTTAATTTCGTCTTCATCATCAGAATTCAGAAACAACAAAAAACTTCCCTTTTCTTATGACACTATAAAAGAAATTGAAAAATCAAAATTTTAGATGATGCTATCATAAAACAGACTAATAAGAAAATAAAATGCCACAAAAAGAGGAACAAAAAAAAGATCGATTCTCTCCCTGTAAATTATCATCAAATAAATGCAGGTAAATGAAACACGTCCCAACAAAATAAAAAAAGTATCTTGTACTGGTAGATTTTTGCTACTCTTTAACACAAACTTTTTTAATAGGTTGTAAAGCTCGTTTTATTGAATGAAATTATTAAATTACATAGTTCATCACAACCATGACAACTAATAGCAGTTTTTATTATTAATAATTATTATTAAATTAATATTATTAAAAATAAGAGTGAGAACCGTAAAATTTCAAATATACAAATAGCGGGCGCCTGCCGCGCTGGCGCGAAAGAAACGCGCGCCAGCGGCGTGGCACGGTTCGTCCAAACCCCGCGTAAGTGAGATGGAGAGGTGCTGCGCGTTTTGTATATATAAAAAGCAAACACGTCACTGCCAGTGGCACGTTTCGTAAAAATAATGAAACACGTCACTGCCAGTGGCGCACTGCCATTCATATATTTAAAATTTTACGTTTCTCACTCTTATTTTTAATAATATTAATTTAATAAAACTTATTATTACTAAAAACTGCAACTAATAGTAACACTCTAGACCCCTAATTACCCTGAAAGGAAACCCCAAGTTTTTTACTCGGTGTAGACATGGCTTCACAGATACCTCCAAAAGTTGAGTGTGGATTATTTCTTTACTGTAACGCTTGAGTGTAATATCTTAGTGGTTGAAAGGATAACTCTAGTTACCTCTCAGCCTTTAATAGCATCATTGTCAAAAACTTTTCTCAAACAGAAACCAAACAACTACAAGGTATCACATTATCCATACTTCAAACAAACACAGCACAACCTTGACAGGATCACCAACACCTCCATCAATTCCAAACTGTCGCATCTACAAACCACTATTCAAAGCCTCATTTTCACTCATATCAGCACTGTTACTCATAGAACTGATAGCTCATGCCAGTAATGGAAGTGGAGAGATTGCTTATAATGGAATCATCTCCAGGTATTCAAGCAACCATATCTTGACTTTCAAACCCACTTCCTTCACGAATATCCCTGTCCAATATTGAATAAGAGAGATTCATAGATAAATCACAGATCTTACTGTTCTACCACTAGAATCATTAAAAATGATAGCATTTCTAAGTTTCCAGATAGACCAGCAGATTGCACATGCTACCACCAGGAAACTGTTCCTGGTTTCCTCAGGTATGACACTGATTCTTCCTCATCACACAAACAACATTGTGAATTCCCAGTTCACCCCCTTTTAATCAAATTATCTTTGATTAGAACTTTATTCTGACTAACCAACCACATAAAGGCTTTATTTTTAAAGGGGCTGGTAAATACCACCGCATGTCAGCACTCTCAGATGTTATACTTATACCTCTGAAAACTAACCACTCATACACAGCATGAGAAGAAAATTTGCCAGATGTATTTCCTCTCCATATGAGAAGAAAATTTCATTGGGCCCTATCAATTACAATTCAAGTTTAACTGATAATTAAGAACCTTATTGCATAATTCATTGAATTCAACTAAGACAACACCTGACAGTATTATTTTGAATGTAAGTGCTTGTACAGCAAAAGCTACCACTTCATATACAGAGATAGTTGGACAGTGCAAAGTTGAAAAAGATAATGATACGAGGAACTAAGAGCACATTCCCCCATCCACGTGTCAGTCCAGAATGTTGTATGTTTGTCCTTCCCTAAAATAGTAGCACTGCCAGTCAGTAACACATACAAGATAAATTTGATTTTGATGAAATATCTGCAAAACTAAAGCTAAGCATTATTATTGTAATAGAAAGCCATACAACACAGCAAAACACGTCAAGCTAAACACAGAAAAACAATTTTACAATTGACTGACATATTATTTATCAATTTGATATTTTTATCTTCTAATTATTTTGTTGTGGGTATAATACCACCTTTGACCATAGCTCACCTCCATAAAATGAAAATAAAAATTGGTACCCAAGTAAAAAAAACCAATCATGATAGCTCCATCCTTTTACACCTAAATAATCAAAGTTGATAGATAATAAAAGATTCAAAAGAAAATGCAAAAATAACACATATGTATCCATCATCCTCAACTCTTCGCCCTTCAGGAGTTCAGGCATTTGCCAGTATACAGTATCAGTAGTCAGTTTAAGGCTTCAAGCCACCTACTAGCCAGACAGATTCTACAATTATATGCAGTGGAAAAGATTCTCAATCTCATTTCTAACACCAGCAAACTAAACTACATTTCAATTAAAAATATTAAGGTCCTAAGGAAGAACAAACCCACAGAAGCAATAAAACTGTTATGTTAAGCTCCTATAAGTAATTCCAAGTTCTACTACAAAGTGTATTATTTTTGTAAAATAAAAAAAGCAGTAAAATATTATAGGTGTTGGCATTCACCTATTGTTGTAGAAATAGCGTGCCAGGCAAAATGAAACACATTTTTTATACTTCAAAAAAATTAACTTACTGAGGTCTCATTAAAGCACAAGTACCTTGTACAAATTCCTCTATAACCCAGTACAAGTGGATGCACATCAGCTACTTTTTTAGTCTTCAAAGTAACTTTTGGTTAGTGACACTATTTTAGTTTTAGAATGACCGTAATAAAATTACTCAATGAAATTCTTCCTAGCAAGATTTTTTGAACTTTTTGTTTAATAAAAAATTTAGACTTGTCTAATGAAGAATTTGACTAGCAAGATGAACAAATCTTAATTTCAATAAATAATATTTTTAACAAATATTTTATTTTGTCAAGTCTTTGAATTTGTTCCTTTCCTACTCCCATGAAATCAAGTTATCTCTGTCAGCAAACTCAAATTATGGAATTCCTTAATCATCAAAAAAATAAAAAAGGATAGAGAGTAAACAAAAATTGTCAGAAGATTACAAAGGTAAGATTAATAGTGTTAAACGAACTGAGGACCAAAATTTGTAATTCAATTTCATTCCTCATATGCTCGTTAATTTATATCTGATAAAGAAAGAAGCCAAGAATGAGAAACGGAAGCTAAGAAATTGTATTACTTACTCGTTGATCTAGCAATGAACCTTTCCGTAAGACAACATGCAGAAATGGTTGATCGCTACTGAACGATCATGAGTAGAGACGAGGAAAAAAGAAAGATCCTGATAAGATCGCGACCGGTTTCTCCCATGGTAGATCGTTAGTCCCACAACATCAAAATATGAAGAGATGATACGCTTGGGCGCTTATAAAAGAGGATAGGAGCTTGCAGAGAACACACACATGGACGGGCCTATCCTCTATTGCACTTAGAGTGCTGGCCTACCATCTGCCCAAGTGGCAGAGTAATGTAAAAATTTTTTTAGAAGGGGTGCGGGGTCTGGGCAGCAGTGCGCCCGGCGTCGTGGGGGAAGGGGTGTGGGGTCCGGGCAGCATTGCGCCCGGCGTCGTGGGGGAGGGGATGTGGGGTCCGGGCAGCATCGCGCCCGGCGTCGTGGGGGAGGGGGTGCGGGGTCCGGGCAGCATCGCGCCCGGCGTCGTGGGGGAGGGGGTGCGGGGTCCGGGCAGCATCGCGCCCGGCGTCGTGGGGGGGGGGTGTGGGGTCCGGGCAGCATTGCGCCCGGCGTCGCGGGGGTGCGGGTCCGGGCAGCATCGGGTCCGGCGTCGTGGGGGGGGGGGGTGCGGTGTCCGGGCAGCATTGCGCCCGGCGTCGCGGGGAGGGGGTGGGGTGCGGCGTGCCGGTGTCCGGGCAGCATTGCGCCCGGCGTCGCGGGGGGAGGGGGTGCGGTGTCCGGGCAGCACTGCGCCCGGCGTCGTGGGGGGAGGGGGTGCGGGGTCCGGAGAGGGGAGAAAGGAAGGGAAGCGGATTTTATCTCGCGGATTATATATATATAATATGTTCAAACACTACTTTGGTAACGGGTGCCGGATACGGTCCAATTTCCTCCGAATTGTTTCGGAACTATTTAACGGGATGAATTTATTTTGAATGTTATTCATATTTAATCATTTAATTTTTATCTATTTATTTGCAATCATTAAATTATATATATTTTTTTCAAATGTAATCATACCGTTACTTTTTTATCCAAACTTAATGAACAGTTAATATACAAATTAAAAGTACGATAGTAAGATACAAATTAATATTTTTGTTTTTTTTTTCTTTTGCAAAATTTAAATTTTTCTGTTTTTGTTTAAATAATTTCTTCTTCATTTTATTAAATTGTGGAGAAAGATATCAAAAGAGTTGTTCAAAAATTGACTTCGACCGCTGTAGAAAATTCAGGATAAAAATATGAAATAAGGTATTGATGGTAATATAAAATGTAGATACTTGGATATGGAAAAAAAAGAAATCTTACATAACTATCTATATCTATATTATATTATATTATAAAAAGCATTTGTACTACAGAATTCAGTAATGTTCAGTCATTTCAGCTTTTCTTAATGACAATAATACTCTTTTATAAAATAAACGGTTAAAAATAGCTATATCGGATTAATTCTCATTTAAAAAAGACTGATTATCATCTATTCTATTTCCTCTTCTCCGGTTTGGACTGATCTGTTGTCCTTCTCAAAAATAATTTATATTATATTATAAAAAGAGTATATACTGAAGAAATCTAATAATATTCAGCCATTTCAACTTTTGTTAATGAAAATAATACCCTTCTATAAAATAAACAGTTAAAAATAGCTGTATCGGATTGATTCTCATTAAAGAAAGACTGTGATTTACCGTCTATCCTATTTCCTCCTCTCCAGTCCGGGCTGATCGCTTGCCCTTCTAAAAAGTAAACGGTTAAAAATACCTGCGTCGGATTGATTTGCGTTAAAAAATGCTTTGATCTCTTCTCCGTAACAGCACCTCACCGGTGGCCTCCGCACAGCGCCTAGCCACAACCCACTCGCATCTCGCCTCCACCTCTTATCCTCTCAGCACGCACCCCTCTCCGCTCCTAACCCCACCCTCGCCTCTCTGAGTCTACCAACTCTTCCCTTCTCTGGATGTCAGCCTCCTCTCCGCCTAACAACAAGCAACCCCTCTTCACCTATAAGGTTGTTCGCCTAACCAGTAGATCGTTCTCCTTCGGTATGTTTATCATTTAATCCTCTTTCTCTCTCTCTTTCTTCTTCCCTTGCCAGTTCCTTTTGTATTCTATTCCGCTGCTCAATTTAATGAAAACATTCAAGTCATTATATTTTCTCCATCGGTATGTTTTGTGGTTCGCAAATATTATCTCGTTCTTAGTAAGCACCAATCCATGTAATTTGTTTAGTTTTTATGCTCAATTTCAAGATATTAGTAAGCACCCTTGATCAATCCATGTAATTTGTTTAGTTTTTCAAAGTTTTTCTGCATTTGTTTAGTTTTTCAAAGTTTTTTTATTTGAATTTGTAGTTTTACTCTGACTCAGCTGGATGTTATATCTGTGCATGAGTGATATATCTCTGGGAGTTAAATTTTGAGTATGTTTATTTTGTAGGTTGATGTAGTCCTCAGTGATGGCACCTTGGCCCGTGCTGCAGTACCAAGCGGTGCATCAACTGATATGGGTTCTTGGCAGGAAATTTTCTTTCGTTTCCACGATTAGTATTTATATTCAGGCTATTTGAATATATTTTTCAAATGTACCCTTAGAAGATTTTCCAATACTAGATCACGCATGAGGCATTCTATATTTGAGAAAAAATGACCTTATTATTCATTGTTTCATCCCGATTGTTAAAGTCATCAACTATTTAGAGTAGGGTTATATTGATGTACAGTTTAGATTGATTGTGTGATAAAATTTTCATTGACTTGGCTTTCAAATTCTTTAAAATTGGTATGTGGCTATGTTACTCAGATTTGTCACTGAACCCACGTATCTCGTATTGGATACGTATTCCATACGAATTCATGTGTGATTCGCGTGCGATTCGCGTGCGATTCGCATTCGATACTTTAGTCAACGTATCGGAACGTTTCAACATGTGTTGACTAGCCGATTCGGTCAATAATTCATAAATTCAGTAGAAAAATCTTCAAAATTTCAAGCAGGAGTGAGATTCGAACTCTAGCTCATGTATTCCCATTTTGATGGTCTACCAGCCTACCACTGCACCAACCTATCGCTTTTAAATTTTTTTATTAAATTGCTTTTATTTTTTATATTTATTTTATATATAAATTTATTATATATTAGTATAGTCGCATCTTAGTTTTTTGAAAAATTTCATATCGCCGCGTCCGATACGGGCACCGTATCGGATATGATATCCGCACCCGCACACTCGCAAATATGATATTACCCGTGAATTTATTTTTAGATCTAACAACTTGCGATTACACTTCTAGGCTTTTAAACATGGAGTAATAATTTCTTTTTGTCGGCATTATATCAGCACTTCATATATATTTTTTTTACAATATTGATTTTACTAGAAGATCACATTGCATTGGCTAGGAGAATTTAGTAATTAACTTGTGATAATAATGCGGTCAATTTTAACTCTAGCTAATGTTCTTTTGTATATATATTTTTTTTCAAATAGCATGTTCTTTGTATATTTGAAGGCATTAATGAAGCTCTGGAGTTAGAGAGATGGTGGATCTGCTTATCTTGGAAAGAGTGTTAGCAAGGTGGGTTTATTTATCCTCTTCTAACCTTTCCTCTCAATTGCTCGATGGATCTGTTACCAAGCGACCATAGCGCGGATTTGCCATGGCATTGGCAGCGTTGGTGCTGGTCCTATGTTCTCTTTTCGCATTGTACAACCTTAGAAAAAAAGTTGCTATATTTTTATGTATTATTTTTTATTAAATAACAAATTGGTTTTATTTAAAATAAATTGTTTTTATATTAAAATCAATATTAAAAATAATTATTTTATAAAACATTATATATCAAATAATTAAATATCAATTATTATTAATTTTATTATAATAAAAAGAAAATTATGTATGATCTAAACCTTACTCAGAAAAGAAAATTATTATATTTTATACTAAATAATAAATTAAATTTACTTAAAAATTTAAAAATATTTGTGATTAGTTTAGACATTAATCATAATAAAGTTAATGCTAAATATAAAAAGTAGGTTGGCACTAGTCATATAAAAAGTAGGTTGGCACCAGTGAAAAATTTTCAGTTCAACTTTTTCTCCATCTCTAAAATCATAAAAATGACAGATTAGCACGTCCATAGTCCATACTAAGGACGTCCTTTTGATGAAAAAAAAGTACTACAAATGACGAAATTGGGCTGGCTACAACCAGATAAACAAAATAAAGGTTATAGGAAACCAGAAATATATACTAAAAAAATCCCTAATGTTCAAACCAAAAAGTACTTTCAAACAACACAAGCATCTGTTTCCCAAAATTGAAAGAAACGGAACCTGTAATCCCTGAAATCCTCTCTCTGACTTCGGAGGCCCACTTGATTTTGATTTTGCAGTGGGGCCATTGCCAGTGAGAGAATAACAGAGAATTAGATAACAGTGGATTCGGATCTAAAGAAACCAATCCCTAATAATTAAGCCCTGCGGCATATGGGACGCTGGGCCCACCATCAGCACCATCAGCCATCCTCAGCACCATCAGCCTTATCCTCGTCCGATTAATTTTATTGAGAAAAAAATATTTAATATCATATATAATGAAATAATTATGCAAAGATATCAAAATATAAAGTTTTTCTTCCTCTATTACTTTCTCACCGCTGCTTCCAGCTGCATCCCTTTCCTCACTTGTTTTAGTAGCTCCAGAACTCTTCCTCTGAGTTGTGGCAGGAGTCACCGGTGTCTAAAGTAATTCAAGGACAAGTTCAATATTTAAATTCAACGAAGCCATAAATAATTACATTTTCATCATCAGTAAACAAAGGCATCTAGCATTTCTAACTATTTAGTTTCTGTTTATTATGCCAATAATTAAAAAAGTATGATCTACCACCACAAACGACATTAGTTATGTCAGGCTGTTAGGGATATGATCCTATTTTGTCTGGTAAAAAGCTTTTCAATTGGTAAAATTAAAAGAAAAGTAATAGTAATATTAAAAAGAAAATCACATACCGCCTTCTTTTTTGCCGCCGAAAAGGAGTCTGAAGA
Source organism: Schoenoplectus tabernaemontani (assembly GCA_037127355.1). NCBI lineage: Eukaryota > Viridiplantae > Streptophyta > Magnoliopsida > Poales > Cyperaceae > Schoenoplectus > Schoenoplectus tabernaemontani. The sequence continues at coordinate 13,091,689 of CM073752.1, forward strand.
GAACAGCAACAAGTACCACAACCACTGAAGCAAGAACACCAAGAGTCAGGTTTGGTTGTGTCTCTGCCTTCTCAATAAGATCTAATTTCAGAAAACATAAGGGCCTGTTCGTTTGACACAAAACTCACGAGAATGAATGAGGTCGTTTGTCTTTTTTATTAGAATGAGATTATCAGAAGAATAAAATGAAATTAAAAAATACACAATAAAATGATGGGATTTTTACTTTTTGATAAGACCTAATTTTTTTTACCCACACACTCATTGGGAACCCATCATTTGATAATATTGGAAATCATTCCCATTTATTCCCAATCCCACTAATTTGTAGCAGCCGAACAAGCCCTAATAAAACACATACATTATTAAACCTACGAAGGGCACAAGCATAAATAGATTAATTCAGTAACACACTTGGAATGTGAAAAAGATCCTACAGAAAGGCTGAGAGATGGTAGAAAAAGCTGATGCAATAGATGCATAGCCGGAATGCTGATAGTGGGTCTGCTTCCGGTTTGAGTCCACTGGTAATTGATGCTATCAGCGGCGTTGATTGGGTGAGAGATTCTTCCCAGATTTCTTTTTTGCCCCCTTGACTTGTGGTTTGATGGTAACAGTGTGAAAGGTGGGATGGTAGTTAATATAAGAGAAAGAATTAGGTGACTGAGACTAAAGGATTGTAAGGAACCTACTGTAATATTTTGTTTATGCATAAATTTCAGAAAACCATGTCATATTATGAATGTAGTATTGTACGAATGATTACATCATAGAACCGATCGAGGAAATGCTCTTCAATTTTTATAATTTTCATCACAATATATAAAACTAACTGCTAAGATCTTCTCAGTTTTTACCTTTTAATTGGGAAGTGTTTGAGCTGATAAAAGGTTGAGCTGTGCAAAATGGAACAAGAGTACTTTGAATTCTATCCCTCAACCCTTATGAACTTCTACATATTGAGGTTACCACTTGGCAGACTTTTCTTCTCTATTTTGAAATTGCAAGGCCTTGAATTGATTTTATAGTTGACTGGAAAATGACACGTCTATAGTCAACCATTTTTGTTTCTTTCTTCCCCACTTTGGTTGATGAAACAGTAATTTCGTTCGGTGCTGTACCTAAAATTTTCTCCCAAAAAAAATTCTAAATTGATGGGGGCAAACAATTGAACTTCCGCATACAACGCCCCAATTCTATTTGCCCTTATACATATTGGCATGATCATCAGCACACTCACTGTTGGTTGAGTTCCAATTTCAAAAAGAAAGAACGTGAAAATAAACAACGTTTATACATCTAATAAACTAAGACTTCTAAGTTCAAAATTCAATTATAATCAGACTGATACATCTGGCATTTGATCTTCTTTATGAATTCTTCAATCTTTTTGTTCAGTTCCTCGACACTCTCTATTTCTAGTTCTTCCTCTCCATTGCACTCTATTGTTCCTACGCACTCTTTCTCCAGTTCATCTTCCTCTGCTTCACTTCTCTCTATCACCTCCCATGCCTCCTCCCCATTGCGGTCAACTTCCTTGTCAATGAAGTAATCCCATTCCTCCTCTCGGCGGCTACTCCCCATCACCTCCAGCCGCTCCTCCTCCAGTTCCCCTGCTTCATCGATCTCAGTAACCTCCTCTATTTTTTCTATAATAACTATATCCAAGGACCTGTGGGAATGATTTTCTCTGATCTCCTCCTTCTTCTCCAATTGAACTTCTTTCGCTTCAGATTCGTGTTCTTTCTCAATTGGTACAACTATGATTTCCTTATACATACTGAATTCATTCCTTCTGGGTGAGAGCAAACCCGAATCTTTAACTATGAATAACAAGATGAAATGGCACACTAGAATCATGTTTCTTCTGTTGATCAGCTGATATATTTCAGAAAAGAGAAAAACAATGGAAGACAGATCGAATTTCTCGAACAAACAGAGCATTGATATGATAGAGAAGAAGAAGAGCACCGACACAGTCTGTTTGGGAGTACCCATCTCTCTTTCGCTCTATATCAATGTCACAAATGCAATGTTGCTGTACTTGGTTTGTGAAATTTGAACTAGAATCGTAAATATATATATATATATATATATATATATATATATATGCGTGCTCTAGCTCCAGACAGGGGAGTATCCATCGGGTGATATCATATCAGTCAAGGTCTTTGAAAATAATGGAATAATTGCTTAGAAGTTGATGTCTCTCTCAGTAAATGAGGTTTACCGAGTAATGGGCAGTTATATTTACACGTGTCGAGATATTATTGGCTTTGGTATTACTGTGGTGGGGATTAGTCAAGTCAAAGTGTTCTGTTAATTTCCTAACCAAAAATCTATTTAAAGAAGATATGGACCCCAAGAAAGACTATGAAATTTACATCTGATTTTAGCGCTGATCGGCTGTCCTGGTTAGAACACAGTGGGATGAACAACGAGTGTGAGATAGCGCCACGTGTATAGCACGGGGTGGAGATCGAGATATGATTTGGTTTATTGTTTTTCTTGTGGGAGGGGACGAGGAAGAGATTAACCCAAGACCCAAGTGCTTTTCCTTTGGAAACTTTAGGCCCAATTGTGAACTGTGAGGAAAAATATCAGGAGTGAGAAGGGAAAGGGAGAAGGAAGGTGCCGTGTAGACTAGGAGAGGTGACCTCAAGTCAGTCAGTCAATGCCTCTCTTTTTTTGTTTGACTTGGTCCAGCATGCTGCTATAGACTATAGTGGTATGTAGGGGTGTGTAAATGGTTGGTTCGGTTCAAACTAAAATAATTATATGAATTTGAAATTTTTTTCGGTTTGTTAAATTATGAACCGAATTAAACTTTTAAAAATATCAACCGAATAAACCGAAAACCAAATAAATCGATTTTTTCTCGGTTTATTCGGTTAAACCGAAATTATATTATTTAAAGAGGACTAAAAATATCAAAAAATATTAAAATTGATAGAAAAAATAAATAGTTTAAAAGTTTTAAAAAATAACTAAATAAAACTTATAGAAAATAAATATATTCGGATTATTTTTTATATAATCCTTATTTATATCAAGAAAAATAAAATTATTTGATAATTTTTGGACTATTCGGTTTATTCGGTTTATCCGATTTAGAAAAATCAAAACCGAACCAAAGAACAAAAACCGAATTAGCAAAAATTTTCAACCGAACCGAAAATTTTAAACCGAAAAACCGAACCAAATAGTCCAAAATTTAACGGTTCGGTTCAAAACCAATTAAACCGATCCGTTTACACACCCCTAGTGGTATGTGCTTTCATTTGATGCTAATCATCTTCTACAGAGATCAATTTGGATGCATTTTTCTTTGAAGGAATTCACTTGCAAGTTACTTTTCTAAGGATATATGACCTGTGAACGCTTGTCAAATTTTTATTTGAATCATTTATTTATACCGTGCCACTCAATGTTTTTCTTTTTTGAAATAAAAAAGCATCAATAATGATGTCGGCTTTCATTAATTTTTGAAAGCAGATAGTCATGATAAGTTTACCGTTTATGAGAAATAAATCATAGCAAGCAATGTTGCAAATTCATGAGCTAGAACAAAAGCTACAAAACAGAAAATAAATGAGACAGTCATTACAATATGCCACTACAACTTGGTACATGATACTAGCAGGTACTACAAAATACATTCCAAATTCAATCAAGTAAGCCTTCATCCTCCTCAGAGAGTAAGTGGGGCAGTGAGAGATGACTCAACATCCCCAAATAGTATATGCTCAAGATGAGCAGAAGTATCTGTCCAAAATTTATATAGATGCAAAATAAGAAAATATATATTAGCAACATTGGAAGTAGAGGAAGAAAAGAAAATCTTCTTATTTTGTTCCAGCCAAATAACCCAAATAGAGGTTGCTAATAAAGTTCCTCAATATTGAAAATTAGATAAAAATAAGCAAGAGTCTCAAGAATTCAGAAGGGAAGTAACATGAAGAAAAGGTTGTTGAGGGTGATGAGCAAGCACTCGTGACCAAAATCCAATTATAATTGGACACTGAAAGAAAATATGATCTACTGATTCAGGGCTTGCACACATAGTGAATCCTCTGACCAGTCTTTTTTTTTGTGCAAATTATTCTTAGTTAAAATCTTATTATGTAAAGCTATCCAAATAAATAATTTATGCTTTAATGGAATTTTAAGGGCCCAAACTGATTTAGGTAAATGTGTTATCACTCCCCCAAAACAAAGAAAATTATACATAGATTTCCAAAGGCAAATGGCTGATTCACTATTTTGTGTGAACTGTAAATTAGTAAGAATAGAGAAATTTTGTGATTTTCCTCAGTTTTTAGTAATAATAAGTTTTATTAAATTAATATTATTAAAAATAAGAGTGAGAAACGTAAAATTTCAAATATACCAATGGCAGCGCGCCACTGGCAGTGGCGCGTTTGCTTCTTATATATACAAAATGCGCAGCGCCTCTCCATCTCACTTGCGCGGGGTTTGGACGAAACGCGCCACTGACAGTGGCGTGTTTCCTAAAAATAATGAAACGCGCCACTGTCAGTGACGCGTTTCGTCCGCGCCACTAACAGTGGCGCGCTGCCATTCGTATATTTGAAATTTTACGTTTCTCACTTTTATTTTTAATAATATTAATTTAATAAAACTTATTATTACTAAAATCTGCTCCTGCCTCATTACAGCACTGACGAGGTTAAGTTTAATACACCCATCATTTTATTCCTCTCGAAGGGTCATGAAAGATGACTTAGATTTGACATAAATCCGAGGAAATGTAAGAGATAAAGGATAATCAGTATGTCGATTATCTAACCAGAAATTAATAATGTGCTCATTTCTCATTATCCTTTTTGCCCCTAATAATAAAAAAAATGAGAAACCAATGTAACGGCTTTCCAAAAAATAGAAAAATAGTAGAAGATGTAGAAGTATATTTAAAGCAAATAAGAGACTGTCAAAGACCTTGTTCGTTAGTATAGTGGAATTTCTAAAACCATTTATAAAGAAAAACAATGTTCATATATTCCAAATTTAAAGCATTGTTCATACATGCCACTCAATGTAGTTAAAGTTTTATTATAAATAATTTAATTCAGAATTAATTATTTAAAAATAATTAGACTGATTTTCTCTCCCAATCAGATATTCATCTTTATTTCAAAAAAAAAATGTATACTTTCTTACCTATTATGATCTGGCTTATTTGCAGAGCGGAGGGTGAGGATGCAGCTTAATATGTATCATGTAACGTCTATGAAGCCGAATTAATATGTTTGACCTGAAAATTAGTAACGGAGTAAAAGTTACTGGTTTGTCTATCAAATATTTAGCAATTAGAAAAAAAGTTACATACCGCTACTGAGTCAAGTTGCAGATTGTAAGTTCGAAATTTAATTCAAATTGTTTCATAAAATATTTTAAATTGAGTGATTTTATTTATCTTTATTTAAAAAATATTAGTTTTTTTAGTAAAGATGAGAATTTAAGCTATTTAATTTTGAAATATTCATATAAAAAATCAATTCAAGTTTCAAACCTATGATTTTCCGAGCATAATAATTATTAACTTTTTAAATTAAGGTTCATTAACTTTTAAAAGTTGACAAAATACAGTTTATTAGTTATTGAAACACCCCTCCTTCCTTTGACATTGACCGGAACACTGTCCATTCTCCTCCATAAGTTTGATTGAAACAATATGTTGCGAATCTCAATCTGTACAAAGTTATATATACTTTTAATTGGTAATGGAAAAAAAAAATTAAGTGCTTCTCCGTTTATACAGATTTTATTAAACAATCCTTAATATATTTAGATCGATTATCAACGGGAGGAAGTACTTGATACTGCTTATCTTGACTGAATTCGATAACGGGGTTTTAAATAAATTTAAAAAATCTTAAAAATAGAAAAAAATAATAGAATATTTTTAAATTTATAGATTGATAGTATTTTAAATTTCAATATCCATATTGATTGATAGTGCAACAAATAATAACAAAATTCTATATAATTTTTTGCAATGACTTTAATTTAATAATCTTTAATAGATAATAAATTATCAAACAACAGTTAAATCATATAAAACATGAAACATAGTCGATCTATAACTTCAATATTTTTATAAACATTTCTTTTTCATTTTCATGATTTTTTAAAAAATCGAATTTATTTTAATTGTCATCATATCAAATTAAGATTTTTTGTATCTAAAAATCGGGAATTGGTCATATTATTTTATTATTTTTTCTTGACCTGATCCGAACCCGACCCGATTAAATTCGGATCAAAAAATCTTAACCCATACCCGACTTTGATGGGTCATTTAGTTTGTAATTTCAATAATACGATAAATTGGTTATATAAAGCTTTGTTCATGAATTGGATATTTAAACAATATTTTGTTTCCTTGAGTATTATTGAATTTATGAATCATTAGTTCATGAATGGAATTGAAACTTCATAATATAGAATATACTCTTAAAAGTCACTAACCAAGGTAATTAGCGGGAACACTAATTAACCGTTATCGAGTTAGTATGTGGATTAAATTTCAAGTTTTACGAGACCATAGACAAAGAGTTGTCATTTTAATCACATAGATAGATGTTCTAGGAACAATTGATACCCCGAAGAAACATTAAATGAAGGTATTAATGTTTTCGTTCGGTATTAAATTCTAAAGTATGAGGTATTCATCTTTCCTACATAAGATATGTATGTGTGTGATTTCTACCAAACGTTATCCGTAAAAGGTGGCTATAAAGGTAGCTCTTCGGTATACATAACTTATGCGGAGGAAGAGATGGTTTGCCAAAAGTACTATTGTCCCTCGTATTTCTATACGAGTTATAGCATCATTGGGCCCCTTGATAGAGTAAGATTATCTCGCTAGCAAGTATAATTACAAGAGTAATTATATTTGATAATTTACTCGGGATTAAGAAAAGATTAAGTTTGTAAGGATGACACATACCTACCTTGAAACTGATCTCGATAATAGCTATGAGACAAAAGAATTAAACACAAGTAAATAGTTTCTTGGATCATGATATTGTACAAGACATCATCATCTCGTGTAATTGGATGGTCATAGTGCATTTCGGATGCCTCCTATGATTATAGAAGTTAAAACGGTTTTAACTCTATTTACCAACATAACACGGATCCTGTCGGGTCACACCGTATAGGAGTTAATCGGAGAATCTTATTGATTAATTATAAATTGTTTATAATTAATAATAAGATGGTTATAATTAATTATATATGATATAATTATATTTGTCATAGATATGACAAGAAGCAAAAAATCAGATTGAATTTATAACGTGTTGGACACGTCATATAAATTCGCCGAAACAACAACCGAGAAAAATATAATTGTAGATGACAATTATATATATTTGATTTGGATTTTAAATGTTAATTATGGATTTGAATTATGGGCCAAAGCCCATTTATAATTAAAGTCTTAATTAATAATTAAAAGCCCAAAATCAGAAAAGCCCAAAAAAGCCCAAAATCCGAAAAGCCCAAAAAGGCCCATGAAAAGCCCATGATGAACTCCAAGGGTATTTTGGTAATTTGTCCAAAAGCCCAAGGGTATTTCGGTAATTTGGCCAAAAAGCCCAATGGCGTTTTGGTAAATTGGATGAACTTTAAGGGTATTTTAGTCTTTTCACATTGGAACCTCCCTACTATTCATGAGGGTATTTTGGTAATTTGCCAATCTCACATTTTCTATAAATAGAGGGGTAGGGTGAGAGAGAAACTTCCACCAAATCAGTTCTACTTTCTCTCTCTCGGTATACGGTTGTTTCAGAATTCACGGGATCGGTGAATAGTGTTTTTACGAAAGTTGCGGTATTTCTGCACATTTGTGAAACAGAATTACTGCGAGTCGTGAATAGTACTATTTCGTCTTTTCTCGGGTGAATAGTGTTTTTGCGAGAAACCGCGGTTTACGGTATTTCTGGCAAAAGAAATAAACCGCTCTCAGTCGATCTGGTGGATAACCTACGGAGGCATCGACGTTTGGTGCTCGAGACAAGCCGATTTTCATTCCAATTGAAATTTGGAAGCGAGGTATAACATCTTATATTAATCTATTTAATTGTTAAGTAGATTAATATTTTAGAAATCAATCATGGAGTAGATCAATAAAGGTTTAAAGAGGTGTGTATCTCTCGGTAATCATCCGACACATCACTTTAACCCTAAGCTTAAGTTAGAAGTAAAATAATATTTTACCGTCTTTTGTAAAGGATTAAATGTACGTAACTCTCGGTTATTATCCGACATACTTTAATCCCTAACTTAAGTAGAAGTAAAATTTTTGTTCTACGGTCTTTCATGACTTGAGCATTAATGGGATTTGGGCATTAGAATCCCTACGGTGGTATCGAGCAAAGGCTCTCCCATTGATTGATTTTCTAAAAGGTTATATCTTATGCAAATAAGATGTATATACCCGTATCGGTTTAATTCTTAGATTTGCAGCTTAAAGTCCAAACCAAATAAAATTAGATTTTCTTGGTTCGGCTCTGTCGACTAAGAAAGTTAAATTAGATTTAAGCTTTCTTTATGCTTTCTTTACGCTTTCTTTTCGAAAACTTTCGATTGTGTTAAAGTATATCTAAGAATGTGATGAAGCAATAAAGTACCTAAGTAAGATTTGTTGATCTCCACACATAAAAGATAAGGTGATGTTAAAGAAAGATGGGAAGTGGATACCTTCGGTATTCTTTCGACATGCCCTTTTACGTGTCCGATAAGCGGCCCAAAAGGAACTTTGTCACGTTACCAAATTACTTTTACGCTTTCGAAGCATGGCAAATGTAACTCTTTTGCTTTTTCGAAAACTTTTGGTTATGAAAAGTATATCTATGAATGTGATGAAGCAATAAAGTACACGAGTAAATTTGTTGATCTCCACACTGAAAGAGATGGTTCTGTCTAGGAAAGATTGAATTTAAAGTGGTCCTCGTGACCCCGATCTTTCTGGGAGCCCCTTTTACGTGTCCGATAAGCGGCCGAAAAGGAACTTTGTCACGTTATCAAATTACTTTATCGTACCGAAGGAATTAAGCTGTTTTGAAATCATATAAAATGTTTATATGCTTTTTACGGTATAAATAAAGAACAAAGATGTAGTTGCAAAATAAAGAATTGAGAACCGATAGTTATATATGTGAGTGATTCACATATATATATACAAAATGTTTGTATGAGCAGGTAAATTAGATTTACTATTTTGATATGAAATGTATCTTATCATAGATGCAAAGCTACTTCTATTGGATAGATAGTAGTTATATACGTGATCGATTCATGTATATATACAAAATATTTGTATGAAATTTGGTAAATTGGATTTATCGCTTTGATAATAAATGAGTAAATTAGATTTATCATTTTAAGGAACCGTGAAAGAATGTTATGTCAAAGAAAAGGCGGAAAAGGAACTTTCAATGGTCTTTACGCGACGTCTTTTCACGTGTTCATAAGTCTGTTTAAAGTCGACTTAATAAAGCGACTAATTATAAATGTGTAAATTAGATTTATCATTTTTAAGAAACCGTGAAGGAAGGTTGTGTCAAAGAAAGACTGGAAAAGGAACTTTCGGTGGTCTTTACGCGAGACATCTTTACGTGTTCATAAGTCTGTTTAAAGTCGGTTTAACAACCGGCGCTTACGATGTTAAACCCGAAAAATTAAGTAATATGCCCTACCTACTCTGTCCTCGCATATCATTGTTCATTGGCGGACGTGACCTACTCGGTGGCGTCACCTTTTACCTTTGGTTTTCGAGGGTTATGTCCGACATAACGAACCAAATAGAGTGAGGTTACTTACCAATGATTTCCAAAACAGTTTTGGGCTTGGGGCAAAGTTTCGTTAAAACATATGATGTTTAGCGAAACCAAGAATCACATAGAGATGTGATTAGCAAAGAGTTGCTTACCTAAGATAATTAATAAATGAGTTATTCAACGATAACTTGATTATCAGTGAAAATAGGGATCTTGGTCCTAACTACAAACGGGAATAGAACAAATTTGTAGTGGGAGTTTTATTTGAAATAAGACATTACATGAACAAAGCTAAAAATCTTTATATTTTACGTTGTAGCACATGGCTAAAGAAACTCTTACTAATACGTTCCGTGCGCTCATACTAAGACATGAGAAACTCGAGTATGTCCTTAACACACCAATCCCTGCACAGCCTGCAGTAGACTGCACAGCAAATGAAGTCACCATGTACAACAAGCACAAAGAACATGAGCTTGATGTACAAAGTTTCTTGGTCAAGAAATTTAAGGTAACTAAATCTCTGCTGAGTCATAAGATGACTGAGGGCGGCTCTCTTGACACTCACATGCTCCGTATGACGAGCGATGTTGAGCGATTGGAGAAGCTTAACGATCCGTTGAGCAAAGAGTTTGCTACGGATGTTATCCTAAACTCTTTCCCTCCTAGCTATTCTAATTTCATCAGGAATTATCATATGCTAGGAATGGACAAGAGCTTGCAGGAGCTCAAAGGGATGTTGAGGATCGCTGATGGGGAGATGAAGAAGAGTTCTTCTAACCTCATGATCCAAGAAGGTGGAAGTAGGATTAAAAAGATGAAACGTAAAGCGACTCCCAAAGTGGCATTTAAGTACAAGAGCAAAGGGAAAATGGTTTATAATCAGAACACTCCCTAGGCAAAAACCTCTTCTACATCCGACTGCTTTTGATGTCGAAGCAATGGTCATTGGAAGAGGAACTGCCCTAAGTATCTAGAGGTTGTGAGGACAATAAATGTTCTCAAGAATTCAACCTCAGATATTTTTGTTGTTGAAGTTAACGTTGTTATCTCTATTCATGATTGGGTATTGGATACTGGATTATGTGCTCATATTTGTTCAAATATAGAGGCACTAAAGAATAGGAGAAAACTACGTAATAAGGAAATACAACTCGAGTTGGAAACGGTGCACAAGTTGCGGTAAGTAAAGTCGGAAGTATAGAGTTGTATTTGCCTGGCGGGTTTATAATGGAACTTGAAAATGTATATTTTGTTCCAAGTATTTTCAGAAACATCATTTCAATCTCATGTTTAGAAATGAATGGTTTCTCTTTTGTTATAAAGGACAATGGTTGTTCTATATACAAAGATGAGTTATATTATGGATCTTCTTTTATGATGAATGATCTTTATATTTGGAAATAGACAAACCTATATTTAACATCAATAAAAAACTCAAAACATCTCATGAAAGTATGACTTTCATATGGCATTATCGCCTTGGTCATATAAACGAGAAACACATCAAAAGTTACATGAAGTTGGACTTCTTGGTAATTTTAATATTCTGAATCTTGTTTACGTGAAAAATGATCAAATTGCCTTTCTCCAAGAAGGGCGAAAGGACAAGTGACTTATTAGCCCTTATACACTCAGATATATGCGGACCAATGAGTACTTGTACAAGAAACGGTGATCGCTACTTTCTCACATTTATTGATGATTACAGTAGATATGGTTATGTCTACTTGATGAGACATAAGTCTGAATCTTTTGAAAAGTTCAAGGAATTCAAGACCGAAGTAGAAAATCAATGAATAAAAGTATTAAGGCCTTACGGTCGGACCAGTGGAGGCGAATACTTAAGTTATGAGTTTATAATGTACTTAAAAGAATGTGGGATAGTCTCACAACTCACACCTCCGGAACGCCACAATGGAATGGTGTTTACGAGAGGAGGAATCGAACTCGTTAGACATGGTTCGTTCCATGATGAGTAATACCACACTCCTAAAAATGTTTTGGGGGCACGCACTAGAAAGCTATTTGCACTAACAATAAATAAGGTTTCATCCAAGTTAGTAGAAAAGACTCCATATGAGTTATGGTTTGGTAAGGTACCAAATATGTCTTATCTTAAAATTTGGGGTCGCAAGGTATTTGTCAAACGTTCGACTTCTGACAAACTTGGACCCAAAGCTGACAAATGCTTTTCCGTAGGGTATCCTAAGGAAACGAAAGGATATTACTTCTATTATCAGTCCGAGAACAAGATAATTGTTGCTCGTCATGGTATATTTTTGGAGAAAGAGTTTCTCGCAAAAGGAAGTAGTGGGAGTAATGTAATACTTGAAGAAATTCAAGATACATCACACAATACAATATCGATGCGATCAGATAAACCCACCACTTGATTCTTCGGCTAATGAGCATTGAAAGAACCAAATCTACAAATAGTTGTGGAAGAAGTTCTAGTCCCGAGCTCATCTACTTCAACGCAAGTTGAAATAGAACTAAATCCGCATACTGATGTGGATGAAGTTCGACAGCCTGAAGAACAAGTGGTATGAAGGTCACATAGGACAGTCTGTGCACCTGAAAGGTACATGGGACTGCATGAAGTCTCAGTATTTGATGCTGAAGATCCTCTGACCTATGCGGAAGCAGTGGATAGACCCGACTCTGATAAATGGCTGGAGGCCATGAGATCCGAAATACAATCCATGTATGACAACACGGTTTGGAACCATGTTGCACCACATGTTGGGGTAAAACCCATAGCTAACAAGTGGGTTTTTAAAAGAAAAATAGACATGGATGATAATATGACTTTTTACAAAGCACGGCTAGTAGCGAAAGGTTTCAAACAAATTCTCGGCGTAGATTATGATGAAACTTTTTCGCCGTAGCTATGTTTAAGTCAATTCGGATGCTCTAGCAATTGTCGTATTTCATGATTATGAAATATGGCGAGATGGATGTCAAAACCGTCTTCCTAAATGGAAATTTAGAAGAGGACGTGTATATGATACAGCCCATAAGTTTTGAGGATCCAAAAAATGCTGGGAAGGTATGCAAGCTTCTCAGATCCATTATGGATTGAAGCAAGCATCACGGAGTTGGAATCTTTGATTTGACGAAGAAGTCAAACAGTTTGACTTCGTCAGATGCGAAGAAGAACCTTGTGTATACAGAAAAACTAGTGGGAGTGTCATTGCTATTTTAATCCTCTATGTGGACGATATACTCTTAATGGGAAATAATATTCCCTTATTGCAATTAGCCAAATCTTCATTAAAGAAAGTATTCTCAATGGAAGATTTGGGCGAGACTGTCTATATACTAGGCATAAAGATCTATAGAGATAGATCTAAGAGACTTATTGGATTAAGTCAAAGCACATACATTCATTGATAAAGTGTTGAATCGGTTCAGCATGCAGAATTCTAAGAAAAGATTTATGTCAATGAATCATGGTGCACAGCTTAGCAAGACTCGGTGTCCTTTGACAAGGCGATGAGCAAAGCATAATGAGTAGAGTACCATATGCTTCGGCTATTGGCCCTATCATGTACGCCATGTTGTGCACTCGCCCTGATATCTCGTACGCTTGGAGTGTGACGAGTAGATATCAGGCTAATCCATGCTAGGAGCACTGGAATGATGCAAATAATATCCTTAAGTACTTATAAAGAACTAAGGATATGTTTCTCATCTACGGTGTTGACTCAGAGCTCGTGGTAAGTGGTTACACAGACGTTATCACCTCATATGAAAAATCATAAATAGAGGCGACGTAAAAATTTGTAAAATTGACACCGTCGGCAACACAGCTGATCCACTTGTAAGATCTCTACCTCAAACCAAGCACTAGTTGCACATATCTTCTATGAGTTTGAGACACATAGGAGATTGGCTGTGAGATTTTCCTTTAAATCTGAGAGATTTATAGAATAAAGAGATTTGTATAAGGCATGGCTCAATATGATTGACTCCAAGTTTAAGTGGGAGATTGTTAGTTTGTAATAATCTTGAAGTCAATAATACGATAAATTGGTTATATAAAGCTTTGTTCATGAATTGGATATTTAAACAATATTTTGTTTCCTTGAGTATTATTGAATTTATGAATCATTCCGAGTTCATGACTGGAATTGTGAAACTTCATAATATAGAATATACTCTTAAAAGTCACTAACCAAGGTAATTAGCGAGAACACTAATTAACCGTTATCGGTTAGTATGTGGATTAAATGATGGTCAAGTTTTACGGACCATAGACAAAGAGTTGTCATTTTAATCACATAGATAGATGTTCTAGGAACATCGTATTTGATAGACCCGAATGAAATATTAAATGGAATTGTGTTCGTGTCATTAATGTTTTCGTTCGGTATTAAATTCTAAAGTATGAGGTATTCATCTTTCCTACATAAGATATGTATGTGTGTGATTTCTACCAAACGTTATCCGTAAAGGTGGCTATAAAGGTAGCTCTTCGGTATACATAACTTATGCGGAGGAAGAGATGGTTTGCCAAAAGTATTATTGTCCCTCGTATTTCTATACGAGTTATAGCATCTTTGGGCCCCTTGATAGAGTAAGATTATCGCTAGCAAGTATAATTACAAGAGTAATTATATTTGATAATTTACTCGGGATTAAGAAAAGATTAAGTTTGCAAGGATGACACATACCTACCTTGAAAGCGATCGATAGCATTATGAGACAAAAGAATTAAACACAAGTAAATAGTTTCTTGGATCATGATATCGATACATACATCATCATCATGTGTAATTGGATGGTCATAGTGCATTACGCGGATGCCTCCTATGATTATAGAAGTTAAAACGGTTTTAACTCTATTTACCAACATAACACGGATCTGTCGGGTCACATGTAGTATAGGAGTTAATCGGAGAATCTTATTGATTAATTATAAATTGTTTATAATTAATAATAAGATGGTTATAATTAATTATATATGATATAATTATATTTGTCATAGATATGACAAGAAGCAAAAAATCGATTGAATTTATAACGTGTTGGACACGTCATATAAATTCGCCAGAAACAACAATAGAGAAAAATATAATTGTAGATGACAATTATATATATTTGATTTGGATTTTAAATGTTAATTATGGATTTGAATTATGGGCCAAAGCCCATTTATAATTAAAGTCTTAATTAATAATTAAAAGCCCAAAATCGAAAAAGCAAAAAAAAGCCCAAAATCAGAAAAGCCCAAAAAGGCCCATGAAAAGCCCATGATGAACTCCAAGGGTATTTTGGTAATTTGTCCAAAAGCCCAAGGGTATTTCGGTAATTTGGCCAAAAAGCCCAATGGCGTTTTGGTAAATTGGATGAACTTTAAGGGTATTTTAGTCTTTTCACATTGGAACCTCCTACTATTCATGAGGGTATTTTGGTAATTTGCCAATCTCACATTTTCTATAAATAGAGGGGTAGGGTGAGAGAGAAACTTCCACCAAATCGGTTCTACTTTCTCTCTCGGTATACGGTTGTTTGAGAATTCACGGGATCGGTGAATAGTGTTTTTACGAAAGTTGCGGTATTTACGCACATTTGTGAAAGAATATCTGCGAGTCGTGAATAGTACTATTTCGTCTTTTCTCGGGTGAATAGTGTTTTTGCGAGAAACCGCGGTTTACGGTATTTCGGCAAAAGAAAGAAAACCGCGCTCTACAGTCGATCTGGTGGATAACCTACGAGAGGCATCGGACGTTTGGTGCTCGAGACAAGCCGATTTTCATTCCAATTGAAATTTGGAAGCGAGGTATAACATCTTATATTAATCTATTTAATTGTTAAGTAGATTAATATTTTAGAAATCAATCATGGAGTAGATCAATAAAGGTTTAAAGAGGTGTGTATCTCTCGGTAATCATCCGACACATCACTTTAACCCTAAGCTTAAGTTAGAAGTAAAATAATATTTTACCGTCTTTTGTAAAGGATTAAATGTCGTAACTCTCGGTTATTATCGACATACTTTAATCCCTAACTTAAGTAAGTAAAATTTTTGTTCTACGGTCTTTCCGCGACTTGAGCATTAATGGGATTTGGGCATTCAGAATCCCTACAGACCCAACCTGACCCGTGTAAAATAAATAATTAATTATTAATTATTTTATATAATTTTAAATAATAAAATATTAATTAATTTATAATTAATCTTAATTAATGTATATTTAAGTTTTAATTAGTACTAAATCATAAAATTATTTCAAAAATATAATTAATCAGGTCCGGTAGGGTTGACCCAAACCCGACCCGATCCGATTCGGATCAAAAAAATTAAATTCATACTCGACCCATTTATCTTCGGATCATGTCGGGTCGGGTCAAGAATTGACAACCCTACTTGTATCATAAATTGAACTATCAAAATTAATTATGATTTTCTATACAAGTCCTCTAAGAAAATCATATTAAATTTCGACGCTCGTTTGAAAGCCGAACCTAAAGCGAAGATGCATTCAGATTGTGAAAGGTTATCTCTATTATGCCATTTGGCCCATTTTAAATCTCAGCAAGATATAGACATGGGCCCACTAATGGTGATAACTGATAACCGATCGCGATCTCGATTGGAGGACCTTTGTATCCAAAATATCTTTCTTTACTCTCCGCTCTTCATCTCATCCGACCGAAATTTTGGATGACAATTTTGCGCTTCTACCACCTCCCATCTTCACTCTCCAGTGCCTTCCCCACTCGCCATGAGAGAAGCTTCCCTGGAGCTAGCGAGCTTCTTACCCATACTCCTTCGAGGAATCAGTGCCGGAGATTCTCCCCATTGAGATCCTCCAATGGGTCTCCTCTCGCTGGCGCTTCTTGGAAAGATGGTGCGCTCCCCCACTCTCTTAATTCCACCTCTCTCTCTCTTCCATCATTGCATTTCACTAATTACAATTTACATTGTCTGCTGAATGCAAACCGAATGGGCAATGACACTGAAATGAGAGAGAAATTTCATAGTTAATTAAGGTATACGTGTTATAAAGATACATAATACATCAAGAAGGTATGGGTGCTCTGGGAGACATATTTTGGAACGTATTTTTGTGTCCAGAAGCATTTCCTTTCAACTAGTTATCATTTGGTAATTTGTTGGGTTGTTGCCTTATTGCCTTGTTGGGATAATTTTTTTTTTTTTTAAATTCGACGTTGTTCTTGATGTTCACTGCATTTAATAATCGCCCTTTACTCTAGATGGCAAAGAGGCTCCTGTGATGAGGGTACCTGACACTGGGTCCCTGCTGACAGAGAGCACAGTAAGTATTACCGTTGTAGGAGCTTCAGGTGATCTTGCCAAGAAGAAGATATTTCCAGCACTTTTTGCACTTTTTTATGAAGATTACCTTCCTAAGGTTCTCAGTTCTTTACTTATTTCTTTTTAAACTATCACATGGTTTACTTAAAGGTTGGAATCCAGTGAAAAAAAGTATTAACTACACAATCTTGAATATTAAAACTAATTAATAATTCTGAATTTGAAAGTTAGATTGTGATATATGCTTCACGCATATCATGCACGCGAAAATAATGAAATAACTAATCATTCAAATAACTTAAATTTGCAAAAGCCCATATTTAAATACCCACTAGAACAGTGGAAATGTGGGAACTTTTATTTTTCAAATTTCTGTTATATATGTATCTTGAAGCAAAAATATGAGTACATAAGTTTCGTGAGCTTATACATGTTTGGTTTGTCTCTAACAGTTTTTGGCCATGCATTCATGCTAATTATGTTTTAGTGATTGTACACATTTTTGGCGCAGCATTTTACAGTTTTTGGCTATGCTCGCAGTAAGTTAACTGATGAGGAGCTGAGAGACACTATCAGCAGAACTTTGACATGCAGAGTCAACAAGAGGTACCCTTTTAGTTTTCTTCACAGATAAATAAAGTATATGGTCTGAGACAAGTATACTACTATGTGTTGGGTAATATTTACTTCAAGAAACAAAGATATGGCCAACTTCTTTCAGGGAAAACTGTAGTGACAAGATGGAACAATTTCTTCAGAGGTGCTTTTATCACTCGGGACAGTATGCCTCTGAGGTTGATTTCTGTGAATTAGATAAAAAGCTTACAAAACAAGAGGTAACAATTTTAAAATTCTCCAAAAGCATTATCATCCTCTCTCTTAAGGTACCTAACAAGCTTCTTGCTTGATAGGAGGGTAAAGTACCAAACAGGTTGTTCTACTTATCAATTCCTCCTAATATATTCGTTGATGTGGTAAGAGGAGCAAGCCGATCAGTTTCATCTGAAAATGGATGGACCAGATTCATTGTTGAAAAGCCCTTTGGCCGTGACTCAGAATCATCCAGTGAACTCACAAGATGCTTAAAGATGTACTTGACGGAGGATCAGATTTTCAGGTCTGAAATATTTTCACAGATTTCTATTGTGATTTTTGTATTCTTGTTTAAGTGGCATGAACTTTTTCCCCTCCAGGATTGATCATTATCTGGGAAAAGAGCTTGTGGAAAATCTTTTGGTTCTCCGTTTCTCCAATCTTGTCTTTGAGCCACTATGGTCGAGAAACTATATAAGAAATGTGCAAATTATATTTTCTGAAGATTTTGGAACAGAGGGGCGAGGCGGGTTAGTCCACTGCATAACCTAATTTGGATTAATTAATTTATGATGGCTTAAGTGCCACAAGTTGCAACAATTACACTTTTGTTTTTTGTGTTTTAAAATTCGTACTCCAAGAAAAGAATTCAAATCATTGATCCCATTCTTCTTCATAAGCAACATATTCACCTTAGTTTTGTAGATTTTTCAGTTTATTACATACAGGATTAAGAGCCAAAAGATGACTGCATTAAAATTGGTCTCTTAGAATTAACTTGAATTGGAAAATTCTATAGACTTTGATCTGGTGGAAAATGAACGGGGAACTTATAAAACTGTACTTGGACATGTCACTTCTGATTACAAACAAGATTAATGGTTTGGATCTGTTGAAAAAGACAAGTTATCTCTGACAATTTTTATTTATCAGATTGATATTTTTTTTCTTTTGATTTGCAGTTATTTTGACCACTATGGGATTATTAGGGATATAATGCAAAATCACCTGCTGCAGATATTGGCATTATTTGCAATGGAGGCACCAGTTAGCTTGGATGCTGAAGATATTCGCAATGAAAAGGTTATTCTCTTAGGAAAATTAACTCTTATTGCAAAGTTGCAAACAATCAGGTACTGAGTGGCACAGTTAGTGCTTCTGTTTTCTTAAAAACTAAAGCCTAGCTTATTCAGGTTAAAGTATTGAGGTCTATGAGGGTACTGAAACTGGATGATGTTGTAGTGGGTCAATACAAGGGGCACATGAGAGGTGGCAAATCTTTTCCGGCTTACATTGATGATCCAACTGTACCTAAGGGGAGTCTGACTCCTACTTTCGCAGCTGCAGCACTCTTCATTGACAATGCCAGATGGGATGGTGTGCCTTTCTTGATGAAAGCTGGCAAGGCCTTGCACAAGAGAGGGTAGTATTCTTTCTTTTGTTTTTTTCTGTTTCTTTCCTCCCTCTTTTTGGATATACAAGACTACTGTTACACTCTTTAAAACACACTTAATCAATCTATGCCTACACACTCCTTTTGTCTAATATGGCAGAATTTGCTTTTGTATGAAATTGAATACACTGCTATTTCTTTTTAGGGCAAGAATACCAACCAGCCAACCTGAAAATAATATTAGCTAATCAATTTTCAATATGCATCATTTGCTCTGTGCTTATGCTTCCGGGAGGATCGTTGTTGCTTTCTTGCATATGATTAGCATCTCCAAGAGGCAGAAGATCAGGGATGTTGAGCATATGAACTTTATGGTGTATAGGTGCTTAATTTGTCAGCATAACATTATTAGATTTCAATGATGGTCAAGTCACACTTTTCTTATTGGTTGTTTTGGTTCTAATATTCTATTATAATTACTCTTTAGATAGCAACCATGTAGCTAAATGACCTGACAATGCAGTTTGCAATATATGAGTAACCTTTCTCAGGAATTCAGTGCAGAGATCAGGGTACAATTCAGGCATGTGCCAGGTAATCTATACAAGCGCAAATTTGGGACAGATTTGGATAAGTTAACAAATGAGCTTGTTATACGTGTTCAACCAAATGAAGCTATATATCTCAAGATAAATAATAAAATACCTGGTCTGGGCGTGCGGCTAGACAGTAGCAACTTAAATCTTCACTACTCAGAGAGGTATGATCTTATAGACAATTGTTAATATGAAAACATCCAGTGTCTTATATGATTTATTTTCTCGGATACATGAAATAATTCAAATAAGAGATGATTTTTCTTAGGTACCCAAGAGAAATTCCGGACGCATATGAGAGGCTACTATTAGACGCTATAGAAGGAGAGAGACGGCTTTTCATAAGGAGTGATGAGCTGGACGCTGCATGGGCTATCTTCTCTCCGTTGCTGAGAGAACTGGAGGAGAAAAAGGTGGCACCTGAGCTTTATCCATATGGCAGCAGAGGACCGGTCGGGGCTCATTACCTTGCAGCAAAGTATAATGTAAGGTGGGGTGATCTGAGTAGTGATAGATAGCTCTTGAAATTCCTTTCTTTTTCGTACTTCTAAAAAAATGTTAACATTGAGCACGACATTGCCATTTTAAAAAAAAAAAAAAAAAATCTAAGTGTTGGGCACTTAATATGGAGAGTTTGATATTGAGTTTGTAATTGAGGGACACTTTTCATGTTTTGAAAATGAAGTGAGATAATTCGGTTTCCAGATTAGAGACTGTCCATTTTTTTTGTCATTTGAGGGGTGATGCTGATTGTTATTTCCGTATGTAATATCATGGTTAATTATACATATCATTTCTAATAATTTCGAGTTGCTAGTTCTGCTGAATAAATCCTTCGAAAGGAAATGCAATACCGAACAAATACACTGAGTTGATGCAAGCTTAACATCGGCTTGCTGTAACGGCTTCATTTGTAGTTGAGGAAAGAATAACATTAGTTAATTTCCTACTTGCAAAATGAGAACATTGAACTACTAACAGAGAAAATACATTTTTTTTTCTTAACAACCGCAGACCGGTCCAAAAGTTATAATTGCAGCGAGCTCCTTCCGCAATTGTACGCAATTCAACGGATGATATATATATATATATATATATATATATATATATATATATACACACACCACCCGTTCCTTGCATATCGGACTGTCTCTGTGATAAGGGGTAAAAACCGTAAAATCAGAATTTTAATTTTAGTATCGGCACACTAAACTACGGATCAATATTATTAAAATATTAAAATTAATAAATTAAGAGAAGATGATATATCAGAATAAAAATATATGATAAATTTTAACAGTAAAATAGGATTAATATTATTAAAATATTAAATTTAATAAATTAAAAGAAAATTATATATCAAAATAAAAATATATAATAAATTTTAACCGTATATAGCTTTTATGGAATTGAGGGCCGGATCCCAATCCCCCTTAAATCCGCTCGTGTCTCCATAATGTTTTCAAATCCGGGCAGCCATTGGGTCAGAACATAGAAGTCATATAAATCGTACGATCTGAAAATTGACGATTCCTAAATTCCCAACTGATGTGAATGTGATGATGATCCCAATCGTATTTCCAAAGCAGGCTTCTTCCACCTGTAAATTGTGACGCACACTTTTTTTTTGAACAAGCCGCACACACACCACACACATTAATCTACACTTTACCCCATCAGCGGGGCTCGATTCTCAGACCTCCCTTAAAAGGCTAATGTCACTACCGACTGCTCAAGCAGCGGTGACAATTGTAATGCACACTCAGCACACTCCAACTGTTCAACACAGAGAAAGAGGGAGGGGAAGAGAGAGAGAAGGTACGTGTCCTTACTCAGCGCACATTTGCGAAGCCGATCGGTCTTCTCTCTCATGTTGGAGGAAAGACGAGATTTAGCATCGGAGATATCACGGTATGTTCTCCTACTTTTCTATACTGTCGGAGACTGTGTCATCTCACTCCTCACTCGGTTATTGCTTTTCATATATTTTTATTCAATTTACTTATTATATATAACAATGTTCTTGTTGTTGGTGATGGATTTTACATTTTTACTTCATCTATATTAGATTCCATCAAAGAAAAGAAAAATGATGATAACAGAAGTTCCTTTTACCTCAAACGAGTTGTAAGTTTAGGTAAGGATTAAGGAGCTATCCGAGTTATAATTCATCATAAAATCCTTCAAGGATCATCATATTGCCCTTGTATTGGTGCATGCTGAGTTGTTTGTAGCAAAGATAACAGTTGTATTGGTGAAACTGGAATTTATTATTTTCTTGGAGCTAGATACATTCTGCAACTCAATTCAGTCTTATGTTATGAAAAATAAAAGAAGAGGAGAGATGAATTCAACCTAGTATTGAATTGGTAATCCTTGCCAATAACCATATGCCAAATCCTCATTTTGTATTTTGATAATCCTAACTATTTTTTCTAACTTCAACAGAAGAAACTATCCTCAGAAGCTGATACTGGCACTTCCCTTGAGATTATACGTGAAGAAGAACATGAAGACAATAATGCCCCTAGCAATGAGCCAGAGAAAATGATGAGCTCAGAAAAAGAAGAAAACAGAACACTGAGCACAGTATCTGAAAAGCCCAAGGACAGGTGTATATTTGTCAAAAGACATTCTGGACAGAAATGAAGGTTCAAGAGGAGATCCCTCTTTTGACTTGAATGCTAACAGTTATAGGGAGAAGCTTGCGAAATCAATATGGGAGCTTGAGAAATCAAACAAAAGTCGTACATTTACTGGTATATCTTTGCTTTTGTTTGTATTAAAATTTTCTTGTGCAAAGTACTGCCATGTTCTGTTGATTTGGGGTTGGGTCTAAAACTTTGAAAATTTCAGAAAGTTTTGTCATGCGTGAATCACAATGTACATAATTCCAAATTTCTTCTCAACAGACACCAGAGAGAGGGAGGGGTGGGGGTTAAATAGAGGGAGGGAAGAAACCAACTGAATGTTATATTAACTGTCTGGATTACAAGTAATATACAATTTATTCAAATTAAATTCTTATTTCTTTATTCTTCAAACTGTCTGGAATCTCTGGTTTATATAATCATGGGATATATATATAATGTCTAATTTGCTATGGTTTATGAAGTCCATATATTTATGCACAACACTTGGAAATGCTTCTCTTTCCCTTAACATTTGTTATAATTTGAACAGGGAAAGAGCAATCAAAGCCTCTCAACCTTCTTTTTATGTTTATTCCAAGTAACTATTGCAAATATTTTCTTTTTTCTTTAAACAGCGCTAAATGCAAATTTATATTTGGTATAATTTGAAATAGAGTCAAACTTTTCAGAAAGAAGTGGTCAAGGTGGTGACAAACAGCCAAAAGAGTGGTGTGACCTGAGCTGTGAGGAAGTTCAAAATGCTATTTCCATTATTTTGGAAGAGATAGATATTACTATGGTACATTCTCAGATTACATATGATTTGCTTCATTACTAAATGCTCAGATCAGGAACAAAACTGGAAAATTTCTTTTACCGTAGGGATGTCTTCTGCTATCTCTTGTAATTTGGTAATTGGCATACAATTATTCATCAAGAATTACCATCTCCAATTGAGAGGGACATGTATTTACTGAACCGTGCATGTGGGGTACCAGCATGCTACCGATGTTGTCACAGTTCTTTCATTTGTTTATGTGGACTCTTATTGCTTGTTTGGTCTGTTTATTTACAATGATGAAATAATATTGAACTGATACTATTTTTTTTTTATTTGTTTCCATACTTCAGGCAAGATTTTCAGATGTGCTAGAGAAATTAGGTACGGTCTCTCATAATATCTATTGTTGTTTTGAATGCTGAAATTGGTATTGGTTTACTTAATACTCGATCAATTTTGATCAACAACAGTTAGTGTATCTGGAGAAGCTACTGGCAACTGTAATCTTATATTCTCAACTTATGATTGATAATAACACATTTGTAATTTTTTTTGATGTAGTAGGCGAAAAACCTACTAATAATTTTCATTAAAGCAAATTAAAAAGAGTTATCAGAGTAGAAGAAAGATAAAGAAAAGGAAAATGAAAAAAGACAAAAAGAATCCATGAAGTACAAGCATATCTCCTCACACAAACAAAGTAAAATGAAAAATTATAAAAAAAAATCAGCTTCGTTCTTGCACCATTTGTGCTTGCCATGGGAGTTCTAGCACCTGCAAGGAATAGTGCAGAAGGTGTGCAGCCACTAGTGCTAAAGGAGTCGATGTCTGTAGAGAGCAATGAGTCAGCAATTAAGGTTTTGTCCCACATTACGATCCCAATTAGTGACTCCATTTTTGACAAACAAGAAACATGTCTCTTGATGCACATAATTAGCCTTCTTCATTGGCTTGGTCTTTAGCCTGTAACGAATCGTGGCTGATGATGATGCTCTCAAAATGAAACCCTAAAACTGATGGGGGCGGTGAACCCGAGTGTGGTGACGATGGTGAAACCCTAGATCGGTGGGAGAGAGCAGGAAACGCGAGCAATGATAAAACCCTAGATCTGATGTTACTTGATGTAATGAAAAGTATTATGTGGTCAGAATTTAGGATGATAGGTAACATGGCCAATTGACCAGTCTTGTTACAAACATAAAACCAAAATAAAGGATGCAAAATGATTTGTTTTAAATATCCTTCTTTTAGATGAGCATTTTGAATGGATATTTCTCCGTGAAAGGATGCTATAATGGTTGTGATAGAGGAGGAGCTATATAGACTTGCCGATGAGGCTCAAGAACGGGAAAGCTGTGAAGAAAATTAAGAGAAGGAAGAAGCAACACAATATGGGAATGAGAATAACTGTATAGAAATTTCTTGTGGAGTTCCTGTTCAGTGTAGCAATGTATGTCGATGTTTTGTCATTGTAAGTAGTCTTGCTTGCACTTATAGATGGTAGTTTTACAAGCAATATGTCCTTCAGGAGTAGGCCACTTCTATCTTAGTTCCATTTTGCTTTCCTCTCTTGTAGCGTTTAGAGGCTTACTATGTTTATATCAATCATGGTTGCAATGACAGATCTACAAGTTGCCATGTAAAAATTTGGGGCTTGTGAAATTACTGGAATGATTTAAAGTTCTCAACCGTCATGTATGCAGATGTAGTTCGCCAGAAAAGTAATTTTTTTTTCGGCGTGAAACTAGAAAAATATATCTAATTTAAGTCTTTGTAGAAAATATAGTCTTCATTATGGCGAATATAGTGAAAGTGTAGAAATATAAAGGCTGAAAAAAAATAAAAAACATTGGCCAAGTTACCAAGAAGGCAAGAACCGTAGGCTAATAAAAAAAAATGAAAAAAAAAGGTATATTGGACTTATAATTTAAAAAAGTTTATCAATGTATACTATTTTAAAAAATGCTGGTATATTAGGAAAAAAAATGAAGAAACTATATGATAGCAATTTGGAGATCCAAGTTTTGTTGGGTGAAAATCATTTCCTTATATAATAATTGGAAATCGTTGTCTTGGCTGATGACGTCACGAGCGACGCGTTAAACAATCAGTGGGCTGCTTAATTCTGCCATTAAACTACTAATCCACCTCTTAAACTTTAGAAAAGTCTTAGTCGAGGTGATTATCTCTGAATTTAGATACTTAGCTCCGAGGATCCTATATTTAGTTGTGCATGGTGTCCTACACTTGTGTGAGCCGAAACATTTCAGGCTTTTCACAAATCTTACCATTAATTTTTAAGTGTTTTACTTATGAATCTAAATATAAAATTCTTCTTACTGACTTACCAATATAAATTTGTCATTTTTTTTCTTAATTTCTTTGCTTGTCTTGGTTAAATTAAGAACCTGCACACACACACATGTAACTAAAGAGAAGTCTTAATATTTTTTAATATGAAAAGATATCAAATTAAATATTTCACATTCCTATCAAAGTATCACCTCACAAGCAAGTTATAAACTCGTAATATGGGAAGTTTTAGATGACAAAAAATTAAAAATAACTTATATTACCTTGAAAATAAATTTATAAATAAAAACATTATATTTGACGTCTCCGACCCGTCAAATTAGACTAGGATTCTTAGCTTTCTTCATAAAAGTCTTTTTTCTCAAATAATTAGTAGGACTCAAATTATCGTTACCCAGTTAATGAACAATCAAATGCTAGTGGTTCACCTATAAAAAACAAAAGACCGGGTTCACACAAAATCCATATAGAATTGATTCCGTGGACCCCCCTCAACCAATGGACGCTGCGATAGACGGCACGTGCTCCGCATCGACGGCCGTGAAGGATTCCTACTGGCGACACTCGTCACTTATCATAACATCATATCATTAAATTAACGGTAATCATCTGTCCACGTGTTGCTCTCGATGCAACCTCTTAAGCCCAGATCCAAAACTTAATTAATTTCCTTTCCCTCTCCTTACTTTAATGCTTCCATCTCTCCTCTTTCTCCATCAATTGAGAGCAATAAATATTGGTTCCATCCCAGTGACTTTCTTCGATCAGTTTCCTGCAAATAGGTGTTTATACTATACATCTCTTTAGTTATCTCACCTACCTTTCGTTAGTTTTCCCCCGAGTTCTAAATCGAATGTTTAGTCTCTCTCTATATATAGGCTCTCTCTCTTTTGGTTTAGTGTTGTTGTTCATACACTGAACATGCTTTTATTTACCAGAAAATAGATAAATAAAAAAGCACACCGTGCAATATTCCTGTCTTTAGATCATGCTTTACTAGTTTTTTTTTCTTTCTTTTCTTCTCTTGTTCTGTCTATTAGATTTTCTAAAAAGAGTCATATTCTAATTTTCCCACTCAGAAACTTCAATTCATGTCTCAGTTCTAGATAAACCAAAAAACTCTTGAAACCTTCATCCATCTCAACTTCTCTACTCACCTTCCATGGCGGATTCAGACAATGAATCAGGGGGACAAGCAAGCACACAGGACCTCTCGTTCCTACGGGAGCAAGACCATTTCTTGCCGATTGCAAATGTAAGCCGTATCATGAAACGGGCACTCCCAGCCAATGCGAAGATTTCCAAAGATGCAAAGGAGACGATGCAGGAATGTGTCTCTGAATTCATCAGCTTCATTACCGGCGAGGCATCTGACAAGTGCCAGAAAGAGAAGAGGAAGACTGTGAACGGTGATGATCTCATTTGGGCCATGACCACTCTAGGGTTTGAAGATTATGTTGAACCACTCAAGTCGTATCTGCAGAAGTTCAGAGAGCTGGAAGGGGATAAAGGGGCCCCACAAAAGGAAGGGGGAGTCGTTGATGGGACCAACGTTATGCACGCTGGTGCTATGGGTATGAGTATGGGGCAGTCGGTAACGATGGTACCGGGGCTGGTACATGAACATGAGGTGTATTATCAGCAAATGAGAACTAGAGATTTAGGGTTTGGGGCTGGTAGTAGCGGTGGTTCTTCCTCAGGGCCTTTTGGAAGGTGAGGTTAAGGTAGGGTTTCATCCGTGTACTCGTGTTGAAACGAAACAACTACTATGTTAAATTGGGTTTTCTGTTCAAATGTGTAGTGAGTCAACACACTGTCCCATACAATTTGTATCAATTGCAGAAACGATTCCTGATTGCAGTGACTCATCCGTAGCAGAATTAATTAAGTAATGAATCAACTTAATTTGGTGAGTCTATCTTGTACCTGTATGATATCTATTCATCTGTGCGGCGATTCATTACAAGTTACAACATGCAAAGAAGGAACACTTTCTTAGACAGTCAGACCTATATAAAGTGTAATCAACGATTGAATGGGTTGCTGATTTCTATATCAATCGCGACAGCTGTTCGGGTTCTGTGTGGCAGTTTTGGTCTTTTTTTTTTGTCCGTTGAATGTTTTAGGTCCCTGTGGCTGAGAATTATATCTGGCCCTCCATTTGAATGAACTTTTTGTTTGTTTTGCTTGAACAATATATTTTTAATCGAACCATTAATCATTCTTTATGCCAGCATTACACCCTACTTTTTGCAAGCACCTGAGGTGGCCTTATCTGATTTACGGATTGATTTTGATGCTGACATAAAGGTTAACCAAATTTTTTGCAATAACCAAAAGAATAATATATATAGTCGGTAACTTCTGACTTCAAGTTTGACATTGTGTATATACTAAGGGGTGTAAATGGGTCGGGTTGGCTCATATTATTTTATTATTTTTCTTAATTTGATCCGAATTCGGTCTGATTAAATTCAGAATAAAAATTTTGATTCATATCCGACCCGACGGGTCACAGGTCGATCCAACCCGACCGGTATAAAATAATTAAATATTTTTATATAATTTTAAGCAATAAAATATTAATTAATTTATAATTAATCTTAATTAATGTATATTTAAGTTTTAATTAATACTAAATCACAAAATTACTTCAAAATATAAATTAATCGGGTCGGATCGGGAATATTCCCGACCCAACCCGACCCGATTCGGATCAACAAAATTAAATCCATACCTGACCCATTTATCTTCGAGTCATGTCGGGTCGGGTTCGAATTCGAATCGGGTCAATAATTAACACCCCTAGTAGAGACAAAATTGAATTAATTTCTTCTAAATCCTAGCGTTGGCAACAGTTTCTAAACTCTTATTTACGCCATGTCAATTTTAATTTTAATTAGAAAAGTTACTAATTACAATTAACACTATCCAACCGTAAAACTGTTTCCAAATCTTGTAATGGCAATTAACACTCTAGCATCAATGGAAATTCTCTCCAGCGCTAATTCTCAGCGAGTTACAATCTGATGTGGCGATTAGAATTGAATTGTTAAATTAGAAACCATCTCGAACACTGAAATAAAAATAATAATAAGTGGTACATAGCCGCTTGGAGATGCTCTTAGCTCTACCCTTGAGAATTATGATCGCCGCTTCTTTGTTTAAGACCTCATTATACTCGCATCGTCTGGACAATCTGGACAACCAGTTGGGGTCACACAGGTGCAGGTGGATACCAGCTGATGCAGCAGCCAACAGTTTGCCAAAGAGCTTTTGAAACTGTTACAAATAGTACAAAAATGCATCATCATGAGCTTAATCTAAAACGATATCTATATAATTGCCTTGACCAGTATATTTTTAACAAAGTACTAGATTGTTTTCCATGGTATCAGGTATGGTACACAATTTTGACAAGCCACATAATATTTGGTATAATATGCCTTTTGGAGTTCATGCCCCTATCATCAATTATGGATGCACCTTTCTTTCAACATTGTTAAAAACTGGAATATGTCACATCATTTGATGCTGTGTTGATGATTTTTTGTTCACTTTTATACTGTCATGAAATTTGCATTAACAGATTAAGCAGGTGAGCAAGCAAACCAAAGTCACTAGAAAACTATAAGACCATTATACTATAAGTCAACTGTTGTTTGGTTGTGCAATAAGCTCAATGCAGTTACACTTGTATTACATCTATGATGCCAGACAGACATTACATTGTGGGGAATAAAGCTGGATAAGATCCAACTTGTGAGTGGGATAAGTTATATGAATGCCACCTTTCCAGGTGACTAAAAGCTATCTGATTCTGTACCTACTGTGGGCCTAAATAAGCACTAGTATACCATCCTCAAAACCAATTGTGGATACTTGAATCCAAGAAAAACAACAGGTCCCTATTCAATATTTTACTTGTTATGTTTGTTTTTCTTCTTTTCTTCATTTCGTACAAAAAACAATCAAACATAAAATTTGCCAAAACTATAGGATTTAGCAGAATTAAAACACAAAAAAACATACATCAAATTGAGAATTTCACCTGCCATGCAACAGATTGCCAGTCATACAGCAAAATTCTCTCGGGAATGTCATATTTATCATAAGGGTTTGCACACTCTGTCCCTAAATCGGAAGCATTGCAAGTTATGTACTTATGTAGAGAGGTGCTACGTTAAGAAGAGCATGTGAAGCACGTACAAAAAACAATCAAACATAAAATTTGCCAAAACTATAGGATTTAGCAGAATTAAAACACAAAAAAACATACATCAAATTGAGAATTTCACCTGCCATGCAACAGATTGCCAGTCATACAGCAAAATTCTCTCGGGAATGTCATATTTATCATAAGGGTTTGCACACTCTGTCCCTAAATCGGAAGCATTGCAAGTTATGTACTTATGTAGAGAGGTGCTACGTTAAGAAGAGCATGTGAAGCAGCATGTGCGTCAAATCTAAAAGCAAGGTCTTGGGCCTCAACTTCATTTTTCACTGATTCAGGAACTTTTTATCTATGCCGCCTTATTTATCAGGAAATCATGACAGAGAAATGGTACCAAAATAATTAATATTTATTGACAGTTGTATTAGTAATAGTGACTGTTATTTACTTCCAAGTGATTTTTCCATTGTTGATGTTTATCCTTTTTTGGATGAGTTTTTCTTAGACCATTTCCAAGTCTAGCTTTTGACTTTTCTGATTAATCTTTGCCTAAACAAAAAACTTAAGGGTCATTAACAGTGGTACCAATAGTACCTGCTCCATTCTTTCTAGTACAGCATGTGCCTCGAAAGTACCAGTCAGCACATGCCCTTTTTTTGTTATCAAATACAGTGATGCATTTGAGCAAAGCCCTTTTTTTGTTATCAAATACTCTACTTTTGTTATAATCACATGTTGGGTTGGGCACAGTGAAAGAGCTACTATGAACAAACAAACAAACTTTTGTTTTCACAACAAAGGTGCACAATATAACAATAATACAACTCATGCACTCATCTTTCCACACTCTTGGAAAGGATCACAAGAGGGTAGGTCTGAATTTCCAATGAAAAATACAATCTGTTAATAATACCTCATTATTTTTCTCAAGGAGAGCAAATTGGTGCTGCCACTAATGTATTTATGTTTCAGAAAAATCCAATACACGATTTGATGAGGGCAGAGATATACAAGGTTCCCACCAGCCACATCACATGGATGTCAGTGTAGTCATTTTTTGTGTAATACTTCAAGTCAGCTTTATGGCAAAATGCAGTCTTTGTAGACAACTCCAGTTCATCTACCAAATAAGTTCTGCCTTGATTCATGTATACAGCACCCTCATAGACCTAACATTAAAAAAAAGACTTCTAATGTCATTTGAAATTTCAGTATTTGTAGTAAATTTGACCTAGTTTTTTAACTGTTAATTGTAATTAGTAATGAGAGTTCGAAAAAAAAAACTGCAATTACTAATGCTCTGTTAGTACTACCATTATTCTCAGTAAGTTACAACTAGTATCAATTATGCTATAATCAGTTTCTATTTACTTATATCTTTAATTTCTACATCCTACCAAGATGAGCAAAGAGGTGAAGTACCTGCAAAAATGCCCTGCTTTCTTCAATTTCCTCTGGTACTTTATCAGTTACTTATCTATAACCCTATATTTCTCATTCTCAGTTGCTTGTAGGCTAACTCCATGTGAAGGGTTTTTCTGCTTCAAAACAAAACATCCAAAATATCAACTAAAAAACCCACAAGTATTCACAGGAATTGTAAATGAGTTAAAACTCTAACTAGATATATAAAATGAAAAAAAATAAAATAAAAAGATCCTGACATCTGGGCATAGCTCCACATATTTTTAGACAAGTCGCCACTAGGATTATTACCAAGATGACTCTTGTTTCTTAGAGTTGACATGGCCCGTTATAAGACCAAACAGAAATATTTCTCATTATTGCAAGCAAAATGGTAACTCACTGGCAGCACATGTGAGATGTTGTTGTAGCGCCTTTTTAGGAAAAAAGGAAACCTAAAATTAAGTAAAAATGTACTAAAATTTCACTAAACCTGCAAAATGTCTCTCATACTAAGGTTTTGTCAATTTGTTGTCTTCTTAGATTTAGAAGTTGAAACAGATAGTAGGCAAGCCTATTCACAAGAAAGAAAAAAGAAAAAGAAACAACTTGAAGTTGAGCAATTTTTTCTTATTTATAGACAAACTGGCACTAAGTTTTGCAAAAGCAAAATTGAAACATTGGACCAATAAATGACTGTTAGATTATGAGCATCGATTTGGCAATGCTCAATTGGTCACCCAAAGAGCATATTTGGAAATTTCATGAAGTACTGATCCAGAGGGCCCTCAAATGCAACAAGACTGCTAATGATGTTTTTGACCTTCTTCCTGATCTACCTGCTTGCTGCCATAAGCTGAAAGGTTGAAGAAATATTACATGACAGATGTTATATGAATTTTTCAGACCTGTATTCCCCAACAGCATATCATTCAGAGTTGCTTATTGGTTCATCGACTCCATAACGATAAGAATATTCATATTGAAAGGGGTAAACTGTTGATATATGAGAAATATATTCGCACACATGAGATTCAAAAGTGAAATTGAAGCATATGAGAAATATATTCGCACACATGAGATTCAAAAGTGAAATTGAAGCATCTCGACATCAGGAATAAATCTCCTACCTGTAGTTTCAGATATAAATGCATGATCTGGAAATTTTCTGATGATGATGGAACAGCTCAAGTTAGTCAGTTTGGTTTCTTGTTCAGCAAAGATAACAGTATACACATAAAAATATATCAACTAATAAAAATGCTACTTTTAATTAATTTTGTAATTTTTCTGAATTAGCAAATAATGTGACATATAGTGCTGGTACATACCACACAAATCACCAGTAGCAAGTTAATACTGCAAACAATGTAAAGATCCATTTTTTTCCCTGATAGAACTCCATACTATAATGGATGTATATGATGCATCCTAACTCAGACAACCAAATACCAGTGTACAAACCAAATAGCATGTGGTACAAAACCAACTTGGTACTATTTCCATTTCTTATTTGGGGGAGCATTAAGGAAGTGAAGATGAAGAAGAGCAGCTGCTATTTATATTTTAAATTTTGTGTCAGATAGAGATGAGAGGTCACTCATAATATCTTGCCAAACTGAAGCCGATGCATGTGACAGCTCAGCAGGTTTTGATGACACTGCACTTTGATTGGCTGTGCTTGAAATTGATTGATCTTGTTGTCTTTTCTTTATGAGTGGAACAAATAATATAAATTCATTGTCACCAATTGTGCCGATCTGAGCTCCCAAGCTTAATTTAGTGCCCTTTATAGAAAATTTAATATGATTACAGAAAATTCATAAATTAAGGATGAAACCCGCCAATTGAGCTAATATTTGGTGACAGATAGTACAGACAAAACTGAACTACTTCACTGATAAAGAACACTTGAAAATGAAGAGAAAACCGGAACTTGAAGAAGAGATGGAAATTCGGGCAATTTTTGGCGGGAAGAAACGACTCCTTGAGAAGAAGCTTAAGATCACGAATAGAGCCTTCGGGAGGTAGTTTAAAGGCGATCGACTCACCAGATAGGGTTCTGATTTGTACTACTACTCCATTTCAGAGCTTCGAGGTATCGCTCTTCTCTAAGGAATAGGATTGATTGCTACGAGTAGAATGCGAGCCCCAACATTTAGGGGCGGACGCAACTCTTGTATTTTATTTTTTTGGTATGGCCTTGGGCTGTGGATAAAATTTATATATGAATTCGTATTTAATAAAAAAATGAGGATCCAAATGTAAATTTATATTTACTATTATAGTTGATTTCGAATTGGATTTAGATCATATTTCGGATTTTATATTATAATAATATTAAAAATAACATAATTAGTATATAATAAGAGAAAAATTATTATGTTATCTTAAAATTATTTCAAACGTAACAACAATCATAATTCATATTTATTATTATAGCAATTTTAAAATTATTTGTCCCAATCATAAACGCAGCAACAATCATAACTATTTGTTCCGACTTTCAAAACATACAATAAACATCAAATAACATAATAAAATCTATCTAATTAATACAATAACTACTATTTAACTTTATGAATTAATATATAATGAAATATAAATATTGTTCTTCAATTTAAATTAAATTGAACATGTCTATTTTATTAATTGACATATGATATAATTTTATTTATTTATTGAATTCATAGCAAATTAGAGTTCGAATCTTATAAAATTCATGTGCGGATCCATTATATTAAATGGATCATTTTCTAAAATTCATATGCCGATCTAACAAACTAACCAATCCGCTGGGATAATTTTGTACTAAATGCTCTTTGGGAAACGACCATTTGGTCATGACCAAACGCAGGAGAGAATTCTCCGTGAAGATACTATTATAAATGCACGAAGGGTTGAGTTTCCTTCAAAGCCAGCCGTCTCCAATGAGGCTAAGGTTCTCCCACCTTCTTTGCGCCAATGAATTATTATTTTTAAGAGACTTGGTTTTAGCATCCTGCAAAAATTCAAATTGTTGTGTACACTACTAGCTCCTCCCTTGAAAATGATAAAGATCATGGACACTCACACAGCACATAAAGCATAAAAAGACATTTCATTTATACCTCATCCCCTTTCATTCAAAGATGTCCCAACTACTTATCCATGACTAGCCCTAAGTTCCTTTCCTAGCCAGGTTCAAAGGACTTGCAATTATGTAGCAAATGATAATTGCAATAGTAGTTGAATTTGCCACCGTCACTTCTGTTTGTTGTTTTAAGGTGTGTGTGTGTGTGTGTGTGTGTTGGGGGGGGGGGGGGGGTGTCCCTTTGCAAGATCAGTCTCGACTTCTATGGCTTACAGAAAGAAGCAATTTTCTGATTTTTGGTAATTTTCATGAAAAGCACACATTGGCTTCATTTAATTCTAATAGCTTACAAATAGAAGCATTTTCTGATTATTGGTATTTAATGAGGATATTTTTGCTTTTCTAGGATTCATATGTAGATCCATTTGTATGAATTCAAATCAGATTTTCGGATTATAGATATCCATTGACAGCCCTATGTGCAATCGGTTCTCGGTCAGAATAAATTTTAAATTGAAATTTAATTTTAGATACAATTTTATACTTTTTAGATTTTTGTAGATAGTTAACAATTTATTTATTTTAAAGTTATGAATTCACGTTTTAGTGCCATAAGTAGCATAGTTTGCAATGGGAGCTCGCTGTTATGGAGTATACTGTTGATGGAACCACAAAAAAAAAAATATCTTAGAGAACACCCACCCCGTACATACTAAATCTCAGATGTTTAGGGAGTGTTTGGCACTCAATGGAATAGCAAAAAGTTGGAATAGAATAGCTATTCCGACGAATTAATTTGTCAAACGAATCTTAGACTAAGTAGAAGAGTGCGGAATAGTGCTAATCCGGTATACCAACTTATAGGTGGAATACCGGATTAGCTCTCGTCGGAATAGCGATTATTGTTTGATTATATTATATTGTATTATTATATTATGATTATGATTAAGATTTAGTATTATTATATTATTATATTATATTTATGATTATAATTTATTATTATATTAATATTATGATTATTATTTATTATTATTATTATCATTATATTATTATTATTAAATTATTATTATCATTATTGTTATTATATTATCGTTACCATTAGTATTATTATATTATTTATTATTATTATAAATATAATTTTAATATTATATTATTATATTATGAATATTAATATAATTATTTTATTATTTATTATGATCAAAATTATTTATTATTATTTATTATATTATTATATTATGATGATTATAATTATGATTATTATTACTTTATTATTATTTTATTATGTTATATTATATTATTATATGTTGATTATATTTATGATTAATTTATTATTATATTATTATAATTATAATTATTTATAATTATTTTTATGATTATGATTATATTTTTATTATTATATTATTATAATTATGATTATGGTTATATTATTATGATCATGACTATAATTATTATTATCATGATTATGATTATTATATTATGATTATATTATTAAAATTATGATTACTTATTATTATTATATTATTATAATTATGATTGTAATTATAATTTTTATTATTATATTACTATATTATGATTATGTTTATATTTTTATTATATTACTATTATAATATTATTATTTATTATGATTATTTTTTATTATTTTATTATTATTTTATTATGTTGTATTATATTATTATATGTTGATTATATTTATGATTAATTATTATTATATTATTATTATTATAATTATTTATAATTATTTTTATGATTATGATTATATTTTTATTATTATATTATTATGATTATGGTTATGGTTATATTATTATGATTATGACTATAATTATTATTATCATGATTATGATTATTATATTAAAATTATGATTACTTATTATTATTATATTTTTATAATTATGATTGTAATTATATTTTTTTATTATTATATTACTATATTATGATTATATTTATATTTTATTATATTACTATTATAATATTATTATTTATTATGATTATTTTTTATTACTTTATTATTATTATTATCTTACTATTATGATTATTATTTTACTATTATTATTATTATTATTATCATCATCATTATTAGTATCATAATTATTCATATTTTAACTATTCTGAGTAACAACTGCCAAACGATATTTTCGCTCTTCCGAATAGTCAAGAATACCACTATTCTACCACTCTTCCAAAAAAAAATACTATTCTATCACTCTTCCAAAATTACCACTCTTCCAAAGCTATTCCTTGAAGACAATGTGCTACTGAATAATATTAAGTGCTTATCAAGACTATGGGTTTAAATTAATGCTTACTAATGACTTGATTGAATGTAATTCATCAATTTTATTGGTGGTTTTAAATTAGATAAGCATATATTGATCTACATTAGAGATGACAATGAGTCAGGTAGGCAGATAAAATGTCAATTCATAGGTCCAGTTCGTCCATCAAAATCACATACTCATCATGTCCGGCCTCTATCTCCGGGCCTAAAAATCCCGGCTCGTCCTGCCCGCGGGCTAAGATTTTATTTTTATTAAGTTATCAAATATAAATATGAGTAAGAATTTTTTTTATTAATGAGTATATATATATATATATATATATATATATATATATATATAACCTATTTTGTGCTCGTTATCTATAGTGTATTGTGTATATATATAGAGATGATTTATGATGCTTTGAAAAATAAAAAAAAATTGTTATTGGTTTGAGGTGAGATTTCATATCTTAAGGTTTCAAATTTTTAATCTAAATTGCTCAATAATTTCTTTATTCAAAATCTTACGTGATATTAAATTTCATAATTTTTTGAGCTTTCTAACTATTTTTAAAAACAACCCTGAAATAAGCTATTTTCTTGTGTTAAATATGGCTGATTTAAAAATAGTTAGAAAGCTCAAGAAATCATGAAATTTAATATCCCATAAGATTTTGACATGAAAGCAACTTAGATTGATAATTTGAGAACTCGGAATATGAAATCTCATTCCAAAGCAATAATGGTTTTTCACTTTGCAAAGCACCATAATGCATATATATATATATGGAGAGAGAGAGATAGACTATTGTGAAAACGTTTGCATTTCAGCCAATTTGCAAACAGATCAAAAACTATATTTTAAAATCTCAAAAATTTTAATTTATAGTTTTCATTAAAATTTTCATATAAAAACCTTGTGGGATACAAAAATTTGAAGTGTTTTGAGTTTTTTAAGCCACTCTTTTGAATTTTTTAAAAAACAACACAAACATTGAATATTTATTATTATTTTTAGAGCAATTTTTTCAAAATTCAAAAGGGTGACTTAAAAAACTCAAAACACTCCAAATTTTTATATCCCATAAGGTTTTTATATAAAAAAATTAATGAAAATCATAAATTGAATTTTTTTAGATTTTAAAATATAGTTTTTGATCCGTTTGCATATCGGTTGAAATACAAACATTTTCACAATAGTCTACTATATATATATATATATAATTAGGCTATGGTGCTTTGCAAAGCACAAAAACATTGTGTGATTTGCGCTCTATTATTAATTTTAAGTCAGAAATTAACGATCCAAACTGCTCAATCTAATCTCCATATCAAAATCTATTAGTAAATTAAATTTTATATTTTTGGAATTCATTTGCTATTTTTTTGAATAAAGGGGAAATCATCATTTTTTGATGAATCAGAATTCTCAGATCAAGTCATTTTCTTCTCATCAGAAAAAATAGCAAAAAAATTTTAAAAAATATAAAATTTAGTTTACTAATAGATTTTGATATAAATATTAGATTGAACGATTCAAATCGATTATTTCTGACTTAAAATTAAAAATATAGTACAAAGCACACAACGTCTCTGTTCTTTGCAAAACACCATAGTCGAACTCTATATATATACCGGCCTTTTGTTTACTGTAGATTCATTGGCATTATAGTGTTTTTTTTTCCAATAAGGATTTTCATGACTTCTTTTATCTATTTTTGTTTCGATATTTATTGTCTGGATTGAATTTATTCCTCTTCACAGAGGGTGAAATATCCATCCTCTGTTAGACAATACACACTCCGACCTCTCAATTTCTTGATTCTAATTCAACTTACATTAGAACTTCAATCGGAGTTATCATTTCAGAAGACAACTACAAATTTACAATTAACTCTGTAAACTCCGAGAGAATTCCTATTAATAAAATCTCACTACTGGTCTACTACTCCCCTGATCAATATGAAGTCGCGAGTAGTAAAATAAGAATTAAAAATTAAAATTTTGCTCATCAAGTGATCAAAATGGGAAGGAGAGGTGGAATATTCGGCGTGATTTGAAGATGCTAAAATCGCACACAGAAATTCTTATCAAAACGAAGGTATTTGACGAGAATTCATTTTTGTCTCTATGAGAGACTCATCTAACCCCTCGTTCTTCTTCTCCGCGCCACTAAGAGTTTAGAGCCAAAAATTAATAAATATTACTTCGATAAGGTAACCAATATCTTCTACTCTCGTTTGTGAATAGACACGTATAAAATTTTCAACCTGGCACTTTTAACTGAATTCGTATTTGCAAACCCTATTTGACGTTTTAAAGAACAAATTTTGTAAATTTGATGAAAACTATGATTTTTTTATAATTTCTTCAATTGAATTCTTCTCTATAACAATGACATACTAATCATAGAAATTCAATTCTAAATTATCTCTTCTCTATTCTATTTTATTAAAATGAAAAAATTCTTAAAAAAAAAACATTCTGATCAGAGCCTACATATAATAAAGCACGTGTGTGCCGAACACACTGGTGTTGCTTACGTCACAGATAAAAAAAAGGAGGAAGTAATTGTAAAAATTAGACGTTATGATGGGATCAAGCATTCAAGCTTGTCACTGATACTGATATTGCTCCAAAATTGATATACACACTTCTCCTTATCGCTAAATTTTAAAAAAAGAATACTATATAGTTTTAAGCACTATTTTGTTGTAATCTTTCATGACTTCCTATAATATCCTTGAGCCGTTTTAGCTCCTGATTTATTTGTAGGGTGAATTGTTGTAATACCCATCAAAAATTTTGAAATTGCCGATTTTCCCATCAAAACAACAAAATATTTTATTCCCCCTTAAAAAGAAAATATTCTTTCTAAAAATCCCCATTTATTCAATTAATGTGATTTTTTTATTTTAATCTACAATAATATTTTAGATAAACTTGAAAAGACTATTTTGTCCTTCTTTTAAATTGAGCACACCTATTTTATCATACCTTGGCCGAACAGAAAAAAAAAATCTACACATTGGTGCCTAACTCTTTCCGTAGTCCAAAATCAAAGCGCTCAAGATGGTATGTTTTTATTTAATTAATCTCATATAAATTAAGTTCTATTACTGTTAGAATAGAGTTCAAATTAAGTTGAGAATCCGATGTGTTACATAGAGAGTTTTTAATCAAGCTACAAAATCCTTCTTGAAAAAGTCTAAAGTAAAATTAATCTGAATAAGTAGGATGAAACTTTCCAATTTTGTTTCTATACATTTTGTAACTTGAAAGTGATACAGTGTGCTAATTTGCTCAAGTATTATGATGTGCCACTGGTAACCGTTGAAGCTGACAATCGTAAAGAACATAGAACGACAAAGATAGATATGTTATCAACTGTAAAGAAAAGGTTAACTGCAATAAGAGCACATACATTCCATTATCAAATGTTATTTGAATTTCAGATATACAGAGACTAGATAAAATTAAATAATTATTAAAATTCAACAGTTCATTTGATAAATTATGTCAGTGGAGAAACAAAAAATTAAGTACAACAGTGCCATTTTGATAATTATATTCTATTCAGAGATATTACTCTTAAAAAAAATTATCAATTTTATGACGTAATATAAAATTATATTTTTAACAACCATGATAGATACTCTAAAGTACGGTAAAATTTACTTGAGGTGGACATCATGCGCCAAAGAAGATGTGGAACACCCCTCTCTCATTCCTCTGTTCGGTCGTAGGATGCAGCAGTTTTGCCCAATTCGAAACAAAGGATATAATGGTCATTTTAATTTTAAACAGAGGATAATGATTTATTAAAGTTAGTAATTCAAAAGAAGAGTATATAAAAAATATTTAATTCTTTTTGATGGGGACCAAGTTTTGATGGGAAATCGGATATTTTAAAAGTTTTAGTGGGTACACCAACAATTATCCCTTATTTATATAATTTTACTAACATTAATTCATGAGCGTGCGGATTAAAACTATCTTATCTTGCCTGAAATCTCTATCTCTATCGGACCTCGATAGTCGAGACGCTTCCATCCTTAAGCTAAACCACTTATAGATTTATATTTATGGATTAAGATAATCAAATATGAAATCCTTTTGTTCAGATTAGGATCTAATCTTGCATCACACTGTCGAGGAAGCCCTTGAATTTTGGAAATAAAATATTGAAAATTGGAGGACTCTCTAAAATAAATACCATCCGGATGTTTCCTGGAACTTAATATCAAGAACTAAGTTTACTAGTTACTATCCCTAAACTATACTATATTACTAAAGACAGGTGATTTTTTGCCACAATTTTTAATTCTTAATATATTAAGAGCTTTTTAAATATGTCACATTATCAATTTTCTTCACTATTAATTTTGTTTTAATCTTTTCATCTTCTTAAATACAAAGATTTATATAAAATAATTTCTCTCTCCTTATTTAAAATAATATATATAATATACTTAATATGAAACTTAACTCTGAAAATTATCTATTTTTATATAATTATTTATAAATTTTATGTATTTAATTATATTATTTAAAAATATAATGTCTAAATTTTAATAATATAAAATTTATATTATTAATTATTTATTTGAGGACTATATTATCAGACGGACACGCTTAGTTTTTAAATTAAAAAACAGAGGCGCTATAGTGTTGAGCTGCTATGTTCAGACATGAATCTCGAAGTGATCGAACGAACCACATACTGCACTGCACGGTGCTGAGTAGCAGTGATATAAATTACAGAGGAATAATTAAACACCCGATTAAGTGGGGACCACTGAAAAAGAGAAAAAAAACATTATCCTTCGGATCCTACCTCGGTCAACAATTGACTATAATTTTCTTGTACAATTCCATTATGTTAGGCTTATTGTACTGTACGATTTCACATATAATTGGTCCTGCTGCCTCTGTCCTGACCGTAGTTAACGGTTGT
Organism: Schoenoplectus tabernaemontani; assembly: GCA_037127355.1. NCBI lineage: Eukaryota > Viridiplantae > Streptophyta > Magnoliopsida > Poales > Cyperaceae > Schoenoplectus > Schoenoplectus tabernaemontani. Next base: position 13,133,180 of record CM073752.1, read on the forward strand.
TTGTTTGCAAAATTTAGTCAAATTATTGATCAATCAATGCTTCTGTCCATTTTTAAGGGGTAATATTGAGTATGCATATTCTTGGAAAGTTTCAAATTCTTATTTTGAGCGTTAATATTTGTTTGCCTTAACATATGACAACAGTTTATACTGATGAAAAAAAAACATATTCTAAATAAAAAAATATATTAAAAATATGCTTGAATAACTTGGTCACAATGTAATCGAACTACTATCTTCAAGGGGAGCCGGGAGCGTTTCTAAACTCTTTTAAAATCACACAGGACTGCTGCAGGCTCTATTTTCTTTATTTTTTTAATGATCATAGATTAGAGGTGTCAATTTTTGATCCGATCCGACGGGTTAACCCGACCGACCCGACCCGACATGATCCGAAAATAAATGGGTCAGGTATGGGTTTGATTTTTTTTAACCGAATCGGGTCGGGTCGGGTTTGGGTCAACCCGACCCGATTAATTATGTTTTTTAAAGTAATTTTATGATTTAGTACTAATTAAAGCTTAAATATACACTAATTAAGATTAATTATAAATTAATTAATATTTTATTAATTAAAATTATATAAAAATAATTAATAAATATTTCATTATTTTACACGGGTCGAGTCGACCTGTGACCCGTCGGGTCGGGTATGGGTCAAGATTTTTTGACCCGAATTTAATCGGGTCAAGTCAAAAATAATAATAAAATAATATGATCCAACCCGAACCCGACCCGACCCATTGACACCCCTATCATAGATCAATATATGAATATATGATCAATTACAATATATATATATATATAGAGTAAAGATACCGTGAGTTTAATGGTGATGATTTTTTCCTACCTAAAAAATTGCAAAACAAATTGAAAAATATAAATTTTAATTTTCTACAAGAGTGATATAGTGAATAAATTGAACGGATCGGATCAGTCATTTTTAACTTAAAATTTGAGATTTTAACGTGGTGTACGAACACATCCGTGTAACGCGTTGCATTTTATACATATTCAATAATATTTGAATATGTAGTTTATGTTGGGTGAATTAGATTTGTAATTTGAATTTTATTTTTGTGAGATTTTTTAGGCCGAAAAAATGCTTCTTTGTTTCGCGAAACACCGTAAGATCTCTCTATATATAGAGAGAGAGAGAGAGAGTAAAGCGAGCGTGCTCCTAGGGGCACGAAACCCTTCTGTGATTCTAACCCAAAAAATATATCAAATGATTTCTAAATTTTGATTTATCACTCTCATTAAAGTTTTCATATTGAAATCTTATGGGATATAAAAATTTCAAGTGTTTTGAGTTTTCTAAGTCGCTCTTTTCAATTTTTAAAAATAATGTACAAATATTGAATATTTTATTATTATTTTTAGAGTTGATTTTCAAAATTAAAAAATGACTTAGAAAACTTAAAACACCTTAAATTTTTGCATCCCATAAGATTTCAATATGAAAAATTTAATGAAAGTGATAAATAAAAATTTAAAAATCATTTGATATATATTTTAAGTTAGGAACATGGAGGGGCTCCGTGCTCCTAGGAGCACGCTATCTTTATTCTCTCTCTATATATATAGAGAGAGAGAGTAAAGATATCGTGAGTTTAACTCAAAAAATATATTAAATCATCTCCAAATTTAAATTTATCATTCTCATTAAATTCTTTATATGAAAATCTTATAATATGCAAAAATTTGGAGTGTTTTGAATTTTTTAAGTCACCGTTTTTAATTTTTAAAAATAATATTCATACATTAAATATATTATTATTATTTTTAGATCTAATTTTCAAAAATAAAAAACCATGACTTAAAAACTCAAAACACTCTAAATTTTTGCATCACAAGATTTTCATATAAATTTTTTAATGAGAATGGTAAATTAAATTAAGAGATGATTTAATATACTTTTTGAGTTAAGTTCACGGTATCTTTACTATATATATAGTTATGCTACGGTTAGTCGTGAAGTACAAAATGTTTTTGTACTTCACGTCGTATCTTCCATTTCTAAATTTAAAATACCGATTCGACCGTTAAAAGTGTTCTCTCTATTGAAATATATTTGGAGACAAAATTTTATATTTTTTAGAATTTTTTTTCTATTTTTTTGAGGATTAAAAAATCGTTCTTATTAAAAATTATAAAGTCAATGCATTTTCATCTCCTCAAATTTTTTTTCTAAAAAATATAAAATTTGGTTTCCAAACATATTTCAATATGAATAACATTTTTAACGGTCGGATAGGTATTTTAAATTCGAAAATGAGAAATATAACACGAAGTACAAAAATATTTTATACTTCACGACTAATAACCGTAGCATAACTCTCTCTCTAACAAACAACAAAACCAGGACACATTTAAATTTGGCGATTGTGGAGAATACATTTCCTTCTACAAAGAGGAAAGCATTAAATTGTTCAAAATTTTGGTTCCTTAGCAATCAATTATCTAGTGATTGGGTTGAAAAACCATCCCGATCTAGTGTATTAAAAACGGGGCGGGTCGGATCGGGATGGGGTAGGTTTGCATGGGTCGGCAGGTTTTGGTGGGACGGATTAACGGATTTTCACGGGACGGGTTATGACAGGTCCATTTTAAGGGGTTTGGTCGGCGGGTCGGGACGGGTCAGGTCCAAGAGTGGGGCGGGACGGGTCGGCAGTTTTTTCTTTTTTTTTCAAAATTCAAAAATAACCCAATAAAATTCAAATAAATTCTCAAAAAATCTGAAAAATTTAAAATAATTATTAAGAATATTAAAAATATATAACTATTTATATTTTTGACAAGAAATTTAATTTTCTCATATTTTTCCGTATTTTTTTTAAGTTTTTTAATTTTTTTTGAATTTCTCGGATTTACCGGGTATTGGGTAGGGTTTGCACGGGTTTCCTGGGTCGGGTCGGGGCGGGTTATCACGAGTTGGGCGAGGCGGGTCGGGTCGGGATGGGTCCAAAACGGGTCGGATATAGCACGATTTTTTTTTTATTTTTTTTGCCCGCACCTTTGCTAGACCCGCCGGTTCTAACGGGTCACGGGTCGGACGGATCGGATCGGTGGCACGGATTACGCTGGTCGGTCTGACACGTCCCGGTTATTTTAACACTCTATCCTGACCTAATCCATTTGGTCAAAGTCATTGAATAATGATGCATCAGTCCTTCTGTCAGTTGTCACATGGCTCATGGCTGCTGTCCTCTCTTAGAGTTTCTTCCTAGTCACATGTTGCCTGAAAGAATAAGGTCAAAACAATAATTGATAGAATTTTGTTTTCTACTTGTTTATTTGAAGACAACCAAAATAACAAAAGATGGTGGACATTCTTCACATAAGAATTGGGATATATTACGTAAGATTGCTTAAATAATTGTAAGTACATAAAAAAAAATTAAGAAAAAGAAAAATGAAGTTCTAAAGTTTGTAGTCATGTCATGTCAGTCTTTCATCTGTCCGATTTTTTTTTTCTTTTTCTTTGTATTTATCATGAGTGGACAGCTCATATTTTTATTTTTCTCTCCTATTTAAGGAAAAATTCTTATACATTTCCAAATTTTTTTTAATGCATTTTTTTATAGAAATGATCTTATTTTAAATTTTTAATGTAGTCGTTGATAAATTATTTTACCTTCAGGAGTGAAGACCGAAAAATACTTCAGTCCGAGGTAGAATGTTTATGATAAAGTGTATTTGAGAAGCATGCAGCTCTGATAAAAGTGTATTTCGCTCATGCTAATTAAGACCGTGACAAAAGGTGAGTTCCTTTTAAACATGTTTCCCTTTTAAAGTTTTAATTATCTTAATTTTCTGTAAAAACGAAGTATGCAGCAGATGCTTGTCAAAACTACCTGCTAAGAAAAGAGACTATGTCAAGTTCCACGTCATTCGTAGCTCTTAACCTCGTACTTGTTTGTTATAAAATGAATTGAATGCTTCTAATATGTGACAATTGTACAGGCTTAAATTAGGTATAAATTGAAAACATGCCCTCTTGGGCCTGGCTTTCTGGTAAAAATACCTCCTTTGCTAGAACTAGAAGGGTTTGATCTGGGCCAGCACATGCGAGTGGCATGAATATTAAGATGTAAATCCTTCCCAACGAAAACGTGGGCGTCGTATACACCAAACAAAAAGTACTGCGCAACGTATCCTCTGCGGTGGGCAGACAGTGGGCAGGCTGTCTGTGTGGAGTAGTTGGACTGGACAGATTTTAAACGCGAGTAGTATTGTAGAAAATACTGTAGCGGGCAGCGGGCAGCGGGCACTGTTGAGATTCGCACTGGTGGTTCTTTTAGGGAGGAGGATTCTGACCCTTGGTGCAGTACTTGGGGATTTGAGTTCTGCACAACAGCCGTCCAACTGTAGGAAGATGGATCAAAATTTTCCATTTTGAGGAACTAAAGAAAAGGAAGATCAAAATTGTTGCCTTACACAGCTGCCATTTGTGAATTGAAAAAGCAGTAACGCCCGCTACCTTATTTATCCGGGGTCCTTTCAATCAGTAGAACTTGAGAGCCAATACCTATGTTGAAATAAGAAAAATAAGAATCAAATTTCTAAGAGAACTTTTAGACATAAGAAGATAAGCAGAAAACTGCATAATCTCACAAAAGATTGAATGAAATCAATCAACGAAAAAATTACCAAACGGAAGACGAAAGGCTTTTGTTGTTAAATACTGCCGCTATATTCTGGTATGGTTTTTAGTCTTATTGTGACAAAATATGGCTTTTATTGTTAAATACATCTTTGGGCCCAAACCCTTTTTATGAAAATATTTGAGTGAGGTAAGAAGAAATGTAACGTTTAAGGTGTGTTCCGTTTAATTACCACTTTAAATGTTTATATAGCACTGGACCTCTCCATTAACATTTCAATTGGAGAATGCTCCATTACTATACCATTTGCCTGAATAACTAATATCTGTCATCTTCTGTTACTTAATCTGATCCTTATATTTCCATCTGAAGTTTAGTATGTATTAGGGTTAATTCAGTTCAGCTATATATATATATATCAAAGCTCCTCTTGTACAAGAAAAAAATGTAAAAGAAAAATGAATGAAATTCAATAGAAAAACAACTGTCTTATTTAAGCTCGGGGCATAAGAAAAGCTGATTGATTGCTTATTTTGCTCATCTTAGATTAGAGAGACGGAGACCGCTGCTTAAGTTGCTTGGTCTTAATTTGGATTCTATAATTCACTTTCCTGAGGATCAATTGACAAAAGGCCACCGCCTCTTCTCTCACTCTCTGCCTGATCAGAGAGTTTTGAAATTAATTATGGGAATTGAGATGCTAATTAAAACTGAACCATGAGAGGGAGGGAGAATCCAAGATAATATCAACTTATATAAATCCTCTTGATACAACGGTCGATTGGAGAGCAATTAATCATAGTATCTTGATACAACAACGGTCAATTAGATTACATACAGCTACAACGGTCAATTAGATTACAACAACGGCCAATTAATCATAATATCAGCTCATGAACAAACGAAGGTTCCAGGAAGCAGGAACTGCGGCTTCTGACAATGTAATTCATTAGATATATCATCTAAATGAGAAATCTCATGGATGAAGGTTCCAACTCTGCTCACGTGCAGCGGTGCAGGACTCTCTCCTTCGCCGCTTCACATGTTATTGTTCATTAGAAAGGAGAAATCTCTGCCGATAGCTACTTCTGACAATGCTTTCCATTTACTTCTCCTCTCTATCATCTCCCATTGTCTGGAAGTGTAAGGCATATCCCACTCAATTGAAGACGAGTAAAATTTATGCACTTCAGCCTACAATAGCATTTAATAAAAGTATAAATTCTGGATAACTTAATGATGTTGAAGAGGATACCATACCGACACTGTGATGGATTTAATACAGATACACTAAGCATTTCAACCTACAATAGCATTTAATAATAGTATAGAGTCTATGGACTCTTCATATTGATTTATGAAACAACAAAAAGATCATGTAGTTCCATTGATTTTGATTTTTGAAATGATAACATATCATGCATTTCAAGACTTGAATAAAAACATCATGTATTTCACATAGTTTTAGGTGTAAATATATATTTTTGAAAAGTACTTGCTCCTAAAACTCAGTCAAAATAAGGGGTGCAAAACTTGAGTTGTAAGAATAATTTCATTAAAAGAATGATCTAATTCATTGACATTTTTTTCTTTGCGCTCAAGAAGATGGACCTAAATGGTTGCGCATGGCCTCTTGGACTCCTACTAAAAGAGACAATTAATTATGGTGAGCTGCTCGGTATGGCATTTGGTAGCATAAAGTATATATGTTTTGAATATTCAAATATTTTAAAGCGAAATGATTAATTTTAATTATGATAGTGGTGGTCCATACCGAAAAACAACAAAATAGAGGTGACAGAACCGATCTTATATGAGAAATTTGTCTGATCCGTTCGGATCTGAACTTGATCCGATCCGATCCGAAATTAAATGACCTTTAATCCAATTCAAATAAAAATTTGAAAAAATACAACATGTAAATTGATCCGACCCGACTCGACCCAAACCCGGCTGACCCGACCCAATTTCTTACAGAAGGTCAAACTGACCTGACCCGCCCGACACAAACCCGACTTGACCTGCCCAATTGTCACCTCTACAACGAAATACGCGTTGTACCTCCCAATTCAAATCAAGGGATAAAAAAGAAGATGATAATTTATAGGCTCTTGGAATGAGAAATTGCTCCCACAACCATGAACACTTCTCCGACATTTCTGGACACTCTTCATTCTCTGTGCTAGCAATAATTATCAACGTTTTGTTGTGACAAATTATAATGTTTTACTTTTGAATTTGAATCTATTTTTCAAATTTCCACTGAATATTTAGGGTCATCTGTTATAGATTTATTAAGCATTTACGCCATATGTTTTAATTTACAAAGTGACTTCGAATGTTAAAATTTTTAACCTTTGTAACTGTGTGATCTTCGAACTGAAATCCTCAATTTTTTGTTCTATTTAGTTAGCGTTGCAAATGAAGAGCACCGATGAAAAGAGGTGGAGATGCAAATGAAGAGCACCGATGAAATAAGCATAGTATTCTAATCTGATTCACTTCGTAGATATTATTATTAAAGCTGTTAAATGTTAGCGTTGTTATTATTTCAAATTGAATAGGAATATTTATTTTCTACATATATACATTCATAATTCGAGTTCAGCCTCATGTCTTTTTTTTTTCTTCTTTCGAAAAATAATAGGGATCAAACTATCAGACAGAGAAGAGAAGAAATAATTGATTTCAAATGTTTCTCTTATTAATTTTGATGTTTACAGTGCTATGTATTTATAGCCTCATATACAAGTAACTATGATTGGCTAACTATAGTAAAAGTAAACTAACTACAGTAAGAAAGCTGCTATTATAAACATAAAGGATGCTTCTAGGTGCTTGGACTGGAGTCATCCAGTACTGCGCTATTACCTCACCACAAGCAGAAGGGGACTCTGTCACCTGAAGCTTGGTGCGAAGAAATTGAAATCGAGTGGTCGGCAGATGTTTGGTCATAGAATCGACCAGCTGATCCTGGGAACATAAGAAACGAACCAATAGCTCTTGAGCAACCACTTTCTCACGCACGAAATGGAAGTCGATTTCGACATGTTTCGTGCGCGAGTGAAACATCGGATTGGAGGTAAGGAAGGTTGCACCAATATTATCGCACCACAAAACTGGAGGGGCAGCCAAGGGAACACGCAACTCGGTGAGAAGATATTGAAGCCAAAGTAATTCAGCACAAGTGAGCGCAAGGCTGCGATACTCACCTCAGTGCTGCATCGCGACACAGTAGGTTGTTTCTTAGCGCTCCAAAAACCAAATTGTTGCCAAGGAAAATGCAGTAACCCGAGGTGGAGCGATGGTCATCAACCGATCCTGCCCAATCAACATCACTGTATGCATCAATGGTCAGAGAATGAGAAGCCCGAAATGACAACCCATAAGAAATAGTACCACGGAGATAACGAAGAATTCGCTTGGTGGCTGTCCAATGAGCAATGATCGGCTGTTGCATGAACTGAGAAACTTTGTTGACAGAAAATAAGATGTCTGGTCTTGTAATTGTAGCATATTGTAACGCCCCAACTACGCTGCGATATAAGTGAGTGTCTGTGAAGAAAGGACTGTCCAGTTTAGAGAGAGGTGGGGAAGTAGCCATGGGAGTGCTACACGGCTTGCATGACTGCATGTTTGTGCGAGTAAGAAGATCAGTGATATATTTCGTCTGAGATAGATGAAGCCCTTCAGGTGTTGGAGACACTTGTACCCCCAAAAAATAATGCAAATTACCCAGATTTTTAATTGCAAAGCGCTGTTGAAGAAAACCAAGGCAAGATTTTAGGAAGGACGAATTACTCCCAGTAAGAAGAATATCATCAACATACACTAAAAAACAGTGGTCTGGACTTTAGAATGATGCACAAACAGTGACGAATCATAACTGGAAGCAACAAAGCCAAATTCCAGCAAAGCGGAAGTTAATTTGTGAAACCAAGCCCGCGGTGACTGTTTCAGGCCATATAGTGATTTGGAGAGAAGGCAAACGTGATTAGGTCGAGAAGAGTCCACGAATCCAGGAGGTTGGCTCATATACACTGTTTCGGCAAGGTCACCGTGCAAAAAGGCGTTCTGCACATCCAATTGGTGAATCGGCCACTGAAAAGAGACAGCAAGAGAAAGAATTACCCGAATTGAGGTTGGGCGAACCACATGACTGAATGTATCAAGAAAATCAACCCCTTCAATTTGATGAAACCCCTTCGCAACAAGTCGAGCTTTATGTCGCTCGACGGAGCTATCTGAGCGGCGCTTTAATTTATACACCCATTTACAGCCGACGATATGCTGATTGGTGGGAGGTTCAACAAGAGTCCAAGTGTTGTTCTTGGCCAAAACATCAATCTCCACTGCCATGGCTTGCCACCACTCAGGAACCGCATTAGCAGATGAGAATGAAGTCGGCTCCGAATCCAAAGATGTTAGGTAAGCAACATGGTCAGGGAGTTGACGGGGTCGCCTGGTGTGGTCTCTAGTGCGAGTCACCATCGAATGGATTGAAGAGGACTGTTGCGTAGAGGAAGAAGCAACAGTGGGGTTGTCAGGAGTAAGAGTAGAAGAAGATTGAAGTGGGTCGGATACCGGAGAAGAGGAGCTAGGGGATAATGGATCGGGAGAAGAAGAGTTAAGTAAAAGAGGTAGGCCATTGGGAGATAAAGTGGGCTGTGATGATTTATGAAGTTGGGCTGAGGAGAAGAATGTAATTCGGTGGTGGGAGAGTTATTGGTAGTGGGCTGTAGAGAATGAAGAATCGCAGCAGAAAAAGGTAAAGGCCCAACAATAGTAGAAGACCCAACATGAGGCATATGTGAGACAGAGAGCAACGAATTTGCTGGTGATACCATTCTGTGAGCAGAAGATTGTTGAAATGGGAAGATAGCCTCATCAAAAATGACATTCCTGGAAATAAAAATTTTGTTAGAAGAGAGATGTAAACATCGATACCCCTTTTGAGAAGTAGCATAACCAATGAAGACACATGGCAAAAATCGGGTTTGTAGTTTATGTTCACTGTAGGGACGAGTGAGGGGAAATCATAAACACCCAAGTACCCGAAGAAACGTGTAGTCGGGTGAAGCATGAAAGAGAGAGGTATATGGCACAATGGCATTGTGAGAAGGGAGACGATTTATTGTAAAAACAATACTCGAGAAAATGTCGTCCCAATAAGTTGAAGGAATCGAGGCATGTGTCATTGAAGCTATGGCAAACTCGATAATGTGGCGATGCTTGCGTTCAGATACCCCATTCTGTTGTGGGGTATAAGGGCACGATGTTTGGTGTACGAGATGAGGAAAGCGAGTGTGAATGGGTTTATACTCGGTACCGCCGTCGGTACGCAAGGTTTTGATAGTGGTAGATAAAAGGTTCTCAACTTGGTCTTTAAACCGAGTAAAAATAGAGAGAACTTCGCCTTTGGTAGCCATGAAATAAATCCAAGTAAATTTCGAAAAATCATCGACAAAAACAATATAGTAGAGATAACCATTTCAAGAAGTAACCGGGGAAGGACCCCAAACATCCGAATGAACTAACTCCAAAGGAGATGTACTAGTAGAAGAAGAATTATAAAATGGTAATTGGTGAGCCTTAGCCATACAACATGAATGACAGAGAGGTAATTTATGAGAAATACATGATAAATTGTTTGAATTTAGAAGATGTAAAGTAGTAGCATGATTGGTGTGGCAGAACCGAGCATGCCACACACTTGCAGGTACCCGGATGCCAACAAGCGCAAGAGCAGGAGATGTAGGCGGCAAGGGAATTAGAAAAAGTCCTCTATGGCATGGAACCTGTAGGAGGATAGCCGAAGTGCGGAGGTCCTTTATAATGCACAAAGAAGATGAGAATTCAATTAGTAAGTGAGGATTATCCAAGATAAGCCTAGACAGACTTAACAAGTTCTTTGTAAATTTTGGGACATGAAGAATGTCTTTCAAAAGAACAAAAGTAGAAGATAGAGAGATAGAGGATGAACCAATGTTTTGAATCTCTAGACCGGCACCATTACCGATTTGCAATACATCAGCCCCATCATAGTTGTAAAAAGATGACAAGTTATTTATGTCATTTGTAACATGATTAGTAGCACCCGAGTCAAGAATCCACTCGGAGGTAGACCCGACAACATGAGAGGGCGAGCAATGTAGGCTTGAGGTGGAGAGGCAGATGCGGAAGGGATGGGATGTGGATAGGCCGGATCTGAATCATATCGGTACCAGCAAAATCGGGCAACATGACCAACCTTAGTACAAACTTGGCAGGTCGGTTTAGCACCATTAGTCTGTTGAGGTCGGGGACCTCTGGGTTGGTTTGGTCTAGGTCCTCTAGGCTGATTCTGACCTGGTGTAGTCACAGTTGGAGCATAGATCGGCCTAGGACCTGGAGTAGGCAAGATAGCCCTATTCTGATCAAAATAAGGCCGAGAAGGCCGGTTCTGGTTTTGTTTGTTACCGGGTTGTGGATACCGGGCATAGAGAGCTGATGGATTTGAAATCAGATTAGAGGATACCTGAGGAAGGAGATTCTGGTTGAGAAGCAGATTCTCATGATTAAACAGCATACCTTGAAACTCAGCAAATGAAATTGGATCATTTCTGGTTGTAATTACCACTGTGAAGGAGTTAAAATCGGGTCCAAATCCATTTAAGGTTGCCATCACAAGTTCCTCATCTGAAACAGAGGAGCCGATAAATGACAGCTCATCGGCGATCTTCCTCATCCGATTGAGATACTCCTTGCACGAGGATGCTCCCTTTGTGGCGGTTTGCAACTGACGCTTCAGATCTGACAGTCGTGCTCGAGATGATGCTGAAAAAGTTTGTTGAATCGCCGACCACAACTCACACGCTGAACTGCACGACACCATCTGCCCTTGTAAGGTATCCGTCAGTGAGGATCGAAGCCATCCTAATATGAACTGGTCTTGACGATTCCACTGTTCTCGTTCAGCATCAGTAGCTCCTATTGGAGGAGATGAAGATGAAGATGATATGTGCTTGGTGAGGTTATACCCATTGATGAGAGGTAAGACCTGTGCCTTCCAGGTGAGGTAATTGATCTCATTGAGCTTAGGAGAGATAGAGGTATTGAGATATATTATTGGATCTATTGTAGTTAAAGGAGGAGGAAGAGGTGGGATTCCAGGTATTAACCATTTTGGCTCGATACCATATCAGACAGAGAAGAGAAGAAAGAATTGATTTCAAATGTTTCTCTTATTAATTTTGATGTTTACAGTGTTGTGTATTTATAGCCTCATATACAAGTAACTATGATTGGCTAACTATAGTAAAGATAAACTAACTACAGTAAGAAAGCTGTTATTATAAACAAAAAGGATGCTTCTAGGTGCTTGGACTGGAGTCATCCAGTACTGCGCTATTACAAACCCATATTATATGCTTCAAATAATTTTAGTATTGATATTACGTTCTGATGACTGCAATTATATCGTCTGAAAGTTGAAACCGAAGGTCACATTTCTGATGAATGAGATGATCTCTTTTGTCCCTTTGTCTTTCTTTTTGTCCGAATTTGTTAATTTCACCATCTCCTTTCTTATAAAAATTATTTTCTCATTTAGTAGGTGTCTTAACATTGTGCAAAATGTGAGGTAGTTGTACCTTTAGATAATGAATTTTGCTATAAATTGAATTGGCTCTATGATAAATCAAATGCACAAATCTCAATCCAATCAAATGATTATAAACTTTTATCGATGTAGATGCTCTCCCTTCTTGCTTACCACTCTTTTTCAAAGAATGATATATCTCTATCTCTACACCTTATTAAGTACGTAAGTATTTTGATTTTATAATGATTTAAATTTTTTGTTAAATTTCTAGATCTAATATCAGTAATTAAATTGAGCTATTCATTAAATAATGTTGCGGTAAAGCAAACGAGTATGTACTTCTCAGGTTCTATCCAAATGAAGAAAACTCGAAACTTCAAGCCACGTTAGATAGGAGCATAGTAATCATAGATGATCGAAAACTTGGAACCTTGTACATTCAAGCTCATCTTCAACAATGTTTCCCTATCAACGCATTTCAATGGGTTGTAAGAGCTATCCCACACAACTGTTTCATAATAGACACCCCAAATCCACTTTGGCATGCTACCACTATAGAGTTTAGAGAGCTTGATTTAGGTGGCATCCGATTTCTTGTTGAGGCATACAATAAGACTCGCCATGACATTCAGGGTCATCCACCGATTCCAACAGTTATTAACATTAGGGGTTACCTTACCGTTTCTTTAAGAAATAAGAATTTAAAAGAATAGCATATGAGTTAGGAGGTGGCATTCTCCTAGATGTGGATCCTCATTCATGTAACAATTATAATTTTTCTATTTTAAGAATGAAAATGAGAATTTGCGATAAGGAGGTCATTCCTCCATTTAGAAAACTTAAATTCACTGAGGACAATGGTGCTGTTATTTTTTATATATTGTTCTTTGAGGTTGATAAGGAGTTAACTATTGAACTTAATAGAGATAATATAGACCATGGAAATAAGAGAAAATCATATTGGAAAGGAAAATCCAAGGATAATAGTTCTGATAATCAAGATTTTCAAACTGAAACCAGTAAAAATGAACCTAAAAGTGGCAAATTTGAGGGAAATCAGAACCATAATTATGATAAATAACATACTAAGGTTATAGAAGAGGAGACCCCTTTAGATATGAATATCTTTGAGGATAATGTAAAATTAGAAGGGAGTTTGAAAGAAAGGGAAGGTGAAAAACATAAGGATGTACATCAACTTATAGAGACGGTTGAGGTGGAAGAAATCCCTTATCTTTCATCCAATAAAGATAGTGGGATAACTAAACATGTAGAGTATATGAGTGATCAGAACATGGCAATAATTATCTTTATAGGAGATTTCTCTGCTAACAAAAAAGCTAGTGAAATGGAAATACTGGATGTTGAACCCATTAGTCAAGAACTCTCTCTTTTGTTCACACTACACCTCTTCCGCCTCCCCCTCCTCCACCAGGACATCCACCAAGACAGAGTTCTAAGATTAAAGGAAAGCTCCCAATCCAGTATGTTACAAGATAGTTTCTCCCTACCGGAAAGTACATCCACTCTGAAGGGCAGGTATTGACACATTAATTAATATTTTTTCATACTCACATTATTCTGATGATGAAATATTTACTATGTTTACAGATAATAGATTTTTTTAGGGTCTAATGATAAAGTAAGATTGAAAGTTACTAAATATTTTAGATCACTTACAATTATCCCATGTTTTGAATAGTATATTAGATAAAATAGGTAGCAATATTAAGGAAATTGATTTAAGCTCTGAAGTTTTTCCATTGGATAGCTTACTTTCCTCATGAATATTAATATATTAAGTTGTAATATAAGAGGACTAGGAAAATCAAAGAGAAGAAAATTAGTTAAAGATATATTATTAGAACATAAAATAGATGTAGTAAGTTTACAAGAAATAAAAAAAAAGGAAGAATTCAGAGAAAGAACCCTTAAAAATCTTAGTTTGGAAATTACCAATTGGTTAATTTTACCTTCTAATGGTAGATCCGGAGGAATCCTAGTAGACATTAATGAAAATAAATTTGAGATATTAGATCATTAGATTATACAATTCTCGATTAATGTAATTATTAAAAACAGAAATTCAAAATTTACTTGATTATTCACAACTATATATAGGCCTCCTTCTCCAAGTTAGAGAGGTCAATTCTGAAAAGAACTACAGGACATTAGATTAATATCAGATATACCATGGCTATTAAGGGGAGATTTTAATGTAGTTAGGAATAGACAAGAAAGAAAAGGTTTAACTTTTAATCATTCAGTAAGTAAAAAATTTAATTCATTTATATTTTTAAATACTTTAAAAGATTTAAAACCTAGAAATAGACTATTCACATGGTCTAATTTCAGATATAACCTTCATTTGCATGTTTAGTCAGGTTTTTATGTTCCACAGATTGGGAAAATGAGTTCCCTAATTATTTTTCTAATTCTTTATCTAGATATCAATCATATCACAATGCCTTAATAATTAAAATTAACAGAAACACAACTTTCAACTCCAATATACTAATTAAATTTGATAAAAATTGGTCAACTCAAGAAGGTTTTTATGAATTATTAGTTAAATGATGGGAAACCTATCCATTAGATAATATAGATATAGATAAGAGTTGGCAATTGAAACTACAATATCTTAGAAGAAAATTTAGAGGTTGAAATTACAATTATAAGGGCAAAAAGAAAAGAGAAAAAGGAATGTTTAGAAAATATAAATAAGATAGAATTAATCCAAGAATTAAGAGATCTAACTGAGGATAACTTTTTAATTTGGATTGAAAATACTAATAAACTTGATCAAATATATAAGGAGGAAGACTTATACTCATAACAAAGATCTAAAATACTTTGACTTTTAGAAGGGGATCTAAATACAAAGTTCTTTCATTCAATAGCTATTAATAAATATAGGAAAAATTATTTTTTTCTTTAGAGATAGATGATCAGATATCATTTGAACAAAAATCAGATTATAACCCATATTATAAATTATTATAAAAACTTATTAGGATTAGAGGATGATAGATTAGTTTCTCTTAATCCCACTCTGTGGGAGCCTAATGAGACATTAATAATATAAATGAGTTGTAACTTAGAAAAAAAATTCTCAGTTGATGAAATTAAAAAGGTCATCTTTGAATTCAATGAAAATAAAGCTTCAGGACCATATGAGTTATCATTTCATTTTTATCAAAGATATTGGGAAATAATTAAAAAAGAGATATTTATATTAGTAAATGTCTTTTATAATCACAATTTAGATCTAACTAAAATAAATTTAGCAATTATTACATTAGTCCCTAAAAATATATGAGTGTACAAATATTTAATAATTTAGGCCAATTAGCTTGATTAACTGTAGTTATAAAATTATTATAATATTACTAGCTAATAAGATATCAACAATAATAGATAGTCTAATAGACTATTCTCAAACTGCTTTCATAAAGGGTAGATGTATCTTTGATAATATAGTTAGTGTCCAAGAGATTTTACATTAGGTTAAACAAAATAAATCTAAAAGTGTATTATTAAAATTAAATTTTGAAAAGACATTTGATAAAGTAAATTAAAAATTCCTTTTAGAAATACTAAGAACAATGGGATTTGGTGAAAAATAGATAAGATGGATTAATGAAATACTACAAAGTGGTCAAACCAACATTAAAATAAATGATAATACAACTCATTATTTTAAGAGTAAGAAAGGATTAAGACAAGAAGACCCCTTGTCACCTTTTCTTTTTAATTTAGTAGCAGACTGTTTATCCAAAATGATTCAGAAAGCAAAAATTTCAGGATATATTAAAGGTTTAGGAAATTTTGAAAATGATAATCTTATTAACCTTAATTTTGCTGATGACACACTACTTTTTATAACTGCTGACACTAGAATAATTGATGTTGTCAAATTATTATTAATAGAATTTGAGAACTTATCTGGTCTAAAGACCAACTTCACAAAGAGTGAATTAGTGCCCTTAAATTTAACTTCACAGAAAATTATGCAATATGCTAATATATTAGGCTGCAAAATAAGTTCACATTTCCTATTAATTACTTGGGAGTCCCCTTACATTGGAGAAAATTAAATACTAAAGATTGGGAATTTTTAATTAGTAAAGTAGAACAAAAATTAGATAACTGAAAAGGTAGATTACTTTCTTTTGGAGGGAAATTAACTTTAATTAATGCAGTGTTAAGTGCAATTCCAATCTATTGGATGTCTAAATTTAGATTACAAGTTAAAAATAGAATTAGAATTGATATTGATTATGTAGGAAGTTTTTATGATTTGGTGGTAATTTCTAGGAAAAAATATTACTTAATTGTTTGGAAACAAGTTTGTAATAGTATAAGCACAGGGAGGACTAGGTATAATTAATTTATAACATATGAATAAAATCCTTTTATGTAAATGGTTATGGAGATATAATGATCATAAAGAACAAGGACTGTGGAAACAGATAATTAGGAGTAAATACATATCAGAAGATCATTAGTAAATGCATCTCCCTTTTAAAAAAAAAGTCAATAAGGAATTAATTATATATAATACAAGTATAAACAAACATATAGGAAATGACCAAAATACATTATTTTAGAAAGATAGATGGGTCTCAGAATATGCTTTACAATCTCAATTTTCATTATTATTTGAATTAGCAACTAATAAAAATACTACTGTAGCACAAGTTATAAGTTATAATGGATTTTATTTAAATTTTGATAGAATTTTAAGTCCTGTTCTGAGAGAACAATTACATTCTTTATTTCAATTACTGTCTAATATAAGTTTGGATAATAATGAGGATAATATATATTGGAGATGGAACTCTCATGGATTTTTTAGAACCCATTCTTGTTATACCTGGTTAGAATTTGGTGGTTCTTGTACAGATTTATATAAAATAACATGGGATGCTTTTATACCATTAAAGATTAAAATATTTTTTTAGTTAGTGCAGATGAATAAGTTATTAACCAAAGAAAATCTTAAAAAAAAGATGGCAAGGGAATGATAAATGTATATTCTATGATAATATAGAAACTGTGGATCATCTCTTTGTACAATGTTCAGTGACACTTTGTTTATGGAATTGGTTTGCTAGATATAATACATTTACATTCAATTGTAGTTCAATTCAAAATCTGTGGAAAATAAATGCTTGCATTATATATAAAGACCCTAAATTATGTGAATTGATTAGAGCTGATTTTCTTTGGGTAATTTGAAATGAAAGGAATAGATTAATTTTCAAAGGGGGAAATTGTAAAAGTATTAGATGTCTTGGAGGATCCATAATAGCCTTAGCAAAATACTGGTGTTCCATTAAGGATTCTCAGTACCAAAATTCTTTACATTTTATGTTACCATCTAACATTAATCTACTGCCAGTGCAGATAGCAGAACTTTTTTTAGAAATAGAGCTTCCAGAGGCTGTGGTTTAGTGTGACTAAGGAATAAAATAATAAGCACTAAGAAATCTTTGAATAGATTTAAGTATTCCATTAGTATATTTAGTAGAAATATATTTTGTTCAGCTGGCATTGAATAGATTTATCGTGGCCAGAAATTGTAAGCTCGAGGCTAAACAGAGATTAGAAAGCTTAAGGCGTTTTTAGAATTTTAATCCAGTAAGATGGTTTTGGTGAAGGAGTGAAAAGTTGGTTTTTGTATTTTGGTTGACTTTAAAAACTTTAGTAGTAAATTTTCAAACGATCTGTGAACTTGGGTCCTTTTATTGTTGGTAAGCCTAGGTACCGGATTGTGGTACCAGAACTATTATTTCTTAATGAAACGGGTGGTATAACCACACATGTTACATAAATTATAGCGCTGTAATAAATATTAAATTACTAAATTATTCTCTATTAATGGTTAATTAAGGCTATCAGCATGATGCAGGAGCAGGAAGCCGAAAGAATGCCCTTGCAATTAGTTTCTCACCGTTGAAGCGGGGTGTCTCGCACTCTCGCTACCTGTGATAGCACAGATAGCCTGATTAAGCATGGACCATCCTGCTCTGGAATTGGCTGCTGCCAGACAGCTTTACCAAATTGTTTATTCATGAACGTTTCCATTTTGCCAAAATAGTTTATGAATGCAGCCGTCCTAACTTCACTTAGGACGCCAAAAGAATGTGAATCTCTTCAATCTATAAATTCGCCAGAAGTGTCCATATATATTTTTTAATTTTTTGGTTGAATATGCAACAGCGGTTTTTAACCAACATTTTCATGTTTATAGTTTATGAATACAGTATATGTTCAGCTTGGTTATACTTATATGAACAAAGAGCATGAGAATTAAAACTCGATGCTATAAACAAGAAGGTGAAAAGAAAATAAGTAGTGCTAAAATAGACAATCTAACAAAAGATGTGATTGCTTAGGTAACCCTCAAAAATTATATCCACCTCACAACGGCACAACTTCAAATCCACTATGTTGGATTAGAATTTCTTGAAGATCTCTATAATCTTGAAGATGCAAGTAAAATTGAACTTATTTTAAAACTTGCAAAACAATTCCCAAAAAATAACATCAATTGGCATTTTGTTGTTTTTGTTCTTCAGTATACACTCTATTTCTCCTTTAGGAAAATGTTTTAAATAACTTGCTTCAAAGTGAAGTTGAACTATCTCGAGCTAAGGCTTCTAGCAATGAATCTACCAGTATAAGAGGGAAAACCTTAAAACAAATGGATAAACACACCACTCTCTGTACCAGTATCAATGCATGAGACACTCTCCAATGTATTGATGCGTAAAATTTATATACCGCTCCCATTGACTCTTGTAACGTGTGATGGCCAGCTTTAGCCATGGTTTCATACTTCCACTATAATGCAGTACTGCTGCACTTTCTATTAACTTATCATCAATCTCCATATCAAACCCTAACCCTAAAACATGCCATCTCCGATCAAGTGGCTCAACCAGTCCATAAAATGCCACTAGCCCCACAGGTAATGTACCAGTGCGCCACAGAGTCTGCGCAGTATTCTGCTCCTCCCAATGATGGTATCGTGCCGTTACATCATTTTTCTTCCAAGCAATCAAATCAAATACATTTACCCCAAAAGCCCACCCGCACGACTGGGGATCAAATTTTGAGCTAATTAGTGGGTTTGAGAAATTCAGGTATCTGTAATACCGGTGGTATGCATCCAAGCATGTCTCAACTGCCCCAATTACGTTGTCATGCAATTCAACTGAAAACAATGGGGTTAGATCTTTCTGCACCACCACATCATCATCTAGAAATACAACCTTTTCCAAATTGGGGATAATCTGAGGGATGTAAAATCTTAAATGGTTCAAAAGGGAGATATGTTTTGGGTTGTGAAATTTGGATTCCCCAGCCTGATCCTTCGAACCAGATGAGAAATAATATTCCCTAGTCTTTAGATCGGATATCCTTTTAACAATTGGAGAATACGAGGAATTCAACCAAGAGAACTCATCTATGCTGTGCACTTCCACTATGCACCCCTTCAAGTCATTCAACACAAACCATGTTGCCATGGCAGGGTAGTTGATACGATCTGTAACAATATGGAAAACAAGTTGTTGTGGGTGATCTGCATTGGAAACAGTGGAGTTCACCACAACTGCAGTTGCTAGCACATTATCTGAGAAAACACAAAAGTGATACAGGTTGTTATCCACTAGCCTCGGTGAATACCTTTGTTCCTCTATGCGCCTCTTGATCTCAGGATTACCATACCACTCCTCAGTGAGCCTGACCCCAAGACAATGCAACCCTTTTGGCATGGATTCAGATGCGATGTGACCGAACTCAGCTGCCTGTGTTATGGCTGCCATGGCACGCTCCTCCAATGCATTAGCATGGCTTTTAAGAGTAACAATGGATGTGCTTATGTCATAATGAGAATCTTGGGCCTTGTAGAGTAATTGTGCTAAACGGGTGATTACTGGATCAGCTTCCTCTTGTGTTATGGGTTCGCCTTTGATGGCCGCTTGGGAGAGGAGGCGCTGGCAGTTGTGAATTTGGGTGGATAGCTCCCAGGCAAGCTTGAGGTTGCCGTGCTCTTTTGAGATTACAATGTAGGCCTTGGCGAGTGTCATTTGGTCAGACAGTTGGCGTGCGTATGAGCTGCTGCTGAGTAGTTCTTGGGTTAGGTTTAGATTGCTTTCGTGGTGCACCTGCTCAGTTACTGGAATCTTTTCCTGGAATAAAATGAGAAATACGAATTAAGTAGAATTCTAATATTCTTACATAAAAAAACCTGGTTAGTGCTACTTATACAAAATTAAACCTGGGTAGTGTTGCCTACACATAATTATTTCAAGTTTAATGTTGATGTAGTCAATTGGCCTGCTTTCTACAAAAAGAAAGGAAAAAGAAATAGAATAACATAGTTTGCATTATCTTCAATAGGTTGTAACATAATACATTTTTCAAGATGAATTCAATTTAAGAAGGGCTTATAAAGGCGAATGAAGTTAGAGATATATAAGGAGACAGGGGATAGCTATAAAATCAACTACAAACTATATTACAAAAGTAATCCAGTACTAGTCTGTACTGTACGGAATCAAAACCATGATAGTAGATTACAAAGGGCGTAAGATTTCCAAATCAAAGACAAACCAAGTCAATTCCAAATAACTCTGTCTTACTCCAAAAACTCACATTCATAAAAAAAAAATAGCATCCTCTTATGTTATTCATTCAACATGCATTTGTTTAGTTTTCAAAAAAAAAAATGCATTTGTTTGCACTTTCTTGTAAGTCCGATAACATAATTACCTTATCAATGAGAAAACAGAATTTATTGAGAACATCAACAAAACAAAATTCAGTAATAACAACAAAACAGTAAACATGCCAGTCCAGTGATTTTAGTATCTTACGATTCATGATACGATATGATTCTATAGGTTGGCGATACGAATCGTACGACACGGTACGATTTTACAGTATTAATATTTGACTATTTATTATTTAGTATACTGTACATTATGTGTTAGTGTGTAAGTGTGTTAGTATGATATCCGTAAAATTATTTACAAGATATAAAATTATAAATGTGACTTCTCTGTGTAGTGTGTACATATTAGAAAACTTATACATTTTATAATTTATCTTTTTCAAGGTATAAATGTGTCTTCTCCATGTTACGGTGTTAATATTTAACTTGTACATTTGTCCGTGACTTTCTTTTATAAATTAATTGTATTTTTGAGAATTGACAATGAAGTAGTTTCATTTTGATAGTGTTTAATGATCATATAGCATACAATATAACGCTGTGCCATAGAAGTATGATATATTTTGTTATTGAAACTTTTTTTTAATGAAATTCATTTGTAACAAATTATATTACTTAATTTTTAGAATAACTTAGTGTATCTTAAACAATTCAATACGATACACAGTACACGATACGATACTAAATACTACCATATACAATACATTGTGCCATTCGTAATCATTGCATGCTACGCTTCTCCTTTCCTTTCTGACAGGATCAACCAACCAAGAAACAGATGGCCATAAACCATGCAACCAATCCTAGTATATTAGACCTCCTAACAAATTGATCTACGAACTAGTAAGTGTGCAATCACCTTCTGATCAGATAACAATTATTTAGACACAAGATCAATAAGAATTAAAGTAGAGCACCATCAGTAACTCCTCACCAACTCTGACACTTCACCTAATTATTTTTGCAGGTTCCTAAGATATAGCCCTATGAAGACAGCCCTGTGGTGGGTCGTTCCATGACCAGATGCCACAACTCAAATTTACACGAAACAGAGAACCAAAAATAACTCACTGAGATCAACTTTATCAAATCATTGTATATATTTTAACATGCATCTGTTGACAACTTCGTATGGAAACTAGCATATTAAACTCGAACATATTATAATGGAACCAAAAATTTGGTTTCGAAGGCATTCAAAATTCCCAAATCCACGTATCACCCAATTATTTTATTGTTAGGTTATCACCCGCTCATATTACTGGCACAGTAGCACTATATCCGTAAAAGCAAGCGAAATATTTTTCATTCCGACCGGCAGTTACAAAATAAAAAGCAAAATATCATTAAAAGATAAAAAAATAGACTAGATAGCGAAGGAAAACGAAAAAAAACTTTTAGTAGGGATTTTCTCCGAAACCTACGAAAGATCCCAAATCGTATGAAAAGGAACAATCAGTAGGCATATGCAGGTGCTTCCAAGTTCCAATTTGAGCGTACAATAATTGTTTATGCCCTGAGTTTCCTTGTTTGATGCATTTTTCAGTGATCAACTATTTATACAGGGCCAAAGATCAAATGCTAAAACTTTCAAGGGCTTCAACATAAAAATTCAAAAAATTAAGTCGAATTTCCACGATCTGGAATTCTGGATCAACAAAACACAAAAGCAGAAAACATATATCTGTAGCTCACCCAAATGGACGGCTGTGATTGAACCTGATGGAAATGATGAACAACGAAGAGCACCAATCCAGCGAGGAGAAAGATCCCGAGAAGCCACCAGATCCAGTCAATCAGCCTTCTTCTAGCTGGCCGTCTGTACTCCGCCGGCCGCCTCCTCATCTCTCCCCAATCCAACCCTTGTGATAATTCACAAAACAATCTAGATGGATACTCAAATCAGATGCTAGTAAAATCCCATCGAACAGTTTCAATTATCCTTCTGCTTCAAAAGGAATTCCCTCCTTTTGCACGGATTCTAAGCTTCCGCGCCGATGTCGCTCTCTCTATTGCCCCAATTAAATGCCGCTTGGTCTCCTATCAATGTTTCAAAGAGGAAATCTCAGCTTGGGGACGAGCTGAGATGGAGAAGAAGGGCAGGGAGCTGAGATAAAAGAGAAAAAGCTCTGGTTGGATCGATCAGTGCTTTGTCGAGGGAAGGTAGGATGGGATGAGGCGAGAAAGAGAGAGAAATCTATGACCATCAGTACATAGATGACGTAAAGGGAAAGACAGCATGCACTCTTGTGTTGTCTGCTCCCCTCGCGCTCACTGAGGAGGAGGACCCGCTTTTCAGACATTACCGGGTCGGGTTCCATTTTGATCCGGGCTTAAAGATTTCTGAAATTTCGATCGTTCGACTCAAAGTCAAAGGATGCCAGAAATGCCGCTTCAGATTGATTACTTTCCACGTGGGTGGATCTCATTGGTCAACCCCCTTCCAGATCCGAAAACACTCGTAAATCTGACTATTGGAGCGAAGCTGAGTCACACGAGAATAGGGTTAGGTCGCTGTCGAAATTCGAACTCTCTGTAAAGCGTGTAGCGGGTAATGTCACTTTCACTCACTACACGTAACCCTAGGAAATGCGGTAACAGAGGAACAGACACATTTGATGTTCTAGTAATTTTAGGATGACATGGATGTGAATATTTTTTCTTAATTAACATCATCGCGACAAAATCAAATATCAACGCCTCCAGCCTACATTCAGAGGACTGATTACATTAAGTAAAAGAAACCAAAAAGGTCACAATTCTCAGAGTGCATATCAAACATGAATGATTATAAACAAAGAAACTAAATTACTGGTATTACCCTAAAAATAATATCATTAGTTTTGTTATGTTACTATCACAGAAAATGAAAGATACATTTAGAATGTCGGAATATAAATATTTTAATACTTAATAAAAAATATTTGGTTGGCTTTAAACTTCATTTTCTTTAAGAGGAGAAAATTGAATATCATGATTTATAAAATAAACGACAAACAAGATGGAACTAAAAAATAATGCTGGGTTAAGCGACGAGCATATAGAAAACCAAATATATTTGTAAAAAGACATTAATACTTTTTAGGAAAATATGTGAATGCCTCCAACATAATTTCCTACATTGCTTCCATCACATCACATATGATAAATAAATGAGTACCCCCAAAAAATATCATCCGTAAAGCCTGCGCATAAGTAAAAATAGATGAAATGAGGAGATAAAGCAAATGGCACTGTACCATCTCCCTACTTTGTATAAACAAAAACGACAATCACAAGTCAAAATGATTAAATTTATACATCTTTAGATTAAAATAATTACAATTCCAGCGCACCTATATAGTGCCCAGTCAATTATTAACAACACTGTAATTTGGGAAACATTAAGGACCTGCAAACAGCACATAATTGAAACATGGTCAGATGTAGTTAAACTAAAATATGCCTTATTCAGTTTTCTGGGGTTGTAATACTCGAGTTAGTGGGGCCTTTGAAATTGATTAATCCATATTGGCGATCACATTAAGGAAACGGACCTCACAACCACTGTTTTGTTGGTGAAAGATCTGGAGATCCAGCTCAATCAACTAAGATCCAATCACGTTCGTTTAGAGATTCAGGATTTTTTAGTGAGATTAATTAATTCAATACACAATCAAAAAAATATATGTAACCTAATATTCTTGGATTCGTTCGGCATTAACAAAGAACTAGAGATGCAAAAAAAAAATTCAAAGAAAGAGAAATTAAGTTTAATTAAGACAAAGTTGAAATGTTCGGTAAGGCAAGAATTAAATTAATTTTGAAAATTTAAACAAAACGATTTCAAACTAGTTATTTGAAATTAGCATTTTAATACGTGCTCCGTCCCTTCATAATTTCCACGCCATAATTCATAATTTCCACGCCATAACCTACCAGAACCAGAAACCACGTGCAAATCAATGCTCTCAATTTCAGACCTTTCTCTCTCTTTTTCTCATTCCTAAAAGATGCGATACATATTTAATATTTGTTATTGTTTTCATGACTATTATTATTAATATTATTGCCGTTCCTTCGTCAAATATTGGCAAAAATAATTTTATTGTTGATAATTTAACATATTAATCTGTTCTTATGGTTAGTATATATTGATTGATATTCTTATTAACATCGACCCATTTTATCGATAGGATCACTTCACAAATTTTTATTCTGACTAATTTAAAAAACAATTTTTAAATTTGAATTCTAACTTTATAAACATGTTTCTATTATATGCAATATGATATCTACAAAACTGATGATATTCGATCTATGGTTAACCTAAATTAAGTAATTTCAATTTCAAATTAAAAATACTAAAATTTATTGAAATCTAAATGTCAGATTATCTAAGTGTCTAAAATATTATCAATAAATTTATGTCCCGAAGAAATGATTGCTTGATAGATCCAAGCCTAGTATTTATTGATGTTTCCAACTTTCTATTAGCCTTCACTTTAGATCTATTAATGGGCCTCAGACTTATTAGGGCCTAAAGTTCTTTTGACTTTTCATGCACAACTAACTATGTACTATATCTGGCCCAATAATCCTTTCTATAAACGAATCAAAGATTCAAAAGAAGATCAAAGAAAGTTGACCTGTGAAAAGAGAACTGACGAGTGAAGCAACGTTGCGTAAGATTCCAAATACAAATCAATTACTATAAATAATGTCAATTATTGTTTTCAGGTATTACAGAGTAATTATCTGTTGGGGTGTGCTATTTATTAGTTCAGGTGAAATGTTTGTTAAAATTGAAAATTCTGGAGTCAATTTATCACAGCCCAAAAATTTGAAGGCAGTTGAGACATTATCCTAGAATAAAAGAGGGCCTGGGAGAACAATTCCTTTAATATTTTTCAAAGGGGTGAGCAATATATGTCAAGATTTTTGGGAGGATAAAATGTAATATCTTTTTCCTTTGCAATTTTACTATTTTATCCAGATTTCTTAATTATTTTAGTTTTACATCATTCTTTTACTGCTGGACAAATTATAGTGGTTAAATATGTTAATTGTCAGCCTTTGTGTATATAATAAGAATTTGTTTTTTGTTTTTTTGTATCAGAATCGGAAAAATTGGCCTTGAGAATATATGACACAACTCGAGTAGGATATATTATATTGAGTAATTCGTTTGTTTGGGCAACTTTTGTTTGGAATTTGGAGGCCTTCCTTGAGTTAGATGATAAATCACAAAATTTGAGTCGTCATGACACAATTAGAACTAATATATATTAAGTTACCTAAAGAACATAATGTAACAAAATTTCATTAAATAACACAAGACACAACAGGATAAAAGGCACCTGAAATTTCCAGCATAGTTAGGTCCAATTGGAGAGCTGATGTCTCAACAACTTATGTCATGTCAATTAGTTGGGTCAAAGAAACTCCTAATCTAATATTTGTATTATTTTAAATATATAAGGAACTGAGGAAGAGTTGGCGCGTTAATTGCAATCTGTAATCATTAAAGCGTCACAAAAGTAAATTTGTACATCACGCAGAGTATTATCGTAACAGTCCGCAGAATAATCTAAATTATATGTACTAATATATAAAAATGATATCCGTGGAATTAATGCTGCTTGCTGTAATGATATTTTCTGAATTCTTCCATATTTTCTTTGACATCACATGAGTTACTCTTTGGTAGTTAATGTCACGGGTAACCTTCAAGGTTTTTGTTTTGACAAATCGGATTCTGAACATTTAATATGATAATGATCTTATTCTTTCTGATTTTAGTAATCGGTCGTAATGGTTCTCCAATAGTTCATTTACTCTCATTACGTACGGAATTATCTATATATCCTTGATAACTTTATCTTTATTTGAATATTTTTATAAATTATAATAATTTCCTTTTTCCAATATAAATTTTTATATTATTTAAAAAAAAGCTCATAATACGTGCTATTTTATGTATCATCGAGAATGTTTTATCAATTTTAATTATTTAAAAATTCTATTCTATAAAAGAAATGAAAGGAAAGGATGGAAAATAAAAAGGAACAGAGGTAATGTATTTTGAACATTTAATCAAATGTTTAAAATTTTAAAAATATTTGCTAGCTTCCGACAAATTCAGGTATCATAAATTATATAGCTTTTCAATATTTTTCTATAAACATTTTAGGATATTATATTCTTTTCATACTTAAATAATTAAATAATATATAAAGCTCAGAGGACTGCGGGAGAAAGAAGGGTGTACTGTAACTAAATGCAAATTAGTTTAACCTACGAAAGACTCTTTGATGAATTCGCATCCTATGGAGTAATACTGTAATAGAGGCGTCAAGTGTCCATTTTTGTGCGAGTCACGTGAATTTAAAATACACTAGTGTCAGTGCTCTGTCTGCGGTCCAAATTTGATGATCCGATAGAATTCAAAAAGTTACTGTGGATAGAGAAATATAAAAAAATAGGAGTGTTAATTATTGATCCGATATGTCGGTTACTTTGACCGGACTCGATTTGAATCTGACTTGATCCGACATGATCTGAAAATAAATGGATCTATTTTTTTATCCGAATTAGATCGGGTCGGGTCGTGTTCGGGTCAACTCGATCCGACCCAATTAATTGTGTTTTTTTAAGAAAATTTATTTTTAGTACTAATTAAAACTTAAATATATATTAGTTATATACTAATTAAGATTAATTATAAATTAATTAATATTTAGTTACTTATGATAATATTAAAATAATTAATAACTAATTATTTATTTTACATGAGTTAGGTCGATTCGTAATCCGATCGGATCGGATATGAATCAAGATTTTTTGATCCGAATGTAATCGGGTTGGATTCGGGTTAAGTCAAAAAATAATAAAATAATAATGACCCGACTCAAATTCAATCTAACCCGACCCATTAGCACCTTATTAAAAACTCCTCTTTTGATGACCTCATGTACCGACTAGCACATGAAATAAGAGAACTTTTTTAATGGAAGGAATTCTCAAAATTCTATTAAACATTCAGTTAACTAAAAAGATTATCAGGAGAAAAAAAAATTCAATTCTTCATATAAACCTGTTGCTCTTCTCCAAACCAGCCGAATTAGTTTGCCCAATAAAAATTACGTCTCCAAAAAACGGAAGAAACCGAAACAAAAAAGAGAGAAAAGGAAAAGAGTTGGGCCGAGAAAGAAGGAGAAAATGGGATAATTGGGCCGATGGGCCTATGACGAGAAAAGAGAGAGGAAAGTGGCGAGGCCCAAGAAAATAAGGCGGAGGATGAGAGAGAGAGAGAGAGAGAGAGTAATGAAACTAGATCTATCACTCGGCCACTACTACGAAAGTTTTGCTTTTGACTAGAGTTTCATTTGTTTAAGCGAAAGTGTTGTACTACGCTGATTAGATGGAATGATAGATGATAAAGAAGAGCATGAATGCAATGCATCTGCATGAGATGAGCCCAGACCTTTATTATTCAGAACGTGTCAAACACCATCAATGAGTAAGGACTAAGGAAGTGTTTTGTGCAAATCAGCGGCCTTGCACTTTAACAGGCGTGTATAAGGGAAACCAATGTTTATGTACGCGTCAAACAGTAAAGACCTAATTGGAATTTATCTTTCTCCATTGTGCGTTCCACAGTTCCACTTGCCCTTCGGTTTCTTAATTCAGAAGCAAACCATGATAATTGTACTCACCCCCACTTCTAGTTCCAGAGTAAAGTTGCTTATGAATTGAAAGCCTTGCCAAAATGCCGAGTGCCAACCCTACGATGGATAAGGATAATTAAAAGAGGGGATAAAAGGGAAAAGCAAGATGCGGCTGGCCCATCGCCATCGGCCTATCATCTCAGATTTATTTGTTTCTGCCTTGAGACAAAACTGATAAACGAGGGATATTGAAGACCGAACTTAATTCAAATTGATACCCCGATTATTTCAAACGCGATAAATTGTTGAAAAAAATTAATATTCTTATCACCACTATCAAAGGATTTGAATTTTAAAAAATTCACAATTTCAATGAAATATGTACTATGTACTATTTAAATGCCTCCGGAGACGGTTTTTGTTCACAATTTCATGTCAAAACACACCGTGTTCGTACTTTTGGGTTTTGGCACAACTAGGGCTGTAAACGGAACGGGTTTGGAATGGATAATGTTAAAATCATATTTGTATTCGTTTTTTATTTGATGGATGCGAACACGGTTACGGATGTTAAAATTCAAAACTAAATTCGATTTAAACAAATATGGATACGAAATGGATATAAAATAAAAATATATATATATATATATATGATAAAATAGTAAGTATTTGTATTGTATATATTTATTAATATTTATAATAATATTACAACAAATAAAACGTTCATAAATAATACTATTTTATAAATTAAATTTTATAATATATGTTCAATTTCGGATACGGATAATGGAGTCTAAATTCAAATTTGTATCCGTATCTGCTTTATTTTTTATGAATATAAATTAGATAAGAATATGAATAATTTATATTCGAATATAAATGACATATTTTCAAATAATTTTTGAATAAAGAGCCAAACAGAGCGGATATTATCCGCTCCATTAACACTCCCAGGAATAACACACAAAAAAATAATTAACTGAACGGCTGTGTCTGGATCTGATACATCAA